>JACSYO010000415.1:5205000-6500000 GCA_016806645.1 Ophiodon elongatus | reverse complement strand
TCTAGAATATACGTACATAGGCTGAATTATTTCAGTTTAAATTCATTTTTTTAAATAAGTTAAGTAAATTATGAGTGTTATACAAAACTGGTGAAATCATATAAAACAAATTGGATATAAAATAAAAACATTTTCTTTGGAGCAGCAACACTGATTAGTTTAACAGGAAGCAGCAGCCCATTTTGTTCACTTCCTGTTACCGGTAGATTTTCTGGTTGTCAATGAATCTTAAACATAGAGTATGTCTTACATGTCATGTGTGTAATTTTGCAGCATACGTGTCAGAATATGCTCATTCAGTGTGTGTCATTTTTGGCATACATATTCTTGCATGTGTGCATTTATTCAAGCATGTGCATGTGTGTGTGTGCGTGTGTGTGTTTAGGCTTGAACCCAAAGTCCTCTAACTAGGACTGTCTGTGAAACAGAGGCGCGGATCTCTATGCGAAATTAGTCTCTGTGGGAAGACGAGAGGCATCGCTAAGGCCTCCCCTTTTAGCCAGTTGGCCCAGCCCTTAGCTGCACAACCACTGTCACACTGAGAAGCACATGTCATTGAAAGGAGACATTAATTGCCTTGGTGCAACGGCAGGACGCTCACTAGCCATGCTCAGGTGCACCTTTGCTGCTGCCTTGCAAATGAGATGCAGAGTGTTGGTTACTGTACCTCCTTCCCGGGGATAATTGACCCTGGGGATCCGCTTTACGGTCCATCCACCCTCCTTCTCTCCTTGCTTATCTCTTCCTCCTTTTCACCTCCTCCTCTCTTCCCCCTCTGTTGCCTCCAAGACAGCGCAGGACACCTCCTGATTGGTTGGTAGTCAGCAGGATGAGGTTGGCCCTTTGACCCTGCAACCTTCCTTCCCTTCTTCATCGCCTCTCCCTTTCTCTTCCCGTCTCCGGCTCCTTCACAAGGGCATTCACATGGTGATGTGGCCGGTGGAGACGGGAGGAGAGGGAGCCGCCTGACACTACTACTGCCCGGACCCATTACCACAACCTTTGTAGGAGGCGCACAAACCACTCCCCTCGCTTTCTGTTTTCGAAAGTGCCCCACCTCACACACCCGCTGCTTAGTCATGTTGTTTTTGTGGTCGCAGCAGCAAGTTTTAATGAGGTGAGACTCCTTGTATACCACTGTGTTACTGGCTGGGCTTCAGCAGGTGGTACTGTTTATTTACAGCGCAAGGTCCGCGCCGCTCAACCTTAATCGACCCGAGCATCGCTCAATCACAAGCGAGTCCGTGGAAAACAAAGGCCCACCTGTATACCTGTGCACCGTGCTGCGGCTTACCTTCCATTCCCCCCTCCACCCACAGATATTTTGTTTGACTTTTATGTTGTTTGTTCTCCCCTCGCACTGCTTTCCCTCTTCTTTCCCAATTTATTTTTCCTTCTCTAACTGTCCCACTTGATTTTTACCTCTGTCAACCTTTCCCCCCCTCTCTCTCTCTCTCTCTCTCTCTCTCTCTCTCTCTCTCTCTCTCTCTCTCTCTCTCTCTCTCTCTCTCTCTCTCTCTCTCTCTCTCTCTCTCTCTCTCTCTCTCTCTCTCTCTCTCTCTCTCTCTCTCTCTCTCTCTCAGGCGTTTTGCTTTTCAGAGTACGGCAAAAAACAGTTAGTACAAGCATACACCTG
Source organism: Ophiodon elongatus (assembly GCA_016806645.1). NCBI lineage: Eukaryota > Metazoa > Chordata > Actinopteri > Perciformes > Hexagrammidae > Ophiodon > Ophiodon elongatus. Next base: position 6,498,364 of record JACSYO010000415.1, on the reverse strand, counting down.
GTAAGCCATTTGCAAGAAGCCTGCGGCTGAGATTGCAGCCCCCTGAGCATAATATGCAAGGTGTGGCAGAGAATGACACTGTTAATCTTGAAGGATTACTTTCTCATGGAGCAATTTGTCAAAGCAAAAGTCTATACTGTTTGCTTAGATACTCCGTGCATATCCTCCTGTAGCCTGTGTTTCTTTGCCTCTGCTGATATGCTTGTGTGCACTTGCTTGTGTGTGGGTGTTAAAATGTTGAATTACTGATCTAGTGTAATTGAATAGTGGGCCATCTGCTTGGAAGTTTATCTTCATTTTCAGTTTTTTTTTGTTTTTTTTTTGCAGATGCATTCACGCTTGTATATTTGCACGTGTCTGATTTAATCTTAATATGTGTGTTTTTGTGTGCACATGTGTGTTTCATCTATAGCCTTTAACTGGCTGGAAGCCCCCACTTTGGTGGAGAGGCCAGCCATGGCAGAAGAGGGCTGCGCTTAGTGCGTTTCATGCTTAATTCTGTGTCAATTAGTTGACTGCTACCTTCCCTCCAGCAAAAGAGCGCAGAGAGAAACACAAGCCCACAGAAATCCTCTGGCTTTGACAGGCGCAGTGTTCAATCATTTATCCCAAGGCCCCGGGCCACGGAGCACTGTCAACAAACATTCCATTGAAATCAAATCAAGCCTCTTCTGTTCCCTCGTTTTTTTTACCCTCTGCTCTGCCTCTCACTCTTTCCATCTCCCTCTGCCTCTTTATCTCACTTGTTCTTTACCCTCTGCCTCCTCTCTCCATATGCTTTTACCCACCTTCGCTCTTGTTTCTCACTTCCTCCTCACCCCTCACCCTCTGGGGTTTCTCCGTATCTGTAGCAGGGGCTTTAGTTCTTTCTTTAGGCCCGCTGTGGCTCTTCTTCCCTCCCAGGACTTGGCAGCAGAGTGGCAATTTGTTAAGCTGTTCCCTGTTTGTGCTGGTTTCACCCCCAACTTGGCATGTGGTCAAGTTGTGGTCGGCTCTCAAGGCGAGCACAAGGCATACCAAGATCACAGGGAAAAAAAATGAATTTCAGCTTGAATTTGGTTCAGAGGATATTTAACAAGGCATGGATGGACGAATCATAAAACGTAAACATCAATGGACACATTTCAAATGATACCGTACATGCATTTGTATATACAACACCTTTTGAACCCTATCTTTTACAGCAAGAGTGCATATACTTTAAAACATATGCAGATGTCTTTGGTTTTCAATATAGGTTGAAGTTGAAAGGAGTCTTTGATCACAGCATGTGGCAGGATTGAAGATCTATGATCTAACAAATATTGAAACTTAGCAGAGGTATCATGCACTGGGCCACACTTGAGCTTAGCTACCTAACTTGACTCGTACACGAGGAAATGAATCATTTGAGACTACAATTAAAATGTACTTTCCTGAGACCCACGTGCCATTTAAAGGATAATAGAGATTATGCTATTTGAAATACATCGGCCAATTAGCTTCGCAGCTTCCGTCTCACCAGCTTCCCCTGTTCTTCACTTTTGGCCCATTGGTACTCTGGGAAATATGCTGATGCAGGATATTTTGCAGGTAAGGTGGACAGAGGCCAAATCTGATTTTTTTTTCTTGGCTTCCTCTGCTCTGGGCTACAAACATTGATGCAAAGCAAGATATAGAAGAGAAAAAAGAGAGGAGGAATCTTCCACTCCTTCCTATCCCCTGATCATTCATCCCGAGAGAAAATCAACTCACCTGGGTATCTCAGTGGTGGAGAGTAATAAATAAATGTATCTGATTAATTATTAAAGACAGCCTAAACGAAGATAGATACTATCCTCTGAAGGTTTGGTGGTTCATAAAGCCAGATCTTAACTCAGATGTTGTTGCATGTGATTCCTGTTTGTTTGCCTCGGTGGTGGTCAGGAGACATACACTGTAATGCTTCATATTTTTATTCTGTCACTTAAGACAATTCCACATTTTGCCCTATTTTATTTCACCAATCTGTTCTTCATTTTCCAACAAATGGAAATATACTCACAGTGGAGTAAACATAACCACAAAAAGGTTAGTGTGTAAAGGAAAAAAGAACTCCCACCTGCAACGATGCCTCAAACATGTATTCAGAATTAAGGGTGAATACATGACAACACTCATAAAGTGGATCAAAGGGCGTAATTTAAGTGGGTCTTTCTCCATTCAGACTTCAGGCCTTTGAACAACATTTGGGTGGGTGCACTCTCTTAGTCAGCACAACATGAGCCACCCACAACAACAACAAAAACACACAACCTTTCCTCAACAATCACAAAAAATCTAAACTTTTGTCCATTTATTTCTGAAACAAGGAAATCTCCTGAGTTATTTAATAATCATTACTTGTCCTGTTTGTGATCATCAAACAAAATATGTAGTGTCTCTTTGCACATGCTAGCCAAACAGCCTAAACCCTCCTCTGGCTATTCAGGTTTACTTCCCAGTGCGGAGTGCCTCTGACTTGACAACTAGAAATCCAGAAGACAACAACAGGGCCCTTGTATCAGTCCCTGGACAAAGCCAAATTAATATTTAAAGATCATTACTAATGCCCTTAAGTAAAACACAGCAACTAGGTAATTAATTGATTGAGCTGGTTGGTCCACAGAGAGATTAGACCGGATGAGTGTTGTTTATCTCTGTTGTTATTGAAGTATATTTGATTGCTTTGAGCGAATGATTTCCTATTGAATGTAAAGAAGGGGGACACGCTACTGTATGTTTGACCTGTAAGGCATATGCAGTGAGTTCATATTATTGTACTGGTATAATCAGTTGGGGATTAACTGTCCCTTGTGCTTTTCCACACTATGTATGTAGTGTCAATTTGCAATGCCAGTAATCTATAGTACAACACAGTTTACATTGGTGCAAAGTGGAATCCGTAGACCTGTTTTCACGAGCTCATATAACAAGTGGATGGATTTCCACTGCTGATAATAGCAGATGCACTTGGCAAGACAATAAGTTGTGTTCTAAATCATTTGGCCCACTTCCTGTATCAACTGTTGGATATGAATAGGGTGTCAACAGAGTGCTAATTGTTGTTCGGCACTTTGATTTATCACAGGCACAAGCCAAGGAATAACAGAGGATGATTTTGCATTTGGCAGACTTTCCCCATTACCCAGTATCTTGCCAGTGGTTCTGTTTCCTGGTCAAAAGCTTAAATTACTCTGTCCACATGCTGCATCACCTACACTGTTATTACCACCCTGTATACAATTATTCGAAAGTGTACATTGTGTACTAGTGTTGACTGTCTGTTTTAGTTTAACATTTATTCAAGTGTTGTAATTGTACAAAATGTTGTCGTTTTGCATCTGCTTTACTACATTGCGGAGAGAGACATTGTACTTTTAATTCCACTACATCTATCAACTTTAGTTACTTTGCATGCAGAGACATATGAAAAGCTGATTAAATAGGATACATTGCTGAGATTTTAAAAAGTTCAGTTATAAGCATGTTGAAGCTGGTCCAGTACTGGGCTAGCATCACCAAACAGTTTATCCTTCAAGGGGCCATTCTTTGTAATGACAACTTACACTTTTGATATGTTTGAAGCACAAATTGCTGCTAAAACTTTGGAGGTAAAGTAAATTACTGTGTGTCATCATTTACTGACAAGAAAGATACACGATGCATTGACAGGTGTGAATGTAAGTCCAGATCTGTTTATTCCAGACTAGATTATATCACAAAAACTTTTTTTCAGGATGTTACCAACATTTTCCCAGCTGTGAGCGGCTCTTCCACTTCCATTGTGTGTTGTGCATGTCGGTATCATTTCAAAATATGCTTAATTTTGGCATTTTTCTATGGATATAATTAGCGTATACACATGCACATGATTTTGACTACTTTTCTGTGGCAATGTAAATGTGAGAGGCACCATACACAAAACACATAAAAAACGTTTTGGGCAGCATATTAAATATACTTTTCTGAGTTGCCCCAAATGTCCTTGGCTTAGAACGCATGAAAAGGTGTTCTTTCTTTCTTTCTTTTTTTTCTCTCCTCTTTTTGAAAGCGTCTTGTGAAAAGAGCGTTCAAGAATCACCAGGTTTTTCACAAGTTTTTGGAGTTGCCTGTCATGAATGAACATGGCGGTGTGTTCCAGTGCCAGCTGGCAGAGGAAGCCTAGCACGTCCCAGAGATGAGCGGGGGGCCAGCTGGATGCCCGCCGAGAGCTTTAACACACTCCTCACCATTGCTGCAAACTCCATCAGCCCATCCTGTTAACTGACACAACACAACACTAATTGTGCATTAATCAGTGGGTTTAGTTACCCGATCCCATGAGCCTGTGGTTCATTTCACCGGTTGGGAAGCAGAAGTCAGATATTTGTGTTTCACATTTCCTTGGCTCCCTAGAGTCCTTACTTTGGCTTGCTGGCTGGCATGTGGTTAGTCAGTTGGTTAAACTTACAGTTGAGAGTTTCAGATTAGATTTTAAGAAGATTAGCGTTTAGGTGAATGCTGGCTAGATTTAAAACCAGTGATTTTATTTGTGATCATCAGCGTGAAAGATTAATGCTGGATTCACTGTGATATTATCAATTACATCTCGCTATCATGATTTGTTTTTAGCTTTGGGTCTCCACCGCACAGTGACGATCAACTCTGTTATTTTGTCGTACATGTAGTTACTTGAAACATTTTACTATACAACGTTTTCAGGAGTGAATACAGGTAATTATTCTGTATAATGAGGAATTCCTTCTGTATAATCACAACTTCTCAACCAAATGAAGTGTGTAAGTGCAAATAAGAGGGAGACAGGATTTGTTTTTACTTCAAGGTGATAATTTATCAATACATAAGGGAGATATACATTAGAAGAGTGGATGTGAAGGCATTTGTCCTTTTTCTGAAAAATAATTTCTTATTAGATTCACCTGAAATACAGTAGCGGCCCTAAACACCCAGTTATCGCTGCGTGATTTAGAGAAAGTACTGTGAGAAAATGTTCATTTCACAAACGGCACTGACTGGTTTTGTGCTTTGCTCATTTTTCGGCTCTAGGCGGTAATCAATCATCGAGTCATTTATCTCACAACGTAGCTGAGTTTCTTTTATCAACTGCCAGACTCCCTCAGCTGCACAATATTACTGACTACAGGTTTATTGGCCCACGAGATAAAAAGTCACGTTCCCATGCCTATCAGCTGTATGCTGTTACTACCTCCGTGAAAGAGGTTATGTTTTCGGTTTGTTTTGCTTGTTTGGTGTTTTGTCTGTTCGACAGCAGGATTATGTAAAAAGTACTCACCCAATTTTCATGAAACTTGTCGAAAGGGTGTAGCATGGCCCAAGGAAGAATCTGTTAAATTTTGGAGCGGATCAAAATCACGGGGCAGATACAAGCAGTATCTTTAACTTGTGGAAACGGCTTTGTCGCAGGTCTGAGCTCTCTGAGTGCCCTTCCAGTTATTAACAATGTAATCCTACAGAAAGGGACATCGGATCCTTGAAATGTAATGTTGTGGTTATTATTTAAATGTTATTACAACCCCCTGACATATTTCTTCTAGAATTAACTCAGTTTTAAGATATTGGTTTGTCGCAGCTGCGTTTTATAGCTAGTAAATGTCATATGTGGCCCAGTGACTCAGGGCAATGAGAACTTCTCCTGCCAGCATCTTTTCACATAATTCCAGTATAGAGAAGTGACTATCAAGAACCAGAAACAAATTTTTAATTTAACCTTTAGCAGAAACGCTTTTGCCATAAGTCACCCTTTGCATTTTTGGCCTCTTGGGATGTTAGCCGTCACAGATGCAGCATGTCTGGCCTCCGTCTTCTGTGGGTCAAAGCTGGCTGTGTCTGTGGCAGTAAAGCACTAAGGAGAGTGTCTGTGTGTGTGTGTGTGTGTGTGTGTGTGTGTGTGTGTGTGTTGAAGGGGGAGTTGGAGTGTGGGTGCATGCAGATGGTTCACAAGCCAACCTTTCAATTAGGCCCGGAGTATAAATATCCGTGGCTGATTGGAATGTGGACGGCTGCTGGCACAAAAGGCTCGGCTTGGCCCGACTCCAAGACCCCGTCGCTCACTCACTCTCTCAGTCCTGCTGGAAGCCGCCCAAGGTTACTTCGTCAATGGACGCAATGATTTCTAACTCCGTGTGTCCACCGCGACCACCCTCCCTTCTCCATCCCCGTTTCCATCCGTCCTGTTCCGTTTCCCGCCAGCTCCATAGCAAACTTTACATTTGAAAGAGGCCTTCAGTTGAACCCAGTTGGAGGTTTGATGTCCCTTCTTTCCCCTCATACATTTTTGTGCATCAACTGGATTTTGAAATTCCTATTGCAAAAGGTGTTAACTGTGTTTTCAGCTTAAAAGGAAACAAATTTCCCATATGTGATTTTGAATATAGTCATATATGTATATATATATATATATATATATATATATATATATATATATATATATATTTCCACCCACAGCGAGTGTTTGGGTTCCAGTCCAGCTCCTAATCTTATTTAGCTAATGCTGCAGGTGAACAGTCCCTGTATTCCGCCTGGGGAGACCCTGTATATCCTTTGCAGATTATGGGGATGAGCTCCCAGACAACTTATCCCTCCGTCCCAAAAGCCTGTCACTGTAAGCTGTCTGAGAAATTATCCACACACCCAGACACATGGTGGTGAGGGTATGAAATGACAAAGCAGAAATGTTTTGGGAGAAGGATATGTTATCACTGTCACAGAACGATTTTGAATGTTGTGTAGTGCACAGCCTACAAATAGGATTGGAATTATTTTTGTTAGAAGGGACTTAGAAGCTGTTATCTTTTTACTCTTGATTGTACATCAGATATTTTGAGTTTGGCAACTTTTTAGCATCCCACGTTTTCTGAGCTTTTTGAAGTTTCAGTGACCAAAACATTTGCTACATTTCAAGATTCCTCATGTTTTCCTCAACAGTCTCTCAAAGAAATAGAGTCATGCCCCACCAATAATATCATATGCCCTTTGTTAAGAAACCTCCCCTCTTCTTTTATCCCTTCACCCTTCACCCCTCCCCCGGCCCCCCCTTCTCTGTAACCCACCTACCCAAGCTGTGTCAGGCAAGCCCCCCAGTCTCTTATGCATCCCTCTGGAATCAAGAGAGATTAAAAATTAGGGGATTAGGTTTCCCTCCTAACCCAGTAATCCAACAAAACAATGCTTTCTAACGTCGAGCGAGAGCTCTCGAGGCGTGGGTAAGTCCTCCGTGTCAGTTATTCCTTATGGAAGGGTTCCCTCGGAAAAGACGCACACTCGCTTTCTGTCTCCGACCACCTCCTCCATCCCAACCCCCTTTTTTATGATCCAGGGCTGTAATGAGGCAACATGGGAGATGGGGCCTAATATCTGCTAATAGGGTCAATGGAATAAACTGTTTTATAGGGGTCACTGTTGGCACAAGGACGAAGGAGCCGCTAAATGCTTGTCTCGTCTGGTGCCAGTTGTAGCTATGATATTTTTTATAACAACAATACAGTGTCAGGCAGCAATAATGATTCCGATAACACTGAGGAGCCGCGGTGATGTAAGACACAGGCAGGCTACTGAATTAAGGCCCTGTTTTAAATATGTCAGTGCCACGCTCAGGCTGGAGCTATAGCTGGCCATGGGATGCACTCCTTTAATTTCATCGCTCTGTCAGCTTTTATTAAAACCCATTTGTCACAAAGAGAGAGGGAGAAAACGAAAAGGAGAGAGAAAAAAAAAAGTAGTGAGGGAGGTGGGGGTGGGGGGGTGGAAACACAGATGGAGACTGAGAGAGGGGAAAGGAGAAAGGGGGGAAAGAGATATAAACAGAGAGAAAGAGATGTGAAAACAAAGAAGGGTGACTTTCCTGAGGTGCAAGGTAACAGAAATTGTTGTTTTGAGGAGGGGCTAGGGTTGCGGGTGGTGCTGACGATGGGAGGGGGGAAGGAGGGATGGGTTGCCACCACCTTGGGGAGTGGGTCTTATAGGTAGAAGACAGGGGTGGTAAGGAGGAGTGGGAGGGTCTGAGGGGCTCAGCAGGAGTGATTAATGAGGAATCTGGGGTATAGTGGACCAGTGGGACTCCCCAGCCCCGTCTCCATCCCCATCTTGCTCATCCACCTTCCCCCCCCACCCCTTACCCAATCCCCAGCCATCACCACCCCACCTTCATGCCCATTTGTAACTGTCTTGGGAGGGGCCATCAAGGACCCCGGTGATGTGCCCCCTCATATTCTTGAAGACAAGAATGAGAAACGTGTCCAGAAATGTGTCGTTTCCAAACCCAGCTCTTGAGATTTCTTTTGGATGGCTACTGTTTATTAATGTCATTGACTCAAGAGTAATTATTCTTCCACACTTGCGAAGAGGAATTCCTTCAGAGTCGCAACAATGTGTTCACACACACTCACACAGTGACTCAGATGCTATTCAGTGTAACATTAACATGTTTTGATGTTTCCCTTATTGAAATCCTAACAGGATTACGTCCAAACTCCTGTCTTTCATTTTGAAGGTTTGAGGAAATCAGGGGTGGAGAGAAACTGTGCATTTATTTGTTTTCGCTGGGGACCAGGCGAGGGTTTCTGCCAGAGACTTTATGTGCCTGTCTGGATGTGTGTGCGCGCTACAGATTGTGTGGCAGCCACACTTTCCTCACTCTGTCAAATAGCTTTGACTTGGCGGCGGGTTCTGAAATGGCATCAAAGTGGCCCGCCGCCACATATCCACTCGGTCCTGTGGTCCCTTACTCCCTGTCATCTACCTCTAAGCCCACGCACCCCAGGACCTACAATCAGAAGAAAATTAAATGATTCATTATATCTTCCCGCCTTCTTCACAAAGTAAAAACATGAAAAATAAAAGACAAGAAAGGGCTTTCAGAAACACTTGCTCAATGCATTTTACGTTCTTCTCCGTATTCTGTCTTTCTAACTGAATAGTACATGATGGCACTTGACGGAGAAGAGGAGGAGGAAGACGAAGAAAAGGAGAAAGCAGAAGGAGAAAGAGTGTGTGTGTGTGTGAGAGAGAGAGAGAGGGGGGGGGATAAAATGAAGTGTGACAACATATGAATTTCAAATTTCCGACGAGACATCAAAGTGCGCCATCCGGGGTGCCTCCTCGACAAGGACACTTTCTGATTTTTAATTCCGTCCCCTGATTGTATCGCTGAGGCCCTAATGAAGAACGGAGGAGCAACACCAGTGAGTGGCATCAGGCAGCGAGAGATAGAGCAGGAAGGGAGGGAGAGGGTAAGGGGAAAAGAGGGGTGGGAGGGTGCATATAGGAAAGTGAGAGTAACTGAGATCAGAGGGGGTTAGAAGAGATAGATAGGGGAGGAGGAGGAAGGAGAGAAGAAAGGAGAGCCTCATCCAAACACAGGCGGCTGGGCCCTTTGTTGTCGAAGCGATCATAGCTCCTCTTTCATCAGACGGAGAAATGGAGAGTAGAGAAAGGAAGAGAGACAGTGAGAGTGAGAGCGATCCACTCCTTTTTCCGCCGGGGTGACAGGGACATGGATAGAAGGAGGGCAACTTTTTCCACCCTTTGCACATATCAAATCAAGGCTCCTCTTCCAAGGACTTATCATGTTGCGCACACTTTGAGAGCAAAATGCTTACAAGTATAGCTAGGGGTGCATTTTAACAGTACGCTCACTTCAACCTGAAACAATATGTCTGTTTACACTCAGTCGATTATTTAATGTCGGCACAGTGTCAACACAAACGGTTACATGTTGCTAATCGCTGGTCCTGTTCCTCTGCTTTACATTTCCGGCCGCAGCTCACTGCCGCATCAGTTTAATTGCCTGGGAGGTTCCCAGCAGGAGTGTGGCAGGCCTCTGGCATTCCCATTCCTGGCAAAGCTCTGCGCCAGTACTGCTGCAGTGCCAGCCCGCCCTGCCCTGCATCCACGCCAGGGGCTCATAACCCAGAAGGATCCCCCATGATGGGCACTCCCCACAAGGCCTCTTTTGGAAACGGATGGGAAACCCCAGGGAAGCAACAGAAAGGTTGAAAGGTTATATTACTGGCATCTATTCGGATGTTGTGTGCTTTCTCCTTTTCTCTCTCTCTCACACACACACACACATACCGTCATATAGCAATCATATTTTTCCAGGAATTTATTATATTTTCTATTAAAAAACAAACATAAAACAACTACTTTTCAAATGTGATGCCAATATCATGTACTTTGAGTTGAACACAATAACACAGAGGGAAGCCTCCAATTAATGAGCAGGATCAATACATCATTGTAAAGGTTATTTTTCTTTTACAGAGGCAACAAAACCAGTTTAACTGGTGCCATCAATCAGGGCGAGGTTAAAGGCTTTAGACTGGAGGCCGTTGTACTTTACAAGTCTGGATCTAAGGGCCCTCTGACCCACACCAGAGTGGAGTCAGAGCTGCGGGCAACTAAAGCAACACACCTGGGTTTTAATATCCATGTGAGCGCCACCTGTCCCAACATTACCTCAGTGGCGCACGTCACAGCACGGTGACCTGTTCTGTAGAACCCGTTATTGTTGAAAGGGATGGAAAGTGGATGAGTCGCAAACATATTCAACCCGAGAGATGTCTCTCAAATCTGTGCAAGTTGTTTCGAAACCCTGTGAATTGGCAAGTGTAACCATCCATTTGTTTGATTTTAGAGTGACAGCGTGACAGCATTTTTAGTAAGATTTATTTGCCAGTTCTGAAAGAGGATTGACCTTTACGTGTTCAATATTTAAGGGTAAAAAGGATTTTATAGAATAAGATTCCCACAGTGAAGTTGGACTGAAAAGTGATTTGGTCTGTCGTGACATGAAAGTTTTTCTTAAAAGTCTTTCGATTCTAAAATCTATATTAATCAATGAAACAAATCAAACTCAACGTCTGACTGAACGGCAACATCCTGCTATTTTAACAGATCGGAGAATTAGGACAGAAGGTCAAGCGCACCCATGCCATGCACACCACATCGCCCCGACATACAGACACACTCACAAGGGCCCCTCCTTGGTTGTGGAGAGGGGTGCATGGTGAAGCAGCTGGGAGACGTGGAGCCACAATGGCCCTTTAGGGCGAGACAGCCATAATCCGTCCCCCGTCCGACAGCGCCAGTGAAAGGAGGCATGTCAATCATAGCGTGGCACCCTCGGGTCTCTAAGATGGGCGGACTTAGATTTAAGATTTACTGTACCCCCTCTTTTCTGTCTTAGTAAAACCTCTTTGCAGACAGACAGAGATACGTGTATGCACGTGGCACACACACCCACAAACACACACATACACAGTTTGCTGCCTCTTGTCTGTAACAGCTTCATAAGACCCTGGCTGAGCTTTTACGTGTGTGGGTGTGTAATATAAATGAATGTGTTACATGTACATCAAGGCATCATGTTTAAAGAAACGCAAAGCCAGACTTCTCAAAAAAATAGACAGACAGAAATTCATTCACATCTTTTATTGAGATCATTTTTTGCTTAATCATTACACAGTCAAATTATACTTCACATGCTTATACATATGATGAGGACATTGTCAATTCAAATGAGCAGTTGTACTTCAAGGAATTACATGCTGCCTGTGTTAATGATGGAGACAGCCATGTAGAAACAGGGAATGGGTGATCATTTTGGATACATTTCATAGGCACACATGCATACAAGCGATACACACACAGAGTTATGGACGGGGAGGCATCCATACAGACGAATCAGATGCAAAGGAAAATACACATGCACAGATACACACAGTCTAACACACACACAGAGTAAACAGTTATTTAGAGGTGTCAGACACTGCATGTAATATCCTCTGGCACAGTAGCTGTGTGTGTGTGTGTGTGTGTGTGTGTGTGTGTGTGTGTGTGTGTGTGTGTGTGTGTGTGTGTGTGTGTGTGTGTGTGTGTGTGTGTGTGTGTGTGTGTGTGCGTGCGCCAATGAGCCGTCAGCTGAGCTGTGCACTGTCCGTTGCAGCTGGCTGATGGTGATCAAATCTAACAGACAGTGAGAACCGGAGCACGCTTTCTGCCTCAGAGACAGGAGGGAGGGCGGGAGGGTGAGGGTGTGTGTGTGTGTGTGTGTGTGTGTGAGGGGTGGGGGGAGAGAGAGAGCACTAAGAGAGCACTAAGACCGCCTCTGGCCACCATTATCTCTTCAGCGCGTGACTGTGTCCATGCGAGTGTGACAGTGTGAGAAATAGAGTGTTTGTTTGTTTACTTACTGTGTGTACACTTGTGCATGTTTGCGTGTGTGTGACTTGTGAGTGTTTGCTTGCCCATGTGTGTGTGCCTGTCAGCGGATCCAAGTGAGCGCGTGTTCATATTTGCTGTTCAATATGTTGAAGCCCATATAACTGACTGGGAGATAACTACTGAGCCAGATGACATGGCGGGAAGGCCCTAATTCATCCCCTCCAGCCAGGGTTAAAGCTCCTTAGACTTTTCCCTGTTTCTCTATCGGACGACTAGCTCATTCATTATTATTATTTAAGGGGACAAACTTCTCTCTGGCTACACTCTCCTCTTGTAAAATGAATTCCTCCTGCTGTTGTGGGAGGAAAGAAGCGCAAACAGCAAACTGAAGGTTGCAGATAGTAACCAGAGGTGGGCGGATCAATACCTATGATGTATAGATAGTGTTGGTACTATATCTTGGTTTGAGTATGGATACGAGCATTCTTTGGATCCGTACCAGAACAAATGTTGATGGCACATGAACAGGTAGTGCTTCTCTGTCACTCTTGTGTGCAAGCACGCAGCAATCACCTTTTCAGTTCAGAGAATCCACACGAACGTTTGTTGTGTGAAGGTTGTTTATCTTTTGTTTTGACATGTAAGTTATTTAGTAATCAATGGAGAATAGTAAGAAGAAATGCCTAATATCTGGCAAACACTCCGGGGTGAATGTGAAATGTATTTAGAAGTAGCTTATTAATCATGCTTTCACTTAAAACAAATCACAACATATGAGTCCCCCCCATTATGATAGCACATAAAACTCAATATTGGTGATTCTGGGCCTGAAAATACTTGGAATTGGATCTAAATCAATTTAAGTGATATTGCCCACCCCTAGTAGTAACAAACAAGAAAGAAAACACAGATTAAGTTGAGCATTTGCTGATCTGGCATCCCCTGTGGTAGGATGAAGACACTGCAGCATCGCCTTTTTCTTTTTCTTCAATTCAGACAAATAAAATGACTTTGTTAAGGTTAGTGATAGCTCATGCTAATGCTTTGTTAAAATAAACGTTGACTGTTGGTAGAGGATGGGACGCAAAGCCAGATTTCCTCTTTCAGACTTCCCACAGCTTATTAAAAACTCAACACTACTTCCTACAAATATAGTTTGTTTTAAGCTGTTTCAAAAAAAAAGCACAGGGCCGCTGATATTCGCAACATTGCAAGTGGTCACTCTTTCCAGTGAGAACAGTATCCAAAGAAATGGTGATTTGATTCAATATTAACAGTAGTACTCTGCGTAACAAGTTATTATGCTGTACAGGATATACAGTAGGTCCATAGAATTCAAGCATATTTATGATGATTGATCAGTCTGCCTTATCTTGTATATTTTATTTCCTTGTGTCTAGTCCATTTATTTTATTGTCTTTTTATTTATTATTGTGACACTTAATATGGCAAATGTAAGCTTTTATTTCCCCCTACTGGGACGATAAACTTGTTGTACTAAACTAAAATACTCAAAGCAGAACACAGTGCCGAGCTGGGCTGGCCTGGAGACTCACATCATTTAACATACTGCCAACACCACCCCACCTCTGCAGCCTGAGCACCCCACACACACTCCATCCACACATCAGTCACCACTCGCTGTGTGTGTGATAGAGAGAGAAAGACAGAGAGTGTTTGAGTGTGTGTCAGTGTGTGCGAGAAAGAGAGGCAGAGATGAATGACCGTCTAATCACTCACACAATACAGCTAAGCCCTATAATGAAAACCGTTGATAAGAAGAATTAACATAAAACCTAAGTGGTACAGAACGAGACAGTGGACATAAATAAAATGTCTCCTGCCACATAAATCTAAACCATAAACACAAATATATATGACTCATATACGTAACTCAAAGACTTCCTCGTCCTAGGCTAAAAAAAAAGACCCTAAAGCATATGTACACATATCTGCTTCATCCTCATTTTTGCTTTTTGTTAGTTCCCGCAGAGCCGGGCCCTCCACTCATAGCACGGTGCAGTAAGTTTTAATGGTAAATCAACAAAGGGCCGACATGAAAGAAAGGCTAGCTTTCCAGTTTGCAGGGTGAAGAATTATTCATCAGCACTGTAGTGTTGCACTGCAGGCGAAAATCCTGCAGCAGCGCTCCATTTTAATTGCCAGAAAATGACTGTAAATGATACAGAGAGAGAGGGAGAAGGGGGCAGAGAAAGGAGACAGAGGGAGAGAGGAAGGCAAAAGAGAGTTGGAATTGGAGGTATAAAGAACTGGGTAAAAAAGGACACCCCCCACCACCAACAGCTGCCCCCCAAATTGAAGGCCATGGTGATAAAAAGCTATGTGGCAATCAGAGAAGTGGAGTGTCCCCCCAGCAGCCTTAAAGACAGATAGTGAGGGGAGAAAAGAGGAGAGGAGGGCGAGGGGAGCACCATCAAAAAAGGAGTGGTGGGATTAGGTCTGAGAGAGAGTTTACTACGCTCCTTATTGTGCGCCGAACCTGCAGGATTAGAGATAACAAATGTTAGCCGAGGACGGGCACCTGCTGTGAGCCGAGAGGAGGAGGAGGAGGAGGAGGAGGAGAGGAGGAGAGGAGGAGGAGGAGAGGAGAGAGGAGCTAACCCGCTAAAACAGCAGAATGGGCTTTTGTGGCCCCCGTGCAGAATTAGAGGAAAGAGGGCTGAGAGAAGAGAGGATAAAGAGGGAGGGAGTGCAGGGGCAGAGAAGTGAATGGAACGGGTACAAAGTAAATTTGTAATTGTCAAACAGATGAAGGAGCTGAGATTTTGTGGAGGAGTAAACATTGAACTTGCTAATCTGTGGACCTCAAGGCCCGCTCGGCTCACAGCGACTGTAACACTGTCGCCAGTACGCGTCTCTGTTTGCTTGAATCCAGATCAAACTGCACGTAGATAATAAAAACAAATAAAGCACATCACATTTCCGAACTTTCTGAAGTCTCTCAGCTCTTATCCGGCCCCCTCGCCGTGTCCTGAGTAGCTTTGCACCATCCTCCTCTCGGTCTCTTTCCGCCCCGCCGCCGGTGTGTGTGGCTGAAATTGCCGCTGGGGCCTGGGGACCTCCCCGCCTGCTCTCTGCAATGACCCCAGACCAGCAAGCACTCAGACTGGTCAATCAACAATTAAAAGCCTGTCTGTAGCCACTAACTCAATTCAACCACTCAGCTTAGTGCTCCGTTAGAGCCAAGGCACCCAGACAGAACCGAGACAGACTCAACAGCATTGACCCCTCCGCTTCTGATCCCCATACACACACACACACACACACACACACACGGTGGTCCGAGCCGGTGTGGTCACTCCTACACAGCCTTACCGATGTTTGAACTTCAAGGTGGGGCGGTGTCAAACAAATGCTTCCCCTAGCAGCAGCCTGCTGGATGCACACGTGAGAAGAGGCAGCGTCAATTTACCTCGAGCCCTGGCCTGGACAAAAAGGTCACGACCTCCCACTTGCAAATGTCTTGGTACCTGCACCTTAACCTGAGGGTTTAACCCTGCTTAGTTTTCAATCCTGAGTTTGACCTTTTCTTTGGTCTGACTTCAGGCATTTACTGTAGTGGCCTGTGCATTAAGAGAGTCAGTGTGTGTGGGTGTGTGGTTTAGTATTTCAATGTATCACACACACATACATTCATGGACAAAAACACAGTTAATTAAACAAGCTGTCGGAATAAAAATGAAATATAAACACACATAAAACACAAACGTATGAATAATAGCTTTCACTCTTACTGATAGACACTGACACTCTTTGACACACAAACACACTCACAAGCTTCACTCACCCCATATGTTTCCCCTTTTTACTGTTTCATCATTCACTCAGGGCTTGGAAAAAAAAAAAAAAGAAAAGAAGACTTGGAAATGTAATATAAAAACAAAAGCCAGAGAATAACTGCAGGGGCTGGTAAACGAAGCATAAAGACCCCGAGTGACCGAGGGGAATTATTTGGCTCCATTAAGCAGGCATTAACATGAATTACTATCTAATTAAAATTAAACAGCTCATTAATAACTTTGCGGTGGGGCCTTAGTGTGGAAGTTCTGGAGTGTGTGTGTGTGTGTGTGTGTGTGTGAAAGAGAGAGAGAGTTTATGTGTTGTGTCGCGGCCAAGAGAGCAATCAAGTGGGCTAAAACTAAGCAGCTGCCCTAAAGAAAAGTCAGGGCCTGAGAGGGCTTACCTGTGGAACAAAACAACTACTCTGAAATAGCCAAATGCAAAGAAGATGCTCTTCACCAAATAAAGTTAACTTTATTCACCATTTAATTTTGCAACAGCAAAAACTATATTAAAACAAAAACAGAAATCGGCACCCTTGTGGTTTGGAGGTTATGGTGCACTGCAACTTCCTTGGTTCAAAGCAGACTGGGCCGTCATTCCTCATATCCTTGTGTTCTTGTTATCTCTCCACTTTCAGCTTTTTAATGAAGGAATGAAAATGCCCCAAAACATTATACTTTAAAAAAGCAAAACAGAAACCCATTCCGACTGATGCGCTCAAGTTTAAAAAAAACTGCAGCACTTTGAGGCTGTCAGGTGAAGACTCCCGATAGTCAACGAATCAGGACTTCTTCAGCAAATGAACATGCATTTTGGGTTTCGACCAAACTGCTTTTAACGTCTTTTGTTGACCTAATATTGAAGGGACAACATGTTGTTTACATACTGCGAATAAGTATCTCTCTCTTTTACACACACATAAAGCCATGCTTGTTACTACTCAACTCTAAAATAAAAGGGTGAAGATGCTGGAATGGACCTATCAGAGTCATGAACAACAGACTTACCACACCAGGCAACATGTTTGCACACTCGCGCACATACACACACACACACACACACACACACACATTTTGAGACACGTCGACTCACTCCTGCTGTGTCCTGTTGGGTCACGGCCTTTGTGTTGGCCGGCCGCTCAGCCTCGCAGGATCTGGCAGGAGAGGAAAAGATAGGAAGAGAGAGAGAAAGAAAACGAGAGGGGGTCAGAAGTCTAAAATCATCACGTTCTCGGCATGTGTCATCATCATAACGAGAAGAGAAGAGAAGAGAGTGGAGTTTTAATGGAGATGTGATTGATGCTCAATGAGGATGGCGATAATCGTAACAATAGTTACCATGACTGGCAGTAATAACTGACGGTTCACATATGCACAAAAACAACACCACCTGTAGCATATAACCTGCACTGATTTTGCCGTTCTTTGAAATGCAGCATCAGCACTGGGAGACCAAAAACTTCTGAGCCGGAAATCAGGTTTGCCACCACCCTCGCTCTCCGTGTATTGATAATGGAACCTCATTGTCGAAATCCACAAGATTGTCCGAAAAGCAGGAACTCGACAATATAACAACCGAATAAGGTGAAGGAATAATGATAGATAGTCCTCAGAGATGGTGAGTGAATAACCGAGGGAGAGGGATATGGAGTTAGGCCTCAAATGTATGCCAGTGCATGCATCAACCCCCCCCCCCACACACACACCACCCCACCCCCTCCACCACCTCTCCCCCTTCTTCCTTCTCCTGGCCAGGAGCTGTTTACCTCTCTATCAGCGGTGCTCTCTAAAAGCAGGGACCCCATCCATATTCACCGGCCTCAAACTCCTCTGCTTATCTCCCCCCAACCCTTGAAAAACCTCCCCGTGTTCCCCTCTGCACATACATACATACATAAACACGTCTTTATGGAGGCAAGAGGCAAACGCGCTGGGCCAGGAGGGGGTCGGGGATAAGAATCACCTTGAATTCAAAGCAGAGGATTGTGGGTCCTCGGCGGGCGGACGGGCGGGCGGCCAGCCACACAGGCTAAGGCTCACACAGGCTAAGGCTCACGCCGGCGTGACACACGAACCACGAGACAGGTAGAGGGAGGCTTCAGGGGATGTCAGAGGATGTGTGCACCGGGGGCCATTGGCAATTCAGGGGATTTGAAAGAGTGAGGTGTGGTGCTTTTGAAATTGTGTGTCGTTTAATGATACGTGTCATTAAGCGGCATGGTGCACACAGGTTGTGTGTCAGTTTCTGCTGCAAGTAGGTCTTCAACCTCGTGGCTTGAGCGTGAGACATGTGAAGTGTTTTAAAATTCAGACTTAAAGATATTGAAATTTCAAAATTACATTTGGTATACTTGTCATGACTCGAAAGAGCTCCAAAACCTCAAGTGACACGATAAATATCTGTTTGGACCACTTCAGAAGTTACTGAGAAATCTAATTGGATTAGCAGTTATTCCCAAGGTGGAGATTTACATGAAGTGGACAAGTCACTTATGTTGGTGGCTGCTTTGAAAACGGGAGCAGGAGACTGGCTGATAAGAGTTGACAGAATAAGTGAGGGGCTCAAAGAGTGCTTGAGCAGAAGCAGAGACACATGGAGTAGGGGGGGACCGGTACCCCATTCCTCTGCAAGCTGCGTTGTTTGGGGGATTGAAGTTGGGAACTCTCTCCACTACTAATTGCGCGCTGGTGCCATTCATGAATATTCATTCTGGCGTGTTCAGACCCCGCCTAATTAGCCGAGAGATAGAGGAAGAAACTCGCACCTTTT
Source organism: Ophiodon elongatus (assembly GCA_016806645.1). NCBI lineage: Eukaryota > Metazoa > Chordata > Actinopteri > Perciformes > Hexagrammidae > Ophiodon > Ophiodon elongatus. The sequence continues at coordinate 6,479,608 of JACSYO010000415.1, read as the reverse complement.
ACCACAAGAAAAGCGCCCCCCCCCCCCTTTTTTTTTTTGCATTCTCAGGGGGATGCTGGCAGAATAGCCCAAGTTCATTAGCCAAAAAAAGAAAGCAAAAAAAGTTACCTGAAAAGCACGGGACGATTTGGTCTTCAAAATGGATGGGCAAACAGGTTTTTTTCCCCCATTGCATATTTAGTGCCTATTACGCATGTCTATCAAAAAAAAAAAAAAAAAAACTGGAAACGAAATACAATTATCTGATTGAGTGCGTTGGTGGATAATATTCTACTCGCTGTAGTTGGAGGGTACATCACATGAATTTTAAAATCTAAACATAGCTCGTGGCAGGTCGAAATGTTCCCCCTGGAATTGAGGAAGACTTGTATTTAACATCTAATGTGAGGCCGAGGCCGTTTTAGGAGTGTGAGCGTATTATTTCAGGTGTACCTGTGGTAATAACACTCGATTTCTAGCTTAAACTTTACTTCAATGTTTGCATATTTATAACCTTAGGATGAGGACCAAAATAACCTGTCCTAAAATCTAACTTTTCGCTTTAAAAACATCCAATTCAAGTTTGGATTATTTTCAGTTGTTTTCTGATTAATAACACTATTTTATTTTCCGCATTATTTCATCATCTTATGCGGGGAAACTCTTCACTGTAGTTGTCATGGGTCATTTTTACACATCATTATTTATTCTTTCGGCCTACAGTGCAGCCCTGCACCGAGAGACAGAAGAGAGAAAGTTGTTTAATTGAAGGGTCGATGGGGTCCTATTGGTTGAGGTGCGTCCTCACAATAACTGCTGCATATTAAGCAGACTGAGGGGAAAGATTAACACGTGACTGACCGAGGAAAAAAAAAAGAAAAAAAACCTCATTCTAATAAATAATCCCCTAAATTACAGAAGCACAGAAATACACTCGCTGCATTTAGTTGAAGATCGTTTCCAAAAGTAAAAAATAAAGCAAGCAAATTATGTTTGGGCACGGTTAGTGTCCTGTGCATGTTAAAATTATTTTGAGAGTCAGTTTTTTTTTGTTTTTTTTGTCTCTCCAGTTCCTGCATGTTCGCTTTATGTCAAGACGCCACAGGAAAGAAACTCGCGAGAAAGTGAAGAATAAATCAGAGAATTATGTTTTCAGGGTGACACAAAGAAGATACTTGTGCACACACTTATTTCTGGTGAAAGGGTCAGCCAACTTCCTCCACACTCGTCTGCGCGGTTCACACTGTGTGCCTCGCGACTCCTTCCTTTTATCGTTCTGTCTTTTTTTTTTTTTTTTTTTTTTTTTTTTTTTTAAATCCATCATATCGTGTTCATTTCCAGCCGCTTTTCCTGTACGGCCCGTCATTCACCACAAACTTCTGTGTGATCCCTTTCATCGAGCGCACCATGGAAACCTCGTGCGTCCTGGCAAAAATGCACCTCAGCGCACACAAGGCCATATTCTTCACAAAAGGGCCAAAGCATCTGGATCTTTCTTTTCCAGCAGCTCCTCGCTGGCATGGCAAAGCACAAGACTGGCTCTGTGTGGCAGAAACCACTGCTTTTTATAGACTGGGGGACAAGAATGACTGAATGGCTAACGCATCTTCATTAACCGAGAGCTGCATGGAGAGTCATAGCAGCGACTCGCAGACACTGAAGTCTCTCAGGAGTTTTAGCTCTGACAATAAGAAACGTCCTCGCTGAGACTTCCCATTACCGAGTCGCGTTAGAGAAGCTCTGTGCATCATAGTCTTCTGTGTCATTTATTTATTTACGTTTTATTGGATTCCCCCGGTTATATTCTCTCAACTATAATTGCAATAAATAATGCGGAGTTCAATACATGTACATGTCAAATACATGTATTGGCATAATGCTTTTATAGTTCAATCCACCCCGGGTCAAGATTGGGCACTTTAATCATGCAAATTATTATTCATCGAGAATCAAAGAGAAGAAAAAAAAAATGTTTGCAAAATGTACCCGATTAATCATTAAAAGTGTTTTCTTAAAATGAGATCTATGACGAATGCAGCCAGTGAAAATGTACATTGCTCTGGAGAAAAAAAAAGCATCTTCATATATCTTCAAATCTGACGTTGTTACTAATAAATTGCCCTTAAAAGGACACGCCGATAACTCGCGCGGATTGTCTCCCACTTGTCTCAAATAAATATATAAAGAGCGGGTGGACAAAAACCACGCCTTTCAAGAGATGATGACGAGCACCTGTGACCCCGACAACATCTTCCCCACACACACAGACACACACACAGACACACACACACACACACACACACACACACTCACTCGGTACATCGTTAACGCTGGAGACAAGAGTACAGCAAGGACGCGGTCACAGCGGAAAGGAGACAACTCACCTTTTAGTCATGTAGTCCCGGATTAAAATGAACACTAGAGTTGAGTCGTCCTGTGAATAGACAGGGAGTAGTCGCGTGGGGAAGATGACAACAAACAAACACGCGGCAGAGAGGGGGGAAAAAAAGAGAGGAGAAAAAAGGCAAAACATTGCTTTCAGGTAAATGATTAAAATGGGACTGTTGCGCGTGAAAAACCTTCCAAAAAGCTCCTGTTTTAGAAGGAGTGGAACATGTGCCTGATTGCAGAGTTTTAGGCGAATGGAACGGGAGAGATGTAAGATTTGTTTAAAGCCCCGCATTTCCATTTAAGAACGTGATTGTGTTTGCAAAGATCCCTTTCAATCTTCGCATCTCCCCCCCCCACCACCCCCCTTCTCTCTACCCCTCAGCGTCTCTGAGGCTGCTTTGCAATTCATAGAATTGGTAATTTGCTATTGGGACAAAACGTGAAGGGAAAAATAATCAGATCAACCGGGAGAGGTAGTGAGGAAGGAGCCAGGAGGAAGAAACACAAGGTTTCTCTCTGCAAGTTGCTGCTTAGTAAAATGCTTCGAGAGGTAAATGATAAAAAAAAAAAATATATAGCCTATTTTATGTATAAGTCTAAATTTCCAGGGAAAACCGCAGCAGCTTGGCAGTGAGGATACAATGTCTTGTAAAAAAAGGAATAGACTGTTTTATGATAAATGATAATTATCAGATATGGCACTTAACCTTCTGGATTACAAAATAAGATACTGAATGAACTGTATATGATATCTGTCACCTGCACTATATGTGCATGCGCGCGTGCGTGTGTGTGGGGAGGGGGGGGGGGGCGGAGGAGAGGGGGGGGGGGGTAGAGGAAGCGTATACTTGGCCTATCGTCTAAGTGGGTTGTGATGATGAGATCATCTACAACATTGGAATTTACCGAGACAATACAAATAAATGGCATACGCGGAGGCTTTGAAATAGAGCAAATGCTCCGAAATTTGTCACACATTTAGAGCGGCATTCACAGACACATCACATGGCGCTTATTTACACGCCTCTCGTTGTGTGGGCGGCTGCGGAGCTGGAGCATCGCGCCTTATAATCTATTTAAAATGAGGAGCGCTATAATCATCAGTGACCTATTATAAAGGTGCACGGGTGCGTGTTCGTAAGTGCATGTGTGTATGTCGGAGGGGGTTAGAGCCAAACCTTCAAAAAGATCCCCGTACTCCCCCACGTGGTTATTTGCAAAACAACCGATCTAAACTCAGGGAAACCTAATCAAACCCCGCTGCTGCACTGTTCACCTTCTTTGGGGAGAATTGGGGAGAGAGAGGCAGAGAGAGAGAGAGAGAGAGAGAGCGAGAGAGAGAGATAGGGAGAGAGAGAGAGAGCGAAATGTCTCCCAGATAGACGGGAGGCTATCTGTGCGCAGGTCTACGAAATGAGACGAGTGCTGTTAAAAACTCAAAGAGACATTTAATAAATAGAACATATGTTTTTCTATAACATATGTAAGATCGGAGCTCTACCCATCCTGTGCTGTAGCAGGCTCTGAAACCTTGCGCCTATTGAATATGTCCCTAGTGAGCTTGAAGCGGAGAGGAGCCAATACAAGCGGAAGGGGGGCGTGTCTTCGCTCTTCCACAAGACCTCCCAGAGCAGGTTGTTGCGTTTTGGCTCTAAAGCCTGGAGACCTCCGAAGTGCTCGTCAGTTTTCGAAGTAGGAGCCATGGCGACAACAGCTCAGTATATTCCGAGGAATAACTCCTTACCGTCTAACCCGCTCATGCATCCGGATTCGGATAGGATGCATCAGGGGACGACCTACAGAGAGGTGCAGAAAATGATGCACCACGAGTACTTGCAAGGGCTTGCGGCTACCAACACGGGACACCCGATGAGCCTGACGCACCACCAGTGGCTGCCCACCTCCAACACCGACTGGTCCAGCGGCACCCACATCGGACAGCAGGAGCACAAAGCCAGCGTGCAGACGACCCGGGAGGACCTGAGCACCGGCTTCCACCACAGATCTCACCTGGTGCACCAGCAGACGCAGAGCACCCACCATGGTTCGTGGGCGCCCGCCACGACGCACCACTTGTCCCCGCTGTCCCCTGCATCCAACGGCCACCAGTCTCTGGTGTACTCGCAGCCTGGATACACAAACCTCAACGCGATGCTGAGTCCCCAGCCCGGCGCCCTGCACCACGGCATGCGGGACCCGCTCCACGACGACTCGGGCAGCCACGACAACCAGATGGAGTCGCCCCAGCAGGCGTTCAGCCACCACCAGGACCACTCGGACGAGGACGCGCCCAGCTCCGACGACCTGGAGCAGTTCGCCAAGCAGTTCAAGCAGCGGCGGATCAAACTGGGCTTTACGCAGGCGGACGTGGGCTTGGCCTTAGGCACCCTGTACGGAAACGTCTTTTCTCAGACCACAATCTGCAGGTTTGAGGCGCTGCAGCTCAGCTTCAAGAACATGTGCAAACTTAAGCCGCTCCTAAACAAGTGGCTGGAGGAGACAGACTCAAACACGGGCAGTCCCACCAATTTGGACAAGATTGCTGCGCAGGGCAGGAAACGAAAGAAGAGGACCTCCATTGAAGTGGGGGTGAAAGGGGCGCTGGAGAATCATTTCTTAAAATGCCCAAAGCCGTCTGCTCATGAAATCACCAGTTTAGCCAACACTCTGCAGTTGGAAAAAGAGGTTGTCCGCGTTTGGTTTTGCAACAGAAGACAGAAAGAGAAAAGAATGACACCAATTGGGGTCCCTCACCCGAATATGGAGGACGTATATTCCCAAGCAGAGACCCCTCCTCTACACCGCACACTACAGAGTCCTGTACAGTGACTGTTTTCATGAACAATCCGCGCATTTCGGCAGGGGGATAGAAAAGGGAAAGGGACTATGGAGTTTACAGTATTTAAGTTTGGCTTTTGTTTTCCTGAGAGAAAAGAGACGTGGAAAAGTTGAACAGTTTTGTCCTTAGTATTCGGAGATCGTCAACAAATAGGTGGCAAAGAGAGAAAATGTTAAGAAGAAGAAGAAAAAAAAAAAAAACAACAAAAAACAAAACAAAAGAAAAAAGACAAAAAAAATATTCGCTATTACTGATTCCGTGCGCATTTAAAGTGAAACAAAGATCTTTATTTACCAAAATTATATGGAGGAGAAGGCATATAAAGTAAATTTGATATCCCATGGCTGTTTCAAATGGGGAGTAATTAAATGTGGCAACCGAGGCCATCTCCTCCTGGTGTACCACGAACTGTTGGCGCTCACCAGAACGAGGTGGCTGCCTGAAAACGACCAACACTGGAGATCTACACTGAATGAACATTATGCTTTTTCAGGCTTCAACTGATTAACCAGATTTCTGAATATTAGTGTATACTTTCTTTGTTCTATTACGTGTGATGTTTTGGTTTGGAAATACTTTAACTTCAGTGTCTCTCTTTCTGCAGACTGTCTATGATTTCTTTCATTATTTGCTATAGGCGCTGGAACTCATCAGAGCAGCCTCTCTTTTTTTTTTTTTTTTTCTTCCTGTTTACTCAGTGGGAGTTGATGGTGGTGAAGTGATGGAAATTATGGCACCCGAAACACTCATAATTAAGGCCAGACACCATTTCACGAAAAATGTCCAAATGCAACAGGACGTTTAAGTTCTGACTGCATGCCTTCAAATACTATTTCACGCTTTGAAGCTGACCACGTCGAAATTTGCAAACAGCACCAGACGCTAAAAGGGGAATTCTTTAAAAAAAAAAAAAAAAAAAAAACGCATTTTCTTTTATTTAGGGGGGTTGATTGTTTTCAAATGATTGTTTTATTTGCATGGAGCACTTATTGTTTCGTTGATATTATTATTATTATTATTATTATTGCAATTTTATATTTGTTAATAAAATTGTGAGTGGGGCTGATCGCCATAGGCTTAAAACACAATAAATCCCATGTTTACAGGTCCCTGGTTGTCACCACAGAGCGCTGTCTCTCACACTGCTCACTGCCTGATAATCCTGTTGTATTCCAAACACTTCACGAGAGATTGGTCACATACGAAATGAAAAGTAATAATAACTCAGGTAACTTCAGTGCCCCATGTCGGAATATCACGCCTGTACATGATTTTTTATTTTTGGTTCCTGTTGTTTTTAGATGTTCCAATCTGGTTACAACCACACCGTTTTCCTTTGTCCCATAAATCCACTGTATTATATTAAAACGCTGGATTCGGAGAAAAGAAAATAATAATTCCTCAAGGGGGAGCGATGAAGGGACTTAACTAGATATATTTATTTTTTTCTGACCTGAAAGGAAATCTGAAAATCTCATGCGTTGTGTGTCGTTTCTCAATGTTGGACCAGTCCAAAAGTCTAAAGCAGTGCTATTCAATACAGATGAGGGAAACATTTTTTTCAAGAAAAAATAATAATAGTAAAAAAAAGATTTTAGAGAAAATGTTGCCAGGATTATTTCCGATATGTAAATATGTCCAATATGTAAACTTGTATTTGTTCTGAGATATTGTTTTGTTTTTGTTTCTTTCCGGGCAGTTTTGTACACTTACTAATTCCAAGAAGATATTTTAATATGATTTCATTTATGAATCTGACCATTTATATATATATATTTATTTCTTAAACGTGTTTGGAGCTTTTTGTTTGGCTCTGTTAATGGTTATGTTGCAGTGGATTTCAGTATGTTTCTCTTTTTGTTTACTACATTGGTTGTATGTTGATTGCTAAATGTAGACTGCAAAGTCACATTTATATTTATGTTATAGTAATATTTTATTACTTACATAAAACATATATACAAGAAATGGTCTTTTGTCTTCATTAAGAGCCAAACCACTCGTCCTTTGTTGCTGTCTATTGTAGCCTCGCCAGGCAAAACAAGGTAAACATGAGCAGAAAGTGGACCGCTGCTCGGTGTGCTGAGCACCGGGAGGTGGTCAGCGGTGATCCGTTATGTAACAGGGGCTCGTTGAAATCACAAGCTGTGTACATGTGCTGTTAAAAGGGAATAGACAACCGCATTTTACCTCAGGCATTCCCTGCTAAGTTCACACAGTCTCTGACGTTGTTCACATCTTTGTGTAATAATCGCAGTATTAAATTGTGCAATATCAATACGGACTTATTGTCTTTTCATTGAGTGGTTATTATTTAAATTACTACGATTATGATCGGTATTAGTAGTCGTAGTAGTGGCCAGGTGAGTTGTTTATTTAGAGAAGCAGAGGCCTCCCTCCATCATATTGGGCTGTTTTTCTTACATAAATCATCATAACTTGTCATGTTTTATGCATTTAAAAGGCGAACTGTGACGAATGTTTGATCTGAGACAGAGAGGCCTGCAGGCAAAAGTCAGCCTCTTTTCCAAAGATAGAGAGAAAAACCATAAAGGATGAACCAAAAAAAAAAAAAAAAACGGCAGGCCCTAAAGTTTAATACGACTAGAGACAGGCCTACATTCACAGGCAACATATTTTAATGTTATTTGGCGCCTAAATAAATATTGAGTTTCTCTAAATCATATTTGAAATGTATAGTCTTAAAGTTAGGCCCTTGTGTCTTCCGTAGAATCACGGGCCACAGCGGCAGTGCGCATTGTTTTTCTACATTTACATGATGCACACATTAGACCAGGGTACAGTTGGGGTCCATGGAGAGATTCATAGCAGGCGCGGGATTTTAATTCCTTACAACACATTAACGGTTTCATTCATTTACACAGTAAAAAAGTGAAAAGCTGGAACCAATTCTACATCCACGATGCGTACACATTTCAAGTTTGTCAAAGATCCAAACTTGTCTACGTTTGGGATATTATTTTAATTATGAGAGGCAAGTTATTTCGAATAGTTTTGTATTTGATTAGGCTACTTCCTCAGGGGGAAGTGTGCCTTTATCTAACGAGAATACGCGATAAAAAAAAGTTTGATGTAGCATTTAGTTTCTTAAGGCAACTCAGGTTATATTTTGGAGACATTTACTAGACTCGTATTAATTTCCATGCCGTTTACACATCTCGTGACACTCAATATCCACGAACATTTCCCTTCATTTAGCGTTGTGCGATTTTTTTTTTTTTTTGTATTTAAAGATGATTTTGTGTGCGCTCATTTGAAGCCTACAGCCGCGTCATGGGTTGAAAATGACGAGACACAATATGAAGACTGGATCGTTTTAAAATCGGCCTTTTGTGCTGCTGTGACGAAAGTGAAATAAAAAAAAAAAAAAAAAGTGTATTTGCACGGGCTGAGGTGGTCAAGACGTTGAGAGACGAGGCCAACATTAGGACGCAAACCAACTGTCAGAGAACAGCGGGTCACAGGCGCCCCCTGCTGGCACAACCGGGGCCCTGCATCACCAAAGCTGTAGGTTACCTCCAAGTTTGATAGAAATTAACAATAATAACTAAAACAACAATATAACGTGAAAAAAAAAAAAACTTACTCATCATTGCCAACGTCATTTCACCTGTTTGTTTCTGTGAAACACACACAGCTCAAACATGCACGATGACTCCACCTGCTCAAGCACGGTGTTCTGCACCATCACAGAAGTTTACAACAGAGACTAGGGTTACTAAGTTGTGTTTTCCTTTTCAAATATCAAGTACATGAATGAATATCATTTGGGTTTAGGTGTACAGTACTGCTGGGGGTAGACTGTTGTTTCTGTGCAGGTACACAAGTGGCAATGCCCCTGTTACCTCGACCTCATCACTTCTTCATCGCTGTAGTGAGCCAAGCAGAGAGACATCAGGTCCCATTATTTTTTTTAGTTTTACATCAAACCCCCCCCAGTAACAGGACAGCCACTCAGACTACCGAGGGCCTCTAAGTGACCAATAGAAATGCTTTGAAATGCAACGCAAAACACAGAGTGAACATAGATGGAGAAATAGAGGTCCACAGAGAGTCCACAGTTGTCCAGACAAGAGAGATGTGGTGACTGGTACCAACTGTTATTATATGATGATATGCATTTTTTATTCTGTGCCGTATGGAGGGACACAACCCCCATTATGCCGATAAATCAATAATACATGAGCAGAACTCATCACAAAACAGCAAAACCCAGCTATTTGACCTTACGAATCACCACAGTTCGCCCTCTCCTCCTCTCCTCCTATCCTCCTATCCTCCTCTCCCCCTCTCCGCAGTCTGCTCTCCTACACTGAGTGGGCCCTCGGCAGCACTTGCAGAGGAGCTCCAGCCTCAGCAGTGCCCGGGCGCTCGTGAACACGATGCCTCCTTCATCGGGGAAGTATCGTCACACACAGGAGATGTGGATTAGTGATGATTAGCAGGGATTATGGCTGGTTAATGGTGGGAAAATACATTAGGAACCATCGGCTCTGGGAGGGGGAGGGGATTTCACTCACGCTAGCGGATTTGCATTGATCTACAGCAAATGAATGAGGATTAGCAGCATCAAGCTATCTGCCAACAGATAAATAACATTAAGCGTATTATACGCCGACGCCTGTTATTAATGACATTACAAACACCACTACAATGCTGGCAATTATGGAAATAATGGAAGCGGCTGAATAATTTACTTGGTTGGGATTTTTGGGATTCCAGATCATCCTCATGTACGGAGTCATGGGATGATGCTGGAGAGCCAAGATACTGGGAGGCAGATGTGCCTGTAGTTCTTGAGTACCGCTTTCTAATAAGGCATGCATTATGGGGTTTATATATTGGCAAAGGCTTTAATAATGTTCAATAAATAATTTACGCCTGCTTTATAGATTAGTAATAAGCCGTTTGTAGGAACAAGTTTTGGGTTGCTAAACTGTGAAATTCCTCTTGGGTCGACGTATATTCTCCTCCAGCAGTACTTGTCTTTTTGCTCTTTCAAATTCACCACGAAGACCCCTCCAATAGCTAACTTTATCACTTAAACATGGGGTAAAAAATGAAAAGCATCAGGACCAAAAGTCACCCATTAACAACTCCAGACTTTTTAGATTATTGCAGTGAAAAAAGTCTATATTAATATTTAACTCACTCCCTAATAACCCAACATGTGTGCATCCTGCAAGTCCATAACCTGACAACCCTATTATACATATTACTTATCTATAAAGTATTAATACATGAGTTATTACCCATCAATAAATACCAAAACATATACCTTATTAGAAAGTGATTATTAGAGCTTGATGCGACAGATGCAAAAGAAGCACATGAATAAATGCATCAGTTACACTGTGCTAATCATAGCACGCTCAAAATACACTTTCTTCTCAAATAGATGTATCCTTTTTTATTTTATGGCAGATAATGTTCAAGTTATATTGGCTCCTTACTGAGTAATGCTTGACACTGATTACTAAATTACAGAGGGAGGGCAGCTACATTATACATCCTCTGAATAGCCACATAACACTGTAAGAAAAATGTGCTCATTCCTCCATCCAACCCACATTTTTAACCTGATGGCAAAGGAGCCTGTAGCTTATGTACTCTATTACTACTCCTTCCTCCAGCTGAGTTCTCCTCTCCTTTTTTACCGTTTATGTAATAAATACTCCACTCCCACATGTGAGAGGCAGAGATGGGGGGATGAAGACTGGAAAAAAGAACAGAATAATGCATTTTTTCATCAAGAATTCTTTCTCTTCCCCTACCTCAAGGTTTCCTCCTCTGAGCCACTTGAAAGATGGGCAACAATGTGGCCACACAGTGAACACCTAGTTACCATATGAAACACTCCAGCAGTGAACTGGAGGAGACGGAGACAGGAGAGGAGAAGTCTTGTCTTATTTATGATACTGGGCCTTGTAGCTATATGGGTTCCCCCTTCATGTCGACTCCAAGGTATGGCCCCCATATGCGAAAGGGGTTTAAGTGCAGCTCTCCCCACTCCTCTGCATCTCTTTGCTCCTGACTCTGAGGTTTTGAAGAAGAGAAGAAGCCCGTCTCCCTCTTTCATGGCTTTGAGGGACATTTTATATCGCCTCAGGTGTCTGTCAGTGTGACTAACAGTTCTGAGAGTGGAGAACTAATATCTCAGGAACTTGCCTTCAGGCAGCAGCACATAGATGTTACTGTTGGTGGCATACAATGAGAAGAAAGTCATACTTTAGAGGCAGTTGGCAGCAGCAATTACGACTGATTCAGTGAACTGGTTGGTATTAAACAATGGATGTGACAAGCTTAACAGGTGATAAGAGCAAAGTGGGAAAGGCAAGATAAATGCAATCATCCGTACTGCACAAGCGGCCTTCATTTTGGAGGATATCTGACAAAAGGTTGCAAATAGCCCAAGGAATCATATTAAGGATAACGCACTAACCAAAAAAAGCAGAAATAATAATGTTTTTTTATATATTTTTAGTGTTTTTCAGGTCTGAAATCACAGCAGAGGTGCTGAGCAGGCCCTTTTAAACTGCTGCACAAGGTTGCAAAGTCAATTGTCGCGGACAGGAGGACATGCCATTCCCATGTTAAAGGTTGTCCCCTCTCTTCACCTTCAAGTTGAGCTTTTGTCAACTGTAGCAAAGGCATTGCGATGCCTCCTGACTGCAATAACAAGGTTCACTACTGAGAGTGAAAGAAAAGATAAGACCTTGCAGTAGAGACACACACACCGATAAACAATAGGAAGGTCATCTAACCCTAGAGCACGCTGCGATGGCCTTCCTTCATCAACGATATTCAAAAAGAAAAAGAAAAAAACATGGCTGTTCACAAATGTATAGGCAGAGTAGCTGAAAGATCTTCTCTCTGCATACCCCGAGCAGCCCTATTGTTTCTTTAAGAAGACATATTGACAATCTTGGAAAGGACATCAACTGAGGTAGTTGCATCTCTGCTCTACACTGTTTGTGTGCCAGCCCTATAATCCAATCCCATACAATATTCTTTGCTGTAGTCGTTTACCCATGACTGATCCTTCGTGTCATGCATGCCGGAATGGATATTATATTTTGAACCCCTGCAAATTGGAGCCGGACATTAAACAGATCATCAAAGATGATCCCACTGCCCCCGACAGTTGGCTTTGCCCTGCGATGCGGAGTTCAAAGGATGAAGATCGGTGGGCAAATGAGTGCTGTTGCTCAGCGCACAGTCAAGCGAAACAACAACAACAAAGATAAGGCTGATGGAAATAAATAAATAAATAAGGATGGAGGAGAGGGGGGGGGGGGGGGGGGTAAGGCAAGTAAATGGGGAAGACACAGCACAGAGATGAAATGGAGACCTGCCACTGTGCTCAAGGACACCGCGTGCCACTGTGTAATTAGAAATGTACACAGATGATTTGGATGCAGCGATATGATTAGGCAAAGCAGTCCCCAGTCTTAGGCCTAATCAGCTCACTTCTGAGAGATACTCCAAGACTGGTGGTGTGTGTGTGTGTGTGTGTGTGTGTGTGTGTGTGTGTGTGTGTGTGTCATAGAAGTAGAGGGGGTGTTACTCACTACTAGGCGTCTCTCCCCTCAGCACAAGCACTGGGAGGGTACACTAGAGAAGATGACATCCAGAGATGGGGAAACACATAGCGATGGGTATGAGCAGACACGTAATTTGAACATATACTTCTGTCAGCTATTGATTATGGGGATATTTCATGTATGCATGCAAGTGCATACGCTGAAAATGTCACATTCGGCATATCACGCTGCGTTACAACTTTCTGAAAAAGTTTCTGAAGCAGGTTTCCGCACACAGAAAGTTGGCTTGTCTTCCTTTTACTGTAGAATGGAACATTGGGCCACTTTTCTCTATAAGGCCATATTATAGGTACTGTGTCCTTATCTATGTTCTCTACCGACAACAAATTCTATCAGTATCTGCAACCTCCAATCACGGGGACAAATTAGGTTCGTCATTCCCAGAAACCGCACAGTGTTTTGGTGAAAACCACCCTCATATTGTTTATAGAGACATTTTAAACTAGAATAATAATAACACTTTTTTTTTTGTCTGTTATTTGTGGTTTGTATGTGGTACATGTGTGAAACATTTATGCTGTCATCTTGGCCAGGACCCCCTTGTAAATGAGATTCAAAATCTCAATGGGATAATCCTGGCTGAATAAAAAAATGTAATTAAAAAAACACATGCAGGATCTGTTTATGGTGAGAATTAGGGCCACCGTTGGTTGAAGAGGGAGCTATAACTGTTTGTACTGCATGTATTATGAATCCTTGCTGCACAGCCAGTGTCAAAGACTTGCAATGATGAAAACACATGGCGAATGAGAGGAATAGAGGGTACCGTATGGTAGTGTATAGAAGACATAGAGCGCCATGAAGGAGAAGATTAAGGGGAGAATGAAAAGAGAGATAGAGTAAGAGTTGGCAGGAACCCTCATCATACAGTTTTTCTGAGACATGCATAGATAGTAAGTAATACTACACTTGACTGAGAGTAGGATTCTTCCAATTCCACTCTGTTCTACTCTGAGTCGCTTTCAGGTCAAACTTCAAACTAGTCTTTTGAGAGCACCACATTTTGAGGTCAGCTCAGGAAGAATTGAGCGAAAAGACCTAAAACCCCAACACATATGTGCCCTGGAGCTAGAGGCCGGGACGTGCACAAAAGAACCGATGGTCTACAAAGACCCGAGTAATGAGCAGAGGCCAATTAAAAAGAGCTGCTCCCTCCTCCTCCTCCTCATCTACCATCTCTCACGCTCTTCCTCCTCGCTATATCTGTCCTTCTGCCACTCCTCCTCCAGTGGCTTGTTATTGATCACCTTTAACCCCGTCTCTCAGTGGTGTCAAAACTACCATTTAGGGTCATCCCTAGGGCTGAGCGTGTGTCGATCGCACCCTGCCCCATAAATCATTACTGGGAGGAGGGCTGTGGAGGGTCTTGCTTGCCTGAAGAGCAGAGGGAAGGCCTGACTTTTACAGACACATTTCGGCAGAGCCCAACCCCATGCCCCAAATGGTCAAGGGTCATCGATGGTCCCATGGATTAACACCCAGACACCCCCACTAACCCTGGTTTCTCCAGCCAGCCCACCTCTATCCCCCTACGGGCCCGGCAGCGGCACCCCTTTGATTTTTAAATAAGACAAAAGGTCAGTCAGCGTCCTGACCTGTCTTCGCCGTGATCTCCCTCCCCGAACGTGACGGTTCCTCTTTATTCATGATGGATCCTAATTTTTTGATACTGAACGAATAGGATGAGCAAAGTTTTAGGGAAAGGGAAGTTCACGGAACGATATGGTCGAGAGAGTTTGCCAGTGGCGCGAATGACTGTGGGCTACAGGAGGCTATTGTTGTCACTGTCTATCTATTTGGCTATCTCTGATGGCCTCATACAAACTCCCCTCTACCTCCTCCTGGGCTGGAGGCGCCTCATCGCCTCAGTACACGGCTGCATATCAGCCAGATGCTGCATCCACCCACAGCCCTCCTCCTCTCTACACCCCTTTCTTCCTGTCTCCAACCTATGTAGAGAGGCAAATAAACAATTCTCTCCAATCCGCTCTGTCTGTCTCTTTCCTTCTAATCTGCCTCTCTCTCTGTCTCTCTCTCTGTCTGTCCACCTGCTGCTCTCCCTGCAGTGGTCAGACCAGGTTAGTTTACCCTCCCCAGTCACAGTCAAGAGGCCTGGGGATGAGGGGATGATAGGTAGAGGTGACAGGTCCTTTGTTGGGGTAAAGACTCATGACCCATGGGTAGGCAGGCAAAGGACGGGGTAGGAGAATCTATCACTTTCCTCAAATCCTGAACCCTGAATCCTGAAGGTAATTTTGTTTATTTTTTTGTATAAGTTAGTGACCAGTGATAGATTGTTGTAGAACTAAATACAAGTACTCAAATACTACTGAAGCACAACTTTAAGGTATTTGCACTCACATACAGTATCACATTTTTTGCTACTTAATAAATCTACTTGACCTGAATTGGGAAGCAAATATTGTATTTTTACTCCAGTGCATTGATTTGACAATTATATTTACCACTTAGATTGCAATAAACCTATTAGCTTCTAAAATATGATGCAATGTTAGGGATTAAACTACCCAACAGTATATTAAATTGTTATCATCTCCACCTTTAAAACAGCTGCTTACATGTTAATTCATCACCAATAATAATAATAATAATACCATATTTAATTGTGTAACCACTGTGCATAATGATTACTTTTACTTTTAATATTATAACTACATTGCTTCTGTACTTTCACACAAGTAAAATTGTATTTTTACCCGATTGTATTGCTACTTTCGCCTCATCAAAGAATCAGAATACTTCTTCCATATTGTTAGCAATAAATACAAATAGTCAGATCTTTGTCGTAAAGCATCCACATTCACCTCGATTCAAATGTGATTGTTGCAGCTGCGTTACTTGCATATACAGATGAAAGGTGATCCATTGATGCTGAGGGGGGATGGTGGCGAAGCGGAGCACGTGATATGGATTTGGTACCCATTGTTGGTAGTGGGTTCCCATGTGCCTCTCCACCCACTCAAACCCACTCACCTCTTCCCTGCGGGACAACTCTACCAGGGGGTGCAGGCGTGGGACAGGACACTCCGCCACCCAGGGGATTAATTGGTGTGGCACCTCTTTGGTGCACATGGCCAAAGCAATTAAATAGTGGCCTTAGGCCTTCAGTTTGGCATTACAAAACCAGTGACAAAGAAGCAAATTGGGCCTTTCTCTCCATACTTGTGCCCACATATGAGCGCATATGCCTGAGAGATGAAACAAATTCTGCATGTGTCTGCAGAAGTGGTTTTATGATGTGTGACTACTTGGGGGGCACTACAGGTATGGCAGCATCAACATCATGAAGGTGAATGATTGAGATTATAAACATACATTCGTTAAAATTTGTGCTATGTGCGTATGTTTGTGAATATGTGTCTGCATGGACATTTGAATGGACAATGTGCAGACTGTAAGCAGGGTCTGGTGGCTTTCTTATCTCTTCCACTGTCTCTCCCACTCCCTGCAGCCGTCAATTAGTGAGCCTGGGTGTGCGAAGGCCTTGTGCTCTTTCACATCAGCCTTTGTTGCTTCTCCCTCCCTCTCTCTGTCTCCCCCGTGTTTGAAGATTGAGAAAAGACATGAGGCAGGTTACTGTAGCTCCTCTCTAGGGTGTTGGTTGCTGTCTGCCCCTCTGTATGCCTGCCTGGGCCTGAAGCAGCAGACCACAGTGTCCACAGAGTCTACAAACACAGGAGGGAAAATAAAGGCCCGGCCATGGAAATCCAACCTCCGTCAGAAAAGGATGGCTGTGTCAGATACACCATCACCTCTGCCAGTGCAGATAGACGAATGGCCCCTGAGATGTGTACGTACAGTATATGAACATTGTGTATAGGTGAAGGAGGAGAAGGAAGAGTTGAAATGCAAGGACTGTGCTAAGAGAAAGGAAAGGAGGCAGGTGAGGACACAGAGGGAACTGGATTAAAAAGGGAGAAGGAAAGAGATGAAGGGAAAGAGGAGCACACACGACGAGAAAGACAAGGAGGAAACGAGCAAGGAAAGGTAAGAAGGAGAAATAAAACTGGAGAAAAAAAAGGAGGATGAGGAGGAATAGATAAAGAATAAAAGAAAGGATGAGTTTTGTGAAGGAATTTTTACGGAAGCAAATGAGGATGAAAGGGAGTAAAAAAATAACAAGAAGAGTGAAAAGGAAAGGAAAAAAAGTAGACGTGGAGAACAAAGACTTTGAAATGAAAAGTGCAGTAAATTTTTTATATATTCCAACTTTTATTTATTTTTAATTTTTAACTTTTCTCCATTTCCTTAATGCCGCTCAGGCTAAACAACACTAAGCTTACTGTATAGTATACAGAGTGTAAACAACACTGTCAACAACAAGAGACCTTCTGGGTCCTGCAATTGTCACTAAAGCAAATTCATCTATGAAAAGGAAGTGATATATAAAAGTCTTTGAAGGAATTTAAAAATATTCAGCTGTTATAAAATAGCTTATTTTACTCCAAAGTAACAGTTTATTGTTCATATATAGACATGTTGAAGACTTAGCAGTTCACAGGTTCTAAGCAGAGGAAAAACACCTCTCCATACAAATTTGAAGCACTTTTTATCTGTTAACTGTCAATGTCAAAACTGAGAGCAATTCCAGGTGCTATGTTGAATAACCGACGGCTCTATTCAGAAATTCAAGTGGTTTAGCTAGTAGTGATTGTTCTATTTAGTTTAGCCTAGAAAGAACCACTGAATAAGCTTCTTATTTTTTTTTTGAGTGCAGACAACCGTTGTCTAATAAGGGCCAGACGTGTTCACCCCCAATCACCCGGCAGCCCAGCCCCTACAGCCCTCCACCCCAGCCCAGATCTCCAGACACTGGGCTGGAGAGAGGCGTGAAGAAGGGGGCCAGACTGCTAGCCATCCATCACACCCGTCTGACCCGCCCGCAGTGCTGAAAAGACCACGGTTATCACTCACCCCTGACACAGTCATCGACGTTTGCCCTTAGAGCGCGCGCACGCACACGCACAAACTCACACACGCACACGCGCACACGCACGCACACGCACACGCACACACACGGACACACGTACAAAGACACCGAAGCCCACATATGGACGATCTACAACACCGTTGCAGTCCCTCCAAAATGTCCCGTCACCTCTTGTACTTCCCTCCATTGAACTCTCATCACCATCCATCAACCTTCATCATTCACCAAAATGCCAACACTCTCAACAGATGGCTCCCAATAAGATCATGAGAAATGCCAGGTAACTCCCAACAGGGACCAATCACGTTATTCTGCACGTTCAACTACAGGAAACAGTCATTTCCAGTCCTAGAAAACAGTTATGCAAAGCGAGTGTCTGCTTCGATCTGGACTGGTGGGGGCCTTTGTGCAGATCTGAGTTGGGCGTTACAATAGCTTGTATTGTCCTACTGCCTCTCAGCTTTATTACATATGTATGTGTTGATTGCTGCAAAACAACAATGCTAGTGCATGGCATTAAGCAGTAACAATAACAGTGATGCTTGGCGCTCCTACTCAGCGTTGGATGTTTATCCAACGAACCTCTGTGTTTGCGCCCAGTACCCAATGGTGTGAAATACCAGCAGGGGAGCCAGCTCGGGGATATCATGAATGGGAACTTTATAGAATACTTTCCTTTATTGAAGCAGAGTTCAGTGATTTTAAACTACAGATCAGGAGTGTTTAACTTAATTTCTTGTTGTACATATTGTGAAATAATACAGAACTCACAAGTCATCTGAATCATATTCAGTTTTGGCTGTATCCAGAGTGCTTTGTATCGAGTCTGAACACTAAGCTTTGAATAGGAACCCAACGAGATCCATACTGTGCAGATGTGCGATTGATACAGAATTCAGTGGCACAATGAACACATATGAGAGAACTCCATAGGCTCAAAGGTCACCTGGGCCACCCACGTCACTGTGGTGTAACAAGCCCGTGTGGAATGCCAGGGGGTCGTTCTGGTTGAAAACCTTGGGTTTGTCAACCGCTCAACCCTCCAAGCATCGTGACACACCCGTGCGGGCCAAGCAATGTGCCACCCCCGTCAGCACCCTGTGGTATCAGAGACCTCCCCACCCTTGGGTCTCATTCACACAAACCCACACATGGGCGTACGCAGACAACAGCCATCTCTGATGCCCTTCTGATTCTCTGCGTTGGCATTTAGCTGCAGAAGTTTAGTGTGTGCGCGTATACTTGTGCCAGTGTGTGTGTGTGTTTGTTTCGATGGGGCAGTGTGCAGCCCCACAAAAAATGGGGGGGGGTGGGGATGGGGCTGCGATGACAAGAGTTGTGGTGCAGATGTCCCCACAGCCAGCGAAGCCTCATGAATGGCAACTGTTGTGATGGTGACGGGGAAACGCGTTGGAGGCCTGGCCTACGCACTCCAGTCATCTGAATGGCTGGAATTCAACTTGGTCAAAAAGACAAGCTCATGCGTGCAGACTGGAAACAATGTGCCCTCTTTATTACTTTCTCTCTCCCTCTCTGCCACTCTCACTCTTTATTCCTTGCCTTTGAATCATTCCCCCTCTGTAAACATGGCTGTAATTTTCATTGTGTTTCATTGTGACGCAAATCGTTCATCGTACCTTTTAAAATTCCTATTGAGCAACAAATATTATGTAATATAAATGACAAAAAAACATAAAAGCCAATTGATTCATTCTTGATAATGCATCAAATGAAGCAAATTATTCTGAGAGGATGAAGCCCATTCTATTTGAAACAAAGGAACAAAGATTGATAGGAAGTCACGGGGTAATTGATTTGAAGTGGAAATGTTATGATTGATCTATTGATTAGCTGTCCGGTGCTCCGGCCCTTTTTAACAGCAGACATACGGCTTCACTCAGGGGACGATGAAGCTGGGGCCTCAGAGGGACACACACACGTGCGCACCAAAGGTCCATCTATTTACCAATCCAACTATTGGTACAATGAGACACAGGAGAGACAAGATGAGGCTGTCTCCTCAAGCTCTGTCCTATTAAACATCTGTTCAGCCAATCTAAGAAGTCGATGCTTCGTCAAACACATTTTAAGACTCAAAGACTTTCTACTTCTTTGAATTTATTGTCACATATCAGCATTTTTCAGATGAAATGAAGTGACTGATATTCAATTCACAAAAGACAGAAGGGGAAATTACTGTATGTGTGCTGAAAACAAATTTTCCAGATGAAAGTAAATCTTCCGCTGCTCAGTTTGCTCCAGATTTTCTTTACAGTACTCTGTCAACATCAGATAAAACTGAGAGCACATGCACATTTCCACTGATTCACAAAAGCCACCCACCACCATGTCTTACTCAGAGTTGCAGTATTTACCAGTCACAGGCTGCCTATACTATTAGCTTTACCAAACAACAACCATGAATGTACAACAGCTATACCAAATGTGTGAGATGACGCCGACTCATTTGACGTGATCAAACACATAAGTGAAAACCTCACCCATACGTAACTAAAAATACCGTAGCAAAACAAAGCACATGTCTTTGTTAATATTTACATGAGGGTAGATATTAAACATCTTCAAGTTCAGTTTGATACTATTATGTACACCTTGTTTCCAAAGCTGCACAGCTCCCTCTTTTATTAGTGACAGTGAAGTGGTAAGCCAGACTACAGTGAAGTCCTTTATCCTGACCTAACAAACAGATAAATCACTCAGCTCTGACCCACACAGTCTCACTCACACACTCACGGGAGCGACAGACAGTAAAAGTCCAACGTGTCCCAAGAGAGACCAAGAAAAGGATTCTTGTTTGAAGCAGGAAGGGGTTATTGTTCACTAGATGCCAGGGCGTGGGCATCCAGGCAGAGATTAGCTACAGGGAAACATTATCTCTCTGGGCCAGTTTACAAGACCCAGTCTGGCCTGGCTCGGCATAGTTTGGTCATCTAGGTACTTTATGTTCTGACTGGCTCTTGTCTCCCATAAGAACAAAGTGCTGGCTTGTTGGAGAAACCCAGAGGGGTGAGTCCCTGCTCTCCTCCCACCTTCTCTCCTCCCTGCTTCCCCTCCTCTCCTCACCTCTGGCCCCCAGACCAACTGCGAGGCTGCTGGAGTTCAAGCCTGGCCACGTGTTGGCCATTACACTCCCACAATGACCTTGTTGAGCTCAACATTTAGAGTCTCATAAAAACATTATTGTCCAACTCCTGGGATCATTTGTACACTACCACAAAGACACAGAGAAAACCAAAATGTTAACCCCTCGGGGTTTTGCGTAGGCACATTTTTCAGATTCTGCCCCTTCTCTCCCTCTGCCCATCCACCCGCCCGGTACCACATTGCGCCCACACTGACGTACTTCCCATCGATGCCCACATGGCACTCCTACACCAGCGCATTCAGATATGAAGGCTGCTTAGTCAAAATGCTGCCCCATCAAACAGCCATTTTGTGTTTTGTACTCTAAAGAACAACCAACAATAATATCCATTCTCTTTTGCATACATCACAATTTCAGCCTTTCTCCTCTCAATTTATTGTCTTTTGGCCACTAATGTTCCTGCTTGTCATCTATTCATCCATCTATCCTTCCCTTATTCAGATGCGTAACTATGGACCCATAACAGCTAAAAGTCCCTAATGGTCATTTAGTCTCTAAATATGTCCTTTTCACATTGGCTGGGTGCATGTACCTGCTGAGTGAATGGGCAAGGTCGTGCCAGCCTATTAGCCATATTAAAAACCAACCCATTATGGTAATTGGGGAGGTCTAATGCATGTACAGGTTGCTTAGCGCCCATGTATTAGCTCTGATAGATGACTCAGTGATTAGCATTGAAAGGTACATTGTAGTGCAGCAATGCTGCTTGCCCCCGTGCTTGCCGTCCTCTGATCCTGTCTCTCAATGTGGTGACCTCTACTGTGGACACTTAGGTCAGTTCTGCATGTCCCTGACCAAATGTTTGCTGCTGGGAATCAGAGTGACCGCTATGGACAAGGGCATTCGTTATTCACTGTGACAATGACAAAGAAAAGTTACTCTTTCTTTTTTTTTTCTTTGAGGGCTGAAAAACATATTTAATTTACATTTGGCCGTCAGGACATAATTGTGGTTAGAAATTAGGGAAAGCACATGTTTCACCCTCATTACCTAACCTAACAAAAGCAGACTTAAGAAGCACATGTAAATGTAGAAACTGTACATACTGGGTTTTAATTCTGTACTACACCACACACACACATAGTCAAAAGAACAGTTCATGCCAAATTTGTAATTATTAAATAAAAAAATATATTAAGTAATTAGTACTGATCAATCTTATTTTTTTTATTATTTATGCAAATATCTCAGAATTCCAAGAGCAATACAAATTTTGAATGGAAAATATGGGAGGGAGGTGGCAAGAACCCGCGGTCATACTGATGAGAGTGTTAATACTAAACTACAAGTTTTTCATTTAGAAATCCATAAGGGAAATGCTTTGCCTTGAGTATCCAAATCACATTTCATTAAATTTTACCATCTGTCCTGAACCACCAGCACCCTTCCCAATCCCCATTTTACTCCCAATCCAGAGCTCCCATCCCCTGCTCTATGAGCGGCCCTGACTGGGTCTCTCAGGGAAGGGAGCACATTCTCCTTTCATCCCCTCTTAGAGGACAAACATCAGTCCCATCACACCGCCCATCCATATTCATGAGCCGCTTATAAATATCTGATAGCAGCCTCGCTACAGCTGTTTAGCTGGGAGAGCAACGTAAAGCGTCTCGTACACACGTACACACGCACACACACACGCACGCACGCACGCACACGCACATGCACACACACACACACACACACACACACACACACACATACACACACACACATTTTGACCGGACATGCATGTGCACCTACACACGTTTAAATTGTGCATATTTTTCTTCTTCTTTTACACACATGCATACGCTGGACGGAGGCCAGATATCGGCCCCACATCTCCCAGTGGTTCTACCTGCCTGGCCCCCCCTGATAGCATCAGCTCATTGCAGGGCTATCGCTCTCTCCCGTTCTCTCCTGCTGGCTTTAATTAAAGCGTAAATGTGACTACAAAATGAGAGAGGAATCCCTAAGTGCCGTATTTACCTTCCCTCTGACAGGGCTCATGCTTATCAGTGAGGCGAGAGTATACTGGAGCCAAGAGACAGGGACTTCTCAAAGGCCTGAGTAATCGCTCAGGCCCCTCTGCCTCAATTACATACACACACACACACACACACACACACTTCTCAACCTCAGCATCACCCGTCTTGTGACGCCTCTCTCCCTGTTTGATGCATATGGAATACAAATGCTTCACATTGGTTCTCATCAATTGCAGGATTTTAAATGATCTAATGAAACATACAGTAAGTACCTATATCAACATTTGTAACACCTCATTAAGACGAAACAAAACATAACGGTGTGTGAAAGGGGAATTTCTTATGTTCAGTCATGTGGCTGTAGCGATTCATGCTAATTATTCTTCTATTAATTCCAAACAAACAAAGACTTTTCACTGTTGCTGGAACATTTCACTTTCTGTGTGCCACAGGATTTTTCCCTGGAAAGAGGTAATCGACACCCAGGTGTTTAGAACAGGGAATGCAAAAGCTCATAAAACTAGTACAATTTGTATCACTAATGTGCTACATGGAATATTGAGAGAAAAAGCAATGCGTTAATGAAAATGCTGCAAAATATTAAATGGTAAATGTAGTGTGGTGCGCTACACGGGGAAGCGAGAAAACAACAGGATCACCGGCTGTGAGGGAGAGCAGAAGGCAAATATTTGGCTCTTGACCAGCTAAATGTTCCACGACGCTCACCAGCTAGTCGCTAACCTTGTCTGTCGCTTGTGCTGGGAAAGTAACGAACAGTGGGGTTTATTTTAATTTTTTTTCTTAAAAACAGCTGTGAAAGGCTGGAAACAATTCTGATGAGAGTGAGAGTGAACCAAAAACTGTATATTGTTTTTGTTGCTGTAAAACCAAAACAAGATGCTAAAACGCCCTGTAGAGCTGAGGAGCATGAAAATGCACTGTGTGTTCGTCTCTATGAGCTTTCACATTCATTTCATCCATTGCTAGCATAACAAATCTGTTTTTTTATCTTTATGCTAGATAAAAAGCTGTCTTGCATTTTTCTATACATGAAGAGGAGCCTTGCAGGAATTTACAATGCAAAATCCTTGGGAGAGGAAAACAGAGGGGAGCTTTCGTTTTTTTCCAGATTAGAACGGTGATATGAACACCTCCCTATCAATGTCTGCTCGTGACTTCCTAATCACATTCCTACAACTGATACTGAGGCAGAAACAGGACGTGAGAGGGAGGGTGAGCAAGAAGAAGAGAGATAGAGAGAGAGAGAGAGAGAGAGAGAGAGAGAGAGAGAGAGAGAGAGAGAAGAGAGAGAGAGAGAGAGAGAGAGGAGCTAAAGACACAATCTTGGAAATCAAATGGCACAATCCATTGCATGCTTAGTGTGGCAGAGATAGAGCGACAATATTCAGAGGTGACATTGCAATCAGTGGACAATACTGGCACGGGTTCCCACACTTTCAGAAAGGTAGAAGCCCCAAAAATGCACTTGTGAGGAATATTTATGGTGTTTCTTTTCTTTTGATTCCTATTTTTCTTTTTTATTTACTGATACCTAACCCTTCCAGTCGCTCGTCTTCTCCTCCAACTAATTAGAAACATTAGAATTGCTGATGCCGGCAAGAAAAAACACATTTTGCTTCGGTTCTGAAGAATATCTTTGTTCTGTTTCCAATACAAATAGAAGGAGATTTAAATATTGCTCCTCTGGAGTGTGGCTGTGTAAGAGAGGGCGGCAGAGAGAGAGAGAGAGAGAGAGAGAGAGAAAGTTTGAGTGTGCATCTGTGTGTTGAGCCGCGATTGGTTGTGCATACGGAAGGATGAGAAATTGTGTGAGCTTGTATGTGTGTGTGTGACACTGTGTGTGTTCCCAGAGGGTATTTCTGTTCCTTGTGTGGAGTACAGTTAAAGTGAACAATAGGCAGTGCTGCACTGCACCCTATGCAGCATGATACTACAGAACATCAACAAAAGACGGACCTTTGTAGAGGAATCTGGATTCTACTACCACCTCACTTTTGGAAATGGTCAAAAATGCTGCGAGCCCTTAGCCTGAAAAGGTCTTGAATATCAACGGTAAAACAAGATGAAGGCGCAGAAGTTGGACCAGATAGGCCAATGGCTTAAACCTCTACTTGGAAAAGACAACAGAATACATTCAGTTTAACTGTGCACTGCAACAGGTGCATTAGTCCGTTTCATAAGTCAGTCATCCAAACAAAAAGCACAAGGACAAAACAGTGGGGGAAATAATGATAACAACACATGCAATTCACAGGAAATACATCAGAAGTTGCGGGAGAGTAACGGATGCAGTAATATTAAATTACACTTAAGCAGAGGAGGAGGAGGAGGAAATTGAAGCGTAACAGAGGTGAAATAAAAAGGAGGAAGAAAAAAAAAAAAAAAAAGGAGAAAATGTAAATAGAAGGTGGAGAATTGAAAAGAGAAAGGGGAGGGAAGGCTGAAGCTAGCTAGCTTTCCTCATTAGCCATGCAGAGCATCTTGGCTCTGCTCCCACACCTCCCGGCTCATCATCGCCTGGGCCCTGGCTGCCAGCACACCCCCACCACCATGAGCCATCCCTCCCTCCCTCCCCCTCCAGCCCCTATAATCACACCCGCAATCGCAGCCCCTAATTAGGTTAATTAATTTGTATCAGCCCTTGTAGGGACTTGGCTGATGAGGCAGCCGTAATAGCGCCAGCGATGGGGGCCCCCCTGCAAAAAAAAAAAAAGAAAAAGAAAAAGAAAAGATAAAGAGAAAAAAAGATCTGATGCGAGCCTGTCAGTGACAAGACAGGACTATAAACCACGGGGTCACGTTTACCTCCCCACCCCCAACCTTTCTCTCAACTATGTCTTTTCTCCCCTCTAACCCCAACACATCCCTTCCCCCTGCTCTTATTATCCAACAGGGGTGACACTGACATCTAAATACTGATATATAACTCATCGTTTGACATTGTGTCCACTGGAATGAAAAGATCCTGTAAAATAATAATAGAGTCTGCGTCTAATAATTGAGTCTGCATCTTCTCAGTGGCACACTTCAATGCTTATAGAAGTGTTGTGTTTTGCTTGTTTTTGTTGACACTTTGGCAGTCTGTCGTGGCGTTCCAAAAGTGTGGGGGAAAAGTGTGCGGTATGATAATGATTCTCTTGGCGGTTTGTCTCTGTCGTCGTCAGAGAGACCGATTGAAGCATCGCATTACAATCAGCGGCCCTCATCGCCCCTCATCAGGCCACTGACGAACAAACTCTGATTAACACCCCCATCTGATTACTGCAATCACCCAGGATAACCGCACATGCACTGTCCCCCACCAGCGCACGCGCGCACACACACACACACACACACACACACACACACACACGAGGCGCACGTGTACACAAAAAGCAGCTCTCATCACACATTGCCACGCATTTGCCATTAGAGAGGTAACCATTAGTGACGCAACACACCAACAAATTTGAGAGACAAAAAAAAGTGCATGGCAGGAGCAGAGTGTGTTTGTGTGAAAGACAGAAGTAGAAATTAAGAGACTGAGAATATTATAATAGAGTGTAAAGGAGCTTGACGAAGGAGGGAACTAATGAGTAGTTTTCAAAAACTTACACAGCTAAAGTATCAAACCCAAGTACAGTGTCCGGTGTGTGCGTGTGTTGCCAGCTTACCCCCCCCCCGCCCCCACCCAATACACTAGAACTGGGTGCGTTCAATTGTGATGCAAGCAGACACATGCATAAATATACACACACACACACACACACAATCTCAGGCAGACAATGACACGGGGAGGCTGCGAGACAAGGACAGATCCGGTAGTTAAAGCGTAATGAACACGTCCCCGAGGCGCGCGCCTGGCATTCCCCTGAATGATGGACTGACAGTAATACCGGGGCAGATGGGTGCCCTCCACGCCCCCTTCAACACCACACACACATGTACACACCCTCCCCCTGGTCTATCCTGTCCCTCTCTCCTGCAGAGAGATACCCCCTGTAGGTCTGATATGTGGAGGCTGGGGGGCGGGAGCGGGTTGGGGGTTGGGGGGGGAACCAGGGGTGCTATGTATGTGTGTGTGTGTGCACCTAGAGGTGGGGGTGAGGGGGGCACAAGTATGAGGCCCCCGTCATGATTTAGGCTCCCATGCAAATTTAATCAATTCGAGTACCTCTCGCCAGCCAGGGCTCATTAGCGGCAATTTAAAAAGGGGGCTCTGTGATCCCCACCTCACTGCATGAGCCAGACATTCAACTCAGGCACACATGCACACACATGCACATACACACACACACACAAACATGCTAAGATACACACACGTGTCCAAATAGTCACACACAAGTACACAAAAACGCACACGTCAGGGGCACTGTCAAGCCTGTAAAGATTTTCCTTCAGACGTCTTCCCCCTGGCATGGAGAGAGACCCTGCCTGCACGCCAGCCGAACCCCCCTCTTCTGTCCCTCCTCTCTATCCACTACTTCAAAAGCCCCATGACACCCAGCTTCAAGTTAAAGGGGAGAGGGATCTGAAGATAAAGACTACCTCTCATCCCCCACCCCTTGCATTCTGAGACACCCTCCCAACACTCAAACCCCAGGCTACCTCTCTCTTCTCCCCACCTCTCGCTCTCCAACTCTCCGTAATTGGGGGATCGATTAGTATTGTCCTTAACCATCCTTAACCTTGGCTCTGTGCGCTGGCTTTGGAGCAGGGCAGAGCTGTGTTGGTGAATGAGGAGGGTGGAGGTGCAGCACTTGTGGTTTGCAAAGATCAAGTGCCAGGTTAAAACCATGTGGGGAGGTTGATGTGTTTGTGACCAATTTGTATTCTGTATCATCTCAATAATAAAGAAAATTTGACCACAAAATAACAACAACAAAAAAAGAACAACGTAAAGGTTTGGTTCACCAATATTACAGGAAAAGGCTTTGTAGTTTTGTTTTTATTTGCTCAGATGTTTTTATCTCTGAGATGTATGCTTCCACCCCAAAACAATTGAGGTCAACATTTAAATATTATATTTTAAAATTTAACAGCTACACCACTTTCCACAAACAGTGTCCCTGTCACTGTGTAATGCACAGGACATACTGACAGCTCTCATGGGGACATTTCTTCAGCAGGAAGTAGTGCTAATGAAAACTGTCCACACGGAGGTCTGTAGAATATCTAGAATAACTTGCACATCATCTCTGAATGACATTTTTCAATACTGCAAGTAGCAAGAGGGAAGTTTAGTTCACTTCTACTGTATTGGGCCGGTATCTGAAATCTCAGGGATATGCATCTCAAAACTTGAGAAATTAAAACCAAATCTATGAGTAGGTAAATTACACTTGTTTTAAGTGGGAGAATATTTTTTTTTTGGTAATTTCAATGAACTGACCCTTTAGATAAATATATTAATCAATCGATCAATGAAAGCATCTGACAGTTTACCTTTGCTATAACTGACACCACATGTAAAGCCGAGAACAATGCAAGTTCATCTCAAATGTAAAATATAGTACAGCATTAAATACATTGGTGTCAAAGAAAAGATCACAAAATATTTTTAGATTGTGTTTTTTTTCCATAATATGTGTAATAACTAAAATTGTAGAACAGAGCTGCATTGTATTGTACCCCTTCTTAACCAGGCTACACTTTTACTCTCAGTTACTATATTTTGGGGTCAAAGTCGTACCCTGCAGCTGTGCGACCACACAGCACTCCACTTCTAACTCCCCCCCAATTCCAAAAATGACTATTCGTTAGCGAACCTCCAGGGTCATTAACTTAAGAGATGCCTTTGTGGAGGACAGGATGGCCTGTGCCAGTCGTCAAATGAGTTATGGGGCTTTTGACAATAGAGAAATGCCTGTTTATATCTTTAAAATCAGAAGGTCGCTCACTGTGCCCACCCCTGAGCCCTGCCACCGCATCCCGGCGTAAGAGTCCCGTTGCTGGGTTGGAATGAAAGGAGAGCTTGAGGAGGAACAGTGGCCTTCCTGTGTCTTGGGTCGCACAGTCAGATAGGGGTCCCAGAACAGCGCACACAGTGTTTTGACCCCTGGGCTCTCCTCAACGACCTCGACCCCCTCGGCTTATGGATGCTGGGCCTGAGGGTCCCGATACACGCACACTCTCTCAGCGGTGTGACGCAGTAGCAGAGGGCAGGGAGAGTGGGAGGAAGGCGTAAAGGAGGGCGGGGAGGAGAGTTGGCCAAAGGACGTCAATCACTTTTTTTTTTACTGGGTACACCACAATTCTGACATTAATGGTCAACACTGAAAGGCCACTGGGAGGACTTTGCCATCCCTTTTGTGTGCTTGTGTGGTGTACAGTTAAATCCATGCATTCATATACTGTTTATGTTCACTACGTGTACAATATGTACACGTAGTCTTATCCATATTTGTGTTTTTAAAAACATCCTCATCAACATTCATACTGCAATTAGGAAACTGGTGAGTTTTAAATGAGAGGAACCAGTCCAAGCGGACACCCACCGTCACTCTTCCCCTGTTGTTGGCCCGTCATGAGGTGTTGGCTTACCTTTGCTCTGGTCAGCAGTGTTCGGGCCAAGGCCTCTGGTCTCGCTCCTCCAGCCGCTCCACCTCTCACTGCGCCTGGTGACATTTCTGGCTGGCTCCCTCTCTCCCCTCTTCCCCTCCACTGGCTCCCAGGAGAGGCTGATGGATGGGCCCTGTTTATGAAGCTGCTGCCACCACAGTGATCAATCAAACCTGGGTCACTGTGATCTGCTGCTGGGCGCCAGGTCTTCAGTCTATTTCACACTGTAGGCTGGAGAAACCACACGTACAGTTTGTTAGTACATGCAAATGCATGGCCACATCAAGGTTAATGGAGAAAGACAGCACTGTAAAAATTTCGTGAAGAATATTTAAGTGACTTGACTCAACCAACTTATATTGTCAGGGCAGGGACTTGGCGAGGACGGATGGCAGGACGATCAACTGAGGAGTTGGCCTTAGTAGTAAACCAGGGATCTTTTTACAATGAGACATCTAAGCTAATCCCCGCTCCACAACGGCACTCAGGCAAACTGATCAGCACACGCACACTTTCTTGGGAAGTCTAATTAGCCAAAGATGATGTGCCTGTTTGAGATGGATAGTCTTGGGAGAGCAGAAATATGTGAGGAAGAAGTGGCAAATGACAGCTCCTGTAGGCCTTTATCTTGGAGTACATTTTTGACATGTCACAGTAGGAAAAGCGCAGGTGTAATTAATTAAATTAGTGACGGTTGAAATCCATTTAGCGGCTTCAATTTCTGGCTCTGGTATTGTGCATGCTGACTCGCTGTCATGGCTTACTGGGACACCTGGATGTAACAGAGCCATCTTAAATGTCATTAGTAACACCTTCGCTTTTCTTATAATGACAAGTCAACATGTCTGCCGTGAAGGAAAAAAAAGGCTTAGGAGTATGGCCACTGATTTGGTTACTAAATAATGAGAGCTCTGATGACCTGTAGCAAATCTAAGGCAGCATCACATCAAGATAACTGGCTGAGTGAGAATAAACTGTAGAAACAATAGTTACATTCGTGTCTCAAGGGAGCCTTTCACCAGAGGTATTTTTGCATAAGCACAGCTGTAGCTAATAAAACAAAATACTGGGTCATTTTGATTAAAGTGAGCTCATGAGCAAGTATCGACAGTAGTAGTATTATCAATGCAAGCTAACTGACACCTAAATCATACTTAATGTTATTAGCTGCAGCTGGGTCTACCCTGCTGTGACATGTGAAAGGGGTCTGTTGGAGGTATGCTGCATCCTAAGTCAAAGCCTGCACCGAAGGTGTGTCCCTCAGAGGCTCCGCAGACTTAAGCTGAACCTGTGCCTCCACTACACAAGACCATCCTGCCTCACAGACACAGAATATACATATGTATTCGTGGTAAAAAAAACAACTCAAATGACCGTCAAACTGACAAGTAAACTCAGATAAGTTCTGTGGGATTGACAACGTATCATGGCAGGGGTTTACACCCCACTTCAATTCGTTAATTGGAGTGACATTTTCACTGGTTCACATCATGTCTTTTACCAGTGACTGATGAACAAATTAATTCAAATATCTAATAAATATGACATTGACATGCGATACTTTCTGACTTAATGAGATGACAACCTGAATGCAACCAATTTGCCTGCAATGAGCTGGGGGGGGGGATACTGAGGGATGCCAAAGTTGTGTCTTTCAGATTTTGGCAGAAAAAGAATGCATTTCTTAGGCTTTCTTGGAGAAGCCTTTGAAATGGAACATCACAGTTAAAGTTATGACAGGTTTGAAATTTGGATGAGGAGGTTCAGCTCCTCAGTTCCCAACCTACTAAACTAGAGTGCCGTATGTGACACAGGCAAAGACAGAGCACGTCAGTGACACTCTTAGAGAAAAAATTAATAAATAAAACCACAATTAAACTCTGAAACCTAAATGTTGGGTCATAATAAGTGACTTCAAGCTCTTTGTTTTCTCTATACATGTTCCAGTGTCTCGAGCCACCAACAGATTTCCCCCCCCAAAAAATAATGTGATAAAGAACACTAATGCCACCTACTGGTAAAAAAATAAATACAATCTACTGCCATAATTATAATGGAATGCAAGTCAAGAAATCACATACATGTAAATGTTGTTCTGATATTTATTTAAAAGAAACTAAAAGTCGTCGATAAATATGTACAAAACGGCAACAACATTTGAGGGAAAGAAAATGATCCCACGTCTGTGGTCTATGTTGTGATCTAGAAGTCCATTATCTCGTTGGAAAACTTGATGATTTCTTCTCAGCATGATGATGACGCCCCTCTCAGCGCTTCCTCCTGACCTCAAACTTGTAGATAGCTGCAGCATTGGGCGTCTCCTTTTTTACCTTCACTTTTTTGTTCTTATCCTGGTGCACAGAGTAAAGAAAAGTTAGACAGTCGTTCGCAATTGAAAGCAAAATGCTTGTTGAGGTTAAGAACATCTCCTTCTCCTCACCTGTAGGTCCTTGCGGGTCTGAATCTTCTGACTGATTACAAACATTTTCTTTTCTCTGTCAATCCTCTGGGAAAGGATCTTATACTGGTGATTCCTCTGCTTGGCCATCTTCTACTCAGAGTGAGGAGAAAAGGTGAACCATCAGTGGGTATGTAGTATGTAGTAAGTTTACACGGGACGGTCACACTGCAAATGACGCTGACCGCAATGCATTATAAACACAGACCTTCATAGTGTGAGGCTCTACAGCTCCATGGATGATCTTGGTCTCCAGAGTTTTCAGAGTTGGTCTGTTGAACACTCGGTCCACCAGCTCAGGAGCTGTGTTGAGGTGGTTTGCCAGGTCAAAGGACTCCACTGAGGGGAGACAGAAAAACTCTCATTGAAACTTTCCAACTTCTCTGGTCACCATAATCACTTTCAACGCCCACAAAGACAAGGATGTCTGTTCACATCATAAATAACTACTGTACATGTATATTCACCTTTCGCCTTGGAATCCACAAAAAATGTATGCTTGTTTTTCTGTTTGCTGTCTGCCTCCAGAAGATGGAGCTCTCCTTTCATCCTCTCAATTTTCTGAAAGGAAATGATGAACAAAGATTTACAAGTGGGCAAAGACAGAAGCCCCTTTTTTTTGGAGGATTCATATTTTAAAGATGTATTAAATCACGTCAGTCAGGCACAAAGGGTTATCCAAGCATGATCTATTACAGGGGAAAATAAACCTACCTTAGCCTCTGCAACTCTTTTCATCTCCACATATTTGATATCCTGCGTCCTCATCACTTTCTTCTGCTCCTCCGTCACCTCCACTTCTTCATTGGATTTTTTCGCTACGTGAACTCCATCCTGATAACATGCCACAAAACAAGACATACATATTAAAATCATTCGGCCACAGAGATCACATGATTAGGATTCATAAAGGGTGACTCATTTTATCTGCCTTGTGATGTTGACACTTCTCTTACCTGCAGCTGAGAGCTGATCATCTTGTAGTAAAACTCATCTGGGTTCTTATCCAGAGCTTTCTTTCGCAGAGCAGCAAGGGTGTTCTGTTTCTTGTGGTAATCACTTTAAAAACAGGCAAAGAAATCAATTACAAGACTTATTCCTCGACCACGTGTGACATTAAAAGTCCAATTCAAAGCCTGGGAAACATAAAAACATGTCTCTTAAACTTCATTCAACTCACTCTGCGCGGAGTTTGTAGTCTTTCTTCTTCTCCAGCAATCCCAAATGTTTCCTGAAACCAGGCTGCTCGGACAAAAAAAAAGATACATTTAAAGTTATACACACTCAGTATTCATATTTACTTCATGGCATTACATGTAATACGTTGGTGATAACATGTAGACGCCTGAAATGTAGCCAGCATGCTAACAAGCAACAAGCTAGCAAAACAGTGAAACGCTCACCTGAGATCGTTCATGGTGGTTTCTCTGTTGGGATTTCAACGCTTTCCTGAACGACGACATCCTGAAAAATGTCCTCGAGCGCAACACAACAAAATGTTTTAGTCAAAGCCGGTATACGTGGAGCTTTTCTGAGCTCTGCAGACACTGAAACCGTCTTGCTGCTTCGGGTCTGGTGCTTCCCTGGTGGCTGAACATGTGGGTTCCTGGTTCACACTGTGTTGTTTTTCATTTCCGGACCGCAGATTCGCATTGAAAAAAACGTCATCAGGAATGGTGAATCATGGTGGTCATTTTACAAACATAATATTCCATTAATTTTTCTTTGGCATTTGACAAGGAATATAAATGAAATTACAGATTTTCTTGATAAAATAAAGTGTTGTAAATTTCGTCCTACCTGTTGCAGAAGCGCGTAACAAACAGTAGGTGGTGCTGTTGCATACATTTAAAATGTCATAGTGGACTCGTAGTAGACGCAGTTGTGGACAGTAACGAAGTACATTAAGTCAAGTACTGTAACTAAACACAGTATTTAAGTATTTGTACTTAACTTAAGTGTTTCCATTGTATGCTACTTTATACCCACAATACACATTTCACAGGGTAAAGCTGTGTTTCTTACTCCACTACAGAGACTGCGTAACTGCTTTGGTTACTATTTACTATGCATAAGATTGTACAAAACAAAACATATGGTCAATTTATAAAATATGAATATTTGTCATGGATTTAACAACTTGACAGTAAATAAAGTGGTTTAGATGTGTTACATCTTCACCAGCTACAACTGCTTAATGCTTCTCCCAGGTTAATGCATATTCGCCCATTACTATTCATATACATAGTATTACATTCACAAAGGCCGTTCTGCTGCATGATGATACATCTAGATAAGTAAGGTTTTCAATGCAGGACTTTTATTTGTACCTTAACTTGGAGTATTTTTATATTGTGTTGTGCTATTTTTACTTCAGTGCAGAATCTGAATATCTCTTCCACCGCTAGTATTATGTGAATAAATAATTTGACAATGAATAAATGGATGGGGTTTCAATACATTTTGAACAACTTAATCATCCAATTTCCTTAATAATGTTTCTTATCTGATAACATCATGTCGTTTCAGTTCAAAGCTCTGTAATATTCACTCTGGCTTTATAGATATTCAAGACCTGAAGGGAAAAGGGTTTAATTATATTCATCCGAGAAGACCGATGCAATTTATCTGCCATTTAGAAGTTGTATACAAGCCAGGATTGGCACAGGATTGGCTTAGAACAAGTGAGGATCATCACAGTGCTGCTGACTTCATATGTTTGGACTGCACTGTTCATACACCAAATCATTTAGGTCATTATAATGAGGGCCTGCATTTGCCAGAGTGCACAGTTAACACTAATTGGTAACAAGTTTATGTTTTTCCAACATGGACATTTATTGCATGTTTCCGTTGGGGTTCCAGGCCCCTGTTTTGATTCCTGTCCAGACCAATAGACCGAAAAGAGATTACATAGAAACTCTGTAATATTCCTTAAAACATTCTCACACACTTTTTCTCTCCGTTTTGAGAAGGGGAAAAAAAGTTCTGCAGGAACTTGGACGATGAGGGGGTCATCACTCTACACTGGGGGAAAATACTATCCACTTCCTGACATGATATTTTGGGTAGTGGGTAGACAAAGACAAAGCCGCAATGGCACCAGTCCCCTAATCTCACCCAGACTCCCAACTCTTTGTGGATGTGAGAAGAAGCCTTTAGGACAGAGAGCGATATTCCACTAAACAGACATTTTCCCCCCATGGCTGCTCACTATCCCCAAACCAACCGCGAGGAATTTGTTTTATATGTGTGAGATTTGCCCGGCATGCAGAATGTTTTGCGGGTGATTAGACCAATGAATGGGATCAGTGTTTCCACATTATGTCACAGGCTTGTTTATCAGTCTGATGGCTAATGACCCCGATTCCTGTGAAGGTTTCAGCCCAAGGCCCGACTGGTCCACCCAACCACTAACGTGTTTAACTAGGCACAGACAGAAGCCAGGATTTACGGGGAAAAAGTCTGCGTTCCGACTTATTTGGCTCCTTGCTGTTTAATTCATGGGAGTCTTTATCATTACAAGTGAAATGCCTGGTGAGCCACGACAGGGGTAAATACTACTTTGCAAATCAGGGGCTTGTAGCAAGCTGATGCAAGAGCAGGAGGACAAGAGGTTGTGGGTTTGTTCAGGGTCAGCAATGAAGGAATGCCCTTGTGGGGCAGATGCAGGTCCGTTTGGTTTTCTAATATGACCCTGTAAAAATAACACTGCTGACATGTTGTAAGACTGCTGCACTTGGGCTGAGCTCAGGGCTTTGGTATGTCTCCCCTGACCATGGTTGGTCCTCATCTACAGCGAGACACCGGGCCAGCCCATT
This sequence comes from Ophiodon elongatus, assembly GCA_016806645.1. Lineage (NCBI taxonomy): Eukaryota > Metazoa > Chordata > Actinopteri > Perciformes > Hexagrammidae > Ophiodon > Ophiodon elongatus. The sequence goes on along the minus strand of JACSYO010000415.1, from coordinate 6,443,850 downwards.
TGAAAAATGCATGAGCCAGAAGTTCCCCCCATGCGATTATTTAGGTGCATCTCTTAAAATTAACAGAAGGCACACGTTGGCTGTGAAGGAACCTACTTAAGTACAATTTTGAGGTACTGCTACTTTAATCATTTCCATTTCCTGCTAATTTATACTTAGTGTCTGTCACTTCATTTCAGAGGTAAATATTGTAGTTTTTATCACACTACATTTATTTTGACAGCTAAAGCCACTAATTACTTTTCAGATTAAGATATTACTTTAAGAAACTCTTCCACTGCATTAAACTGAACTGTATATAAGCAGTTAAAACATATCTCCACCTCGACCAACTACAACAGTTAAGTCCTTGATGCATTAGTATTAACGATCTAGTAATGTAACATAAAATAATGTTACATTCACGTGGACCTTTTTTCCTGCAAAGTACTTTCACTTTTGAAACTTACTTTGTTCTTTTACTTAAGTCAAGGATCTGAATACTTCTTTCACCACTGGTTATTGGACATTCCCGGCCTTAGCTCCAAATATACCCCTGTCCTTCTCGATGCCCGAGCCGTACAATAGACGCACTCCTGGGTGGGATTCTCAGCATCACCACAAACCCTTGTAAAACAAAAATTGTCTACAATTAAGTGCTAATGTGGTGCTTATTTTCCCTGCTTGAGATTTGAAGTGTCTATTATAGCAAGAGTCGTTTTATACTCTAGACAATCACAGCAGTGAAGTGGCAAGAAGTGGATGGGTTTCAGATGAGGCCAAGCATACGTCAAGTGATCTGTAAAAGAGCTATTATCACCAATATCATCAAAGGGATCTTTCAGTTGATGACGGTCTCTTGATAGTTTGTCTTGATCGTATATTTAATAGCCAGCATGCCCACTAAAGCTACAAACACATTGTAAATGAATTGTCTTTATTCATACTCCCTTCGATGATGTGATGTTTTGGACATCTTAGCAGCATGCCACGGTTTCCACTCACCATCATGTATGTGATGAAAACAGACAATTACTGCTACAAGTCATACCTGCTTATTACTTTGTGGGACTTTTAACAATTGAATTGCCTCATTAGTCTGTAGCTGCTCAGGGCCATGATGCTCATTAGAGCTTATTACACTCAGGTGTTCCAAAACCACACATCTAAGAAAAGAGTTTACGGTTTACAATTTATTTCGAATTTCATTTAGCGGCATGATAGTTACCAGTTGTCATCATCATTGTTCATAGGCTACTTCAAAAGAAAGGTTTTAAATTCAATTTGAGTCATAGATTTTTTTTTTTTAAAGAAAGTTACATTTGATTACAACAAAAGAATATTTAGCAATTCCCATTTTTATACTTGTTTTTTTCCCCCTTTTATGTTCACTTCAGTGTAAATGTTCTCACAATGAACTGATGCTCAGTCAGATCACCTGTATTAACCTTTTAACTTATTTTTCCAAAACTAAAAAAGGTCAGAAGAGCTTCCCTTAACCTTTTTACAGAGAAAGAAACAGTGAGGGGGGTCATCAGGCCATTTGTCCCATGATGAATTGAGAGGCATCCATCCTCTAAATTGTTGCACACAGTCTGACAGGACCACGCCTCAGAGTGTAAAATTAGAATTTATAATTTAAGGGTTGTGGGGAATACAGGGGTCAGATCACTCATTGAGTTGTCACAGGACCACGAAAGACAAGAGTTACATGTTTGGACAGTTGCTTGAAAAGGTCTTCTGTGTTTAACGAGATATTCATGTCACACTTTGCAGCTGCTTTTGCATTTCCAAAGATGTAACAACAGTGTTCTAATACTTTTAATTAGGTGTGCCCATTGTGATTCACATAATTAGTTAGGCTAACAAGCAGCTTACGTATTTATTTTTTTAATTTTGGGTTTCTTTTTTAAGCTACTGACAAACAGCCTTTTGTCACCTTTTTAATGTTTTGTCATTTAGATGGCTGATATTTTGTGCCAATATAACATAACATTACCACAACAACCATTTTCATCGGAAGAAAATACTGAGAAAGGGATTTAGTGTGTCCTTCAGAATTGTATTTATTTGTAATGGGCCATGTATAAACCCCAAATGTAACATAGGTGCTCATAGGTGCTGCAGATAACTGTTTGTTGGTATCAATGCTCTGATTTTGAATTGAGCACCTTTAAAGTGAGGAACACGTTAATGCATCTTTTTTATGTTATTACGGTTGTACTTTTACTTACTTGATTGCAGGACTTTTACTTGTATAAGACCTACACTGTAGTGTTGTTGGAACAAGTATGATAGAAGAGCGTAGAAACCTCTACAATAATACAGCCAAACTAAAGTAACGTCAAACAATCTGACCCTTTTGTTGTGTTAGAGATGGACAAATGGAATTCTCTAGCTTTTAAGTTGTAGGCTTCACAGTTCACTCTTAAGCATATAACAATTATTTGCTACTTGTGGTAAAAAATATATTAATATCCAAGGTCTGAGAAACTGAAGAACCTTTCAATCCTAGAATTTGAGCTAACATTATCATCCGTGAAGTCATGTTTCTGGTCTCCTGGAAAATGGAAGTCCAATAGTCACTCCTTTGATAATTATCTGTGGGTTTGCCAATACCCGTTTAACTTTACACATAATCATTGTGAATATGAAACTTGATTAATGGAGCTTTAATTGAACTTTAACATGCAGAGATTCAAACAGGTTTAGAATGAAGGACTGAGTAGAAAATGTCTACTATAAAAGATAGAACAATGCTACCTGTCATATAGGGTGGTGCTCCTGCCAACAACACCGTGGTTACACTCTGATTACCGTAATGACTCAAATGATAAGCTGTAAAACTCCATCATTGTATGAGTCCAGGCTAAACGTCACTCCCGCTTTTTGAGTCATGACAAAACTGACACATCAGGACTGGAGAAAGGACTCACGCTGTAGAATAGGGAAGCGAAATCTAACAGCTGGGTTGGTCTTCACCCTGTTTGGAAATGTCAGGGCGTGCAAAGGATTGGCAGCAAAGGTCACTAGAGACAAAGTACATACAGAAAAGAAGTCATATGGTGGTTTTATTTTATACAAAAACTGTTCAATTTCACCAATTTAATGCTCAAATATTGATATGTATTTATTGTTTCCCCTAGAATATGTATCTTGTTTGAAATATATTATATATTTAACCCTTAACTTGTGCTTATCCTTCAACTTAATCTGATTTTGAACTTAACCTAACCCTGACCTAAAACCTGACCTACACCCACACAAGGCCTATTTCTCATTCTAAACCCCTGAAGTTGTTTTTTTAGACATTTTACTGACATTACGTGGTCCCTTGATAGTAAAGTGTGAACAAACCCCATTGTTGTGAGTGATTAATATCTTCCACCAACTGACCACTCGCTCTGATTCACAGGCGAGAGGTTTGTCTTCAGGACTCTCGGACAGAAAGGGGTTTATTTGAACCCAGATGATATTTTCCTCAACCTAACCAAGTAGGTTTGTTGCCTTAACTAAGGAGATTCTTGTCAGAAAGGGCTTTCTTTACAGACACTTGAAATGTATCTTCAAACTCAAATGTTTATAAGAAGATTGATTAATTGATTTATTGATTGGCTAATTCACAAAATGTATTTAAACGAAGCTTAAAAGCACGAAGCAGTCAACACTCCATGTTCAGAAATCTCATAAAAAAAAGCATGCTCTGCCTTTCCACCAGTACTCCCCATTAAAACACAGGCCGATCATTAGAAAAGACTGAAAATAAACGGCACCACGGAGACAGAGGGCCCTGCTGGGAGCTCCCATCACACCCTCCGCTGCCCGGACTTTCTGCTCTCGTTTGAAGTTGCAGGAGGGAGGAAGGACTGGCTTTTTTTGGGGGGGGTGTGGGTGGGGGGGCGGGATCTTGTGACTCACCAGCAACTTCCTCAGTAGTAGGACAAATGTAGCCGGCAAACTGCATCACTCTCCGCCGCAGAGATTTGACTGCTGTCAGAAGAAACACCAACAAAAGTTTTCCAGCTGCCGAGCGACGCTGCCGAGCCGCCGGAGTAGCGACCTGCAGCCTGATCCCGGTCCTGATCGGAGCGAGTGTCCGCTGACAGAGACAGGGAGGCGGGTTACCACTGTCAAGTTGCAGAAGGTGCCTCCAGACTTCAGACAATACTCCTGGTAGGACTCCACTTTTTTATTTCCACCTATGTAGACTTTTCTTTTTACGTTTTCAGTGTCCGGCTCTTCGACCTCAGTGGGGGTTTGAGAATCAATGAAAACTCATATGACGTCAAATATTCGGGGATTTACTTTGAAAAATGTTGTAATTGATGGGAAAATAAACTTGTGTATCACCACATCTCATTGCAAGCATCATGATGATTGTGGTTATGGTTTTCCAATGAAAATGAATGGCATAAAGAATCACCGAAGTTTGTTAACTTCAAACGTTGTGACAGCAATAGTATAACTTTTTGAATCTATTAATGGAAATAACAGCCTTTCATGAAATCATTTTCAAATCTATATTTGTATTATTATTTTTAGTAGTAGTGGCAGTATGGTTAGTTGCACAGCAATTATGATCTGTAAACATATAATTTAACAGTAATTATGATCTGTAAACATATAATTTAACACCTTAAGATCATATCTTTTTCTATACTTTGAATTTTGAGAGTTTCTGCTGCTGTTTAGGAAAACAGCTGTGAGTGTGAAGATTAAAGCAGGCGTGGGCTTGACATTTTGACACGCCTTGATGCTTCACACCTTAGTCAAGCATGCCGCTTGGAGAGTAAAACCCTGACTAAAGAGGACTCACTTCCTGTGACAAGAGCGGGAGTCTGGACATTTTCTCTCTGCCTCTGTGTTTTTCTGCCTCCCTTGTTTATGCCTTTTTCTTCTCTTTTCTCTGCCGAGCTAATCACAGTCTCACACCTGCGCTCATGTTAGTATCCCGTCAGTGGAGGAGCAGACTGTATTGGGCCGTGTGACCCACTGAACTGTGTGGAGGAAGGATTAAGGAACAACTGTTGTGTCACAGAAGCTCCCAGCTGAGCGGCGTGTGAAGGCCTGAGAGAGCAAAGTCCCTCAAGCTAATCTGGTCTTTTCTTTCGGCAGCAGGAAGTGGGATATGGCAGCGTGCATCTGGGAAGGGTGTGTCTGTGCTGCAGCTTCAAGTTTTGTTTTGGCCCTAAATCATCACATCACAGAGCATAGTAGTAGTAGTAGTAATAGCAGTAGTATCATCCTCGTGACGATTGTTTGGTGTTCCACCTGTTGCGTCATCTGGGTGCAGTGGGCACGTTGGGAAAGTCAAGTGTTGGGACTTGCCAAAAGAGAATATTTAATCAAGCTCTTACATGTTGTTTTGGGAATGTATCGTCTTTTCGTCAATACTTTTGGGAATGGTGAAAAAATAAAGATGAATGTTGCTTTTAAGCTTGTCAACAGTTCACTAAGAGACTCAAATAAGTTACAGTTGGAAGAACATTTGATGTTATGATACCTGACATTAGCACTTAGAATCAGAAAGTAATTATTTTTTTAATATCTTACTAGACTTCTCAGAAGCATATGACAACATTGTATCTGTCTCTAGCTTCTAGATGCTTCACTATGTTTACCAGCTTTGTTGCTAACTGTTTGGTGCTCGGCAAGTAGTGTGCAGTGGATTTATCAGAGCGAATTATTTGCGGCTGCTGGAAATGAGGTTGACACGAGCAGTGACATTGAATAAAAACAATAAATTTGCAGGCCCTAACAAAACCAAAATAGTGTAATGAAAGATGCTAAAATGTTCTGTAGAGATAAGGAGAACTGCAGAGTTGGGTGATCATTTTGGTCACTATGAGCAAATCGTTACATATTCCATGTAGTTTAATTGATCTTTAACATGCAGAGCTCCAGGCAGGTTTGATTTAGAATGAAGGACTGAATAGAAACTTTCTGATACAAGACCACTCAGTTCCTTAAACTGTAAGTCACGGCTTGAATAATGCAGATCTCTTTTCTGTCTGTTACTAGAGAAATTACACCTTGTAAGAATTTGAACTCTTCGACATCACGCTGTGCTTTCACCGCTGACAATATATTTTTACACAAACTGTTTGTCACAGTAACAATCCCCTTGCAGCCATAAGCCAGTCATTCTGTCCCATTTCGCATCTGGGAAGTTGGCCTTGACAGCGTGGGCTGTGTAATGTATTTGTTTGCTTTCTTCCTCTTCCTCTCTCCCTCTCCGCTTCATTGACCATGGTCACATTCTTCGGAGGTCTCAGTGTTTTCCAAAGGTTAGCCCCGCGTGGTGGTTGGACCCCGGCCAGCTCTAAACTGCAGCAGGACTGCAGCTAAATGACTCGGACTGGTTGTGGCTGGTTTTATGGGTTGATGGAGAATCGTCGGTCAAGTGTTTGCAGGTGGTTAGGGAGCAGAATTTAGAATTGTGTTGAAGCAATTCTCTTTGGACATTCTGCAGCTGTCTGACCCTCCGTGGTCTTTCAGAGGACACATTCTGTGTACCGCTTCCTTCAATCAGCAGGTTTTTACGTCCCAAACTGCTGGTCATATTTGATGATTTTTACTTCAGACTATAATGCTTCTTCTGCTCATTTGTCTCCCGAATCATCAACTGCTTGTTCACTTATGTTTTCTCTTTTTGTAGTGTCTTGTCACAAATTTCTGCAAACATTTTGAGAATCCATAAGTTTGAGCACAGCTATTAAGGTGCATACCTTGTTTTCAACCTTGGCTCCAACCAGAATTAAACAATGCAACCCAATCCAGATTTTACTCCCTCAGATTGATTAAAAAAAAACAAAAAAAAACATCACATCTGTGCTACATGTGAGACCAAAAAAGGAAAATTAGAACTTTTTCTGCTTTTGAGTTAACGGAACACACAACTCTTCTTTGAACTGTGTCAGTGAAAACTCGGGAAATCACATGGTTTCTGCTGTGTTTAAAAAAAAAAAAAAAAAAAACCTAATTCTTTTCAGTTTGTTACATGTGTGTCTCCGAGTCTTTCCCCCTGGTGGTCAGCACCCTCTTCAATAGGCTGTGGGGGCACGTGGCTAGCAGCAGGAGTGTGTCTGAATTCCCTGAAAGGGAGGAAGTGTCCTCAGGTTTCCTGTGTGGGGATAGCCAGGTGCTTGGGTGTTATTGTGAGGGGCGCAAGACTTCCTCCATGGATGCTTTGTTGGTAAACGTCTGAAACTTGATCCGCTGAGCCAGGGCCCCTGTGGGAGGTAATATGCCCCCCTCACAATCCAGGCATCCTGCCTCCTCGCTCGCCTTCCCTCTCTTCTTCCTCACTCACTGTGCACTCTCTGCCACAGCGTTCACTCCAATGCGAGATTGTATGTAAAGAGAACATAAACTTTATACAGGGAGTTCTGGAGTGTTAAAGGTAACTGACTCTGTGCTAATGGGGTAATTACATTCCTTTAGGGATACAATTACAGGTCTATACCCAGCACTTACCTGCTACCCTCAAAGGAAGTGCTGTTTTCAAAGGAAATACCAAATTGTAAGCACAGAATTGCAGATGCCTCATAAGTACACACGTACTAATTTAATACAAACTAATAATATGCTATGAAAGAATGGGGCTATGCTTTGAATCACTTGATCTACTTCATTTTGCCTCATCTGCCTATTATATTTATGACACATTATTAATGGTCCCCGCCGCTACCGTATCAGTGTTTTCTTTGCTCAGTTTCACATGAAACGGATGTTGTTTGTATGTAGAAAACCTGTCGATTCACTGCTGCATCATCACATTCGGTCATGTCGTGAGCTTGAGGAAAGGTATGAGTCAGACATGACTGTTTCCCTGCACCCTCGCCTTAAGGGAGGAGGGTAGGCTCGTGCTCCAATAGAAGTGTATGACATGTGCAGTTTCTCAGGAATTGATGGAAGGAATGCTATGATGCAAACCGTGCGGTGGTTACCAACTCTACCATCATGTACCTGATGCAGTTTGTTTTCGGGAACAGGATCCCACACAAACCTGTCCTTATTTCCTTCAAACTCCCTGACCTCTGCTGTGAGTTGGAAGATACGATTCATTGCCAAATAGTGTTCAACTCTATCTAGAATTGCTTCATGTTACTGCTTGCCCAATACAATGGCACTCATAAAAAGATGTCATTGTGGGTGAACGGTACATTTCTACACAGGGAATAAATGTCGCAAAAGGCCATAAATAAGCATGACGGCTGGATATATTCAGTCAGCAAACTGGCCTCCAAAAGCAACTACGTAAGTCCCTTCAAGCAGCAGGGAGGAGGGGGGATTGAGAGGGAAGCACAAATTTGAAGTCTGCAGACAAATTGCAGTGGTTTTTCATACAACTGGTAATGGGATGTGTATTATGAATTCATATAACTAATGGTTATGTCGGGCTGTGGCTAATGGCTAAATCATAGGATAACCTATGGTTAATGGAGGCACTTGAGGAGAAGAATGTTGGGTGAGGAGAATTTCTCCGGTAAGCAAGGCAATAAGATGTTATTTCACCCTGATAGATCTCTGCTAAGAGAGATGACAAAGTTAAAAGCCAAGGCTTGCACTTCATACTGTTACACCACAGCTTTATATCTGGGATAAGAGAGGGCTCTTCTTCTGGATAATGTTGTTATTGAGGGAATCACTGGTCCACTGACCTACAATTATCATGGCTTCTGTCAAAAGTGGATCACTATAACGTTGCTTTATTTGCTTATTGTCGACTCAGTAAATCATTTTATACCAACGTTTTGTGGCTGACTGACACCCCTACACCCCGAGGCATCTTTGAGTTGAAACTTTGACTGGAAATAGGCTTTAGTATGAGTAAGTCTGCAATCATTTAACAGCAACCGTAGAAAGAACAGAACAGCAATGTCGTCACCTTTCCCATTGGAGGTTTTTGTACACTAACTTAATTGGGCAATCATTTGAGACCATGTGGCATGCAGTCTTTAACCACGCAGTGATACACAGCAGGCACTAAACAAGGCAACAATGCCTGAGGCTCAAAATGTCACCTTTCAAACCACTGTAAACCCCTGAGAGAGTGGGCCATTAACAAAGTATTTCTCCACAACAACATGCTAGCAGGACTCTGTTCTCATAACAGATGTCTTGGAGAGGTAATTAAGCCTTGGCACTGTATACGTGCTTTGTTTGCTCCACCATGCCACCACTATACCTCAACGTCCACCCCCTGTTGCCGTGGTAGTTGTGTCTTTTTATGGCTAGTAACTTCAGTTTTCCCCAATGCCAACTGCATTGGTGTTGATTGCTTCCCAGACACTTAATAGGGTTGGCTCCCACATCTGCAAAGAATGAACCCAGACTGACATCATGGCAGAGGAAGTGCAGTCATGAGAGCGTGGGTGTATGGCAAAGTGTTGCTGTTCGGCATGTGCATTTGTATTCAAATGTGAAGTAATGCTCTCTGTGTGTTGCGCAACCGTCTTCCAGGGGTGAACCAGAAGGACCGGACTTGTTGCAGTTACTCGTCCTGATTAGATGTGTATTATCTTGTCTCTGATGAATACGAGACTGTTTATTTGGAGTGCGGCTGTGAGCGAGAGCATTCCCCTCGCTGAAAGTAAACACTGTTAAAACGCCTGCTCTGCATGATGAAACTAGCGAGCGATCAAGAATGTGACCACTTATCCAGACTGTCTTACACCATCGTCATTCTTTCCCGCTATGTCTTTTGCTTGCTAGTATTTGCAGGCTCTCACACATACACACACATACACACACACACACTCTCTGTCTCACCCTCTCATTTTCATCTCTATGGGTCTGTTGGAAAGACAAAGGAAAGGAAAAGACAAAGGTCTACAGAGACAGGCTTAGACAAGCCAGACGCGCTACATACACTGTGGTGTGAATTTATGTCAGTCACTAGTCCATAAATTGGACTGTATTCGACATAGCACCTTTTTCAAAATACACAGAGAAGAGTGCATTTGACACTGCTGGGGCCCACTTTGGCTCACATTTTGAGAGCTGTCAAAGTTGGGTTGAATACAAGAAGGAAGCGGGCAGAATGTTTCTTGGCCTCCTTTGCTTCCCTGTGTTCCTTCACCTTCATGGGATTCTAAACGGCCCTCGCACGGTGCATTGGAGGAGCCATAAATGGCAGAAAGTGTCCTTGGTGTGGCTATAAAAGGACGTCAGCTCCCCGACGAGAAGATGCCGCTGATTTACGATAGAGGTGAGTAACAGAGAGCTAAGGAGGGATTTCTTGGCTTCTTCAGGTGAAGTTAAGGGAGAGAATGAACGGATGAGGAGTGGCTCCAGTACACTATCATTGCCAGCGGGCGCATCTGTCAAAGGCGTAACCGAAGACAAATGCAACTCCCTACTGTGTTTAGATCACTCTGTGTGTACCACCTCTCCATCTTTGGAACGTTTTTGCTGGTGTGCAGAAACTATTTACGCTCATCACAACAAATGTACACTAGAGAAAGAACATGTTGTGACTCCCCCAAAGCATCCGGCGTCAGCTCTCATTCACCTGATGTAATTGAAGTTCTCGAAAGTGGTGCAGTGAGAACATTACAGTGAGGTACCGCTTTGTTTGACAGCGTATTTATAACCAATAGATCATATTGAGCTCAGGATGTTTGTAGTAATTGGACATAACTCAGTCCAGAGGGAGATCAGCGCATTCACAGTCAAACCAAATGATTCACAGACTTCCAGTACCAGAGAATTCAATTATTTTTTTTTTGCTTTGACTGTTACTTAGCTTAATCATCTGGCATTGGAAGACCCTCTAGATAGAAAGGAAATTTGGGCTGTAGCCAGACCATTTTCTTTTTACCAAGCTCCAAAGGTCTTCAGATGCAGGCCTGAGCGTGGAGGTCATCCTCTAAAAGAAAATCTTCCATTTTAAATTACTTTCCCTGCATTTTTCCTGTATATTTCTGCTATGTACAGTATATGCATCTGAGATATATTAAGCAAAAAATATATAATCCATAAATTCCCCTAAAATACATATCCAGTAAAAAACTCTTTTCTATCGAATTAACTAAAGCTGAAAAGTTTCCATAAAGTCAGAAACCAATAAAGACTTTAAACATTTTAAAATATATTTTTACAGCGTACTTAAGAAAATGTAGTCCTGTGATGCTACTATTTTCTGGTTCTGAGATTACAAAAACACATATGCATGATTATAAATATAGTTTATAACTTACGAAAAGAAACTCCAAACCATAGCCTTCTGTCTCTTTTCCACAGCTGGAAAAGCATAGATGGGTACAGTCAAGAGCACTCGCTGCACTGCATATGGTTCTGCAATACATCTACAGATGGTAAACTGAAGTAGAAGAACAGTGACTTTTGTAGCAATATAATTACATTAGGTCGGCAAAAATTGCAGATGTCTGGACCTCATTGTCGTCAATGGTATCTTCAGCCTTAAAAGAAACATATTTTTGTGTCTATGTAAAGTCTTTCATCCCGTCATTTAAAACCTTTTATCTTCTGGAACATCACTCAAGAAACAACAGACACTCTGCACTTAATAACGTCTTCAGTCAGGTGTAGCTTTCTCTTCTTAAAGTCAATGATAGTGTGGTGTATTTAGTCTTATCTGAGCATTAAGAGTTCCTGTGTCGGTCTTTACAGTCATTCCTAGAAATGAAGCCTTCTCTGTGATGCCAGTGAAATTGTGTGACAGATAGAGACCTCCATTACAAGTGGCAGCATGATGTAGTGTGTATATCTCGGGCATTAGGCCAAACCACCTACAGAGATGGCGCTTGACCGCATTAGCAGCAGCGAAGAGCAAATCTAACACATCTCTTCCACCAATCTATTTGTACAGGCTACGCACATTTGCATAAACTGTGACATGCAAACCACAATATATGCACAAGCAGTTCAAACAGGCCGCTTGGGCATTAAAAATCAATTTATATACAAAATAAGTGGTCATATTAGTCATCTCATGAGGGAAAGAGAATTCACATTTTGTTTCATTTCAATGCCATTCATTAACATTAATTGAAACCAGCTCAGAGCTAGGATGCAAGAAGCTCGTTAACACCAGGTGTAAGTAGGAGCGAAGGTTTTCCCACCTCACTGAACGCTGCTCAAAACTGTACATTCTGTTTACTCCAAGAGTCTGGCAAGCATCACTAAGTTGTTTTCTTCTTTACTTTTCTTGAGGTCCACCATACGTTTGCAATTCTGTCAGTGCTTTAATGGGCCTAAACATTCAGCTTCAAACAGAACCACATCCAATGTTGGCAATGGAAATTAGATCAATGGGTAAAATGGGGGCCAGACGGTGAGCAAAGCATAGCAGAGGGCCAATGACACAAGCACCATGACTTCACTGTGGAAGCATTCAACCCCCCTTAAAAAAGAAATCCCTCATCCTATTGTACGCCTTCTTTAACACTGGTGGGTGGAAACTGTTAAAGGTTTAATAATTGCTGAAGTAAAAGTGTCCCACATCATGAGATGTCATGCATGATGATGATCATTGGTCACACCATGTTATGCTTGTGGTGATCTGTCAGGGGAGTATTACAGTGCGTCTGCACAACACTGTTTGTAAGTTAGAGCCATGTTTCTTTTCACCTTCAGCCACCAGTGCCACTGGATTCTGCTAGTCCAATAATCAAGGCAGAGACATACACCCTGTTAATTTACAGGATGCGTGACATACATTTACACTTCACTTGATGGATGAAGAGGGCGCGGAGCCGTTGTGCCTTCAACTAGCTGCCTCTCACTTTGTTTGTGTCTGTTTTGTGTTCAGCAGTCTTTCCGCATCCCTCTTAGCCAAGAATACTCCTTTAGGAAAGAGAGGCAGGATAAAGGCAGAATGAGGTCGGACAAGAGTCGGCTGAGTGTTGTGGTTATTAGATTTTAAAGAGATAGACAGGTCTGCTTGGGAAGCAACATAATTCAACCACGCTATCAGTGTTTACCAAAGCACCTGTTCTCACGTCGCCTCTCCATTTAACAACTGCAGCTGGGTCTTTGCATTTTATCACTGATAATGAATTAGGTGGGGAAGATGAATGGTGTTTTGCATGGCTGCATGATAAAGAGATCCCAGTGTGTGACACTGGGAGATAAGGACCTGACGGATTGCAGCTTTGTTCTGGCAAAGTCGAGAAAACTAGCTATAGGATTTCTGAACTTGCTGCTCTTCTCGAGACTTAAATGAACCTCAGATAAATCCCCTGAGACCCATTGTCTACCAAAGGGAGTATTGCTTTTTGATACCAGCGCTAATCGGTTTTGGGCGAGTACATGTTTACATCTATCGCTACCACTCCACCGCTCCACTGTTCTTCTGCTACAATTGATTTCTACATGACCTGCTAACCGCCCGAGTACCACACAATCAAATGCAACTCTCCTGGCGGTGTGGGTGGATGCAAACACTCAAGTAAGAAATGGTAACGCACAAAGGCTCAAGGTCTCGGTGAACCTAGGCTGGAAAGACAGCAGAGAAAAAGAGAAAGGGTAGGTGGGTGAGCGTCTGGGGGACGTGGAGGGTGGAGGCAGTATTGGGATGCATGGCAGCATGATTTATGGACACCTTTGAAGTGAGCTCATTCCAGCCACACAGCCTGCCTGCTGCATTTCAGAGCAGGGACCTTCTCCTGGTGGTACAGCGAGGGGGATAAATGACCCTTAGGTCACCAACCTCCACTAGCGTACCACTCACATATGCACTTCCTGATTATGTGGCAATTCATCAGTGTGTTTGGTTTCCAACAAGCCAAAATGAGCTGCAAGGGCATCCAATGGACGCGTGACTCCCTCCACAGTGACCTATTTAGAGGTCAAAGCAGACAGCGAGAGTGACATAGAGGAAAAAGAAGGCGGCCCCTCTCTGGGATCATAAAAATTGGGTCAAGAGAGATGTGTTCCTACAGAGCCCAGCTAGTTTTTTTTTTGCTTCAGTATGCAGAATTATCAGGGGAAATTTATAGTATCTGCAGTACAGTCTGAATGGAAACTGATTTTATCATTCTTTGCCATTTAAATCTCTCGCTCCAGTAGTCTCACCAATGATGACATCATTGTTTGAATAAGTAGAGCTTCCATCTTCTGTTCTGCTGGTGAGGATTGAGGACTAAGGCGGGTGGCTTGGCAGTAGTCAGTCCCAGTGCCTCAGTCTGGTTTGAATTAATCAGCTACTCGATGTGTTTGGATTGTCATAACCGAGATCTTCCCACTTTGTTTGAAACTCATTTCCTAAATACATCAAATTGTTTGATCTTATCAGCTTCATTCATGTGAGCAGAAAAGCCGGGGATTGTGAATATGAGCAGTAATTACACTCGAGGGGAAGTCCCCACAAAGGGACTTAAACAAACTGAGGGTGTGTGTATGCAGCTGCTCACTGTGTCTGCTCTTCCTGCACAAGTCACCCATTGTCCCCCAGTTTGGCTGCTGTGTTTATTTTTTCGTTTGATCCCTCTATCTACCCCCAGCTTTGCGTGTTCGTATGTGCGTGTGCATACTACTGTAGGTGTGTGACTTCTCATACACATGGCTGCAGGTTTGTCTGTGTCCCTGTGACTTTGTCCTTCTGCAGGACTGTGTTAGTGTCTGCAGACATAATACGCCTGCTTTTTCATTGTGACTGTGTGTTTGCAAATATGTGTGACCGACTTTCTGAGAAGTCCCAGAGATGTCTCTGTTTGGGGTAAGTGTGTGTGTGTGTGTGTGTGTGTGTGTGTGTGTGTGTGTGTGTGTGTGTGTGTGTGTGTGTGTGTGTGTGTGTGTGTGTGTGTGTGTGTGTGTGTGTGTGTGTGTGTGTGTGTGTGTGTGTGTGTGTGTGTGTACTGACTTGGACATCCTCATTGTTATCGACCCCGACACTGGTAAAAGTTTTTTTTGCCCAGTAGGAAATGAACCCGCATTTGGTTCTCACAGCACATACCAGAGTAAAGGAAGAAGACATTGTGTTTTTATGACAGGAAAATGGTGCACAGAGATGTTTCAGAGGTCAACTCACATTATCACGTCTATCTTTAGATCTATGGTTTTATGCTGGGGGATTTTACTGTGTGGTGATTTGAAATACCCATATAATAGTATACATTTAACTGTATGTACTGGTGAACTGTCTAATTTGTTTTAGGTAGGTTTGACCTGATTTTCTACATCTCTGTTACAGGTCCCACTGTAGAAATAGAGTGATCTAACTTTGGGGTGTATTAATATCTGATATCTGAGTTCCCTGGTGGGTTCAATATATTTTATAGCACAACGCATACATTTTCACATTGCCACAATGAAATGTTGGGTTGTACCCTCAGTGAGCGCTGCGCAGCATGAAACAAGAGCTGAGCGTTCACTGCCAAGAGGTTTATGGTCCAGGGGAATGAGGGCACTGTTTGCACGTTGCCATGGAAATGTGTCTGAGAAGGGAAAAAATGGCGGTATATACTGGAAATGACTTCTTGGATAGTCATCCCAGTCTTTTTCACATTTGGCAGGCACCCCTTGATTTTCTAAGAAAACGTAATACTTTTTTTTTCTTCATATGAACCCATCTTCTCAGGGTTACAGACTCAGACTGGAAGAGAGGTGAGAATTTTGGTCTGTTGTCGGAGATGATTCGTGCAGCTATCATGAATGTAGATCGTTCTTACTGCTTATATTGTACAATACCCATGAAAGGCATACAATGATTGGAAACGTTCACCTGCTTATAACAACATGGTGAATATTCATGTCTGGGGATGTTGGGATGTATGCTTTAACAAATACCAGTCTTGTCCGGGGCATTAACCTCAGGGTCAGGTGCCATCACTGCAGCCACGAGCCGCAAGTCTGAATGAGTTATAAATAATTGCTAGCAGTTGTGGGTGTGCTCTGCACAGTTGTGTGTGGCATGCGTAGATTGCTGAGCGTGCGGCCTGTGAAACCTTATCCCAGCTCCTTGATGTCCTGGCTGGTAGTGCTGACTCAGCAACATTAGGAGACCACCTGGGAATGACCAGTCTGCCGGAGCCATTTTATGTCTTTTGGTTTGCAGTTAGCCTTGGTCCTCAGTCCCTGTGGGTTAGCCACAAAGGTAGTGCGGAAACAGCAGTTGTCACGTTTACGTCACAAATGATGATGCAGCCATTGTCGTCATGCTTACTGGGCTTTTTTTTTTACCTTTTAACTAGTGGATTTTAAAGTATACAGACATACTATACAACTGCATTCTAAGTTTATTGTAAAATTAATTGTAACCAGAATTAATTGCATTTGCAGTCAAAGAGGTATCAGCTGAAGTAAAGAGTCAGACTATTGTGGGGTATTTTTCTGTCTTCCACTACTGCAATGTATCCTCATACAACTTTTTTTATGATATCTTAGGAAAAGTTTTTTTGTTAGTCTTCCTATGAATGTCCAGCAACCTGAGTGATCAGCGCACCTGCACGAGCCCCTGCGGTGCACTACTTGGTTAGGTTCAGGAAAAGATCGTGGTTTGGAAGTTACGTGACAAACAAGTCGACGTTGACTTTGCTGAGGACACAAAGAGCTCCTCTCCTGGGCGAGAGTCTGGTGTTTCTGGATCCACCCGTCCACCCCAGTCTCCTCCCGATGCTGACTTCGCTCTTTATACTGCGTCCCCTGTGCTGACTCAAGAGTAAGTGGGTTGTATACAAATAATAGTGCTCCACTTTTCATAACATTGTATCAGAACAGCCTGATATACTTTGCTCACATACATATATATATATATATATATATATATATATATATATATATATATATATATATATATATATATATATATATATATATATATACCTGAATCTCCTTGGGTTCTGTTTCTTTATTTCAGTTTTTGTGATCTAAATCATTACCATGAGATGAGGGTGAAATTCCTCATTTTCCTCAGACAAAGCAAAAAAACAACTGATAAAACTGTATTGTTTGAGCTTATGTCAAGGCCACAAAGCTGTATAACATGCACTTCTCCCAAAGTTCAACAATAATGATATAGCCATAGCTCAAATACAAGAAAAAGAGAAATGTCCCTGAACGATTTTCTATCATATAAAAAGCACAAACGACAAAGTCAAAGCATCCTCATTCCTCCAAGATCAGATTTCATGGTCCAAAACTCCATGGCAACAACTCAAAGGCACGTGCCTCAAATCCATATTAGGGCCTGTGTAAATCAAAGGAGGCCAGATTGGCCTCTACATCTCTTGGCTCTGACAGTTGAAAGCAGTTTGTTTTATTTATAGGAGCGGCACAGAGGTAATTTTCCATTGTAGCATCGTGCAAGATATTTGCTGTGTCGGCCTGGCCTCTGAAGGCACAAAGACACATACAAGAGTTGATATTTCTGTTTTGGCGCTGAAGATATTGCATCAGAAGGGCTCTTTCTGTTCCCCCTCTGGAGGTTGGTCTTGTGAAAACGACATCCTCTCCAGGGGCTTGCAAACCAGTAACTGAAGTGAAAGTACCCTGACCTCACTATCCATACTTCTCATTCTACTCCGATATGAATGGAGACTGGGCTGTATTACACATGTTAAGTGCAGTATGTGTGTCGGCCAGAGTGCTTTAAAATTGAATGCATTTATTTAAACAGCTCCACAGTCCACTGCAAAACAAAGCAGGTGTCAAAACGGAGATGGGTCTCCACTGAAAAGTGGAGGCTTCGGATTTCAAAAGGATGCCCTACCCCTTGGATCACAGGCTAACGGATGACAGGGAGGATGTGAAGATATTAGGATAGTGACTAAGATGTCCATTTTTGGGCACAAATCTGCCCTGGGAAACTTTGGAGTAAAGGGGTCCCTGGGATTATTGGCCATGTTTGTTCAAAGACAAATAATATACTCGTCCTCTCATACAGAGGCCTTAGAACAACCCTACTCAACTTATTTATTCTCAAAACTAAAACTAAAAATGCAACCTACACTGAGATCTTTCAGCACCTTTCTCAGTTTTCCTTATATACAGTATTCTTATCTTATCTGTGGCGGTGCAGTTCTGTTCAGCAGGCAACAGCTTTTTGTTGTCTATTGGATGTTCATCACACACTCTCTTTAACTCCATTGTGTCTGCATTCCTTACCTTCCTCTCCTCTCACCACACTATTTACCGCCTCAGAGTGTATCCAAAGATCAGCTAGCAGACTGTCAAGATTATTTTTTCTTGCTTGCTTTAAAGATTTGCTTTCTCTTTTCTCACTCTCGCTCCAGTTTTCCCTATGCCATCTAAACATTTACCTACAAATACCAGCACAGAGCGAGTGCGAGAGAGAGAAAGAGAGAGACAACCTTTCTTGCATTCTCCAGGCAGTGACTCTCCAAAACCTCCCCTGGCACACAGGAGTTGACTGCATAGTTTCCCCAATGCAAACCAGATGTGAAGCACTAATGTATGGCAGCATTTTTTCTTCAAAGGAAGACAAATGTAGGCCAAAAATGCAGTCTCCTGGTCATCCAGAGACACGGTGATACAAAAATAAATTCAGATTCATTCCTGAGTTCCAAACTTTCCCTCATGGTGGTTGGAACAGTACTGTATGATTTAAAATAATTGCGATGTTATTGTTTGGTGTTGGTGGCGTATTGTGGAACATTGGGATTGAGACAGGCCTGTGGAAGGGGACCGATGAGTTGTGACAATTGCATTTTCAGCTGCTCTCTCCTTCAGAAAGCGTTGACATCCATTTGCACATGGAGGCCTCCTTGCTAGCACGTCCTCAAGTTCCTGTGTGCCAAGTAACTGTCAGATTATGACAAATGTATGTTTTAAGTATAACCAAACATACGTCAGCGCAGGCTTGTGCTGTGCTTTTGTTTATCTTCTTGTACACATTTAAATCACCACATTAAATCCTTTTAATAATTGAGTCCAGAAGGTTTGACGTACAGTTTACTTGCAGCTTTGCTCTAATGCTGCAGTGTGTACTGCACAACAGAATCAAGACTAATATTAGAAGACATCAAGTCGTATCCCCACACGAGCATGGTCATTAAAAGCTGCCAAGGAGGGACAAATTACAAAGGCCACGATGACATTTCATGCTGCAGGTAGTCATTTTCCTCCTTTATGTTTACGATGTTGGCTTTCATTTGAGCCCTCTGCTCTGTCACACTCCACACCAAGCGGTGTTTAAACGCTCAGGGACAATAACAGGTTAGCGTTCCAGTGTCTGGTCCTGCAGCCTGTACCGTATCTTCAAGTCTGACCCAGTTTCCCACACAGAAGCGGTCTCAGGTGCCTCCGGACCAACCCCCACTCTTACTCCACTCTGCCCTGCCACAGCTTGTTCCTTGATGTTAAAAAAGAAAAGAAAAGAAAAGTCAGTAAATGAAGCTGTTCTCCGTAGCTTCGTGCTCACAGGCTCATGGTAGTGTCCTGAGAATGTGGGTGGCCAAGGTTCTCCTCTCATGAAAGACAGAAAGATCACAAAAATGACAACACTCATAGTAGAGCCACTGGTTGTTTTCCAACTTCATCTGAACATCCGCTGAGTGCCGACCCCATCGTATAAATGATGACCGCACATTGCTCAAAGCCGTAAATGTCACGGTGATGATTGCCGTTTTCTTTTTCTGGCTTGGAATCAGTGTCACGACTACACTGAACAGCATGGTGCTTTATTAAACTTACATTTCTTATGACCTATAAGTAAGCAAAATATATATATATTTTTTTGTATGTCCATAACCAGTACTCGTAAGCTTGTTTAAATAAGGGCATCTGTTTATGAATGAGCATTATCTCTCCTTCATGAGCAATTTCTTCCACTTCCTGTGATAAGATTTATTGCCGCTTTGTCGTTTTTCGATTGCTGGTCTTCATTTATCTGATGCACACCAAACATTTGACTAATATATAAAGAATATAATATAATAATTCAATGTCCATGTGTTGTTTGATTGTTTATTTATTGACCCCGGATGGATGTGACTAGTTGTCCATGCACACATTTAGCCATGTTGATGTGATTTAGCTTGTGCAGTGCCTAGTTTCACACATAATGTGGATCTGGAAGCTTCTCCTAGAGGACCTGACCTCAGTTTCCTGTTCCTTGAAGAACAACATGACTGTAATCCCTCTGACATTGTGTCATAAACACACATTCTGGACCATTTAAAAAGTCTTGTGCAATCCATGCCATTGCCTTTTTGCATTAGTCACCAAATGGAAAAGTCTTCCACGGTCATGAGGCGCTGGAATAAATAACATCAGACGATTTCTCCATCAGGCTCCTTTCAAGTGGCCACTGGACTAAAACACAAATGAATTATTCTGAAGTGTGTTTTTGACATTGTACTTTATTTTTGATATGCTCAACCAGGCCCTCAAATGATATACTCAAGTGTCCAGTGTTGTACTTTTTCTACATCTCAAAGCCAGCCAATGAGCGTTACTGTCTCTAGAAGATGTCCAGGCACCAAACAGAAGGTGATGTGGTGGTATGTGTTTATCCAAACGCAGCCGTCTCACTTTTTTTTAGATAGAAATGATATTAGTTGGCCCCAAAACCCAAGAGGCATATTTTACTGGAGAAACTTGGTCGTCTAACTCTCCTAATCAAACCACAAGTAACAAGTCTGGATATTATCTTGGACTCGGAATTAAGTTGTGTGCCCCATATTAATAAAGTTACCAAAGTGGCCTTCATCCATCTGAGACACATTGCGAAAGTACGACCTCTATTGACTCAGCAATGCAGAAAACTTAATGCACGCCTTCATCTCAAGTAGACTAGACTACTGCAGTGCACTCTTTACTGGTCTTCCTAAAAAAATCTATTGAGAGACTGCAACTTCTCCAAAACTCTGCTGCTAGACTGCTAACAAGAACAAAAAGGAGATAACACATCACTCCAGTCTGAGCTATGCTGCACTGGCTGCCTATAGCCTCCAGTATTGATTTCAAAGCCCTTTTACTTGTCTACAAAGCTCTAAATGGCTTAGGACCGGCCTACATCACAGACTCCCTGTTGCTTTATGTTCCTCCACGAACCCTCAGATCCTCCACTGCAGGGTTTCTAGTTCCTCGAAACCCCTCGAAAAAGAAAATTGGAGATGCAGCTTTTTTCACATAGGCTCCCAAACTGTGGAACTGCCTACCCCAAAACATTAGAGAGGCAACCCCTGTTGACATTTTCAAGCATCATTTAAAAACATATCTATTTTGCCAAGCCTTTCTTTTTCAACAGCACTTTATGTGCGTTCGACAGAATCTCACATCTGTCTTTCAAACAACTTTTTATGTATTTAAACACTTATGTCTATACATTTTTTTCTTATTTATTTATTTGTAATTTTAAATGTAAAATGTTTTCCAGTTTTTATTCGTTTAAAATGTAAAAGGAAGGTTTTCTGTTTTTATTTATTTATTAAAATGTACACTTTGAGTTACATAGTCTGTATGAAATGTGCTATATGAATTATTATTATTATTAGTTTTCCTCTAATTTAATTCAAGACTCCTGCTCCGGCATTCATTTGCTTCTAAATTGTAACCTTCTTCTTTTTTTCTCTTTCTCTGTCGCTCTTGTCTCTTGTATCACTGTTGTGTTTGATTTCTCCTCCGTTCCTTCATCACTCCCTCTAGGACTTGTATGAAAAGGAATCATCAACACACTCCTTTCTCTGTTTACTGCCAAAAGATCAAACAGTTAACCAGATCAGATCAGGGGACTGAGTGGCTTCGTAGCTGCCACTTTCTTAAAGTAAATCAGACTTGATTACTATGCACATTAACATCCACACTTGTTAAAGCATCCAGTTGGACATAAAAGCACACTAGTCACAATGGACCTATAAACACAGGTATAACAAATAGAGTAGTTGCCATGGTCATGAAATGGTTTCCGACTAACTGTATTACTTGCAGACCTCATTCTAGTGCAGTTGCCCATTTGGCAATAATCCAAACCGTTTGAAAATTTGTCATGCATCGTTGCCAGACTGAGTCATGTTGTCTTATCAGGGTGGATACAGTTGCACCACTTCCGCTATGTGACTTTTTTGTGTCAAAGATATGTCATTCTCACATTGGCCCCTGCAATATCATAGCCACAATGTGTGTTGTTGTTGTTGTAAGAAAAGGAAAAAAACGAGTTAGCTGTTGTCCCTTATTGACATGATGTCAACAAGTGACAAAAACAACAGCTGCTCCATTAACATTAACTGTATTGACTCGTGGAAAATCCTCATCATTTAGCTTCAAGTAGAACTTAATTTCATTGTAGCACTAAATATAAGGAAACCCAAAATGTTGTGTGTTCTGGAAATAGTCTGTGCTTATTGTGAACCTAGAGTTAGATTTTGTATTTTTCTGTTGACCTGTAAATTGAGCTGTTGCCTGATGCAATATTACAGTATAACAATAATACATCAATTATATGACACACAAGCTTATCCACAATAGATGCATGCAGACCTTTTAACTAAACATTTAGAGACTTTTACATGGCATTCCAACCCTTGTGAACATTTTCAGTGTGATTAATGAATTGCGTTTCACAATACATTTTCTCTATTTAGCCTATACACCATAGTGCAATCTTCTTCTCTTCTAGTGTAAAGAAGAACTTGAAGGTACTGAGAGACATTAGAGAAGAAGACATGTTATAGTTGACATTGTTGTCATTTTGCTTGTGCAGCATACAGCCATCCGCCCGCCACGGTCAAGATGATCTCCCTCCTCTGTTGATGTAACATGATGTTAATTGATTTGTCTAGTCTTAGTAAAACAGGTATTTTACAAGCAGATTCTACTTATGCATGGCGGGGAAAGGAGGGAAGGAACTGGCAGGCTCGTTCCCAGCAGGCTGTGCGGAGTGATCATTTGGAATCAACCGGAGCGTAAGCAAAGTTTGGGCTGGGGATTAACGGGCCTGCCTGTGGGACCGGACTGGACAGTGTATATCTGCTGGCCCTTCGGTGACCAACCATGACTAAATTGCCCGGCAACAGTATACAGCCTGCTTTCTAGCACTGGTCTGTTGCTCTGTGGTGTCTCGCTATTGGCCCTGAACTTCATCCCCGTATGCCAGTCAGGGAGGGCTGTGATGAGTAGAACGTAGCCTTGGCGTTCTTTAGCTATCTTATAGTCGGATGTCTGAAAACAAATGAAAAGTCTAAATGCCTGCTAGCAAAAAAAAAAGGTTCATCCCATCCCACAACATCAAGTAAGGGATAATATCCAATACGCAGGTATTGTCATGCTTATACCATGGCCACTTGCCAAGAAAATGCCATATATAATCAGAAAATATTAGTCATTAATTGACACACAATTAATTTTGATCGTGCTTTTCTCTTTGAAAAGAAATCACAAGATATAGTTTCTGAGAGGCAGAATTTGTGTGTTTTTCATTAAGCCTTAGTGGTGGGCCTAAGATCGTAGAGATTGTCCGTAAAGAAACAACCGCAGCAAATTCATCCATCTGCTTTGGATAGACTTGCTTTGACAAACAGACTAATTGACTGACCAATCAGAAGGTAAATGTAAGGCCTTTCATCCAGCAGACTACAGACTTGGCAATGGTTAAGAAAACCAGATAAAAACATTTCTGCTGAGTCATTCAAACTGACCCATATAGCTGCATTAAATAATACACATTTTAGTGTGTCTCTCAGAGGAACTCCCTCCGATTCATTATTGAGAATGGAATGCACTGTTGCCTATATTAAATAGAGATTCACACTTTGTGCTGCAACACTATAATTAAACTCAGTAGAATAATTCTAGACCATTGTCTTGTGTGGAGGCAGTGGGGATTTCCTTGAAGCCCACATTTTCTTTCCAGGGGGCGGAATTCAGTCCCAGCTCTGGTATTTGGGAACAATATTAACCCAGAGCAGGGTTGTTAGTCACTGGGTTCTGGACATGAAGGAGATGGACCTCTGCTGGGAAGTTGGCATATACAGTAGCAGTCAGATACAAAGCCCTGTGAGAACTGGCCTCTGGACTGAAGTTCATTGTGACCCAGATCATTCTCTCCTCTCCTCTCCTCTCCTCTCCTCTCCTCTCCTCTCCTCTCCTCTCCTCTCCTCTCCTCTTCTCTCCTCTTCTCTTTGGCATTATGGGTTTTGGGTCAGCCATTACTCTATGCAGTCACATCTTAGTCCATCGTCCGGGGGGTCAGTGCACTGACATCATGCCCCTCTCTGTGAGAGCCTGTTCCATCAGGAGTTCATGTCAGGCTCTGCATTGGCTACTCAAACACTGATACTCAAAGTTAAATCTCTCTGAAATACAAGCCCTTCGTATGCCTTCTAAAGGATTACATATTTATGTATCAGGGTTTGGAATCTTTGCAATTGAGCGTAACGTTCCCATCTGTGCTTTAGTGAGTTCTCCTTTTACTTAATATGAACCAGATTGCTGGCAAACTAGTTATTCTTGCTCAAACATCCCTCTGGAGACCCTAAAAACACTTGTCATGAAGGAAATAATGCAACCAGGGACACCCTGAGTGATCCATCTCAGGTACAGGAACGTTGGCTAGTTAGACATCTGCGTTTGAGATGTTTCATGACCTGTTTTCTGCGGCCTTTTAGTACATGGAGATGTGGATAATACATATGAAATCGGGTAGGGCGATAAACAGCTGCCTGATTTGCTTTGGAAATTAAAGTTGACATTGGACGTCATAGCACTGGCCTCCCGGCTTTGTGAGTCATGCCCCGTCTCGTTCTCTTACCTGGCAAGCAAATGCAGCACATACCTACTAGCACTGCAGATAACATTAAGGTCACAGTGCTCGTTTTCAGCTCTTTACTTTGTTGATCTAATCTTGAGGTTGTGGTTACCTGAAGAATGGTGTGTCAAATGCACTGAAATGTAAGGTAAAACTGTTGACTCAGCATCCTGCTGTACATTACACAGGCCAACCACAGCTGCTTATTCTGATATTTTGCCATAACCCCCTGATGGATCCTATAACATGAGACATCACATACTAAAAATGTATCCATTCAGTCATTAGATAGAAAGATATGGCTGCCCAGTGATGCAAGCCAGTGTACACACATGGCTGCACGGCTGTCGAGCATTTACACTTTCTAATTTACGTCTCAAGGTCATCGACGGGTGCTGAGAGTGTCTCTCCAGTTTGGGGAAGTGGTGTTGTGTTAGCAAAAAGCCTGTCACTGGGTTAAATATGAATACTGTGAGCAGGTGAAGTCTGTTGGGTCTTGACTTTCTCACCCCGACTCATTAAGAGCTTTTGTCTCGCAAAGGGCTGAGACAGAGGAAACATGAGAGTCTGGGACTAATGTTTTCTTTGATGATGGATCTTGTGTGATTTGGCTTTTAGTCTTTGTTCCCTTTTTCTGTGTCACCCTGTGTTTTAGTGTGTTCGCATGTCTCCTATGTGCTTTGTGTAAATTATGTTTGTGCACTTGCGTAGTTGGACTTTTTTTGGCATGTGTGTTGGTGTGTAAGACAGGCAGCACAGGGCTAGTTTGCGGTTTGATTGATTAATATATCTATAGATTATTATTATTACTGGGTGGTGGGAATGAATAGCCAGCAGCGCACCGTGCCAGAGGGCTGTATCACTTATCACTGGGCTTTCCTCCAGCCATGCTGTAATGTTTTGGCAACCTGATATTGTTGCCATAATGCTCTCACAATATTATTCTGTCACTTTGTTGTGTGCTCAGTCATGATCGAGGGGCCTATCGCGCGGTGAGAACCATGTACTTTGACGGTACACTTTCTGTATGTGTATATGTTACTGTAGGTGCGTCTTTATGCTGACAGGAAGCCTCTTTTTAGGGAGTCATGTTCAAACAGCTTCGAGTGTCTGTGCCTTTGACACACGCAAACACTCGCTAGCGCTTCATGGGGTTTCTGTATCTGTCGGTGGTCCACGCTTTACTCGCAGATACATTCTTGGCTCATGAATATTTACCGGTGTGTATGATGTGTGTGGGCCTCACATGCACGCATACACTACCGTTTGCCCACTCAGTCATGGGAGAAGTTGTTCAGTTTGCATTCGTGCTTTTGATCTTCATGTTGCAGATTCTGAGCGGTCGACAGTCACAGGAAAGAATCCTGGTAGTTACCGAGAGAAAGCAAAGTGACAGCTCCCTCGCTTGTTCCCTCCCTCCGCATCAGCCACACTTTCATCACACGGCAATAAAAAAGTTAATAGGGATTTTGTGCTGCCTCTATAGTCTCTCTCTCTCTCGCTCTCTCTTTTTTTCCACTTGCTCCCACTTGCACACCGTGTTTTGTTTGAGCTCAGCTTCATCGCTGGTACAAGCCGAAGTATTTACAGCGTAAACATTGGCAGTGAAAGTCTATACTGACATCCAACTGCTGGGCCGGAAAAAGGTGACTGAATCATTCCTCAAGACTCTCTCCCCTTTTCTTCCCCTCCTCTTTTGTCTCATCCCTTTGTTCTTTTCCTCATCTCATTTGAATTTGTTGGCATTTGTTGCCTTTTTTTTTTTGTTTAAATGTTGCTCTCCTTTCTTTGTTTCAGGTTTAAAGAACATTACAATGGCTGACAGTTTTGACTGTGACAATTGCAAGGAGTCCTTGTATGGCCGCAAGTACATCCAGTCAGACAACAGTCCCTACTGCATCCCCTGTTACGACAGCCGCTTCTCAAACACATGCGATGAATGCAAAGAGCTGATCGGCCATGACGCAAGGGTAAGGCATCCTTTTTGACATGATCAGACCTGCAATCATCTATCTGCTACTCAACAGTAACATGTGGAGTTTATACAGAATTCCAATTGCAACACCACCATTTTTAGATTTGATTAAAAGAAAAAAACATGACATGTTACTTAATTATATCTGGTAACATTCATTTTCTGTAATACATGCAGTGGAATGAACCGCACACGTGCCCTTATTCTTTCCACAATATGAGCCACATATTAGAAGTTGAAACAAATATAAAGCCCTCATTAGGTTTAAGCCATTTTTTACCATGTTTTGACATTGCCTTGGATCGCTATAAGAGAGGTTATGTCATTTAATGATGCATAATTCATGCTAAATGAGGCGTGTTCTATATATTTTGAGTAGCAAGACACAGTAAAGGCTAAATTAACATGTAATTATACAGACAATTTCCACTAAGTCCACATAAGCCAACGGGGCTAATTTTGTCTAAGATTGTAAAAAGGCAGCATGAGGTTCTCCCTCTAATCCCCACAATCAAGTTAAAATTGAATCTTGCCTTAATGGAAAACACTAACATGAAGTGGATCATTTAAGACTGACATGTGCTGCTTAGTGGAGTTTACAGAGAGGGGCATGCTACAGTGCTTAGCAGTTTGTTTAGCTAAGGAGGCCAATGAGTTATCAACACCCTCATGAAAAAATAATGCCAGTATTTTCTTGGCTCTGTGCCCTTCAGACAATCAATTCCACATCTGTGTGATACTTTTTTTGTTTTTAACAAAGTCATGCTCAAAAGTGCACTACATTCTGTACACGTACACACACAGTGTAACCAAGTACTTGCTACTGCCTATGCAGATCTTACATATGCCAGTTTGACCCACACCAATCCAACCAGGAACCTTTGTTGGTGTTAAACCTTGCAGTCTTTTTCTTGTTTGCTTCAACTCTGAAACTGTAAAACATGAAAACAAATTTGGAAGACAAGATAATAATTAAGGTCATTTCATTTTTTGTTGTTGTCTCCTCTTGTTCTCCTGCCAGGAGCTCTTCTACGAGGACCGGCATTATCATGAGCACTGCTTCCGCTGTTTCCGCTGCGACCGCTCGTTGGCAGATGAGCCTTTCACCAGCCAGGATGACGCGCTGCTCTGCAATGACTGCTACTGTAACGAGTTCTCCTCCAAGTGTGTGGCCTGCGACAAAGTCGTCATGCCAGGTAAAGGTGCAAGAAATAAGTGCATAAAGAAATGTGGGTGTTGAGATATAAGGCTCATCCCATCTGTGCTCTCTGAATGACTCATTTTCCAACTACATCGTGTTTCTTTGGACGTGAACTAGCTTAGTTTATAATCCAAGAAGCGAGAGTTGATTAAAATGAAATAAAAATGAAAGGGGGAGTGACATACCTTCCGTATATTGCATTTGACAGTGCCATATATTATGGTACTTCACTCACCCACTAAGCATTAGTCTCGTTGACCCACATTTTATTTTCCATGTTGTATACAAATTCAAATTTCAAGATAGACAGGCAAATTGCTTTGGAAAATGATGATGTGACAAATTCCAGGAAGCAGGGACAAATAAAAAGTATAAAGTAACAGATCAAGTACATACAGAAAGGAAAGAGGTTTTAGAAAAAAAGGAGAGAAGAAAGAGACAGAGGGTCCAGGATTTAGCAGCAGCAGCCAGGGCTGAATTTGACAGAGTAATTGCCAGTCTGCTTGACTTGTTGTCTGTAAGCCAGATCCCCAAGGCTAGTGGGCTGCTGGCAGACTGATGATAACAAGAGATAAGCAAGTCACTTATTCCAGGGCCCCTGTAGCCGCTTACAGTCTCCTCAATTTTTAATGTAGGTAATCTTATGTTTTCTTATCAAGATCACAAATTTGCATTAGAGTGTTAAATTATGCTCAGGTGAGTCACCTTGAGTGGAAAAAAAATGTTTTAGAGTGATGAGGTCAAACATATCTTAACTAGGAAATATCCTGGGATTAATAATACACTGTACAACACTGCAAACTCTTGAGCATCACTGTTTCACCAAAACTTTAGATGCACTTTGGTAGCAATTCTAGAGAGTGTTGCCTCTCCTCCAACAAAAGAACTAACAGCCCCTTTTAGCGGTGATACAAAAACATGTTCACCCTCAAAACAGACAGACACACTTCTCTTTGTTTAACAGCTTAAGTTGAACAGCTGAAGTTGTTAATGTTGGCGACGGAAGCAGAGAAGAAACTTAATACCAACACCATTTAAATGGACTCTTTATTTTTTTACTGAACCAGATAAAATCAAGAATAAGATCTTCATCATCTGAAGAGGTTCAATAGACACAGATAGCGTAAGATACATATTGACGAAAAAAGGTAACAAGGCATGACAAAAGTTTCGCGCATTATTCCAAGGACAGTTTGTGTTTAAAAATAAAGATAGCAAGATGAATGGATTTTCGCTAGCCTGCAGATCATTTCAGGTTCAAGGGCCGTAATAGAACAGACTCCTGTTTCCAGACTCAGTCCACACAGATGGCACCTTAAAGTCCAACCAATTATTGGACCTAAGATGGTAGCATGCTTAACCTGCCTAGAATAACCTAAAATGACCCCCAAAATGATACCTATTTAGCATTTCAGCTTGTTCCGTTTTATTCTATTTGTCAAATACCTAACTGTGAATATTTTCATCCTTGAGCCTGTAAATTTATAACTTGGGTTGTTTTTTTGCAGGGGATTTTTTTTTTTATTTTGACTGGAGACACAGCTTCAGCACACAGCCTGAAGCTGTAAAACGATAGCGTTTAATGTCGGCTCCACCCGAATGACTGCGTCACCATAGAATAAACCAACCATTATAATAAAAAGCTCAACAGCTAAGGGATAGAAGAAATGGCGTTATCCCTTTCTGTACGGCCTGCCGCCAGTTTCCAGCAGTAGGAAAGAAGTATGGGGCCTGTGGTATTATGATTTAAAATGAAATAAATCTTAAAGAAACAAAATTAGTTTTATATGCCTTCAAGCAATTGAAGTGTATCATTTCATAGTTCAATAAAATTACCACCAAAAACCCCAAATGGCCATAACAATCCTAAGAAAGATGGGAAAAGATGCATTCTACACAAAAAGTTAAGTCTCCCCCTGCTCTCTTTCAATCTTTCCATCCTTCTCTCTCTTTTTCTTTCTCTGCCTCCTGTCGTCACTCTTTCTCTCTGCTAGGTACGAGGAAGTTGGAGTATTCAGGATCTACATGGCACGAGGGCTGCTTCATCTGTCACAGCTGCGAACAGCCAATTGGCTCAAAGTCTTTCATCCCCGACAAGGATGAACACTACTGCGTGTCCTGCTATGAGGACAAGTTCGCCCCGCGCTGCACACGCTGTAAAAAGGTCAGTAAGGTTATCAAAGAATTCCCACTGACCCTTGCGTGGTAGTCAAATAGAAAATGCAAACATGAGTGGGATTGGATGGATGGATGGATGGATGGATGGATGGCGCACTATACTGATGGCCTGATTTTAACAGCTCGTATGCACTAAATAGGGTTTGTGACGTCTGCAGGAACTTGCTTGGGAATATATTTTAGAAGTGAATTGAAAGGATCTTTGACCTCTCTCATTTTCAGACCCTGGCTAAAGGTGGTGTGACCTATCGGGACGAGCCGTGGCATAAAGAGTGTTTTGTGTGCACCAGCTGCAAGACACAGCTGGCGGGGCAACACTTCACCTCCCGAGACGAGAGCCCTTACTGCCTCAAGTGCTTTGGCAGCCTGTATGCCAAGAAGTGCGAGGCCTGCAGCAAACCAATCACAGGCAAGACGACATGACTATGTTCTACACGATAATATGGATTTGTGCTACCGCACTTTTGATATTGGGTTAGGGTTAAATGTTTCTGCATTTGTACGCAACTTTTTAAACTCCGATTTTTGCTTATTTAGTCATGGATGTCAGCATTACAAAGAAATAATTCGGGAGCTTTACATTTTTAAACTCAAACTACAAAAATCCCCAAATCTTTTTTTTTCCCCCCAATGGCTATGTTTTGAGGCATGCATGATTTGCTGAATTCAAAGTCGGCCCTCTAAAGCTCAACATACTGTTTGATGTCGCTGCTCTTCTTGTCTCAGGTTTCGGAGGAGGAAAGTACATCTCGTTTGAGGAACGCCAGTGGCATCAGCCATGCTTCACCTGCTCCCAGTGCTCTGCTTCACTGGTGGGCGCCGGCTTTTTCCCTGATGGTGACAGGGTCCTGTGCCGTGACTGCAACAGCAACCTATAGAGCAGTCATTTACCACATCCTCACCCATCAGTTGACTTCCCGTTCACCCTTCGTCACAGCATTTCAAGAACACAAAGTCATTACCGAGGAAGGTAACGCAGGCTAACAAATGCTGCCTCTCAGGTTGTTTGTATATAAAGAGATCAGTTCCTTGTGGTCCTTGATTTTCATCCATGAGTTAGTGCTGCATTGTTTCAATGAACCACCACAAAGATTTCCTCTTTAACAAAAAAGTTAATGATTTTATGCAACAAAGTTTATGGAGTGCCTTAAGAATACCATTACTCATACAGTATGTTATGTACTATTGAACCAAAGAATAGTCATGAACCAAAGAAACGCAAAATGCGAGTCACTTTGCAAAAAGATCTGTCATATTTTATATAAAATAGTTGCCACTTCAGGTAGAGATCAGGCTCTGAGGAGCAGACGCAGAACACTGCTACAGTATAGTATGTAAACCTCACAGTCTGTATTTCAAAGTATGTTGGAGGTACTGTTTGTCTGTTTTAATGTTCTTATTACTGCAGTTTTAAGCATTTTAATTAGAATATGGCAGAGAGTAAAAACAAGGAGAAAACGTGGAAAAGCTTTGCTAATTATGCTTTCAGTGAGGTAGTCAGTTTATGGTAGTTATGATCATTAAAGTCCTTTGCACTTTTGATAAGATATTCTCTTGCTACCATGTTATGTGCACATTAAAACACAACTAAAAAAAACATGGCACACAGACCACTTTTTTGTTATCTGTATCTGCTTTTGTTGAACTATGCAATGACACATAAATATTCATCTTATTTCTGTCTTTTTCATTTGTTGTAATGAATCTTTTTTCTTTTCTTTTTTTATCACCGTTGCTCAAAGAGCCAGCATTTAACCCCAAAGAAGCTGAAATGAAATGCCGTTGTGTATTGCAGGAGTATGCATGCCATGATTTGCGTCAATAATTATTCTGTTGCTCTAAACACTGTTAGTGTTCTGTTTTCCATTGTTAGTTTTTAACATGTATGTGAAAAGTTATTAAAAAAATACCTGTATTTCATTATTTCAGCTTTGATGCTGGTGAGTCAGAGTTGGCAAAAATACATTTTAAGATGGAAAATACAACATTGAGGCGATAACAGTATCAACTTACTGTAAAAAAAGAAAAGAAAGATGATAATTGATACGGCTAAATACTACATGTTTAGTTTTATTTGTGAAGTCTTATTCAATAAATGTACACTGACGGATCTTTCCTGGGCAGTTTTTGTATTCTGTTTATTTGTGGTTCCAGTGAAATATCGATTACTGGTTTAGCTTTAGGTCGTAGCCCTCTGTGGACTTGTGTTTACTGTCTAAGCCAGAGAAAACTCTTCTGGTGTGTTTAAAAATTCTTTCGAGGAAAGATCAGTGTGAGTGTGTGTGTGTGTGTGTGTGAGAGAGAAAGAGTGAGTGAGTGAGTGCACCGGGGGAAGGACATAAAACTCTGTGAGAAAGTGTTAGAGAGAGAAACCATGTGTGTGTGTAAGACTGTAAAAAGTGTTTGTGTGTGTCTGTAGGTTGAAGATATTTGTATGTGTGTGTGAGAGTGAGAGAGAGACACACACAGAGTAAAAGGGAGAGTGACTGCACATCTGTAGAAGTGTGTGTCTGTGTGTTTGTGCCTGAATGTGTATATATATAGAACACACCGTTGTTTATGCTGAGTCGACTGTTTCATTGCCGTGATGAAGCACACACACAGACCGCCAGACACAATCTCCTGCCGGCGTTGGCGAAATGTCCTCCTCCCAGCCTGCGTTTGAGATTTTTTCACCAAAAAAGGAAATGGAAAGCTCGTAGCTGCACGGGGGAGGGAGGAGGAAAGGGGGAGGGGGGTAAATGGTGGTGGAAGTGGGAGAGAAAAGAGTGTGGGAGGGAGAAAGAGAAGGAGGATGTTCACATCTGGAGTTGCTCCATGGCACTTTCACTGGGGGGTGGAGGGGTCAGCTCCACACACGGCCCCCTTTTGGATTTATTGGAAGGAGGTGGCGGCTAGCAGGAAGGGTCAGAGAAAGAGATGTATCATAAGGTAACTGTATCATAAAAGGTACAAGCACTCCGCACACAGGTTCAACTTTTACAACTATTACTTTTCGAAAGCTGCCTCCCTGTCTCACGGCCTTTCTGATACTCGGCAACAATGTGTTCCCTCTGACCCACTTTCTCAATGAATGCGTCCCATGTCTTTGTTATCGCTGTCACCCAAGTTTACCAAGAAGTCCCTGAAAAACAGAACATGTCTGAGAAAGTACGGCTTTTCTATTTACTCGAAGTGTGCAAATCCTGGCATAGCTTGCGTCTCACACTCTCTTACAAGAGGTTGGTCTCTTCACACAAAAGATATTAGGCTCACAATTTTAACATTTCACTAAAACGTCAACCCTTGATGCAAAAACAAACAGCATTACTTGTATTTAGGCTCTAGACCTAGCCGGACCTCTTCGGCCATCTATAGTTGATATAACATGTCAGGCTGTCTGCCAGTGATGTCATTTACAATTTTACCACAGAGAGACCCGGGTGCAGTTCACAAACTAAACACGGCTCCGTTTATATTAATCAAAGCTGCACATGTCAAAGTTTATACTGTGTGTAAAATTTAACTTGTCTTATCAGCCTGAATCACAAAGTTTAACTTTACTGCTGAAGGGCACTTAGCTTCCTAAGCAAGACACTACGAGCTTAGTTTTGCTTACTGAACATATACAAATTCTAGACATTTTTGTTAAATACACACAGAATCATAAATAGTAGCAAGTACTATTTAGCGCTATAGGGTCCTTTGCGTCACTTATGTTCTCTTGTATGAACTGAATAACAGATTGTCACGGTTCATACTATAGGCTGTATTTTGAGGAAAAAATAAAGAATGTAAAAATATAAAGAAAATATTTACATAAAGCCTGTGGTTCATATAGACACCATGTTAATGGTTTTCAGGGTTTCAGGGTCAAGTCAAACATACAGTTACCGCTTGTGGCCCAATATGTATATGTTGCGTGGTGCAGCTTTTGATGAACATGATTAACAAAAACCTTTACCTAATTAATATAAGACATTGCCAGGCCTTTAAAAATTACAGTTTTAGAACGTACAGTATAGCAGAAGGTAAGGTGGTAGAAGGGTGAGGCTGATACAATTATGTTAATGGCTCAGATCCCAAAGTTTTATAGAAATATGGGTCCATAAAAAAGGGATAGATGATTAGCACAGACCCCATCCATATTGATTCCAGATGTCTCTGCTGTTCTCACCTGGCTGGATCACTTTTCAGCATAAAATCACAATCACCAATTACAGTTTCAGAGGGAATTCAATCCTAAACATCCAAGATGAAGGTGATGCAATAAAATTATTTTTTAATCTTCAAGTTTTTTGAAAGATCTGCAGTGTGAAAATTCTTATTATTTGCATCCATTTATGGCAATACATGGCTTCTGTCTTACATAACTAATCACGTTGGTGTTTACTTTGAAATGCTTCTACGTTTACACATTTAGATTAAATTGATTTTAGAGTATCTGTGTATTTATGACAACTGTGTGGAACCTAATTGAACTGATGCTTGAAGTGATATGAGAAACATAGCTTGCTTAATCCACGTCAGGCATTTTCTTGATTATTTGATTGACTTAATTTAAACTGAATCCATGTGTATCTGTGCAGATTTACCAGATTCACTGCAAATAGATAATGTCCTGTTCCCTCAGGTTGGCAGCAGGAGTTGAGCTGTCACTTTCAAACCAGTGTCACAATTTGCAGTCTTTGCTGTGAGGACATTTCCAGATTCTTCCTCTCCAGGTGGCCAGTCTATAAGGAGATGTGATCATACACATGTGCCATGTCAAAATTGAGAGGTTAACTAAAAATAACAATCAATTTCAATGTTTTGATTTTGAGTGTTATTGCACCTTTTTGGACAACTTTGTAATTGTAATTAGTGACCTCAGGTAATTCCCAGCATTCCTCAATGGAAAAATGAGCAGAGGCCCAATTAGCAACAGTAAGTGAAAACACCTGTGTGTGTGTGTGTGTGTGTGTGTGTAGGACCTTTAAACCAATTGGCTCTAAATTTGCCTTTTGTTTCAATAAACCTTAGTCCATTAACTGGACTCCATTGTTGGTATGCTATCACCTCAGTACCCCAACATCTCAGAGCTGTAATTTTGTGACACTATAGGCAAAACTAGCTCACAGCACCCCAATTCAAACACATTGATCGCTCATAAACCTCTCATCCCAGTTCACTTCTGTAAGTGTTGTCAAAATTACATGATATTTAGTTTCCCATTGGTAACAATGTGATTGTAACACCCCCCCCCTCGTGTGACCAAACAGAAAACTTGATCAAGCCTGAACGAGCAGTGGTGAGTGTTGCAGCAAGCCAAGGGCACGTCATGTACGATGTCTAGACAAATAAAAGTATGAGTCAGTTAAATAATGTTACAGCTTGCTGTAGCCAGTGAATGTGCTGCAGAGAATACACCTCGTCAGTTCCATTTATCAGGATGAGGGGATGGACAAGAATTTCACATGGCAACGTTAAGCATTTGAAATAGTATTTGTTCATTTCAGGATAATTTATTCCCAGCATTGATTTCAATCTTCAGTCTGCATTGGTGGCAACTGACACACCTGGTGGGAATAATTGTGTCAAGAGTGTCTCGCCTGTTGATTACTGATTGGGAAACACACTTGTGGCAAGTGATCTGGCTTGGTTATGGCCCAATCCCAAGCTCCACCCTTACGGACTCACAGCCTTTGAGGCGTGCTCCTGCAAAGTCTGTGAGGGTTTAGTTCTGTCCCACTGTCAACTCGGTGAGTGTTTGAGGGCTCTCCTGCAGACATTTTGAGCCCTTTCTGAACCCTTTCCGTGAGTCAGCATTAGATGCAGACTTTACCCAAGGGAATTACCCACAATTTATAGCAATGTGGCGTTAAACACACAGTTACGAATAGAAGCATGGAGACGTAAAAAACATTAAGGATTAAAGATGGAACATAAAAACACATGAAATCAGAGGAATGCAAGCAGTGACTATATATATATATATATATATATATATATATATATTACACAGATGTATTCATCAAACATTTTGTTTTGTTATTGAAGCTGTTTTGACCAAGACAAGTTAGATGATTATTTGAAATTACATCTCATCTTGTGAGGAAAGAATCTGGAAGATGTTCAAATCGGGGAGTGAAAAGTATAAAATACCCACAATTGTACACAATATTTTTCGACGTTGTCATGGTAACGTGAGATGTTGCAGCAAAGTGCTGTCCCATTCGAATTTCCACCATTTCAAGCCCTCACAGTCTCTCACACTCAACCATTTAACAGGTGACGTCAGTAAGTTCCTGAGGGTTCAGGGTTTGAGGCCTTAGGGGGGACATTGGGATAAAAAAAAAAAAACTACCAATGTCCACATATCTAATCAGTATGTAGTTTAACTCAAACTATATATGTGGGATTAAGATTTAACTGCATCTTTTCTGGTTCCTACCAGAATTTAAGCTTTTCTTTGTGACTTTCTAACCTTGAATGAAGTTAATATACATTAGATGCTTCGTTGCTGCAGATAGTTGAAAAAGAAAGCATTCCGAAGACAACGTTTGATCACTGAAGACGACGAAGAAGAAGAACCTTACTTGTCATTCCAACTCCAATAAATTAGGGATCCATCAGATAGTTTCATATAATCTCTTTAATATTCCAACCACAAAGAGGGTGACTCTCTTGCCCACAGGCCAGTTATCAGCTCTCTCCGTTCACACCAGATGTATCTCTGGGTTTCTGTTTTGTGAGTGAGTCACTCTAAAAGTGCAATACATAATACATGTATAATCATTGTAGAGCCAAGTTTGATTTGTGTGAATCAAACATTGTTGTAGTTTAGTGTTGCACTCTGCTGGAATAAAGGTGATCCCTTTAACAACACAGTCAAATATTCTCACTAGGATTTGACTTTGTAAAAAAACATTTTGGGACAATAAGGGGCAAGAGCTATTTATTTATTCAACAAGCGAGTCTCTGAAGGGGCAACATGATCTGATATTTAGACATAGAATATACAGTATGACATGTTTACTCTATGCAGTTTGCTGTGTAGTTTGCTGTATCAGAAAGATGATGATTTCATGAATATTTTCCATAGTGGAACATGGAGGCTGCCACAGCTGTCGAGAGACAGAAAGTTAAACCCTCTGGTTTCTTCCTGCTCTTCCCTGGCCTGTGTCATTACTCAGTGTAGCGTTAGGTGTCCACTTGACAAAGTGCACTGGTCCACCGCACTCATGTCTGTAGTATGTAACCTCAGCAGACGTGGGTTAACCCCAAATGTTTGAGGGATTAAACTCTCATTGGTAATTCAGCATACCTCAGTGACTACTTGACTGCATGTTTGCTCCTGGAGAAGATGGAGGATGGTGATGCGGAGTCAGATATGAAATTAAGTTACAAATCATGACAGGTAACAGTTTAACTCAAATATTGAAAATGTTCCATTTGATAAGATACGGCAAAAATTAGTTGCAAAGACCAGTTTAAAGACGCATATCGATGAATCTGTTCACTGATAACACACTGTTTAGAGGTAAAGATCTCCAAACTTCACACAATTATTGTGCAGATTTAAAGTATAACAGCACTATTAAATAAGTATACCTAAAGACATTTGTTTTTACACAACTATGTGTTTAAGCAGAGCTGTATTAGCACCAGGTGAGCTGTGTAGCCACTGCATTCATCTTAAGTGTGCCTATTTCCTTAAGTTGTGTTTTTTTTTTTCTAAGATGGCGAGTGTGTCATGAATATAGTCCACATATAGTGGATCAACTAAACCTTTGCAATCAGTTGTATTCGTTCTATTTATTTCAATATTGGGTGTTTAGTTAAATAAATTCATTATTTTAATAATTCTAAAATACAGTTATTTTCCTGATAATTTTGTTTTTGTGTCTAATTCTTTGGTATCGGACCAAATACCTGCAAGACTAATGACCCAACCAACCCAGTCTCACTCCCAACTCGTCGTGTACCGACAGTTGGTCAGTGCCCCTCAGCCTCTGATACAGACGCACCAGGCTTCCAACTAACGCCAATGTAAAACCCGCCAGGAGAGAGTCCACATAGGGCGGGCAGGAGACCGCTGTTTGTGTCCTGTGCCAAACAAAAAGTAAAGGTTCAACCATGCTCTTTTCCTAAATCTAACGAAGTGGTTTTGCAGCCTGAACCTAACTTCCTGTGAAGACAGACGTTTATTTTGAAAAGACACTGTATGAGTAGAAACTTCCAACGCCGTCCCTGCCACGTCCAAAACTGATGACAGAGGGGAGAGTAGGGACTATGAGTCGATATTTGACGAGTGTTGACTCCACCATCGGCCTCAACTGTACTTTGTGTTTGGGGCTAATTTGAAAATGTTTCAACACTAATACGCTAAACTAAGACGATGAACATGGTAAACATCATATGGATGGAAGACTCTTATTCTTGATTATCTTTTCTATTCCTAGACACCACCAAGAGAGACTCTTCATCTACTAGTGATATTGTTTGTCTAAATTTGTTCTGTTCCTGATGTACTGTACCGCAGCAGAGCAGTGCTCACTGTGCACTGAAGGCCTATGAGCTGTGCATGGAGAAAGGGAAAAAACAACAACAACATACATCTGTGTCCCAGGCTAACACTCACGGGGCTGGTGCTCGTTGGCGAGGTTTGGAGTCTGCCTCTGTGGCTTGGCCCGAGCTCTCGTCCTCTCCATTCACTCCGATCTGAGGTCAAGGAGTTGTGCTTGCTTGTGGGAAGCTCTTATACCGTCTCGTAATGAGCGCTCTCAGCAGGAAAACAAGGCCTTGTTTTTCCAGAGTTCAGGGTCGGATGCGTCCACCGCTCCGATCCAGCCTCTGCTAAAATCCCTCTTTTCTTGGGGATGACCGATGTCAACTGCAACTCCGGACAACATCTTAGTTGGTGTACTGTTTACATACGTGACACCTCAGCTATAGTAACTGACCAAATGCATAACCTTGAATGTAAAAAAACTAAAAAAACACTGCAACTAGAAGAAATGTTTGTTTTAAAAACCATCTCATGTTGATAAATGTGCAGTAAATGTTCCCTCCAGACAATTGGACGATATATTCATTGTATTTGGATTTCACACCCACACGTCATTTCACACATTCTACAGTGCAAAATGTTCTGCTGCCATTTTTCTCCCTCATACATTTTTACACTTTTAAAGGTTTGATGTGGCTTTGGAACTCGAGCAGTCTATTAATGTGGGAGTGTAGGAATGTGATGAATTCTTATAAAGCAATTCAGGCTTGAATTTTCTCGGGACACGACTATATTAGTCACATCCACTATCGTCTGACTCGGGTTTTGAGCTCTGCCCTTCTCGGTAATTGCTCTGGCAAAAAAACAATAAAGAATATAATGCCTGAAATGTACAGTTTGCAGTAAATGTTTCTTTGTTCCTGGAGAGGAGAGCCATTTGTGTCAGCGGATTATTACATCTTCTTCTTGCTTTTTCAGCTTAGTTTGAGAACTAGAATATGTAGTTGTTTAATTAAAATGTTGGAACAAAAGTTTGGCAGAAGTTGAGGTAATGTTCAAGGAGTAAGACAAATAAAGATACATGTCCTCGCCAAAAACTGCTTTTTTTTCATTTATTTTCCTTTCACCAGACTGTGGTTGATTAGTGCAGGTGTTCGAAGACTCTACCTGAAAAGGACATTTTTAGTCAAAACAAGGGATTGTTAGGAAAGAATACAGCGGTCTCAATCCAAATCCAAACAGTGACTGCAGTGAGGACGATGAAAGACATAACAAGTGAGCCAAAGCTGATGACAGGGAATGAGAAACCTCTTGATTACTTTTCTGCTTCAGTGGGATCGAAGGTTGCCGATGACAACATTTATACTGCAGGATGTGTTTGAATCTGCATGGGTTTGTGAAACGGAGGTGAATTAAGGATAAAGGGCAGTATGATGAGCATGCATGCTTTCAGTCTCACTTTAATATTTCTTGGATCAGCCCTATATAACTACAGTCCCATGCTATTGGCAGCTCTATTGGAACAGTTGTTTGGAGATGAGATGTTTGGAATGCAAAAAAATTTGAGGAGTGGACTGACCGTGATTGACTGTAATTCAAAACGTCAAGAAGATTTAGCATTGAAAAAGAAGCAGATAGGCGCTCCAGCTCTGTGTAAAGGACAGTTATGATTCCTGTTTAAAAAAGACAGTTTGTATAAGAGTTGAATTTTGATGGAGTGAAAGAGAAGAGTGTGTACATCTCTCATTTCAAGAGATTTACTTGAACAGGCAGATTATCAAGATGATGTGTGAGATGTCAAGAGGACAGTTTATAGATGTAAATATCTAGACATGAATAGATTTCATACATTTCTTCATCCTCCTCATAAACGCCATGAATAGCAAACGCCTGCCTGAAAGAGGATTTTTTTCAAGCTCATAATGCATTAAAACACTCTCACAGAACTTTTGTGTGTGTGTGTATATATAGATATATATCTATATATATCTATATATACATAAATATATACGTATATATGTATATACGTGTGTGTGTGTGTGTGTGTGTGTGTGTGTGTGTGTGTGTGTGTGTGTGTGTGTGTGTGTGTGTGTGTGTGTGTGTGTGTGTGTAAAGTCACGCGTCCATCAGGAAAAGTTAAACAAGGACACCAGTAGAAGAAAAAAAAAGTCTTCGGAAAATATAAACGGACAGGAATTATAAAATGCAGGTTACTTCTTCAATACAGTGATGGAAGATTGTTATGATTGAACTTGTTTTGGATTTTCTCTTTTCTTTTGGCTTTGCGTCTCTCTTTCTCTCCCTCTCTCTCCCAGTACAAAAACTTTAAAAACTCTTTTGACAAAGAAAGTTTGTACTTATTTGGATTGCCAAATTTACACAACCTCTACTTTGATCTCATGAATAGCACAGCAAACAAATTCATATGATAATTATAATGTCATACATTATAGTTACTGATGGCTTATTTGTAGGATGATGTGAAGTGTTTTATGTTTTCATGGCCCCCTCTTGTGGTAATTTCTTTCATTGCAATTACATACTGCTACAGGTTTCACCACAAGACCACAATCTACAAGATGTTATTGTGAAAA
This sequence comes from Ophiodon elongatus, assembly GCA_016806645.1. Classification (NCBI taxonomy): domain Eukaryota; kingdom Metazoa; phylum Chordata; class Actinopteri; order Perciformes; family Hexagrammidae; genus Ophiodon; species Ophiodon elongatus. The sequence continues at coordinate 6,402,780 of JACSYO010000415.1, read as the reverse complement.
TAAAATTAATTTCATGACGTGAAATTTTGCTTCGCCCTACCACCCATATCTCCACTCTCTGAAAACATCTACCACAACATTCATCCATGCTCACCCCAAACTACTAACATTTGTTCATTTACAATCATGATCCTTGGGCTTAGAGCCAAAGACATAGATGTGACAGGGAGAAGTAATAACATTTTGATTCAATTCTTTAAAACATAATCTTGATCATGATTCTTTATAAAATATAAAATCACATTCAGCTGCCAATAATTAAGATCAGTGGTTCTCAACTGTTTGCAGGTTGTCATATTAAATATATATATAGATATATATATATATCTATATAGATATAATAGATTGTTTAAAAAAAGAATTACAAAGTACATTGCATTTTAATACATCGTATGAATACACTCTTTGTAACTGTGCTGAAATAAAATTTTACAAACCCAGTGAGCTGACTTATTCATCTGAACGGAGTGTGTAATTATTGTAAATATGTGTAGAAAATCAAACAATTCACAGCACAGACAGTTAGTTGCAGTGTCTTCTTTCTCTTTTACTCCACCTCTGAATATGCATGTAAACAGAAACACTCACATCCTCAAGGATTTGATAGTTTTCCCCCCATGTAGTACTGATTACTTCCAAAAGGTGGCAGTACATATCAAGTATCATATCTAACTACAAGCATCTTCTAAACTTTTTCTGTCCTGCATCAGGAGTTTGTTACCTTTTCCTGAGCCTCAGACACATTTGAGTAAAATCAAGGTTTGTAAATAGAAACAAAATCTCATTAAGGATGCTGCTTGTCTCATGCATACCTTTGGTTTTAAACTTGATATTACAATTAAAAAAAAAGCTTAATACAGTATTGTTTCTTCTAGGGAAATCCCACCCTTCCTTTCTTCCTTCTGCAGCAAGGGTCAGCTGCAAAAGATATACTAATGCAGAAATTCTGTGAATTCAGTGGCATCTGAACAGCTGACATTGACACTGAGCATTGAACCCTCGTTTGCCAGATTTGTGCTCATTACACCACTCTAATGCATCAGTTATGATTTACATGAGTGACTTATAACTTTTAACCATCATCAGATGTAGATTTTTTCTCTCTTGCAAATAGTGTTGGCTTCCCCAACACATTTAAATAGTTTTGTTATTTTTGATTTAGCAGCCCCACTTTTATAGATATCTGTTGCTGATCAAACATATCAGGCTGTCAGTGTTGGTGTACAATTCATTTTTCTCTTTGTAGATGTCCAGATTCAACCCCTCAGATCTCGAGCCACAGAGAGAGGATGGTTGTGGAGCTTCAGAGATGGAAATGATCATGGATCAGTGGGATTGCTGACAGGACATCTCCTAAAGCTAATCTTTAAAGAGCTCGACACCGCTATACTGGGAGGGAAGGGTCCAGTAGATGCTGCTGGGGTCACCGGGGACTCCAGCAGCAGTACGAGACTCGGGTGACTCACGTACCCCAATCCTCTTATTCCCCTGTCTATGACAGAACACCATAGGGAGATTTATGAAAGTATTGTGTCACTGAAGCTGTGGATTATAATGGAATTGAAAAACATAACAAAGGAAATGTTCCTGCTAAAGCACGGTGTTGACATGCATTTTGAATAAGACTTGGCTGAAACAATTAATAGAAACCAGAATAAGAGTTTAAAGGGTTAAATCACCCCAAAAATACCCCATGGGGTTATTTATCAATATTTGACGTATCGACTGATCCCAATACAGGTCACTTGAGGTAAATGGAATTATTATTTTTTATAATTAGATATTTTATTCATATCTTTCCAGAAATAAATCCTTGTTGTTTAAGATCCTTCACAGACCTTTCTGAGGGACAAATGTCCGTATGAAGACTTTAGATTGAGCTCTGTGGATTATTCGGAGGAAGCAATACATAATTTCTGCAAAATTACGTTGCAGCTGAAGTAGTACTTTGCTGAGCAAAATCAGCAATTAGTGAGTTTTTAAATGATCATAATTGAAGATACAGTGAGTGTTTTTCTTTTACTTTTCTTTCTGTTTAAAAGCATTACTGGTACAAAATCATAGATGTTCATCCTTGATCTTGCGAACAATATGTGAGACACATACTGCTGGTAACATGGAGGAAGAGGTGCCTTTTATTTATTTAAATTGCTGAAGTCTTTTTGTGACGTCTCTCTGCTGCAGCAGCAATTACTTTATTCCTGGACGATGTTCTCTTTTGGTCGACAATAAAAGCAACTTTGAATCTCAACTCTCCGTCCCACTTATTATTTCTGGAGCTTTCAACTGCATCCTCTAGTCGATGTTCCACACTAAGGTCACATGATAACACCTGAGCCAGCTCCGAGATGCAGATGAGAATTCTGGAAAAGCTAGCAATAGTAGCGTTGACATTATTTTAACAGGAATAGAGAGCGTTAATGAATTCGATTTAGTTGTAGTCTTTTTGAGTCCTTTTGAGACTGATATTGGGCTCTGATTATGAGTTGTGGTATAGTGGTGGTACCCTTTTGTTTATATTTGGATCAGAGATTGCATGTTTAAGTCATGCAGACATGGACTGGGTGTTCCCTACTGACGTGATGCACTCCCCGGGGTCTGGCTTAAAGGCCAAACTAAAGTAATGAAATCATTCAGTGTTAAGGATCTTGGCGAATCAAGGGTACCCATATACTCCAAAGATTTGCCATTCATTTCACTTGGAAAACAGGGGAATGGGGAACAACAGAGTGAAAAAGAGAGAGAGTGGGAGGTGAGGGAGAGCTCCGTCCAATGGAGCCAGGGTAAGAATTTATGGTCAGGAAGAGCGATGAATGTGTAATTTACGGTGCATACTCTACCATTCCCCCTGCCCTCCCTTCTGGTAATGAGAAACGGCTGTTTTGTTGTCGGGCCAAGGCATGGTATACCCCCTCCCTTCTGGCTATGACACACCATTAGTTTTTATTTCTGTCTCTGCTTTTACGACCCCTGCCCAGGCGCCAGCATTTGGCCGGGGATCGGGACCATCGCACCATCTAAGCTCCTCCACTTCCCAAGATGGCCTCCCGTAGCCCGAGGAAGACCATACCATAACTACTGAGTGCTCTCGGTTGATAGATAGCATCGTACTCCCAGCAGACTTTGTTTATCGTTCTTCTTTGATGTTTTGATTGAGTTCAGGTCAGAGAATAAGAGATGAGTACTTAGTAGTTCAAACTTCCCCCATAAGATTATAACGGCAGGGCTAGAGTGAAACGTCTGTCACTATCAGACGTAAAACTATCATAAACTGTCTTGATTTATTGAGATTAAAGTTCCCCTGTCATGTGTTTACTTAGTCTGTTATATAAATAAATGATAACTGTAATTGTTTCATCAATAACACATTGATGATTAAATTATCCCCATAAAGGATAACTCCTGTTTAGTGCCACTTGGGTCTTAATTTAATAGTTTGGGCCGTAATTCTATTGGTTATATAACTGTACTATTAATAATAATTGCTGGCATCTGAGAACATGTTGAATTTACTGCAATGCAATCCAACTGGGCAACACCAGTGGTCAGACACATTGTAAACAAGTTAATTCAGATTATTTGAGCAATTTCATTTGGCATTAGAACCTCAAGTGAGCACACCTAAAATGTTGGTAACAATCCCTCATCGCACAAGAAAGCTGTAAATGCATTGACTAAGTACAGCAGTTTATTTATTTATTGTACTTTTATTTTAGTTCACTTTATTTTCATTTTTACTGTATATCTGTATTTTATATCATGAAGAATTGAAGTTTGTTGACGCTGTGTGCTTTTTTTTTGTCCTCATTCTTCTCCTGTATTGATTTCACTGGTATGTGGTGAAGCCAATGACAACTAAACAACTAACTAACGAACGTTTTCTACTTTTTATTTTCTTCCAAAAAGTCTGGCCAACCTGAGGGTAAAACCTGTATGATTGTGTCCTTGTGTTTCATGCACTATTGGATTAGCATAATACGTCTCCTTTAATAGCCGAGATCAGGTCGGCTATTAAAGGAGACTTATTATGCAAATGTTCAGGTTCATATTTGTATTGTGGGTTCCTACTAGAAAAAGTTTACATGCTTTAATGTTCAAATGTGTTCTTTATTTTTCTCATACTGTCTGTCTGAATATACCTTTATTCACTTTCTGTCTGACATGCTCCGTTTTAGTGCCGGTCTCTTTAAGCCCCCCTCTTGAAGGAAAAGCCCAGTCTGCTTAATCAAAAACAGTTTCGCGACATTTCTACCGGTGAATAGTTGAGATACCTTAACCTTTATGGTAATCCTGGCGGCTTGTTTAAAAGGCACATTTTCTGAATACGGGCTGTGTGCATTTTTCCATGGATTGAGCATTTTGATACTTTCTCAGTAATAACGGCTTTGTTGAATACTTGATTCTGATTGGTCATTTTACGTCTGTTATTAATGTTGCTTTGCAAACAGTTCGGATCTCTGTACACAGCGAGATAACTATTTTTTAGAGGAAGCAAAAAGATCATTTATTTTATCAATAAAATAATAAGTATCTTTCTGTTAAATTATTGATTTCTTTAGTAAGTACCGTGTAATAAGCAGGATAATATACAGCAAGCTGGAAATCTCACTTTCTACAATATGGGACATTTAACGTAGCAAGTGCAATATTACGACAACCAATAGAAATAATTGGCTAAAATATAAAAAATATAACCCAAATTGTAAAACAAAGAATTTGTCCTTATGTGCAAAGCGTGTCATGCATGAACACATACAAGTGTATATGTAGCACTAGTATAGAATGAGAATACCTTAAGAGTCCACTCTGGATGAATAAACGTTGGATCATTTGCAGACAAAATCATTCTAACTGAAATCAAACAAACTAATAGCAAAATCAGTGTCTGACTGAAGTTCCAATCAGCTTCATCTGATCTTTATTTAGGCTTTCACAGAATAAGCTATACATGATGATTCTAATACTTTAATGATAAACACAGTTTGAAATATTCAGTATCACAATCCATAGTATGAAGGAATAATGTAGCGTGTAACTTCTCCTGAAACTAATATCTTGTGTAAAGCAAACAGACCCAATGAAAAAAGTTATAGGTAAAAAAAAAACAAAAAAAAACTTTTCTCTGTATCTGTAATGTCATGAAGCTTTTGGAGTACAAATGTGTAAAATGCTATGATTGTTCTGAAACTTGAGCAGTAGGAAACATAGTTGTGCAAAATCTTCAGACCCTGTTGCAAACAGACATGATTACTGAGCAGCTGATGATTTGATGGCTTATATGATAATCAGTGGCTTGTAGTTACTGCATATTTGATATATCACTGTGCATTTACATTTCCCTTCTTTTTCAGAACCTATTCCATCAATCTATGAGACCAATATTGACACATATGTGCAAACGTGAACACACATGTACAAACAACTTGATTCCGTGCAGAAATGCATACAAAGTACACAAACACCCAGACTTTAGGTATAGACAAACGCACGCGCAGACACACAGACACACACGTTTGCATGCACAAAGGCATGCACATGCAACCTTGTACACATGCAAATACTCGTGTTTTTATTCCTCGTTTTCTGTACAGTTATTTTCTGATACAAACGGCAACATTTAAACAACTAAGCTATCGAATGGCAAACGTTTGTGTCAAGACAACGGAGAAGAAAATGAGCCAGTAATTCTCTTCAATCTTCTCTTCAGCTCCTTTTGTTACAAATTTCCTCCTTGAAATAATACACTGTATAGAAGACCTTTTGTCCTCAACAACCGCAGTGATTTCCAGTGCCTTTCTTTTTTGTTTCATCTCAAAATAGGAAATAAAGGTACAAAGACTTCATACTATTCATTGTCTTTACATCACGTAAAGCAGCTGTTGAGAAAATCCATCTGCTACTTTTCACAAACATAAAAACAAATGAAGAACATATTGTGATTGAAATCGGACTGAAACATAATACATCATAGACCAGAGGAGACGAAAGAGACCCTTCATTCCTTATCAGACTTCCAGCTTGAATGCTGCACAGGAATCTGTTCTTAGTTTAAGACGTGACATGGTTTTGTTCATGACACTAACCACGTCAAGGCTTTGCAGTCCCAACAGTGATCACTCACGGTGGAGTGAAAATCATCAAGTCTTTCTGAACAACACTAAGACACCAGTATCTTCCAGACATGTTCATCTATTCAAAAAGCTCAGTGAAGCCTTTTGTGTTGCAGCAATTCTCCAGTTGTCTTTGCATCTTCTACAATGCATAGCAGCATTAATCCATTCCTTCATCACTTTGTCTATGGCTGGTGCTGCCGGATGAGGCATTGTCTCCGGGTTTTTTTCCCAGCCTCGTCCAGCAAGTGATGGAGTTTAGCTGACCGAGCTGGTTGTGATGCTGGGAGCAGTGGTGGTCCTGCTCTGCCCTTTACGCCTCTTCCCTCCTCCTCCTCCTCCTCCTCCTCCTCCTCCTCCTGCTGCTGCTGCTGCTGCTCCTCCTCCTCCTCCTCCTCCTCCTCCTCCTCCTCCTCCTCCACCTCCACCTCCACCTCCTCCTCCTCTACTGCCCTCTTTGCCTTCTCGTCCTCGCCCGCGTGCATTCTCCCTCTCTCTCCTGTTTGTATCATCTTGTCGGTCTGCCTTACTCTTCCTGTCTGAAATGACAATGCATAGAAAAATATTGTTTACATTTAATACCATTTCTCAAATAAATTCCTGTAGGATATCTGTCATCACCAGATGTTGTATGTAGAAGTGCCTTCGCTTGGCTAAACAAAATGAAAAACATGGATTCCTGAGGGATGAGAGTGGATAATAAGGGATGTGTGTTCAGGGTTCGTGGTTGTGATTATGTGGTTTCTAATACAGGCAAAACAACCATGTGTGTGAACCATGCACATCTAGCCCAGAATTATTAAATGGCAACATAATGCTATGTTTAGTACAGCAGCGACCACAATCAATCAATACATAATAAGCAAACCTAACAGGATAAAATAATACAATGTATCTAAACATTTGGAAGCCAGTCGTTTTAGCCACTTTAGAATGTCAGTTTGCACTGACATTCATGATCCCCAAAGGCTGAATCCTAATCACTTTGATAATCCCCTGACTTTTCCTCCAGCGCCACATTGTGTTTTTGAGGGAAATATCTTGGTAACTATTACTGTTCCCCTCAGGATGAATTGTTATAACGCTGGTGATGCCTTCGCCTTTTTCTCTGGTGCCACCATCAGATCACACTTACTTTAGTTTATGACCAAGTAAACACTAATGACATTCCCATCAGCCACATCAGTACTTTGTGTTTAGTGCTAATTATCAGCCATGACAGCAACGGTGGTATTGTTTTTGTGAGTCTGTGTTTGCGTCATCATGGCAAAATGTGGGCCTGAAGAAACCTACTGTATTAGGAACTACCACAGGAGCGCTCTTCTTTTGTACTTTGCCAGGTGTTTGAATTTCTGTATGTCTGTAGACATATTTTGTCACAGCAATAGCGTCACAAACGAGCCAGATGCAGTCACCTTAACATGTGTGTAGTTGAGCTCAAAATGAAGGCCGAGGTCAGATGGGTGTGGTCAAAACAAGGGCACCTGAAGTTGGGGGGTAGGAAGTGAGGAAGGGGCCATTGTCCACGGTGCGCATGCTAGCATACTGATATTAGCATTTAGCTGAGAGCACCACTGGGCCTAAGTACAGCCTAAGAGCCGCTCTTGTGACTGCAGACTCTTCATTTCTATTTCAACAGCTACTCACTTCCTTGTTCCACGAAACACACTCAGAGGACTCCCCCCCATCTGCTAGTACTTTTGCATTAGGATCCACACCTGTCACACATTTAAGAGTATAATTGCTCTCAAAATACAAACATCCATCACAGTGTGGTTATCTTGCACACGTAACCCATCAAAGAGAATAAAGAGCTTAGTTATGCTGCGGATTGTAAGACTGTAAGAGCACTCACGACAGTCAAGTGACACAATTTTCTGTCACATGAATCACTTTAAAATCACTTCTGGTATAATGACTTAAACATTGTTGAGGGCCCAATAATGGCCCATAAGGACGTGGAGAGCAGTCAGAAAGTGGAAATGAACGTTGCGTCTAGTGTCAGATGGCTATTGTTTAGGCTGCACTCAAAAGTATTTGTATATCTGAGAGAGTGTAGTTACGCTGGAGGATGTTTGTTATGAACTTTTGCGTTGAGAGTCTCTGCACATCCTGGAATCTGAGTGAACACATGCCAAGGGCTGGACAGTGTTCACTACGCAGTTGACAAGAGCTGGGCTTATGGCGCCACCATGTTTGTATACTGTTGTGTAGTAATAACGGACGGTCTGTGTTTATTTCTCTACCAGCATTTTTAAACTTGTTGTACAAACAGTTATGATTCTTTCGTTTAAGCGCATAGTAGGAAAACAAAAAGTCTACAATGTTTCTCAAATTTCACCAAATCATGTTTCAACATAGCCAGTGAAAATCATTATATTGTGATGGATGGATGGATGGATGGATGGATGGATGGATGAATGACTGAATGAATGAATGAATGTGGACAGACTTAATACAAGTGCTTCACTTCCAACTGAAATGTGAAGGCAAGGTCCCACACAGTAGTGCACAAACAGGAATAACTCACCTTTTTCAAGAGCCATTAGTGCCAAAATCATGAAAACAACACTGGTGATGTCATTTGGTGAGTCGGACTCAAATCACAGAAGATATTATGTCCAGCATGTTAACCCCTTATGTGTTGTCTTGAATTAATATACCTATTGCTGAGGTTTTTATGGCCACCATTCAAACAAGCACTTCATACTGAGCCGTAATAGTTTCAATTTCTGTCAATGAGGCACAATGACCGAGAGTGAAGCATGAGTGAAGAGTCCTCACATACACTCACGCATCTGAGCTGATGTGCTCACTGTGTAAGGACTTAATTACTCCTCTAACAAATCACAAATGGAGCCAAGAGTGGGGGACTCCATCAGTTTATGACAGCCCTGATTGTACCTCCTCTCCATCCAAGCTAAACAATTTTGCCTGACAAATGCAATAACACATCCAGAAAATTCAGTTTTCGCGTGAGACCCTTTTGTGGAGCGTCAGGAAAAGGGGGGAAATTTTGCAGCCAAATCAACACAAAGCGTGAGTTCTGCAGACCACTAAATCACTAATGTTATACAATGTCTGCCCCCTGTGTTTTATATAGCCAGCCTGCCAGCCAACTCCCACAGATGAATCCACAGCTGTGCTGTTTTTTTTTTTTTTTTTGTTACAGAGTGAGTTTACCCACATGAACTGGTTCACCGGAGTCATGGTACCATCACCCATGAATTACCTCAGTGAGGAAAATTCATTCCTGTGCATTTTGGCAGTAGTATGTGTCTTATTTTCATACAAAAGTATTTAGCGGCAGAATAGAGGAAAAACAGGATAACAAATCTGTTTGACATCAGCAGTCAACTTTTTCACAATCCAAAAAGCTTCCATGACTCATCACTCGTCAGGTGACACCTCACATAACATCCTTGCCTCTCTGATATGACCTACCTTTGCTCCAAGTTTAGAAATTTGGCAGTCTGTGTAGCAGTTTTCATAGGGCAGTTTATAATATATCACTGATAATTATTCTTCTGAACCCATGGAAAACATTCTTTCCAGGATGCAGGCGTCGAACAGAGTAAATTTGCTTCTCATTTCTCAAATTGTGCTGTCAGAGCTTGTCCAATGAAGATCCTGCTCCTCACTGAGCAATTACAAGCCACGCCAGCCTCCTTCCCTCCAGACATGACCACATATCTATATGGGACAATGTCAGATCATGTTCTGTTCTTTCGACTCAGAGCCCTATAGGAACTGTTCCAGAGTAGAGGATGGTGCTTGAATATGCAAGCCTCCTACGTGTTTACTCGCATATATGCAGGCAAGCAGGCAATCTGTTACATGTTGCAACATCTGTTCAGTTGCCAACACTGTGCAAATATAGTTGCGCAATGTGGCTGCTGTGCCCAAAATCCCCAACGTGTGCCACCGTCCAATGAAGGCTTTAAATACAGCTTGTTTACAACTCTCTCAGTCCTTGTAAATGAGTATCGGTTTATACAACAACAAGTCCATCGTATTTGTGTGAAACACAAGGTTTAACATCCCAACACATCTGCCTGTAAATATTTCCTCAATACTAAGGACAAAAGGTTTAAAAGCAAATAACCAGGATCATTGTTGTTTTTGTTGCACTTTTCTACCAATAAACTCCAGACCTGTCATTTATTAGCTGTGATCAAAGCCAAGAGTGACTAATAAGCTGTTGTGAAAGTTGAGGATGGCCATTGACTGTTAACCTGCTGGAGAGCAAGCTGCTGTGTGGATGATAAGAGCCCAAGCAAACATGTCATGGTCATGTAAACCTCACGCTTCAATGGTCGTCAGAGCAAATAGCTCTTTCTAGCTCTGATCCTTGTCCAGCTTTGCAATGCGTAAAGCCCACCCTTCATCTGCTTGGCTCGTGGATTGTGTTTATTGTTTACACGCCGCGAAGTCAAGAGATTCTGTATCCTTCTGTGAGCTCAGCCAAACCAAACCCAATCAACATACTGCAGGTCACAGACACGCTGGCGGGAATGCAGGCCCTTGGATGATGAATAATGGTTCCATCAGTCATCATATTAACTGGTGGAGGTGTTTCATGAAGCACATGGACTTTATTGCTTCATCATCAGTAATCTGAGTGCTGTCACCTGATTTATCTGTGATTAACTTACTTAGCTTACGTACTTTTTAATTAGAAGTCCTTACTTCATGTAACTTTCACTTCAATGTCTCTGTTTTCGGCAGTATGTGTATTTGTGTTTACCTCGCACACACGGCGTCTTGGTCACAATGCACTTCCTCCTCTCTGTCTGTGGAGCACAGGTCTGTGAGGGTACAAAGGCCGGGGAGGTGTCTGGGCTGTGGACCTGCAGAAGGGGTACGCGTACTCGAGACTGCGAGCCTTTCTTAAATCCACATGTTTTGTTCTTCTTCATACAGGAACCCCATTGACTCCACTCGCCCAGTTCACACTCTTCAGGACGCTGACCTGGATACAAAATGGGACTAAGGTAGTGAGTGAATGTTCCACAGCGCCGACGTCACACATTTGTTTCATAGCCTTCACGTCTGCTTTTTACAGCTCAGAATAATGACTTTAAGTCATTTACAAATCTGGAAACAATTTTATCTTCTTTTCTTTTTTACTTGAGAGGTACAGATTAAGAGGACTGAGATGAACCTAAAAATGTTCCAAACCATATGGCTATTAAGTATACTGCGCTCACAACAAAAGCTAGTTTTTAGGGTTACGTTGATATATCTTCTAACTTATGATCTTCTATGAATTTAGAAGAACGAAAAGAAAAGAACAGAAAGGAAAGGAAAGGAAAGATGAAGAGAAGAAATAATACATGCTGGTTCATTATAGGAACATTAAGAAATGCTATGGCTAAAGTTTTGAAATGAGTAAACAGTTAAGGTCAAAGGTCACTCACCAACACACTCCATGGACTCATTGGCGGTGCGCTGGCCTGGAGGGCAGCTGACATAACATCGCCCACTGTGTGAATACAAGCCCTCCTTACATTTTGTGCAAAAATTGCGATTGAAACACGCTTCACAATTGTCTATTTTACATTCTGAAAGACAAAAAGAGAGGATCAAATGAGAGGATCAAATCAGTTGAAGTCACATTGTGTCTCTGTTCATTTTGTTAGCTTCACAGCCTTTATCTTGTTCTTGAGAAATTTCTAGTGGAAACACAGCAATCTCTTTTAATGGATTGTTCATTGCATTGTTGGCTGAAAAAGCAAATGTTTCTCCAGAGACAGAACAAGAGAAACTTGGATTTTATTTTCTCTAAGAGATTTATTAACGATTTTAGCAATACAGTGTCTATTTAAAGGGGAGTAACACTCTTCTTCTCTTAAAAACACATGCACCACAGGCATTGTTTTTTGGAAAGCTGGTGTGAACGAGTATAGCCAGGATTGTATCGCTTCAGTGGGTTTCTCAAGAGTTTCTTCACACCGCATACTCATTACAATCTCTCCAATAAAAAACAAACTTATTCAAATTTGGATAATTACAAGCACAGGAGGATAAAAAACAGACATCTTCAAAGACCCCAAAAAACTCTGGCCTCATCTTCAAAGACACGTCCTTATTCTCATGACAAACAGCCGAGAAAGATGGAAATCTGTAAGTTCCTGTCAATATTTTTATTTATGGCTATGTATTCAGAACTATACTCACTTTATTCGTATGTACTAAACTTACAGTCAGAATGTCTACTCTGCAGCTTGTCCAATGCCACTGAATCCTCACTGGGTTCTTTCCTCCCTCTCCCAATTACTATTTTTAAGCCCTTGACAACTAAATTTGACAGTACTGATGTTTGAAGCCCTATAATGTAAGACAAATGTTGAGAACAAGACATTCTGGGATGATATGTATAAAGTCAGATGATTGGATAATAACCAAGGGCCTCCAAAAAGAATTTGCTGGGGGAAATTCAGACCTCAAACCAGGACGGGGTTGAATTTGTTGTAAATTATCCAATATTTTGCTAAAACTAAAACAAATAGCTTTGCACTTTGCATTAAATTGCTTGACTTGAGACTTGTCCTCAAAAGGCTTGAGACTCGTGAACGATCTTTATTTAATTCTTCTTTTTTTTTTTCTGGTGCATTATCAATGAAAATGTCTGAGCTGAATTTTATTCCATCTCTCACTACCATATCGATAATAATGATATTATTGTGATAACTAAAGACATTTTTTGTACTTTTAAATGCACACTTATAGGCCCACTGTATATATAGAAATAAAATACATAAATGTAGAGAAATCCTAATTTCTTCCGATCAGTTTAAGGAGTGCCTATGGTTTGCATGTTCCACATTATATCTTAAGTGTGTCATGCAATGTAGGACTCGCACTGTCTGGTCGGTCTCAACCCCTCAAAGTCTTGGTCTTGTTTCGGTCTTGGTCTCAGTTGAGTTGGTCTTGACTAAAACACTGTAGCCTACATGCTTTGAATTCTTTAGATATATGTAGTGTTCTAAGCAGACCGGATGGCATGCAGCAGGTGATAGAACGATCATTAAAACCAAAAGAGACTTGGACTTGACATAAAGACTAGTGAGCATCCCTGCTTCAGGTTTATGTAAACCTGAGAGAAAATATGATTTAGCACTTCTGACAGGTATTATTTGATGCAGGAATGACGAGTCAAGAAAAACATCTAAAGAGAAGAATGGCCTGCATTTTTCTTCCCGTAGCAGAAAATTTGTCAACAGGCTGCTGTGCACAGTAGCTGCCCACCAAACACCTACAACTAACTTGAAACCATGAATATTATTAAACTTTGATATTTTTTGTTAATTATTGAGGTAATAAATGTTTTACTTTGCAAAGGATGATCATTTTAGACCCACTCACATTCAAAAAGAACTTTTCCATTGTTACTTCACAGATTATACAGACCGCTTTATGATACCGTTAATAAGGGTGTACCAGGATGAAATATTTGTAAAAGTGAAAGCATAACAAACTAGTTGAGATCTGGCATGAACTTTGCACATGAGGGTCAAATAAAAAAGACAAACATCCTCTCAAAAACAGACAAACAACAATTCAATTGAGATGTTTTTGTTGGAATTTTGTTCCGATCGTGTTTTCTTCCCACACGCAATGGGAAACAGACTACGGTGCTGGCATTCCCCGGCTAAAAGTATGGGACCAGTGCCACCAGAACCAACTAAGTAAGTACACTTAATTCCTGTGAGTGTAGTCATCTTTCACCCACCTTCCAAATGTGCCTAAAACCATAATGAAGATCACTGCAATTAAAAATTCGACTGATATTCCTCCAGTTCAGCAAACACTTTGTTGGTTTTGGTGGCTATTTTTGTGTAATTTTGCACCAGGATGAGTAGCAACAACAGAAGGATTTCATCGAGTGGTCATTCATAGTCACTCATAAGCATTAACAAATAGTAGCACAGATTAGTTATTAAGAGGACGCAACATGAAATAAAGAGTGTGGCAATTGGTAAATCCCTATTCTATGCATTTGCTAAACACACAAAGTGTTGCAGCGAAGTGGAAATATACAAATAAGACAAAGAAACTAACAGGGTATCCCTCTACTCCTCCAAATACCCACATATTGTACACAAACAGGAGATGATGAGCCAAAGACAAACAGATCGTTTACACTTCTGCAGGCTTGATTTGACATCAGCTGCGGGGATTTTTATAGAGTGGGCTGTTGCCAGCGAGTGAGCTCGAGCCTGCATGTATTTGGAAGTTTACAGATGTGTATCTACATCGCTTGGTCAAAAGTCTACAACACGAAGCAAAACTCACGGGTGCATCTGTTGTTGCCTTCTGGGTTCCTCATACCAAAGTATCCCATGGGGCAGGAGGCGAGGCACACGCCTATCTGACGGATGTCATTGCGCTCCAGGAAGATGAAGAGCTTCGGCCTACATTTAATGCAGCCGTTATACTCAGAGCATCGGTCACAGCCTTTGGGGCAAGATGGTGGCCCCTCAGTACTAACTGTGGAAACATAAACATAATAAACAGAGAGAAAGGAACAGTCAGTTTAAAGGAATACTTCATTGCCAAAATGATCATTTGTATATCATAACAGAAATGCAGGTGTTTGGCCAGTTTGGAAGCATACAGCTGGATAAATGAGACTTGGAGACTTGTTTCAGTTTTTGGATTCCACAGTCACCGTGGAGGCATGTGAGAAAGATAACGTTTTCTTCAAGAATTCAAGGTGACACAGGGTGATTCATTGATAAACAGATGGTCATTGTGGGGGTGAAGTATTCTTTTAAGGCAGGCATCAGAACTGCATGGTGTACTATTGCATAAAAACAAAAATAAATTCCAGACAAATATTATTTTTAATAAGAAAATAAAAAGGACATTTGTTAACATTCTGCCTATGAGAAGAACGTTGGAGAACTTTAATATTTTGCTGGCATCTCCACAGGTCCAGCCATAAACCTGCCAGTGCTTTATCACTCCAACAAGCTCGAGCTAATGCTTGCAGCTTTATCTAACCGGGGGCCAGGCCAAACATCTTTGTTTGAACAGTTACTCACTGTTTACTTCAAATGCTTGCCGAAGATCCTTAACAGATTTTCATTTGGAGAAACCATGGTAATTGGGGCTGACAGCCTCGCAAAAGCCAGTCAAAATCAGCAAGAGTCGGTCAAAATAAGGCAACTAACATCAGACAAGGCCTCTACTGCGGTGAGTCAGAAATGATCTGGGCATCAAAAAACTGCAATAATGACGGACATGGCCAAGAATCAAATACTGCCTGTGGTTTTTATAGTAGTACCAAACAGCAAGTATCTCCCTATCCTAAGTCTAAAAATGCACTGCAGATGCATTTACTTTACATCCTTGTAATCCCAGACTGTATCACCAGTTCCGATACATGCAACCACTAATCTAAATCTTTCTAGGAAAAGTGTGTCAAAGTGCACATCCTTTTTCTAGGAGCCATTCAGAGACAACACCCCAGTCGTCAGAGATGATTTACATTCCTGGTCTGTATCAGCTCTAAATATACATACTCTCACGCAGCAATCCATCTGCCGCCCCGCCTCCCGGAGATAAGTCGGATGGTAAAAGCGTTAAAAGGGTTCTCCCATGAACAGATTACATTATGCGTGAGTTGCGGTAACCTCAAATGCAGCAATTACAGCCAGGTCGTGTTGCTCACTATCACAAATGAAGAAAAACTAATAGAGGCCATGGGGTGTAATCTTTAACCAATGCAGAGGGGAATGCATAAATCAGACAATTTGGTGTTGTAAACTGTTTGTGAGACTTGCATGGCACGATCTTTGCATGACACTGAAATAATTCAGAGAGATAAATCTGATGACATCAAAGATGTAAAGGCTTTTTCCCTCCATATCTAGAGGGAAAAAGCTTCAACTGACTTTGTCAGGGCGTAGGCTGTAGAGGGCGCTTATATATGGTGAATGACCCAAATCCTCCTGTCCCCATTACAATGGCACACGCATACCATATACATGTATATACTTAAAAATATTATATTTCTATGACACAAACGACTTCTTCCTTCCCAGCATGTGTGATTTTAATAAAACCACATCTGTTCCTGTGGCCAGGCATGGTATTATACGAATTCTGGTTCGCAGAGGTTGGGCTGAGCTTGGCATTGGCTGAAAGCTCCTTGTGTGTAAAGGAAGAATTATTTCAAAGCTGACAGTAACACCAGCACTGAGGCTCTAAGGCCGGAGATATACTGCAAGTCGGGCTGAGCACCATCTCTGTGGTTGCATGAGGTCAGAAAAATGCTTACAACAACACGAGCAGCACGGTCCAATTCAGAGCTTAGAACTGTCGGGTACTCATTCCGTTATATGCCCACAGAGCCAAACACAAAAAGAGTGATGGCTTTGAGGGTGAATCTATCAAAACTCTCTCTATAAACAATTCTAATACGCATAAAAGTTTTACATAAACTGAGAGAGGCATAATCTTAAAAAGAGAAAGAAAGACGAGCCATTCAGGGGAAACACTGAACCTAGCATAACCCTTCTAGGAAAAACAAATAAGAATGGCGGGGAAAATAAACAAAATGTTACCTTTACTTTGCTTGTTAAATGTTTACAAGACATCCACTACTGTGACCGCAGAAACCAAAGGCAGCAGAGCTGAAGAGGAAGAAAAGAGCGATCACAACAAACTGAGAAAGAGAGAACTCACCCCGTCTCTGCCTTCTCGCCTTGGAGAGCTTCAGAGCATCGCTGTGACCCATGGAGCTGAGGAAGACCATTGCCAGCGCCACCAGTCCCAGCTGCATAGTCCCTGTTGCCTTCCTGGCCACGCAGGGTCCCCCCCTGCGACCAGATGGATCAGGTGGGGGGGGCCCCCTTCCTCTGTGGGACAGGTGGATCACTCTGCTGCTGGGACAGATGATCCCTCCTCTCTCCTGCGGCGCTGCTGTCTTTCTGTATCTTTCACTCTAGTGGCTGCTGCGTCGGCAAGTCTGTGTCGTGGAGGGTGATGCTGCGGTTGCAAGTCCAAACAAGCCTGAGGCGCAACAAGCCATCACGCTGGGGGTAGTACTGGCAAAGGGAGTAGACAGCGCTGGGTTGTAGGATGGAGAGGGGGGTGGAGGGGTTGCACAGAGGATGAAGAGGAGGAAAGACTGGAGAGGAGATTGTCGAACTTCTGGTGGTTCAACCCATGAAGCTTGGGGTGGGCTGTCAGGGAAGCAGGGAACCCGCTGTTGGAAGACGGTTTCCTCTGAGTGAGTGCCTGAGCTCACAAGTATGTGTCTTGTTCTTAGGAGGCACTAAAATACAGGCTTGTAGATTGAAATAAGACGGATGCAGGTTCTTGACTATGTGTGACACCAGATCTGCTTGTACCAGGACCTGCTGAATAAAAAAAGTAGGAGAAGACAGACAGATGGGGAATAGGTTTTGGAGAAGGGTTGTTACAGGTAGATAACATGAAGGGAATACTTTGAACTTTTTGGTACGCTTATTTGCTTTTTTGCTGAGAGACGCAAGATACGTCTGTTGTGCCAAAATGATAAATATACAGTTACAGTCAGCAGCCCCTTAGCTTAGCTTAGCATAAAAACTGGAAACTGAAACGGCTAGCTTGGCTCTGTCCAAAAGTAACAAAATATGCCTACCAGCAGCTCTAAAGCTCAAAGATTAACACATTATATACTGTTTGTTTAAACAGAAAAAAAAAAATGAGCTGTAAAAACAAAAAGTCACAGTTTTACTTGGGGTTATGTGTCGAATTATTTCTTGGCCAGACGTGCTGACTTCCTGAAGCAGAGCATCCGCATGGTTATGGCATGACTCCGCTAATGTGAAGGTGTAAAGTAAACTGCACCTTGACTACCCTAATCAAAAATGGCTCGCCAAGAATCTGAGTCACAAAAAAGAAAAGCCAGGGTACAGAGAGAACAAGAAAATTAAAGGAACAGAGAGCCAATGGCCAAAGGTATGATAGGAGAAGCTGAACGTGGCAACGGTGAGGAACTATGCAGACTATTAAATGCAACCCGCTGTAGCGAGATCAGTTTTAAAGCCCCCCTGTCCATAATTTCTAATGATCGGCCTGCTGCACTTGGCTAAGAAGTAATCCAAGAAATAGAAAAATTGCAACTTGTAGTTTTTACCCTTCCTGTTCTGAATTTCCGTTACCAGAGGCAGGCTAGCGTCCTATTTATCGTACAAATATGAGCTAGATATCAATCTTCTCATCTAACTCTTAGCAAGAATAAGAACAATAGTTTTTTACAATAGTAAGAGAATGTCAGTGTGCTATTAACACATTATCATACTCAAACCAGCGACATTAATTTGTTACCCAATGCAACAAGGCCATATTGTTTTCCCTAAACTACATTAATTCAAGTTTCTTCAAGTAGCAGACATTTCTGTTATCTGAAGATCTAGTCTCATGACTAAAAACCACAAACACTTCAGGTTCATAGCATTTCTGGCTGTATTTGGACTTGGATGATGAATTAAGCATGTTTATTCTTTGAAAATCCAGTGGAGTCAACGCTCACTGAGAAATGCAACACACATTCAGACTGAAGACCTTTATCATATTTGGTACTGAGATCGTTTTTAGATAGTGTCATATGCTGCCTGTATTTACAGCTCTTGTGTGAAGAGGACACACAGAACATGTTAGGATCTGAGCAATGGGAGGTCCTCCCTCGCAGCTCAATAAAGAAAAATAGAACCATATTTGGCTGTTGAGTTGGTTATGGCTCTGAATCACACTAAGGACAATGCCATTTGGTGCGTCTGAACATTCCAGCAAGCTACATTACATTATTTGTTAAAGTACAAATCAAAAGAGAAAAAAATAATTTCATATTTCACCATTTTCCTTTTAACTGGACGGACGCAAAACCAATTTAAGTAATGTTTGACATATTATAAAATGTTTGAAGATATATATATATATATTATAAAAATGAAAACAATAACATCCATTTTTCATTTTATTTTCAAACACAGGTACAAAAAAATCGGAGTCCCTAAGTACAAAATGTTAAACATCAATGTGACATTTCTTCATTTTTGAACCAAATGGAGTTTAGTAGAGCCGCTTGAAAACGAGGGCATCTGTCGAAGCCTGTCGATGCCGAATGAGTCACAGAATGCAGAATTTCTCAATCCTACAGACTCATATTCAAAAAAGAAAGGGAGTTTCCTTTTTAATCATAACAATTTCCATGGCATTGATTTAAACAAGAACAGAGGACAGAGGCACATGTATCATCTCCTAATTGGGAAACACTGCAGACTCTCTTCCCCACCAGTAGGTTGATTTACTTAACACTTAATGACTTGATGTCATTGACACCTCTCGGCTAAAGTCATATTTACAGGCATGAGCCAAAAGAGTGGTGCAAGCAGCCAGCCTTCTGCAGCACCTGTTACTTGAGAGAGTGATGATTGGCGAATGGGACATGCTAAGTCTCTGGATCACTCAGAACATAACCTTTCCAGCACTGAGTAACTCAAGACATGTGCCAGAGACTCTTTCCCAAGCCAGCACTCCCACAACTCTGTGCAACCTGCCAGAAGCACACCTCAGCCCATCCATATCTGCTCTCACACGCCATGCAGATAAGAGACAGGATCTGACTGTAAACTCACTGAGACAACTGATTGTTGTGTACTCTTAGCCCATCTGTTTTAAAAAAGTTATCTGTCTCTGCTCCCGCATCCATTAAACTGTGTGCCTTTCCTCACCATCAGCCACATTCAGCTGAGCTCAATGAAACTAAGCCCCGCTCATCAAATAGTCAGGAGATTAAATTGCCTCCTTTGTAAGTCCTAAGTTTGATCTATCAATTATTCAAGCACTGAAAGGGAGCTCCCACACTGGGAATTTATTGAACTCGAGAAGGTGCCACAACTCTGAGCTCAGAGTTACAAATGCAACCTGTCGATGAACTTTCTGCCTGTAACTGAACCTATTGCCTTTTTGACACATATTTCAGAACTGTACAAAGATCACCAAAGCATAAAACCTGTACCACAATGCCTCAATCACACACAAACATGGAGGACAGTAACATCTGCTTTTGCAATGTGCAGCGAGAGACACAGAGGGCAAAGAGAGGATAAAAAAGGCAAAAAGTCCATAAGTCGTTTTTCCTCACATAGGAACGATCACAGGTTGGAGCCAACATTTCCCTGTTCCCTGCAACATGTGGCCCCACACTAACCTCACAACGCTCCTGTTTTCAAAATACATTTTGTTTTTCAAAATTACATCTGATATACTCCAAAAGTAAAAACAGCGGTAAATTCTGGCTTTTAAATAAGCATATTTTTCTCCAAAAAATGTGACTGTCCATCATGTGCGCAGTGAACAAAGCAGCAGGAATTTGTGGGTGATTTCACCCAGTCATAGTGACCATTAATTTCCAGTTTCTTTTGATGTTCATATGATCCCTGATTTGCACATCCAAGTCATAAACTTTCGTGTTGCTAGCCAGCCTAGCCTACAATGAAAACCAGAAAGAGAAGAACAGGAAAGAACAGGAAGAGACGGTGCAACAGAAAGGAGGGAATAAGGACAGAGAGAACAGAGTCGTCATCATCACCTTTATGCCCTCAACACCTTTTAATCTAAATCTGTAGATGGTAAGTAGCCTGTCCACCTTAGCCATCTATCGGCAGAGTGTTGCGAAACACCTGGCTGCGCCACCGGCACCAACAGAAGCCTCAACCATTTCGGTAATCACTTCCAGTTTCTTGGCTCTGCAGCTTAAAGAGTTCAGGCAGTGAGAGTTCAAATGTGCAGCAGTTGAAAAACACTCGACACTCTCACGCAGAGAAGAACATCATCATACTCTTCCTCCAATCAAACCAACAGCAGGCTCTCTCTTTTTGAGTTTCCATGTAGGACTTAAGCCCACACATCTCCAGCAGTCAGAGGGTTGATCTTGTACAGCTTAGTTGAGCACGGCTTTGCCTCTGAGGCTCCATGCTGGATTACAGCTGTTTGCATTGCACTGCTCCTTTAGTGAGAAGGAATATCAAGTGCAGATCCCCACCTGTCCCCAGTCCAACACCTCGGCCGTCACCTCACTGTCCTGTTGCTTTTCTGAATCTCTCCCTGCCTGTCACTTTGAAGCTGGGGAGGCTGACATGTATCTCCAGAGGATGACAATGAGCTTGTGTGTGTGTGTGTGTGTGCTCGCGCGTGCGTGTGCGCGTGTGCGTGCTCGCGCGTGCGTGTGCATAGATGCTGTACAATTTAATCCTAAAAAGTAAACAGTCTGTCCCACTCTTAAATTCAGATTAGTCAGTGGAAGCAACTGTCAAAATATGATGTGCCAAAATGAATTATCAGTATTAATACACATTTTCGGCTAAATATTGGGTGAGTTGGGAAATACATTTGAGGAAAAAGTCACATCAGCACTCACCACGGCAAAGAAATTGGGCACTATAGAGTCTCAAATTTAAATAATCTAACCGGGAAAATGTATTGATTGCAAAATAAAATAAATCTGAGTTGCCACCGGCATACATTTAATAATTATAATAGTTATAATGCTTAATTATCATGTCAAAACGAAAACCCTTTCTATATGTTTCGGGTACAATAAAATAGCAAACAAATTCTAGATTTTCTAGAGAAAACCCCAAATTAGGATATTAATTTATCATAAGAAATCACAAACCAAAGCTTTGACTCAGTTAATACAAACAGTAAAAAGTGAAATAAGAATCAACCCACCTGTACAGCGGGGTCTCCGAATAATGCTGTTCATTGAGCAGTCGGGACTCAATTTCCTTTTTTATAAGGGAAAATCCGTTACTTGTTTGGTCGCAAAGAACTCCTCCTCCAGGATACCCCCATGCAACTTTTCTCTGTCATCATTTAAAAAGACATATGATTTCATTTCTTTCACATCTGTCACAATTTCGAGGCAACTTCCTGGCAGGCTGAGAAGTGGATGCACAAGACAGAAAATGTGCAATGGATTAAAAGTAAAAATCCTCCAGTAAAAGATTATATGCATAAAAAATATACTGGCTATTCCGATGAACTTAGTCACTCAGACTTTTTAAGTCAAGATATTTGCACTGAAGCTCCTGCGAGTTGCGCATTTTAAGTCCACTTTGGAGCGTCGAACCGCATCGAACTCAGAGAAGTAGTTAGAAAGCCGTGATATTTGCATCCAAACTGCAGCACTGCCAGCGGGCATTACAGGCCCCACCCCTCCAATTCTCACTGAGAGATGAAAAACCTGCGGTGGACTTGTGTAAGTGTTTGCCGTTAAACAACTAATATTGTATTCAAATTCACATTGATTCTTTAATGTGATTTTTTTAAGATTTTTTATTCTCTACTGGGCCTTCATCCTAGATAGAAAACAAAACACAGATAAGCCTCTAAATGACCCTCAGCACCTGTAAATTATTTTATATCGTCAGTTTAATCCTATTTTGATTCTGCATACGCAGCTTGAGGTATCTGACTTCTGATTTAACAACAAAGCAAAACCGGAGCGCGACCCATGTTTATTTACTTGTACAACCTTTAGTCCCATTGAGCTTGAAAATGATAAATCCTGCTGGAAAGATGCAGCACAGAAAGTAAAAAAAAAAAGAAAAGGAGCAAAAAAAGCAAAAAAAGCATGTTAGTCATAAAGATATGACAAAGTATAAAATACAATATAGTAAGAGACAGTTTTCCCACATACACCTAGTTATTAGGTTATTATATCAGGTTCATAAATTTGTTTTTTTTTTTAAATCCATTTCAGCCTTTAACTGATATTTTATTAACCCATGTTATTCTACATAATAGCCAAAGTTGTATTAAATAACTTTAGGTTTTTCTCAGCATGAAATCTGAGATTGAAAGAGAAATCAAGCCAACCAAGAAGTGTTTTTGATTCACACATGTAAATAAGATCATATGGAAATCTTGAGATCAATATGATGGTGCTGCTTGATCAGAATCAAAAACATAAAATATCACACAATCCTTTAGGACTGTTGATCATGTTGGCATATAATCAGTACAAATATGCAAATATCAGAACTTTCTCCATTTCCTTGTTACTCAACAGAGGGCCATGCACAACAATTCTTGGAGACCAGCATTCTTTGTTGATAAATGTCAGCTCAAAATAGTGTTATGATGAGAAGGACTACTGGATAAACACTAGCCACATTTAGTTACACTTATCCCACTTAAGGATTTATCCTGAGAATTAAGTTACAGTGCGGGCTGTTTGTTTTTTTGTAGAGTCGCCAAGAAATAAACAGAGCCAGAGCCCTGAAAATAACACAAATCGTCACTTCATCTTTATGACAGCCTGTGATGCAGTTTGACATCTTCTACCAACATGGAAGAACAGAGATGACACTTTAGTTTAAATATCAACTGACTTAGTCGAGCATGCCGGCAGCTTCAGTTGGATGTGTGTTTTATTTGCTCATTATGTATTTTTTGATACCTCTTCGGGGTCAAATTTTTAGAAGTGATGGCACAGAAGTGGCACTTCTGAACTTGCCACTTGGATTTTATCCTCAAAGTATTTTTGAGTCACTTAGACAGCCCGTTAAGTCATGAAGACATCCACTGCCTGCCAAGAGACGGCCCAGAGGAGCCCTAAAACAGAGCCAGACAGTCTTTTTGTATCAGTTGTAAGATGCTTATGCATGCAAATATTGCAAAGCCAACTTTATTAAGGTCATAACTTCTGTCGTAGCCTAAAAGCCAAAGGTAGTTATGGGCAATGTAATTCCTCCAGGGTAGACTGCGGAGCAGCCAGTTTTAAGAGAGACCTCGGGATTAATGATAGGTTTATGACTCCAACATCGTGACTGTGCAGAACAGTGAGAATGTCAGAAAAAGATATACAGATGTTCTTCATATCCATCATCCAAAAATGAAAATAATACCACTGTCCCAAAAAGAATTATAAATCAAATAAAAACAGACAAACGTTGCAGCGGATCATTATTTAAACCACGCATCATACAGTTTTTTAAACTAAAGTTTTGAGTATGTACATGACAATTCTGGATTTTCCTTCACTGCCTCTACATCTACAATGGGATCAGCGAAGATCATCTGTCTTTTTTAGATATAGGAGGAAGATGAAAGATATCATATTTCATACATAAGACATATTCATGTGCTTCTGAAATACTGATAATCTGAGAGGGTATTCCTACAATAAAGGGTCTTATTCCTTTCTGAAACACTCATGATGTCAGCAAGGTATTTTATCTCGATCCCTCTTGCTTTCCACAAACGTCTTTTCAGCTCCATTTATACTGTTTCTTTAGGAGTAATGCTTCATGCCAAAACATGCATATCGTGTAAAGCTAATTTATGGGTTATAGATAATTGTGGGGTAAAATGGATAATTAACTGTGAAGACAATACGACACGTTCTTATAATCTTATCGGTATTAGGAATTAAGTGCCCATAAAATCTATGCAAAAAAACAGCAAACAAAACCATCCCACAAAAAGAAACAACCAAATTTTCTGTTTTTTGTTTGTTTTTCATCTACGATTGGCTTTGTTCTCAAGGCATTCATTTCTTCCAACATGTACCAAGTAAAATTCATTCCAGACTTGGCCATTCTTGCGGGATGTGTCAAACATAAATTGTTGGCGTTAAACAGGGTTTCGCATATTTCGTGCGTGTGCCATACTGTGCTGTAACATGTCACAAACTTCTCATCTAACAACTCTTTACCAAATTTAGTTCCTTCCTAATGCCTGACAAAACCACAGCAGAGGCTTGCTCCACAGTCAATTATCTGCAGAAATCCCCATGACCCCCGGGCTATTATGTCAAGAGTACACACAAATTGTAGCTCAGATACAATACGCATGGTACACAGTGCTTGAATAGACTGTCTTCAAATGCTTTAGATCAATCCCTGAACCTGTTGGCTATT
Source organism: Ophiodon elongatus (assembly GCA_016806645.1). Classification (NCBI taxonomy): domain Eukaryota; kingdom Metazoa; phylum Chordata; class Actinopteri; order Perciformes; family Hexagrammidae; genus Ophiodon; species Ophiodon elongatus. Next base: position 6,377,744 of record JACSYO010000415.1, on the reverse strand, counting down.
GGTCTGATGACGCACTTATATGCAGGCTATATGTTTGGGGATGCAGTGTAGCCAGCGAATATCCAGGCCAAGACTTCCTTTTCTGTGCGCTGCTCAAGATTTACAGTCCGATTTGCAACTTGAGATGCAAGACTGGAGTTGTAGTTGAGAATCGCCGTGTATGACTGGGTTGTTTCACAAGTAGCCTGTTTACAAGCTAATTTCAAGCCAATAACAAGAAAAATCTTCGTCCGACGATAGCCGGTGCATTCCGAGATTGCATTTCGGCCACTGCGTTCCGCCTCTTATGCTCTCCACACACACTTTTACCTGCAATCAACCAAAGCCTGCTTGAACGTGATTGGTCAATACTACACAGAGTAGAAAATATGATAGTAAATTTGAAAAAAATATTAATGGCGAAGAATTTAACTATCACAACTTAAACAATAATCCACCAAGACAAGCCAAGGAAAAAAATTATTGAAAGGCAACTTCCATGTGGGAATATAAGGAAAGTACTGTGTGCACTTTCAAAATGTATTATTAATTATCAAAGTTTGCCCTTCATCACTGTTTCATCCTTTTGACATCTTAAAAATCAAAAGCAAATATGATGTTTTATTACATTACAAAGAACAACCAGTACCCACTTAATTCATCAAAAATGATGGTCTGGGTGAAATTAAAAGAGTAGCCTTTCAAAATATAGTTGGTCGTAAGTGGCTCAGTGGTAGCGCAGGGGTCCTTCAATCAGAGGATCGGTGGTTTGATCCCCACTTCCACTAGTCCATGTCAACGTGTCCATGGGCAAGACATTTAACCCCAAATTGCTCCCGTAACTGTGCCTATGGTGTTCTGGCACCTTGCATGGTAGCCCCTGTCATCAGTATATGATGAATGCACTCATTGTAACTTGCTTTGGACAAAAGCATCAGCTAAATGTAATAATACTTTACTTTTATCCATCAGGGCCAGTAATGAATTTGTCTTTTTCTTCACTGACAAAATTCAGAAAATCAGACAAGAAGTCAGTGACTCTATATCAAGTACAGAATATATCTTGTTCCTGTAACCACCTGAACTCAATTGGAAAGTGGCAGCGAGCACAGCTGCTTGGTAGTGGCAGGGACAGAAGAAACAAAGCACTAGCACTCACAGATAAAGAAGAAACACTTTGGATTCTACCCATGCTTTTTAGTTATACTGGGCAATTGCAGCCCTCGAGTGGGAGGTGGGAGGTCAATGACTTGATTTGATGACTTTTGAAGAATGAAAATGGCAAAATAATAAGTGCACATCAATTTTAATGTTAATCACTTTTATTTTACTTTTAATACTTGCGAAAGAATAAAGAATAAGTCACCCTCTGGCATGAACTTGTGTGAATCTGTGGCATAAATGATTATTCATCAGTTTTCATTCATTCACTAATTTTTTTTCCTGCTTGAGTATTTATTTCTATTAGTACTCTCCATTTCCACCTCTGTATCTTTCTCAGTGAAGGCCAAGATTATTTTTCATTATTATGTGTTTCTTTTTCACTTTGTCCCAATGCTTTTGATGTTTTATGTAAAGCGCTTTGATTTGCCTTGTTGCGGAAATGTGCTACTTGCCTTACTTTTAACTCCAACAAAATCCAAATTTTCATCAGCAAACAGTCACACCGTAGCCTAAGCTTACTGTTTTGGTGAATATCTAACTTGTCACAGCTGTGCATAGGACTGATTGAGATAGTTCTTTTCTGTTGGTTATTCTTTGCAAAGCATAAAAGCACAACATCCCAAAAGTAAATGCATAAAGTCATAACTGACTAATTTGATTAATGCAGTATATGAGTTTTATCAAATCAAATCAAATGTATTTATACAGCACTTTTTACAGACAAAAGGTCATAAAGTGCTTGACAGGAGCAGAAAACAAAAAATTTAAACAAAGTGCCATACAAGGGGCCAACACATTAAAAGAGGTTTGTAACACAAGATACGTATTCAAAAAAGCACAATAATCTATAATTTATCACTGAAGGGGCTACAAAGAGCCAAGAAAACAATGGAATTCAGAACAAAAGCATACAGCTCGACAAAAAACACTAGTGTTAGTACCTTAGGACCTGTAATCTGTCTATATGTCTCCTGCAGAGTATGACCACTCTATTGGATTGTCAGATGTACTAAAATAATCACAGGGTTCAGAATTCGCTGTGTTTGACAAACCGATTAAGACTGTGATTGTGGAATTTCAAAATAAGAGGGATAATTACTGCCATGCAACCCCATTGTAACTTTAAGTAAACAAGGAAAGATATACTGAACTGTTGTATGTTGTTCATTGTCTCACCGGTCTCCTTCTCTATTCTATCCTCGTGAAGTGCAGACACAATAAACCACTCTGGGAGAACCGCCACTAGTGCCATGTGTTGATAGAATGGTTACATGTTGTAACCCAGATCTATGAAACAGCTGGAGATTTGGACCAGGACTTTAACAATGTAAGATCAACTTGATACACCAAAAGAATGTGTGAAATGCGTGCATTCAGTTAGCATACTGTTTTCTGGTTCCCAGTTCTTTTATTTTGCCTGGACATGACGTCTCCACCCCCTCTTTCTCAGGTAATGGTGAGGTTGAACATGTAACGGTTCTGGGGCAGAGCAGAGACTCAAGAGCAGAGATAGACACAGGAGACGAGGTGAGGTAGAAGGCAAGGTCTTTTACTAGGCACCAAGCAGTCATACACAGGAAGTCAGTCCATAAAGGCAAACAAATCCAACAGGCAGCAGGCAAAAATGAAAACTGAGAACAAGGCAAAGTCACAAACCATAGAAACTAACACGAGAGAATAATGCTGGAAGGTGATGAACACACGGGGTAGAACAAAGACAATCTGGCACCGGAACAGGGAAAGCAGGGGAGTATACAGTATATGTGTGGGGTTGGCAGAAGGAAAAACCAGGGGCAGGTGATTGAGCGCAGGTGTAGTGAATGAGAAATCAGGAGACACACTCAGGAGACTAACAGGATGTTAAAGAACACACTCATATATATATATATATATATACATATATATATATATATGTATATATATATATATATATGTATATATATATATATACAGAGGAAGGCCATTTGTGGTCGAAACATTGTCCTGAAGAGTTACTAAGCACCTGCAAAGAATTTAGAGAAGTGCATGAGCTCCCTGATGATTGCCCTTTCTTAAAAATGCAGAAACAGCCAGTGTCCCGCATTAGTTCATGAATCCTATTGGAGAAAGTGTTTCACTAACTTTTGAGATTTAAATATCTCATTGCATTCTCACTGTAGCTGCATGATGGAGGGTGGGGGTTAGGTCCCCGGGCTCTACCCGTGTCAGCGTGGGTTCTCTCCGGGTTCTCTGGCTTCCTCCCACAGTCCAAAGATATGCGGCTTAGGTTAATTGATTATTCTAAAATTGCCCGTAGGTGTGATATGAGTGAGAATTATTGTCTGTCTCAATGTGTCGGACATGTGATTGTCTGGCGACGTGTCCAGGGTGTACCCTGGCTTCGCCTAAAGTCAGCTGGGATCGGCTCCAGCCCCACCCTGATCGGGATAAGCGGAGAAAGATAATGGAAAGATTCTCGCTGTCGTTTCTCCATGGTTACAATTAACACCACAGAGAAAGAGAAGAAAGCATCCAAATCATTAATGCCAAATAAATATTAAAATACAAACGAAAAAATATTCCTCAGAATTCATTGCACAGGTGTGAGTGGTTATGAAGTGGTGGTGGTGTGGGGCAGTAAATGATTGGCTCGATGAATGACTGCATCATTTGTTTTGAGAAAGAATGGTAACCTACCATTTTTTTTACCTGATGAGTGCCCCAGTCAAAAATGTTTTGTGTATGTTTAAAAAAAATGATCATGCTGCAAACTGCACTGCAATGTATCATATCAATGTAATGAATGTCAACATTATGATTGATAACACTTTCATATAAGCCATCCTGTCAAGTGAAAAAAATGTGTTGCTGAAATGTTATAGGAAGTTCTTCTTTGAAACTCTTCCCACTACTTGAAAATAAAGATTGATCATATTTGAAACAACATGCCCAGAAAGTTGGTTTCTGCCAACATGTGTTTGCCATATTTGTGCTCAAATGCACAACCGTAATATCGCCATATTTTTATACACGCAGGGCATGTGGTTCCTTTAAAAGGAATGTCAATCACTCCTTGCACAAATAAGTGCAACAAAATAAAAAAATTAAAAATTAATCTTGAATGAGTATATCTAGCAAATGTAATCTGTACCATTACCTCAGTAAAGAAATGTCAAATTCACAGGCTGCTATTTTGAATAAGAAGAGTTTCTATCACAGTTCTGATATGTTTTTTCAAAGAGTGGGCAGACTCACTGTTAGCATGCAAAATTAAATAGATGTGTTTTTATTTAGGACAAAATAAGTCTAGGAAGTAACAGCCAGATATTTGAGAAGAGACATAATTTACATTCCTCTTGGGAATGTCTTCTCAGATGACACATAAACATTTTGTGTTATTCTCAGACAATTCGAACCAGGTGAGCTGCATGCTCTGAGATTTCAAGTGAAACGCACTTGTGAAAAGTCCCAAAGTAAACACATTTAATTTACTCACTACAAAGGATTCTAAATACTCATCTGCAATTTGACCTTAGTCCGTATGATTTACATTACTTTAAAGGTAGGATTTATTTTATGGGTATCAGCTAATGGGTCTAGCGCAGACCAGGTGAAAGAGTCTCATGTCATGAAGATTTGAGACATAACATCATTGAGCCAGCGAGTGAAAGAGGCCTGCAAATGTTCGAGGCAAATAGCTTGACTGCAACAGATGTTTGAACAATCCAGATGTGAAATATAGACATAGTACTTTCTCGAACCTTTAAACTTAAGAAAACTGGAGTTGGGAACTCATAGACTTTAAGTTCTAAAAGATTTTCATGTTATCTTATTTTCTGTAGTAGCCAAATAAAGTATTTGCATTTTGTAACTGCTTTTCTACTTTTCATTGTTACCCGCGAAGTTTACCCGTCTTGTGCCATTTTTCTTCTTCAGTCTTCCTTTTTAAAACAATGTGAAGAGATGAATCCAAAGCCCACAGTTTGTGTGGGTGCACTGTAAACAGATTTTCTTCTTCTGTAGTCAGAAGAGTACATATCTAACAGTGATGTCACGATGTACTGGTCCCGACCTGGATATACTTCTCTGTCACTGCAGCAGCGTAAGAAGTTTAACCATTGGAGCAAAAACAAGATTTTTCAGGGCATGTAAAGTTACTCTTTAAGGTGTTCACTGACCCCAAAGGTCAATACAAGTGTTTCTTTATATGGAACTCTTGGACCTGTATTATTAAAACACACTTGGCATCACCAACAGTAACCCCAGGTGTTGCCAAATCAATGAGGACTGAAATATTAAGGATAATAAATTTAAAGCTACATTAACGATCAATCAAAGGAGTAATGGAAATGTGTAAAAGGGCTGCTCGTAGTGACAAACCCACAGATACTTATCTGTAGTTTCCCTCTGCTCTATGGAGCTTTATAGTCTTTCAGCTCATTGTCTTGCTTTTATAAGCTCTTATAAACCCACGTTATGCTTTTCGTTTTATCATTTATTTAAACAAGGCCAAGTGGGCCTTCAGTTACAAACGGTTGAGATATTTATTTCAGGATTTATTTTTTCTCAGGAGTGTCAAGACCAAAGTGGAGCAAATGGAGAAAATGTGTCAGGTGGCCAATACGTCAATGTTAATGTTGTTAAATGGGCAACTGTTTGCTCAAACATTCACCATTAGACATAAGCTTTATAAGGTAGTAATAGGTATATGTTATATTTAAGGCATGTTCTGCTTCTCCCAAGTGGCAAAACAATTTAAAAAATCATGCATTTTTGCTTTCTTCTGAAATGGCCACAGCCTGTATAGAGGTTTTGGCTTTCTTACCTCTTGTCCAATTTTTTTATATTTGACATTTTTGCATAATCCACCCAAAGGAATGTCATGTCTGCCTCGGCATTAACATTAGCTCAAAATAATTAACCATTCATCCACTTGCATTTATAACAGAGCAGTACAGGGTGAAGTACTGTGACCTAGAACTATCTTTATTTGACTGACACATCCAAAGCAAAGGCAAAGGTATTTCAAGTTGAGCATGGTCATGGAGGACAATGCCATAAACCGGCAGTTTTGCTCTGGCAGGTGCACAAGAAGTTGATATACTGTATATATTGGCCAGTGGAACATAAATCAAAAGCTCTCTGGGATTGATGAAGCCTCAGCTAATCGTCGGTTAACATTTACTCCATTGATAATAAAAAGAAAACTCGTTGCTTTATGGCCAACCACATCGTGATATGACTAAAGCATGGCTCATCTGAAAGGTTGCACATATCAATATTAGGTTCTTAAAATAGTGGCATCAGTTGTGTCTGAAGGTAGATTTGATTTAGTCAAATTCAATTTGATATGTGACAGAGGACTGCTTCAAATAAAATCAGGTGCCAACATTTGGTACATTTTTCACTGCAATCCTACTTAACCATAAAACAAATATTAAGATGAAATATGAGTCTTTAATAGTCGTGTTGGAAGGGGTTTTTAACATATTTGCAACATCTGTTATGGCTGTCAGAAGAAAGACTAATTTCACCCAATAATCTTTAGATGGATGTTGTTTCAATTTGGTTGCGGACAGAACCAGAAATTGTTTTTCCATTATCACTGTAATAAAAAAAAGGGCTCCAGATCAATCCAAAAATAGATAAGACTATTAAGGGTGAAAATGGTAATTGTCTCTATCAGATCATACATTTGATGTTTTAGGATTTGGATTACATTCTCTCTGTATGTACTTTTTGACTGTTTCCCTGTGCCAAGAAAACTTAAATATTAAGTTTGATAGTTGTCCACATCTCAATTTAGCGAGTACCAAGCACAAAGAACTGAAAATATGCATTATAAATATGATCTTTCTGACCATAATTTGTGGTTCTCTATTCTTATGACAAACTGCTTTGACAGTGAATAGTATAAATACTGTGTCATTTTATATTTTATATAAATTTCTTGCAATGGTGACACATAAGCAGAACTGTGAATGATACATTTTTGGTATAAAAAGGGTGATTTTACCTATATGCATTTTCAATCCATTGATCCAAATCAAAAATATCTATATATCTATTTTTTTTTTTCAATCATGATAAGTCAATGTAACTGGTTATCATAAAAATGTCTTTGCTAATCCAGACCCATTGGTGTATCCCATAATAATTGTTGGAAACAAGTCATGCCAAGCTAAAATCCTCTATTAGATATTCCCTAATATTAGATTAAAATAAATGAATTGGCAGATTCACACAAATGTACAAAGTGTAGTCTTGCTGAATATGAGCCCTGCAGTTGAGAAAGATTTCTAATGACAAAATATGTCAATTTACTTTCTATAGATGCCAGATGCTATGCAAGAACATAATTGCTCCACTTAATAACATGTAAATAACCATTATGTCTGACACAGCCTGTCTTTTGTTAAGTGGTGCACAAAAAACTGAAACCATTTCATGGCCATTAAGGGGTACATGAGTAGATAATAAGGTTATATTTCTAATTTTTTGCTAAACTTCTCTTCACTTTTTCAGCTCCTTCACTCTCTGCTGCTCTCTCTCATCCCCTTACCCTGCATGGTGCATGGATTACACAGCTCCAGTCATGCTTCTTCTCTCTGACCGATATTGTTTATGTTTCACTCGACCATGATTCGCCTCCCACAGATGTTCTGGAACTGTCCAGGGTGTTAATCACAAGTAACGTCCTCCATGGTGTAAAGGATCCTGGCGTCATTTCAACCTTCCTCCAACGTCTCCATAAGGCTGGTGTGTTTTTCTCATCCAGAGGCTAATGAGTTCATTAGCACTTGAAACTGAAAGGGGCCCCTTAAAGTGTTTAAACTTACGAGACAAAATAGTACTGGGATCACTCACTACTGTATAACATACAGTATTTTCCGCAATATTTTAAGTGTGAAAAAGTAAGGCTTGCCAATATGCATGCCTGGGATTTTTATTTACACTTTCCTTTCAAATTTCTTGATAATAATAAAAGTGGTTGAGTTATGTCTTTCATTAAAAAATTCCAATTGTGGTCACCTTAATTATGGAACAATGTGCATTTAGTGAACAACTAGAATATTTCTCTTTGATGTCAGGGTGAAGCCATGTGATACATGACTTGAACATCTTTTTATATTTCAATAAGAATCAGCAACAAATTCCAGTTAAGCTTTGGAACAATGGAAAATATTTTATTTTTGAAATATAATAGTTTTCTTCAAAGAGAAGATTTTTTCATATTTATTTATTTTCATATTTTCTGAAGCATGTAAGCGCCATTTCAGACTATAATTCTCATGAAGTCAAAGTCTATAAAACACATCTCACAAATGTGATGTGAAGATGAACATTTGGCCTGCAGTTCTAATGAGAAGCATCCAAATATATAGCTTCATTGTTTAGAGTTTAATGAGTTTGTCAGTTGAAAGACACAAGTAGCTTTGAGATTTGTGTCTGTAGCTTTACAATACTGCTTGACTTATATTTGGACTTCAACATGTGGCTAAAAAAGGCTATATATATATATCACTGCTCACCTTGACTCTGGGCCGTCCGTGTGACTCAGGTTGCTGAAAGGAGGTAGAACAACGTGGATGCTTTTAAAGAAAACCCTTGGTGATAGTCTTAACTTCGCTGGTCGAACAATGGACTGTTTTGGGATCCTGAAGGAGAAAACGGATAACTTGCCCTGTGTGCCACCATTTTAACCTGCAGAAGGAAGATTCACGGGGCCTGTATTCTTCAGAGGAAGAGAAGGGTAACTTCTACGCCCCGCTCTCTTCCTATTCAAGTCGACATTTGCCGGTTGAAGAAGGGGGAAATTCCACCTAACTTCAGATGAGCAAATCCCTGCTGTCGTACGGAGGATTTGTTTGCCTCATAGCTCGCCGAACCAGTAAAGCTCCGGTCCCTGAAGAGAGAAAGAAATTCAAAGAAACGTGCTAACCACTACAAAGTTATCTCAAATAAGAGGCTTTTGTCTGGGCAGAGATAGGTCATAGTGTGTTTATAACCTTGTTTTGTTTTGTTGAAGTTAACTGTACTATTTACCTCGTTAGTGTGTATTTTTTACGGACCACTGAGCCCCATTCAGTGTTGTGTAACACAACTGTTGTGCTTGTTGCTGCTGTGATGGTGTTGTTCCATGCGTATTAGTCAAAGGTCCAGTGGCACGACTCTCGAGTCTGAGTTTTGCCAGTGGGGCTTCTGGGTGATAGAGTTACAATACTTTGACTATTGACATTCTGAGTGAACACCAATTTTGAGACTTTATCTACAGTTTGGTTATTGGTACATCCTGTTATTGTTAATATATGTTCATAGTTTTATTGATGTTAATAATTTGATTAATGTCAATTTAGTTTTCCTACTTGCTAATAACTAAACACACTCCTGCCAGATCCCAAGATTAGCAACACACACAAAAGCAACACACACAAAAACAAAGAGTGCAGTAAATGTTTTTATTTGAAAACCCTCACGGCATGGCCCAATGATGTCAGTACAAAGACATTGGATTGCCTCGCGTGACTTTACAAAATTGCCATCAGTTATGTAACTACAGTTAGAAGCCACAGGTCTGGTGATCACCCCTTTTCTGAGCCATGCCTGCAAAGCTGTTCTCATTAGGGTTGAATTGTGTTTCAGGGAGCATTGAGGGCAGACGTTGTGGCTGTTGGAAATGTGGTAAGACCCACACACACTCTAGGGGCACCAGAAGGCTAAATGGATCTGCAGAGACATGCAGTTTAAAAGACATTCCTAAAAAATTAAGTCCTTTCCAACAGTTAGTTCAATAGATGCTTCCAGAAATATTTATTTGAAGCAGAAAAGGAACATTTCATAGGGATCAGGGTACATTACAGCTGTGATTATACTTGCTTCAAGAAAAAATATAGCATTTAGGTCAGCACTAAGTTTCAGAGGATACCAAAAGATGTACTAGCTGCAGCGAAGGGCACACATACATTTTTACCTTTTCTATGCAGTTGCTAGTTGTTAAAGCTAGGTTAGGATATTTATTTTAGAAGCACTTGTTTAATATATGTTGAAATTCTCAGTACATCCTGACATCAAATCAATGGCTGTCATAGGCCTGTGATAATGGTGTCCAATCATTTCATTCATCCTGCATGAAATATTTGAATGGCCTACCTACCTGCATGTACTCTAAACCAGGCACTCATTGAAGTAGCTGGGTCAGTGATGACAACGCCGCCCTGCACTCCTCGTCAACGCTCTCTCGTGGACTCGTCCTTCAGCAGTCTCAGGCAATGCATGTCCATGTGTTTTGGGGGAGTGGCTTTGGGGGGAGGAGCTGGGATTTTTTCGGTTGGATCATTACAAAATAGCTTGCTGGTTTCTTCAAAGTTGGCTCATCTGGCTTTACCTAATATGAGTGTGGATATACTCCGGTTTTATACGACACTTTTGCTGGAAGAGGAAATTGATTGTGCTATTTCTCAGCTAGTTCTGCTGTTTATTGGCCCCTAGATAAATCACATCGACATGCATATGTTTGTCGTTGTAAAAAACTCTGACACTCAATAACATTTTTATGGAAGAGTATTCAGATGGAACAAATTAATCTGAAGCTATTCAAAGGCTTCAACTTGTCACGTTGTCAATATCTTTATTATGATCAAATAGGTCTGATAGCACTTGCTAAGAGAACTTGCAGCATCCCTTTAAATGCATTTATTAAATAACTTGAGAATGAAGCTGCTGTGACAGCAATTACTGACTTACTCATTGGAATTATGTAGCAAGAAATATTTCATCCTTGAGTTCTCTATTCAGTACCAGTTATTGGGATGATCTGGCCAGTTCTTATACAATTTACAACAATGTCTAGATATTAACAGCTAATTCTAAGATCCTTGTATTTTTGGATTTTCAAATGTGTGTAAAAAAAAAAAGCCTGACTCATGCAATCTCAAAGGTCACACATTTAAAACAACACAATATGACTCACAGAAATAACCACATCATAAAAAAGGGTAACATCATCTTTTAAGTTCTTTACTGAAGCTGACATGAGATGATTAGTGACTGGGTAGTTATTGCCAAAGCCAAATGTGTTACATCATCATCTGGTATTAAACAACTTGCAGGACAAACATTTTGGTTTTAATACATGAACTGTTAACTATATTTCTAAAGTGTACAGAATAATGTACTGTTGACAATGTATTAATTTTAGCCCTTCTTCGAGCGTGGCTCTATTGGGATGGAAAAGTCAGTCTATAAGTCTGTTGTCAGTCCAGACTGAAATATCCCCAAAAATATTAAATGTATTGCCATGAAACTGTGTACAGATAATCATGATTCTCAGAAGATTAATCCCCAATGACTTTTCATCTAGCTTCATCAGCAGGTGGGTGTTTGACTGTGTATATGTCCATGTACTTGTCTGCACTTGTTCTGTAATCACTTAATTACACAATAAAAAATCAGACTCACTGTCTGTCATTTATACAATAACGTAGACATCTCGTAGAAAGCATCTACATGAAAAAATGTAACCTTTATTATGTATTTGTAATGTGTGTCCAGCCTCTAGATCCTCTGAAACAGGTTTTGGGCAGAAGGACTCAGTATAATATTTCTTCATTTCTAAACTCAGCTGTTAATCATAGGAAACACTTCCCATATTCACGCTTTGTTGATAATGTAGTGATAAGGAATGAATAATAGAGATGTGGAAACGGCCCTGTTCATAGCCAGCAAAGCGCTCTGCACTTGAGGGAAGCTGTGACTCACACTAATCCTTTTCTCAGATACGGGTGTAAACCTATATTTGAGTTAAATCGCTCCTCTAATATGGGGTAATTTCACTCTTCCTGTCTATTCTTTGGTTTTTTGTGCCCACTGATCATCACTGATAAAATGCTGAGTTCCGCGTTCAAAATATGAACAATTAATGACCTGTGACATTCCAGCATGCTTTGTTGAGCCGAACAGCAAAACCATCACGTCCTGCTCTGTTTTGAGGTTATGTTATGTTTTGTTTAATGCCATTCATTCGTGTGTTTAGCGTTTCCGGTTTTATTTTGTTACTCCCCTCCCTTTATTTTTTCAGACATTTTCACATCCTGCCCTTGTGTGTTTTCTTGCCAGTTACGGTTATCGGCCCGTCCTGATTGGTTTCACCTGTCCCTCGTTAGCCCTGCAGTCACCAGACCTCCTGCTCACCTGTTCCCACTTTCCCATTATCACTCACTACCTAGCCCAGTTCCTTTCTTCTTTGTCAGCACGTCTTTTGTTGCTGCATGGAGTTTTGGTTACCTTCCTGCTTCTTGCACTCCCATTTTATAATCCTTTTGTTTAATAAATAATTTTACTACACCAGTCAGTCCGCTTTTGTCTGCGTTTGGGTCCTTTTCCTGCTGCCTGCTTTCCAAGTCTTGGCGATTACACAATTCTAATTATTTATAACAAATAGTCCAAATGCCTGCACCCACCATGTAATTATATCCAACCACACTTTGTTCTTCTTTTTAAAATTAACATAATGCAGTGCACTGGCACTTAGTGTTGAAATGTTTTCTTTTTGTGGTGAAGTTATGTATTTTAGGACCTCTAATTTGCATAAAAAGTATTTTTTAAAGTATTTATTTCATCTCAGTTTGCAATCCAAGTGAAAACATGTTTCTTATTATAAGCTTGAGATGGCAATCAGGTCTTTAAGCAAGTCTGAAGGCAGCACTGTGCAATTTACCTGCCTGTTGCATATACTTGACAACTTGTTAGGATTGGAAAGGCCATTGAAAACACATTCCAAAATAAACACATTTAAGTCCTTTTTCTTGGTTGAGCCAGGAACAGATGTCCAATCTGGCTGATGAATCGGAACCATCTGAAACAACTCTTTTCGCCTTAGTTCAATAAATGTACCTTTCAACACATTTACGGGAAAAACGTGGCGTCACATTACAGGCTTTTGTGGTAGCCTGTACCTGTAACCTGCAGAGTTATTATGGAGTAGCTTGCCAATTAGTAATACTTGTTTACATATCTATTTAAGCTTTCACCTAGCTCAAAAGAAGTTTATCTTTTCATAATATTGAAGAACCTTTCTGAAGATCTCCAATGACACAATCACAGAAAACATGCTTATAATAGCCTGTTTAAAGGATTACAGGGTTTTCTCGCCAACTGTTAAACAAGAACAGGATTTTGAGAGAGGTGGTAGTGTCCTCTGGCAATGGAATGGAATGGGAGTTATTTTCTGTCTTTTATTGGCTCTGCCCCTTCAGAGCTCTTGACTTGTGCATTTTCTTTATTGTGTCTGTCAGACATGTCAAACAGACATTTTTGTTCACAATGTATATTCTGCTTCTCTGGTTTAAATTCAATGTTTTGAGACCCAGCGCAATCAGACGAGACACATGACATGTACAGATTCAAAGAAGAATTACTACATGTTTAAAAGCTTGACTGAGTAGGCCATCTCTTTTTTTGGTTACCAGCATAGAAGAAGACCTTCTTAATAAAGCAGATGGGTCAAGTTCTACAGGTGGCAGCATAATTCATTTTATTTTGAAAGCAATTATTACCAGCTAAACATTTCAAAGTGTTAGTATGCTCGGCTGCAGACTCACTCTTTGAATATGCACGTGTGCCCCACTCAAAAGATGTTTAGTAGCACAAGTTATTAATGGGACTTGTTTCCCATCTGTACAAGTAAAACACTAGAGGAGCTGTGTGTTGGAGATCTGAATGTGCTAGTGATTTTGTATGTCACTCTGCAGTAAACACTATGATTCAAAACCCCAAATGACCCCCTACTGCTTAGAAATTAGAGCTGATCACACATCTGCTGCTGACATATGCACTCCCAATGGCCCTTAAATAAACTGCCACATTTGTCCGAACAACTCCTAATTGACCCTCAAATAATGACTTTGATTTAATTGTGAGATTGTAGGTACGAGAACGGGAAAGAAAAGAGGAAAATCTCAACAAGCTTCGGTTTCTCCCAAAAGGCTTGAGAGTCAGTTTAACTGTCTACAAATTGCTAACAGCCCAATAATTGAGCTCAAGTGCTGCAGTAGGAGTCAGACCCTATGGAGGATCAAATAACTGATTACTTAGGAAAAGAAAGTGAGGGTGCCAGTGAGGATTTATTGAGGAACCAAACGATCAGTTTGTATAACAAAAGATATGGCACACACTGGAAATTCCTCTAAATCAAATATTGTGTGTATGAGATGAAAGTTTTGGAGAAGTACGCAGGAAGGATGCCATCGTTGTGGTTACACATTCAGATGCACAACTTCTGTCAAATGCTTCTTAAGACAAATTACATGTTGTCAGCTTTCACTCAAACTTCTTCACTAGCTATTTGATGGAAATTCAAGCCATTGCAAACCGCCAGAGAGATCGTCTTGACTACATGCAACCCTGTAATAAGCGGTTAACCTCCAGAATATTGTTCACAGATTCAACTGTGCAATATGATGTATAGATTACAGGAGTAGTTGCAGAATTGCAACATTTATATATAAAAGAGCGCAGGCCTCCACCAAGGCCATTTCAATAAGTGAAAAATAATGTGTCTATCCGCCCTGTGATTCCGATCAGCTCCAAAATTAGATGTGTCCTTCCATGGCCCATGCTTTAACCTTCCACTTAGTTTTATGAAAATCAGGCCTGTAGTTTTTCCATAATCCTGTTAACAAACAGACAAACAAACAAAAACATAACGTCCTCAGTTGAGGTAAGGAGGACTAAAAGTATTTCTGAAAAAAGGACAAGCGTAGATGCACTTTGGTAAGAATTCTCAAAGTGCACTTTTTGTTTTGCAGACATGACTGAACAGATGCAAACAATTCAAAAAACTGAGTACAATACAAAGAGACTGAGACGTCAATGAAATCCCAGACTTGCTCACTAAAGAACAACAAATAGGACACTGATCTCGGTTTCTCTAAAATCCAACCCAGCTGTCTCAAATGGAACCACGATTATGTTGCTAAAGATAACATTCAATATCCTGTAACGTGAGTTTGATAGACTGCAAAAGCATTCTTACTTCACATATGCAGACCTTTGACCCCATGCTGCCTTTGCAATACATGTGGACTGATGTTTTCTGATATTGCCATATTTCTATTTTCCATTTTATGACTCTATAATATAATTTAAAATTTGTGTAAAGGAATGTCACATTTCCTCTGTTATCAGATGTTTTTCTTGCCAAAAATGCCATTGTTTATATTTTGCTGCTATATGTTGAGCTAATTAGCTTAAGACACAGATCTACCTAAAAGGTTTTAAATAATGGGAGGCATTGGCTTGTCTATCCCAAACTCTGTGTTCATATTTTCTTAGAATGGATTTAGACATAAACTTGGCATTTCACAGGAAAGGAAAGTGGTGAACACAGGGAACCAAGGTAAGCTGGGGTAAATGGCATTTTTCATTTCATGGCATTTTTAAAGAAGACATAACATTGATTTTGTGTATTAGAACAAAACCATAAAGGAGCACAAGGAGCAGAGAGAGAGGAAACGAGGGATGCACGTTTCACAGATTATCCAGTTCCACATTCCTGCAGTGCAAGGAGGTGTAATTCACACATCCTATCTGCTGGCTCAATTTAAATATTTTGCTCAGTTTTAAGTGCTTTTTAATTTTTCACGGCCTTCAGCCCTTCCAGCTGATCCCTTCCAGATGTGGTTCAAGTGGGAGGTGAGAGAGGAAGCAGGGGCAAAGACACTCTGCCCTATACACACAAATGGGCACACACACACTCTCTACAAATCACCCTTTTCTACGTTCATGTTAACCAGCTTCATCTTTTTGGTTATCTCTCCATTTCAGGTCAGAAAAATACACCCAAAAAGGATACACATACACATACGCAAAGGCAAGGGCATGAGAGTCTTGTCCAATGTTTTCCCCAAATTCTGTGGGTGTAACAGATGAACTTGCTTTAAGAAAAATCCCAAAAACGGAGGAGGGAAAATGATCCCTGCAGCAATCGACTAACCACAAACTCTGCCGCATGGGCCAATCACTGAATGCAGACATGCCATATCTTGATCAAGTACAGAAAACCTTGAGGCTTAATCGCTTTGGGGCTAAAAAACATTCTGTTTTTAAACAAACGGATGGTGCGATGACCAACTCCAAAATGTTGCAAAGGAGCTCACAGTCACAAACACAAGGGAATGCCCTCATTCACTAGAAAATGTGTTTTTGCTGACAATTTTGTTTATATTGGCTTAATTTATTTTAAAAAAAAATGTACTGACAGAAAGTTGTGATTAACCGTCAAACTTTAATGAATTAACACCATTTACTTCCAGTTTATCTCAGTGCAGTATGAAAATCAACTGATATAGTTAATCTATTCCAGACAGCCTCCGTTTGTTGTGTCTTACAATGTCCGGTCTGCTTTTTAGAAAGAAAAAAAAACATGCTTGGTGACTGACTACAAGATTAGCGAGTCCGCTGCTATGCAAACGTTTTTAAGTTAAGATTTTAGGTGCAACTTCACATGATCCTTTGTTGATCCTTTGTCCAACTTCCAGTTTGCTTTTTCAGCTGCCACCACACAGTCTCGGCTGTCAGGGCTCGCAAAACACAAAAGCTTTTTCTTTGTCTTCTTGCAAATGCATCACCGTTAAAACCTACCAAGATGTTTAGCCCCAAAGAAAGTGACAAATCATTGTGATTTATTACCAATATCAAGTTATTTGAGCTGATTTTCACATTGTACTGGCTTACTGAATTAAAACCAGAGCCTGCCTGGAGGGTAAGAAATAAATCAAATAACAGAAATAAATCACACGTTATAAAATATATTTATGCTTATTAGAAGTGTTCCTCATTTGTTAGAACGGGCTTAAATAAACCAACAATAAAGGGTGCAGTAATCATAATTCTAAAACCCTAAATGTTCTGCTTAAAAACACAATTTAACCAGTAATCA
Source organism: Ophiodon elongatus (assembly GCA_016806645.1). Taxonomy (NCBI): domain Eukaryota; kingdom Metazoa; phylum Chordata; class Actinopteri; order Perciformes; family Hexagrammidae; genus Ophiodon; species Ophiodon elongatus. The sequence goes on along the minus strand of JACSYO010000415.1, from coordinate 6,360,685 downwards.
ACTGAATAATGTTAACAGCATGACTTACTATTTCCTCATGTCAAAATATGGTCATATTTGGGCATAATAATCGGTTTCGTGAATTGTACTAGAAAGCCTGACTTGTTAATTTGGTGGCTGCAGTGTTTGTCCCCACACATCAGGAATTAGTTGGTACAAAATTGTCAACGTATTATCTTGAAATATTTTCACCCATACATGATAATGTCGAGGGTTTTAAAGCATCAAGAAGAGGCACAGATACTTGGATAGAGTATCAGATATGTATGTGACTGTCAGGCCTTTCAACTATACCCTACCATTCTCCTGAAAACACCATTGTCTTTGTCCTGGTATTCCCTCAACATGTACCATAAACGCAGTAGCTGATGGACAGCTATATTGGCCAGATACTGTCTATAAACATTTATTTTTACGTTATTGTTGATTTTATGTTTGCCTGCGAACACACTGTATGACCACAAAGAAGAAATGCTGTCACAAATGTGTCAAAATTGCATCCAAGATTGGGAGACTGGAAAGAGTGATCTAAGGAATCTCACATCCATCTACACCAAACTTAATGGTGCATAAATGATGGAATGTTTTTGAAAGTAGGTGAGGCATGAAAGAGCCCATAAATAGGCTACCAGGCCCAGGGTTTGGGAGAGGTTCAATGCAACTTTACCCCAGTGCAAAACAACACAGGAGCGAGCTGAGTGTCTTCATCTCTCCTCATCCTCCAGACAGACAGAGTGAGGGGAAAGGCAGATCGACCTCAGTAACACCAAAACTCAGCGCAAAATTTATGGGACCCTGCACAGCGAGACAGTCAGGGTGAAGCCAAATCCGCCGTTTTTGCCTGCCCAGTTAGAAAACACCATTAGATTGCTTCAGTCAATTCATCACAAAACAGGGGATTTGGGGTAGCTTGTCTAATTTACAGGTCCTCAGGCCCTCCATGGAGAGAGTGTTGCGGTTGGTTGGGAATGCCTCAGTGCCAAAACTGCAGCCAATGGCAAATTGTTCCTTTCTCTTCGGGTCGAACTGAAACCATTAGAGAGGAAGGGCAAGTAAGTAAAAGAACTAAGGTCAAAAGTGTTCTTGAGAAATATGGCACTAACGAGCATCAGCCAGCCAACGTCATGGAAACATATATTTTTTTTATCCTACCGACACATCAAACCAACACTACAAGTGCTGAATCATGTAGTTAACGGACATGAATCTTTTAAGAGCAGAACCTAATTTTCTCTGCTCAATGGACCCAGGGAGCAGAGTCAGGCACAAAGACGAGTGTGGAGAAGTGAAAGGGGGGTTAGAGGGCATAAGGACTACATGGGAACTAATAATCCCTTCACAATAGTCTGTGCGTCTGGGTTCTGATCTGCACCACAGAAACTCTCTATGGTCTGGAACATTCCTTCAGACTCAGGTTTAGTTCCTCCTGGAGACAGACGCAGGTTGGCTCTTTATCCTAACTCCCCTGTCGAAGCCAATATTTCAGATCTTATATAGCTCATGGCAGGGGGGCGGTGGTCATCATTTGCGGAACAATTTTGGACCACTTTTTTAATAAGGTGACCAAAGCATTCCATTAAAATTCGAGTTAAGTTTTCTCGCCATATGTAGGGAAAGAATTAAGCCTCCCTGAAGGACATTCTTTTAAAAGACTGTCTTGTTAATCTGTCTGGGTGCCAGATATTCTTTCTGGTTTTATGTATGGAGGCCTTGGCGGTATAAATCATTGTCTTTGCATATTTGTGGATAATACATACAAGCATGACAAGAATGTGTTTATGATGTTTAAGATTGCATGTCATTATTGACTTATTCTGTGAAGATGTGGCCTCTGACTGTTGAGCTGCACGAGTTTATTTTTCAAACTCTAAGTGCAAATTCAATTTAAAACAATGATTCAGTTATTCCTGGTGGATTCAGAAAACAGTACTCTCAATTATATCTTCCTACTTGGAAAGGCTTGTCAACATTTCCTCATTTTGACTCTTTTGTTATTTTTCTAAGACCAAACTGTTTCTAGTCATGCTGCACACAAAAAAGAAACGTATTTTTGGAAAGCTTATTTTCCGGCCTATTGATTGATGCTGTTGGCTGTCTGAAGCTAGCACATGAGTCTGCTCTCTCTGGGACATTTGGGACAGTTACCCAGAGGAATTTGGGACAGTAACAAAAAGCAGACAAAAAACAAGACAAAGGCTTTTCCTTGTTGAATAAGCCTCACTGTGAAGTCACTGAGTGAGTGTCTAGTGCCAGCCTATAAGAACCCCTTTTTTCCCAAATTTTTCAGTAATTTATGAAAATATAACAATTTGACAAATGTTATCTTTTCTCAGAAATCTGTGAACAGGTGGTATTGTGAATATTGGGTGTTAAAATGTAGACTGCATTTCTTTCATTTTAAATTGTATATATTTTTTGTAGCCCAGACCAAGGTGTCCCAAGATTCCCAGAGGCAGTATTTTGGGGAAATGCACTCCTGGTACATTTAAGAACATTGTGCCTTTTATGTTTGAATTTGGCTCTTAGAACTTGATAAATTGTTAGCAGACATCTGTATCTGGTGAGGGATCACATTATTTTCATTGCTGTTCAAGTAGTCGGTAATGGAAGTTTATTTGGTGTCGACACAAAAGTGTCCCATCGACCCCGCTCTCACCTATACGCAGTACTTTTACGGCACTGAAAGAGAAATAAATCCTTTTCTTCACAATTAATCACATTATTTGATCAGCTGGAAGAAAAGCCACTAGAAAGCGGGTCGCTTCAGTGCAGAAAAAAGGAAGCGCTTCCCACAAACATGGTGCTCGTTGAGTGGACAATGTTGTTTTTTTATGATCACCTTTGAAGCCAGAACCACAGCATCATGTTTAGCAGGACCAAGACAGCTCTTTGATAAACACGTCTGAGAGCTATGTAAAAGGGCGCCAATAAAGCCCTGCTGCTTTTTCTTGTCTTGTCTGGTTTCTTGCAGGTTAGATTACCCCGATGCTCAATCTAAGCTGCTGTGTCCTTTAAAGGTAACATTCAAACCATAGTGACACTGTATTGTCTGCCAAGGATACATGGTTGGGAAGCAATCATATCTAGTAATATCGTGGACACAGAGCATTCAAATCTTGAGCTGGTGGAAATAAACATTCCATGTCTGTTTCCATTGGTAACTCATAACTCGTCACAATATTAAGCATTTACTTCCGCTGGACTGAAATAACACAAGCCTAGTTCGCTATCTGCAAAAGTGTCATGGACAAACGCAATGGAAATAGAAACAAACAAAACCATTAGCTGAGAAATCTCACTTTTAGAGTTTGTGTATGCTAACCTTTTTTCCTGGATACAAGTGTGTGACATTTATAGATTATTAAACGTGTCACTACTCTTTTACTGTCTTTGCTCCGCAAATGCTGAGCACAATTGTCCTGCATGCACAGCACCAGAACACGTAAGCATCATAACTTAAACCTTTTTTAAATCGTCATACTTACATGAAATCTGACCTCTGCATTTAATCCATTATAAGCCTTCCGCTAAGGAGCAGTGGGCTGCTGTGAAATGCCCGAGGAGCAACTTGGGGTTCAGTGTGTTGCTCAAGGACACTCCGACGTGCAGACAGTAGAAGCCGTTGATCATACCAAAAAATGATGATACTACGATTGAAAAACATATTTGTGATACGTCAAAAACAAATGTAAACTACTCAAAACGAAATTGAACGTGCAGTTTTATTGTATGGGGACGTAATATTTTGGTAACCAGGCTGTAACAAAGCTCACAAAAAGGATTTTTTGAGGGTCATGTGAAGACTATGTATAACACTGTCATATGTATCAAATGTAATCTGTATGCATGAATATTTTGCACATATTTTCAGTCCAATACGAACACTGCATCATATTCATTTTTTTCAAATGTTCAACTTGTCTGTCTCACCCTGCGATTCAGCACCAAATGTATCCTGTCTTTTCTCTTGCACTGAGTACACATTTGGTTTGTCATAGGCTAGAAAAGAGGGGTAATGTGTCTGCCAGACCACACTACTGGCCCATAGATAGGAATTTAGGAGCTAAATGGTCCAACATTTTACTTACTCTTGTTATGTCCCTCTGTGATTTGCAGTATTTTTCCATATTTTTTTACTTTCACAGCGTTTGATAGACTTAAGTTGAGTGCAGAGATATTGGAAATGCATTTATTCTTTCTGAAATGCGATCGGTGTAATCTTATTTAAATGGGTAATATTGTTATCTGTGTAATGATTATATGGACTATTACAATTAGTTGACAATATAACAAAATTTAAAAGTTGAAACGTGAGTATAAAACGTGAAATACAATTTCAAATTTTATTATGGTATAACATTTGACATTTGTGAGCTTGGAGACATTGGTGTGATAAGCGGGTATGATTTCTCTGACATTTTTATGCCCGGTCCTAACTCATTTATCCAGCTTCCATGGGGTTCGAAGAAGACATACTAAGATGTTAAGGCCAAAGAGACCAATTATTTAACTATGGCGACCCACCCTATTCAGCTCTCGACTACTTAGATTGTATCACAGTCAAGCCAAGGATATGTCATATTTTAATGTGACAATAAATGCTTAGAAAAAATTACATTGGAAGCAAAGGAGGTTCCTCAATCAAAGACCCTGTGTTCTCACGAAGATCAGGATGGGAACGAGAGGCACAGGGCTTCTGCGCCTTTTCCCAGAGCCTCTCATCCCTCTACAGGCCAAATCTACTGCCAAGAGAAGTTCCAGGTGGTCTCCAGGCTGCCTTTGATCCTCACCAACCAGGGTCCCTTGGACAGATCAGTCAGTGTAATCACTTGTGTTTCAGAGTGCTCAGAGGAAACAGTACTGCTCCATTTCCCTTTCATGGCATGACCTCAGCAGTGGCAACCATAGCTTTGAGGTGACACAGACCTCCGTCCAAATAGGCTTCTCTGTTGTCCCTATCAAATTGAAAGGGCAGCAGATAAACGTTAAAGACAAGCTGCCTTGGTGAGGCACAGAAAAACAAGCAAAGAGAGGAGAGAGGGGTGGTGGTGCCCACCTCCGGTGAACACTATTTCGATTCAAGTGGAGAAGATTGTTGGCAAGAAGCACTATGGCACGCAGCCCACCTGAAACTTGCCATGCAACACTTATTTTTAGCTGACCCTTCAAGTTTACATCATGGCCTAACCACGGTCCAGTTACTGACACTCAAAGTGTAGTAGAGGTCCAAACTGTGTTTGCACGAACACACTGCGTTGGCAAGGTGAAACTAGTGCTGTGGACCAGATGCACAGACACGGTGAAAAGAGGGGCCTTAACTCCATGGCGGCTCATCTTTGGCCTTAGGAGCAAGAGGAGTGTGTTTGTCTTGGATGAACTAGAGACGGACCTGCTGCCAGATTCTTTGAGCAAGTGCTTGAGCAGCAACCAAGCGGGTTTGGTACATCAAGATTGCGGGCAGGGGAGCATTCTTGCATTTCACTTAAGATTGGTATTAAGTTTCTGAGAAACACTTGACAGACATTTTTTTCTTATCGGAAGGTAATCATTGTATTGTTCCGTAAAACACCATGGGATTACTTGTATTCTTGGCGGTCTTGGTGCAATTTATTTGACATTTCAGGCCACAAGATTGTTTTAGGCAAGACAGGAAGAAAGACAGGCTTCAACTTTGCTTGTTCCTGTCTTCAAGCGTGTGGGAGAACTCTTCGTTAATGCTCTGTTGCCTTGGAAACTGTAAGACACAAGCCTGTCTCTGTTAGGCCAGTCATGAACTTTGGTTTATCGTTATAGAGGCCCTTAACGTTGTACCATTAAAATCCCTTCAAATTGTGGTTATTTAGACCTTTCAGGCCTATCTCTGTAATAGCTCTCACATGTTACTTGAGAGTTATCGATCTTATCAGTGAAAAAAAATGTTGCAGGTAACCAAATAACTTCTTGTAAAACCCCATTTTTCTATAAACCCCATTAAATTATTACCTTCACCTGGAGGCATGGAAGTACGATTGCCATGGGAATTTATTTTAAATTCTTACTATCTGAGGTGGCTCACAGCTGCGTGTCAAGGGTTATGAACAGATTATGCATGAATTTCCACCGAGTGAGAAATTAAATTGTAAATGTGTTCTAACTGTTTCTATGTTGAGGTTCTCAGTGACATTAGATAATAGTAAATATTTTGGCTTCACATTGATATTACAACTCAAACTGAAGGTTAATGGAAACTGACCTGTGAGCCAAGTGAGTGTGCAACGTGAACTGAACGCACTTTGAAATACATTTTCACCTTATTGTGGCTTATCTCAACCCAAAATGGTGGTTTACATGCCACAGATTAGCACTCATAAACACCATTCATTAGAGGGCTCGGAGATCGCCTCCCAAAGGTCCCTGCCAACAGATTATGCTATGATTTATGTGGTGTGAAACTTGTGGCCGCGACAAGCCATGAACTAAACAAGTAAAAGATTATGTTTTGGTGAAAATAAACACAGAGGATATTGCGCATTCATCAGACATATTCTGTTGAAAAACAACATATTGCATCACTTCACCTCCAGCTGGGTTTTTCCAGGATTGGTTTTCATTTGTTACATCAGTCATGGTTCTCTCTTCTCATCATTCCCTCTTTTGGATCTACAGTATGGCAACTTAAATCTGTTTAATCTCCACTTGAAACTGGCCATAATATCTTTATATATAAATGAGGTGTGGTTGCTATCTGAGGACAGGAGCTCCTGGCAAGAGTGCTTTTCTCTCTTTAGTGCTTCGTGATGGGAGAAAATGATCCAATATTTGTAATGAAGACCTTAATATTTATAAATGTCTTGAGAGCCTAAATTTAGAGAGTGGCATATTTAATGTCTCCACGAGAACGTTGTAACATCAAGGGTTTATGTCAACTAAATAGTTTATAGTATTCAATGGAAACTGTTTGCCACGATTTAATTTTTTTTTTCTATAGTCAGTCCACCTTTGGTCCAGACTGAAATATCTAAACAACTATAAAATGGCTTACCATTCAATTTTGAATTTTGGTCTACAGAGGATGACTCCTGACATTGGTGATTCCCTGACTTTTCTTCTAGTTCCACCATAAGGTTGATATTTGGGGGGTTTTGCGAGATGTCTTTACAACAACTGGATGGACTGCTGGGACATTTTACACATACATTTCAGCTTGTCCAATACTTGATTTATGACAAAATACTTGTAAAACTAATGACATATTCTCAGGTTTAGTACTAGTGAGCAAATGTTAGCATGCTATGGTAAATATTATAGGCTACTTGCTTAACAGCTGCACGTTAGCACAGATGTATTGAGCATGTTAGCTTACTGATGTTAGCATTTGACTCAAAGCACGGCTGGGCCTAAAGACCCAGACACATCAAATCCACAACAAAGGACTAGCAGCAAGAAAGGCCAACTATTGCTTTGCCTCACGTCTCCTGTGTCTTGGCCAAAACGTACACACACCTCAAAGACTACAGCCAACGGCCAACTATCACGCACGTTCTGCGTGATAGGAAATAACTCTCCATACCAGCAGGTAGTGGTGGTCTGTATTCGTCATTCAAAAATACAAACCTGGAGGAACCAGGACTGTGGTTATAAGCTACAAACTGTTGTTATGATAGATACATGAAACAAAGCAACCGACCACTTTGACACCAATCCCGCTCAACCTTTAGTTTCATTCTAGATGGCCATCTGTGTTGTGAAAATATTTGTGTATTGGACTGATTAGATGAGATAAAGATGAAAAATGAGAAGAGCTCCGGTTCAACATGCTGAATTGGCAACAACAACAAAATGCGGAATACTGCAAGGGCAGACTAGTGGCAACTGTGTGGGACACGCTGCAAAAACTAGAGCAACAACCGATGGCACGAAATTGGCCACTGGTCTGTTGTGTTGGGCCCTGAAGGACTGAGCTGCTAACATGGCTGTAGACTGTTAGACCTGTTTCCAACCAAAATTAAGTATGTCTACATAATCAAACCCTTGTTGCAGCAGTGACCCATGTTTAAGTACAGAATAACTTGATGAAATGGCTCCTAGCACAACAGTGACTATCAGCCTTTAGCAGGTCAGTAGCCCACCAAGTTGAGCCATGAAGTACTCTCAGCAGAAATGTAAGCTATCTTTTGCAAACCTTTTTGACAGTCAGGCTGCTAGAAGGAGCGAATTTCACGCCTTCGTCAATAATTCTTCTCTTTTTCTTCAGTCAGACCGGTGGCTGCAGGCTGCGCTCCATCATCTAACTGGTGTTCCAGTTTTGATTCAAAGCAGAGACTCGAAAAGTGAGCCAGGCTGAAATATTATATTCACACACACACACACACATACACACATTCACATGAACAGTTATGGGGAGCTTTAACACACTGCCACTGACTTGTGAAGCAGCATCCGTCACACTAACCCCATTTTACTTATTTCCATCTTACTGTGTATTATAGATTTAAAAAAAAAAAAAAGACTTGAGTACCTTTCCGACTGAAATCCTCTACATCTGGTATTTCTCACCAAGTGAATGGGGGACAGGCAGTGCGCAAATGTTTTTAAAGCAAATGTTTATAATTCCTGCCACAGCATATTATAACCTCACCAAGTAACAGTGGGGAAGTAGCTTAATTGTATTATTTATGATGAAACAGGGTACATTTTGGGTGCTGTGGTTTTACAACAGTGTTTTGTTGCTGTTGTAAGTTTGTTCGAATTTTACTGTTTTCCATTAAATAAATCACATTTTAACACTGTTTATTGTTTGTCTTTTTATTCATTCCTTATTTTTATGGAACGTTTTGCAAGATTTATTTTATTTCAACTCAACAGGATCAAAGTAACAGATATTCTGAGGCTAAACCATCATTCCCTAAATCTAAAGTGTTATTTTAGAGTGAATAACAACCTGTTCAAGCAGGTGTTAAAATAGATATCTTCCCCATTTTAAAGTTAAAACTTCTCCTCACATTTTAATGGTTTATACTATTAATCACTTTGAAAGAATGTGTCAGTTTTTCAATCAGTGGACTTCACATCAGTTATTTCCTTTTAAATGAACCTCCTTTGCTGAATACAACAAATCTGTAAGGCACCATCTGGGCCTGAAGTATCAATATGTGCAAGCTTCTGTCATAACCTTATCAAATAGTAGTGCTAGCTGTTGATGCCCCACTCCCCAACTCTTGAGCAGTCAGTCACAAACGGTGAAGACTGATCAGCTGCCTGAAAGATGCATGCTTTGACATCAGAGGAACAAACACGCTCTACCTGCCATGCTCCACGGCTAGAGGACCAAAGATCAGAGGCAATGGGGAGAATTTTCACATAATCTGTCAAGTGTTCTCACTCCAGCACCTTGATGCGAGGCCAAAGAACCCGATGCTCTCTGATTTGAACAATTTCCCTGTTATATTGGTCTATAAAATCTAGTGTTTAACAGAATTGTGTGTTGTGATACAAATAATATGCTATTTATTATAACGCTTAATGCTTTTATGTATGTCTTAATATTTGTCAATATGGTTTTCTGCTTCCTGGCAAGTAAATTGCTTAGTTTTTCTTTTTGTTTAAGCGCCACATGTACCCTGTTATGAATTGTATTGGTATAAATTGCTTGTAAGCCTTGTTTAAGTCTAGTGTTTTTCCTCCAGCTGAGGGCATCAACCATGAATTGTGGTCACTCTGTCATAGATGGTGTGGTGTGTCCATCCTTGTCCTGTTGCATTCCTGCATGCAAATGCTGTCAAATTCTTGTTGTTTTCTTCAGGGTGGCAACGCCTTCCCTTACTACATGCTTTCATGCAAATCAAGGTCACATGAAGTTCAGTAGCTGTAAAAAATTTACAACCGCTGAATACAGATGTACCATGAGGACAAACAAAATATTCCCTACATTCGTTTTGTTGACAGAGCGACAGACTACTGTAAACTGTGTTCAGTGCTTCTTCTAATCAAAGAAATGGTGGCTTTAAATTACTTTTAAAATCGATTGATTTAACCAGTGCTAAAAATGTGTTGGATTCGGAGGCACTACATGAAAGTATGGTAATTTATTTATTTTTAAAGGCATTCAACTGGGTGCATCAGGTGCAAAGAGACACAGATAGGCAATTGAACATTTTAATACAACGCTCTTCACAAAGGGATACCACTTGAGTGCTGTGAATGTCTTGCCAAACCAGAAGATTGTGTTTAGTCATAAGAATGATTACATTTAAAAGGTAAAGATAAGAAGAATTTGGAAGAGTGCACAATCTTTGTCCATAACTACAACCGTAACAGTTTGGATTTAAATTAAGTTGGCTAGTAATAAAAGGGATTTGACATTTGTTTCTCCTTTGACTGCATACATATAATTTGTTGGATGGACTTTAAAATGGAGGATGAATGGTTAGATTGAAACCAAACCGCTTTTTGATGGAAATAAAATCTATGTGAATATAAAAATAAATCATTTATTGCAGCGGATTGCTGATGAAGTCAGTTCCAATTTCATCTGTATGAAAATGAACAGAGAACATTCCTTGGTCTCCCTGCTGTATAAACTGAATGCTGGATGGCGCCTCTCCAGACCTGAGTCTCTACGAACTTTCCTGCTCTGGCTCTGGGCCATACTTGTGTAACATATCATACACACTGAAGGCAGCGTCATCACAACCAGACAAGCTTGGTTTTTCGCACATCCTGCGGTGTCAAATAGGCCTGCTGAAGGCCTGCATCAGTTCTCCGTTAATGAAAATCATATTGTCCTGAGAGCATTTATTTCTTTTTCAGATTGCCTCCCAGCCAGGGTAACTCTTATATAATAATAAATAAAAAGCAATACAATTGAACTATCTGCACCTGTTTAATATTGGCAATATGTATTTTTATTTGATTTGATTTTCTTTGATTTGACTATTTTTGCATTTCATGAGCAAGGCCATAGGCTACACTGAGGACACATCCTTGGTACTTTAAAAACAAAAAATAAAAGATTCATAATTTCTCCTACATAATTGTATTATTTGTGTGTAGATTAAGAAAACATAATGGAATAGCTAACTGAATAAATAAAATGTGAAAAATCTTGAACTGGGTGAACTGGGGAAACTTGGGCTCATGACCACAATATCCCTGCCACATCCCTCATCGTGAATTATTTTTCTTGCCTTATTTTCGCCAAAACACATTTATTCAACCACCTTTCATCACATAAAACACATTTTCCTGTCAAATCGTATGCCTCCTGTGGCCCTTATGATTCACTTCGAACTGCAGACAGCAGCCTCTTGGGGATTGAAGGTTTAAGCATGGGAGGCCATAGATATTCAGCAGGGAATGTTGGCATGCATGCCTTAATAGAAACAGTATTGCACCCTCTTCTGGAATAAAAAGAGTATAGCAATGCATTGCTTTACAACATGAAGAGCAGTACTGTTCTGTACCGTTATTCCATTTCCCCCAACATTGACAACTTGCTGGTCTAACTAATACAATAACAATGCACTTTGCTTTTAAACATCAGTTACACATTTACATAATATATAGTTAATTTCAGAACACATACTCGTGTTGCTTAAAGTACAGATGAAGCTATTTCCACATAACTTACTATTAAGAATGTTTCCCAAGGTATTTAATACAGTATGTACAGCACATCCACGCTGCACAGTTTCAGGAGCTCTCTGATTGGTTCTTGTCGCCGTCGCTCTTTCGATGACGTCTTTCCGGTTTCCCCGTAACAGCACGTGTACGGTGTAGGATTTAGAGCTGAGGGGAACAGCAGCGTCTAGCTAAACCTCGGCTGTCAGAGACCGTCGTGTGGGCTCCTTATTTTTTATTTCTTTCGGTGAAGCTTTTGCCAACTAAGCCGTCAAAATGGTGAAGCCTCTTTTCAAGGGGAAAAGTTCGATAAACACCTCGTCCTCCAGCAGCAACCCTGGTGAGCGAAACCGTTTGTTTACAGCTAATGCTAATTGTTGCTAGCTGGTTCCTAGTATGTTTCTTAAAGACGTTGATAGGTTACCCTTTTTTAGTTTAAGCTAGTCACTGACAATACGTGTGCAAGTGTTTCAAAATGAAACGCACAATTTAGGTTAAGTTAACTCAATCTTACTTCCGCTGCTGCTTTAAAGAGTTAGCGCGAGGCCATTTAAATTTTACACTAAAGTATTAAACTTTTAGGGAAGGGCATGTGTCAAATTCTGCTGTTATTAATGTGTCATAGGATGTCTTCTGAAGTTTGGTGAGCTATTGGATCGTTAAATGAACTGTCCATATTTTCCACAGATCGAGTCAAGGGTGCTGGAGGGCAAAACATGAGGGACCGAACCACCATCAAACGTCTGAATATGTACAGACAAAAGCAGAGATGGTAATTGATGATACATATTTTCATTATGGGCCGCTGGTTTTCTTAGTGGCAGAGAACTATAACTAACGTTATATATATATATATATATATATATATATATATAAAACATTGTAGAGGATGAATGTTCATTATATATAGTATTTTACTATACAGTAATATCTTATATATAATATTCACACTGACTGATCTTCTACTCCCAGTAATGACCGTGGGAAAGTCATTAGACCTCTGCAGTTCCAGTCCACAGTGACGCCAGGGACTGTAGCCAGAGTGGAACCAAACATCAAGTGGTTTAGTAAGTGCACTTCCTTACGTTTTGTATATGTTGTGTATGTAAAAGCAATATATAAATATTTGCCTTCATGGGGAAACGCCTTTTGCATACTTCCTAGAAATTAAACAAAAACAACTTTGAGACTGTAGTAGTGTTGGGGATGGTGCAAATCATTTGTGAAATACTTATTGTGTTTCCATTTGGTGATAAGCAACACAACACTGAACACATGGATATTTCCTGCATAAATAATTTAAAGTTGCATCACTGCCAACTAGCACTTTTTCGTGACTTTAGCAAGATGATACAATATTTTTTTTTATTCAGATCCTCATTAGCTTTCAGAGTGTGGTAGCAGGTCTTCCTAGGGTCTACAAAAATAAGCTATTTAAATAAAGAACAATAAATGGCAAGAGGAAGAGTCTGATGATGTAATCGAGCGCTGCCACTTTTTGTGTTGCCTTTGCTTCACTTGAGTGGTATGCTCACGTTACTGTCAGGAAGTTGCATTTTTATGAAGTCCGCATACCCCCATAACCTCCGCCACAATATTTTCATCTGTAGCATCAAATCCAGAACTAGATACTCATGTTACTTCTCATATGGTTTTGTGTCAAGGTTGCCTGTTCAGCACAACTTACTAGTTCTCTTTGTATTAGCAGTAGAGACGCACTGTAATGTCACGAGGTCCCTATTGTGGGCCAGTGCAATAGAACTGAAAAAACAGGCAAAAATAGAAGTTGAAGGGTTATTCTTCCGTAAAACAGGTAATTCAATAAAAATCCACCAACAAACGTAAAACGTCCCAAGGGAGGAAGTGGTTCCTTAAACTCAACAAAGCATGTCCATTTTCCTCACAGTCTTCTTCTTCTTCTTCTTAATGGTTCTTAGCCTTTTCAGTACTTTCCTGAACATAGGTGTCCGTTCCCAGTCTGTTTGCCCAGCTCCTTCCAGCCGTGTGCACTCTATTCCCCTCCTCTCTTAAGCTCTTATGTCCTGCTTCAATTAGGTGACTTAAGCACCTACACCTGGGTGAGTGATGAGGCATTCTGGGAGATGTAGTGTGTGCAACGGTGGCCATTTTTTTATTTGGCACTGATCCTGTATGTGAATGTAGCACCCCTCCACTACATGATCCCTTGTGATGCCACAGCACCGACCGACCGTCAGTCCGATGCTGACTCAAATAGCTGGATCTGGTATCGGTGATAATAGGGCTATCTGGTATTGGATAACATTGTTTTAATGATTAACAATTCAGTACATTTGTATCTATTTTTTATATTTTGCTTTACAGAGTTAAGAAAGAAATGTTTAAGTCAAGCCTGATGTTGCCGTGCACATAAATGTTCCCAGTCACTTCCACACAGTAAGGCATCCAACTTATTATGATATCGGATCTGTATCAGCCGATACACAAAGCCCAGGGATCGGGACTGAAAAGGTTGGATCAATACATGGCTACTTGGCAGCAATAATAGCCTTGTGTACAACACTAGGGAATGTACTGTGTTAGACAGGCAATATGGTAGAAATATATACACTGTGAATTTTGAATTCAAACAGAACAGGACTAATACAATCTTATTCTGGTGTAAAAATGAACTAGTTAAACTGTTAATGGTGACATTCGCCTCAATTTGATGGCAGATGTTGAGAGACATCTCTTGATAGCCTTATGTTAAATTCATATGTGGACTTGTATCAACAAGTTTGAGTACTCATCGTGATGGTAAATCGGGAAACTAATCAGATGAGGGATTTGTTTTTTTGAGAAAATGGGAAATATGAACTACACATTTTGTATTTTCTGTATATCAGCAAATACCCGTGTGATCAAGCAGTCCTCCCTCCAGAAGTTCCAAGACGAGATGGGAGCTGTACAGAGGGATCCATATCGTGTGGTGATGAAACCAAGCAAACTCCCCATGTCCCTCTTGCATGATCGAGTCAAAGCTCATGTGAGTATAAAATGCAGAAAGCTCCTTTTACTGTAAAGGAAGAATTATTTAATTGTTTTATCCTGTGCTGTCTATGTAATGGTCCATTTGTCCAAGGAAGGCTCTCCAGAGGAGATTTTTATTGTTTGTGTGAATTAACACCTTTTATACATTTGATTAAGCGTAAACTGGAATATAAAGCTGTTGAAGTTTTTACCTGATTTTTGTTATTTAGTGCAGAAGAGAATCATGTTTTCCCTCAGTGGCTTGTTTTTTACGAGGCTAGAGGAACATACGGCCTCCCTTTAATCCTCATTCTGCCCCACTGTGACCCTGAGTGTCCTGGCACTGTGCTTGGTTTGGGAGAGTTGCACTCAGCCTGGCTTTAACTTTTCCACCCCACAACCAACACGATTCTGAATGACATCCAGTTCTTCTTGTTCTTTTCAAACATATTGGGGCTGTTTCAGTCTTTTAATTATTTTTTGTATATAGTCCCTCATGGAATTGAGACCTTTCTCTAAATGTGAAGCAGTTAAAGATACTGCTTTGTTTTCTTTTCATTAAGTTGTGTTCTTTCTATTATTTGTGACCAGTAGGATTCATGCTTATCCAGAGCATTAGTTATCCACAATTAGTGAATACATCCTCATCTACCAATAGCCAATTTATGACTTTGATGATTTTGATTTTGAATTTGTGAAACACATTGCTCTTAAATCTGGATGTCGAACTGTTGATTGACCTGTTGAAAGATCGTATTCCAAAAAAGGCAGATGAGTTGAACCAGATTTTGTGGTTCGGTAGGTGGAATGCATTTTCAAAGAACCGGAGAGCCCTGTTGAAGATCTTGGCAGATAGTCAGGCAAACTGAATCCTTAAAGATCATTGTTTCTGACAACCCTGTAAACTGTTTCCCCCCCCACCTCTCATGGCAGTGTTGCAATAGAGGCATGACTCGTGATAAAAATCGTTGAAACCTAATTAGACCTGGCACTGGAATAGCTGTTTCATTGGCCTGGTTGTTGCATATTTGGTTGTTCTGTTTACTGTATGCATTTGTTCTGTGATTCTGTCTGAAACCTCTGGAATGACTGCATCACTTTGATGGTATCAAAAATTAGTTGTAATACAGACACAAACCTTTCCTCCTGTATCCCATCTTTTTTTAATACATTTCAGTAGACAATTCTCTCAGCGCAGATATTATCAATCACACAAGGACACTATATATATATATATAACTATTTAGCTGTTCAATCATATATCTTATTACTCATTAGAATATGCACTGTGCAGTTATATTATGTAGGAAAAAAACAAGTTCAATAAAAACCTGAATGAAAGATCTCTTGGAAACACTTGTCCTCATCTTTAACAGAATATAACAATTTGGACTAGTGCTATCATGGGGCTTACTGTTGATTTAAAAGAAACAGTCCGAGCTGTAAGTCTAATCATTTTCTTTGTTTCTCCACCTGCAGAACTCCAAGGTGCACATTCTAGACACAGAAGGTTTTGAGACCACATTTGGGCCCAAGGCTCAGAGGAAGAGGCCCAGTCTCATGGTGGGGGATGTAAAGGACCTCATAGAAAAGGCTGAGTCCTCAGTCCTGACCTACAATGCAGAAAACGACAAAAACCTGGTGACTGAGGACACAGGGGTCCGGTAAGACCCTCAGAAGATATTAGAATCAAGCCACTACTGGCTACTTTAACTGACCAGAAGCGTGGTTTGCTGTATTTTCATGTGTAAAAGTAGAAATGATTTTTATTATGTTTTTGGGATGTCCGTCCAGTCCCTTCCCGTGAATGCGATTTCTCAGGAACGCCTCCAGCGAATTTCTTCAAATTTGGCTCAAACGTCCACTTGGACTTAAGGACAATCTGGTTAGGATTTAGAGATCAGTGGTTACGGTCACTGTGACCCCACAAAACACATATTTGGTTACAACTCAAGAATTGATAAATAATTGCTAATAATGACAATTTCACGCGCCAATGCTAGTTTTATTCTCATTTCACAACAGGAATGAAGTACGTGAGGAAATCTTCAAAAAGGGTCAGTCCAAGAGGATCTGGGGAGAACTTTACAAGGTAGTGTTTACATCCTTCTCTCAGCATTGTGCTAATGTAGAGTTGGTACATGTGACGTGTTACGGGGTTGTTTTGCATTCCTGACTGTTTTCTTGTTATAGGTGATTGACTCATCTGATGTCATCATCCAAGTGCTTGATGCCCGTGATCCCATTGGAACGCGCTCCAAGAGCATCGAGTCATATATGAAGAAAGAGAAATCCTGGAAACATCTGATCTTTGTTCTAAACAAGTGTGACCTCATCCCCACCTGGGTCACGGTAAGAACAAATATAACATGTTTATCTTTAGTTTCCATTTCATTGGGAGTGAATGTGTCTGTTTTTTTCATAGTATGCTGAAAACAATTTTTTTGTCTCCACTTAATTTTGAAACAGAAACGTTGGGTAGCTCTTTTATCCCAGGAGTACCCCACTCTGGCTTTCCATGCCAGCCTGACCAACTCGTTTGGTAAGGGCTCCCTCATCCAGCTGCTCAGGCAGTTTGGCAAGGTAAGCACATGCCTCAAATTCAAAATATCTTTGATTTAAGCAGAAAACCATTTACTGCTCCAATAGCGGTAACAGATACCATAACCTTTTGCCTTTTATGTCTTACTGTCCACTCAGTGGAATCTTTTTATCTGCAACAAAACTGTTTATTTGCATTTGGCCTTTGCTGTTCAAATTGTATGCTCTGTGATTTGTGAGTGTACTTTTTATTTATGGATTTACTTTATGAAAACGATAACTGAGCTATAATTTAGGACGCTATTGCTTGGAGTTTGGTTCTCCGCTGTCCTTTTTGTTTTTGCCCATTCCAAAAGTGTGTTATACATAGTGTATTGATTGAAATGGTTCATATAGTATATTTCATTATTTACATTTTACTATTAAAAAAGTAAATTAGTTCTTAATACTGTAAACATATTGCAATATAAGGGCAATAACAGTTCCACAGTAAAGGACTTGTATATTTAGCTGTTTCTTTCTCTTTATGTATAATCATAAACAAGGATAGAGTTGAGCATATGATCAATATACAAGATACTGTTGAGTTAATACATTACATTACATTACATTTCATTTAGCAGATGCTTTTATCCAAAGCGACTTACAATAAGTGCATTCAACCAAGGGAGTTCAAACCTAGAACAACAAAAATCAAGAAAGTACAATTCCTCAAGAAAGCTTTGGTAGCTTTGGTAGCTTTGGTTAATACTTTGGTATAAATATCAATTTGTATCTATTGCTGGATAAGGCCATTTTGTGCTATGCTGAGATTCAATTAGCAGGATTGCAGAATCACAAACATTGTTAGGATATACTGCATGTATCAATGTGTTGATGAAGTACCTTGAATTGTTCAAATTAATTTAATGGAGTAGTCATTAGACATTCCTTTAATATTTTTCTATAAATAGTTCCTTAATCAAATTTCTAAAACCGTTACTACATTATAACATATATTGCTAACCCGACGTTAAAATTAGCTGAACTCTCTAAAAGTAGACCTGAACATGAAATGTGACGTAGTGAAACGTGTTTGTAAAAAAGCGTGGGACTTAAAAGATCTAAAAAAAAGTTTGCTATTCGAATGGAATGTTCTTGTTGAGTTGAATATTGTGATTTAAAGAGGCTGTTATGAGACACAGAACACTTCCATTATTTTTTTCCTTGTAAAAGTTTTCTCTGGACGCATTCACCAAAATTTCTGGAGATAACAAGATGAAAAACCTGTTCCAAAAACAGCCTTGATAGTTTACCTCCTGGGACAGAAATAAAAGTTAGCTTTACCTCTTGTTTTAAAAGGTTTCGTGATTTTCTTGTTTACATAAGAAATCCTTTTTAAGATATCTTTTGGTATGTGTTTTGAACAAACTACATTGTGGCTCTGGAGTGATGACAAGTTCACTCAGTTTATTGCTAATGGCAACGGAGCCCCGTCTTAAATTACCTCCATGGACAGAGGACAGACTGAGGATGTTGTTGTTGAGGAAACACCACATTCTGACATTATTTTTTGCCTCCCACAGCTCCACACAGACAAGAAACAGATCAGTGTGGGTTTCATTGGCTACCCCAATGTGGGAAAGAGCTCGGTCATCAACACACTGCGGTCTAAGAAGGTCTGCAATGTGGCACCCCTTGCCGGAGAAACAAAGGTAAGTTTCAAGTCTCCGCTCAGCCATTCAAACTAAATCTAAACATGTGATTTGAAGTATGGCAACATTGAAAGTGTGTTTAGTAAGCACTGCACTGGAGGGTTCTGTAAAAAGGAATACAGGAAACAGTTTTGAAATCCAAAATCCAATTAATGCTGAGTGTTCATATGAGTGCCTCTTGTTGAAAATCTTTCCTGCCTAAACAATTATAAATCGCAATATTGACAATATATAAAGGCCTAGAATTAAGAGTATGAAAAGAAAAGACCCGAGCAGTATGATACAGTACTAATAAAAAAGGGACAAGAGCAAAGAAGGGAATGGTATTTTTGTGTATAGAGTGAAAAGGAAAAGGGAGCTTTGATTCCGTGGGAAGGTGATGTGAGGTGAAAAGATGCATGTTCCTCTTCTTAATTGTTGGTAGCTGCAACAACAGAAGTAGTGGGCTCAGAGTTCTTAACTATATAGCTGAAAATCTACAGAGAGACTGGGCCAAGAGAAAGAACAACAACCATTTTCATCCTTAATTTCCTATGTCTGGGGCTGCTTATCCTGTTTGGAAACGAGCAAGGGTCTAAAAACCTCAATGTCCACAGCAAGGTCAAGTGGAAAGAAGGGGAGAGGGGAGATTTTCTCTTGCACACCCAGCCAGTGAATCTGATGGGCCTGCTGCCAACCCTCCTTTATTTCTCACCTTGTCTTTCATTCTCACCACATGCTGGCTGCACTGCCATGACCCTCGTTCTTACTTTTGTTCAAATGGATGTGCGTTTATGTTTGGTAGTGCAGTACGCGTTCAGAAAGGGCCTATTGCTGCTCACTGTGTTGTTGGGTGGCAAGTCCGTTCTCTTGCGTGTGGCCGTTCAGAACGCGTGCCCCTTCGCAGCGGGCCGATTGCTTGGCTTCCGGTATCGGTTGTGCTGCAGGGACTGAAGAAGAGTTTGGTTGGAGTGTTAGTATGTCCAGTGTCCAGCAGCAAAAGTAAACTGCAGCCAACATCCGCGGCCCCTAAAGCCCCCCCTAAGGACAACATGCTCAAGTCTGCAGAGCTCTAAAGCTTCTACACAGAGCGCTGTTGGCTATTCGAGGTTTAATAATATTGAATGTGTCGTGTGTCCAAATTTCACAAAATTTTGACAACGCAATCCTTGGAAATCCGCAGCAAAACACCCACCAAGTGTGAAGTAGGTTGGATAAACGGTTCTCAAGATATGCGTAGAACAGACGGGCAGTTGGACAGACGCTACAAAGCAAGGAATCTCGCCCGGTCTGTCTAAGATGTGAAAAGTTTGTAGCATATGGAGAAAAGAAAGGAAGCCATTATCATAGTTCTTGGTCAGATTCAAAACATTTTGAAAATATTTTGCCAAGATCTAACATCTCATGTGAATCTGAAAGGATTTAATCATTCAGACAATATTAATCTCCTTTCTTTTTTTTAGGTGTGGCAGTACATCACTTTGATGAGGCGCATCTTCCTCATCGACTGTCCTGGTGTTGTCTACCCTTCAGAAGACAGTGAATCTGATATTGTCCTGAAAGGAGTGGTAAGTCTCTATTTTTTTTTTCTTTCTGTACTTAGGTTTTGTGATATGTGCCTCACATACTTCTGCTACAACCCAATAGAATGGAGGTGAATCATTTGTGCTCCTCCATAGCACAGAAAAACAGTAGCATCTGAAAGACACACTGTCCCAGAGACTGTTAATGTTGGATATGTGACAGCTCTAGTACCTGGAACGTGATGAACAAAGAATTGAAAGTGGATTCTTTTTGCTAATACCCGGCTGTTAAAAAATGCCATAATCAGCGCCGATTCTGATCCTCCAGATCCTTTTTCCAGATCCTAGGTTTAACATTTAGGCCACGTAGTCCCTGTAACTGAAAGGTTGCAGGTCCATATCTTAAACTGCACGCCTGTTTCTTCCCTTTCCTCACAAAGGTTCAAGTGGAGAAGATTAAGAACCCAGAGGAGCACATTGGGGCAGTACTGGAGCGGGCCAAGCAAGAATACATTCAGAAGACTTACCGCATCCCCAGTTGGACCTCTCCTGAAGACTTCCTTGAGAAGATGGCATTTCGCACTGGGAAACTGATGAAGGTCTGAATCGTCCTCTTTCATTTTCTTGCTTGCGGTACATTAATAGGATATACTTAAAACTGCTCTGCCTCAAGTTTGAATCCATTTATTTAGTTCATAAAAATGTAATTATATAACAGTATCATATCAGTATACCTACAAGTACAAATTTTAATTCCTTTTTATGAAGTGCAAGACCAAATCCTTACGTAATACATCTGGTCTTTTTTTGGCTTCCAGTTAAATAGCAAAGCGTATGTGAACCACCAGTGTAAAGCCTTAACTTGAGCAATGTATTCTTGACATCCTACAGGGCGGTGAGCCAGATATTACTGCAGTCTCCAAAATGGTGTTGAATGATTGGCAGAGAGGACGTATCCCCTTCTTTGTGAAACCACCTGGGCCTGAGGGGGATCCAGAGGTAAGAGTTTATTCTGTTTAATCAGTGAATAACTTTTCATCTGCACCAACCTGGGCCCTGTGTTGTCAACCTGTGTTTTGTGTCTGTCATTTATTTTAATTTTTTTCTAGGACAAGGCGCGATTGCCAGTAGTTGAAGGGCCCTCAGAGGCAGTTGAGACTATGCAGGAGGAACAGCCAGACAATCCAGATGCCATCTCGGAGGAACATGAGAAGCAGCAGCAGCAGCAGAGAAAGAAGGAGCAGGTCACGAAGATTCTGTCTAATGTGCGACAGAACTTTGGCAAGATCAATGTGGCACCTGACTTCAGCGAGGAAGACTTGGTTCCCGTGGAGATGCCTGACCTGGTGCTGTCTGACTTCTCTGGCTCTGATGGTGAAGAGGAAGGCAGTGAGGACGAGGAGGGTGGAGAGGAAGACGCGGCCAATGTTGAACCGGCTGGTGGAGAGACTGTGGACGCCGAGCCTGCAACCACTCAGACTGGCAAAGCAAACGACAACAAGAGTTCACGGAAGGTGATTCGTGAGCTGGATGAGAAGATCTCCAAGTACAAGCATTTCCTGGACCGGGCCAAATCCAAACGCTTCTCTGCAATCCGGTCTGTTTGCTCTCCACCAAACCTCACTGACATATTTTCTTTGTTTTGCCCTAATTTCTTTTATCCAGTAAAGTACATAAGTTGTCAGGCAGAGAGATGCCACGCATTTGAGGTGGTCCGTGCTAACCAGCCTCTAAGCCCCTGAGGACGAGCAGTCATTAGTTTTAATCTCTGATCACCGGTCTGTTTCCATAACTTTTCCATGTCTTTGTGTTCTTAAATCTCTCGTTGAATTTCAGCCCACACAAGTCAAGAACTAGCTGCATAGATAATCACTGTTCATTACAACAGATCCCAACCATTTGCTTTGTTTGGAATTTATTTACTTATGTTTTTCTTTGGACAGGATACCTAAGGCGCTGTCTGACAAAGCGTTCACGGACATCAAGACTAAACAAGCGGCGGCGGCAGTAGCAAAGGAAGCACCGAAGAAAGGTAGTCAATCAACATGTTTGTCATGACTTTGTATGGTGCTGAAGGTAGACTTTCTTTTTTGGAAGATATAGCAGACTTGGTTAGGGTTCCAACAAAACATTCACAGTTCCTCAGAAACAAAAAGAAAAGCACACAAGCATGCCATCTTACTGGTATGATGATGTATTTTCCCAAGTTTGACACATTAATTCTTAAATACTGATTCATACGGTATTTTGCCTGTAGCCTCACAAATTGGGTTGGTGAGGTTAACCTTTGAGATCCAGCCAGGCACTGACTCACATTTGTCAATCTTTGTTGGAATTCAGATGCAAACCAGAAGAGCAATAAGAGGAAAGCTGAGGACGACGAGGAGTCCACCAAATCCCACAGATTGACATCGAAACAGGTATGCAGTGTTCCTCCTCTGTGACGTCAAACAGACTCTCTGTGTCGACGCGTTTGGTGAACTTCTATTTCCCTTATAAAGTACAGTGTAGACCTGCTTTATATGAAAAGTGTCATAAGATAACCTCTTGTGTGTGTGTGTGTGTATATATACATACATACATACATACATACATACATACATACAGGTATATAAAGTTGACTTGACTTACAGGACTGAAGCTCATGTTTTTCCTCTGTTCTCTTTATCCATCTCTACAGAGAAGAGCAATGGACCGTGCGAAGAAGACGAAGAAAGTTGGTGTGCGCTATTACGAAACGCACAATGTGAAGAACAAGAACAAGGACAGAAAGATCCCAGCAGCAGCCACAGCAGGCCAAAAGGCAAAAAGATCAAAGCACTAGACTGGAGTACTAAAATAGAACATTTGTAATAAATCTTTATTTAAACTAGCCAAAAAGGCCACACTTGATAGTGTAGAGTTGATAGAAGGTGGAATGCTGACTAAGTGTTCAATGGTCTTTATCAAGTGGCTACTTGATGCCTTATCTTGACTGTGACTGTCTCTCTGGGAAATTACATTTTTATCTTGCCTTTTCAACTTTCTTTTCTCCTTAAACCAGGACTATTTTTGAATGACATTTCATTCATCATTTACAGGTGTAATTCTCTCTTGACGTTCAAGAGAAAGGTACAGCTTTTGTGAACTGTACTCGTCATGCCATGCTATAATAAAATACTTGTTAATTACAATCGGTTAAGTTTCTATTAATTCATACAAAATACAAGACAAAAGATAAATCTAACATTCCTTACTGGGAAATGGAAACCCAGTTCTTGTTCGGCGAAGTTACTTCATTGCTGTAACGATCCCTTCCAGTTGGTCCTGAATAGGAAGACAAATATAAAAATCTTAAGACAACATAGTTGGTTCCGAATCTAATATTATTATTTTTTCTTTGGTATATT
Source organism: Ophiodon elongatus (assembly GCA_016806645.1). Taxonomy (NCBI): domain Eukaryota; kingdom Metazoa; phylum Chordata; class Actinopteri; order Perciformes; family Hexagrammidae; genus Ophiodon; species Ophiodon elongatus. The sequence continues at coordinate 6,336,970 of JACSYO010000415.1, read as the reverse complement.
AAAAAGAAACATCACCTTGAGCTGCTGATTGGTTCTCTGAAGGAACTGAATCTCTTTAGTATATTTCTTCTCCTCCACCTGTCGCCTTTCGTTTTCTCTCTTTTCAATAGCTTCATTGTTGGCTCTCTGTTCGATCAGTTGCTGCTTCAGGTCTTGTTTCTCCTTTTCCAGATCAGAAATCTAGACATGAAAAAAGACAAACTTGTAAGTCAATTATGCAAAGAGCACTTCCACCATCTTTATTTTACACTCAAAGGGAAATGGTGCTCTCTGCTGGATACCTTACTGAAAAACTATCTCTATGGCTTTGGATGAGGGAAAAATTTACAAAGATCAATCTGTTCAAATCTGAAGTTTTGCAAAAATGTAAGCTGTTGGATCCTCATGCCCTTTATGCAGTTGTTTGTTATAAGTCATAATAAATGACTGTCCTTACGCTATTCTCCATGTCAGTCTTGCCCTGCTCAGCCTGCAGTGCTTTCCTTATTCCAAATGCCACGCCGCTCTCATACAGTGTCTGGTATACCGCAATGGTCATTTTAATCTCATCTCTGACCCTCAGCTGCAACAAACCCCTCTCAGCGCAGTTGATGGTCACCTGTCTGATCAGCTCATCTGTAACAGAAATAGAAAATTAGGAGAATAGGACAATTAAGCTAATGTTGATGTGGGTGAAAATGGGGCCTTCATTGGAATATAGGAACATGGTTCCGTCAGAAAAAAAGCTTAAAGAAGATATCAAATCCAGCCATATCGATCCCAAAACAAACTATAATACTTGTCCTTTAGTTCTGTGTATAAATCAGTGTATTGATCCGTCATTGTAACCACAGTGATCACCAGCATCTCTGCCCCCTCCTTACCAAAGCACTGGGAATATAACTCCATGCGGACGGGACAGATTCCTGTTTCTCTGGCCTGCTTTTGCTGCAGCTTCATGTCCAGCAGTTCCTCGAGGTGAATGACGTCTGCTCTGGTAGACGGTGCACTAGACACTTGCTGCACCCACAGTTGGTTTCCCTCCATCCATTCCCTGCAATGGCAGACGTTGAGAGTGTGTGGTTTGTACTTGTTGAACGATATAGTGTTGATGGTCGGAGCCATACCTACCTGGGTGGAAGGAGGCAGTCCAGGATCTCCTGATTTTCCTGCTTGGCATCAGTTGCTGATTTTGTCTTAGGAGGGGGTGGAACAGGGTTGGAGTTGCCAGGCTGCTCAGGGCTCACTCTCAAAGGCCGTCCCTGTAGTACAAAGTAGTTTAACACATTATTTATTGCATGTCCATAACGTCACCTGTCCTAATAAAATCTGATATTTATTAAATGGCCGATAACTTGTTAATACACTGCCTTGTAATTCACTCACACATTGACAGACCTGTTCCACACCCAAGCTGTGCCGTGTATAAGAAAGGACAGTAGGCTAGTAACAGTATCTGGCCGACGTTGCCACACAGAGACAACGCAAGTTGCTGCTGGAATTTCAATGCAAGGCAACGAGTGCTACAGCTTATATTCTTTACCACCCTTTTTTTCCCCAGAGTTTACAGACTTAAATCTCCTTTTTAGTAATATGATTATAATCAAGTTTCTTCCTGTAAAACACCACATTTTGAAGGTTTTGTAAATGAACGGTACTATATCTAAATGACTCACATGACATTTTTAAGCTTTTTAACTACGTTATTTTTCGTCTAACTAACTGGCCATCTGTTTGTGACCCGTTTGTACATAAAGTGTTTTATTGTGTATGTCTGTATTCCTCCTCCCTGTCTGTCACAACTTCCTCCAGCCAACGTTCAAGTTAACGACTCCTTCGTTACTTTGTAAACTCACCTTTGGTGATTTCCGGTCTGTGCTTTTGCTGACCACAACTGGATTGTCGTATTTCAGGAGAGACTCGGTTGGTGTCATCATCGTCGGTTCTTTGTTAGAATAATAAAGCTGTTCACTAAAACCAGAGGAGTCTTGCTGTGGGCCTCAGTTACACAAATATCGACGTCCGTTGCTGACAAAAAGTTAGAGTTGCCATGGCAACATCGTCTTGGCGTCAACCGTTCTAACTGGTCCAGAGGGGGCGGACCAAGATGGCGGCTCGAGCGGACGAACTTTGCGACGCTGTGCACCAGGCTTCTTAAAAATATACCTATTGATTTGTTTATCCACCTGCTACTGTAGAAGTGAGTAATTCCACTCGGCAAGTACATTTTGTAACCAACAGTGGGCAAAAACACGTGACCATTCGTCTCTTTCAACGAACGGCGCTAAAGCTAGCTCAACTAGTACGCTAGCTAGCGGTGGGCATGATTATACGCAATACGTCAATGTTCATGCTATGAGGAGCACTTATTTGTTATTGTAAAAGTTATAATGAACGTTACTTAACCTACATATAAGTATTACTCAGGTAGAGGTATTTACTTTCACATATTTAGAAATATCATGGTGCTGCGTTCACTGCTGACCTATTTACCAAGGTATTAGCTTAAGCTTTTCTATTACAACAAGAGGTTGTAAGCAACTTTAGTTTCCTTTATATATAACGTTAGTTATTTGTTCATGTCTTTTTCTATTTTCTCTTTGAATGCCAGGGGGTTAAGAAACAATGTAAAATGTATGGCCTTGTTTTTATTTTATTTATTTATTTATACTTATTTACAAGAATCGCTCTCACTCATAAAATATTGTAATTTTTGGAAATCACAATGGGGCAATGGCATTTGGCTGTCCCATGTAACAGAACGTTCTGCAGGGGTATCTTGTTTAAAACATATTTTTGGAGGAAGCATTTTATATTCCGAATGTGACATTCATGGCCACTTTGTTAGTCTGGTTCTTAAGGTTAATAATATAATTTTAAATGTTGTCAATATTTATGGCTTCAATTGTAAATCTGATATTGACCATTTACTTGATTCCTTGGAAGAAAGACTTGCAAGTTGGTTATTTCAATTTCATGATCCCTACTGAATCACTCCTGTGTAAGACGAGAGCTGGAAAGGCGTATTACTGTTTACTGGAACAAAGCTCAAAGTGAAGACATTTAACAGAATTAACTGGGAGCTCCTTAAATTTGAAATATGTAAATACTTCAGGTAATATGTCAGCCTGCTCGCTAAATCCAGACAAATCCAGGAAGAGGAGGTTATTTCAGAAATCTCATCCCTTTTTGATGTGCCACCAGAAGCCTTATCTAAAGAGGACAAATTAAAATTAACTGGGTTGCAAAGTAATTTAGATGACATGTATAAAATAAAAGCAGAGGGAGCGTTTGTAAGATCGAGGCAGAAATGGCTGGAGCAAGGTGAGCAGATGGCTACCTATTTCTTTAAATTAGAAAAGTCACAAGCCAAATACAATTCTATACTGCCGTTGAATATTGAGGGGACTGTTACTGATGATAAAAAAGGATATTTTGTTTTGTTAAGTATTATTCTACTTTATACAAAACTAAGTTCAATGGGGATGAGTTTAAATTTATGAATTTAAATAAATGTGAGTTATTTGCCTTAAAAAGTAGTGACATAACTTCTATTGATGATACACCTGTCAAGAAAAAAGAGAACTACTTCGGCATTCTTGTAACCAAAGAACAAGACAGATGTCTTCATAATTTGACAGAAACATATTTTTAGTTAGTCAACTGATTAACCCTGAAGGTTATATAATGACCTATGACAATTTCATTTTACACTTCAACTTTCCTGTCTCAGTGAAGGAATATGCTTCTGTAATGACAGCTATTCCTCATGGCTCTGTGATTCTGTGTAAAGGTTTTTCATGTCCAGCTGATGTTTCTTTGGTGAATTTAAAAAAAACAAATATGTCTAACCCTCTTTTTTTTTTGTGTTCTTCGTGTCGGTCACCCGCCAGGACCAGGGACCGTTCACCAGTTAGGAGAGAGACCTCTCATTATTTATTTATTTATTTGTACCTCACACTGCTGACATAACCTTAGGTTGTGAGTATGTCACTTGTGTTCTACTGTTCATCAGTATACAGCCTTTTTGACACAGGTATTACAATGGCTACTGGCATCTAATGCCAACCAGTCGCATGTTGTGCATTAAAAAAAGAAACGGTACCACAACATGCCAATTCACAGAAAATACGGCTCAAGAATTTAATGGTTGTTTCAAATGGGAAAAAGACAGACAAACTGTCGAACAATTGAAAGAATGGCTAAAAATGGGGTTTACTGAAAAAAAGGCAGTTTTAGCCTACAACAATTGGATCAACTCAAAACGTGTTTGGAACAGCGAGAAAAAGACAAAGCAGGAAAACATGAAAGGATGTCCAAGATGGAAAGAAATGTAAACCGTTTAAAGCGGACTGGAAGGGATATAGTATGTGGGGAGAGGAAGCAGAAAGTAGGGAAAGAAAGAGATTAAGAAATGAATGTAAAAAAAGACACATTTATGGAAATGGTTGGAATGGAGAATGCCCTGCTAAAATGTATCCTTCTTTGTCCAAGGTGGTCGTGTGGATCCTGACCTGGACTCCGTGCCGCCGCCATACGCTCCACAAGCTCGGGGAAAGCAATCAAACCACTAGTCCAAAGAAGAAAGAAATTAAGTTTCGTCAACGCAAACTCGATGATGCCCAGCTGACAATATATCAGGCCATGACAGGTGGAGGAAAGGACAGAAAATGGAGGCAACAGGGGCGGTAGAGGAAAGCGGAGGGCCAGAGACTTTGACACCCCAACCGGAGATGTGTGTTATCGTTGTGGCCAATCAGGGCATTGGAGAGGGGACTGCCCACAAGCTCTATGGAACAAAGACACGACTGGTGGGAGGGCTCAGCATACGTCAGACTGAAAGGAGGAGCAGGCGGCGGACCGGACCCCAGAGAAGGACTAACCCAACGCACACGCATCACGACACAGAGGGTGAGTTAAATTCTGATTCTGATTATGACAAACTTGTGCATGCGATACACCCATTAGAAACTAGACAAACACCACTCACACCCACATATCAGATATATTTTTTTAGAAGGTTACCACAAGTCATGCAAACTATTAAAGGTAAACATTTTCCATTTTTGGTTGACTTAGGAGCCTCACTCTGTTTTGCGCACTTCTGCTTTACCTGTCCCTCCCAAGAAAAGTGGCAGATATTGCAGAACCGTTGGCTCATTAGGTGCATCAATTAGTGAACCATACACGAAGCCTTTATCTTGTACAGTTGATGACATCACAGTCAGACACTCATTCCTGCTGTCTGATCGCTGAGCTATGAATTTATTAGGCAGAGATTTGATGTGCATATTTGGAATAATTCTCACGTCAGGCCCTGATGGCCTGATAGTGAGCAGACAAGAATCTGACCAAATTATGAAATATGACCCGACAGATCTGTTGTAAATTTATGAGTGGTCTTTATGATCATCTGAAAGCGACACAACGGCATTACACCTAACTGATTTTGCCTCACAACATTCACCACATGCAGAGTGCCACATGCAGGCTGATTCACTACACCACACACACGTGTCACGTGGAAGAGATGAAAGATTTGAGGAAGTATGGTTTGGAGGGAAAGAGAGAGATAGAGAAGTTAGGTATGCTGGATATTTATAGGACAGAAAATACTGCCGCTGCCTCTGCTTCTTTGTCTCCCGCACAATCCGAGTTGTTTCAGGGGGAGTTTCCGCATGTGTCCTTGGCACGAGGCACAGGAATGGAGTGGAAGGGCATGTCTGACTGGCTGCACAGTCGGACTCAGGTCACTGACTTCAGTCCCACAGAAGATCCTGGTAAACTGTACAGTAAGAAAGGCAACGTATACAAAACAAGATGTACATCACTGCCAACAGTAAAGACAGTTACTCAACTTATGTTTGATCAAAACATACACACCATGGTTTGAAATGTTCCATCTGTCGACATGGCTGAACTGTCGGAGGTGCCCTCCTGTCTATGGTCTGCGCACAAATATGACGTAGGACTGGTGAGGGGTGCGACACCTCTGGTGGTTCACCCAAAATCTGATTTCAGTCCATGCATGAAGGAATATCCACTCAAAACGAGAGGCTACTGATGGTATTACATCCGTTTTTGAGTCTTTATTGAAGGCTGGTGTAATAGTCAAATGTGATGATTCATCGTAATTTATCCGGTTATGAAAATTCGAGATCTGGGGGAACCAAATGATTGGCGATTTGTTTAAGATTTACAAGCCGTTAATGCTTCGGTGCACCCGCGAGCACCTCAAGTTTTTAATCCACACACCATTGTGTCACTCATCCCTCAAGACACAACACCTTTTTGACACACATGTCCATCTCCGCCAAAAAAGCCTAACATTAACGTTAAATCAGTCCTGGTGGGCTGAGAATTATAGTTTTAATAAAAACAATGCTATTGTGCTTTTTCACATTAAAGTGCTGGGAGCTGCTGCACCATTAATGTGGAGCACTCAGGACATAAAGACTCATGAAAAAGAGCATGTATAACTAAAACATGTTTTGACAACATCTAAACATTTGTCATATATGTCAATCATTTAAAACTGCTGGAATAAAAGTAATCCACATTTATTAAATAAAATAAAGGCCAATTATGCATTAATATAAATGCTACCACTCATGCTATTGCTAATGCAGCTTTTGCATTACCTTTGCCTTCATGTAGCCTAAAAAAGCAAAAGACACTGGTAATGGTACTCCTAGTTTCCTGGGATGGGGTTCGATTCCCTGCAGTGTCCTGCAAGTTTTTGGCGTTGACATGAAAGCATTTTTTACTGTAGCAGTTATCAGAAACTTAAAACTATTGTTTTAAACTTGCATACAGGAATATGAAAGACTGTCTTTACACTGTCATTCATTCATTCAGAAATCTTTCCTTCCTTCAGTCTCTGCAGCCTGTACTCTATGAGCTGACTGTGTGTGGGTTCACTTTGACATAGTCAGGCGGTACAACCAATGTAAAACTAGAAAAACATGATTTTATTTTTTTTTAAATTACATGTATACATTTTCTAACAAGAACAAAAACTAATACAGGAGTCCAAGTAGATGCCTGATTAATTAGAAATAAGTTGCAAAAGTCAGGTGGCGCAACCAGTAAGTCAGGTGGTGCAACTGCAAGGAATGTCACTATTTTATATTATATTTGAAGCTCTAAGATTATTTACTAAATTTTGTAATAGTTTAAAGTTAAAGGCAGGGTTGGTAATTATGAGAAACTAGCAATAGTAAGCTAGATTTTTAAAAGTTATCCAACCCCAAAAAACGGCTCTTTTCCAATGAATGTAGTGAGCAGCACTACATCCCAAAGTTGTAAATCTAGCGAGGAAGTCTCCAAGTCTTCAATGCTGACAGTCCGTCCCTTCAGGCATCTCTCCAAAGCCACTCCCCCCAAAATGATCATTATGAATGTAAGCAACAAACATGGCGGCTATTAGTACTCACAGCTGTTAGAATTGCAGCTTGTGGAAGACTGGTGATGAGCAATGAGGGCACTGTGCAGAGTACCCGGAGGCAGGCAGATACGCAACAGGTAGCTCGTCCAATCGTTATTTACGGACTCAATGAAATGATCGGACAGGTTTATTACAGTCCTGCGAAATTCACAGATACCGGAATGTTTTTGTCAGAGCTTTTGATTCATTGATAACTTTCAAGATGTAATGAGAATTTCAACAAAAATATCAAATGTTTTTGAAGATACAATATACTTTTAAACTGTTTTCATGATAATATTTAAAAATTATTTGAGACACCAATGTTACATATAGCGAAATCAGCATGACTCGGGGAGCGCATTTAAAATGATTCGGCTTCTAGAGAAGCATTTCTTGCCAGAAGAAAAGAGAGCTAATACATCTTGATAAACTCCAATTTTTCTTAAGTTATTTATTCATGGTTTATTTTTCAGTTCTTACATTCATCCAGTAGTCAGTCCAGTAGTATATATACATGTGTAAATATATATATAATATATAAATATAAATATATATATTATATATATGGCGAATCGCCGCCTTAATGTGGTGGAGGAGTGGCTCAGTGATCCTGGGAGCTATGTTGTCCAGGGCATCCCAAGGCAGGGTCTCCCAAGACCGCAAGACTAGAAAAGCGCTATACAAGTACAGGTCCATTTACACTGTGGACTCACCACCCGCAGGAACAAGCATCAGGGTCGGGTGCTATGTAGACCGGGCAGGGGGCCTGGGCAAGCCGATCGCCGGCAGCATAGACTAGCTCTGGGAATGTCACCTCGCTAGCAAGGAAAGAGCCAGAGTTGGTGCAGGCGGTGGAGGTGGAGCGGTACCAGCTAGATATAGTTGGGCTCACCTCCACGTACAGTGCCGCCGTGTTGGAGTTTTCCCAAAGAACGAGAGGGGGGTCGCCTCCCTGCGCCTGTGGGTTGCGGGGAGTTAGGCTCTAACTGTTGTTTGTGCTTATGCACCAAACAGCAGTTCGGAATATCCGGCCTTCTTGGAGTCAGTGCGAGGGGTCCTTGAAAGGGCGCTTCCTGCTGACTCCATAGTTCTCCTGGGATACTTCAACGCTCACGTGGGCAATGACAGAGAAACCTGGCGGGGGGTGATTGGGAGGAACGGCTTGCCCGATCTGAACCCGAGTGGTGTCTCGCTATTGGACTTCTGTGCTATCCACGGTTTGTCCATAACGGACACCATGTTCGAACATAAGGTGGTTCATAAGTGTACCTAGTACCAGAACACCCTAAGCCGGAGATCAATGATCGACTTTGTAATCGTATCATCTGATCTGCGGCCGTATGTCTTGGACACTCGGCTGAAGAGAGGAGCAGAGCTGTCAACTGATCACTACCTGGTGGTGAGTTGGATCAGATGGCGAGGGAGCCAGCTGGAATGACCTGGCAAGCACAAAGGTCTTCAACTCCCACATCCGGAAGAACTTCTCACACATCCCGAGGGAGGTAGGGGACATGGAATCCGAGTGGACCATGTTCAAAGTCTCTATTGTGGACGTGGCCGCTAGGAGCTGTGGTCGGAAGGTCATTGGTGCCTGTCATGGCGGCAACCCGAGAACCCGGTGGTGGACACCGGAGGTGAGAGAAGCTGAAGAAGGAGGCCTTTCGGGCCCTTTTTGGCTCAGGGGTCTCCTGAAGCAGCTGAGAGGTACCGGCAGTTCAGAAGGGCCAAAGCTGCGGTGGTCACGGATGCTAAAACTCGGGCATGGGAGGAGTTCGGGGAGGCCATGGAGAAGGACTTTCAGTTGGCCTCAAGGAGGTTCTGGCAAACCATCCGACGGCTCAGGAAGGGAAAGCAGGGCCTACCCCAGGCTGTTCTAAGCAGGGGGGGGGAGCTGATGATCCGGACGGGGGACATCTTGGGCGGTAGAGGAGCACTTTGAGGAACTCCTAAAGCCGACCAACATGTCTCCTGGAGAGGAGGCAGTGCCTGAAGACTTGGGGGGAGTTACACCCATATCCCTGGCAGAGGCCGCCACGGTAGTCAAAAAGCTCCTTGGTGGCAAAGCGCCGGGGGTGGATGAAATCCGCCCTGAGATGCTGAAGGCGCTGGACATTGTTGTGCTGTCTTGGCTGACACGCCTTTTCAATGTCGCATGGGGATCGGAACAGTGCTCATGGACTGGCAGACTAGGGTGGTGGTTCCCATTTTCAAAAAGTGGGACCGGAGAGTATGCTCGAATTATCGGGGTATCACACTACTCAGTCTCCCGGGGACAGCGTATGCCAGTGTGCTGGAAAGGCGGCTCCGACCGTTTGTCGAACCTCAGCTAGCAGTGTGGATTCCGTCCCAGTCGTGGAACAGTGGACCAGCTCTTTACTCACGCAAGACTACTGGAGGGGTCCTGGGAGTTTGCCCAACCAGTCTACATGTGCTTTGTGGACTTGGAGAAGACTTTCGACCGGGACCCTCGGGGGGTTTTGTCGGGGTGCTGCGGGCGTATGGGGTGCCGGACCCGTTGCAATGGGCTATCCGGTCTCTGTACGACTGCAGTAGGAGCTGTGTTCGTATTCTCAGCATTAAGTCAGTTCCCGGTGGCTGTTGGCCTCCGCCAGGGCTGCCCTTTATCACTGGTCCTGTTCGTGATTTTCATGGACAGGATATCTAGGCGCAGCCGGGGGGGAGAGGGTGGAGAACGTCAGGTTCGGGGGTCTCGGGATCGCCTCTCTGCTGTTTGGAGATGATGTGGTCCTGTTGGCCTCCTCGGACCGTGACCTCCAGCATTCACTGGGGCGGTTAGCACCTCCAAATCTAAGGCCATGGTGCTCTGCCGGAAACTGGTGGATTGCTCCCTCCAGGTGGGGATGGAGTGCCTACCGCAAGCGAAGGAGTTTAAGTATCTTGGGGTCTTGTTCACAAGTGAGGGTAATATGGAGTGGGAGATCGACCAGCGGATCGGTGCAGCTGCAGCAGTGAAACAGGCGCTGCACCGGACCGGTGTGGTGAAGAGGAAGCTGAGCCGGAAGGCGAAGCTCTCAATTTACCGGGCGGTCTACGAACTCTGGGTCGTGACCGAAAGAACAAGGTTGCGGATACAAGCGGCCAAAATGAGTTTCCTTACCCTATCTCTAAGGCTGAGCCTTAGAGATAGGGTAAGGAGCTCGGACATCAGGAGGGAACTTGGAGTTGAGGCTGACTCCTTCTGTCGAAAGGAGTTAGCTGAGGTGGTTCGGGCATCTAATTAGGATGCCTCCTGGGCACCTTCCACTGGAGGTTTTCTGGGCACAACCAACTGATAGGAGACCCCGGGGAAGACCCAGAACATGCTCATATCCATATGCCCAGGATCCATATATATATATATATATATAAAGTTGACTTGACTCACATGAATGAAGTTGAAAAGCTCATGTTTTTCCTCTGTTCTCTTTATCTATCTCTACAGAGAAAAGCAATGGACCGTGCGAAGAAGGCGAAGAAAGTTGGAGTATGCTATTACGAAACTCACAATGTGAAGAACAAGAAAGGTCCCAGCATCAGCCACAGCAGTTCAAAAGACCAAAGCACTAGACTTAAATCTTTATTTAAACCTGCCAAAAAAGCCACACTTGTATTGATAGTGTAGAGTTGATAGAAGGTGGAATGCTGACTAAGTGTTCAATGGTCTTTATCAAGTGGCCACTTGATGCCTTATCTTGACCGTGACTGTCTTTCTGGGAAATTACATTTTTATCTTGCCTTTTCAACTTTCTTTTCTCCTTAAACCAGGACTATTTTTGAATGACATTTCATTCATCATTTACAGGTGTAATTCTCTCTTGACGTTCAAGAGAAAGGTACAGCTTTTGTGAACTGTACTCGTCATGCCATGCTATAATAAAATACTTGTTAATTACAATCGGTTAAGTTTCTATTAATTCATACAAAATACAAGACAAAAGATAAATCTAACATTCCTTACTGGGAAATGGAAACCCAGTTCTTGTTCGGCGAAGTTACTTCATTGCTGTAATGATCCCTTCCAGTTGGCTCTGAATAGGAAGACAAATATAAAAATCTTAAGACAACATAGCTGCCATTGGTTCTAAATCTAAAAAAAACCAAATTTCTTTGATATATTAAAAAGAAACATCACCTTGATCTGCTGGTTAGTTCTCTTCAGGAACTGAATCTCTTCCGTATTCTTCTTTTCCTCCACCTGTCGCCTTTCGTTTTCTCTCTTTTCAATAGCTTCATTGTTGGCTCTCTGTTCGATCAGTTGCTGCTTCAGGTCTTGTTTCTCCTTTTCCAGATCAGAAATCTAGACATGAAAAAAGACAAACTTGTAAGTCAATTATGCAAAGAGGACTTCCACCATCTTTATTTTACACTCAAAGGGAAATGGTGCTCTCTGCTGGATACCTTACTGAAAAACAGTTTATCACTATATTCCTATGGCTTTGGATGAGGGAAAAATTTACAAAAATAAATCTGTTTTCCATGAAGTGTTGCAAAAATGTAAGCTGTTGGATCCTCGTGCCCTTTATGCAGTTGTTTGTTGTAAGTCATAATAAGTGACTAAATGTCCTTACACTATTCTCCATGTCAATCTTGCCCTGCTCAGCCTGCAGTGCTTTCCTTATTCCAAAAGCCACGCCACTCTCATACAGTGTCCGGTAGGCAGCAATGGTCATTTTAATCTCATCTCTGACCCTCAGCAGCAACAAACCCCTCTCAGCGCAGTTGATGGTCACCTGTCTGATCAGCTCATCTGTAACAGAAATAGAAAATTAGGACAATAGGACAAAAAGCTAATGTTGATGTGGGTGAAAATTGGGCCTTCATTAGAATATAGGAACATGGTTTCGTCAGAAAAAAAGCCTAATGAAGATATCAATTCAGCCATATCGATCCCAAAACAAACTATAATACTTGTCCTTTAGCTATGTGTATAAATCAGTGTATTGATCCGTCATTGTAACCGCAGTGATCGCCAGCATCTCTGCCCCCTCCTTACCAAAGCACTGAGAATATAACTCCCTGCGGACGGGACAGATTCCTGTTTCTATGGCCTGCTTTTGCTGCAGCTTTATGTCCAGCAGTTCCTCGAGGTGAATGACGTCTGCTCTGGTAGACGGTGCACTAGACACTTGTTGCACCCACAGTTGGTTTCCCTCCATCCATTCCCTGCAATGGAAGACGTTGAGAGTGTGTGGTTTGTACTTGTTGAACGATATAGTGTTGATGGTCAGAGCCATACCTACCTGGGTGGAAGGAGGCAGTTCAAGATCTCTTGATTTTCCTGCTTGGGGGCATCATCAGTTGCTGATTTTGTCTTAGGAGGGGGTGGAACAGGGTTGGAGTTGGCAGGCTGCTGAGGGCTAACTCTCAAATGCCGTCCCTGTAGTGAAAAGTAGTTTAACACATTATATATTGCATTTCCTTAACGTCACCTGTCCTAATCAAATTAGATATTATTTAAATGGCTGATACCTTTTTAATACACTGCCTTGTAATTCACTCACACATTACTTTTTTGAAGTTTACAGACTTAAATCCCCTTCTTTTTTTTTTTTCCTCCACATTTTGAAGGTTTTGTAAATTATTGTTACTATATCTAAGTTAATACACATAAATGGCTCACATGACATCTTTCAGCTTTTTAAGTACGTTATTTAAAATAAAGAAGCTTTTCTTTATTTTCATAATTGGTGCACGTAGCACCCGTTAGTAATACCCGTTTTTAAGTCAGGAGATTCAAATTATCGGCCAATCAGTATTCTCCCTGCTGTTTCCAAAATTGCTGAGAAATGTGTTGCAGAGCAACTTATTGAACACCTCGACAGCTCTCCATATCAGTTACATCCTATGCGGTTTGGTTACAGGACTAATCATTCGACTGAAACAGCCAACTGCTTTCTCTTCGAGAATGTGAAGCTTAAAATGGATAAAGGGGGTGTATTAGCAGCACATTTTCTTGACCTCTAGAAGGGTTTTGATACAGTTAATCACAATGTCCTGATTAATAAACTGTCAAATTTGAACTTTTCCCGAGATGTCTCTTGCCTTGCTGAAATCCTACCTTGAAGGAAGAACCCAGTGTGTCAAGAGTGGGTGATGTTTCATCATCTACTCTGAGATCTAACGTGGGAGTACCCCAGGGTTCTATTTTAGGACCTTTATTATTCAGTTTATACATTAAGGATTTGCCGGGTGTCTGCAATGGGTGTGATATTCAAATGTGCGCTGATGATACAGTGATTTATATGCACGCAAAGAACAAAAACCAAGCTGCACTTAAGCTCACGTCCAAAATGAAAAATGTAACTGAATGGCTTGGAGATTCCTGCCTTCACCTGAATGTTAAAAAGTTAAAAACGTTACTGTCTATTTATCGATGAATCTTAGTTTCATTATGTTATTTGAAATTTTGTAATTTTAGGCTGCCATAAAAAAATCGGGTTGGGGACAGCAGATGAAAATGAGCCTCTCTGGCTCACTCACAGTTGTACTGTTGATTGATGTGCATTGTTCCTGCAAAATAAACAGCAAAGAATAAAAACTGTCCATCTGTTTTTGACCCGTTTGTAAATTAAGTGTTTTATTGTGAATGTCCTGTATTCCTCCTCCCTGTCTGCCACAACTTCATCCAACCAACGTTCACGTTAACGACTCCTTCGTTACTTTGTGAACTCACCTTTGGTGATTTCCGGTCTGTGCTTTTGCTGACCACAACTGGATTGTCGTATTTCAGGAGAGACTCGGTTGGTGTCGTCATCGTCGGTTCTCTGTTAGAATAATAAAGCTGTCCACTAAAACCAGGAGCGTCTTCAGTGACACAAAATATCGACGTCCGTTGCTGACAAAAAGTTGGAGTTGTCATGGCAACAGCGTCTTGGCGTCAACCGTCCCAGTTGGTCCACAGGGGGCGGACCAACTGAGAGTCACTTCATTTTGGTGACTCTTGTTATAAACATATAATAATCAACACAACAAACGAGGACAGATGAAGCGTTTCTGGGTTTCCATATTTCCCTTTTATGTCTTAAAATGTGCAATGGCAGAAATGTAAAAAAAAAATAAAAACATCCGCTTCATTCAAAATACCGTAAATGAGAGAACTCGTTCACACGGAACCTTTGTGATACGTTGCTTGTTTCCGTGTTGACAGGAATTATCGGCGTACCACCAGAAGCGGAAGTGTGTAATTTGAGCACAACAGTCGAAGTTTTGTAATAGCGAGTTAGCTTTTGTTTTTAAACGCCCTTTTTTGGTTGGACGGCGATGTGTGTTTAGCTAAATACTGGTTGGATTGGGACACATATATAATAATGACCAAAGAAAAGCGACACAGGAGAAGGGAGTCGCCGGAGCGGGAGCGGGAGCCCAAAGTGAAGATAAAGCAGGAGCAAGTGAGCCCCGTTAGGCCACAGACATCACGCCGCTCGCGGTCGAGATCCAGCGGCAACTCGAGTCCACAGAGGCGGAGAGCGAGCAAGTATGTAGCACGTCAAGAGTCACCGTACCACTTAGTTTTTACCACGTGCTTTTAGTTCCGCTGTGTGTTTTTTTACTTTGACGGACACAACCAACGCGTTGGTCGGTGACTCTTTGTCAGCAATTCTAATTTTATTTTTTTCGCTAACTTCGCCTTTTTAATAAACGCAGCGACGCGTACAAACCCCGCATGAACACGTGAGCCGCGTCTAACCCTCTTTTCTTTTCTTTTCTTTTTTTTTGTGTTCTTCGTGTAGGTCACCCGCCAGGACCAGGGACCGTTCACCAGGTAGGAGGGAGACCTCTCCTATCAGACGAGCCAGCAGATCTCCCAGAAATAGAAGAAGTCGTTCTCCCACACATCGCGGTGCTGATGTCAAGATAAAGCGGGTGATTAGGTTCTAAATTAAGAAAAGAAAAATAATGCTTTAATAGAGATTGAAAAGTGATTATTATTTGTACCTCACACTGCTGCTGGACTGACATACGGTTAGGTTGTGAGTATGTCACCTGTGTTCTACAGTTCATCAGTATACAGCCTTTTTGACACAGGTATTACAATGGCTACTGGCATCTAATGCCAACCAGTCGCATGTTGTGCATTAACAAAAAAACAACAATAAAAAACAAAAAAACTGTACCATAACATGCCGATTCACAGGTTTGGAAAAAAAAAAATAATACACAAAAAATACGGTTCAACAATTTAATGGTTCAAACTTGTTGTTCAAACGGAACCAATATTTGGCCACAATGGGCCGGATCACATAGCTACCACAAAGGCATTAGCACATGACAAACTGCCTACAAGCGGTGATTAAATGTAATAGTCTCATGATTACCCGTCTTAAATGGTGTATGTCAATGTGATGTTTTTGCTCTTATTATAACTACAGTGACTCACCATTTATAAGTGGCATATGCCAGTAGAACAACATAGTCATCAGTGTCATAAACCAGAAACAGTGATGACATAACAACGGCCACTCCGACTGAGTGTAATGCGTGTAAGCCACTGTAACTGTGCAAGCGTGTCCTGGACTAATGGTCGTCATTTTCCCAAAAATCTCCCAGGAGCGGGAGGAGCATCGGGCTGGTGGTGATGAGCGGCGGAGAAGAGGCGATCAGCCAGAGGAGCGGCGGAGCAGGTGGGAATCGGACAGGCCGCGGGAGAGAGAGAGCGGCAGAGACCGACCGAGAGAGCGAGGCGCACTCGCCTCTCAGCAAGCTGAAAGACAGCAGCACGATGAGCGGCGCAGAGAAAACCGCCAGCGGCGCGATGAAACCCAAGAACAGGATACGGGCGAGTCTGAAGGAGGGAGTGACCCACCTGTTGAGAAAGAGAAGCCCAACTTTGGACTGTCGGGGGCTCTAACCGAAGATACAAACACATTCCGGGGGGTGGTCATCAAGTACAACGAGCCACCCGAGGCTCGCATTCCGAAGCGCAGATGGCGGCTGTACCCGTTCAAGAATGACGAGCCCCTTCCAGTCATGTACATTCACAGACAGAGTGCCTATTTGTTGGGTCGTCAGCGGAAAATTGCTGATATCCCCATTGACCACCCGTCCTGCTCCAAGCAACATGCAGTATTCCAGTATCGGTAAGAATAACAATTGTCAGCTGTGGTGTTTTACTTTGCTGTGCTTTTAGAAAACCTCGACTTCAATCCGTCAGATTTGGACAAAATTCCGCTCCGTGTTGCGTTACACTTTGATGATTTTGCTGCTGTATCACAGTAACACTTTTCTGTCTCTCCTCCTGCCCGTATTTCTGTAGACTGATGGCGTTTACACGCGAAGACGGCACCGGTGGCCGCAGGGTAAGGCCTTACATCATTGACCTGGGTTCCGGCAACGGCACCTACCTGAACAATCAGCGCATCGAAGCCCAGCGCTATTACGAGCTCAAAGAAAAAGATGTGATCAAGTTTGGCTTCAGCAGCCGCGAGTACGTCCTCCTGCATGAGTTTTCGGATACAAGCGAGGTGGACGTCAAGGGGGAAGAGGACGACGACGAGGGTCTCGATGAGTAAATTGCTTCCACGACATTTCCCCAGGTTCCTTCAGATTTTACAATATCATAATCAATGTTGAACAGATAGCTGTTTCGTTGGGGAATGGAACACTTAATGGAACTGGTAAATGTGGGACTTCATTACAATGATGGAACAAGGCTGGTTTGTATATTCTGTAATTACTGAACTGTTGCTTAAACCTGCCACGACTGTCTCAAAGAAGACTTCCTACTCTCAGGTTGATTGTCTAATGTCTGTGTGACGCATGACTGATCTCACATCTGACAGTGCTCACAATACAAAGTGCTCGGTGCCAGATAACGATATCTTGCTAAATACAGTAGTTAATTATATATTTTTGGATCACAGCACTCAGTACAAAGTTTAGCAGAAGACTATTCTCTTGTCTATGTCCCAGCTGTATATGTCGATGTACGATACGTGGAATGTGACTCGCATACTGTCAGAGTAAACCATTACAGACATACAACTTGTCATGATATTGCCTTTTCTTTTCTTTTCTTTTCTGCTTTTGTAGTGCAGGGAAAAAATAGTCGATGCTGTTTTGTGTTTTCTTGCACCGATGCTGTGTGTATTTACAGACCTCCCCTTTTTATTTGTGTGTTCGGAAGCCGACAGCATTCATAGTCAATTTTCATTCATGTACTGTAAATAAAGACAGTGAAAATTTGGATTGGACTCGAGAGTTTTAATGTAGACGCCTCATCAGAGCTTTGTACATTTTGTCATGTGTTTTTTTTTATTTTACAATTTTCTATTAAAGATGAATAAACATTAAGATTACGCATTTTTGCATTGAATGTAATTATTTACTGGACACGTGTTTATACATCTTTGCTGCTACTATCTACTTTTTTGTTTTATTTGGTTTATGGAGAATATTCTAGGAATCTGGCCTTAAATATGCCAGGGTGGGATGCTTGTTGAGCTAAATCACAAAGTGCTCACTAACAGCACTGTATGCTTGGTCTTTTAATTTAACTTAATTTCCATTTAAGTTGCAGTACATGAAACAAATAGACATGGCTACGAGGGAAGCAAAGCAAGAGACAACACATTACATTACATTTCATTTAGGGGACGCTTTTATCCAAAGTGACTTACAATAAGTGCATTCAACCACGAGAGTTCAAACCCAGAACAACAAGAATCAAGAAAGTACAATTTCCTCAAGAAAGCCGAACTACCAAGTGCTATAAGTAAGTGCTACTAAAGTGCTATAATATTATTTTGTTTTCATATTTATTTATTTTTTCAAGGTAAAGTCGGAAGAGATGCGTTTTTAGTTTGCTGTCCTGATGTCACACATGATTCATGTCCCACCTGTTCTTCTACTTCTCCGACTGGCCATCTATTTAAAGACTGGGGCTTAAATAGAGACATACCTGGGGAGGATAACGTGTATTTAAACAGTGGCGTTGCGGTAGTGACACCACGAGCTGAAGAATAGCTTTTCACAGCAGATGTCACGCGAGAGTCGAGGCAGAGTTGGCCTTCAGTTTCACTCTCAAAATGTCAGCGGGTTGGGGGGCAGGAGGGCAGGGCGGGTCGAGTGGAGAGGAGCGGAGGGGAGGGGGGCGGGTCGAGTGGGGAGAAAGGGGGCGGGTCGATGGGGGGAGGAGTCGAGGAGGGGAGGGCGGGTCGAGTGGAGAGGAGCGGAGGGGGGCGGGTCGAGTGGGGTGGAGGCGAGGAGGGGAGGAGGAAAGGAGTACCGGGAATGTCAGTGTGCAAGTTGTGTGAGCGGGGGCGGGGACACACCTGGGGAATTACGAGAACACGCAACAGCGCCGCTGCGTTTTTAATGGAAGTTGTCCCGACGGAGGTCATGCGTTGAGCTTCAGCTGCGGAATAAGGCGGACAACAAAAAAAACCCCAACAACAACAATGTACACGACTGAGCGCAGGCGAATGAGCCTGCACGAGCTGAGGAGGAAAGATCCCATTCGGGTGTCAGCTGGAACTTTGTGGCAGGGCTCTCCGACTGTGGAGCCGGGCGGCGCCGCCGGGGGCGCCGGGAAACCGATCGTCTCTCCGCGGAGCCGGACCCGAGCCGTGTCCGTGTCGTACATCGTGAACGAGGAGGACGCGTCGCTGCCGCAGACTGAGGAGAACCTAACCCTGAAATGCCTGAAGGAAGCCTGCGCGGACGCACACGCCGTTTTCAAAACAATCTCGTTCGAGAGAATATGCCAGGGCAGCACTGACATTCTGGATAGCTTCTACAACGCAGGCAAGTGCAGACACGCTGACTGTCGGGTACTTTGGGCTCCACATACGCACAGTACTCTGCCCAATTACGCATACTAACCAGCCCGGATGCGTTCCCCCCCCCGCAGATGTAGCAGTGGTCGAGATGAGCGACTCTTTCTGCCAGCCTTCCCTTTACTATCACTTGGGAGTGAGAGAAAGTTTCAGCATGACCAATAACATAATCCTCTACTGTTACAAGCAAGATAGTGATCTACAGACTATCAAGGTAACTGAACTTGTGTTTGTTATTATGAATAAATGGATGTCATAATTAAACTAGATCTGCAACCATGGATTACAAATTGACCCCGGCCACAAAAGACTTAGTTTGTAATAATTTGCAGTAATTGTGTCAGAATATGCACCGCTTAAGTCAAATGAGAACTTGTATAAAGATGACCTTAAGGGAAGTCCTGCATTATAAACTAAGATCTCCTATCTTGAAGAGGTAGGAGACCCCCTCCCCCCCTACCCCCTCCTCCCTGCATGTTAATCTCTCCTTTAATCTGCAGATTATTTTATTGACTTTTCGATGGTCTGTCTGGTGGGTGAAATGTCAGGAAAATGCAATCACTATTTCCCAGATGTAAATGTGACCTCATCAAATGCTTTGATATGGCACAAAATCCAATTAACAATTATGTAAAACAGAGAAAATTCTGCAATTCATACAGGAGTTAGAGATAAGAGAGCTTTGATAAAGGCGATATTATATCCATAGTAAAGGACAAAGATCATTTGAAATCGGGAGCAAATCAATTGCATTTGTAAAAGACGATAAATGTAATGAAACATTAAGCATTAAAAGCAAAAGCACTGACAACTTGCAAATGGCGTGTGTGTGTGTATATACTTGTACCTGTATGATGTGTGTATTATCTTCCTTCAGGAGCAGTGTGCCAGTTACACATTCATCCCTTACATTGTGTCACCTCAGGGCAAAGTCTTTGCCTGTGACGCTATGATCATGATGACTGGTATCAAAGAGTTGATGCAGCCTAGTTTCCAGCTGGAGCCCCTGCTAACCCCGCTGGTGGAGAGGCTGGTGCATCTGCTGAACAATGTACAAATTCAGTCCAGGTCAGGCATTAACTGGAGGGCTTTGTTCACCATCGGGTGGTAGCCAAAATCCATTCTCATATCAGATAACGCATGCATTTGATTATACTATAACTCACAGCTTCCCCCCCCATTGGCTGATTTGTTGAAGCTTGTGAGAGTGTGGATTGTTGTGATTCCCCTGCTCTTTGTGCTGACAGCGAGTACTTCCGGGACTCAATCAGGCATGAGATTCGTATGGCTCGGGAGCGGTTCAGCGGCCAAGCCCTGAGCGAGGAGTTAGGCCGCATCCAGAAACGCCTCGATAGTGTGGAGCTGCTCACCCCTGATATAGTCATGAACCTGATGTTGTCCTACAGGGATGTTCAGGTGGGTTTTTACATATGCATCTGTGAAAGGTCATGGGTTACTACCAATGGTTGATACCGTGTGTGTGGACTGTGTGTGGACTGTGTGTGGACTGTGTGTGGACTGTGTGTGGACTGTGTGTGGACTGTGTGTGGTTGAGTTAAAACAAATGGGTGTGGTCTGAGCAAGGGCACCAGAAGTAGTGTGGGATCGACCCCCTACTATACACCCCTGGCTCGATTTGTCATCGCAGTGTGATCCCATTGTTTCCCCTTTTTTTTAAATTTAAGATCAATACATTGATTGGTTGTGGAGCCCAACATGCCATTTGTATTGTTTGAGCAAATAAATAATAATAATAATGATTACAAAATAATATTTTTTTTTTATAGAAAGACAACGCAAATCTTCACTACCTAAAGATGTTTGGCATTTTTATTAGATTCATAAAAAGGTCTATGGATCAACTAATTTATTAATTGACAAAACCTTTACCCACAAGAGATGTGCATTTATTGCTTGACATCAAACGTGAAACACCCTGTGTTTCACTATTATAGTGTTAGTGTTGAAGCCATTCAGCAAACAGGTGTGGGAGCCTGCAAGAGTCATGATGAACCAAAACCCCAGATCAGATTGCATGTCATGTCCATATGGGTGTAGATGGCAACAAAAACGACCATTATGGTTTAAATTAATATTAGTAAAATTGTTGTAATAATGCAAACTAGAGACTTGCGAAGAGATCACACCAGCTGCGATGCCAAATCGGGTCAGGGGCGTAAAGGGAGGGGAGGAGAGGGGAGTGGAGGGGGTGGCCCCTTCCCCACTTCCTTCCTCCCTTACTTCCCCCCTTACTTCTGGCGCCCTTGCTCTGACCACTCCATCTTTGAACCCGGCCTTCATTTGGATCTCAACTACAGGTGTGTGTAGATCTCCAGGACCAGATGATGCCATGATCACACACACACACACACACACACACACACACACACACACACACACACACACACACACACACACACACAGACTCGCAAAGTGAAAACAATGCCAGCCAGACACCGTCGCGCCTGGTAATTATTAGATGTCATTGGATGCAAGCATAGTAAATAATACATTTTATACTCTCTTTTCTCAGGACTACGATGCGATAATCAAACTGATGGATACCCTGAACGACCTGCCCATGTGTCTGGTAGCAAAGCATCAGAACATCAAATTTAACTACGTATTTGCTCTAAACAGGTACCCAGATGGCTCCTACTGCATTCCCGTTTTGTTAGTCAACACAATTATACTGTTGTAATCTCTTCTCTGGTTTCAGTTTAGTGTTTATGTGCTATTCTCAGCTGGTAGCCTTTTATTTTTCATTTGTTTATACACGATATAAAGGGTTTTGGTTAAAGCTCCTCAGTGCTGACACAGTCAATTCTTGCCACACCAGGAGAAATCACCCCGGAGATCGCGCTAAGGCTTTGGAGACCATTCTGCCTATTGTGGAGTCGGAGGTCAATGTGGTGTCAGACGTCTACTGCCTGTGTGGACGGATCTACAAGGACATGTTCATGAGCTCCGGGTTCACTGATCAAAGCAGCAGAGACCGGTCCTGCTATTGGTACAACCACTTAGTGTCTTCCAACCTGGTCCACATCTAATGAGAAGTGGCCTTTGTCTGTCTTTTGTAGTCACATGACCTTTTGTCACTACAGATCCTATTTAATAGTACTTTTATGATTGTTGCTCGTTTGTATGCGTTTGCAGTTTATGTTGCATCATTGTTCTGGTGTTACTCATGTCCCCTATCTGTCAGTGTGCGAGTGTTATCCAGCAGCGCTGTTTTTCTATTATTCCACAGGTATGGAAAAGCTTTTGAGATGGAGCCTACTCTTCACTCGGGCATCAACAACGTGGTCCTCCTAATGGTGGCTGGACATGAATTTGACACTTCTATTGAGCTGCGCAAAATAGGTGCTTAATGCTTTCAACTTTTATTGATCAGAGAGAATCGGTGACAAATACCAGTTTTGATAATTTGGTTAGAATACATGTTTATGGTCCACAGATTTAGTGTGTCAAAGTTTCTACTGCTTATGCATGACACTTTATGTTTAAGGGGTATAATCCATAGGTTTTGCTATGATGCAACACCTTTTTTTAATTTGTAAAGTCACAGTTCTGGTTAGAGTTTAAATGTTTTATGCATGCATGCGTTGCAATATGCAGAAAACCAATCGGTTTACAGCTAAGATGTAGGAGAGTTTCTTTATACATATAGTACTTGAGAAACATTCACAATACACATCAGGATTGATACAAGTAATAGTGTTTAGAATGTATATATTATTATCTATCAATTATAATTAATGTAGTGTTACATCCCTATTGGCACATTCTGTGCCAGTAATGCACATACATGATAGCCTTATATTACTACATTGTTCCTGCTCCGGCTCAGCATCCTGGAAGATGAATGAGCTTATGGTTGTGCACACGGCCCTCATCTGTCGACGCACATATGAGTTATATCAGTTTGGAAACGTATCTGTCATTTTGAAACAGTTTTTGCTCTGTGTTACGTTGGTGTTCAGGTGTGACTCTAAGCACCCTGCTCGGTAGAAAAGGCAGTTTGGAGACGATGAAGGACTACTGGGACGTCGGCTTTTACCTCGGAGCGAACATCCTCATTAACGAACAACGAAAAGTCATCTTGGCCTCTGATAAACTCTACAGGCTCAAGGCCCCTATCTGGTGAGGCAGTTCTTCATTAGTAGTAATCATGCAGACCAACATATTTCATCATCAGCATGACTAATTGATTTGATTAAAAGAATCAGAAACCTTTTTTTGGAACTAGAAAGCATTCAGAGAGATTTTGGTCTTTTTTTTTTTTACTTATTCATTTTACGCGGATTAATGAGTTTAGTGTTTCTCTCAGGTATTTGGCATCCATCATGGAGACGTACATCCTGTACCGGCAATTTGCAAAGCTACCTGAGGTGAAACCTCCTAAACAGGACACCATGGACTTCTGGATGGAGCTGCTTTTGCAGGCCTGTAAACCCACTGACTCCACAGGCCGCTGCCCAGTAAGATGTCACTGATAACTTTGACACGAACCATAACAATAAACGGAAAACTTTAAACTTCTCTGGTAGCCAGTATCTGTTAATTGGAACCCAGCTCTGTCCATTTTAAAGTTAAGGCGCACTGCTGTAACTATGTTAACAATATTGAGGGATATGGTCAGGAAATTATGGAGACAGTTTTGACCGACCCGTACAAATATATAAATGTTCTGCTTTTCAGGTGCTCATTCTGGAGCCCAGTAAAGTCCTCCAACCAGCTATTGTGTGCGTGAGCGAGGAGGACGAAAGTCGCACTGTCCAGTTGAAACACGTCACACCCTTAAAGGTATGTAGACCCTCTCTTCCCCCCCCCCACAGAGCCACATTCTTTTTGGGAATACATATTTCTGAGCACTTACCATGCACACAAAATGCAGAATAAATTCCATAATAAAAGGAAGAACCAACTTGTGTCACAATGCTTTATGGTCCAGTAAATGTTTTATCAGGTGGGTGTGTTCTTGTGAAGAAAAATAAAATGACTTCATACCTCAGGACTGTTTGCTTCCTTTCTCTTGCATGTCTACGGGAATGCAGATGAAAGCTGTGTGTCATGTGTACCACACGGTGTATTCATCAGTCCAACAAGTCTTAGTCCCGCGTTTTAACTTTCCTCCTTGATTCTACAGAAAGGCTTACACCAGTGGACTTTCCCAGCCTCTGCAATTCGGGGAGTGAGGTAAAGTGGAGTGCATCATGTCTCTCAACTCCTCTGCGAGTTGTGGGTGTGTTCAAGCCTGCAGTTGAATCAAAGGACCCAAAACATGGAGGTTGTCTGGGAAACCTTGCCTGTCGGTCCCATTTTTGTTGTGTCAATATGGATTCAGGCGTCTTTGTTATTTGTAGGATTTTGTTGATTCCGCATACTGATCAGAGTTGCTGTGTACTATAGCCTTGCAGTGTCTGCCGATTTGCCACTTGTGCAATTTTCAGCAAAGACCCAAAACAGTCAGCTGCTGGACTACTGAAAAACAGCAAGCAAACAAGTTTATCAGCTAGTATCGTGTTTGGTGCAGGGCCTTGTTCATCAGCATTTACTGAATGAATCAATTCCAAAGCTGATACCTTTTTTGTGGTATGCAAACACCAGCCGTTGGTTCCCTGGCACAGAAGAGGGGTTGATAGATACACGGTCTGTTTTAATCAGCGTCAACGTCCTTTATGTTCAGCAGACTTCTATATACAGTTTTTTGACACCGCCATGTGTTTTCATAACAAATACATTTAGGATTAGGACTATTTGAATAGTTAAATTTGCCTTTTTTTCCCCCCTCTGAAGTGCTTCAAAGATTGATGAGCGGAGCTGCTTCCTGTATGTCCACTACAACTCAGATGACTTCCAGCTCTGCTTCCCCTCGGAGCTTCACTGTAAAGGGTGAGTGACGAATAAATTGGCAAAGATACCGCGTGCAACGTGTGTGTCTGTCTGTGTCTGTGTATAACTAGATAGAGAAAGACAGATCATCATTATAGGGTGCAGGAAGATAATCAGCTGTCAGGCCAATAGGCATACTAGCTTTGTTGAAATCAGTGTGTTGCAATCACATTATATGAATCATATTTATTTTTTATTGTCCTTGAGGAAATCCCACTAGGACAGATTATTTTAACTTTCAGTTCAGT
This sequence comes from Ophiodon elongatus, assembly GCA_016806645.1. NCBI lineage: Eukaryota > Metazoa > Chordata > Actinopteri > Perciformes > Hexagrammidae > Ophiodon > Ophiodon elongatus. The sequence continues at coordinate 6,311,645 of JACSYO010000415.1, read as the reverse complement.
TGACCTAAATCACAAAAAGGCCCTTCCTTCTCACCTCTTGTGGTATCTACCACTGCATATAGATTCAGTTTTGAGAGATCCACTGTTGTGGCTCTGCTGCCACCTCCAATGTAATGGAAGTCAAAGTACTCCTAAATCCTGACACAATATCCCGGTTACTCAGAAAACTTGTAAAGAGTTTTTCTTGGCACTTCCTACACTAGAAATGGAATTAAAACTGAAGTTGTCTGCATGGCTGTATACTACTTGGAGAAAGTAGGGACATGTTTTTAGTGATTTGGGTCAACTGATCCCTTTTAAAGGTGCCCTGTAGAGTTTTCCTGAAAATAAACAAAAGTTAAGTTTGCATTTAGTGTTTCTCACCAATACGCATTGTGTGTATCCTTGAGGTCTGACAAACGTGTTGATGGCATTTCCTTCCCCGTAGAATATTTGCAACGTCAACTTAATTATATATATATATATATATATAAATATAAATATAAATATTTATTATAAATCTTACATTGTGTTTATCCACGCTTTGTTGATAGCGGTCTTATTTTTCATTGCCATTGTTGACATCATGCTTCTTTGTGCGTTACAACCTGTAACTGTTGATCCGGAGAATGGTGTGAAACCATGACAGGACGGTGCATCTTGTCGACCGCCTGCTGACATGAACTTCATGCATGAACATGTACATGAACTTCTTCCTGTGTGTTGTGTACAAACAAAAGGGGCTACCACTCATTGCACTGTGATTTAAACCTCCACAGTGGACTGTGTTCATTCTATGCACAAAGGGGATGCTTTCTTCCACATAATGGGCCTTTTGTCTTTTGTGGGTAACTTCTTTGGCAAAAGTCCACAGACACGTCTGATGTTTGCATTCTCTTCATTTTAACGGGAATTCACTGAAACTTCATTCGACCACATACAAGATTAAGCGCATATTCTCATCTCCAATAATGCCTCCTCACACTGTTCTCTCACTAGTTTCTGCGAGCTGGTGAACTCTCTGCTTCAGCTGGCTGAACAGCCTGACCGGGATCTGAACCATCTAGCTGAGGGAATACTAGAGGTCAGTCTCAGTCCTCCATTCCGCTGACCCAGTGTGTGTTCTATTTTAGCTCTCACTTGCCTCAACACGTAGAAAACAACTGCAATCGCTGGGTGGAAATCAAATTCTCAACAACTTAGAAAACATTCCCAAAACATAGTGTCGTGTTTTCCATGTCATTTTGGCGTTGTGTGTAATATCGAGTTGTGTACGTATACATTCATATTTGATTTTATATTCATTCTCAGAATTCCGGACTTTGTTGACTCTGTTTTCATGGCAGAGGTCGCTGGTCTTTCCACTCCTGTTTCTCTCTTCTGCTTGTGAAATTCCTCACAGTTCCTTTGCTGCTCATACTTTCTGATTCACGCGGTCTTCATTTCTCCCTGCAGTACATCTACGAGACCAACGATAATGGCGACAAGGTGGTTCTGGGTAAAGGGACGTACGGTGTGGTGTACGCTGGGAGGGACCAGAGCAACCACATACGCATCGCCATCAAGGAGATCCCTGAGAAGGACCGCACGTAAGAGAAACCAACACTCGCACTGTGTTTCCTTCACTCATCCCTGACTGGGAGACACACTGTTTCCACCAAGAATGTTGTTTTCCATAATAACCTTAACGGGAAACGATCTGGCAGAGATGCCACTCACTGGCAGGCTCCGGATCCCCAGTGCTCTTTAGGAATCTTGGGGGAGATTGATGAGTGTTTACACTCTTCATTTTTTGCTTGTTACTCTATAATGGGCACAAAGAACGTCGGCCCGGCCTTCCATGTCATGTGAAAATAACAGATAATAACAGTGATGTTTAAATCACTTTTTAAGCATCGAAGATGCAGCACAGTATTTATCGTTGTATTTATTGAGCTGTACACAAGACGGAGGAAGAGGGACTCATTGAGTGTGGCGCAATAGCAGCTGTCATGTGACATGTGACAAGCTTTTCCAAGTAGGAGTTCAACTCCCGTTGACCATTTCATTTATTTACTTCAAGTCTAAACCTGATAATTGTTTGAACCTGCAACATTCTTCTCTACCAACTATATACTAACGGAGGTTTTGTGAAAAACATGATTTGACTTTTAGACCAGACCTTTTCTTGTTCTTTTTCACCGATATCAAACAGATTTGAACAACACTGTGTCTTTATCCTGCAATAACAGTGTGTAGATTTTGATTGGATATAGAGTATATATAAGTGTGTTTGTCCATCCCACATGGTTTTAAAACAATGAACTTTACTAATCATATGGGATGTTGTATTGCTGACCTTGTGAAATATCACTGTCACACTTTTCTTTCTCTGTCTTCCCCAGGTACTCCCAGCCCCTTCACGAGGAGATAGCTCTGCACAAGAGGCTAAAACACAGAAATATTGTCCAGTACCTGGGCTCCGTCAGTCAGGAGGGCTTCATCAAGATCTTTATGGAGGAAGTACCTGGAGGTATGGATCCTAAAATGTAAACTTTGAATACTTTCGGCTTCAAAGAGCAGTAGAGGGCGTAACTATCCATTACTGGACGGACATCCTTAGCCAAAATCTACACAAACATACACTGGCTGTATAATATATAAAATTAACTTCTCAAAAATATTTAACTGAGATCACACACCTTGCAGTATGAAACTTAAAAACATTGTATTCAAAAACAGGAAAGTGTCTAGAATTGCCTGAGGATGTCTAAAATGAATGGTTGGCAACATTCAATCAAAAAGCTTGAAGACCAACTTTACACAGTTTGATAATTTAATTAAATTCTGTTCTAGCTGCTTCTACAATTACTCATGCCGTTTCTCTTATTTTACACATTGACCTGGAATTATAAGTCAGTGTTGCACAAGCTAATGACTATACACTGGCAAACTATTAGGAGGTCACCAGATGAAATTATGTTCTTTTGAAGTTTTCACTGGAATGAAAACAGACTTTTTAAAGAAGTAATTCCTGGCTGACGTGAGGAAGCCCTGCCCCTGCTTTCAAGTCTCCATTTCCCAAGTTACTTTGTGACTTTGGTGCGGGATGATGCCTTTATTAAGCATCAAGGAAGTGAGCGTCTGTCTCGTGTTTATGTGACTTGACAGTGTGTGTGTGATTGCGTAACGTATACTGGAAGCCATTTGCTAAAGTGGGGGGTTTCGACATCCTGCTCATTGAAGAAAAAAAACATCCAATGTAAGAACAAATCTTGGTTTGATATTGCCACATGTCGCTGGGAAATGACTTCCTTTTCAGAGAATTACGTTTTCCAGTGTGACTCAGACGGTATGAACTGTTTTGTTCTCATCTCTGCCTTAATGGATATGGGCAGGATTCTTTTCCATAAAAATGAATCCGCTGACATAATTTTCCATTTTTCTGCTTGAAGGAAGTTTGTCATCTCTCCTGCGCTCCAAATGGGGTCCCCTGAAAGACAACGAGGCCACCATCATTTTCTACACCAAACAGATCCTCGATGGACTCAAGTACCTTCATGACAATCAGATAGTCCACAGGGACATTAAGGTGAGTGGGGCACCGTGGGACTTGGGGGGGGGGGCAAATGGTATCAAGAACAATGTCATCCTACCTTTTATGGCATAAGATAGTAGTGTTTGTGAATCATCTCAATGGGGGCACTGTGTCTTTGCTGCAGGGTGACAATGTATTAATCAACACATATAGTGGAGTGTTGAAGATCTCCGACTTTGGAACCTCGAAACGATTAGCAGGGATCAACCCCTGTACTGAGACATTTGCTGGTAATATGCTGTGTATTTGAAAAAATGTATGACTTTGTTGTTTCACACACTTTCATACCATTGCAGTATTTAACTACATTAGAAGGATATAATCTTTTTTTTTGTGAACTGATTACAATAGTTGCATTTTAATCTCTTTATGATAATTTCTTTATAGGAACTCTCCAGTACATGGCCCCAGAGATCATAGACCAAGGGCCTCGGGGTTATGGGAAGCCGGCTGATATCTGGTCCCTAGGGTGCACTATTATAGAAATGGCGACAGGCAAACCACCCTTCCATGAGCTGGGAAGTCCTCAGGCAGCCATGTTCAAGGTAACTAAGGCAAAGTTAATACATGCAGATTGTGTTTTCACAAAAGCATAGTTCTACATTTTAGTGGGGCTTTGAGTGAAAATCATAAAAGTCCCTCTTTAGGGGTTTGGACTGAAATATCCTAATAACTATTGAATGGGTTTCCATTAGATTTGGAACATACTGTCCCGCCTCACTGAGGATGTTCTCTTTTCATCTAGTGCCATCATCAGATCAAAATCCAAAATAGTCCAAAAATGTTAGAGCATCACCTGTGCTGTGTTTAGTGATCATTGTTAGTATGCTCACACATTAAACTAAGAAAGTGACCAAGGTAAACATTAGCATGTTGGCATTGTTATTGTGAGAATGTTACTATGGTGGTAAGTTTTTAACTCCAAGCGTACCTAAAATCATGTCATATGGGATGGCTGGTAGAAATGAGTAAGATTCCAATGTTAACAACATATCCATTGAATTTGGGTTTGATTACATTACATTAACAACAGTCTTTGTCTCATGTAATATTTGATACATATTTAGTTTGATTCTTATCAAAGTTTCAATATATCCACCACAGCACTGAATAACAGAGACGTACTTAAAATCAGAGTTTCTCAGTAATAACCACAAAGTTGATGTGAGCGGAAAGTCATATTTACCATAACATGAACACAGCATCAATACAGCCTCTATAGCATACGGACATGCTATAGACTCTTGTTGAACAACTATAAAACGCACAATCCCAAAGTAAAGTGTTTTTAAATGAACATTAACAATTTGCTTTAAACAATCCCATCAAGGTGGGCATGTTTAAGATCCACCCCAAGGTTCCAGAGTGCATGTCGGACGAGGCAAAGGCCTTCATCATGAACTGTTTCGTGCCGGACCCCGACGACAGATCCACAGCCACAAAGCTGCTGAGTGACACCTTCCTCAGGTCGTCTCCCAGGAAGAGGGCCAAAGCTCCGCAGGAATCAGAACCTAAGGACTCTGCTGGTGAAGCTTCACTACACTGCAACATCACACCCTGCTCTGCTTTCTGCTTTCTGTTCTCATCGCAAGATCTTCTCTGGTTTAGTTTCATCATTACCACAGTACTGTCTCCCCCAGTTGTCACGTTTCTTTGAAACGGTTGTTATTGCAAGTGTTGCAAGTGTTTTCATGAAACCTCATGTCAGGAATTCTGAACACACGCTCATATCTAAACACAATCTCGCCGGGGGTTTGCAGCCGACTACCAACGCAGCCTGTCTGTACCCGTCTGCATCCTTGTGGAGGACACCGATTCGTACACGAGTTCGATCGACCTGTCCTGTTCCCTGGACCTCAGGAGGCACCAGTCCACCCTCGCAGCAGATGACAACTCCGAGAGTCCACCCAGCACCAGCAGCTTCCTGTCGTGAGTTAGATTATTGCTCAACAGAAGATAAACCCTTTTATAATCTGTGCATCAGCCACAGTTCTACAGGATCTTACATCAGTGGAAAACCACACTGTGGTTTCAGTCAGATAGTCTTTTGAGGTTACATCCTGTGTAGACATAAAAAGGGCATAATGCCACAATATCAAATGCCACAGTCTACACACAACAGTGTTTTTTCACCGACTCAGATGTTTCAAGAGTTTTCGGGTCACCCAAGCACCTCATATTTCCGCTTAAAGACGGCGCAGTACAATAATGATAATAGTAATAATAATAATAATAATAAGCATTTTAATTTCAATAGGTTTCCGCAACGTTATGTATTGTATACGTAATCTGTTTTTATTTCTTTTTTTGTGGATTTCCCTTTCAGTAGATTACATAGACATTACTTTTTGTTGTTATCTTTTACCTGTTGATCTGGTGTGATTGAGCTCTTTGTTGCCCTCTACTGTCCAGAATACCAGAGGACTCCACATTAGACATAAGCAGTCCAGCCTTAGCAGATGAGAATATTGGTCTTTTTATGCTGAGAAAGGACAGTGAAAGGAGAGCCACACTGCACCGAGTCCTCACTGACTACATCAGCCTTGTCGTCTATAATATACTGGAATCTGTGCCTCAGGTGGGTGAAGCAAAATCACGACAACAAAGGTCAAAGCATTGTGAAATCTATTAACGTCACGACTTCATACACAACATGTACAGTACATCGATTTTAATTTTTTTTTTTTAAATGTAGGGCATCTAACTGAAGCTAAATAGCAGTCCCTGTCTCTGATTAGGCCTTTTAAATTTAGCTTTAAACAATAAATAAAGAGATTCAGAATACAAATAGCAGAACAATTCTTTGAGTAAAACAGATAATTATTTCACCAATAATTATTGGCCAGTTATTAAATTCCACAGATGCTGTTTATCAGTATTGACACAGTCTTAGCTACTGGGCAAAGACATTTTATGTAAATGACAATGTACACATAATAAGCCCTGTGCGTGTGGATTCCCTCTTAGTTGGATATTACACAAATTGTCTAGACATGTTGTTGCACTGTTGGCATTGCCAGAACCCTAATAATATGAACCTCTGTGTGATGCACATGGCATGCCTGTCTGCAGTGAGTGCAAAGTTAATATTAAAGTTGGCTTGCGAGTTAATAATCTTGAGCCGAAGGCCATTTCTACCATTTTGTTTTCCACTGGGTTTGGCATTTGTTGCCCACTTAAAAGCTTTTATGTCTTGTGCGTGAAAACATTTCCCCCCCAGAGCAAATGCAGCAAATTATGTCACATAACAGTAACCTAAAATCATAGATTTTATTCATTTTGTGTGATGAATGATTTTATGAAAATGTAAAACGGAACAGTTGTTTTTTTGTTGTATCAATTTAAATATCATACTGATTAAAAGGTTAGAATCAGAAAGATTTTTGTGCACTTATTTCTTAAGTGCTTTGAGCAAAGAGTAATGCATAAAAACATTAAACTAAGCTGTTTTTAATAGAGCACCACAGCTGTTACTGCAGCGGTTAAAGAAGCTGTGGATTAATATTAAATGTATGTGTATGTATGTATGTATGTATGTGTATATATATATATATATATATATATATATATATATTTATTATATATATATGTATGTATATATATATATATATATATATATAAATAATGTCTGTAAATCAGACAGAAATTGTGGAAAATATAGAGGAACAAGGGTGATTTGATAGTATGGATAAGATTGTTTGTATTGGTCTACCTCTAATGAGCTGGAAATGAAAGGCTGTTACTATCCAAGCAAAGAGCACTACAGTGAGTAAAATAAGTCTTCCAGTACTTCCACCATGAAAGTGGCCTGGTAGGCCATTGGTTTGTCTGCAAACAAGGCAACTTTAATGATGTCGCAGTTTTACAGAAAACGCATCTGGACCTCAGTTATTAAGGGCATGTAGAAGTAGCGTTTCCTAATTTTTCCACTAATCTTTCTCTTAAAAGCATGACAGAGGAACAAGTCTAACTGCAGACAACATTACGGAGCTCATTACCTGCCTGCGAGACAACATCCGCTCCCCTGACAGGAAGCAGCTGACCAACAGCCTGCTGGAACTCCGAGCCACGCTGCTCACTGCCGCAGTGTCACTGAACAGCCTGCAGGCGGTGGTCTTCAGCTTCCAAGACGCAGTAAGTTGCTCCTGAGTTTTCCTATCGATGACACCGCCGTCAGCTATAGGCTTTGTGAGATCTCAATCCTGTTGCTCTGTCTGCAGGTGAAGAAGGTGTTGAGGCAACAGCAAGTGAAACCTCACTGGATGTTTGCTCTGGACAATCTGCTGAGACAGGCAGTACAGGATGCCATCACTGTGCTCCTACCAGGTACAGCTTCTTCTTATACAGTAAAAGTTTAGTACTTTGGGATTCCTCTTATCTATTTATTAATAGTCTATGCTTCGTCCATCACTCCCCCCTCTCAGAGCTGAAACTCCAGCTGCAGTCCTCATTTGAGACAGAGGACAGCACTTCTGAGGATCAGTCTGCTGACCCAGACACTCCTGTAGTTGTTGTCCCTGACCAGCTGTTTGCGCCAGAATACGTGCAGCAGACCACATCCATATATGAGATCCTGCCCACGGCGAGCCCCAACTCCCCTCCAGACCTCATCCTCAACAGCAGCTGCCCCCTCAGTGAGAAGCTGAGGGACCTGCGACGAGAGACCAGCAGGTAGCATTTAGTGGTTTTCTTTATCGTGAAGCCATCGTGTTCGTGATACATGCTTCATTTACTTGTGATAAATTTGAGCGATTTTTGTGATGAACGGCAGTATTGTCGTGTCTGTTTAGTGTTCAAGGATACATAAACTGACATTTGGATGTTAAATTAAATGTTTTTGCTGTGGGGGAGAAACTCCAACAATGGCATCTCTCTTTGGCAGTACACAGTAATTAATTTTTTAGTTGCACTGCTTTCTGCTGCGTAATGATGAGGGTTTGTGTTTTAGACTGCTGAGTCAGCTGAATGAGAAGGAGAGAGAGTATCAGGAGCTACTGAGGATCTCTATCCAGAGGAAGCAGGAACAGATAGATGAACTGAGAAAAGCTGCAGTCACTGAAGGTAACTTTATATACATGAGTTGACTGGTAGTTTTTATTTAACCTTTTAATTAGCCAGGATAATCCCATTTGAAAATTTTATCCATCAAGTACTCCCAGCTGTCTAAAACAAACATTCAATATTTGGGTGTTCTATTTGAGTTGGGTTGGGCGTCATCATCAAACCTCTGATTCCAGGTAAAGTAAATGTGTTTGTTATGGTTCCCTCCACTTCTAATATTTGGTTTAGAAAATATACCAAATTTAAAATGGAGGATTGTTCAGCCCAAATTGATAGATAATGTTGCTATCTCATGCATCTACATTTGTTTGCCAACCCTGTGAGGAGTGAGCCATTATCTAAGAGTTGGTAAGTTGTCCAATGATTAACTGCACAAGCTGCAGCATGACTAGTGTTGCATCAAGGGACCAAGCCCTCTTTGGATTATCAGTATGCTCTGTGACGCTCCTTATTGTTTCCCAACACTCGTACCAGTCAATCCCTGCCACACCTCGGCTTCAGGCTCTGGATTTCTGCCCGACTGGTTCTTGTCAGAGGCGTAGATCATCAGCTAACACGCTTAAACTTGACTTTTCCGTTTGGATAATGATTATACAGTCTGCCTGCGGAAACGCGATACCTTATTTGAATCATCCAGTCTGAATGTTTGTAATCTCTGTACACCATCAGATGGTGGATTGACCACACAGAAACACTCTAAACCAGAAGTGAAGGCTTTGGTGCGCTGGCTCAAGTCTGTCCCTGTAGATCAAGACACTATCAATAAGGTAAACTCAACTTAAGATTGGCCTTTTTCTTTGTTTTGTTTTACTCCTGTGGCTATTTGGTATCGCGCATCTACCCACTGTTAATCCAAACCTGTGTGATCCTGTTTTCTAGTTGCTCTCTCATGAGTTCACCTTGGACTGTCTCCTCTACATTGCCTCCAGGGAAGACTTGATGTACTGTGGAATAAGGTGAGCTGCCTCCTCACATCACCCTCACGCCATCTGTCCATGCAGAAATGTGAGAGGGCGATTGCCCTCAAAGGCGGTGGTGTAGAAAAGATTGACCTTTCATTTAAAAAAAGAAAAAAGCCTCAGTTGTGTTTTTGAGAAGGCTTGTTTTGTAACACTGTATTTAAATTTGATCCAAAATTGCTGTTTCAGAGGGGGCATGCTGTGTAGAATCTGGGCAGCAATCGCAGCTCGCAGGAAGACCCAGCTCAGCACACACAATGAGGACAGCGAGGACACTCTTCTTTAATGGCTGCTGATGTTGTACATCAGAGGACAGAATTATTGACAGGCTGGTCCTGTGTCATCTGGAGGAGGTGGTGAACAGGGCTGTGTCTGCGGGGACCTGATTGAAAGCAGGACAGACTTCAGTTGCCTTGTCGGACGGTGAATGTATTTTTCTTAAAAGATATTAACAATTTCTTCCGGTTTTAGGTAGAATGCAAAACATGTTAACTTAAAAGTCAGATCTTGCAAAGTCAGATCTTGCAGGCCTTTTTTTATTTTTATTTTTACATTTTCTCAGGGGTTTTGGCAAGTGGGATAACCGTTATGGCTTAATAAAAAAACTGCCGACAGAGTCTTAATTTATCTGCAAACTGACACGATAAATACATACACTGTATGAATAAATGTATAATGTAGCCTTCTGACGACGCTGTTACCATGCAGGACTTAGCAGGACCTAAGTTATTTGTATTATTCTGGGGGAAAACACGAATCATTTGTACTGTATGTGCTCTTAAAACATCATTCAGATAATAAACAAAAACCTTAAATCTCTCTGACTGGCCTGATATCTGCATGCAGCCATTTGTTTGTAACAGAGAGCGAGTGATGTAGGCTGGAGGAAGTAATGAAGTGGTGAACAGTCTTAAAATTCCACACGTGTTCCCTCATCTGTTTTCACAATGTTGACTCCTTAGAAACGGTGGCGTGTGTGTGTGTGTGTGTGTGTGTGTGTGCGTGTGCGTGTGTGGTCTAGTCTATCTCTGCTTCTGTGTGGGTCTACTGTTTGAGTCTTTAGACTTTTTCTGATAAATTATTTAGTCTCACACTTTTTCAAGTTCAGTGTTTAACATTTAGAAGTTGGGCTTGAGTTATATTAGGAATGGAAATAAAAAGTGGGGAGGGAAAGGTAAGAATCGGAGCGTTAGGAGATAGAGTGGGCAAAAACATTTCAAATATATAAAAAAAGCCATTTGTGCACACATCTGAGTTGTATTTTCCAGTGTGTCGTCATTGCCTGGTGATCTCAGTGGTCCTGTGTGAGATCAGGATGTTCATTATTTTGATAAGCTCAACAGAGGCTTGTTCCATGACATATGCATGTCAGTTCTAGTCCTCTGTCAGACTCCATAAACTGGGCTTGGCTTCTAATAACTGTGGCACTCACTAAAGATATTAGTAATGGCTTATTCATAATTTTTATTTTTTCAACAACTGGCTGTACCAGTCCTTTTCTTTTTTTTTTTTTAAGGGTGTGTTCATATTCCTTTTCCATAGCCTTGTGTGACCCGGTGTGCCTATCGGAGTGATATTGAACATCTATAAAAACATACTTATATAATATATCTCTACCTACATGCTGTCAAGAAATAACTTTAAATCAGCTGCAGTATGTTAAGCCCGTTAACATCACCAACACCTACTGAAATTTAAAGTGGCATTTCCCTTTCTTGTCTTAATAGATTTATGATATTATTTATTCATTCCGCATTATAAGATTCAAAGAAAACGTCTCCAATCCCCTTCGGCTAAAATACTGATCGGGCCTCTCACAGTGAAGATGATTTACCTCTGCAATAATCCAGAATGCTGAACAAATCGGAAGGTGCAGGGTCAGTAAATCAAGCCAGGCGTCTGTCGGCTCTGTCCTTGGATGGTGTCAGCAAGGAAATTAATACTCAGATTTTATCAACATAATTCAATTTGGCGTCATCCCGTTTCCCCATTCCACTTCCCTGCCTCCCTGTTATTTATGTAATAAATTGATCGTGTGATGCTCATCCATTTGTTTTTCCAAAATAGCCAGGTCTGCCCAATACCCATGTGTCCCTAAGAGCTACATGTGTGCAGATGTTCTGTCAAACCTATGCAGCAGATCATGTTAATGATGATTTTCTTCTCAATTAAAACTGCTAAAAGTGAGATCAACTTCATTACTGTTCGGCTGGAATAAAAACCTGTGTCCGCAATGTCTCTCATGCACATTGTTGGAGCTCACTGATGTGCTTTTTGAACTTTATCTTGAAAAATTACATCTTCACCACAAAATAGAAGAAAATGTCTCTTTTTGACAGTGAATAAATGAAGCTGATTTCTTCTATTAAAAACTACTATGACATGGCTGCTGTTATGTTTGCCATACAAATGCAAATGTGTTACGTTAACTGTGAGTCACGGTACCTTACAGCTATAATGCAGGCAGTAGCTGTCACTTCAAACTCATTTCCTATTACACATAATTCAATGTCATGTGAGAGCAAACCCTCTGGGTCTCCCTTATTCTAATAAGCTTTCCAACACAATAGCATTAGGATTGTCCGGCTAATAGAATGCAAACTGTTGGCTTTCATCAGACGTAATGGTGCCTCGAGTCAATGTCAACTGGCTCATTTGGGGAAATTGATCGCTATTCAATGGAGGTAGCACAAAATCAAGGTTACCGTGTCTTCTCATTGTTCACACTGACAATCTAAGCTTAATCCTTAAACTCGCGTTCATCCTCTAGTCATCATCACGATAGATCTTTAATTTCTAGCCACGTTCTCCAGTTTTCCACATGTGCCAGAAGATTTGGGGGATATTAGTAAATCGTGTTTGTATTGTCTCTAGTGTTTCTCTGTTCCTCCTCCTCTAGTCTTTAGTAAATCCCTTTATCTCTGTCTGGGGGTGAGGCTAAGCCAGTGATAGGCAAATAATGAGGACTGCTGTCAAGGGGATTTTGGCAGGGTCTTGGGGGGATTGAGGACGCCACACTGGGAGGCCCAGAACCTCAGGGATTACTGAGCTCACCCTCTTCCTTGCCAGCTCCCGTAGGACATGTCACCCCACTGTCCTGGACTAAACTTGTGCCAACACGCACAGGGAAAGCTAAATTTGACCTTTTTGTTTTTTTGCATGACTTGATTAAAAATGCAGCAGTGGGGTCGTAAGCATGAGTCAGACATTTACTTCTGCTCTGAAGAGTAAACCGTGTCTCTGGTCTTGAGTTCACCACCGCTTCAAGAGCATGTTAATTACCAATTCATTGTTTTGTTTTTTTTAACGTATCGTGAACAAACAGAGTTCACTAACAAGCTGGCAGCTGTGATTCTATAACGGAGGTCTGTAAAAAGTGTGCACTCCACATGCTCGCTCGCCTGCAGGTGCTCACCTACATTCACCGCATGCACACACAGATCAGGTTAGGGCAATTCTTCTCATTACTTTCTTGTTAAATTGGAACACCTCTCTTCCTGCCATATAGTGTTTTCTTTTTTCTTTTTTTTTTTACAGTGCAGTAGAAGAGTGCAACACGATCACATGGCAGCACCTAATGAACACATTCTTTGCATTGCTGTGTTGATGACACTGTACTGTGTTGGAATTTTAACCTGAGAATGAATAGTAAGATGTAGTCTTAGATTACCTCACTGAAACCTGAGGCGAGTAGGTGCTTCACAGATTTGTTTTAGGAAATGTTTTTGCCACAAGCACTGCATGCAACTGTTAATTGCTGCTGCGGTATTCGTGTCCCTCAAGAGCGTTTGATAGGCATTCTGTTATCTTCATGACCCTCAGGAGGAGGAAAGAATTATCTTACAAGCAATCAACTGGAAGCCAATGATCTCATGTTATCTCTTCTGTTCCACTTTGGCTCATTTTGTAAAAGAATGGTATGAACAGGCCAGACGCAGCGTGTACACAGCTATGATGGTTAAAGCTGGACATAAATATTCCCTCACCAGTGCTGAGGCATATAGAATTAATCCTGGCTGTAATCCAGAGAGTTGAATTAAAACGACTAATCTTATATGTATGTGCATACGCGTGTGTAAGAGCATGCGTGTATACATGTGTGTGTGACAAACCTTCACTGGTGATTGACCTCAAGACCTTTCACCCTTTGTTTATCCCTGTTGTGTTTGTGTCACTCTGAAAGCCACCCATCCATACGACACCGCATCAATGATTTCTATCACAGAGGACTGACCTTTTGACCTTTTGGTATTAATGAGACCTTACCAAAGGTAACATATGAAATTAATTTCAGATTTTGTCTTGATGTTTTCTTTTCTGCCACTCTTCTTTTCTCTTTTTCCTTTATTCCTCCTGTAAAGCACTTTGCAACATCTTTTTTTTTTTTTTTTTTTAAAGCACTATACAAAATTAAGTAAACTTGCTGGCTCAAGATGCACCCTGTGTGATGACGGAGCAGTGCTGCGGTTGGTGCTGTCTCGATTGGCCAGTTTAACCTCACTGAACTTCAGGCTGTTGTAGTGAAAGTTTCCCTCCATACAAATGGAACCAGAGGTCAAGGGAAGGCACTCCCACCCTCTCATTCACGTTTTTTCCTGCCTCTGCTATTTTCCTCCGACTCTGTCTCTCCCTCTCCTCATTGTGGGTTGTCATGGAAATGGAAGCACAGGGAGGGGGGACTTCTATTATTGAAGCAGTTGTGGGATTGGTAGTGGGCTGGGAGTTGGGCATAGTGAAATGGAGCGATTCATGCACTCATAAACAGAGAGTGCGGTGGAGCAGAAGGGAGGTGGAGGGGCTGGGGGTGAGGGAGAGAGAGAGACGAGGAAAAGGAGAATAGAGAGGGGCCCCGGGGGTGAGCGGAGAGAGGAGCCAACTCCACGTGTTTTGGCCCTGCTTCTAACTGATAGCACGTTTTAGGCCATTACGTCATGGCCTGCCAGGCTCTCTGCTGTTTGAGACATACTGCTGCGGAATCACATTCCTCATGGAAGACGGCGAAATAAGCCCCTGGTAATGCCACCTGTTGTTGGAGAGGCCGGGAAAAACTGTTATCAGCGCATGAGGCGTTTAGGAGCCATGGTGGGCTGTGTTAATTACCGTCTGTGTTGAATGCCATATGGAGAACAGTTTAAAGTAATACACCTTAAAAATAGACTTGACAAAGACTGAGTTGTTATTTATCGTTTGACCTTGGACACACCAAATGCTTGCTGCTGTTTAGTTGGCAGATTAGGTGATTTAGAACACTCTCATTTTTTTAATTGATGTAACGCTGATGAGACTGGTGTTTTTTTTTTTCAAAGGGGGAACTCCGCTGTTTTTACACAAAGACGTCAGTTTATGTGTCACTGGGTTTTCAACCCAATGAAAAAAAGTTGTATAATGTCTTATTTGGCTCTGGGGGGAGCTCTTTAAAGTTTGAAAAGTAACCTTGATGATGTCAGTGTGGTTGCATCATGGAAAAGGATTGGGGGTTTTGGGGGCTATATCCATACTAAGGATTTAAAGTCAGGATATCTTAACCACTGCTGTTTTGACCATTATTTTTTCTCCGACTGAGTCCACCAGCTTTTTGGAGGAGCAGTAGAAAATGGCTGGAGTTCACTAATTGTTTTTGACTCATTTACTTTGATAGACGCAACAGAGAGAGACAGAAGTGGGATGAGAGTTACTTCATGAGATTCAAACCTAGGACCTCCCATTGAATTCTAGCCCATAGTTTGGCATTACTACAATTAAGCTGCAAGTCTCAACATTCAGTTCTTTACTTACAATTAAAACATGTAAATACAAGACTCTTGGATGTTGCACGGCTTACAATACATCAAGACCTCCCAACTCGAGTCAAAATCCCAGTCCACAATGAGAGGCAGTCTAAATTCATATGTTTCAGACTAAACAGTGCTCTTTTTCCCAGCACCCTAGAGAGAAACACAAAGAAACTGAGAACGCTCCCACACTCTATCTCTCCCTACCTCTCCGTCTGTGCTTACACACACATTTTTCCAGCGTGACATGTGATTAAATCACACTACAGGAAACAAAACACAACACGATCGTAAATTTCATGACTCTACGGGCCCGCTACAGGTGCAGGTGACCTCTGACCCAGCTGAGCCGAGACACTGGTGAAGTAACCAAAATAGTGTTGCTTTCTGAAACCTAAAAAACTGAACCAGCAGTTGTACAAGTTACCCAAACTTTACTGACGACATGTTTGAAATGTGTGCAAAACTGTCTTTGCTAAATGTCTTACCGAGAAAAGATTGCGCAAGTGCAAAAATATTTCAGCAGTTAATCCATCATAGTTAATTCGCCTTGTATCCACCCTGACCCAATGCTACACCACCCCTCCGGCTTCAATACGTTTGCTAAAGGCAGAAATAGGGTATTCAGTCTATAACATAGGCTGGGTCTTCTCTTGGGACATTCTGAACATTCCTGCTATTGTTGTTTCATTACCAGGCTGAGGGTTACCCTTGCCATTCACAGTGACTGACCTCTAGACTCACTGGCGGTGCTGGTGGTGACCATGCTCCTCAGAGTCGAACGATAGGAGCTCTTTCTTTTGCGGAACGCATGTTTCGGTAGGGGCTAGTACGCCTATGACTCTTGTTAGTGAAATTCTGTACACAGCCCCAAAGTATCACGGCCCAAAAAATCTTTAGGAACTATTCAATAATTCTTTTGAACGGCCGAGGGCCGATATTATACAGCCACTGGCTGTGAGCTCAATTGCCGCTGCTCTTCCTGGCTGTGATTGGTGAAGCTGTGGCCGTGGATATGGTTCAACGGCTGCGTTTGTGGTTGAATCCATGATTCTATGGATATGGCTACGGCAGCTGTGTTGTGACTACTCTTTATTACTCCTACTAACATTAGTCAATAAAGTATTGTTAAGCCACTTGAGCTTTTTGCTATGGATTTGAAACACCACAAAATGTATTGCGAAAGATTTCACAAAAAAACCCCAAAAAAACACTGTTTAGTTGCAGGATATTGAGGTGCTCTCCAACACCTGGGCTTCACTCAGGATTTGTCCAGTTCATAGTGGTGAACTGTACCATCTTCCTGTACTCGGTGCCTGCTCAAAGAGTGCAGTACTCAAAGAGGTGCAAAGAAAGAGAGACATCCGTCTTCAGAATACTATCTTTACACAAATAAGTCTTCGTTGGCAGCTCTCTGTTTGGTATCAGTTGTCGTCCCATAGAGTCTGTTACTGGACCCAAACTCCTTCTTCCTGTTCCTTTGAGCTTTTTTATTCCTCAGCTTTCTTATCTCTGCAGTTGGTTTCCCCTGTTTTGGGGACGTGTACTTACTGATGCAAACGCATCCTCTTAGAAGTAATGATTTTTGTTAACTCTCTTATTTCCAGTATTCTCTGTGAACTGCCTCTTTTCAAGGCATGAACTGCTTACGGTGATCATTGGCAGTTTAATGAGGGGTGCGCGCGCGCGCGCGTGTGTGCGTGTGTGCGTGTGTGTGTGTATGTGTATGGGAGTCTCTGTGTGTTAAGTGAGGAGTGCAGCTGCAGCTCCAAAATCAAGTCCTTTCTTGATCACTGTGGGATGGATAGAGAAGGAGGGGGTCCTCCACTTCCTGTGTGCAGTGAGGTCCCACAAGTGGTCCACAAATGGAGATGACACAGGTTCACAGGTTGCCTACAAAACTTCAAGGTGACGAGAGAGGGGTTTGAGAGTAGAAAGACGGATAAAAGCACTAGAATGCACTTCATCGTGTTCAGTCTGCAGAACTTTGAAAAGGCATGCAACAAACATTTCAGCACATCTAAAATGCAGCTAACAGAGGCCAACTGTGCTCTTTTATCCTATTTGCATCCACCTTAGCTTGAATGGCTCATCAGCACAGCATGGTACAGTGACTCCTGACTTTACGGTATGCTTTTATCCTGAGCCCTTTCATTTTCCTATCAGACTGCATGGCTCAAGCATAATCTACTGTCTAGTATGCAAGGTAGAGTAGTAAAGGATATTTTCTAACACAGACGCGTGTTTTTGAAAAAGGCATAGTTAACTTCTTTTTGGTTTATAAATTATTAAGATACCTTTTTTACTTCTATATGTTTCATTTAGAAAATATTACATGATAAAATGTGCCCAGTTAGAATTTTTGTCATATCTGCTCAATATTCATGTTAAATATATTCCATTTTCACATCATAGTTTAAACTGTGGCAAGTAGCAATCCTGTGTTAGATCAGTATGTCTACTTAGAAATATAATAAATAAACCATGTTGACATTAATCTTTAAAACATTAATGTTAATTTTAAATTCAAGGTGTTGCATGTTTTTTTATATTTTGCAGACTAAATGGATTAGTTTGTGCCTCATCCAATTTTGGAGATCAGTGTATCTGTTTTTAAGAGCTCGTCATATCATTTCTCAACTAAGCTTAAGACCAACCATAATACTAAGAATGTTGTGTCACTGCAAAAATAGATACCAAGCTCACTAATATAAGTATGACATATGCTGTTGATTCAATTTTTTTTTTTCAGTAAATATTTTTGTGTGCATGTGTGCACAGGTGTTCATGAGTAAGTTTGTGCACGTGCTGGCACAACAGCTGGGTATAGAGATGAGAGTGAAAAGATGAAAGGATGGGGGTGGGTCTCAATATGTTTGTTAAAGAGGTAGCACACAAGATCTAAAAACATGCAGCACTTGTAAAGCAGAGGTAATGGTCTCCACATTTAAGCCCTCTTATCATCAGCTCCATCGTCTTGGGTTCTTCTGTCTTTTTTTTTTTTTTTTTACAATATAGCAGAATAAATCAAGGATGTTACAGAGTTCATACTGAGCACAATATCACAAATATGTATTTATTTTTCCAAAATATTCCAATTTCTTCTGTTCTTTCCCTTTTATGATGCAGAATTGTTGCAGTACCTAAGTTTGTGACATGAAAGAGTTTGATTAAGGCTCAATAATCTGTCTAGGCTGGGTAAAATCAGCTTGCTTTGCAATCGGTGCGACTACTATAAACAAACATGAATAATATTTGTTAGCTTAAAATGAATAAACATTAAATGGCCCATAACTTATATTTTGGGGATTCTTTTTATTTCAAATGAGCAGACTTATTATTCAAGGTTTATCCCAGACCTCTGTTGGGTAGTCCAGGGGATGCTCCCCTAGCACTTATTTTTAATAAACAAGCTCTATTTGTCTATTTTGTTGTTGTTTTTATACACTCTGGCACCTTATTTACATTAAATGTACAAAAATAAATCCCATCGTGAATCAGTTTATTTCCATTATGAATTACGAGCCGTAAGTTGAGTATCACTGGTCTCGGGCACCAGGCTCTACTAAAAACAAAGATGGTGTAAGAAAAAAGAATATGGCTTCCTTTTTCTGTAAATAAACAAAACATTTTGTATTCTTGAGTTTTGGACAAGATATGAAGCCACTGATCTTTTGTTAGCACTCAAAGACGCTTCCTGCTCTCCTTCAGTCTTTCCTTGACCTTAAAGGAGTGGAAATGAACTCTTAATTGCAATTTTTTTTTCAGTAAACAAAGTACTTTTCTTATCTGTGATTCAATTTCAGATAGTTCTTTAAACCAACAGACTGTAATGACTTTAGGGGGACTGGGATCTTTGACAAACCATTTCTTTGACTCATGGTGTGAATTCATCAAGGACATTTAAGAAGAATGTGATAAGCAGTACAAGTAGACTTTGAAATATGCACATTAAACATCCCCTCTTCTGACTTTAAGTTTGCACAACCTACCAACCACACACTTTACCCCATGCACACCCAACCCCCACCTCCTTCAAAATCCCCCACTTTCCAGTTGCAGTGACAGGTGGCTCTTGGGGGTTTGGGTGAACACGACTCAACAGCTGCACAAAGGATCCCCATTGGGGTCCCTTTGACGGGTTGTCCCCTCTCAAGCGTGCCGATCATCCCCTGGCCTAGCCCCCGCCTCGGCAGATGCTCTGAGAGATCCACAGGTGGTAGCCGAGAAGACACTCTGCAGTACTTAAAACTGTTATATAACACATATACTTGTTGAGTTGTATGTTTTGAACTGAGTTATCTCAGATTTTTTTACAAACATGGGTGGAGTAATTTGATTTACATAAACATCCATCCTCCATAACAATGAGCTCGCTGACAGGAAAATCTAGTGTTCTCTTTACACTGTTTACAAATCATTAACAGTACATATAGTTGAGTCCCACTGACTGAGAAATCGGCCCTAACTTAATCTCAAAGCAGGCTGACATACACCCTTAAAAGACATGCGTGTAGTAGAGGGTACCTTTAGTAATTTTAAAATGACTCAGAAGGATCTTCATTAAAGTGGCCCCAACGATTTTAGGGTGATGTTTTCTGGTTTCTGTATTAAAAGGAGAGGTCGTCTGCACACTGATTATAACATGCTCCCATAAGGCAAAACTTGAAGCCTTCTTTAGGACACTTTAAAGGCTGAAACATTGTTTCAAAAATGTGTTTGGGAGGTTGCAATATTCAGTGTGTGAATCATCCAGAGTAAAATAAATGCTTTTATCGTATTATTTCCTCAATAAAAATAAGTGAAATCATGGTATGCTGGAGTATTTTGTTGACAACAGTGAACAGTGTCATAGGCAAAAACATTGCAGACAATAATTCCAAAGGAAAGATTTATATTGAGTGTGAACTGTGAACTGGCTTGCTGGCTGTGAGGACATTGCACTTTTGCGGGTGGAGGAAACAATCAGAACGGAGGGGGGGGAAAACTATTTTACTCACAGTTTTTATCGAAACTGATTGATTAAGATTATAAAATAGGCGCATTAATATATTGCAGATAGTGTATCTGTGTCCCATAATATTACATATAGCTGGTATATAATGACAAATACCATAGGTGGCAACCACACACCCCTCTTGGTAAATGGTACGGTCCGTTAAGGCCGGCGAGGGACCATACGCACGAGCAGAGCATCAGCTGTGGTGCGTCGGAGAAGTGAGAAACTTCCCTCACTCCTCCGCGCCTGCTTTTCTTCTTCTTTTTTTTTTTTTTTTAAACAGGATTCCTTCCGAAACCTTTTTTTTTTTTTCTGTAACTTCTCTCAGGAGCAAGCGGCGCCTCCACCAACCGGCGGGTACTGGCTGTGTTTGTCTTTTGGGGGGTTATTGGGTCCTATCTCTGGCCGCGGGAGGGTTTCCTGCACCGGTTCGTCCAGGACATCGGGTGCAACCGGAGTGACTCCACCAAGTTTCTCCCCCCTCCCTCCCCTCTCCCCCTCACACACACACACACACATACACACACACACGCACACGCACACACACACACATACACACACGTTCTGCCTGAGGAATGAGAGGACTGCCGGAGAGGAAGAGCCCAAACTCGCCTGTTTGAATGAACAAAAGAACAGAAAGCGAGGGTATTGCCGCCGAAATGGAGGAAGACACTCTGCCAGGATCAAAACGTAAGTCTTAATTCATTGTAGGTCAGTTCACCTTGAGAGTGGGATCTGTCTTAGTTAAAGTGCTTGGTCATTCATGTCCTTTTTGTCACGTTTGTCAAAAAAATCCTTTAAGACGTTGTCTCGCTCGTGCTGACTTTGCAGTTGTGACATTAGGGCTTGATAAACACTGTTGCAGCTGAGGTAACGTAGAGAGCCGGATGAATTTGTCTGATGAATTATGAATAATCCATGAGGAGGTGCGGGTGCGCACAGCCCCCAAATCAGAAAGCCAACGCAGACCGCGCTGTAGTCCACAAGGCTTAACACTTAAACCAGATTTTAATCTCGATCTAATCAATGAAAGATGATGATGATGATGACCAGCTTGCAGACCTTTTTGGTGAGAACATCTAAACACACAGGCATGATCATTATTGGCTGAGTGTTTATGGCTGTCTCTTTAAAAAAAATAAAAAATAATATGTTGCCATTTCTTTCGCACATAACTCAGAGGGTTATAACAGCACAATTTGCTAGATGAGGTAATCTGACTTGTAGCCCCCCATCCCCCTCCGTATGTTTATGTTTAGCTCACTACTAACATGATGCAGTCACAGGCGGCCCGACACCCCTTCCCATCTCCTCTTTGCTTACTGCTCTACCAGAGGGTGTTTTCCATATTCAGTGAATAGTTGTCCAACATGCACAGGTGCATTTTTTTTCTGCTAGTGCAGAGTTGCGTCAACAAACTCCTGAATCCAGGAACGTTCTAAATGAGAAGCTCAGCTCACGGCCAAAGTGCAGGAGAAAGAGTCCTCCTCCCCCTCCGGGGTCCTCCTCCCACTGCGGGCCAGATCCGGCTTGGTGACTGCATTATGTGTGCCTTTACGAATATGTGATCGTGCAGTTTAAGGCCATTGTCATGTCCTGCTAAAGTTGGCATGGACGGATGTGTCCGTCTGAGACAAGATGAAAAACCAACAGTGGGAACCTGCCAATGGGAAGTTGCTGTTGCAAGACACCCAGCGTTGGGTCAAAGTTTGACTCTCGATGCCAAAGCATTGACACGTTGACTGTGTCTGGAAATGGAAGGGGACACACACACACACACACACTGTGACCTCCTCCTTCTAACAACAGAAAACTCCCTTCCTGCTGACAGGGGGCTTCGCCGAGGGAGGTCGGCTTGTTTTTGGCTATGCATCAAGCGGCGGGTGGAGAGATGTGCTCCACCCGTTCCGTGAGAATCTTGACCATCAGACCGGCGTGTCTTTAAACGACCATTGTTCTGAATAACATCATGTATGGCCATGAAGCATGGGAAAGGCTGTCCTCATACATGCTGTGACTCACGGCAGAAGCACCGACAGCGGGCTTGTTGTTTCATGTGCTGTATTTACAGTTGGCAGCGCGACTGTCACGCTTCCCAGAGAATGATCCAAAGTTGTTTTTCTTTCTCAATGAAGTCATGAGTGGTCAAATGGTCATCAGAGCTCCAGCACGCCTGGCGCAGAACTCATAGCTCAAAAAGGGGCGTTGGTTTTACCCTGTGATCATGTCGTTCTTTTTCGATACGCATGAAGATACGAAGTTCTGAATATCACTTTATCTCATCGTGTTGCTCGTGAGGAAGATCATGACACAGGTATTAAAATGTCTGATAAAAGGCATGTTTTCTTGCCACCATCGGCTCCCAAGAATGTGCGTTTCCCATGGAGGACATCCGTAATATGTAAACCTCACCTGGAAGCAGCAGGGCAATTAGAAAAGTCTTGCTTTTGTTGAAACGCAGTCACTGAAGAATGTTCTCTTCATCCGTCCTGCTTGAAAACTATTGAGCTTGGACTGGAGCTGTTGAAAGCCTGGCCCAGCATTGTGAAAATCTGCTGTCTGGATTTATGGAGAATATCTTCTAATCCCCCTTTTCTTTACACCGGCTTTCTTCTCCCTGGCCTCTCCATTCTCTGTGACAGTCTGCTCCGTTTGGTCATCCTCACTAATTTCCGTACCTGAACAGCTGAGCTGAGACCAGCAGAGATGAATAGAAACATTTATTTCCCTTCTCACGGTTTGCCTTTTTCTAGCCTGTTCACACCCTAGTGGAATTTTAATTGTTCCTATAGCTGATATTCTTACAGGAGGAGCAGGATCTATTGTGGAGAAGAGACTGTGGCGGTGCTTTAAATTGTTAATGAGCCATTATGCAAACTTTGTTTTAAGCAACAAAAAAAAAAAGACAAGCTGCTTCACTTCAGTGATACTGAGGATAAAAAGCCTCCACCAGCCTTGGCTGGCAAGCCTTTACTGCAATGAACGGGATCAGTCAGCTACACATCTTCCGCCGCAGGAGTTGTTATGTAATCCGGGGGGGTGGGGGGGAGGATACGTGCAACCCCGTCTCATTTTTGGAGAGAGCTGCGCTAGTGTCTTTGTAAATTAGCAGTGGGCAGGATCCCAAGGGCCCTCCTAGATTCACTGTCTAATAATGGAGCCTGATAACGTGTGTGTGTGTGTGTGTGTGTGTGTGTGTGTGTGTGTGTGTGTGTGTGTGTGTGTGATGTTTATGAGATGCTTTCATGTTCTGCAGGAGATAAATTAGACTCTGGCAGGTTAGCAACGTGTGAAAGCACTCATGTGTGAAATGTATCATCGAAAGTATGAGTGAATGTTTTTGAATGTGAACGGAGTCATTTAATAATGCTGTATTTTCAGGAGTGCAATCATGTTGCAAGCTACCGTAACTCTGCAGTTATGATGCTTACTGTACAGTTCAAGCAACATGCTTGGGTTATGACAGTACTGTCTTGAAATGTACCGTTATTTGGGTTGTTTGAAGCTTCATGTAATTTATGCAGTGAAATTAAATATGAATTATTTCTGTATCTGAGGGAGACAATACATGAATCTTCTTCATATTACTGAGAGGTGCACACAAAAGGGGCCATCCTATGTGTGGGCTCCATCCTGCATAATCCATTTAATTCAGTGTATGCGGCTGCAATCACAGATTACTTTGTCAATCAAATGGCTTTTTTTCCAGCCATGCATGGCTAAAAGGATTAAAGTATCTGAATCGTTAGACTTTACCACACTCTTTCACAAGATAGAACTTTTCTTTTGGTGTGTAGATTAATTGATTATTCCTCTAAAGCTACTTTGGGCAGTTTTGTTGTCGTCGTAAAAGAGACTGGGGGGGCTTCCCAGTTCTTACATGTTCAGATATGCTCTAAGCCCATATTCAGCACATTTTATAGAAGGGACTCGGGCTGGTCCCTATGAAGTTTGGGGAGAAAACGGAAAAGAACAGAAACATCTGAGTCGTAAAGAACCGACTGAAGTCATGCCAGCACTGTGGCGTTGAGGTCTGCTTTTGAAACTGCAGTGCAGTTTTTAGACAGTGACACATTTTAGGTTGTTTTGGCTCCTCTGCACTCCAGCTTATTAGATTGAAAAAGAAACACTGACTGCGGTTGAAAAGCTGAGTTGCAGCTTATGAGGGAGTTTGAGGGTGTTCACATCATATTAGTTTGAAGAGTGTTGGATCATATTCTTTTTTTCTTTTAGACATAAACAGCTCAGCATGACAGTGATATGACTGCAATTTGGTCACCCGGTTTGAATTTAAACACCTTAAAAATTCAAGGTGTCGCTTAAACTGCAGAGTCACCCGGGAGGTGGGAATATTTTGGTATCTCACGATTTGATTTAATTAAGATTCTCGGGGCCATGAGTCTATCCAACAGCTTTCCTCCATTCAGTGCATAGGGATGCTAATTTCATGATCTTGTTTTTATATTTGAAAAAAAAGTTGTATCAACTCTCTGAGTCGAGCTGTTAACGGTTTATCCATATATTTGCAAGCTTTTACATGTTTGTGTCTGTGTATAAGAATCATGATGTGAAGCGTAAGAAAAAAAAAAATAAGAAATCCAAACGAGAGAAGACTTAAGCTATGAAGTCCAGACCAGAAGAAGGTGAGACATGCTATAATGTGAAATAAACTCATTGAACTGCTTCAACTCCCCACGTAAAGGAGGCATGACATCAATGCACTCTGTAGCACCCAGCTGGTGTAAATCACACTGCCCAGACACGGACCTCTCATGAGGTAATAGAGGAAGATCTCTAACCCAGCACTCTGGAAAAGCAAATAATGTAGAAAGTCTTCCCATTAACCAGCACTCAAAGTGGGCAAACTCTCAGCCTTTGCAGTATTGTACCAGGAAATGTCTACTGAAAGCAGACAATCCATGCATGCAGTGGATCCGTTCATGTTCCTTTTTAGTGAACGTGGACGACAGACACACAACCTTCTGAAATCATGTACATGGAGTCCTTTTTAATTCTGGACCTCCTGTTTTTAAATTCATTCGGAAAAACATGACAAATACAGTGTTTACTCTGAAAACATGGATTACAGTAGGATCAGAGTTGAACTTGCCTACACTTAAATCCCCTCTTGTCAAATATAACCTCTAGGTAGCTCAAACACATCAAAGAATGTTCGCCTTGTAAATACTTAGTTGGATTGCCATTTTCTTGTTAATGTTACTCAAATGTTGATGAATAACAATGAATTGCCACATGCTGGTGTTTTCTATGCCTTGTGCATTATGCCTGGTGATGATATCTATAGTCATTCACTCACTTCAGCCTCATTACGTGTGTTATTAGTCACACTTAAAATGACTGGGGGCTACGTTTAAGCATTAGCCCCTTGAATGGGACAAGGACACTTGTAACTTCACATTTTGCCCCGAGAACATGTCTGACTTTTAGGGAATTTGTTTGAAGAATGACTTCATGATGTCTTCACCACTTCAACCTCTTTTGGTCTTTTCTCCATAACGATACCATTTGATATATAATACAGTTGATCATTCAGAGAGCGATGACTTGTCACGGACCACCTGTGATGACTTTGAGCTGAAAGACTTAAAGCTGGTAGCGGAGAGCAGAATTAGTAGGTGTGTTATAGTATAGTATAGTATAGTATAGTATAGTATAGTATAGTATACAGGATAATTGTTCCGTGCAAAATGTATCAACTCCGAAGTTAGGTCAAACTGTATAAAGTGGGTTTGAAAGAATAGCAGGATATTTATATTTTAATGCTAATATGAGATATACGGTGTAAGTTAGCTTTAGAGGTGCTAGTTGGTGGATTTTTGTTCCCTTTTAGACAGAGCCATGCTAGCTGTTTCCAGCATTTATCTCACGCTAAGCTAACTGGCTTCTTACATAACTATCAAATAACCCCTCTTTCCAAATGACAAACCATTCCTTTAGTAATTAAAATAAGCCGATTTGCTTCAAAGGCACAGTCAATGCACCAAAGCATAATGAACCAGTAGGGCTACGATGCCAATGTTGTTCAAGTTATAGGACCATGGAGAGGCAACGCAAGCTTATTTTGCACGAAGGCAATTGAAAGTGCTTTCCACATATGCATGCATTAAAACCATGAAATAAAAAAATACAGTTGAAGACAACGAGACAAAAATAATAGACTCTAGGCCTTTGGTGTGAGATGCTGCACAGACAGCTGGGTAATAAGAAAGTGACTGAACGCCAAAGAAACACGCCATACTTGCTACTAACGCCTTCGTCTTAAAAGCATGGGAAGCCCATGAAACATACACGCGCTATATGGAAGGCATCTGCTCTTCCTAACCCTCTGAATATCTTTTTAGTTTTGACTGTGACACACCGAAAGAAGGCAGATGATGCAGTGTGGCCTACATTCATTGTCGGTCAGCTGTACTGCCCTTCTCCCTGGGACACGAGAGGAAGGACATGGGAAGGGAAGTCTTGATTTGGACTGTGCCACTTGTTCCTTCCACCTCCACCAAGTCTGAAAATATCTCAGACGGGCTGCTGTGTGCTCTCTGGCCGTCCGAAAGTTCCAGTCACCAGACCGATCCGCTAATATTAGACCGGTCCCGAAAGGGCATGCATCTTACACTGTGGACACATCTTGATCGCCCTTCACATTCCTTGGCAGTGCACCATTTGTTCTTCGGAGCCATTGTTTGATCCATTTTCACAATTGTTTTAGTTTTTTTGCCTGCTTTCGAGGAAATGTTCAAGTCATTGCAGTTTTCATGTTTTAGTTGATGGATTTTTGACCTCGTCGCTAAGGGAGTAGTAGTGAACGTTTGGCATCGTCATAGTTACCTGTGATTATCAAACCCATGATTGGAGCCTGTTGCAAGCAGAAAAGTTCAGTTTTTTTTTTTGTGTGTGTGGGGAGACAAAAATCCAGTTAATGATAACTGTTGGGTGTAATTGTATGTTGAACAGGAACAAGATTACGGCCCGGGCCAGATTTTTACTTTAAGTAATGTTTACGAAAATAACCATATCGGAACAAAACAATAAACAACGGCTCAGTGAGCTACTTCAGACAAGGACACACGCACACAGTTGCAACGCTTTCAAAAATGTCACCAGATGTATGTCCTGTAAATACTGATTCATCCCAGTAGCCTGCCACACAGATGGAAAATTCATAGAGGGGATTACAGATACCTGAGATCTTTGCAGTGGCATTGATGACCAGTCAGACAAAGCTTTGAGAGTGCTTTTCCTGGCTTACCACAAACCATTGTATGCATTAACCCAATATGGAAAAGCTTCCCATTGGTCATTAGTTATATTTCTTGATTATGTTACTTTTTAAGCGTCTGCGAAGCATTGCTCTTCTAATCAGTAGGAATTTGGCTTATTTTGGTGGGAAACTAAATCACAAAAGATCAAACTCCAAATGGAAATTCATCCTGTTCAGACTAAAATGGGTCCTTGACAGTGACAGGGCACCAGAAAACCCCGCCATTGAGATCAGTGGGAATCAGACCATGCTGTCACTTCCCAACCCCCAAAAGGGACGTGGAGCAGGTTGTCAGGAGCGACTGCCTGGTATGCTGATACACTGCTACCAGTTATGAATGGCGGCTTGTGCGGCCCAGATACCCCTCCTCCTCCTCTTCTGATGTCATTGAAAAATGCTCGAGTTTGGCGGTTCTTGACACTCTTCCCCCACCACTGGTCAGACTGTCTAAGTTACTTATCCTTTTATGTTGGAGCAATATGCTGGCAGCAGCAGATGCAGGGTCCCTAGGGAGCTGCCGCTAGGTCAGATAAGCAGAGCCTTTCATCAGCGCGGTGGTTTTGGCGCATACGTTGATGCAGCAGCAGCTCAATGACAGGCATTGTTCTCAGCCTGGGCCAGGTGATGGGACGAGACATGAGACATCGGTATTCACCGGCCGATTGGCATGCATTTTAAGTGTCTACAACTGTGTTGGTTGTTATGCCGCAGAACCACTTTTGACTTTATAAGCCAGACATCAGCTGTAGCCTGATGAGTGGGTTCATCAGTGTGACTCGGATATCTTTGACCCGTTAATGCACTTTACCGCTGAATCGATTCGTCTTTCGAAGAAAAATGAATCTGTAATTATTTTTGATAATTAATTAGTTATCTTTTTTCAAGCAATAATGCCAAACATTCCCTGGTTACAGCTTGTCAATTGTTAGGATTTGGTGTTTATGTGATAGTAAATTGAATAAAACAAGACATTTGACAATGTCATCTGAAGCTCTGGCAAATTATGATGGACATTCTTCAATATTTTCTTCCATTTTATAGGCTAAATGATTATTGGTTAATCAAGTAAATAAGTAGACGGATGGAGTAATGATGAAAATAGTCATTAGTTGCAGTGTGTGCTTTCTCAGTTATATCATGATCACAATCGACATAAAAGCATTTTGAATAGCGATTAATCATTTAAGTTGTTACCAAACACTAAACGTTCTTCGGTTCCAGAGTTTTTCCCTTTTTCATATCATTGTCAATTGAATATCTTTGGGTTTTGGACTGTCGATCAGAAAAAAAATAATCATTAATTGTAGTTTTTGTGCAGAATTGAACGATGTGTTCGGTTCCCCTTTAAACTTGTAGTCCTCTGTTGTAAGCACATCTAATGAAAACTTTGGTCTCTAAACACACACGCAAGGCCTGGTTTGGCATGGAGTCGGTGCTTGTTGTTTACACTGCGCTTCCTGTGTGTCTGGGCCCCCTTGCCCTCTTACATCACCCTATTCGGTGCAGGAGGGACACAACAGGGGGAAGGGGCGACGGGTTAGGGGGGTAAGCGATGAGGTAGTTCATTAGTCGCCCTGACCCATCCCAAATGAGATGCAGATCCATTCTCTGTGTTTCCTGAGTTCCTCTTTCCTTTTTTGGGGGGGGGGGTTGGAGGGGGGTTACCGCCCTTTTCCCTTTCCAGCCTTTTGGTTTCACATTCTGGGGTCTCAATACCGTTTCCTTGCCTCTTGTTTGCCTCATTTCCATTTTTCAAGAGAATGTGCCGCAAGTATATTTTCATAAGATTAGACTAATCGAGATTTTGCAACTATTCGTTGTATTACAAACCTCTGATTATTCCTGTTGGTGGTCTGAAAGTGCGTTCCCCTCCTCGCCTCTTTTTTTTTCCTGTTTGGCAGGAGACCGAGATGGTGGTGCTTAAGAGTGAAGCTCTTAGCTTCATAAATATTCCATGTCTTGCCCTATATTTTACACTGCACAGTGTCTTGGCGAGACATTGGCAGTGCTCAATGTTGTGTTGGGAATGAGCAGCAGTTCTTGGTTGTTTTTCATTACGACCGGTCACTGTCATGCAAGGCTTCGTATTTACTTCACACTAGGAATGTCTTCTTCTTGTTGTTGTTTCAAACAGTTTCACGTTGCTAGTTGCTTTTTACAGCTCCTCTCAACCGAAAGTATCCTCCCTAAGCTGTTAATGAGCCAACACGGTCATAAGAATGTGCTGACATAGTTTGCTGATTCTGTCATACAGTGAGTCATGTGTTTTGCTGTCTTGTGCCAGACACACGTTTTCTTACCCTGATGCACGGGTCCCCTGTTTCGTCGATGAACAGGTAGAAAAATAGCAGTGTGGTTCATTGCCCGAACCCTGTGCTTTATACAGTTGCCTGTCAGAGCCCGTACAGCTGTGTGGAGATACAAGTGCTTCCATTATAACGTGGGCAAATGGTGCCTCTACCTTTTTCTTATTTGCTTTTTAATTTCTTGGACATAAATATTCATACTCTTTTTATTAAGATAATTAAAGTAGAACGTCTCTTCTTGTGCCCTGCAGTTGTTGAGGTGACTAAGTCTATTTAAGCGGCACAGGGGCAGCAGTGTGGGTATTTATAACCTACTCTAACAAAATAATATGCTGTGAAATTGGATTTCTGCTAAGTCACATTTTGTGTGGCAGTATTACTAGTTGTCCCAGTTTTAACTTGGCTCTTTTCTCACAATGTCATCAGCCAAACTATTAAGTCCTAAATCCCTTTTGTGGTTGCATTTTTTGGAGTGTACAGTATGTACAATGACGGAGTCAGATCAACTACGATTTTCCAAACCAACATTTGAAATTGCACATCTATTTATATTTCGAAATGGGACATATCTCTAACAGGGGGATTGCACTGGGCCTGTGCTGATTACCTGCTGATTCTCAACCTGCCATTCTGCTCCCACACTGTGCTTGTGCATGCGTGCATACACCCATTTCGGAGGGGGTTACTTTACTATCTCTGCAGACTTTAACATACATCTTATTGCATTGCATCACTTTTGTATGTAAATGGATTCGACTAAGAGCCTTTGTCTTTGTTTGACACTCGCAGCTCTAGAGGCCCCATGGGGAGACATTATGGGGCCAACTGGGCCGGGGGGTGCAAGGTGACGGTATGATGTTCAATCAATGATCATGCACAGCATGCTTAAGATTCCTGAACCTCCTCTGACCCACTTTGTCGGGTCTCCCAGCTGTCGAATACCCGGTTGATGATTAGTAGAAGGCTGAAACAAAGCAACCATGCACTGACATCACTGATTTTAGACGCTCTAAAGAGCGATTTACTTTCTACCACCAGATTAGTAAGAGATTATGCTAATGTTGCAAGTTGTATGCTCATTATAGTGGCTGTAAAGCAACAATCAATACGCTTTGATGAACACACTTAGATTATATTTTTACTCAATGATTATCAGGAATTTGTAGGGATATATAGGTATGGTTTCATTTGATTTGACAGTGGAATACCCCAATAACCCAAAAACCATCAACAGATTCAGAGTTTGTGAGTTTATGACTGAAACGTGGATCCGTACCAACTAGTGTGAAGAGCACAAATGCAGATATCTTGGATGTGAAAGAAACATGTTGGACCTTGTTGCTTTTTAGTAGAAGCTGATTAAAACCTGTAGTTATTCAGGACCTCTGAAGAAGGACTGGTGGTTTCAAGCTTTTGAAAAGCTGACCAAATGTTTTGTTCTGTGTATTTTTCTCCCTTACCTTTCAACAATAAGCCCTACCAAAGTGTTTTTCCATGTTCAGCCTTGATGGAGACTTTTGCGTCTCCGGAAGTTGGATGGTGTGCATTGATTTATTAATATGAATAATGTAAGTGATGTCACAAAAAGGTAGCCTAATGGTTTTTGGCTGTAGTCGTCTCCTGGGTGCAGTGCCTCTGGGAGGCTGGAGTGTAAATATGCGAAGGAGGTACTTACTCAGATACTAAAAGGGGTCCATCTATAGATCCCCTTTGTTGTAATTGTTGTTTAAATATGGTAATAAAATGGGCAGATATTGCTGTTTCTGCTATGATTTCACACCACACGAGTACACTCTGTTACAAAAAAAAACAACTGGATAACTTTATTAGCATGGCTCAAGTCATGTTGTTTTGTCTTTGACAGAAGCCAAAACACGGAGCTCATGGTTTGCTGAACAGATTTTGTCATTGCATTCAGTACATCTGTGCAAATATTATTTAAGCCTTCTCCTCAAAGCCCCGCACGAGTATGTCCCAATCGTGTTTGCTGTAAGGGGTCAATGTGTAGAGAGGTGTCAGCCCAGGACAGGCAGTAGTCCGTGACTCGGAGCCATCACACTTTGCAGACTTCTTTCTTCTTTTTATGTTAAAGGTGGCCTGTGGAGGTTTCTTGTAAACAAAGTTATGTTTTCACATTCAGTGTTCCTAAACAAAATGCATCGTGTGCATCTTTGAGGCTGGAAAAAATGTGTTCGATGCATTTAATTTCCCTGTATGCATTTTCTTTGGGAGTTTTCTTAAATATATATTTGAAATTTAAATTTGTTATACCCACATGTGAGAGCTTGCGGTCTTCTTCCTCACTGCTTTTGCGATGGAAAAAACTCCACAGGGTACCTGGGTAGTATGAATTGCAGTTGTAACGACTTCTGAAATGATTAGTCGATTTAGATTATTTTAACAAAAAAAATGAAGCACCAGCTTTTTTGATAATCAATTAAAGTTGAAGCCATTTATCAAGCAAAAACTCATCTAAAAGGTGTTGATTTGCTGCTTTTTTTTAATATCATACTATATTAAAATAAAAATAAAATTTTAAAGAAGTCACATTGGGCTCTGGAAACCTATAATGGACATTGGGCTTTTCAGTCAGTCAGTCAGTCAGTCAGTCAGAGTGCTGAATCAATCAGCCCTTGTTTTGGGCCCTCGCTACGCAGCAGCAATCCTCTCCCTCAGCTCCCATCCCATTTTCCTCCAGAGAGGTTCAGGTTTCATTGGTATTCATTGTCAGTGTCACCAACATACCAGAGTATGTTACATTCTCATTCTCTTCATCATTGCCGTATAGATTACAGTGGTTGTCGGACCAGTCGCCCACAGTGCTGTCAGCCAGCCAATCCTCCGTGGCTCCAGTTCTCAGGTATATGGGGGAACTTTCACAGGATGTGAGGCAACACAACACCTGTCTGTCAGAAACTGCACCTGCTCTGACCAACTTTGTTCACCTAGTTGTCGTGTCTGCCCTCAGGGATTCGTAAGAAAATGGTGTACTGAAAGATGATCAATTCAGAGACGAGGGTGTCGTCACCTTTTTTAAAAGTCACGATGGAACGCCCAGGTTTGTGCGTAGCACCGTTTGTTTGCAAAAATGTTGCAGGCATTCGGTTGATGCAGAAATTCAATCGCATAACGTTTTCTGTGTTAGGATTTACCCTCAATAGAGTAACATGGGCAAGTGGAGAAGGAAAAGCCGACAGTTTACTGGATTTAGCTGGAAATGAAGATGGTTGCAATCTCTGGGCTGGGCCCTGTGTTTTTTATATGGCACTGTAGTCAACAATTTCATTTTTTAAGTTAATCCCTGAATATGTCACTGGTTCCTGCGCTCTGGTCTTTTCGTTACAAAATTGCACCTCTTCTGCTTTCAGTCTATCTCTCTACCGTTCCCCCTCCTTCCTCTTCCCTGTCGCTGTCACTGCAGTGTTTTGGCCACTGTCCCGTTGCCATGAAGCAACCACAACAATGGCTCCTCTCTGTCGGAGCGCATTGCTGCCTGAGGAATGCTTGTTTAATAGTGGCATGCTTCGACAGGGGAAACACAATGTCTTGTCTACCAGTTGAACTCTTTCATAGACTCTTACTGCCGTTCTCTTCGGTCATCGGGCGTTGTGCAACTCCGGGTCATCAGTAACTGCCTCCATCTGCCAGACTGATGACGTAGCCTTTTCATGTGCAGAGATGAACTCCGACATCCTTTGCCATGGGGCCTGATACCTCACTGAATGCTACTAAGCATTGTAGTTGCAGTAGTGAGACGTTGGCCTGTTTAGTTGGCCACAGCTATTCATGCAGACCTTTGTCCAGCTTTGTGCCTCTTAGGTTTAATCATATTAGGAGTTTTATTCATTAGGGATTTGAGTTTTAAAAAAAAAGTTTGATGTTTTAAGTTGCACAGCAATGGTCTCGCCGCTCATTGGTGCTCTTCTATCCAAACTGTTGAATAGCACAGCATTTGTAGAGTAAATCTTGAGTGCTTCCACTGTCTCTGTGTGACCACCCCCGACTGTCTGTGTCGTTTTGAGCCAAAGTCTGAGTAATATACAGCATGTTGCCCCAGCGTTTACCTTCAGAGACTATGCGGAAGAAACTGTGCTCCAACATGGTTGCACAGGGAGCGAAGGGGTACAGTGCTGAGTGGACAAAGCCAAGAGTCCCTCCCATGAGGGTCTTTGTCTGGCTGTCAAAGCCTGGGCAAACTAATGTTTGAGTAGGAGATTCAAGTTCAGCAGCGTGCCAAATGTGAGTCATGGTGCTGTAAGTGAAGCTGCTATCCCAACAAACCGGCCCCGGCTATTCTTTTATCGCAGAACTTTTAAAATCACAGAGAGTACAGATAACTCATGCTCTTGATCGGCCTCCTATTTGTTGTTGTCGTCAAGAAGAAGTTTGACTACTTCTGGGAAGATGATCCCTCTGATTCTGTTTTCCCAAGCAGTTCAATTCACCTCAATGGAATCGTCAGGATGCCAAAAAGCAATTACTGTGTTTTGTTCTGCCAGGGAGTCGGGGCCATTTGCTTAAGCCGGTCTGTCGATAAATCAGACGCACAGAGTAGAAAATGATATTAGGCGTGGAGTTCGAGCAGCAGACTTGAGACCTATTATTTTGTGCTTCTGAACAAATGGTGTAATGTCTGCAGCAGATAATGTTGCTCAACTACTGAAAGAAACATTGTTCCGAAACAGAGGAGCTTAGGTTGTTTCTTTGGAGGTGTTCTGTTTCACGATCTTGCTACAGTGCTGTTGTTCGAGTTATCATATTGAACAATTTCTCAATGAAGTCTTCTCTTCATAACCATGGACTCCTCCCCGCCCATGTAGCTTGTGAGGAAATCATCTACACTAAACCACTTCATGGGCCCAGTAGTGAAAGGAATGAAGACCAACTGGTTGAGTTCCATCTGTGTGCTTGTCTCACCTTTTACCTCATTCACTTGTTTTTATTCTGTGTCTTTTCTTTTCAACCAGCTTCCCACTCGTCTCTGAACACAAACCCTACGAGGCCTGACCCGGAGGGGGAGAGTAGCCCCCCGAAGACGGATAACACCGAGAGAATGGCGTCTCCTGCGAAAAAAGATACAGATTGGCGATTGACAACCCCGACAAAGTCTGACGTCATTTCTCGATCACCTGGGTCACCTGCATCACCTGCCCCCAGGTTAAGAAGTGGTAAAGGTAAAGAGAGATTCCACCTGTAACTAATTTATTGACTTGTATGGAACGACAAAGTTCTGTTGCTTCACGGTTAAAGCTGATTTTGGCCAGACACGAAGCAGTGCTCTTATAGTGGTGCAGTTGCATCTGCAATCTACTGGACTTAGGTCAGCTATCCTGAGACAAGGCAATGCTTCAGTATCTGAGTAATAGTGACCACATGCTTTCAGACGTGAAGCTAAATCCAGTTTTTCTGTGAGAACGCCACAGCTTTGGGCTCAAAGATTTTAGGCAGAATTAGTTAAATACAGGCAAAAGGAAAACTGACATGCCCTGTTCTCTAAGGAAAGGTAGGCAACCTGGATAGGAATCCCATTTCAGGGAGCGATGCCAAGGCGGCATATAGTTTGACCTGGCAGTTGCACCATAGCCATTTCCGTAATGCCACTTGAAGTCCTTGCACCCACTGGCTAACGGCACATGCAAACTCTAAGGAAAATGTTTGAGGGTTTTTGGAGTGTAAGCCTCTTTTCTCTCCCCCCCTTTATTCTTTATCCATTAATCCATTCACTGTGGTCATGGTCTTTATTCTCTTTGCGTGAGGTGATGGGGATAAATCCCCAAAAGCCCCAAACTGCTCCCAATACTTCCACTTTGGATGCCTTGTTTTGACCTTAGCCCATGTCAGTTATATCAAGACTTTACCATATTCTATGTTTATTTGCCTGGTCTATTTTTGAGAAATATGCAGTTGATTCCTTTAGTCTGCTGATTCCCAAATGACACACGCTTCCCATTTCGACATTCCAAGTTCCTTTTCCGCTAGTTTTGTAAAGCTCATTACTTGTGGGATGTTTTGCACAACCCAGAGGGATATTATGAAGATGAAAAGCACTCTGAAGCCACTTAATTAGTAAAACGAAATGGTGAGGCTTGTAGTTCAGTTGGGAGCTGCTGCTGCTGCTTCTTCTAGTAACGGTCTGCTCAGTTGTGTTTTGTCACATCTCAAACATTTGTCTGTGAAAGCAGTGATTCCAAGAGAACCTCCTCATGGAGGTAATTTAAAGTAAACACGCTCTTTCTCGTTCGTCATGTCTGTCTATTGAATTTGCACTGTGAGGCTTGCGCGTCACACTATACATTACACCCTGCACTGCTCTTATTATACTGAAATTCAGAGGAGAACAGAATGACACAGCTGACATTCAGAGTGCGTGAACATGGCACCTTGCAGCGTTTGTTGGGCCGGTCTGTTTTTGTCTCCAAAGCTTTGTGCATGTGACGTTCTGATTAACGTGGTGGTGGTGAGTTGGAAACGGGGGCACATCACACCGACCAGCACCGTGCACATGGGCCATAGTCCTATAAATACCAAAGTGGGTCAGAGGTTGTTCTTAAGGGAGGCTGCATGGCAGATTGTTTTCATGTTTGTGATTCACGCCTCCTCCGATTAGACATTGCTGAAGGATGAGTTCCTTTTGTGTTTTGATGATGAACATCTGGTTTGTGAAGATTGAGGGGGGTGATGTTGCATGAAGACTAAAGAAAGATCAAGACTGCCAGTGTTTGACACGCTGCAGGCATGCGGTCAGAATTTCAGGATGATGTTGTCCAGGCTGCAATTTTGTACTATGAATAAGCATATACTCAATGATGAGAAGGCAAGCATTCATTTACTATTTGTGTTGTCCATAGGGTTTCAAGTGCCTGGGCAATAACACGATGTATATCGCCCTATTATTCATTAATCTACCCATTGTTTTTTTGATTAATGGATTAATTAGGTCTTTTAGAACATCTGCAAAAAATGCCCATCACATGTCTTGTTTTTTGTCAACCCACCAAGTAAATTTAGTTTACAGCAATTAATCAATTTGTGCACTTAATGCTTGAAAAAGATACCTAAACGATTAATTGATTATCAAAATGTTCTACACATAGACAATAATTGTTTCAGCTCTAGTAGTAAAATATTTTTATTGAGATATTCTCTGGAAAGTCAGAATGACAATTTTCCGCAGGAAGTTGAACCAGCTATCATGAAATGACGCAGTTCAGTGTTTGCTTGCATCGCTGTTCCCTTTTGGCTTTCTTTCACCGAGTCCTTCCACTTGGGTATTTGGAAGGAATGTTTTGTGTGAGCAGACATCAGAGATGTCACAGAGAGGAGAGATGCATGTAAGTGCCCCCCTGTAGTCAGAACATATCACAGTCAAACATCCACATGGCATTGGAGATTTAGTGAGCCTGCTGCTTGCTTTAGTTTTTATTCAGAGAAGATTGGCTTCCATGAAGATTTTTTTTTTTTTTTTTTTAAATGTTTTGTGTGTGATCGGCTTCAGCCCTTTGTTGACGTTGACAGTGTCCTGTCATTGTTTTGTGGCATACGTTTCCTAGTTGTGACATTTAAAAGTAAAGCTTCTGTCGTGCTGATTTTGTTTTACAGAAGTGGTGAAAACATTTCCTCATATATTTATGTTTATTGGAGGGAAGGTCCGTTAGTGTTGCCTCAGATCAGTTTTGGGTTGATGGAGGTTGGAAAGGTAACTGTCAATGGCACAAAATATATTATTATACAGATAAGGGCACATTTACATAACTTTGAACTTAAGGCATTACCCGTAACTTAAGTGCTTTGTGAACAAAATACTATTTTAGATAGACTAATTAAGAAGACGATGATAAATTATCTGTCCCCAAGAAATTATTCCAGTTAAGGTTAGCTTGATCTAACCGTCTTTTAGTTCGAAGAGCCTTTTAAATCTGTATGTATAAATACGTTTTTAATCTCACTCGGTTAAAATTTAGGCCAAACACTTTTTTTTTTAAATTTGTTTTTTTTATAAATGCTGTGTGACCAAGATCTGATGTGGGTGAATGAATTGGACTCGTATGACAATATGACACCTCTTATTTACACATTCTCCCCCTCTTGTTCTCCTTCTCCGTCCTCATCCCAGACATCATAAAAGCAGAGGAGAGGCAGAAGCTTGCCAAGGAGCGGAGAGAGGAAAAGGCCAAATATCTTGGTAAGTTGAATAAAAAGGGTTGTGCGGACAAGTCCATTACATAGGAGGAGAGCTCCCCCTAGTGTTGGGGTGAAAGAGGTTGTTGTTTTACACCTGCAGCTGTGTTGCTACTAGGTGGGCTCCAGGCTGCAGATGGCATGCACATGCAGCACAGAGAGGATAAAAGGGTAGTTTGGGCTTCTGTATAAAAGTGTTCTTGAATCCTTTTGAATCCGCCTACAATTCTGTCTGATATCTGACAACAAAAGTGACTGAAATCAGCAAAAGCCAAGCCACCATTTTACCAAAGACGAGCAAGCTTTCGTTTTCTACGTGCATGCTGAAATAAGCTGTGTGTCAAAATGGTTATCGTATTGTTTGTTTGACACATTAGCACTGAAGCTCACTCTCCACTAATATGTATGTTAATACAATTTGAATTCAATAGAGATATTCCTCACATTAACAAAAAATGTAAAAGATAGTATCCATGTGTGTTCATAAATTCAATTATTTTTTGGCAAGATTGCAGGTTTTTTACAGTGTGATGAGTAACTCTTATGACCTAATATTATTTGAAATCGGTTTGCAATAGCAACGAGTCATCAAAGCACAGAAACCTTCTACATTTTTTTCCAAACTTGAATTCATGTGACGTGATGAATTGAGGCAACATTTCACCCGGGTAAGATAACGATTGACATGGCTGTACTTTTTTTTTTTTTTGTGTAAGTTGATATTGCATCACTTTGCCCAAGTCCTTGTTTTCTATTTAACACGCGGCTGTCACTTCTTCACCTGACCACGCTGGTTATGCACTGCTTTGCATGACTGACAGTTGCCTCTGTCTTCTCTCTCACTCCTTCCCCCTGCAGATGAGCTCAGCTTGTTACAAGGTAAGCCACTCACCTATGTGTCTGTGGTGGTGGTGGTGGTGATGGTGACCCATTTCGATTATTGTCATGTTTTGGATGTTTAAATTTAATCAAGTTCAGTAGTTTTAACAAGAGCTGGGCAATAAACTGAAAACGTACCAATATACAGACATTGGGAGTCATTGAAGCACCTTGCTCATGTCGGTATGTTTTTTTTTTTTTTTTAAAAGCTCTTGAAGAACCATCCCCTAAAAACACATATTGAAGGGGCCAAGATGGAAGGTAAAAAACATTTTTGAAACTTTATTGGCGGTTTTATCATGATCGAGGTAAAGACTGTAAATAAAAAGAGTCACAATATTGAGTTTTGGTCACATTGCCCAGCTCTAGAGCGGTTTCGTTCATTTAATCCCCATGGTGGTCCTTGTTTTAAAATCATGGTTGTTTCATTTTTTTCTTTTGTCATAAAAATTTCAACTAATTCCAACCTTTTCTCTCTCTCCGAACTTCATCTTTCACAAAATTAACCATCAATTAACCATAAACAAATGTTATCATTGGTTGTAAAGCAATAGGGCTTAATCTCAGTTCACACAGAGTATGTAGCGTGCCCTTTGTTTGAATTTTGTTCATCCACATGTTCCAGCTGCAGACGCCACAGAACTCTTTGTATTTAAAGATAACATGTTGGAACCACATGCCTCAAACCTACTATGAATACCATCTTACTGAAGAAATTGGAGGTTTTAGAGACACTTGCAGCCAGATTTATCTTGGCTGCAAATTCACATCTAAACAACTTTATATTGCCAAATACAAAATCACACAGTTCAAAATGTTCTAAAATTGGAAAATATGTAAATTACTTGCCAAGACACAGAGCTGAATGGTGACGTATTTTCACAACTTTTGCATGGATATTTATTTTCTGTTTATGGCAAGGCAAGTTTATTTGTATAGCACATTGCAACAACAAGACAATTCAAAGTGCTTCACATAAAGCCATTAAAAGCATCAAAACTTTAATGCAAAAGATTTAAAAACAATTAAGAAAATTCATTTAAACAGTAAAAAAAAAAAAGCTAAAAATAGAATAAAAGTTGCAGTGCAGTTTAAGAAATAAAATACAGTAGTGAAATGACGAAATTGATTAATAACCTTGAATCTGGTTCAATTAAAGGCAACAGCAAACCCTGGTAGTCTCACAGGGTGTATCGTCAGCGTGGTATTTAGTGACAGATAGAAAACCTCCTTCAAAACTTAGAGTAGAATCATAAAGTCTGAGTTCATTATGACCTTAGTGTTACCTTAGAGTCTAAATATGCTGTCTTATGCTAGCCACGGTTTCATTAGTTTTCTCAAAGTTATATTAACGTTTTAGTAAACACTATAAATATCACATCTGGACAACTCATCATCTCGACGTAAATCCTCACATGACAGCGACGTCTTTAAACTGTCATACTCGTACTTTCAGTAATGCCATGCTGTCAAATCCAACTGTGTGTTCGATAGCAGTGAGATGAGTTTGACACACTTCCTCGTCTTGATCGTTAGGATCAGTCTAATTGGGCGATCACAAAGGCGTGCCAGATGGTACGGGTCTGGTCTAATAATCTGTCAGACCTGGGTATAAGATTAGATCCTGCCAAAGCTTGTGTTTACAATATCCACTTGAAAGAGATCCTGGCCAGTAAGGCTTAGCAACCATCCCCAGTGATATTATTAGGTTAGTATTAAATGGGCCACAATTAGGGAATCCTCGCTCTTATTGGTTCCCTGTGATGTTTAAGTGAAGCTTTGAAGGACTTGTATTGGGGAATTGGCCTGCGATTGCACAGAAGTGATTCTTCTGCCCTGTCTGCCTTTGGATTAGTATAAATACTTTATGTAGCAGGGTTTGAGCGGCACTCTGCTTATGATTATTTAATGGTCTTACTGTCGTAGGTCTCAATTCTACATGTCAGCACTTTATCCCTGTGTGGAGAGACTTGAGGAATGCATATTAAAGCAATGTCAGTTTTAGATCTCAGAATCGGACATCTGTTTATCATTTAACACATTGCTATAAATGAATAAATGACTTATGAAGAAAGGCACTGAAAAGCAATGGAAAGTTGTTTAAATCGGGAGCTGAAATCATTTAGACTAACTCTCTTAAGCACCCAAGCCCCCAGCCAATTTCCAGCGAATTTTCCTTCCAGCAACTATAGTCTGGAAAACCATTACCAAACCCTTCTGCTGAATGAGACAAATTTCAAATATTCAATCAGCGAGTGTCACACACTGTCACTGGATTTGCTGTGAGTGGGTGCAGCCCTCAAAGTCAAAGTTTCCCTTGTGTGGAGGGAGGGGATGTTAGGGATGTCGACAATGGTGATCTTTCTCAGCGAGCCTTTAACATTGAAGCACCCCCCCCACTCCCCTCTCCCTCTGCTCTCATCACAGCACAACGAGTGAATTATGAAGCAGGTTACTCTCCTCTTTACTTGCAGTACCATGCGTAAAGATCTGTCGCACTGAAAGGTTAAGGTGTGGCTTCTCTTAAATTGCGGCGATGGAGCTGCGATGAGCTGAGATACGCACTGCAGCAGATATTCTCTCTGCTGCAACGTGCTGGCAAGCATTGCCTCGGTATAAAAGCCGAACTGTGTGCCTCCCAATAAATTTTAACCCCTCTAGCCTCCAGCGTCTCTGCAATGATCCGTCACTGTAATCTTCAATCCACAACCAGTTGCTTTTGTTGCATCAAGTGCTTAAGAGAAACTACGCCTCGCCTCCTTGCAGGGGCTGATTCTTCATGGAGGTTTTACTTTGTAGTTTAAAGAAATATGGTGAGTTGTGTACACAGAGAGAGGCAGCTGCAAAAGCCTTCTTTATGTCCTCATTGAATGGCTCAGGGACAACGAGACGATTTCCATATCAAAGTGTTTGGTTTATTGAGGTTGACGTGGGGGCTTTGATGCGATTAGTGTGGCATAAAAGTGTCACTTCAGAAGCACTGTATCTGTCTAACTACGCTTTATGCTGGATTCTGTGGAACAAGTCAAGTAATTGAGTTTATTTTCCCAAACACAAAGTGGGAATGAGGTGGAGGGATGTGTGTGTGTATGTGTATATATATATATATGTATGTATGTATGTATGTATATGTGTGTGTATGTATATATATATATGTATGTATGTATGTATGTATGTAATATTTTATTTTATTTTATTTATTTTTTTTTTTTTTCAAAGACAGCTTTTGATGTGAAGTAAACATCAGAGAGGCAAACTATGTTCATTAAAAACGCTCAACCTATGAAAATATGCTTTTCAACACACTTCTCTTTCAAGTCCAAACTGAAACAGACATTTGAAAGGGAATGTGTGGCATACCAACTGAGAGAAGAGAGAGAGAGAGAGGACTCATTTGACTCATTGTGGTAAAGTCTTACTCCCGTGACCGTGTTTTGTGCCCCATCTTAGCTGCTAAAAAGAGCCAGTGGCTGGAGAAGGAGGAGAAGGCCCGGCAGCTGAGGGAACAGCAGTTGGAGGAGCGCCGCAGGAAGCTCGAGGAACAGCGGATCAAGGCGGAGAAGCGGCGGGCCACCCTGGAGGAGAGACAGAAACAGAAACTGGAGAAGAATAAAGTATGTTTTGACAAGAAAAACTGATTATGTTAGAAAGTAATCCATTCAATATGGGATGGAGTTGTATTCGTGATGACAGTTACACAGACTTCTGTTTCTCTCATATTGCACCGATACCTAGATGTGAAGTGTTTACGCCTTCCGTCTAAATTGACAGCTGGTCAGCTGCAGATGAGGGGAGATTTAGGATTTTGCTCAAGGACACCTAAACTGGACTGGGTGCTTGGATCCAAGCTTCCAGTTCTGTGTATTGCTTTCGATGCAATAGACATTCAAATAACTGATGTCTGTCCCCGTGTCCTTTCCAGGAACGCTATGAGAAAGCCATCCACAGGTCAACCAAGAAAACGTGGGCAGAAATCCGCCAGCAAAGGTGGTCCTGGGCTGGTGCACTGAGCCAGAACTCCAGCCAGAAAGAAGGTGAGTACGCTGATCCAATCTGGAGACGCATCCTCTTAAAATATTAACCGAAGGACTCGCCTTTTAATCACGCAAGAATTACTGACTCGTACAGCAAATGTGAGGCATTGACTGAAGTTATCCTGCTGGAATAGTGCAGCATGCAACTTTTACGGGCTATGGAGTCTGTCTGTTGAGGTTTTTATTTGGTTATTGAGTTTCAGTGCCATTAACCTCCTACAGTCCATTAGAGGAAAATGATGTTAGCATCAGTGTGCCGTTATGCAGCTCACTTTTTTCACTGTAAACAAAAGCAGACCGTGAATCACTATTTCTCTTCCAATGATTGACCTGCTACAGCCGTCTAATGTCCTTACACGGTCTCTT
The DNA here is from genome assembly GCA_016806645.1 of Ophiodon elongatus. NCBI lineage: Eukaryota > Metazoa > Chordata > Actinopteri > Perciformes > Hexagrammidae > Ophiodon > Ophiodon elongatus. The sequence continues at coordinate 6,268,257 of JACSYO010000415.1, read as the reverse complement.
CTTTTCTTTGAAGGGAGATGAGGCTTGTCCATTGGCTGTGCTGTCACAGATTTGTAGAGAATGAATTATTGATTCAACTTTTTTTCAACCAATCATTTGGTCAGTAAAATGTGGGGAAAAAAGTCGGAAAAGCTGACGATCTCAATTTCCCAAAGCTTAAGATGATGTCTTCAAATTGCTTGTTTTCTCCTACCAACAGACCAAAACCCCCCAAAATTTAATTTGCAATCATATAAAACTGAAATGTACACATTTGAGAAGCTGGCACCAGCAAAGGTTTGCCATTTTTGCATGATATACTTCTTGAATAATGAATCCATTATCAAAATAATTGTTGATTCATCTTCTGATCTTTTTATTTTATTTTTTTTACAACTGAACCATTTAGGTTAATCTGAAGCATTGCAGCCTGAAATTGGTGAATTGTCGCCTCATTCAGGTGAACTATACCAAAATAGATTTTGTTTTCTCTTTTTTAATCCATACAGCAAAATAGATGCCTTAGTTAGGTGTACAGTGTTTTATGCTCACGCCTGGGGCTGATATATGATGTTGGCAGGTGCACAGTCTGGAATACTGCCCAAACAGATATCGACGGCTCAGGAAGTTTGGTTTTATTCTATTTTTATCTGATGTGCGGTCACTGCATCACTCCTCCATTTTAGCACACCATTTCCTCTCATGTGTTGGCTACTGCAGCTCTGTCCCAGCAAGCTGTTGCTCTTTAGCATCACTTCAGGGTCATTAGCCCCTGATCATGACCAGGCTGTATTGATTGTGCAAAGTGAAGATGTATTCAGCTGCTTTATTGCATCAGTTGCAGTAAGCAGGGTTCTATTGACTAACAGCAAACTGGCTGCGGAATAATGTGATACTGAACAACCCATCTCTTAAAGGGGCGGCGGGATGGATGCTTCTGTCCGCTTTTGTGCCGTCCTCTCGACTTGAAGCTCTAAAAAGTTCCATCTTATGTCATGTCATCACTTCTGCCATATGCCAGGGGAATTATTGATTACTATAATCAATCGCTCCTTACTCTCCCTTCCTGTCTCCCTCACAAGCCTGACGTCTGATAAGATGATGAAACGAGCCTAAACAGGCTGCGGTGGAGCTCGGGATGTTGTTTAGGAAATACTGCAAAGTACCCATCTTGGCTTCGTTCAAAAGAGCAAACTGCCTCTTTGTAAACAGACTAGGCCTGCTTTAATACTGTACCTCCATTACGGTAATGCTCTCTGAATCATGTCTGATGTCATTTGGGAAAAGAGCGGAGTGTTTATTTGATTGCAGTGTATTAAAAGGATATATAATTGGGATAGATGCAAGTATTCCACATGGATGGTCTCAAGGATAAGCCTTTTTTTTTTTTTGTTGCCCTTTTACAAAGTGCGTATTCACTTCATCAGCCATGAAATGGAGATATGTTTCTCAGCAGCCTCTTTCCATCACATGCTTGGTTGTTATGGTTATCTTTTCTTGTTCAGTGCGTGTTGGTAGCTTTTAAAAGGTGGACATAAAATGTTCTTAGTGGGGTTGACATGCCTTTTGGGATCTGTGTTGTTGTGACGTAGGCATGTTAATCCTGCGGTTGAGTTGAGAAGAAGACTACTCATTTCACTTCAATCACAAAAAAGCGAAGTTATTTTCTCGTCTACCTCGGTGGAGGTGAACGTTCTCTAATGGACAGTTTGTAGCTGGGACACACAAAACCCTTAACGCTGATGGACCGCAACAACAAACAGCAGGACCTAGTTTACTAAGTGGTTACAAACTAGGTTCTGGAAGACAAATAAACTAAGTCTGTGCAAATGAGCAGGATACTAACAAGTTTAATAGGCTACTATGTTTAACATGTGAACGGCGTCGGGGACAAAGGAAACATTACATCTCTTGGTCCTCATAACCGGCGCTTTAAAACAACGACCTGGTGGTAACGGTTCAGACTCTGAACGAAGGGCTTGATCCTGACCCTCTAGAAGGGACGTGACCTTCCTAAGTACCTGCTTGTTATACATGACTTTAAGCTCCCTGAAATCTTACTAGCCACTTTTAATGAGGCTACGGTGCCCTTATTGTTGGCCAAAGTTAAGTTCCCATGCCAAGCTACAATGCAGAACATTAAAACTGATTCAATAAAACTAAAGTCCCTGTTACGGAAAATAAAGATACTTTGAACTTTGGAATTTAGTGTGGTGTGCTCACAGCATTAACAATGCCATTTAAAATATTCATTAGCATTCATTTTCCTGGACAACCTCCCTGCCAGCAGTTTTCACTGAACCAACTTCTCTAGGAAAGAAATAGTGCCGATGGAAACTGTTTACAGTGTGTTGTGTGGATTATCCAGAGTAACAGGGAGACAATGTTGCTGCTGAACATTTTTATTTTCCAATGTTGTAAGCACCAAAAACTAAATTAGATTCACTTCAGTTGTATTTAAGTTGTGGAAGAAATCTCAGAGACAAATATCTTATTTCTATTGTTAAAAGTTCTATATAAATAATAACTATAATTTATCAAAATATACACCACAGGTGGTAAGTCAGAATATAGGTGTTTTTGTAATTAAAAAAAATATATAACTATCAAGTTTGGAGACGTTCAGAAAGATGAAATATAATTTCTAGCATGTTCTGTGCCACAGATGCCTGATGACACACCTAAAGGCTCGATGTAGTGAACATATGGTGCACTGTGTTCGTGTGTGTACTTTAAAGCAGTGGAAGTTATGATACACACCGCCAACACGCAGGAATTTGCTTTAATGCCGGTTGCTCACATTACAAGTACAGTACTGTACTGTTTCCTCTGCAGTGTGTGTGTGTGTGTGGGGGGGGGGTGTATGTTTGTAGAGGCATCATTCGAGCGTACCATATGACGCCACGGAAGTTCCCCCTCTAACTCTCAACCATGTGACCTGTGTGAACATCTGTGTGGCGCTCTCTTGGCTTCTTAGGCAGATGCTCTGTGTCAACGGTCAACCTGCCCAAACACGTGGACTCTGTTATAAACAAGCGACTGTCCAAGTCCTCTGCTACGCTCTGGAACTCCCCCAGCAGAAGTAAGGCAACATCTGGAATGCCCCCTCCTCCTCCCGTTCTAACTGTGTCCATCACTCTGCCACGCCAACACCTGCGAACCCGTTCATCATTGTGCTCCTCCCCTTCATGATTTCAGTCCCACTCTTTTTGCTTGATGGTTGCCAGCTGACCCATTTCTACCTTCCAAAACCACTTTGAGTTCTTTTTGTTAACTCTCCAGAATTTGGGGTCAGGTTTTTGTTCTGCATGCTCATATTTTAATATGGGTTATGTGCTGTGTTCACATTTTGTTGTGCTGTCTTTTTACTCTCCTTTTGTTGGTTCATCGTGTGGTGATGGTCATTTCATGTGTTTGCACAGTCAAAGATCCCCTTTATGTGCTCATTTTCAACGTACTGGATAACGGATGTCTTTTTTTATGTTGTCTTGAATGCTTTACTGGTTGATGATCTGGAGGTGGGTGTGATTTCTAAATGACAAATATCTCTTTGAATTATCTTTTGTGTCTTTCAATCAAGCTTCCTTCATGCTGCGGGGTTGAGCAGCGCTTCTTTATAGGTCTCAAGTTAACCAGGTCACGGTGTACTCCTGCGAAAAAAGGAGAAACTTCAGGGCTTGAAAAAAGTGAAGTTAGTGAGTGAGTCAGCATTTTTCAGGAGATAATGTATTCGGAAAACTCCCCGGAGCAGGTACTGTTCCTCTGTGCTGCTGGAAAAATAGATGGGTAGCCACTCTATTCCTCTTGTCGGTCTCCTCTCTACCTGAACACTACAACACACCATGTCTGTGAACATTCACTGCAACGTCGTCTTCATCCTGCACCTTAAAGCCAGAGAAGGACGTTTCACCCCCAAATAAATACTGATGAGTCTCCACTCTTCTTTGGCTCTGTGGTTATAAATAACTGACTCACTGTCTAGACAAGCATTTCAAATAAGTCTCTTTCTCTTGGGTGGTACCACCACAGCCCAAGGTTATCGTAGACACATTTACTGAGCTGATTTCCTTTCTCTTCTAATCTCTTTGGGTGGCACTGAGGTGTCTTATTGGGGTTCTGTGTATTTGATCTGGTCTTTATGGCTTGTAGACATACCGCTACAAGAACCATAACTTAAATACATGTTTCTTTTCACTTCCCTTTGGTGACTTCTATTGCTGTGTTTGTGTAATGACAGAGCGCTGCAAAGATTGATTTCAAATGGGCTTCAGCTCCTCTGGTACTTCAGGTTTGACCACTGTTTGGGGGTGATACACTCGGCAAAGTTCCGGTTCAACACTTGTCCCAATTGAGGACATCGATTTAAGACACATCTTTTTATCAATCTGTTTTTCCGACCTGCAGCCCGTAGCCTTGCACTGAGTGCGTGGGAGAGCAGTATAGTCGACCGGCTGATGACGCCAACGCTGTCTTTCCTCGCTAGGAGCCGCAGCGCTGCCAGCGTCCTCACCAATGGCAAAGATGGTCGTAAGTTGGGGAAAAAAGAAAATTAGTTTATTATCTCTTACAATAAATACATTAGATTATGCTGCCGTATGAATGTCTGCAATATTCCAACTGTACGTCACTTTTCTCCACAGACTCTCCTATCTGCCCCCGCTCGGCCTCAGCCAGCCCCCTCACCTTGTGCGCCCACCAGCCCCACCGCCGCTGCTCCGACCGCTGGAGAGTGACGTCCAGCACACCCGACATCACCCAGCGCCAACACAGACGGAGCTCCACACCCGTAAGTCTGCCCGATTTTTATAGGGGAACCACAGGGCAAAAGCCACCGGACAGCCAAGTGAGAGTTACAACAACGCTAGACTCTCTCAATAATAAGTAAGCCGTTTTCCAGAATAAAAGCGGAGCTAAACAGCCATGAAATAAATAACAGCTGACTTTGTTCTACGAGCGGGGATACCACTCACCTGTACCTGAGCGAAAATTTAACAGTGAGATTGTTGTTGCCAAAAGAGCAAAACATAGTGTCTGACTAGACTCTTTTCCTGTACTTTATGTATAACAACCTACAGTGTATCTTGTCTTATTTTTTGTTTTAATCATACTTGAATGTCATCTTTGAATGGCACATGAAAAGATTTGAATGTGTTAACCCATTTTCATATTTGTCATACAGATGGATAAAAACAAGAAAGAAAAGAAGGACAAGGAACGGGAGAACGAGAAGGAGAAGAGTGCCCTCAGTAAAGAGAAGGTGCTTAAGAAGAGACAGTCTCTACCCAGTATGAGACACCGACCAGATCCAAGGTAAAACATAGTTTATTTATACTTTAATTATTCATTTATTTTTACTTTCAGTTCAGTCAATTCATTTAGATTTTACTCATAGTTTCCCTTATGTGTGTCATATTTACCACTAACCTGGCTACTGTTTTCATCTACCAGATCTCTAAATATGATAATAAATTGTCTGTTTACACATTCAACAAAGCTTATGGTCCATTACCACTGCTGCTGGGCAATCACCTTTTCCCATTTGGATGGCAACAACAAGTCAGTCCTTTTTTAAATGAGCCGACATGAGCTGCAGTCATCGCCCTCTCTGATTTAATGTTGCTCTCAATTTCTCCACTCTATTCAATACTAAGAAGAACCATGGAGGAATTATGTTTTTAGGCCTGCAACATTAAGTTCATAACTAACTCATTTATCAATTATGTTTATACAGCAGTTAATCTTTTAGAAAAAATAATAAGGCAGTGCGTAATAGCAAAGGCTATTAATTTTACAATAACAAGAGAATTTCACAGTTAATTACGAACAGCTAATTATTGTTTTTCTTTTCTTAAATGTGAGGATTTGCTGCCCTTTTGTGTTTTGTCAGATTATCTCTGAATTTTGGACTGCTGTTTGAAAAAACAATACAGACAGAAGATTCCAACTTGATTCTGGGAAATCATAACAGCATTTTTTCATACTGTTACTAATTGCGAAAATAATGGGCAGATTAATCCATCATGGAAATAATTGTTAGTTGCAGCTTTAAGTCATAGAGGTCTAGGATGAACAAGGCAAGTTGAAACTGAAAAATGCAAGATATAAGGTATATCATTTAAAGCTACAATCTCCAATTCAAAAAATATACAATTTCCTTACAGAACCATTTGAAAAATCTGACATATAATAATCTGCTGCTTTGATGTTTGTACAGATTATATAGGTCACCAAAACCATATTGTAAACAAGGTTAACCATACGACCCCCTGACAACAGCTGGGTTAGGTAGAGAGACCATGTTTATGTCTGCATTGTAATGACTGCATATTTTATGCACTGTTTGAGCCCAGACATGAAAGGTCCCGAGACGAGCGGTCATTTCCTCTCGTATCCCTGGGCCACTGAAGTAAATGACATCTATGACATCTATGACAGATGGGATGAAATAGGAGAAAAGAGTTCCTTTGATTCATCGAAAAGGCAACAAAGAGCTTTGGTAAAGCTGTCAGCGCCAAAGGGTTAGAGGAAATAAAATGTCTTCTTCAGCATAATGGATGTTTCCCCTTCAAGTGTTGCTTTGTCTGTGTATAGCTGGGATGCTGACCGATAAAGCCCTTTTAAGGGTGATGATGCAATGTGTCTGCTATGAACCTGTTTGCTAAAGTTTGGTTTCTTCAGGACATGTGTCTGGGTTGTAAACAAACATTTCAGCCCACGTCTAAAACACGAATGTGTCCAACAATAACTGTCGCTAAATGTTCCATTGTCTTATATTTTACCCCTGTACTTTCCTGTGTTACAGTCCTAGTCCTTTATCAAGACAACGGCCGTCATCCCCAGCTACACCTAAGGGTAGAACTGCCTCCCCCAGCCCTGCTGCCTCCCCCAAGCCTCCATCCGCACGTGGAAGCCCGTCAACCCCTAAAGGACGACCAAAAAGAGCCAGGACCCCGGCCAGGATAGACCACCGCACCTCCTCCCCCGTCCCCCTCGAAAGAGTGAAGGAGTCTCGCAGGCCCGCAACTCCCGAACAGAGAAAGAGTGAGTACAAGAAAAAGTCTGAATTGGATTGAAAAACTCCTTCTCGGTTACTAACCCTGAATTTTCACTTAATTTAGATCCTGTATGATAGCTGCAGGTGGAAGGGCCATGTCCTTCTTAGTGAGTCGTAATTTAGGATGGTTCAGGTATTTAGTAAAGTGAAACGGTAAAAAAAAAAAAGTAAAATGTGTTTCCAATTCTTTGCACAGTGACACCAGTCCTTATTACCCATTCCCTACCAGCAGTGATAATGTTAATTAGAATTAGATCCTTTTCGAGAGCATTAGCAGGTAAAATGCTTAACCTTGGGAATAGTAGTTTGACAAAGGAAAAAAATGTCAAGGTCCAGTTCCTATCTTATTTCCAGAGCTTTCAACCCCATCTCACAAGCTTCATCAATGATGGAGTTTGATCAGTTGACATTGCCTGACCTATGTTGGAGGAGTTGCTGACGAAGCCAGCAAGTGGACCTTGATTACAGATTATTAGACTAGTATACTGCACAATAATGCAAATTTTGTTGCAATTTGTCATCTCCACAGTGATCAACTGTCCCATTTGTTTTATCATACAGTGTATCTGGATTTTGGCTAGCTTGCCTCCGCGTCTGAGTCACTGTATTTATTTATTTTTGTTATACCCAAAGAGTTCTTCTTGGCTTGGTCTCTTCCTGTTACTGTTCAGAAGAATAGTTTGATGGAAAAAGCCCCAGGAACATCAGTATCTCTTTGAGGAAGCAATGTGCAGCGAATGCCATGAGGCTTAATTAGCCATGAAAACAAAGGGAATGTACTGAGTGAGCCACACACAGCTCCACAGCCTGTGTCTTCTCACACACAGCGCTAAGAGGCTTCACTAATCAGCCTTAATTATGCAATTACCAAGTTCTTAGACTGAAGCTATGGTTGTTTACAATTTCCAGTTGCTAGGGACAGAATGTTTCACAGTGAAGAGAAAAGGCTGCGGTTGAATGTGTTATTAATGATGATTGATCAGCAACACTTTAAGAGTCATTATAAATAATCGCATCAACGATCTCCGATAAGTCACACAGCACAAGATATGTGAGTTATTGTCCATTCTGTAACACTCATTTCCCCCGTCTTGGGTCCCGCCGTGGTTCCTACCAACGCAGTTGCCTCACCCCGTCCCTCGAGCACGACCGTCACAACCACTGCAGCCTCCCCCTCACCTGAGCCAGTCCATTCAGCTCACTCTGTGCCTGCGTCGTCGCCTACACCGTCTCCATCGGCCAAGCCCATGGCGGGCACCAACAGCCAAGAGGAGGCGGCTCGCATCCTGGCAGAGAAACGCCGACAGGCCCGGGAGCAGAGGGAGCGGGACGAGCAGGAGCGCCGCGAACAGGAGGAGAAGGAGAGGTCAGAGGGGTTTTAATATGCCTCAAAACCCAACCAGAGATGGTCGGCCCAGCGTTGACCTCGCGTGATCATAGATCTGTCAAGTTCTTTCACACTACATGAGAAAAAAAAAAAAAAGTATTCTTAAACACGCCTCTGTCTTTGCTGAATGACGGTTATTCCCCAGCTGTGTTCTCACTTATGGGTTTGGTCTTTTAACGGCTCATTACTTTTTTTCCCCCCAGTCAGCCATCTGAAGAATAGTACAGAAGTTCACCCTCAGACATATAACATTTGAACTAATGCTGAAGTATAGAATCATTTTTTTTTTTAAGGTAATGATTTATTGGTTTAGAACATGCTGCAAAACAAACCTCACCGTGGACATTTATTATTATTATTTATTATACATATTATTATTATTATTATTATATTTTCTATTTCCCATGTAATGAATAAAGAAAAGGCATTAGAAAACTAAACAGGAAGGCTCCATGCACTATCGCAGCACATTCATGTCTTAATAAGAACTCACTCAACACTGCCTGTGATGTGTAGACATTAAGAATTTGATAGCCTGTTGGCTGATCGTAACCACAGCAAGTCGCTATTTACAGCTCGGAAATTTATGTGATCTCTTGTTGGCACTCATACTTCCAATTGTTTCCATCTCCGTAAATAGTTTGGTTTCCTGTTGCTTGTGCGTCAATGTCAACTCAGCAGAGCTGGTGTAAACTAAAGATGAAATGTCCCGTCAATAGAATAATTTACCTTTTCATATTGTTTACCTCATTCGAAGTGGTTGGCACAGTATTTTGTGTTAAATACTTGCCCTCATGCCCAAACTCTTTAGGATCCTGAGAGAGGAGCGAATAGCTCGGGAGGCAGAGGAGAGGGGACTTAGGGAGGAGGAGGCCCGAGCCATGGCCGAGGAGCAGAGGAGGAGGGACGAAGCCCAGCGCCTGCAGGACGAGAAGGAGGCCGAGGAGAGAGCCAAAGCCGAGCAGGAGGAGAACCTGCGCCTACAAAAACAGGTACATTGACCGTCAATGCACAGCGTGCAGCGCGAGCTGGAATAGAAGTGGTTGGGGAGGTTGCAGTGGACGGGTCAGATTAGTCGGTAAAGGGTGAAAGCAACTTAAAGCTCATAGCAGTGACGAGGACCATGATGCACCACTCTGACAGCTATGACTGCCTTTCAAATGAAGGTTAAGACCCACATGCATGCACTCCTCGCATCATTCCCAGGCACTTTACCCACCACGTCACAAACAACACTTGTTTATCGTCTCAGCTGCTCACATCACACTGACCTTTTGGATAACAGGCAGGTCCAAAAGCGTAGTGCAGTATTTTCTACGTCAGTGGGATGTTGTTGTCCTCTATAGGAACATATGAATCCAAGCTGGTGAGCCGGTAGCTATAATGAATGTGCCCGTTTTACGTTTCAGTTTGTCAAATAACCATTACGCAATATTGACTCCTTGTGCTTGTCGATGTTGTCATGGGGAGAAGCGGATGAAAATAATAGTGACTCTTGATTAGGAGAAACGGGACATGCTATTCATTACAGCATTTGTTTATCCTGTAGACCTGTAACATGCTCAGCTCTGGCATTGTCTACTCTGTAGATTGTTGATTGTGCTTTGGCACCCCCTTGTGGTCTTTTACAGAAGTGGCATCTGTGGTTAAACATGATCCAATATAATTACCCAAAGGCTCAAGTATTGTATTTCGCTTTGTATGGTCCTCACAAGGATGTTAATGTTGAAAATAGATCTTTTTGGCTTAAAGGTACAGGAAAGTATTCCTTTTGTGGCTGTAAACAATAATTGCAGAGAGCAACCACACCCTTGTTATGTAAAAGCCGTGCTATTTTGGCAGTGTTTCTTTTTTTTTTCCTTTTTTTTTCTGCCGGCATTCTAAATGTGGTTGAATTCTCGCCTGTGTGTTTCAGAAGGAAGAAGCTGAGGCTAAAGCCCGGGAGGAGGCGGAGAAGCAGCGTCTGGAGAGGGAGAAACACTTCCTGAAGGAGGAGCAGGAGAGGCTGGAGAGGAAAAGGGTAGGGCAATGCATCTGTCCTCATCACTTCTGCTTTCAGCCAGGTTTTAAAACGTCACCCAAAACGGAAATGCGCGTCTTTTTAAAATAATAAAAGTAGAACTTTTAATTACTAATCATTTCCCAAAAATCCATAGCTAGATGACTGAACTGCCTTTAAAAAAATATATATAAATAGATTGATTGCTTTAAAAAGACCGCGCTCTGCTCTCATCTGCATATATCTCCCTCAGTGGAGGTATTATAATCTAGGCTATTATATTCTACATTATGTTCACTCTGTGGTCTGCCTTTTGACGTGACAATAGCAGGCTTGACAGTTGAGTCCCTGAAACCAAGATGAATCATGTTTTTGGCTTATCCTGGATTGGTTGTCTGCATGCCAGGATTTAATAGGGCTTAGACTGTGTGTCGAGCATGAAGCTATATATAAACACTAATAATAATGGAGACCTTCCTGTACCAGTCATCTGTGTGGAGTTGTGCAGATCTTTTTCACATGTATGCGTTCTGTGACCATGGCCATCTACTCAAGTATGCCACCCACATCTCCAGTAAACTCACGCTTCTGTATGCAAGCTAAGCCTTTCTTTCCCCCTCCTCATCTTATCGAGTCTGGCGACATGCTGGAATTAGCCCACAAGAACAGCATGTCCTCTGCCCCAAAGACTCACTGCGTAGTTACACTGTACAACACACTGTTACCGACAGACTTCTACCACAGCTGACTGGCCTACTTTTGTTATCGCCTCAACAAAGAGAAGTTTGTGATCAGTGAGCACAGGTGGTGCACAGGTGGTGCAAAGTATCCTGAGGGGGCGAGGCAACTTAGCTAAGAAGAATCTTCAGTCCTAAGGCAGAAGTTCTGCAGCAAAACTAGATGCCAAAGCCATGCGTGTGTGTGAGCTGCCCATGAGTAATCTTGGATCTTAAAAATGCTTCACTTTTATGAGCGACAGCTGGAGTTATGGTTTTACTGTTCCAGGCTCGCAGTGTCCTCAGATAAAGTTTGCATCTCCCATCAAACTTCTGTGAATACACAAATTAGCCACATAGAATGTTTTTTTACATACGCAGAGTATAGGGACCTCTATCCTACTGTTCACGGTTTGACCAGCCATGCTGTTGTTCCCGTTGAATTCACAAGTTCTGCTCCATTATTATTATTATTATTATTATTATTATTATTATTATTATTATTACTACTCTCCGCCTGGAGTCCAGTGTATTCACTTCAATGTAAAAGCGAAACAGTGTGACAAGGTGTGTGGGCTCAGTCTAGCCCACTAAACCTAACCCAATGTTTAACAGCTGGAAATCTTTATTTCTTAAATTTCTAAACATATCTGCCTTGATCTCCCCCAAATGTATAGAAAATCTACAAACAAACACTAAATAAGTTCCGCTTTGGGCATTTTGTTCTATGTGGCATTTTCCTTCGTCTTATCCCCGACTTTCTTTTCTCAGCGTCTGGACGAGATCATGAAGAGGACACGCAAGACAGATGGAGGCGACAAGGTACATATGCTGTTCCATTTTAACCAAAACAACAGGCTAAAAGTTAATAAACAACAATAAAGATGACTGTAATTATCTCCCATCTTCACAGAAAGAGACCAAATCCTCCCCTCTCGCAAACGTCAATGACAAAGAGGCAGAGAGCAGCAAAGGTAAGCAGAACATCAGTCTGCCTTTAAACAAAAACATCCTCAAGTAATGGAGGAAAATCATTACCCACTAACCAGCCGGAATCCTTAAGTCCGATCTCCCATTAATGTGTTATCTGTGAAGGGATCCACTTTTAAGTGGATTTCCTTCTCAACCCTTCAATTTGCAAATCCACATCAACTCCAAAGTAGATTTTTGATGGTGTCTGACTCATCCCACCTTTAGGCTGATACTTGTTGACCCATAAATGCACCATCTCTCCACTGCTTCTTTTACGTCTTCCATATGTTAGAATAAACAGTTACAGGTATTGTATTGTGCTTTTTTTTCCTCATTTCCCATCTGAGTCAACCTCACACCAGAGCCTTTTGTATAAAAGGGTTATTAGATTATATCTCCGCCTCATATCCTGCACAGCTGCTGTCTGAGTTCTTCTTCTCAGTACAATAGGACCCATGTGTGCTTGCTTGTTGTCCAAGCTGTGGGACTGAGGGACTTAAAGAGGAAGAGTGGGCTCATGGCAAAAGCCTGCTTACTTTAGAAAGAAGTAATATCAAGACCCATGTGATGTTGCAAAGGCCTTACCAAAATCCACTCTTCCTAGAACTAATTCATCCATCCATTTATCTGTGGCCGCTTACCCGATTAAGGGTTGCGGGGGGCCTGGAGCCGATCCCAGCTGACATAGGGCGAAGGCCGGGTACACGATGGACGGTCGCCAGGCGACCATATGGCTGACAGAGACAGACGACCTCTAATTCAAGTCAAGTCAATTTGATTTACATTGCCCAATATCATGAATCACTAATTTCCCCCAGAGGGCTTTACAGTCTGAACAGCATACAGCATCCTCTGTGCTTAGACCCTCGCAGCGGATAAGGAAAAACTCAACCAAAGAAAAAAACATTTCAACAGGGGAAAAGAGAAATGGAAGAAACCTCAGGGAGAGTAGATGAGAAGAGAGCCCTCGTCCATGAAAATTCTGTTCTTAACACAACTTTTATAAAGAAGCATATAAGTTGCATGCCCTCCTTGTCGAAGCGTCCACGTCACGTTCAGTAGATGAGTAAGATGAAGGGGATCAATGTGGTCTGTAAGATATGCTGTTCCCCGATGCAGGAAGACATTAGACAGCCACTTATGTGGTCGGAGGCCTGGCAGGCATGCCTCCATTCTAGTCAGGGGTGTGGAAATCTGTCTCAACCACAGCCAAGTACTGAGCAAAGCAGAGCTTGGGGGACTCTGGGCTACACAGGAAAAATGGCCCAGAAAAATTTGGCATCCCCTTCTTGCCCATTTTAAGTTTGCCTCACGCAGGGGGTGTTGGATGTCGAATGCGTGCGATCATGTTGGTGTGCATTGTTTACTACACTGGTTAAATAACTTTTTTTTTTTTACTTTGTTTCCTCTAGCATCTGCTGATTATCAGCCAAAGCCAGAGATCAACCTGCCCAATAACAAGCAAGAGAATGGACAGACCAGCGTCAAAGAAAGGTAAATGGTCCCATGTTGATGCAAGACCACCGTGAATCGTATAAAACTTGTGTGCCAGAAAATTCACCAATCCAGCCTGCAGGAGGTTTGCACTGCTGTAAACTTCAACTCTCTCCCAGTATTGCAGTTGTTTACTGAGGTCCTGAATCGAGTGGCTCCTTGTGTTTTCCGTTGGTTTCTTGAAATGTTTACCCTTTTGTATTTGAATATGCTTCTTGGGGTATATTTTAAAAGACTCCCGCAATTGGATGGTGATGAAGTGACTCATACGTTGTATGACTCATACGTTGTTGTATGAGTCACTCTGACCCATCGTAACTAAAACCATATTATGCTATGTGTCTCCCCTCTTCGGCAGCCCCTCAGTCCCAGTGGTCAATGGGATCCAGCCCACGCGACATGAAAACGGTCTGTCCACTAAAGAAGACACTGCCCACTTTGGAGATATCATCCATCTCGCAAATCACGGCAACACCACCAACGGAGCGCGGGATAAGTCCGAGACCAGCATGGCCCCCGAGCCGATCCTTACGTTTGAAAGTGAGGAGTCATTCATGAAAAAGGCAGGCCCCATGAAGCCTCAGCATGTTGCAGGTACTGAGATACAAACTGCTTTGCAACACATACCCGACTTGACGTCAAAGACTTAACTTACTTTAGAGCTAAAGTCTATCAATGAAAATATAAAGGGAGTCAAAGAAAGGGAGGATACAAACTTGGCTACTCTGGTTTTCTTGCCTCTGTGGTGGTGACAGCTGAGGCATGAAGCGTTATGTTTTCGGGGTTCTCCGCCGTACTACTGTAGCGCTGTGGAACTTTCTCGACTCCAAGATGCATTGTGATGCAGAATGATTTATGTTATGTGTACTGAAATGGGTCCCACAGATACTGATATGGAAAAGATGCAGCTTTTATATTATAGACTGTTGTAGTCTGATTTTTTTTTTTTTAAAAAGCACTTTTGTAAAAAAAAAAGGGAGTATAGATTTATCTGTCAACTTGTATTAATTGATGAAAAAGTGGCCTTGTGCAGTAATATAGAACATTTAGGATGCGATACAGAGAGATGCATCGAGAATCCTTAGTGAATCTTAGAAACGTTAGTGAAGATTCTCACCTCCGACCCATTCTTGTGAACGCGATTCCTTAGGTACACTTTTTATGGAATTTCTTCAAATTTGGCGCAAACATCCACCTGGACTCAAAAATGGACTGATTCGATTTTGAGGTCAGGGTCACTGTGACCTCACGTCTGCCCCAGTCTCGTGGATGCTATATCTCAGGAATGCAATGATTTCTGATAAAAGTTTGGTTGTCAAAGTTCACCGTGATCTCACAACAAGTTTTTGGCCATAATTCATATGCCAATTATGACAATTTAACACTGAGTGATATTTTAGACAGGCATGGATGTCAACTACAACATGACTGTTTAGGGGAGTCATACAACCGTGAAGCGGTATTTGTAGTTTTAACTCTTTTTTCGCATTAAATATTAAGATGTAAGGTTTTAATTAATATTGTTTATAGATGTTGGTCGGAGGATTGTTTTTTAACGTCTGGGCAGAGCAGGGAAAGCCGTTTCCAGTCTTCATGCTAAGCTGCTGCTCGCTGTGGCTTAATATTTGAGAATGCTGTCTTCTAACCTTACTTTCAGCCAAAAATGCCAAATTTCCCTCAAAGTATAATAAAAAACAGATTCAAATCAAAGAGTTCCACAAAGACCCGATTTACAGACAGTATCCAATTTATTATTATCCTGACAACCAGATTTTCAGATAGCCAATATACTAACTTGATCTGTCCCTAATAAAAAGTAGCAGCAGGCAGAGCCATAGCTCATTTACAAAAAGCGTATGTGCTTATTTGCACTGAGCTGATTTTACACTTGGCCAAGTTTACGTTACCCAATAAAGGCCGCTGTACAAGACACCGTAGTTAGTGCCGTTGTGTTTGGCACGAAGCGACAACGAACCCGAACTTGTACTCCATAGGTCATCCCTCTAGTGAGAGTGAGTACCCCCCGAGGAGAGGACAGTGTGGCATTGAGACTCCATTTACACTCTCAAAGGGGTGGAGATGAGATATGGAAGGAATAGTGCAGGGAAGGGTGAAGCAAAGCGGGGGGTATCTTTATACTGATGACAGCTTTTATTCAGCAGCTCCACTGACTTGGGCCTGCACCCAGCGAGGAATTCCTAGAATAGCCGAGGCGATGAGGAGACCCTATCCACAAGTCCTTCACTGCGAGGGGCTAGAAACAAGACCCCCGTGGCAATTAAGCAGCATATCACTCCTCGCTCAGCCCCCTCCCAGCTGCAACGTCAGCAGCACCATCCAGCTAGATCTTAATCCTCACCTGTTAGCCTGAAGACAAGCCAGCAGTCAGAAATACCAAGTAAAGCAAACGGAGGAAAACTACCTCCGCTAGCCCACTGACCCCTTTCCTGAAACCTCTCACCTTCCTCCGTCTTACACCTCTTGCCTTTGAACTCAAGTCATAAAAAGAGTGAACGTTCGCTCTTCTCATTCTCACTCCTGTAAATCAGGATACTTGAGACGCCTTGACCTGGCGGGACATTTATGATAAGGGTTTATTGATACGCGAGACCGATTTAAATGCAACTCCATGGTCGTCGGTTTATTTTGAGGCATGCTTCTCGGCTTTATTTGAATGCCCATACTTGCTGAGAGCATGGTCGTTCTTGGCCTATTCATTTACAAACTTATTTCACATGTTGGCTGCATTCGACTATACAATGACTTTCACGAGAGACCTTTCCTTTACCCTCGTGTAAACAAGACAGTTTACGTTAATGGGCTCATGCCCTCTGAAAGATTTTCAAACATCCTGCATTAAGTATTGTCAACAGGTCAGAGGTTTACGGACCATGTCATTACTCATATCAAAGTGAGTGACTCTGTTTTGTCTATTAGCACATGTAGATTAATGCTCAGCGGCTGCTGACCCTTTGCCCTTTTCCCTTTTCCTCCCACAGAGGTCCTGTGACATGTCCCAGTGTTGAAGTGCTCGTCGCCTGGGCCACAGAGCTTTCCCGGAGACCTGCCAACGCACGAATGGGGGAGCCTTGTGAACTTTGCCAACCTTTTTTTTTTTTTTTTTTTTTTATTAAAGCCCCTAAAAGCAAACATACTTCTCTCTGAAGACGAAGCGGGCCACAGAAGATGACGATCCAGCATCAGGACGCACAAGCAAAAGACAACGGGGATGAAAAGTGTTGCTGTATGCAACACAGGTGCGTCAGTGTTAACATTTGTAAAAGATCTTTGTGGCATAGATTCCATGCACCTTAATACTCAATAGTATCATCCTTTGTACATTACAGTACAGCTGAGTAATTATTACCATGAGCTGAAAGTGTGTTTGTTTTTTCTTTGTTCTTTAGTTATTTAACTGAAAGATAAATATAAAAGACTGGGTACATTTTTGTGAATAATGTAAATTAACTTTGTGTGATGGACAAAGGAGGTCTGTGGTTTAAAGTTTTATGAAAGGGAGTCATTTTATGTTACTCTGCTCTGAGTAGACCCTCTAAGTAAAACCCAGGTATTATACATCCTGGTCTGTATAAAGCTACCTGTAACAGTTTTTGTAAAGTTAAATAGAGAAATCTGGATGCAACAGCTTCTTACTGTGTGTAGATATACTGTCTGTGCAAATCTCAGCTGTGATTGATTGTACGCAGAACTGGATGTAATAAGTGTGCAACTTCACAAATAAGAACCCACAGGTCATTCAAGGTCAAATCCCGAGAAACGGGGATTTACTCTACTATTAAACAGTTAAAGCTGTTTTTTTTCTCTCATGCGTTGAGATTCCATGGACTCATATGTATCTGAATGCTGGTGCGTGTACATGCTATAATTATTTTGATGTGCGTTACGTCAGTGAGAGCATCTTAAGTCTTATTAAAGGCAAGCTGTCCAGTCTGCTGTCTCTTCATCTGTGTCTTGATTAACAGTGCATGTGATGAATTCTGGGAAAATTACTGCAGGAAAAAGAAAATGATACAGATGTTCTAAATTAAGTGTTGAATCGCACTGTCAAACTTTTTTAGGTTCATTCTTCTAAAACAGGCAAAGGAATTGATCACTTGTTTGACAGCGTTGGAATGTTTATTTGTTTTGCTCCTGAGACTATTTTGACTTTTGAGGGGAAATACCCACTGAACGTCGCGAAAGACGATGTGCTCGCTAACCAGAGGAAAGCAGATTTAGAGACGGTACCAGCAGGCTTTACAGTTGATGTGCGAGGCATGCGAGTTGGCTCAGCTGTCCATTTCAGTTTGGGTCTCCTTTTACAAAATCCTCAGGGGGTACATGCCATTTTAACTGCTGCCCATTTCTCTATATAGTGGTGGCCAGCAGGAGGCCTGGCACTCTGTTTCAAGACAGCTGAAGTGCATTACAAAACACAATTTATGTCCCCTTCTATCAAAATGCTAAGACATGCCACAGTGATCATCATGTTGAAGTTATGCGATTTAAAATGACTTATAGCCGCTTGCGAAATGCAACTGTAATTAACTTGAACCTGTGATGCACAGACAACCTCTTGACTCCCCAGTGGACTACGTACGATTTGATCACTATGCAGTGGAAAGCTCTGAGCAATGCATACACACTCCGTTTTAACTATCTACCTTTTTAGAGGGGAAAAGTTTTTCATCAAAATTAAACGGAAACCCGAAGATGGAAAACTAGAAAAAGGCTTTATCATCAGATTCATCATTGAGACCCATCATGCGTTGGAGGAAGATTTCAAGTAAGTGAGAATCCTGTTTGTTTTAAAGCTATCAACACAATGATACATGGTTGTTTTCATTAGACACAGTATTATTCTTACAATGCGATTATTCCTACAAATTATCCCTCAATCATCCAAATGCTGGCAAAAGAATTTGCATCGCTGATTTGAATGCCTTTTGTTTCCCCTTTAACATACAAAAATAATGAGGCAGCATTATGACCAACATATTTACAAAGACATCATCTCACATTGCTCAGTTTGAATATGCAACAGCCGGTCAGCCTCCCAGGCTTCCTGAAAAAATATATATAAACCTGCCCTGACACCCAAGTGTTGGCACCATGCTCTCACAGGTGTAGTACTTTGCTACCACACTTGACCGCCTGCTGTTAAAAGCTGTATTCATCAACCCCACCAGAGGGTGCAGCACCGCAGCATGGAGGTGATGGACAACGCATTACATGACAATAGTTTTAATACATTTCTCTAGATTCATGCCGACTCATAAGTTTGTGTGTCACCATGGAAATTGTTTACATGCGAATCTAAACGTTTACAGAAAACCGCAGATTTATTGAAAATTCATAGTCTCTTCAAGCCCTGGTAATGTGTAGTGCTCCTCAGAGGGGTCTCGAGGCTTAGTGGGCACTATTTTTAGGCAGGTGTCAGTGAGGCAGTGCACAGTTACAGGCTGAGTGCTGCCAAGTCTCAGAAGAAATTTCAAACAGAATGACTGAAAAAAAATACTTGAGTTAAATTTGTGGATGTGACAGGGTGATCCAAAAGCTACTACTGGTCTACGAAGAAAGGGGCTTTCTGCCAGTTAAGGTTAGTGCTTGTTTGTCGGATAGTCCATGTGGACCCAAGCCCTCACCCCCAAAAAGTGTGTGTTCTTGCCACGTTGACTGATGGGTGTATTATCTCCTCAGCCTGCAAGGGTGCTGATGGGTGCATTGGAGGTGTCACTATCCATGACTATTCTTACTCTCTTCCTCACTGGTTGAGGATGAATAACTTAAGGGACATTAAAAAAATTAAATAAAAAAATCCTGTCGTGTGCGAGGACTTGTTAAACCTTTTATGTTACTGTAATGAATGTAACAAATATGCAGGAAGCCCGTTTTTCGGAAGGAAGGGGAGGTGGGGGGGTGGGGGCGAGAACTGAGTCACACTTCAGAGTCACACTCCAGATAAGACCACCACTGCTACAGTTATGTATACATCATAACCATCAAAGCTCATGTACCAACCTCTGTTTAGTGTTTATGCTCACCCCCCCCACCACCCACCCGTCTCTATCTGCTCAGCAACAGGCTCTCTCCAGCTGCTCTCATATGGCAGCACGTTATTGACAGGGCCACAGAAAGGCAGGCTCCCACAGCAAGCCTGTTTCTTGATCCTCCTCTGAGCTGTCAGAGCAGGGCAATCTTTCAGCTATTCCTACAGGAGATGGCAAGATTTAAGAGCAACCCCCACCATCAGACAAGGCTTTGATACCACAGAGCTGACCTCAGAAGTTTCACAGAGAACCCAGGGCCTCGCATCCTATCAGGGTGGTCACTCAGGACAGGGAGCAGCTGAGTCTAAACAGGCAGCTGTTGGATTGTCACAACCAGTCGGGTGTAAAAACTATTTGATGAGGTTCTTCCTGAAGGTATGATGTTCCACCAAACCTCAAGTATTTAACGAGTCTGACCTTAGTGGTGCACTCGGTATCCACATTGTGAGCTGAAGACATACGTTTTTAAGTACATGTGAATAAAAATGTGAAAACATGTATTGGACAAGTAGGGATTTACATTAAGGATGCATTTGCTTAGTGGTTGATCGGTATTGAGATACATTTGTTAACAGCTATGGCAAAATGTCGGCTTGAATAACTTGCCAACTATTGATTTTGCACCACAGAAAGTAAGACAGGGGGTGTAGTTTGAGGTAGTACAGGAGTAGTGTATTAAATTTAAGCAAAAGTTGAAAGTGAAAGTATTGAAATGGAACTTGGCTGATTCATGTGAGAAAATGGAAAAATACATGTTGGTCGTGAAAATTATATATTAGGTCACAAAAATGGAATAGAATAAACTCTAGTACAGTAAGTACAAAAAAGAGAAAGACAAAACATGTCATTAAAAAGTCAAAGAATGTGTCTAAAAGAATGTCATTAAAAAAATACCATGGTATAGTATTCACATTTTATTTTTATACAGTTATTGTATAGTAGCCAAACAGCCATTGAAAATGTCAGAAAATATGTCAAATAAATGCAATATAGTATGCCATAGAATATGTACAAAAAAAGTCATAGTATAGCATTTCATAACAAATGTCATAGTATACCAGGAAAAATTACATAAAATCTTCAATATTTTATGCCATGCAATGTTATGAAAAAAAATCATCGAAAAAATAATGGCATAGTACATCCTGAAAAATGTTAAAAACAATGTAATAGTATAATAAACGATGTCAGAAAACATAGCATAGAATGCAATAGAAAATGTCATAAAAAGACATACAATGTTATGAGTTTTTTAGTCATACTATATCGTAGATGTCATAGCATAGTTTGACTTTTGTATGTCATCATTTTTGTATGGTATGTCGTAAAAAGGGATAAAGAAAGTATATTTGCCAAAAAACTGTTAAGTCATAGTAATCAATGTGAAAAAAGTAATTGTATGTCAAAACTAAGTAATTAAAAAATCATTGTAAAGTATGTCGAAAAAGTCAAAAGGTCATAATATAGACCGTCCAAAAAAGTCCTAAAACAGACAGTATTTCAAAAACAAATCATATTAATGCATGTCAAAATAAGAAAAAGTAATAGTATGTACAAAAATGTCATAAAAAATGTCATACTTTACTATGACTTTTTTCAAGTCAGTCTATGTTGAAACAAGTTATAAAAAAACAAAAAGCTATAGTATGGCATGTCAAATAAATTCATTAAAAAGACATTGTGTAGTATGTTGAAAAAGGTCAGTCAGCAGGTGTTTTTCCTCGTCTCCTTCTCCCTCGTCTCCTTCTCCCTCCCCTCGAGTGGTGTGGTGTTCCTGCTACAGCTGCTCTCACTCCGTTTTGCCAACGCTCCTGATATCCATCTACTCATCAATTATGTAGTTTAAAAGCACAGGTCCTCCAGTCATTCCCCGTGAGATTGTTACTGCTGTACGGTAGATATGTGCTCTTAGTAGTCTCTTGTTTCTAGTAAAGAGTTACTTTGTGTCCCTGACCTCCATTTAATCCTTGCCTTTTGTGCTTCAGGACCAGAATCACCTGCTTCTCACCCTCTGTCTGTTTTGCCTGCTCTTCTTCCGTCATTAGAGCACCGGACCTGCCGTGCTCCATCGTTCACCATGGTCTCCATAAAGCCCTTAAAACGACCTGCTCATGTGTGTTATGTATTTGAGTTTGTATAGATAATAAAGTATGTAATAAAATATAGAAAAATTATAGTTAAAACGTAATTGTGATGTCAAAAAAATAATAGATAGTCATAGTATAGTACGTCTTAAAAAGCCATAGTATGTCAAAAGTAGTATGTCGAAAACAATCATAGTAAGCAATGTCATTAAAAGTCAGCATCGTCGAAAAAGGTAAAGGGAAAAAAAAGTCTAAATCTGGTAGATCGAAAAAATAGTCAAAAGTTTGTCTGAAAAAGTCATAAAGTATAGTATTTATACGAGTATGAAGGACCACCTAAACTCTGTTCCACAAAAATCACCAGTATAACAGCTTGGTGATAAAAACACACCGAAAGTCATAATAAATGTCAAAACAACTTAAAAAGCCATATTATAGTACATCACATAAAAAAAGAAATGAAAATCATAAAACCACCACAATATAGTACGCAAGTCATAGTACACGATTCTTTTTAAAAATTATAAAGTATGTCAAAAAAAAAAATAAAGTCTGAGCGTAGCATGTAAAAAAGATTAAAAAAATGAATAGTATAACACAGCTCGGTGACACAAACATACACCTCAGGAAAACTATTCAGTACAGCTGCTCACATTAACCAAAAACATGGAAACCAGCTGCTCACGTTAACCGAAAACAGGGAAACCGCATACTCACACACTCGGCCACGTCTCCCACACAACCAGATTGCACATCTCACTCAAACGAGGTGCACCTGCTAACCAGCCAACAACTGATCCTGAAACCAGTCTCTGCACATCGAGCCAATTACAACCAGCAGAGTCAACTTCACGACACAAATCGAAACCTGGTGAATTAAGTTAGGACGATGCGTTACAGGCCGGCTCAAAGGCTAAAACACAAACAAACATGAAGAGTCAGTCATTTTGTAATGTCAGCATGTGTGGATGTATAAAAATGTCAGCCAAGGAAAAGGATCGATGTTCAGATGGTATGTCTTTATATCTGGAGCCACACCAGCCTCAGGTGTGGCTCATTAGCTGACGATCAACATCCTGAAAGATAGAAAGAGACAGCAAACAGGACACAGACCCCTAGTGGAAGGGAGGGGTCGTCACAGTATAGTATGTCGAAGAAAGAAGTAAAAAAGTCATAGTTTGGTATGTCAAAAAAAGTAATTGTATAGTATGTCTTAAAAAGTCATTAAAAGGTCGTATTATAGTATGTCAAAAAAAAGTTGATGTATGTCACAAAAAGTCATGAAAAGTAATAGTTTGGTATGTCTTAAAATCATAGTATAATATGTCTTAAAGTCATCATGTTGAAGAAAGTCGTAAAAAAAGTCATAGTATGTTGAAAAAAAGTCAGTACAGTATGTTGGTAAAAAGTCATGAAAAAAGTCATAGTATAGTAGGTCGAACAAAGTCATAGCACAGTATTATATGTCTTAAAAAGTCATAGCATAAAATATTGACAAAAATCATAGCATACTATGTTGAAAAGTCATAAAAAAGAAAAAGTAAGCAATGTCAAAAAATAAATAGTCATAGTATAGTATGTAAAAAAAAAGCCATGAAAAAGTAATAGTTTGGTATGTCAAAAAAAGTCATTGTATAGTATGTCTTAAAAAGCCACAGTATAATATGTTGAATATGGCATAAGATCATGAGTTAGAAGTTAGACTTCATCCTGGGGCGAACTTGTTTGCATATTTCATTGGAAAAGTAAAAACCATAATCTGATGGGGGCACTGGATGAATGTTAAAACATTTTTTTTTTTAAATCAGGGAATTACCAAAGTAAATAGGATTTATCTTCTGTATAAAATTGCGTTGCCAATCCATCCAAGAAAGAGTCAGCGTCTGTGGGCTTCATCCTGTGGGTACCATGGATGTCTTTACAAAATGTCAGGGCAATCTATCCAACACTGCTATGCCTAGAGCCACGCTGCTACCGTGGCTAAAAAGCCAAATAACAAACTACACCCCAGTGTTTTCGCATATAGACCATTACACAGTTTTGATTGCAATGCTCTGTTGTCTCTTTAATTTTGAGCTAAAAAGTTTTATAGCATCACCGCCAATCAGCACACAGAGGACAAGCGGCCTCTATTCTGCCAGCTTGCAGGCTTGGTTATTTTCAGTTCATGGGATAACTCAGAATTAATCCCTGTGGCACACTCGGTGCCAGCTACAAGAAGAGCCTTTGGATCGCTCACTTTTCTTTTTGTTCCATATGGAGGGAAACTCTAATGCGTGGGGCTCACGAGGAGTAACAGAGGGAGCCACATATAAAGTAGAAACGGGATCCTCTCTGGTGTTGGTCTGTTAGTATTGGCTCAGTGTCGTAGAACTCCCATAGATGTTGGACTGGCATCACCTGTAGTGTCTAGTGTCTCTGCGAAGTATATCTGCATTTCACTAATATGTTGTGACTGTTGCTGTGATACTATGGAACATCACAACAAAAGGAGAAATCAGATGAAGCCACACTGACTCGTTTTTTTTGTTTCCATTGGTAGTTTCTGTCTGATTTAATGTCGGGAGACTTTCACAACTTCATGCTTTGGAATAAAACAAGGTTTTCTCACTACAAAGGTTTTCTGCTCTACAAATGTTATGACCCCCATAACAAGAATATCAAATATAGTTTTGAAAATAATGACTTATCCCTTTGGTCAATTTAGTTAATGATAGTAAAGCACTAAATATTGTTGTTTATTATTTGATCTTGCCAGGGGAAAAAAACTGCATGGGCGCAATTTGCATTTTTTATTCTAATCATTTATTTTCAAGGCGTTAAGGTGTTGTTTGCAAGTGTCTGGGTGTCTATCTGTGTGGTCGTGTGTGTGAGAGAGACAAACATACAGAGAGCATGTCTGTGAATTTCTGTTTGCATTCCCACAATTCTGTTCGCATGTGAATTAATGTGTACACACACATACTGAATGTGTTTTTTTAAGTGTGGGAGTGTGTGTGTGTGTGTGTGTGTGTACGCGTGTGTTTGCATGACACATGAGAGCAGCCGTCCGGGACCCTGGAGAGTAGAGGGAGCAGAGAAAAGGGGGGCTGAAACTACCGTTCGCCCGGCGACAGTGGCCCTGAGTTGTCAACTCTGTCAGAGTAAAAGCATTTAGGTAGTGGAAGGAAAGCTAAAAAAAAAAAAAAAAAAAAAACAGTGACACATCTCTGTTTCACACCACACTGGGTCAAAGATCGTGCTCGCTCAAACAAAGTGAGAGGAGCGCTAGTGAAAAAAGAGAATGAGAATGAAAAGGAATTTACATAAACTGCCATAAAACACTAGGTGAGAACAAGAAACACCTGCGTTTGACTTTTGAATGCTGTTGAACAAAGCACTGTTTAATGAGCCACTAAAACCAAATTCTTTCCATGCATTTTTCTTCATCTTTGATGTGTTGACATAGTGTGACTATGTTTTCGTAGTTTGTTCTCACAGGGGAAAAAAATAATAATTTAAAAATAGTGACGGCCTCCTGTAGAAAGTATGAGTATACATCTGAGTGTACTTGCACAGTTCTGCTGTATTCATTATGAGTACTATTACTTTATCAAAAAATATTCTTGTAAGTGTTAAAAAAAAACATCTTTCCAGAAAACATTCAGAAAAGAAATAAAGTTCTCTCCATTTTCCAAGGAACACAGCTGTTTCTCACTTTGAAGAGAGGAAAGTCCCCTTTTGCAAATCACTGTGACGTCCCTTTTTTCAGTTTTCTGCATTTTTCAGTCTCACATCTGAAAGGAAGCTAGCTGGCCGACAGTGTCAACTGTCTGAGCCTTTGGTTTGGTACTGCTGCGTGTGACATGGCTGAGCCTTTTTCTGTCTCTGATTAATGAAGATGAT
This sequence comes from Ophiodon elongatus, assembly GCA_016806645.1. NCBI lineage: Eukaryota > Metazoa > Chordata > Actinopteri > Perciformes > Hexagrammidae > Ophiodon > Ophiodon elongatus. The sequence goes on along the minus strand of JACSYO010000415.1, from coordinate 6,242,637 downwards.
TGAGTGTGGAGTTGTGTGCCACTGACCCACAAGTTAAAAGTCACAGGCCACTCTCAGAGGGACAAATCAGGATCTGGCTTATTAAACAGCATTATCTTATATCCCATAATACAGTATATTATACTTTACTATAAAATGTTATACTGTTTTATTACATCATATACTAAATCACATGTCTATATTAATACAGAAAAACACACTTAATCATATTATAAATTAGTCTGGTTTACGCTGTTGACATATACTGACTTTGCAGGTACTTATCACATCACACCATTGTCACTTTTGCCTTGTAATTTTGTCTTTAAGTGATCTTGTATAGTTAATATTTTTACTTCTATACAATTCAGTTTTGTATATCTCTTATCATTTTTTTTTTTACTTTCTCTATCTGTAATTTCCCCTCTGGGAATAAGGCTTATCTTATCGTATGGTTATATATTTCAGATGTTATCCCATATACTCATTTCAAGTAGGACTGTGGTTGAAATTTAATTCTAAACAGATGATATGAAGTCCCCTTACCCTTTGCAGCATGTTTAGGGTTTAGTAATGGAAATAAAGGAGGACATCCGGAAAAAATACACTGATTGAAGCCTGAACTAAGAACACCTATGAACTGAGAAACAACAGTAATATCCCCTGGCTATGTGAACATACAGCACAGATGGTCACAATAAACTCAGTTACCATAACCACATGATGCTAATCAGAGTGACATGCTTAAAACACGCGCTGTAATGTTGTCCCCCATGTATTTCTGTTGTTGCATTTACTCCTCACTTCGCTTCACACGACCACAAGTGTCAAAATTTAAAATAATAGTCTACAGTAAATTCTACTGTGAGTCTACAGTAATGCTAGCAGCCCTGTGAGACATGCGAGTTAAGCCTGTTAGCTGACATTTGTTATTTAGCAATAACAAAATGTCCAGCTGAGGCTGATGGGAGTTTGGCCTTAAACCAAAATATTGGTGTTACGATGATGCTGCATGAAAAGTCACGGGGGTCACCAATGTTATTTGAATTTATCCTTATGGGGACATGAAAGTTTTCAACAAATTTCATGGAAATCCACCCAATTGTGGTTGAAACATTTCACTACAATAGTTGTGATTTGTGATATTGGGCTGTATTGAATAAATTGTCTTGACTATAAAACCACAAATATGAACCTCTTGGGGGCGTAAGAGAAAGAGTCTAGCTATCATTAAAGTCAGCAGGATTCATCATCACCATGAATGTCTGTCCAACATTTCATGGCAATCGATCTGAAAGTTGTAGAGATATTCAGTCTGGACGAAAGTAGTGGACCGATATACCGACCGTTGCCGATAGCATGGCTAAAACATGAAGCAATGTTTTTCATCCATCCAGACCAGCACTAATTAAAAATAAACAGCAGCTGTCTGCAAGACACCCACCAGGCTCATGGGTCTCGGGGGGCCACAAGTTAACTTTCTATCGTCCTGAAAGAAACAAAAAGCTTGCAACCTAATTTTATATTTGAAAGTCAGCTAACAGAGACCCGCATTTTCATAGAAACATCACAAGATCCCGCCACGGGGTCCTGACCTGGAGTCATCTATTTGCTCTCGACCTCTGTCAGCACCCTGCCCTTCTGCCCTGTGTTCTCAGATTCTCATTTTGGTGTTTGTTCAGCAATATGGCAGCTGACCCAAAGTCAGTCTACAGAAGACTGCTTCTACTGCTCCACAATGTGTAAGCCATCAGACTCCATTTGTGTGTGGTAAAGTAGTGTCAAGTTGCATATACCTAATCACTTCCAGTAGCTGCAGACTGCTTGGTTATTTAAGAGTCCTGCAGAGGTTTTTTGTCCCCCCCGCTGTTATTGCCAAACAAGGAAAATAGTTGCCGATGGTTGGCATCAATAAAGCCGTCGGGCTGGCATGGAGGAGAGTAAGCTGGTTACTTTAAAACTGCTTTGGACTTTATTTAATTCATGAACTTGCATAACTCCGATCCAAAAACAATACGTGCAGCCAAGATGGGCTGCAGTGTGCCAGAGGACTTTTGCTTATATACAACCACAGTACATATACATTTTCTCATGGACTTTTTGACACTCATCAATTAAGACAGGGGTATATGCTACAAGAGAAGCTTGTGTTTTGCTCTTCTAAAAACTGAGGGGAGCAACCTGCTGTGCAAAATGTTTGTCATCACTTTTTATGTGGATAATTCATATTGTGGTGGAACACAAGGAGGAGCACAGTGTGTTCCCATGTGTATCTGATTGTCCTTAAAAAAAACTATTCAAATGAAATGCAAGAACCTGATTATATAGTTTGGGTTCATAGAGGAGATAGATATGTGCAGGTATAAAAAAATAATACCAGCACACTCACATGGCATCATGCATCAAAGTCAGTAAAACTTTGTCAAGTACATGAGGCAAGCAATTTATTTGCCACCCTGTTGTGTTTCTTAGGAAGCACTCCAAATGACTGTATTGATGTTTATTAATCCCTGTTCAAAATTGATGATCAAGCAATTGCAATTTTTTTTTTCACAAAAGAAAATTGTCCTGTCCAGAAAAGCCATGGAAGGAAGAACATGAGAACCAAGTCTTCTACATGTGTTCTTCATCTGGTGCGAAAAAGGCACTAAATCAAAATTCAGTAAAACAGACAATCTCAGTGGGCTGTGGGAGGTTGAAAAATACTGGATGGAAACAGTTTAATGGGTCCATTGCCAGGGTACTTCCTTATTATGCAAAATAAGCCAAGCATCTTTGCACACAATGATCATAAAACATTTCCCAAAGACTGGTTATGCATAAGGCTTGAATGGGCGCAGAGAAGAAGTCCAACTTGCGCAATATCTTGGGTTTCATTGGGAGCGTGGGAAACACAGACCACATTTCAGAACTGGACGAAGAGCAGAATCATGTTGATCGGCAAATTTGACAAAACCAGATCTCCCAAGATACTTTCACATAGATATTATTAGTATTGCTTCTAAAAAGTTGCACAGGACAGATGACAATTGCATGGTTTGGATCCTCTTGGCCAAATGTGAATTCCCACTGTTACATAAAATAATCAAACTCAGAGATGTCATGACTTTTGGTATAGAACTATTGCACAAATGCTTTACTTACAGTTCCTATGAAACGTTGACAACAGTGGACTGTTCTTATGTATTGCTTTGAGGTCCGAGAAAAAAAGAAAAATAGGTGCAAGGGTGAGACCATTTAAGAAAGTCTGTGCCCTTTCAATGAACTTGATATGATTTGATCATTTACAGCTTTAGGTTGTTTATGAGAGGAACAATTTCGGAGTGCCTTGCGAGTTTGCAAAGGTGTAGTATATCGCCATTGCTATTCCTGAACACCAAAAGCTTTCTAATCCCTACAGCCTTGGATGTAATGCTGACACACAGCTCGCTTTCTCTCCTTCTGCCCCTAAACAGTCAGCAAGGGAACTGTGAATGCCCCTGTTGTGTGAAATGTGTTTGTGAGCTCAAAGATGTTGCGCGTATCAACACGAGTGAGAGAGTAATGGAACATGTGTGACAAACATGGCTGCTCTTTGCATTATGTGTAAAAGTGAGTGCACATACAGACTGTGCATGTTTCTGCAGCACAGATCAGACGGAGAAGGGGAAAAGGGGGAAATGCAGCTTAACTGAATGTTGGAGCAGAACCAAAAGCCACAAAAAGTAGGTCTGGATCCAGCATCCCTGAGCTCTGTAGAGACGTCTAGCAGAACAGAACAGAGCAGAACAGTGGGTCTATTCAAACCAAACCATTTTTCCCCTGGCACCAGTTGGAATGGGTTGAAAATGAGATCACTTTTTTTTTGCCATCACACGAAAAATGTGAAAAATAATGAATGAAAACACAAAAGAGCATTTTTCTACCTTCCAAAAGAGCAGATGCTCCGTATGTGTCTTGAAGTTGAATGTAATCAGGTTTCATCGTGTAGCTATGAGGATGCAAGACAAGAAACTAAAATTAGTTTGAGTTGAAGCTGATGTGGCCTAATTTTTTCCTGTTGGAGTTGTTTCTTTTCGGAAGTGGAGGGGACTGGAAATATTTCCCTCACCAGAGTAAGAGCGGAAGAATAAATTCACAGTATGATTCCACTTTGACACTCTTTACTCTACCTTCCTTCTGTAACACCCGTCTCTGACTCTCTAAAAAAAAGTTGCTTGAACTCATACATACACTTCAGTGACCCAGAAAAAAACCAAAACACAACCACCAAGGATGCCCAACAACCACAATTCCCTTTTTAAACTGACCCCATGAGAGAAAACTGGTGTGTAAGCTCAAGCTTTACATACTCACTGATCATAGTCACAAACTGGATTGCCTTCCAGGTATTCAAGCTAATCACAATGTGTTTAAAAAGATGGAATAAAATGCAAAGCAAAATATTTTCATCATGCAGAAAACAAATATGGCCCACAAATGCTTGCAATAAATAGCATATATAGATAAGCAGGCTAGGCAAAACAGAAGTAGTCAAAGTTAACTGAATGAACCGTTGCATTTTTTAAAAACTAAAATGCATTTGTTTTTGTTGTTCTTGACTGTATGTGTGTTCTATTTTCTCATTGTTATGTTTTTGAGACTTGCAAGGCTGTGGGAAACTTTGCATCTTTAGATAACTAAAACAATACGCAACAAAGGCTCATGCCATCAATACTGGTGTAATATCGAAACTTCAGCACCAAAATGAAATCAGATGTTCAAACATGCTCATGGAAGAACATACGTATGTCCTCTATTGTTGAAACTACTTCCAAGTTACAGAAAAGTTAAGAAATGTACATGTAGACATGTGATGGCCAATGTTAGCAAATGGGGAATAGCACATGACATTATTGAGTGAAAGCTACAGTCACATATTGACATTTAAAAATCCCTTTTATTAAAATCAAAGTTTAATATTTGCGGCTTGATATTAAGACAAATAGTTTGTTTGTGTGATATTTTGCAATTCCTTGAAACATGGTTTTAGTATTTACTATGAACAATTATATTTCATCTAAAAAGTGTTCACATCTACTTTGTTTTTTTTAAATAGAATATTTAGGCAGTGCCTCTCTCTCTCTCTCTCTCTCTCTCTCTCTCTCTCTCTCTCTCGACTAACTTCTCCTTTACATCCTTCCTTCAAACCTTTTCCAAGGTCAAACATTACTTGGCAACATAATGGTTGAATGAAGTCTGTTTGACGCCTCCATAAATAAAAAAAAGACCTAGAATTAGCATTATCTCAGTTAGCCAACTCGCGTGGAACAAACTGACCTTTGCATCCACTCAAAACCTATTCAGGTCACTTTCCACAAGGCCTCTCTCTAAACTGACATGTGAAAAGATAACAAAACAGCTGAATCTCTTCTTCCTACTCAAACAAACAACTGCATAGAAATTAGATTTCTTTCCCCAATGTAGCTATTTTCCATGCCCTGAAAGTTGATACATTTAAACATCCACATTTGCCATAATTTTGCTTGAGATTCAGAAGGAAAGTGTGTTGACTTAATGCCTTGTAATTACACTACATATGATGCAAATTAAGGCTTTTTTGTCATTTGTATTTACTTTCATTGAAGGCTTTAGTTCTCTGGGAAACAATTATTTTCACTAAGTAACACCGCGTGAGAGGGAATCAAACCCAGATGGGATTCTGGCAAATCACAGTGGATGGGAGAACCTCCAGGTTCTTCTGTTCATCTGTCAGAATCTCTGCCTCCTCTCATTCAATAAGAGCTTCAGCTATTGAGTTTATTAAGTTAAAGGACTTGTTTGAATGTCATGATCATAAGAAGTGTGAACATGTAAAGACTGGGAAAAAAAACGGAGTTTCTGTTACCCTACTAGCATGTCCATCTCTACTCAGCTTTTAAATGTTTCCTTCTACTAATTTCAAGCAGTCACAAATGTTTGAAGAAAAGTTCTTGACATTTGGGTTTCCATTTTGGCCAGAGAGACAACGTTAAAGGACACATTAATCTTTTGAGGATATTTTACTGATTTGTTAATATAATTATATATGCCTGCATATTCAAGTATATATATATGTATATATCAAGTGAGCAATACAACTTTTAATTGTGTGTGTGTGTGTGTGAGTGTGTGTGTGTGTCGGGAACAGTGTGACAACGTTTGCAGATATGATGTTTTCCCCACAGACGTCCCTCATTATATGTTAGTCCTGAGGACTGTAGTGCTTCTCCCCTTGGGGTTAAGCACACTGAAAAACAATTACAACTCTGTTCATCCTATTTTGGTAACACGTTTGATACTTAGAAACTCCCCTCAGCTGATGTTTGTGAACGGTTTCATCTCCTTGTAACTGTCACCAAAACTGTTTTGTTGCATCTCTGAATTTTGCTTTCACTTCAAAATTCCTGTTGATTAAAATGATGTATAACATAACCAGAATTACTGTACTGTCTCGTGCCTTTGAAGCTCTCCAACCGATGAACGCTGTTCCTTAGAGAGCATGTGGGTCTGGGCTCCTCAGAATCTTAAATCATAGAACATTATGTTCTACACACTCAATTCAGTCATAGATGCACACTACCAGAGCTTCCACCATAACACATGTGACATTCATTTAAGTTATTGCTTTCCCTCTGTTACTACAAACCACAGCTAGTGCCTTGTTTGTAATCTCTGTCATCAGCAGCCAAACAGGTCATATGAGGCTGAGAGGAGTTGGAGTACAGCACTTACTCTAAGAAACAAAAAATGATACATTACTCTCCAGCCAAATATCAACTCGATCATCCAATTGACAAAATATTTCACTTATAATCAAGTTTCACATTCTTATTTATTTACAAAATAGAGACTGTGTTGGAGTACGTCTTCCAAGGAGATTTCTCATACATGATTAGTCAACAAATGCAATCAGCTGGAACTAACGCTTCCGTGGTTGCAGTTTTAGGTTGTGCTCTAGCATATCCTTGCAAATCACTCTGCATCACATTAGGGCCTCTGAGTTTGAGAAGTGGGCTGGTGACCAGCTGGTCACTGGTGTTAAATGCAAACGTCTGGGCAGACATGTGAATAAGTAAAATGTTCCGCTTCTTCTACTCCCGCTACTGTTGACATGCCTTGTAAATAAGCTTTACTGCACCAGTAGAGTTGATCAGCAGGAGACAGTCGAAGGCTGTGGTTGTTGGACAGCCCCTAAATATGACTGTGTTACTGTATACTCAAAGAAGGGCACGGCTTGAAAGGAGTATGTCGACCACTCATCTTCTGCAGTAGCATAAGAGGGGTACGAGCTTAAAATGTGCGAGTTACAGGCTATGTTGGAACATACTTTCCTATTCATTCCACTTTATTTTGGTTGTGTAATAGCTGCTAAGTTCTACACTGCTGAAACAAACCTCACTTATATCTTCAGGTCACAGTCTGTCTTTACTGAGTGCCAACATGCAACATTCACGTAGCCAAAGTACATGGAACAGCAACACCAAAAGACTATTAATGAGAGTGGAAAAAGTAAAAATGAGTTTGAACTCAAATGCACTAAGCAGAAAGAGCAACTTTATACAGAGCCTCTGATTTGTGATGTTGAAGTTAAATGAAAGGGTTGGTTCACCCAAATTACAAAAAAATGCACATTTTCTCAGTTACCACTAGTGGTTTCTAGCTACGTAGATAGTTTTGATGCATCTACCCAGGTTCTGAGATGTCTGTTGCAACGCCAATACAGTGGAGGTGAATGGAATTGAACCATTAAAATAAAAAACATTAAAAAAAAATTGTATTTCCTAATCATTCTGGATAATCCAAAGAACATAATGTGCAGGGATTTTTTTAACAAAAAGAAGAAAAAAAAGTCTCCATCAAAACTGCTTGAAAACAGTGTGTTTTGTAGATATTTAGGGCCCTCACACAGACAACGTCAACCTATTGTATTTGTAGGAATTCTTCTTCCTCTTCTTCTTCTCCAACATGAATTGCCTTTTTGGGTCACTTCCATCGCATTGGTGTGGCAGCAGAAATCTCAGAGAGGTTACGCTTCAGCACATAAACACCCATCTGTCTGCTATTTGCATGGCAACTGAAGATGATCCAATCATGACTGAGTATATGTTGAGGCTTTCAGTCTGACCTTCTTTTGTCCATTTCATGTTGAGAGGGAAAAATTGGAATCCTGTCAGCAACTGTAGGCTCTAAAGGCCTGCAGTTCACCACTCTCCTAGCCGCGAGGCCAGTGAGAGGCATCTTGTGTCCAGACAGTAGAGCCGAAACACAACACGACTTGTCAGGCAAAGCTCTCAAAAAGTCATCGCGTTGGCCACGAGTGTTATAACCATTTCTGCCGCAAGCTAAATGGATCCACTCGGTTCAACAATAGAAGCTCAGGGCAACAGCTAGTGTGTGAGAGTCTCTATGGTGTTGACATGCCAAATATTCAGTGCCATCCGGCTGCGAATGTTAAAATGCTTAATGTATAAAAAAAAGTCTCAACTTTTTTTAGCATGTCCCAGAAAAAGAGATATGCCATACCTTTCAGACAGTTTTCTGTCTCAACATAAGTGGTATGGCAGAGTGTTTTTCTTTTGACCAAAAGTGACTCACTGTGGTCTTCCAAAAGCATTCCTCTCTTGCTCTCCATTTCCTGAATGCTTTTTTGGAGTTAGGTAAATGCAGCTGATTTTATTTGTATGTATCTAATTATGTGAAATTTATTGTTTTTATTTGTAAAACTTAACATTCGCTGTGTTGTTCATGCACGTGTTCCTTCCACTCGTAGTAGTGCAAGTTGATATGAAACCCTGCTTTAAGCATCTGCCTTCACTTAATGAACCAAACTTTCAATTTAAGCCACTCCAAGAGGGAGTGTTATTCTTAAACAGAACAGAGGGAGTAAGGTCTTCAGCTTTTACATGACATTATCAGCTAAAGTCTATCTAAGTGCAGAGGAACTAACAGGCATAGTATATGTTTTACTTCATAAATTGAACAAAAACTCAAGGTACCGGAGACTGTAATAACTCTTGCTCCTATAAAAACGTCGCTTTTACCCATAGATGCCATCAATGAGCCGATCAAATGAAACGGTGTTTGGTAATATAATAATTATTCACATTTTGTACAAGATTTTGCAATGTCTTCAAGTAAATAAGTCCACATGGACTGTTCGGCATGTTCGTCTGTGGACATAGAGGGCAGTAGTTTAAGTAAGCTGTTATTCACATCCGTGAATTTGAACTGGTGTCCAACTCATTGCGGTACTCAGTTGCAAAAGTGACCTCAAGCGTCTGGCATTATGCCCTGAGCCTCTACCTCTAGGACATTAAATATGCTATCCATTTATTGCTATAATTAAGTTACAGCTAAGGAGATGACCTTTGGAAAAAAAATTTAGCCCCATAAATACCAGCAGGAAAAGATCAACAAATAAATATAATTTATACGATGTCAACTATCCCGTTTATATTTCACAGTTGTAAAAATAATATTCGGAGCACTAGAAAGGGCAAGAAACTACAATTCTGAGTAAATATAGTTAGCTTAACATATGCTTATATGCACTCTATTTTAACCTCATGGTTGCATAAGCCCCTCCCTAAGTTTTGATTGCCAAATGGTATTATTATATGCATGAGTTTTTGCAGCAGACGTAAACTTGCTGTATAACTCTTAGGCCACGACTAGGTGAAAATAAGTTAAAGGGAACAAGCTATGAAGTCTCTAAGGCGTCAGGATGCCATATACACGTTTTATGATGGAATCTGTAGCCTCTTTCTCTGCTGCCTGTCTCCTGATTATGTTCTCAGGTTACCAGTGATCCATTGGAACGCTAACTGTAAGTGAAACCGATGACAGCCTGTTACACTGAGTGACAGCTCAGAGAGACGGGGCACCAAAGGTTGGGTGGATTTGCACAGGCACTAATTTTATCCATGGAAGACCACAGATGGAAGATACACGAGTGCACCTGTGTTAGCATCTTTGTATAAAACAAAAGTGTGTGTGCATGAGTATGAAAGCAGGTAAGCTCTTCGACCTCTCATGTCACGCAGCCCTGTTGACTGCAGCTGGGGAGAGGTCAGCTTGTAGTGTTTTTTATTGATGTAGCAGACAAACTGAGCCGGGCCTCGGATGCCTCAGGGGAAGGTGGCAGCCTCAGCTGCTCTCCATAACAAAGCTCACCCCATGGGCATCTAGCTGCCCTTGAGGTTTAAGAAAATGGAGCTGTGATGAAAGCACAAGTGTTTTTCCTCATGCACCATGAAGTCCCATGTGCATTTCACACACACAAACAAATACATGTGTAGAAGACACACACACACACACACACACACACACACACACACACACACACACACACACACACACACACACACACACACACACACACGCACACACGCACACACACGAACTATCACCTTGCCAGCTAAAGAACTCTGCTGTTGTAATTCAGGTTTATATTGACAGATCTTTGCCGTGCCTCTTGCCAAATGTGAAGGAAGCAACTGAACTGAATGATAAGGCTGATGCAGAAAACCGTTTACCACCTAGAAAAGGACACTTCTTCTTTTAATCTGATCCCTTGTATCTGTGCTTAATTAAAATAGTTTGGTGGTAAAAATGTGATGCACTCCTGAATGTCTTTTGTCAGCACTGAGTGGATGGAAATTTTCACATGTCAGCTGCTACAAGGGCTGAAACCCACCACAACATCTGTTTTATAGTATCTCTGTGGCAAAATGTTCTCAGACTTGCCAACGTGTTGCCATAGTCACCTAGTACACCTAGAGCATAATAAGCCCCTTGAGCCCAGACAGCCAGGCTCTCTGCACTAACCCTACGTAAGCTGATAGAATATCAAACTTGAGAAGCTGTAAAGCAGCAGAGGGCAATTGACAAACTGGATCCAATTCCTCAGTTTGCAAAGTATTTGGGGAGATGCCACGAGAGGTGTCATGTGGCCTTCGACCCCAAGTTCACTTTCTTGTCATTTATAAGCCATCATTGGCTGTTTGTACGGCCTAACCACCTGCTGTCCCTTTCTCCTATAGGCTAAGTTACAAATGAAGCAATCATAAATCTAATCGCATTAGAGAAAAAAAAAAAAAATGGAGCCACCAAAGTCTCCCCACTTGCTTCATCACTGCTTGGCAGTTCATACCAGTCATGTAAGCTTTCTGGCTTACACTTTAAGTACAACACTTTCCGAGTCCCCCAGGTACTGATGCATCAAAACCTCATCCGTGGAAACCTTGATCCCCCCCCAACCAACAACCCCCCACTTGACGTAGACTGTACTGTAACTCCAACTGACCCAGCTGCCGGGCTGCGTGTGTGAGCAACATGCACAGGAAGAGTTCCTCTTTTATGAGGCTGCTGTGCTACATCATATGGGTTAGTCTATTTAGGTCTCGGCCGCTGGCACGGACTAAGTTGGGGCTTAAGAACCAAATTTAGTTGAAAGAAGATCCCTGCTGGGGACACTGGGGATCACTGGAGAAAGGAGTGTGGGTATTCTCCTTTTGGTGTTTTTTATTCTTGCATTGAGACAGTGGAAGTCTAGGGAGGAGACAGAGGAGAGCATTTTCTTGTAGGATCTGATCTGAGGCCAGAAGGGGTTTGGTTCCAGAAACCAAAGCAACTATCTCTTGGAACAAAGAGAATATAAATTGAGCTCCATGCGGTATTTTAAGTTACTGAAACTCAAAGTTGGACATGCATTCAGGAGTTGTCTCAGAATGTGGTTTTTTGATGCTGTGATGGGTAGCTGGGAAAAACCAATGAGTCACTCACAATAGGAGAGTTGAGCAACTCCAAGCTTATTTTCAGCCAATTTATGGTTGATACGGTATTTGCATATGTCTAATAATTCATAATGATGCCAGTCATGAGACTTATGTTTTACGTTCCAGTTAGTAGTATGTAATTTAGTCTGGAGAAAAAAATAAAAGTGCAAAATAAATCCCATTGAGAGTAGTTGGAGTTTTCTTTTGAATTCTGTGCCTGACATGTGCTTCCATATATCTTTGAAACAGACTGAACTCTTCGTTCCAAAAACACATTGTTTCATGCTCTGGTGTTTATTTGAGATCTAATAGCTTGATCATGATCCCAAAATATAAAAGAGGCATTATTGCTAACTTGACGTTCCCTTTTAATAACATAAAATGTTAGTGCATTTTAGCAGTATCAATGCCCACGTCAGGTTTTTCTTTCCTTCCAATACCAACTGTACAGTATGCGAATAATTGTGATTTCTGTAAGGACCATCTATTGACATAATTGTACACTGTGGTGAATCAAAGTCAGTGAGCGATGACATGGATAGGACCTATATTAGTTTAGAGATAAATCAGATAATAAAAAATATTCTACAATACAATCTATTCTGTTTTGACAGAAACAAGAATTTAGATCCCAGAGACATTTACCCAAGTCATGTTACTATTATCACCGAAAGAAAAACAAGGTATTGTACACGTTTAGCTAATGACTTACAGTATATACAATCTATGGTTCTACACTTTAGAGCACTTTCTAAATATACATCAATGGCAATTATTATATCCTATTATATGGTGTGCCTAATATTCAGCCCCTCAACTACAGCAGGAGACTACACAATCTTATTCCTATTTACTCTGTGTCCACATCCTTTGCTAAAGCAAATAGGTTACTCTCATCGGTTTTAATAGCATGAATTTGTTCTTAAACTCAACAAGTTTTATGCAAATATGGCAAATATATTTTTTAAAGATATGTTAGTCAAAGACAATTGTACCGCTTCTCAAATGTGAACGAAGGAAAAACTAACAAACTAAATGTTTTAGAGACAGCATATCAGAAAGAGAATGTCTTATTCTATTATGCTATTTGGTTTCAAACATCTGCACACTTGTAACGCTGGGAACCATTTTTATTACTTTTTGGCTCCCATTATTTGTTAACTAATCACATCAGGCTCTTACTCAAGAGAGTTACTATTTAACCCCCTGAACAAGCAGCTCCAACTTGTGTTCCCACTTTTCTCTCCCATTGCTGACACAGGGTCTGATGGGTAAGATGGGATGGGATTCAAGCCCTGCAGAAACATCTAGAAGGTGATAATAGGCTCTGAACAGGGGTCATGGAATCCCCAGAAGTCACAGGCAGCTGTCTTGCTTACGTGTTTGTCTCATCAGACCCAGTTTGGTCGGTGTGTTGACATCAAAGAGGACAAGAGAGACATCCATCTTGTGCTGGAGAGGTGTCAGATAACCTGACGTTTATAGGGCCGGTGCAGTATACATGGTGGTATAGGCATAGCAAGTGTCTTTTCCCTTTCTGGCCAATTATGAACAATAATATGGTGGGAAAGCTGGATCTGAATGGGTGAACCAAAATTAAATGGGAATTAAAACCCCAATTTATATATGAGCAGAAACATTAGCTATATTTGATAGCAATACAAGTGTTTAGATCTAACTGTGTATCACATTATTATATTCAGCAGGTTGCTAATGGAAGATCGGCTTTGTTAAAAGCAGTGGTGCAATGTTACTACTGTAGGATTACATTTACTCAGGTATTATACTTAAAGGTGCTCAATGCAAAATGCTGAGCATAATTACGACTGAGGGATTGCCTCCACATGGTTCTCAACATGGCAATGGCTGAGCAGCTAACGGTGCAAACAGTGCAAAAAACAGCAACAGTGCCGACAGAACTAACAGTGTTTAGCTGATGGGCAACCGGAGGGTGGGTGCTTCCATGACGACGGTACTTATACCGAGTAGGCCATTTCCAATTTATTCTCCTTTTTACTTCTACTCCATTACATTTCAGAGGCAAATATTATATGTTTTACTCCTGTCATTAATGTGACAGCTACTATATAGTTACTAGTTACATTTCAGATTTTACATAAGATAAATATGTAAGGCGCATATAAAAACAATGTATTGTTATAGATCCAACAACTTTTGCTGACAATACTTATGTATGTTTACTTAAATAGGATTTTGAATGCAGGACTTGTACTCACTCTGTAGGGTCATACTGAATCTAGCTATGTGCTTTCACAAGCAGTGACATTTTAACAGCATGATGTGGAAATGATCTGGTTATTTCAATATGGCTTTTGTAAAAAGACAAAAGAGTTTTCGTCTTTAGAACAATCAAAGCTTTACTTTGAGACTATTAATTGCTGGAATTGCAACCAAAGTGCCCTGAACATGAATAGCACAATGATTCAGCGAACAAGAGCATTATTACGAAGAGTTTGGCTCTTTACAAGAGGTAACCACAACCAGATGTGACTATATTATGCAAAAGAAAGGCCTAACAACCAGTTGTTTGTTTCTGCCATTATGTCTGTGTTCGCCTAAAACTACATCTGAGATTCAAATGATTTATAAGAATACATCCTTGATCAATAGAATCTGAATATTTGAACAATTACTTTGCTTAATATTTAAAAAAAGCTCCAACATCCAGCTCAACAAACAGCTAAATTTCACTATATGTTTTTAAGTACACACAGCTAAACATCCTAAGAAATCAAGTAATTTCTTATGTGCAGTCTTTGCGAAGGTAGCAGTAGCATGTGGCTCAAGGTCCATCACCCCTTGGGAATAATTGGTACAGTAATTAAAAAGTAATGGTGAAGCTCTGTGTGTTCAGGCATGTCAGAAAGGAGACGGACAGCTCCAACAGGTGGAAAGGATATAAAGTAGGGGGAGTATGAACTCTTTTATCCCGGCACAGAGGGAGAAAGTGGTGTCAGAGGGATTGCCCAAAATAATCTGCCTGGTGTCTGGACAGTGGCAAACAAGTCGGAGATAACAGGCGAGAGAGATGGATGGGAAGGGGCCCCAGGGCAAACTGTAGGTGCTAAAGTAGGGGCCACCCCAGGACTGACTTTCAGCAAAGATAGTGTGAAGGTTAATAGACACTAGTTTTTGTATTCTGCTTGAGGCAATGTAATTTTAATGTAATCAAAAAATAATAGTTGAAATGGGTAAATCCAATTAACATAAATCACTAAAATAGGCAACTATGGCACACAATACATGTTCTGGGAGGAATTTTAGAAGGCTTGGGATTATTAGTCTGAGAATTCAGAAAGACTTCCTCACTAAGAAATTGCCAGAATCTTTTTTTTTATTAGTGTATAACATCATTAAAATTATTTGTTTTTGGAGCACCTTGGAAGCCGAGTGGTTGCAGTGCATACAAATATCTGCATCATACTGGGTTCGATTCAGGCCTGGAACCTTTGTTGCATCTCATACCCCTCTCTTTCTACCGGATTTATACAAAATAGCCTCTGTCACATAAAAGTGATAATGCTCCAAAAAACATTTGTTTTCTCTGCTGTACTTAGACACAGGGGGTTTGGGCTGAATGCTAATGTGACCGTGCCAACATACTCACAATGGCAATGCTAAAACACTGATGTTAAGTATAATGTTTACCATGTTCACCATCTTAGTTTAATACGTTAGCATAATTGCATTTTCTACTTAACACTAAACTCTAAAGTACAGCGGAGGCTGATTAGAATGTCATATTTACAGGTATGCGTTCATAAATTAATATTGGACAAAATTAAAATGTTGACCTGATGATGGAGCTAGATGAGGTCATGGGATTGTTTTGAATAAATAACCCCTTAAAAATGTAAGATGCTTTGACTCATTTGCTGTGGATTATGGGCTTTTAGACTCAGGGCCTTCTCAAACTGAGCAGTTAGTCTTGTGTTGGCACATAAAGAACTAAGATTCTTAACTCTGTCGTTATGAACTTACACAAATACAAACATGCCACTTCCTGCCTTATCTCCTTTGCATCTTTCAGCCACACTGATACTTCTGATCCATTGCACAGGCACTGTTCATTTCACCAACATAAGCCTGAATTATTCTACTGTGTCCATTTCCTGGTAGTCACATTATGAATTAATCAAATGAGCACTTCCGATGCACTTCCACGATGTACCTGTGGTATGTGCACACATAACCATTAATGGTTGAACACCTTTCCAATGCAAATATACACTAAACAAATATAGTTTGTCACAGCACATTGCACCTGGACAGACAGGGAGATGTATGAAGAAGAAATATATTTCCTCGATATCTACATGTCGGTAAATAGTAAAAATATAATATTCAAAAACAGTTTGTGCTCCTGGTGCAGTTGGCTAAGTAACTTATAATAATAATAAGTAAATATAATATATATATATATATATATATATATATATATTATATTTGATTAATATAAAAAATCATAAAAAGCTTTAAAAAAAAAAATATATATATATATACACACGATAGCTGTGAGAGGAAAAAAGAGTTTCTTATTTGAAAAATGCACTCTGGACACCAAAGAGATGCACCACCCCCATGCAGACGAGCAGTTGTACAGATACTAGTAATGCCACATGAGTCTCAAATGACCCTTCTGTAAATCCATTATCACCATGAAAAAAAAAACTGTTGTCTGGTATACATTAAGAGTATTTAGAGATCAGAGGTCCAAATCCAAGAGAATGTCTTCACTCTAAATCCAAAAATCCCAAAGTATGTTGTATTTGTAGACAGTGACTTGGGTAGCTGTAAACATGAAAGATGATAGCAGTAGGTTTGATGCATGCTTATAAACATGCCATTATATTGTATTTTTGTTAAGAGGATGATTAGAAACTGTTTTGTTCCCAGTAGGACTGAGAAAGAAAAGTATCTTTGTGGTAGACACTTTTGTGAGCTAATTTGCACTGTATAATACTGTGTAATAGTCAAGGGGATAGAGTGCATGTGGCTGCTGTGCAAACTTTTTTTGCACTGGGGATTTTCCTTCCCCTGGAATGTTGAACATATCGATATTGAAGACAAGCCAAAAAAAAACAGAAGATAAGCGATCTTAGAGTCATACCTTGTGTGCTTCTCAACAGACAGAAACTATTTCTGACTTTTACAAAAACAGTCTCATTAAGCTTCTCCTGCTACACTGCTAACATGCAAGCAAAATTAATGGAATATTATTAAAGAGATCCTTCATAGAATAGCACAGCTGATTAGGTATAGAGTGAGTAAATCCTCACATGCAGTTCCAAACTGGAAAAAGTCCCCCCTGATTAAATAAAGGTTCAATTAAATAAGAAAACATCTTCGAATGAATAGAGTTCCAAAGTATCAGATGTAAAATTACCCATAAAAGTTGTGAGCCATTAAGATAACATTACATTTTATGTAACATGTGTCACTAGTAGGTTTTCATGTAATTTGAGAAAAACAACAGCATCAGTGCGGACAGAGCTAACAGTGTTTACCTGAGGGGGAACCGGAGGGTGGGTGCTACTCCTGCAACGATGCTGTCTGTCAAGATAATGTTATCAGCTGTTACTGACGTATGAGTGCCGTGAAGAGCGGAGCCCAGGATGTGGCCATTAGCTAGCCAGTGGGACAAGCTCATGTCACCTCTACAAAAAGGCCTTGCAACCGGCCCAGTTATGTAAACAAAGCACAAAGAAACTTGAATTACAACACACAGAGTAATGTCTACCTCTGCTCTGGTAGACATTGCTTCATTATATATTTACATAGCAAATAGTTGTTTACTGCTATATTAGTGCTCTGAATATTGTATAGAGAACCTTTAAGGAAGAAATGTAGATATATCTGCCACGGCAATTTATATTCAAACCACACATGGTACATATGTCCAAGGAGATTAGTAGAAAAATAAAAGAAATAAAAATAATCGATGACACTCTTTTAAATATGGAACAGAGAGTTGAATGGATCAACTGTTTCCATCTGCTTAGTCATAAATAGAACAGAAATATATTAAAAATTTGGTTTTGAGTCAGCCTTATCCGCTTTGATTAAACTTTGGTGGGAATATTCCAAATATGATAGCTCAAGTGATTTAATAACAATCACGTGGCAATATTTGGTAATATTATATTTGCTAAGCTTACATTTCTTATTTACATATGTCCAAGGAGATTAGTAGAAAAATAAAAGAAATAAAAATAATCGATGACACTCTTTTAAATATGGAACAGAGAGTTGAATGGATCAACTGTTTCCATCTGCTTAGTCATAAATAGAACAGAAATATATTAAAAATTTGGTTTTGAGTCAGCCTTATCCGCTTTGATTAAACTTTGGTGGGAATATTCCAAATATGATAGCTCAAGTGATTTAATAACAATCACGTGGCAATATTTGGTAATATTATATTTGCTAAGCTTACATTTCTTATTTATAATTTGATTATACCATGTCCCTTACAACAGGTGTTATGACACTTGAACTGCATCTGCAATTTTTTGCAGAAGTATAATATAGTGGAACTTGTCGGTGTTTTGCACACAAAATCTGCAAACTACCAACTTTGAAATACAGTGAAGAGAAAAGTATAATTCCTGCTGAAATATACACTCAGTGGCCACTTTATTAGACACACACATACAGTATAAAAGTCTACTTTTGCCTATAATGTTCAGGTTTCGTTCTCATAGGAGGTGTTGAGTAACTGCAGGTAATACTGCAGGATCCGACCTAAAGAGAAAAGAGAAAATAGTAGTACCTGTTTAAAAATGATTGGCCAATTGTTCTAAATTATTATTATTATTATTATTATTATAATGATTGATATTTAAATAAATGTAATCAAAGACATTTTTTTTAATAAGTTTATTTAATTTTAATTTTTAATTTCTTCTCAATCCAAAAAAGATTCCCTCCACACCACTGTTCAACAGTGAAATACTGACAAATCAATCAAATTAAAGAAAAAACAAATAACTTACTTTACAATTGTTACCATTTCATATTTTTTACATGAACTGAAAGCATGAAATGAGCACAGACAAGTCATTCAGGTCATCATGTGTTAAATCAAGTCACGAGTCTTCATCTATAGCCAAGTCTTTGTCAAGTTGCAAAACAGTAACTCGAGTCGATTCTATTCCAATTCACAATGACTCCACACCTGGCAGGTCTGTTTCACTGGATTGCATTAAATTGCACAAATTCCTCTGTACAAAGTGGCAAGAACAAACAAAAACTGGATTTGACTACAATGAATGTGCTGTCCACTAATAGTCTAGCTGGCGGCGAACCAAAAGGAACAAGGAAATTGCATTCTATTAATAATAAACAAAGTAGACACAGTAGCTACCCACAGTAGCTGTTCCCTGAGTTTTCATCGGGGGATTAAAAGGCTTGTTTGACAGAATGACGTCATCAGAGGACGGGGCACCCACTCGCCGGTAGTGTTTCTCGTACACTTACTGAACTCCACTCCCGTTCACTGTCATGTGAAGGCGGAAGGAAACATGAACCTCGGAGCCGCACGGAGCGGTCACACCCCCTTTCTCTGAACACCGCAGACTCCAGCCGACACACATACACACGTACACACGCACACACACGCGCTCGCACACACACACGTACACACACGCTTGACATACGCTCGGCACAACAGCGCAGACACGCAGGCGACAAGGGAGAAATTGCCTTTAACTCGTTTCTGCAATATTACACCCCGCTGCCTGAATGTGACGCGACAACACTGAACGACAACGCTTGACCGGTGAGTGGGTTCTTTTTTTTCCTCCTCCATTTATTATATTATTTTATATTATGGTCGAAAGTGGAAAGAAATTTAAAGAAAATAATGTATTTTCAATGGCTGGCAGCAACACGGGGGAAAAAAAAGGATCGGTGCGCCGCACAGGGATTATGTGCCAAAAACGCACACTGTAAGTCACTGTATGACATTAGTTACCGCCAAATTCTGCCTCGAAATTACATTTCTGCGCACAAATAGTGACAAGAAAGGTATCGAAAGTACATTGTTTGACCCTCAGAGGGAGACATCGGTCTGAATGGTCTCCTGATGGGACGTTGAGTGCGTATTCCTTCTCGATTTATGATTTTCCGTCACGCTGGATTGATGCGTCATTATGCATTAGGATGCACATGAGGAAACTCCGGGAAGATGCGCCGTCCATCCTTGTCCAGGACATGACCCCACTGGCTTCGAAATGCTTTCCTTTGGAGTAAGGTGATGTCATTCCACCAAGTGCAGTGAGGATATCTGTGAAGTAGCCTCAGGGTTGAATAATTTGCTGGAAGCGCAGCAGTCACAGCCTCAGTCGACATTTATATCTTGAACTTTGTTTAAAAAGGTTCAGTGATTTTTTTTTTTTTAATGTGCACCCGCTGGACCACCGGAGGACTGGAGGAGGAACTCGATGTACCAGTTGTTTAACTGTAGCAGTTGTTTTTAGTGGTTAGTCCAATGACTGTTGTGATTGCAGGTTTCACCCAAGTTGTCCCTCCACCTACGGTAAACAGCTACGATCTTGAACCAAAGCCAACATGTCATACAAAGCAAACGAAAAAAAGAAAACAATTGTCTCTTAGACTTGAGTGACTTGAATTTCTTCTATATGCTTATCTCAATGGGCTTTGTGGTCCAACATGAAACTATTTCTGGCATCCAGTGATGCAAAAAAAAAACAAAAAAAACCATCATCATGTAATTTCCTGTTGCTGCTGGGTCCTGGGTTGAGGTTGACCCTCTAAAACAAACACCAGCAGCACTAAAGTACACACACCATGAGAAGGTGTGCCCGTATTGCACTTACAGAAGTAACATTGAAGATCACTTTGTTTTGTTTTCACTCTTGTGGAAGCCACCTTCTTTGTGAGGATATAGGCGTGCTGATTATTTAATAATGTTGCTGTCCATGTATTTGTACCTGTATGTGGCTTGGAAGTGTCGCGTTGACATAGGGGGTGCCAAGAAGCAGAACGTTTTAATACCTGCAACACTGGACTGAAAATGAAAGCATTCTGGTTCTACAACATGACGCCCATAATTAACTAGATGAACAGCAACCGTTTCTAAAGCTTTAAGGCGCAGGAAAACACCAACAACTGTACGCATTTTGGAAATATAGGCCTGCGTCCTCTCATCATTGGCAAGGCTGTTCCCAACTGTCCGAAATAGAGAGGACCTTTAGCTGATGAGTTCCCTCTTGTGAGCAGCAGAGTTCCACAAACATGGTGATGACAGACAGCTGAGGAGCATGACGGTGTGAGGATGCCTCAGAGACACTTAGCTGTCTGACATTTTTCAGGCCAAAGTAGCGTAGCCTAGAAATGGTGAAGTGGCAGACGCTACCTTTTACAAACTGTTGCTTATGAGCGTTTTCAAATACAACTAAACAACGAAAAAACCCACAAAAAACAACAGCTGAGTGATATTGAACCACTTTAGTTAGCAGAAAGTTAGCTGGAACTGGGATCCTGTTATCATTAAACTTTCACCCGAGTTCAAAGCCCAGCTGAACGGTGTTCTCGTTGGTCGTTGGAGGCGATTAGCAAACAATAATGTTGCAGGAACTCTCTGCATGAGTTCATCCATTTGTCTCTCTAGCAGTTACAGTAGCTCCCCAAAGACAAACAAAACTCAGGTCATTTGGCATTCAGACATGACTGAATGAATAAGGATATTCAGAAGAAGTTTTTTTATTTATTTAACTAACCACGAAGGAATCTGAAAGGTTTATCTTGTGTTGAACAGCTCGGCCAGCGGCTTTGCCATCCATTAACTGCCTCAGCATGTGAAGTGTCTTGAGGGAGCACTAAGAGAGACTGCCACATTTCAATAACCAAAAGATTGTGCTAGTGCCAGTTGCTGTGGCTTTTCTGAAATAGCAAGCGGGGTGTCTCGGGGGCACATATAGATAGCAAGTGTGATTCCAGCTGCCACTGTGGCATCCAAGTCTTAATGATAGGGCAGTTGATGAGTGGAGTGTTTCTGCGCATACGCTTTGAGCTCTGTATCGAGTTGCTGGACCATTGTTGATCAGAGCTACTTTTGCCGTTACATGAAATAAACAGCTGATGAGGATTATACAGCTGTCGCTCCAATACTCGCAAGGGGGGGGGCTCTTAATCGTGTGTGTGTGTGTGTTCTTAAACTTCTATCTTTGCGAAGCATTATCAGTTTAATTCTGTTTCACTATTTAAAACATGTCTAATCCCTAAACTTTGTTTTGTGTTTTCAATCCTGCAATGTTGAAGACCTACTTTTCTACTTTCTTCCTGGTACAATAAGGTGACCAAGATTGTCTATTAAGATACCAGTCAAATAACTTCAAGACGATATGATACTTTTGTGAGGAAAATTCATCTTTGGTCAATTAAAATGATCTCCAAATCTTACACCCGATGTTATAAGCATTCGATAATCAATAACAGGGCCACCCAGTGATAAAACTCTGAAAACCCCCAGGAAGACTGACGTTAGATTTTAAACCAGGAAAGATGTTGTTGTTCCTGCTGCTGCCATGTGTGACTGCGTCGTCAACTGTAGGATCTGGTGCAGAGTTGACAGTGGAATGACAAGCACACGGATGAGGTCGGCAGTTGATGAAGTGGTTAGCTCAGTGTTCGGGATGTGGTAAAGGTATCGTACGACACATGTGTTTCCACGTGTGTCGGTAACTGCGCTTGTGTATGCAAATCGAGTAGTGAGTGATTAAAGACCAAGCTTACCACGGCCTTTCAGAGAGGCTGAAATCTCAGTGATTAGGCTGCCGCCCACAGTGTGCTGCCGGGACAGCTGCAGCTGATTATCAATCAAGCGTTTAGAGAAAAGCTATCGAAACAGATCCCACTGCTCGATTCTACCAACTAGTTTTTATAATGAATACAGAAGGCACTTTAGTTGCACTCTTCAACAGCCATCTGCTGTACATAGTCATATTGTAATACTCCTTTGACTGGGGGACCATAGCTTTGTATTGACCGTTTCTGATGACAAAGGGAACTATTTTCAGCCACATGAAAATGTCTCAAACACAGATTTGTTGGTTTTATTATTATTTCATTACAGCAATTACAACAAATGTAGAATAGTCCAATACCATTTAAGGAGCACTGTGTACGGTTTAGTGGCATCTACTGGTGAAGTTGCAAATTGCAACCAATTGAATACCCCTCCGCTCACCCGTCCTTTTCCCAAGCTTGTCAGAGAACTACGGTGGCCTTCAGGTAACGTAAAAACGTTGAAGGCCATCTTTAGAGCCAGTGTTTGGTTTGTCCGGGCTACTGTAGAAACATGGCACTGCAACATGACTGAGTCCTTGAAGAGGTGTAGATATAAATGGCGCATTCTAAGGTTACAAAAACGATTCCAAGTTTCAGGTGATGAAAATATAGTTATGAATATTAGGTCCCACTTCTGCCAATAAATCCTACTTAATCTTACACACTGCTCCTTTAAGTTTTCAACCTTCAAGGCCTGGTGTATAAAGCTAAATTAAGAAGACTGGTACAATTCATTTATTTTACTGTTTAGCTACCATGTGCTGGAAAGGGGCACATCTGAATGCCATTCTTGAAATGTGCAGTGTAAGCTAAACCGACGGTCTGTTGAGGCTGGAACCTCAGGAAATTATTCTCTGAAAGCCAAAAACAACAAGCTGCCAGGAATGAGGAGAGTGGGAAGTTCATAGCGCATGAGGAGGAGGCGGGGGAAGATGGATACATTTCAGTGCTCTCTCCAAAATAGTAGCTATGGATGCACACCAGGACCCTCATGTGATAGCGTGCACTGGTTTTTAAATCCCTGTCATGTGCAGTTGGCAATTTCCTATGTCCAAAGTCCCTGAAGACGACTCTCATAATGAAAGAACATTTATTTGATCCCTGGCATGCCCTGTAGTCAGAGGATCATATGCCATAGATAATGCCATGTGGGCCTTGGAAAGAACTGAACGCCGTGCTATAGAGAGCAGTAGAGAAGAAACATCCTTTGAAGTGAAAAGTATACTGAAGTGCACTGATCAGTCCAAAGTGATCATCTCTCTGGTCGCCGATTCACAGCAGATCATTAACCATATGCAAAAGGTTTGTGGTGAACCGCCCCCCATCTAGTGTGGTGAACTTTAAACATTTCAATTTAGACTAGTAAGATGTGAGTTCAACAGTTACAAGTGCTTCTAATGACTAGGCATTTAAAAAAATAAAATAAAAACAATAAGCAAAAATTGGATAAGACCAGTCTTCTTTCTTTGTATTTTTTATAAAAGTCTTGTAAAGACTACATATGTAGTGTAAAAATAAATTTCACAGCTTTGCATTCTACTTCAGAGCTCATAACATGGTCGGTTATTACTTCTTCAAAATAATCAGCTCAGTCAATCGTGCTAAATATTTTAAGCCACATCTGTCCAAATCTTTAACTTTCTCTTGTCACATTCTTAGCGACCGTTGGTGGAGTTCACAAGTTTTAACTAAATGGAAACTATAGTGTATTTAAGGAATTGAAAGTGTGCATAAGTGGCGAGATTTGGAGTTGATTGAAGAGACTTGTCTTATATTTATGGGCAAACAATTTAAATAAGGTGACAATAGCAAAGCCAGCATGTTCAGTATCATTTTTCTTTAGTCTTCTTGTGAACACGGGCACTACAGAATGAACATGTCTGTCATTTTTTTTCATAACATCACCCGATTTACAGTATATATTCCGCAGTGGAGGTAAAGTATAGCATATCTAACTGATAGCTGTAACTTTGTATTTTCTAGTGGGCTCAACAGTGAGGTAGTCAGATGACTGACGTACGACTGCCCTCTATGCAAATGACCAGCGACCAAATAAAACTGGTTCTGTTTGATGCCCTACACTACTGCCTTCTTCTTTTTTCACAGCTGTTCGGTTTCTTCACTCAGCTTTTCCATTAAGACTGCTTTTAAAGTGCATCTCAGATGACTCATCTCTGTCGGATATTGAATTTCTTGAATTTTTGACTCTTGGCTCGCTTTAAATTGTCTTTATTTTTCTTTGTCAAAATTGTTAAGGATTAATATCCATTCAATGCAGCCAGTGCCTTGAAAAGGTGATTGAATAACCTTTTTTTTTGTTTTTCCTACATATATTGTTTGCCTTTTACAAAATCCTAACTCGGCTGTACAACTCTTTTGTGCGACAGTTTGCGGTGGGCTGGCTGCAGTAATGTCCAGAGCCACAAAATCCGCCTCCAGGTCTCGGAGTCGCTCCAGGTCTCGGAGCCGCTCCAGGTCCCGGTCAAGATCCCGCTCCTCCTCTCGCTCCAGAAGTCGCACCAGATCCCGGTCCAGGAAGCGCCACCACCGGTAGAGTCCTGTTTTATGAACTATCCTCCTTACTGAACAATCTTTGGGCTGTGTTGTTTTTCTGTGGTCAAGATCAACTGCATTTGGCTTCAGTGTTGGAGATGCCTCTTTGTTGCCAGACCAGAAGTTTGATAACTTAAAAGATAGTATTTAGTACATATGAATGAAGAATGCCTTGACCCACCTTAATGCTTAAAGTATGAATGAGTGTGATGAAGAAAAGAAAAACAATAGCAGCAGGTAAAGTGCTGCCTTGTTATGCACATACATCAGTATTGATCATCCTCATATTTCCTGCTAAGTCCCTTTTCCACTCAATTTCTATCTAGTAAATCTTATCTTAAAGAGCTGACCATGCATCTGGCTGGTAAGATTTGATATGAAAAAATGTGTATGCAGGTAGATTAGTTGTGACAGTGGGGATTTCCACCAGCAGCTTTACGTTCTGTTATCGTCAGCGTGTCCTGTTAGCTCCATATTTATTGACTTCCATCTGCAAGACCTTCTTGTCTTGTCCTGGTTTTTATTACTTTGGTTCTCATGAACTCTGGAGAGCTGTTGCAGTCTGTAGCGTATTAATGGATTTGGGTTGGACTCAAGCTCTTGACTCGGGCTTTCTGTATGAAGAGGAAATTGATGTTTTAGAAAGAGTTCAGCTGCCGGTTTGTGAATTTACTTAAGAGTGAATATTATTGCAGTTTGCACTTTTGTGGGAAAACATTTTCATATTAGTTGACCTCAGCGGCATATGAAAATATCTAATCAAGGCGGCAGCATTTGTTTGTTGGTTGGTTTGCATGAATATAAATGTCGTGGTTGTGGGGTTATCTGCTGCATTTTGAAGAAAAAGTGAGGCTTCACTCTGATGCCTTCGCTGTTTCTGGCAGAATGACTGGTGTGTGATAATAAAATGGCAGGGCGGCTCATTTCCTGGCAGTGTTGTAGCACGTATTAAAATTAGAATGAAGAAGAGACATGGAAGGAATCTAATGGTTTACTCTTCTTGTGCCCACCTTTCTGATGTGCAAATAGGTTTGTGGTCACACTAGAACTGCTCAAGCCTGAATGCACACATAAGCATAATTTGTATATAAACAGATTCAAATACAAACAAACCAAAACATTCTCACACATATTATTTCCTGAGATCTTTTAGTTAAAAAAAAAGAAAAAAAAACACAGCTCTAACTTGCTTGCAGCACTGATGACTAAAGAACTTTTTTCTCTTGACTCCCCTTTCTCCGTCAGCATATTAATCACCTCAGTAGTTTAATGGGCCACAGATGCAGGCTGCAGAAAAACACTTACTTTGGACTTTCCTAAGTGACTTATTTCATGTTTAAAAAGAGAAATCACAGTGTATTTTACATATGAAGACCACATTAAGATGTTGATAGTATTTTGGTGGAACAGTCGACATAGTAAAAACGTCTCCCTAAACTGGTTCAACAGCCAGTATAGCTGGCAAGCACGGAGTCAAAGGATTGGATTAGAAGATTTTTTTCCCCCTCAAATGGTCCATGTGACTTTCTGCTCCACCATAGTTGGCCAGACGAGACAAAGTATCTGTAGCTCGCAATGTGAGTGTGCAGTGCGGCTCAGTGCGCTGCTTTCTTTGCTCACGCTGTATTCCAATGCAAAAACACACTAGGTGAGTCTTTTTTTAGCTTTTTCATATGGCTTTAGCATATCTTTGCATGTTGTGTGGTACTGCCCTGTCCGTTTAGATTATTGTTCTGCTATGTATATGCTTTGTATGTATTCGTGACAAAACTTTCACATTTCAGCAAGTCTATATATTATATTAAGAACTTTAATTGGAAAACCAGCAGCGCAGATTATTTTTATGTATTGACAGTTGTCCAAAAGTTGCTTAAGATGTACCGTTGCTGTTGAGGAAATACTAACAGAGCTAGTTTGATGTATTGCTGTAGATTTGCGACATTCATAATCTCAAAGATGTCCGTGGAAAGTTGTGGATGTTGTGTTGACGTGGATTAAAAGAGAGCATGTTGGACTGATCTAAATCAATGAAGAGAACATGCTGTATCACGGTTATAATCCATAGACTGTTTAAGGTTCGGGCTATGGAACGACACAAGGCTTCTTATCAGAAGTGCAGCAGAGCCCCCATGTGGCCTAGTCCGACCTTGCATCCTGGCTCTGCACAATGTGAACTCTCTGCTTTTCAAACGGACCGATTTAAGTGGCAATCTAAGTAGTATCATTTTGGTGTTCGTTTGTCAACTTATAGCATTTTTCTTTAAGTGGTCATCGCTGTGCGTGTGCATTTAGCCATGGTGGAAATCAGTGCTATACAGTGTCCTTTTCCCTTTATTGTAAGAATAGCCAACATCTATAAACATTTATAAACTGAGTGATACTGTGTTGTACTACATTGGTGAAATGGCAAGGCGCCATATGATCACATATACAGCAGGGGTGTATCCGTCTCTCTGCTTAGTAAGTGTTACATTTTGTGAGATGTTTAGAGTTTAGTGTAAAGCCTGTGAGTTATAGATTCAGGAAGTCTTGCGTTAGATTGCATTGCATTCCTGAGAAACCTCAAAAAACTATTTTTTGTTATGTATTCTATATCTATTAATCTTAATTTGTGTATTAAGAGATAACTATGTGCTTGCTTTTCCTCTTTGCTTTTGTTCTCAGCTCGAGGTCTCGGTCATGGTCAAGATCTCATTCTCCATCTCATAACCGGGAGAAGAAATATCAGAGGGGATACCAGAATGGTCGTGAGTTCCGGGGATACCACCGCGGCTTCCGGAGGCCGTACAACTTCAGGGGCCGAGGGCGGGGCTTCTTCCCACGTGGACGCTACCAGCGTGGTGGCTATAATAACAACAACAACAACAACTTCCGCCCCAACTGGAAGAATTACAAGCAGTACCCTCAAAAACAACAACAACAACAGCAGCCGCAGCAGCAACAGCAGCAGCAGCAGCAGCAGCAGCAGGAGCAGCAAAGCCATTCACGAGGACGCTCTCACAACCTCCAGCAGCGCTCCGGAAGCCCCCCACGTGGCCACTCTCACCACTCTGACCGATCCTCCTCGCCAATATCTAGACACTCGCAGCATTCGTCCTCTTCCTCACACTCCTCTTCTCCCAAATGGAAGCCATCCTTGTTGCTGACTAACCAGAACTCCAAAGATGTCAAAGAGGAGCTTTCTGCCTCCAAGGAGGTCCAAAAGGGAGGAGGAGGAGGAGATGAGGAGCCAGTGGAGCTCATCGGGGTGTCGGCAGGAGATGCCAAAGAAGGTACATGCAGCGGGAAAACTGAGGGGAACTGGCAGAGCCTGACGGACTGCAGAAGCAGTCCAAAGAGAACGAGTCCTCTGGCAAGCTCTGCTGGTATTAGTCCGAGCAGCCAAACTGCTAACCAGTCAAGTCCTTCCCCTAAAGCCACAAATGACATCGGTAATGGCGCCCCCTCCTGGAAGATGGTGTGTAGTAGTTCATCCTCAACCAAAAAGAAACCACATGAAGGTCTAAATCCAATGCTTTCAAGCTTTGACTTCTTCTCCAACGAGGAATACTTGGATGGGGATCAAGCAGCAATCTCTGTTGCCTTCAAACAGTAAGACTGATTTTACACTTCTTTTCTCAAATTGTTTGATCAGACTATGCAAGCTTTGTAAATTTACAGATACAATGTGATGAATTATTGCTTGAATTATCCTGTTAGTCACATGTGGTTATCATAACAGACAAATTAAATGTTATTTAGGGGGATTCAAAATATTTGCCTTGTTTACAACATTGTTTAACAAGGCAAATTATGTAAATGTCAAATTAGAGCCTTTACAAATAAGATTGTCGAAAAAACAGCAGGGGAAAAATTGTGTCAGATAAGTATTTAATATTTGAAAATGCTCTAATTTGGCATCTTGTCAGATTTCTTTCTTTAATTTCTGCAGTTGTCTCACAAGTTGCATGCCCAGTTAGATGCAGCTCTTTATCTCTTGTCATTGTTTAGGTTTTTGGAGGAGCAAAAAAAAAAAAAAGCTTTTGAAAATGGCAAGAGCACAGAAGCAAATGATGTGGATATGGAGCAAGGGAAAATGAAGGTCAAAGCATCCGCCAATATCTCTGACTCAGTGTCAAGAAAGTACAGAGAGGACATTGATGGTGAAGTGTCTCTGAAAAGCTTTTTGAAAGCTTCTCCTTTTCTGTCTGCTGATGGGGAGGAAGAGAAGGAGGCGATAATCAAGCCTCATTCAAAGTCCCTTTACAAAGACTGGCACAATGGGGACGAGTCCTCTAAGTCAAAGATCAAGGTCACTCACTCAGCCCGGGAACTGTTTGATGAATGCTTTGGCAAATGGCAGAATGTGGCCTACTCGCAGGTAGCCAACAGTGACCTTGACGCCATGGCAGAGGACATATACCTCAATCGAAAGCAGGATAAAGCAGCGGCCATTGCTGCTGCCCTCGCCAAGAGGGAGTTGGCGGGAAAATGTGAGGGACTGTCCCCAGACATGGGTGGTAAAGCCAGGAAGATGGCAAAATCTCCCTCCATCTCATCTCTTACACCACCACCAAGGAGGAGCTCTGACAAAGAGCTCAGGGGAGAGGACTCACAGTTCATGTCCTCAAGAAAACAAGAAACTAAATTAAATGTCAGAATGGATTTCCTTGGAGATAGCCTGATGAGGTGAGCACCACATAATGACACTGTGTGACACTCAGTGAGCCAGACGTCATATCTTTACATCCCGATGGAGACTTTGCAACAGTCGCTAATACTAAACTTATGATATACTAATTTCTAAAGAGAATTATACATGTAAAAAAAAATCGAAATGTTTGATTTACTTGTTTTAATGTTGTTTTATGTGATTGAAGGACATGTTTTATGTTTTCAGACGATTTTCTTTAACCAATAAGCAACAGACCCAATTCATTTTTGTCTGTTTCAGGTCTTCTGATATTTTAGCTGAGGAGCGACAGTTGTCTCAAGATCTTGTGCAGTCCTCAAAAAAGGATCAGGAGTTTCGCGCCATCTTTCAACATGTTCAAGCTGCTCCGATACAGAGGAGTCCCTCCGAGCTGTTTGCTCAACACATCGTCACCATCGTTCACCACATTAAAGGTGAGGGGTGTCATTTAATAATAGTTTTTTTTAAAAGGGACAAATGTTTAGTTTAGTAAGATTTAGTCATCCAATTTAGCCATACTCAGCATTATATCTCCTTCAAATTTGTGAAAAACAAATTCATGACAGCTGCAGTTCCTCTGCAAACCAAAGCGTTATGTTTTTTAGGGGAGTGTAAAACAAGGCCTTAAGCGCTTACTAATGTTTTACTTCCTACAGTAGATAACATGCTGTGTCACATGCGAATATTAAATCCAATGCAGCATCACAGTTGGATGGAAAAGTGACAGACAGTAGAAGCACTTCCTACTTTAACAGCTGTTTTCACCGTGTCCCTTCACAGCTCAGCACTTTCCATCCTCTGGAATGACTCTAAACGAGCGATTCACCATGTACCAAAGACGAGCTGCAGAGAAGGAAACGATGAAGCCAAGAAAAAGCCCAGAGATACACAGGTAGAGTCGCCTATTGCGTGACCCTTTCACCTTCAGTGTGCTGTGGCTTCACCTCCTCTTTTAACAGCTTTCAGGTATTTCTGTCACCTTTCTTACCTGAAAATCAACACACTATCTTGGCTTATTTGTTCTCATGCTCGGTGGAGGTCAGTTTTATTCCCCCACCAATTTTTCTTTTCTTTCGTCCATTTGGTGTCGTCTCTGCAGTTGAACGTAGCTCACAGCTTGTCGTTCGGGCACTTGTAACCGTGGCTCCTTTGCTATGTGCATTCAATCAGCTTGTCCTAACTGCGTTTCCTTCTTACAGGAGAATTGATGTTTCACCAAGAGCTTTTAAGAAACACTCTCAACTTTTTGAGGCGATGAAAAGCTCAGAGGATGGCACTTACAAGGTGACTGAACATTTTACAGAATGAAGTACGTTGGAAAAAAAACAAACAGCAAACGAGTGAGCAAGCCAGATGCCTTTAGACTGCACTCTCTGAAAGCCTGTGGCTTTCCTTGAAGGGAAATGCAGAGTCTAAGAAATGAAAATGAAAAATAAGGCACTTTGACTTTGTCGTTTGTTATATATCGCCTTCACAAATGGTGAATTGCTTAGACTGTGGGCACAAGCCTGACCAAGGCTAATGAATCATATAAGTTCCAAAACGGAAGCCACTGTGCCAAAGCTGCTCAAAAGGACTCTAAGCAATTGTCTTCGTAAGTATTCTTTAAAAAAATAAGGAACGGAATTAACAAACCGCAAGCACTTCATGCACATGTGCTTATGATTACGTGCTTAACTTTCTGAGTAAACACTTTTCTTTATTAATGCGCATGGGCACATGGTCAAACATGAGGCGCAAATACTACTAAAATATATTAAAGTGAGTAAACTTAAATTAGCATGAACAGTCCTTTCTTCTTTTTCTTCACTATTGTTAAAGAACAATGCCAGTCGTTTAGACAGTCATGCAATTGCTCAACATCTATGAAGTGTGTATTCTTTATAGTAGGTACCTGCAACTATTTCCCAAAGCATATACCTCAAAGTTTCTAGATTGATTTCCCACCTCACAAGCAGCTATTGATTTCATTTCATCTTAGAACAATATGATAATCAACTCAAAGTGACTCTAAACTCGTTTGAAACAGGAAATACATCACTGTGCATTTTCAGGGATGGTTTTGAAAACACACCATGTCTCTTAAGCTCTGATGGTCAAAATGTGGGAATTGGCTGCTGGACGTAACGTTACACATGGAAGACATACAAGCAAGGATGATGTGAACTATGCTGGTGCCGTTTGTTGCTGTAGTGCAGCAGATTCTTGAAACCTTGGATGCTGGATTTTCCCACAAGCATTTAAACGCTCAGTAAGGAGGTTTTCAAATGGCACCCTTTTGACATTTAACCATGCTATAATTTAACTTTAACACACAAAAAAACAGCTGACTAAATAGACAGTGATGGATTGCCTATCTGAAGCAAATAGTTAATTATTTTCAAGTTGATTTTCCTACCATATTTAAATAGCTGCTTTGAAGGCAGACAAAAAAAAACAATCTAAAAACATATGCTTTGGAGAATGGTTCCGATTTTTAAGGTAATTCTAAAAACATGCAAAACTTCTGGTTTTGTCCTTTAAGTGCACTGGAAAGTTCACTACACAACAGCTTGGTTTTATTAATGCCAGCCGCCTATTATCAGGGTTTTCCCCCTTTATCCAGGGACCTCACTGTTTAGTTTAAAAACCAGCTTGGCTGAGAGCAGATTGATAGCATCGACATGCTAATCCAAAATCTGTCCACGACGTGTTCTGTTTTTGATTTGCTCAGGATGGCGGGGAAAAAATGACGGGTGACCCGATGGACCTTCGTTTGGATATCGAGCGCCGTAAAAAATATTCCATCCATGACAGAGATTATAATCAGGATCGGGGAGAAGATGGGGGAGATTCTCCAGATTCTAGTAGAGACAGATCTGAGGAAAAGTTATCCAAATCGAACGAGAGATCAAAGTATGTGCAACTGCCCTGTATTGTTTCCAATTATCTTCAAATGTGTTTAATACTATTGTTCATCTACCCTGCACGATAAAGAGTTTACCATGAAGGATTTTGCATGTGCCATTTTCTCCTGTAGGAAAAGTCAGAAGAAGCGCTCTCGCTCAAGTTCGTCCTCATCTTCCTCGTCCTCTAAATCCCAAAAAGAAGATTTGCCCCATGGCAAGTCTGATCCCAAAGATAAAGGCTTGGACAGGGCCCAAGTGGGTCAAAAAGAGTCACCAGGACCAGTTGAAAGAGGAAGGCCACGTGGATTTGTAAGTTTAACATATGATGTTGGTTTGATGGAGGAAAGGCTGTGTGAAGTTACACCGTGCATTTGAATCAATGATTTTGCTCCATTTCAATTACTTGTCTTTTTGTCTAACTGCAGCAAGTTCGTATTCGTGGAAGGAGCTGGAACAGAGGCAATTATCAGGGAAACTGTTCACAGAGTAACATGATGGCAGACATGGCTGTAGAGCCCAAAAATGAAGACTGGGACCCAGAGTACACTCCCAAGAGCAGGAAATACTACTTGGTAGGGTTGATCTCATGCCGCCCATCTCCGTTTGAATTAGCCACATGGTGTTGATCAGTCTAATCTCGCACATGTTTGTACTTTTTGCAATTGTTGTCTTGACACACCTCCATCCTTTTTTTTCTCCCAGCACGACGACAGAGAACGGGAGGCAGAGCGCAAGATAGTGGACAGCCAAGGCCGAGGACGGGGAAGCTTCTCGCGTGGAAGGGCGCGATTCATCATCCGCAAAGCCACTGGGGGCCCCAACACCAATAGCCCCAAATGGGCCAATGACAAGTTCCAGATCAACGGGGAGCAAGTTGACGCGCATGAGGAGAAAGAACAGGACCATAAAGAAGGAGAGGACAGAATACTTGAGCAGTAAAGCAGGGAGCTGAAAATCTTAATTTTCTTCTGTGTTGTTATGGGCTCTGAATCAGTGATTTTATCCACCACAATGGATTCATAAATGCAGATCAAGAGTCCTTTATGCCTTAATTTCAGCGTAGGATTCTCACTCTGACTTGACAGAACGATTTTCCACATCGGGATAGAACTCATAACTAGTAGAAGCACTGTTTAAGGGTGAATTGCTGTTTCTCATAAGAAGTTGGATTTATGTTAAAATGATTTATTGCTTTATATGGTTCGGGGGAATTTTACTCTCATCTCGCAGGAATGATTAAAAGAAAAATTCTACTTAATTTGACATTTTTAAGTAGCAAGAGAAAATCATGCCATAGATTAAATGAGCTTGTACCTTATACTTATGCAAATTAAGAAATGTTTTGTGAGTGAGTTACAAGAGAAATAGTTTTAGAAAAGCAGGCTTGTTATTTTGAGCTGTGTCTTGATTAAAATGACAGCAATAAGTACACTGTAGTTCATGTTCAATGCAGCACTCTACAAAAGACCCTGATCTGACATGGGACCAAACTGTACGGGGTCAAAGGTTATGCTCTACTGTCTTTCATCGTACTACATCCAACAGATCTACAATACTACCTGACACCATATGAGACCGGTACTATGAGGATAACTGTACATTTAATGTTGCTCATTAAACATTTTGCAGTCAAGATATTTATATACAATACAGTAGCTCTTTGCTTGATCTTGGACACCACGAATCAATGTATAATATTGATAGTGATTATATTTTTTCTCCAAAAGACATTCATAGTTTTTGTACCTGGCCAGACAGGAGTTTGTCTGCAAAGGAATTGCCATAGATTTAGATGTTTTTCATTCGCTGTTTGCAAACTTTTCTCCAGCCAATATTGATTTAATCAGTTATGTAAATCGTGTTCAACTGTGTTAACATTGTGATAGAAGAGGCTCAACATTTGCATTTGTTTATACAATACAAGGCAGTTTATAGAGCAAAGCTATGTCTAAACCTAAAATAAGAATGTTTTTCAATGCATGTCTCCAATCATTTTAAGTCTAGGATTAGGCTCATTTCTGTTTGGCCAACTTCCCATAAAAATGAATTACATGTTCTTGTGCCTTGCTGCGGGTCCGCTGGTCTTCAGGCCTACAGATTGAGATTCACATTTTAATGTTTAAAGGTTACCTGCTTGGGGAATATTGCTTTTCTAAATAGGTGTTGTTAGTTTTTTTTGGAGAATGTAAATTAAAGAGATTTCTTTAATGTTCGCTTTGACGTGTGTTTTTTATTGTAATTTCTTTAAGGTATAAGTGCAATTTAGGTTTATCATTAAGAAAGCCACTCAATAGCAGTCATTGTAGTTTTCTCATGGGAAGCATGAGGTTGATGCTCCTCAGCTAGACTCCCACCTGTTTTTACAGTGACTCCAGAGAGGAACTTAACATTCTGTGTAACAGTATAGTTCATCTAGTGAATAAACATCTTTACCACATGCCAGTGCCCAGCTGTTGGTTGTAAATTTCAGTTAACAGCCTTCTTTTCTCCCAGAAACACTGCAGCAAATGAATATAAAACCATTTAGCAATAAGAGGATCAGCTCATTGCCAACTATCTGTACCGGTCTTCACCCGTGACCATAAACAGTGAGTCCCCCAGGGACAGCTCATTTAAATAATCCACCAGCTGCACAGGAAACCAACTACATGGTTAAGTCTCCTGATGACATGACATCTTCATTTTAAAATGATTTAAAAATAGCAGCAAATGCAACCACAAGATCCAGAATGTTTTTGTTGGGCTTTATCAGTATTTCAACCCGACCAGACCATTCACCATGGCTATGTTCAAAATTTTTTTAGATTGATTCATGTCCATACCCGTTTATCTGACAATAAGAAGTGCTAAATACTCGGCTTAGTCGAGGGTATTCTGTGTCAAGCCCACTGAGGCTCTTTTATCATGCTGTAGTTGAGAGCATCCTGGTTGGGTTACCACTCCGAGTGAAGAAGGTCATCTTGGCCTTCAGTTGAACAGAGCCATGCAAGTCATTGGAGTCTCTCTTCAGGTGGTCTTTGATTCAATAAAAAGCAGACTAATCATCTCAGAACCTGTGCAAGTCCTCCACTCTGACCCTCTCGCAGCTTCTGCTCTCTGGAAACAGTGAAAACACTTTCTTACTCTGTCCACCAAGGCTCTAGAAGACAGTGTCTAATTCAGTAAAGGATGTTTTATAGTAAACAGAAAGGCAATCCAGTTACTCCAAAATCCAAGACCAACTGTGGTGAAGCCTGACCGGAGTGGCTTGGAAAGTGGTACGAGGCAGACACGAGATACTTTGTACAGAAAACCAAAAGGTGTTTATTTCCATAAGTAGCTCTGCTACACATGAAACCAAACATATATACAAATAATATAAAGAAAGAAAAACAGTTAACTGAACTGAATAAATCTCAACTCATCATTAAGGTAACTTAGCTTAACATACCCTCCCGTGCATTCCACTACACAGTAAGGTTTCTTCCCCCTAACAGCCATAGGCATCTGGTTAAATAGAGTCTTCAATCAGCAGGATCCAGTCTGCACCATGAGTGCAAGTGAAACCATTCACTTTCGCAAATATGTTAAGCTACAAAAACCATACCTTTAAACCTTAACTTCAGGTAGAAACACTTTCAAACAATCCAACATATGGTATACCCTGCAACCATGCACAACAAATCAGAATCAACCCAAATACATACCTCTACATAATCTTCTTACCCCCCCCCCACACACACACTTGGACTAACCCCATGATGTCACTGCTGACATCATTCAGAGTATAAATAGAGGAAATGGTTGGGCACCTCCCCCTCAAGATTCTGAAACACATGGTGGGTATGGTAAGTAACAATACAAGATGTTAACTAATGAAATGCCACACTGAATCAATAAAGAAATATGGGGACAAATGGTGAGTTCTCACGCACTTTGTCACACCAACGCAGAAGGCAGGCAATATTAAAAAGTCTTTATTATATGTGCTATAATTTACATGCATGCATTTATGCTCTGACGAAGACCTACAGTGGTCAAAACACGCTGGCTCTTTTAATGATTGAGCCACTATAATCAAGGGTTTTTAAATATGTCCTTCCTAGTTGGTTTTAGATTATGGAGTGCCTGGATTGCCTTCTTGGTTTTTTTTTTTTAAGTTTCTTTTTTTAATTATCTTTGGCTGAGTACAAAGAGCAACCAGTTATCTCTGTCTTGGCATTTTTATTGTATTTTAAAACATTATTATTTTAGTTTTTGTGTTGTGAATTTGTGTATTTAGAAATGGGCAATTTGTACTCATTGATATCAGTTTGTACACCTTTTTGGCACTGTCATTTTTAACAGCCCTCTTATCTTCACTGAATGTTGCCCAGGAGAAAACTTTTAAAAGGATCAAAAAGACGATACCCTTTCCTACACAATGTTGAAGACTAGACCAAAAGGACTTACTAACATTCAACAGGACAGATGAGGAAGTACTCGATTAATGACAGTGACTCAACATGACCAAAATAATGGGTTGAGCTATTTTAGCTTCTTATGTATACAAATGCATGTTACTTTTCTTAGCCAGATGTTGTTTTGGTTTATGAAATTCTGTCTTCCCTATTTCTGCTTTCTATAATTGGCCAGCTACTTTACCTCAAGTGCTGTACAACAACATTACAGACCCACTCAAACAAGCCCCTCCCAACAAACATACATCAAGTATTGAGTTTCTTTATTTATATCTTTATATTTCACACCATAAAGTATGGAGGCGTATGAAAGAGCAAAGTAGAACCTGGATTTAAGTGCTATTGTGCTGCTTGCGAATGCTGACTTTTATCCTCCAATATGTTTGACAACAGACGTTGTCCTGCTCTATTAGCCTCACTTATGAGCTTTGTTCTTTGACTATAAACTGGTCTTACCTGTTCTCCTCCCCATTCCCTCCCTCTGTCCTCCTTCTCTCTTGCTCTGCCCCCCTCTCTCTCTCTGCACTGTATGACCCATCCTACCCCTTGCTCTTGACTTGTCATGACTAGCCTCAGGAAAAGTTGCTCAATGTTAATGTTTGACAAGTAGGAAGAAGGGCCCTGGCTGCCATATCTCTCAGCCGTAGACGACACAACCACACACTTTCGGTTCTCCTTCTACTCGAGGGTTTGTTTGCTGCTTTGTGAAGGAATTACATATTCAAATCTGAGGGAGAACGACAGAAAGAGGCTATGGGTGAGTCGGTGTTGTCGCTTTATTTTGTAAACTGCTAGAATTGTATGTTTTAATCTTCTCAGCGGTGGTCTGTTAGCTGGATTTGTGTTGCTTCAATGGTAAAAACAGAAAATATTTGCAAAGTAATGAAAAGATTGAGTGTTTTTGAATCCGCACAAAATGCCAATGATTTTAATTTGGCATGCAAATAAAACTGAAATCAGTGGTACTTCATATGGATGCTATTGTATAACTTCGCATAGACTGAGTGTACATGTTTGTTTGCTGGAAAATAAGGGTAACCTTATGTTTTGTATGTACACAGAGATTCTCTTGTGTTGCAAATCCTACTAACGCTGGCTGGCTTTTTCTCTAATTTGATATGTTCTACCATTGAAAACATGTTTTCACTTGTAAGGAATGATAGTGCTCTTTATCTGTAGCAATCTACATTCACTCCAAGCCCTTGTCTAGTCTCCACTGGGTCTAGGTTTGTCTTGGTTTTGAAATGTCAGGACACATCACTTGAGAAGCGAGCACACCAGGCTTTGTGCAAAGAATCTCAATTTCTGCCCCATTTGCGGTGCCGCTGCAGAGGTGCTTGTGCTGATCGACTTCGAGGGCAACATGGGAGACGAGATGACAGTGAGGATGGGGGATGTGGTCAAAAATGTCACCAAGGCCAGCGAGGAGGGATGGCTGCAGGGCGAGCTGAGAGGAAAGAGAGGGATCTTCCCTGCTAACTTTGCCACGGTCTGTTAACTCTACACAGGCATTGTCCTGTTACTGTAGTGTGTTTATGTTCATCCACGGGTCTTCAAATAAGCCCCGTTTTGGTTTTTCATTACAGGAGGTGCCAGTCTATTTGAGTGGGGACAGCAAGAGGGAACCACGGAGCATTAGACAAAGTACAGTACTAAGTCTAATAAAATGATTCATTTGCACTTAATTCAACATGTTTAAACTTGTATGTGTATAACATCTGGAGTTCTGCCTTCAACAGTGGCAGGCACACTATGCCAGTAAATAAGAGATGATTTAATTATAGTTAATTCACTCAGAATAATTATCTTGAAGAAATCTGCATATTTTGCAATATGAACCCCTTGTCTCAGCTTGCACCTTGAGTCAAGTCAAAATAAACCATGAAAATATTCGATAGCGCTTTTCAAATCAGGTTTTTTTAATTTTTTTTTATTTGTAACATTGAGCATTTAAAATCGTTGTTAGTGTGGCGCATACAATCAGCAAGACTTTACAGCAAGCAAGCAGACTGTAAATACATGTTATACCACATCCTTGGCCACACATCCTAATTATAATGTATGAGAAGTGTGCTGGTAGAGATAAACAGTCTTTGAGGGATTAGACCTGTACCATCATGTCCTCCGATCAAGCTAAACACACTATTATTGAGCGCCAGCTTTCCATCAGCTTTACTGCTAGATTATCAACTTTTCATCCGCCTGTTGATGTGGCTGGTGATTCTATCTTTCTCCAGCGAAGAGGATGAAACAGACAAGGAAATGCGAGGTAGCGTTTGCCTACAACGCCTTGAATGAAGACGAACTGCAGCTGGTTGTTGGGGAGACGATAGAGATCATCAGAGAGGTAGAGTCCCCTCTTATCGCTGCTCAAACACTCACGTTTGAACTCTAACAACCAAACAATGATGCTCTGAAATTGAGCCGCCCCAGCATACTGTTGCCGGGGAAGCAAAGCATTTCTCTGCTGGTGGCTGAAGCTGCTCAGTGGCCAAAGTCGCAGTATTGTATTTTAATCTGGGCGTTGGTCAAAGGTTTGCCCTGGACAAATAAAGAGTGTTTTTTATAAAGTTATTAATTTATTGTTTGGGCATTACATTCTCTTTATATTTAGCTGCCAGGATGATGGAGCATATTTCCCAGACAAATTACAGCTTCACGGAAATGCATGTGGACTGATCTGACTAGTTCTGAGAATTTACATGGATATTAATGCCGTCAAGTAATGAGAGATCTGAAACAGACCGATTGTAATATCTGCAATGTTTACTGTGTGTTAAGGGTTTTATCACAGGGTTGTCGCACCCACACAGTGTCATTTAGTCTTCTCACGTAGTTCCTTGTTGTTTTCCGTCTCACCTTGATTATAATCTACTCAACAGATTGAAGACGGATGGTGGATGGGGGTGAAAAATGGCAGATTTGGAGCATTTCCTTCAAATTTTGTAAAGGAAATTTTTGTTTCTCCTAAAGGTTGGTTAAGCCAAAACATTTGCTTGCGCATGAAATAAAAAACAAAACAAAAGAAGCACAGTTTAACTCATTATTGGTGATACTCTTTTTACAGATGGCAAGTACAATGAGGGAAAGACAAGACCCAAGCTCACTGACGCAGTGTTCAACAAGGAGGTATGTAAAGCAGAAACAAAGTTTCTGAAAAGCGTGATTTGTTTACCTTTGACTTGACATACTTTTTGTCCTCATAAAGATTTCTCAAAGGACAAGTGTGAGGAGCAAAGCAAAAAACGGTTAGTCGTATTATGTGGTAATTCCTGTTCTTTTACCTGAATGGTAAATTGGTTGTGGCTAATGTGGCTGGATTAATCACTTCAGAGGGTTGCATCAGAGTGGACCATCCTTCAGGGATCCAGGTTTACAACTTTTATCTCCAGTTTGTCACAACCTCTTTCGGGTTATTCTTTGAGTTAGCAATGGGAAGGTTACATACAGGGCTGATAAGATTAGTCATCACTCTTAAAACTTCTTACTCTCGTCACACATGTACTATAATTAGATTGTTTAAAGGTTAGTAACCATGTCATCTTCCACGTCTCCTCAGTGGTGGAGTGTTGCCAAGTCATGTTTGAATTCAAGGCCAAAACGGATGATGAGTTGGATCTGAAAAAAGGAGACGTCATTGTTATACTGAAAAAGGTTTGAGGACCATTTTATTGTTTTCTAGCTGTCTCAACCCTGTTTTCCCATGATGTCATGGCGTTAGATTCCTTCAGCTGCAATTGCATTCCTTACTAAGTAGCTGCAGAAGTATCATATTGTTTAACCAGCCAAACCAGCTGCTTTGACTGTCAAGGGCGTTCCACGGTGACACACATGTTTTAGTTTCACACACGCACGTGACAGTTGCCCAAATCATCATATCTTATCAGAGAAATAAAGTGATTCCTGAGATACCTTCCATGATAAATTTCTAATGAGGCAGCCATGTCTTGCTTGACCGTTTGGTAACCTTGTGTGCAGCAATTTGGCGTCCCAAAGGACGCTGCCATGTTTGAGCTTCTAATGCGACTCTTTAATCTCCATCTGAAGGAAACAGAAGATGAAGGCTGGTGGGAAGGAGAGCTAAATGGACGCTGTGGCTTCTTTCCTGATAACTTTGTCATGGTTATACCACCAATGGGCAGTCTGCAAGTGAGTGGACTGAAACACAATCTTAAGAATATCCTTTTTGCACTGGACCTTCCCCATATTCAAGATTTAACAACTGCATTGCGCTTCCATGAAACCATGGATATGCTTTATAGCAATTCATATCTGTTGAACGTTTTTTTTATTTTTAAAAGGCTCAAAATGCAAACTACATAATGGCAGTTTTTCTGCAGCTGGCTGGTGTTTGTTACTTTAACTTTAAGTCTGCAGTGAGTCAGGAGCGTCTCTAACATCCTCCGTTTTGGAATTACTCACTGAAAATTCCCTTAGTGGAAAGAGTGTGTAAAACAGAGATGCCTTTAATTCACAAGGGGATGTACTTGTCAACCTGTTGAGTTTTTCCGTTTCTCCTCCTCTAGTCTGGGACCACAAGCAAACCGCCTGCACGCAACACCACCACCACCACCACCAAACTCCCAGGTAAGAGACGAACATGTATGCCGATCAAACGCAGCAACACAAACGTGTTTGACATGAGACAGAAGCTAGGCTTCATTCCTCTTCTGACTCACGACTTCTGGCTGCAGCAGTGTTTAGCCTGGCGGTGTACCGGCAGCTTAGACTGTTGTTTAAGCAGATGGAGAAACAGGCAGCTGGAATGTTTGGGTGATTTTCAGCATGTGGCAGCCAAAAACGGTCCCCTGATCAATGTCATTATTTAAATGTACTTCCGAAGCAACTTGAACTCTGCAATTTTGAGATCCTTGCGCTTCACGGGAGTATTTCCATTCTATTTTTTACTTTATCACAATTTGTAAGCAAATATTGTACTTTTCATTCGACTAAATTTAATTAACCACTTTAGTTGATGATTACTTTGCAGATTCTAATTAATTTAATTAATAAATGATGAAGTTTTATACTTAAAGCTAACTAGCAGTATATTAACAAATTACAATGTGCCTCACCTTTCGTGGCAATTAAAGTAATGCTTACACCAATACATAAGGGTGAATCAAGACTGTCATTAATGACTGGCTCGCTGTATAATAGCCCACTTTTTACACGCCTGTTTACTTAAGAGGCCAATAATTTGAGACAAAATATTGATTTCAAAATAATTTCATTGATTTCAAAATTATCTTATTACTTTCGCTAAGAAAAGTACTCTCGCTGTTTATGGTGATCAGAACTGTATTTCTACACAGTGGTATTGCTATCTTAAAGATCTGAGTACTTCTCAATGACACACAATCTGAAAACAATAACTCATGGAATCCACTGTAATATCAGAAGAGTTTGGCCTAATACATTGAGTTTTTATTCTGTTTATTCATTCATTAGAAGTGAGAAAAGACTATTCTCACTGTTTGTGCTGATGATCTGGAGTGATCTTGTGTTTGATATTAAATGCACCTAAATAATGTTGCTTTAGAAGCATTCTGTGATGATAGTCTATTATGACTAGAAGTATTATCTAGTCACCATGCAAAGACGCTGAGATTCTGCCCTGCGGTGCCACACAGAAAAACACAATGCCGTTTTAATTCATTTAGATATATATTTGTCATTGTCTATAATCTAAGATTGAGTGGGTACAATGACAGAACATTTTTTTGAAGATGTGGAATACAGTTAAAAAAGTAAAAAGTCCTCATTATAGTGCATTCATTGTTAAACAAACACACGTGTTGTCATACTGCAAAGTGAACTTTTGGCTTTTGGCCATCATTCTTTTCATTTTTCTAGTTTTTTTTTTTTAGGTTTGTTACCAACTTTTAATCAATGTAATGATATTTCTGGGTGGTAGATTAACATTGTAAAAGTTTACTTTAAAGTTTCTAAATTGGTATTTTCATTGTTAATGTATTCTCAGTTATTGCAGCCAATATTTTCTTTTAGATTGATGATTTAAAAAAAAGAGCAAATGAACATTGACAGCCTTTGAAACAAAGTAGTAGTCAAATCAGTGAACCAAACCGAGCCGGATGTGGCTTCTTGTGAAGTTTCAGTTGAGTTGAGCAGTGCAGTCTGTGGTGCAAGTTGCACATTTTGCAAATCAGTGTACCAACAAACCCAAAATGTCTATTAGCAATTTAGACACCCAACTCTTTCTTCGATTGGAGATTCAACATGCATGCTCATCAAAAACATGTATGGGTAAACAGGCAGGGGAAACGGTGACCTTCTAAGCCAATGTCACCTGAACTAACTGAATATCAGCACGGTCTCATACTGCCACCACGTTACACACATTGCAGCAGTTTTTCCACCGTATCACTCAAGAATTTCACAGGAAGTCTCAGACTATAGCGAGATGGGGGATGGTTAGACTGGTCATGTGACACAGTTCAGGAGTCTTGGAGGAAACAAGAAGGTGGGGGGGACGG
The DNA here is from genome assembly GCA_016806645.1 of Ophiodon elongatus. NCBI lineage: Eukaryota > Metazoa > Chordata > Actinopteri > Perciformes > Hexagrammidae > Ophiodon > Ophiodon elongatus. Next base: position 6,198,999 of record JACSYO010000415.1, on the reverse strand, counting down.
AGGAGAGCTCTGTCAGAGATTTTCACAACCAGCACAAGACGCAGCACTTGAGCTACTATTGCTGTGTGGATGGTTTGCTTGAGAGGGAATGTTGCACAATGCTTTGAACACTCAAGGTAGGCTTCCTGTGTTCTCATTCGGGCCGTTACTCATCTCTGCTTTTAAGCGCTGTGCAAAGTATTATTATTTTTTTTTTTTTTAGGGCTATTAGAGCAGTTTTACTTCATAGAGTTGTGCTTATATATATATATGTAGCAGAGTGGTGACCAGGCTCTTCAACATCTTCTGTTTGAAATGAGCACTTGACTTGCATGGTAAACAGGCATCTCTCACATTACCTTCATAATTCAAGTTCTCTCAGGGACTGTATTTCTTTCTGAGCTGAGGCAGAGCGACAGTCCCCGATGAACTTGTTGAGACCCTCGGGAGCTATTACTGCAGGGCTATTGGATACAGCTGTGACCTTGTGTGCTCCAACTTTGCCTTCCCATGCAACTGAGCATAAACTAGATTGCGGTTTAATTGATAGATCAGTGGCATTTTGTTCTCCACCACATTAAACCATAATGCTTTCTGGGGTAAATGTAAAGTCTGTGCCTAGTGAAATAAGCCAGCGGCTTCTTACTAGTGGTTAGAGCCCTCTTGCGTTCCATCACCGAAAACAATAATACATTAACATAAGTGGCGATGTCAAAATGTGTAGCTGTACTTGCATATATTACAGGAGAGGCTTCACCTAAATGTGAAAGTTAACTTTGATTTATCAATAGCAGATTTGCTGAGCATGCGTGCTCGTTTTTTTTTTTTTTTTTTTTTCTTTTTTTTTTTTTTTTTTGAAACAACCTGCTCTATATTCATATTGTTCCACACAATGACACCTGCAAATACACGGCAGTTTAAGAGCCCTCAAAGTAATTTTCAAGCTGGCTGACGGACCCAAAGTGACAATATTTATTTATATATGTACGTACATACATATATACATACACACACATATACAATGATAAAATCCTAATGTAGGATGTCACTGTTTAATTGGGTAACAAATTAATTACTTTTGGTTCTTCATCTAAAGTGCAGCTGTGCTATTTACATACCAAATGCAACTTTGTGATAACTGTTCATTCACGCCTGCTTTCTCAGTAAAGACAGAGGCCTCAGCGATGGAGAAAGTTGGTCCAGCAAAGACAAAAGGTATAAATGGCAGGGGCTTTTATTATAATATTATACTGACACATTCCTTATAAATAATGCTGTGGAGTAATGTGACGCATTTGCGTTACAGATGATAAACCAGAGGTTAAGGACCTGAGAAGCAATCCTCCAACCAAAGTCAAGCTGCCATCCTTCAACAAGCCCAGTCCACCTCCAGTCAAAGGCAAACCCAACAAGGTTTTACCCAAGTAAGTGATGCCAAATGCACAAAGCTGATGTGTCTTATGACTAATCACCATGCAAAGACACTAAAGAGTTACTCGGGAATATGGCTTCCAAATCAGAGGCACACTTAGTGATTCATTTTCAACCTTTCCAAAGCAAAAGGCCTTTAGGAAATGCCAGGAACACTTTCTCCTCTTTGGTCTGGCACCGGGAGCGGAGCCTTTAGATATTAAAGGTTTTGGTTGTTGCCATGGTGTCCTTAAAGAAGAATGCCAGGATGCCCGACCTTTAGCGGCACAGTGGAAACTCTGGGATGAGTCAGATTGGGCCTAAACAGACGAGAGCAGCCCATTTCCTGTTTCCTGAGTAAAGCACACACACACACACACACACACACACATAATAACTGTGAAAACAAAAACAGTGCTAATGGAGAACAAGCTAATGGAGAACAAGCTTTTTTTAAAAAATTGTTTCCAAGGGAACACATTTCAAGCTTCAAGAATCATTCTTAATTTTGACAAATCTTTCCTTAAGTCTGATTATTTATAAACCTTATATCAGATCTAACAAATATATAAAGGTGATTTAAAGTTGAGTTGTGACTCAAGGGATCTGCCAACATTGAGTACAGAGCTGTGAAACATGTGCCAGGACAAAATAAGACAGAATCCAAAACTTCAACTGCTATGCTCTGCACCTGCACAGAGTTTAGAAAACCGGAAAACACTTTCAAATGTTTTTTTTTTTTTCTTCTTTTGAAAATGTTAACTACAGCTGGTGTGCACTGCAGGTTTCATTCCCTAAAATAGCCTTCTTTTTTCTTTTTTTTTTTTCTTTTTAATCTTTCCCGCTTTTGATTTTCTGCAATCAAAGGTTGACAAATTTAAATCTTTTAAGATTTTACTCTTATTTTCAGCAGAACCAATGGTGACGTGGCTCCTGTTTCGCCAAAACAACCGGAAGAGAAAGAGACCGACCAATTTGATGGAGTGGATGTACAGACTGATAAGCTCTGCCATCCTACAGCAAACAGAGCCAAACCCCCGCAGAGGAGACCCCCATCAGGCCTGCTTACAGCAGCACAAGTATGTCCACATCATGCCCCAACAGTCGAGTGCAGAGTTACATAATGAACTCGTAACTGAGGCAGGAACCACAGACAACCTGCTAAACCACATGGTTGGCGCTTACCATTACTTCTGTATGTGACCTTTGCGACTTGAGATTATCGCTGCAACAAATGGGCAACTCCCTGCTTTATTGTGTGTATTGTTAGGGGAAAGTACTCTCTTAAAAATGGAACTGAACAGTGTTAATTGTTCTTTGGTGGTATGATACATTTCCATGACTAGTTATTTCCAGCACAACTTGCAATTAAATAACGGATTTTCGGTCCCAAACTATGCCATGAGTGGTTAATGTGAGGGGAGCTCATTTCCTAGACTCACCCATTTTGCGCTAACCTTTGGCAGTCTCTTACAATGATTCCCTGGACTTGTACTTGCAATAGTTCAGATGTGTTTGAGCAAAACATAAGTCCCTAGTGATAGATGCGTCACACATGCTCATTTTACACTGACAAGTTTGGGCCTGATCTTAGGGGTCATTAAAAGTCAATCTGGGAAATTAAGGAATTCATTCCCCACAGGATAATTTTATGGTTTGTACTTGCTCAGAAGACAAACCTACAGGAGAGTAAGAGTTCTTCGGGCAGGTTGTGAGGAATGATTATTAGCAATGATTGCAATAGCTTATGCTCCTTTGCAGGCTCAAGGGGCCACTGACCAGACAGAACCCGAATCATCCCCAAATAAATTCCAGACAGAGAAATCCCCTGGCTCGCAAAAGGTTTGTGACATTGACTTCTTTCCAGATAAAACGCATCACAAGTATTTTTTTTTTTTTTATGATGAAACCTCACTTGTTTGAATTAAAGAAAACACATTATATATGATCTTTGTTGTATATCATTTTACATTTCATTTAGATGCATGAATATTCTAGCATAAAGAGAATGAAGCTCAGTTGTCTAAGCCACCTAAATTCATTGCAGGGTCCAGAAAATCTCCTATCGCTCGCAAAGCCTGATAATCGACCCAAAACGCCGCCTCCCTTTCGACCAGCACCACCAAGAGTAGTCGTGGATGCCAAAGCTGTGACCCATAAAGAAGAAGCAAGTGTGGAAAGCCTGCAGGCTGAGATCAAAGAGCTGAAGATGGCTCTGGAGCTGCTCCAGACACGACACGAGTGAGTACTACTCATTTTTAATAATGTGGGTATGTTTAAAACCAGAACAACTAACTCTGTTTAGCTGAAAAGAGTTTAAAAAAACAAGGGTTCAGTCTCCTTGACTCAAAAAGAGGGACTTCTTGGTAACATTCATCCTCCTTAACTGAGAAACGTGTATACGGACCCTCCAAATTAATTTCTAGTGTTATTTGTGGACACTAGCACACACCGTAAGTGCCTAATCAAAACCTATGAGAAAAATACAAACTGTGCACTAAACACAAGCGCTACATCCAGAAACGAACAGGACTTGGTGTTAGATCTTTTGCATCTCTTTGATATGAAACATCAGAGGAGTGGTTGCTAAACATGAGCAACACTGTGTGCAGTTGTAGAAACATGACTTCCTGGCAACTGAACTTGTTAAGCCATTTAGAGCCGTCACCTTGTGATTAGACAGAGTAGCTTTAACGGAGAATCTACAGAATCTACAGGGCTGTGCAATATGAAAAAAGCATATTTACATTTAACAGCATGTTGTGAACAAATGTAAATCTACTTAAAGCCTCTACACAACTGTAGTCCACCCACACAGTTGCTTTCACTTATCTTGACCTATTAGTGTAAATGTGTACAAACTGGGCTTGAATTACATCTCCTTCACTCTGCTGTTAGTTTTTGTTGCACCTTTTAAAAAGTGTCACAACCTACTCTGTAATCATATCTATTGGTCTATAGAGTTTTGTGGCATCATGTAATCCTCAGTATAGCTCCACCCAGCTTTAACCTGAAAAGAGGACTATTCAAAAGCTACTTGCTGACATGCAGGATGGTGGTCATGCTTCGGCAGCAGCGCTGTGGGTCGGGATGGCGTTATCGGTGGTAAACCTCGTATGAGCAGAGTGACGACAATTAGCTAGCCAGTGACACACACACACACACACACACACACACACACACAGGGACTCACGTGCACTAAAAACACACGCGGCTGGATAAATGCAGACCAGGCAGGTAGAGAGTGCAGTTTAAGGATTTAATGAAGACAGATTTTACAACGTGAGTGCCATAACGCAGTACGGTAACAGGAAGACTAAACGCCATGTGATAACAAGGGAGGAATGAAAGCTGAACCGACAAAGGAACTGAAAAGCAATAGTGACTAATGTGGAAGCGGGAACAGGTGAGCAGGATGTCTGGTGACTGCGAGGGCTGACAAGAGGCAGGAGAAACTAATCGGGCAGAGCAAGGAATTCAAACCAAACACAGGACACATGGGGCAGGGAACTTCAAAATAAAACAGTCAACAGACTCAACAAAACCTAAGACCATGATGCGTTAAGTGTCTTACACTGTGCCCCCTAAGACATACATTTTTGTATTCTAACCTGCAATAACTGATTTTTAAAAGTAGTAAACGAGTTGTAAACACAACGTTGACACATCACCACGTTTTAAGTTGATTTGGTAGTTGCTTATTTACATGCCCATCAGTTATAGAGCAACATTAGTATTCATGTAGAGATGTGATTCTGACCACCGGATGAATGCAAGTTCAATATTAACTCTCTCGCAAGACGGGAAGGTTTCGGGCTGGACAACTAAAGCCACACATGATTATAAAAAATATAGATTTTTGCTTTGAAAAGGCATATTTAGAACATTTTGTACTACTTGTGCTTAATTAGATGGATAACAAGATAAAAGCCATTTCTGTTTTTGATGTAATTCATCCCCACTATAAATTTATAATATTCTTAATTAATTTATTCATATGACTTGACTGGTAGTGTACATCTTGACCTATTTAGACAAACCCATGTCTGCAAACTCATCATTTGTTTCCATCTCTTCCGATCAGACGAGACATGCAGGAAGTGAGAGAAGAACTGAAGGCGGAGGGAAGCAAACGCGTGGCACTGCAGGTCAGTGAGGCGTGCCCTGAATTTCGCATGCATCATACTTTATGCCTTCGGCATTCTGCCAGAAGATAAGAATACAGAAACTGTGGCTCTTAAGATCGTGACTGTGGTATAATTTATAGTTAAAACAAAATGTCTTTTCCTTGCAGGAGGAAGTACACAGTTTGTGGAAGAAATAATCCCAACACAGACTGTGACTGAGCGGGCTGTCTGACACTGTGCCACGTGGGCTTGCGTACTGCAAATTTAAAACATGATAAACAATTTTCTGACATGGGATGGAAAACACGTGCTAGCTCTCCCACTGCAGAAACACAAGCAAGGGCTGAATTACAAAGTGTAGTTAGACATAGGATCAAGCTAATCCTGCACTGGACCAGAGAAACTTAATAATTGAAAATACTTTTAAATGATGTATTGTTCAAGTTTTTTACATATTTGAATGCTGGAAATGATAAATATTGGTTCTTGGGCGGTTACTCTTGGTTGCAAATTAATGTTTTACACTGTCCTGTTTCTATTGTCACCTTTATTAATGTAACTATTGGTTTTACTGTACTTTTAACATTAACACATGCCCTGGCAAAATATGTAAAATATGCAGCTGTACATAAAAGGAAATATTAAAATTTTACAAAGAATAAAATATAATTAAGTCGTCCAGAGGGGCATTGTTACTTGAATGTTAATACTACCTTAACTACCACTGTCTAACACATGGTTTGACATGAAGGTGATTTTTCTATAGCAGAATGTAATGCTGCATCAATCCACTGGGGGGCACTGTAGGACTATTCTACATACAGAGCAGGGTTAAACTTTTCAGTGAATGTAGGATTGGTGGAAGCGATCATACAATAGTGACTTCGCATTAGAAAACAAAACATATTTCATTCAAAAGAAAAACAATGTTGAAATGTAAGCAAATGACTGATAATGTATAATCCCTTTATGATACAAAATCTTTTTAAAAAAAAAAAAAAAAAAAAAATGCTGTTGAAACACTTCAGGAGTTAAACAGTTTGTGGCCAGCTGCATTTTTTTTTTTTTTTTTACAGTTAAGTGGAGAAGGCATCCTGTGTCACTCAGAGAAAAACTGACTCACTCTGAAAACCCTGAACTCAGTGACTCATCGCAATGAATGTAGAGAAGGTGGGAAGAGAATTAAAGAGAAATTATTTTCTCCCACCAGAGGGAGAGCCATTAAACTTGACAATCTTCAGTCAGGAGTATAGATTTAGTTTTGCCACCAAACAGTGGCAGTAGTGGTGGTCTGTTCCTGTCTAAGCCCACTAGTGTTGCCCACTGTAGAGCACATCTGGACAACATCTGGAGCTCATCAGGGTCCGGGTGCTTCTGAAACGTCCATGGAAACATACTATTTATAAAAACTCTGTTGAATAACGGCCATTAAGTGCACATTCCATTTTGGACAAGGGGTGAAATAAATTAAACAAATGTCAGTTGATATTGCTGAATTGCACAAAACAAGACCTTATTTAATGAGGGACCTCTAAAATATTCAATAATGTCAGTGATGACGGATACTGCTTATTCAACAGGCTATATATTATAATGCACCGTTTGCACGTACATTTGACTCACTGCACCGTAACATGAGGACTGTAAGATGGAACTGTTGGGAGAACTGAAAACAGTGATAACTGGAGCGTTTTGGAGCTCAGGTCAAATACAAAGAAAACCCTCCGAGTTAAAATTAGAAATAGAGAAAGAGGAGCTGAGCTGACGGAGAACAGTTTGCTTCTATCAAAGAAAGGAGCTGGACAGATGCTGAAACAGATGATATGCATGACCTCATGGGGAAATGGCAATAAATCAGCAGCAGATTAAAAAATCCTTTTTCAAAAGGGGATTCATAATCACAAAGCTGGTGCAATTTTAGACTAAATTTTTTTTTTAAATTTGTCCATTATATGTGATCAATTAAAGCAGTGGACAAATAGCATAAACATAGCTATAGCTGTTATGATCTGTAAAGGCTGGTTCCTGGAATCAGTCAAAGAACCACAAGACAACATCTGTACTATGTTCATCTTTGCAGAGATCTTTTTTCACACCGTGTTGTGGTTCAGATTTATGGCTTTCCCTGACTGGAGCTTCCTCATGCTGATGCTCACTTAATTTTATTGATGTATTGTTTCGGAACTGTATAATTACCATAAGCCTAAGACATGTTGCTTCTTGCGCATCTTGATTACATCCTGTAAAAGGAAAAAGCGACAATTCAAAATATTGCATTGTGGGTCTAGTGAAACATATTTAGAGTCCGAGGAGTTTGCGTAAAGACGCCATTCACAAGAGGTTTATACAAATATGATCACACAGCTACTTTAAAGAGTCCACACCATCAACGCCACTGATTTAGGCCTGCGACCGCATGAGGCTTTTCCAAGACCTCAACTGAGAGGACTTCGGTGTGGGCTCAATCTGAAAACACAGCGGGCCCCGAGGCAAACCTGAAGCCTGTCTGCTCCTCCAGCACAGTTTGTACTTTGAGGACGACTCCAGTGGAAGTTCTTGGCCTGCCGCCATCTCAAACCGAGACCTTCCTCCGAGCAACGCCACACCAACTTCACAGCGCAAAGACGTAAGACCAAAGTTTCTGCCTCGCGGTTGGCCAGCAGAAAGACCGTGGACGCGTGCCGAACACTGATGAGTATTTCGTGTATTTTTCCCTTTGTGCGGCTTTATTGGCGTGCCAAGAATGCATACTTTCACTACTTTGTACAAACCACCAAACAATTGACTTGTGATGAGGTCCAGTACAAACACTCACCCAGTGTGGGCAAGTCATCAGTGTTCTGTGAGTCTTTATTGGCCGTCAGTTAACTCACATGGAGCAGATTTAATACATGAATGCAGAGTTGATGTTGGCCACTCAGATAAGCTCAGAGCTCGCCGCCAAAGTCATTTTGGGAGTGAGGATAATAGACTCTCCCCCCAAAACCACAATAGATACAGAGCATAACACCAGCTAGTATGTGGACTCCTATGTGTGGGCCATTCCCCTGCTACACACGACAGACAACGAACAGATGTTATGTAGCAGAGGCTAGCAGCAGATAACCACCAGTGCAATGAAAGCAGTAGCATTTAGCAGCAATGTAACTGTAGAAGTTACAGAACTGTCAAACAGCAGTCACAAAAACCCAGTTGAAACATTTCTCCAAAACAAATATGAAGTGTGTGGAGAAAATGTTTGCTCATGAAGTGAAATAGTTATGTAAACAGGCTGTGTGCCAGAAGCCAGAAGCACCCCTGCAAAACAATTTTAACAACATAGAAGGAAGCATGTCACAAACCAATAAAGCCTGCATGAAAAGCAGCAACGCATCATTATGCACAGCCAAGAGGAGAAATTAACTCTGACAGGAAATAAATTCAGTTATTTTGCAATTAGTACCAATGCCAACACACTGCACACAGTTAAACGGCATATATGAGCAAACATGAGCAGCCAGCATTTTAAAAGCATTAGTGCAGAAAGTAACAACCAGCACGTTTCAGAAGCTTAAAAGAAGACAAGTAGCCACAGAATTAATAGCATAGGAGCAAATTCAGACAGCAGACAAATAAACATAAGAGCAGAAGTTAGCAGCCAACGGACTCCAAGACATGCAAAAATGACTTCAAGAGAACAGTCTCACAATGTCAATACTAATGTTTTGCAATATTTACAAAGTTCATCTTAGTTTAGCATGTATTCTCACATTTACAATTCACTGCTAAACTCAAAGTACAGCTGAGGCTGATGGGCATGTTTTTAGTTTTGCAAGTATTTGTTTGTAAATCGACTTGAACTTGGATGAAAAGTCATTGGAACATGAAGTCACTGCAATTCATGCTGTGGGGAACATGGTTGTTAAGGATATTCCTCTAATAACTTTCCAGACATTTCACTTTGAGCCAAAAATGTCATCCCGCTGGTGGCACCAGAGGAAAAGTCAGGGGAGGACTGGCGTCATTAGGATCCATCCTCTGGGGACCATGAATGTCTGTGCCAATCTTTCCAGCAGACACTGGGATGAGTCACTTCATGAGTGAAGAATTAAAAGTCAGGGAGTCAAGAAAAGTCAATAAAGAAAGAAATATTTTATCCATACTTAATTTCATGGCAATTCATCAGATTTGACTAAAAAAACTAAAGATATCAACCTCATGGGTCTTCAGGGGATCACAAGTCAGTAGGATTAACCCTTTGGGGACCGTGAATGTCTGGACAAAATGTCATGGCAATCCACCAAATAGTTCAGTCCGGTCCACAGTGGGTTGACCAACTCACCGTCCATGCTTATAAAACAAGCAGCATTGCTTCGCTCTGTTGCCAGCAACTTATCATAGGACATCCTTCACGATACATGGTAGCAATATTAGCTGCACTTAGCTTGATGAGGCTCTGAGGTCCCAAGATGTCGACAGCAGGCGACGGAAAACTCAGGCGTGAAAGTGCGTTGTGTGGACAGCGGACATGAAGGGGACGAGCGACGCATTTACGGATTTTTAATCCATAAAATCGTTCTTAAGTGATATGGTTTGACTTTTAACAGGCACGTTTGTCGAAGAAATACTACAAGAGCAGCAGCAGAAGCAGCTAATTAGTGAGCAGGTGTGACACGTGGGATGCTGGCTGCTGCATGGAACCGACTCAGTTATCCCCTTCTGCTATCAGAACATCTTCCTTTTTGGAGTTCCCAGAATTTTCATTAGAAAACTGTATTAATAACCTTTTCCGGCAGATACCAGAGACATTAAGCAGAAATAACAAATTATGAAGAATGACCTGTCCCATTAATCGTTTGAGCAGATTCTCTCTCGCTCTCTCACTCTCATATATATATATATATGTCCATGGCCCAAAGCAATATGAAGAGAAACAACAGCAAATGATTTAAGCATAATACTTTAATTCTGTCATTTCCTTTGGTGGAATTATCCCTAAAAACACAGACATGGATTAAATGTACCCATAAATTAAAGACTCCAATTGTAATTGTCTTTACATCATATTGCGTAATCTGATTGATTGATGTGTTTGTTCAAATAATGTAATTTTCTTCCTTTCCTTCCCGACTGTACTCCTGAGTCCTTTCTTTCCCCCACAAACAACCAGTCTAGAGGATAATTGTCCTCACTGCAAATTAAAAAAGTCTTCATTGCAACATACAGTACATACATTGTCTTAATATATGCTTTAATTTTCTTCTTCTAACATACAAACCTATAGCTGTGTGCATTTTTTGTCATTAAGCGCCATACATTTGAACAGACTGATTACTTCAAGTGTCTGTCAGCTCTCACATTCATACTGCATCTTTTCCATATGGATCAGTCAGTCTTTAAGACACCTCTTGGTTTATATTTCATGCAGTCAGTTGAAAATAACATTGCTACATGGGAAGTGCAATATCACGTAGTTCAGCTCTGTCAGAGCTGATTATTGGCATAGCAAAGTGTGACATCACTGTGGTCCTGTTTCCATGATGTTGCATTGTGTCTAACACAAGTCTCACAGGCTTCAGGGACATCGGGCCCATCCAAAGGTCTATGTCTGTCCTTCACAGAGCTCACAGTGTTTCCCTTGAAGCCTTGTGTATCTTAGTAGTAATGCACTCTTCCGAGAGTACCTGTTCCAGACCCCAGGATATCAGGCTGGCCATTCCTCCAGATCTCGCGTATGATTCGTTCCCTCTCCTCCAGTCGCTGTGCCCGTTCCAGCTCCTCGGCCGAAGTAAATACGTTCACACTCAGCGTCCCATTTGATTGGCCGGTATGATTGCCAACAGGGATTTCTGTGCTGGGCAAAGGGATAGGTGCCTCTACATCGTCCCCATCTTCATCTTCATCGTCCTCGCTCTCCTCGTCCTCCTCGCTGATGTCCTTTAAGTGTTTTTTCTCAGGCGTGGCGGGGGCGATGTTGGTCCGCGGCTTGCAGGAGATGCGGATGACCAGGAGGCAGAGCGTCAGCACCAGGCCGAAACACACTCCAAGCACAAAGTAAAGGCCGAAGCTCTCTGGGTTTGCTGAGGAAAGAAGAACATGAACAACGTTGGATGGAGTAAAATGTTGCTACTTGATCTCTTGGATAGAGATCACTGTGACTGGTCTATTGTGCTGTGACTTACCTTTGATGTGTGCATAGGCGGCTATGCTGTTACTCAGGAGGTCCATTTCTTTTTTCTTCACATCCATGGTGACCTTGACTTTTATTTCTTCCCACCTGAAAAACAACAAACATATGACACCCTATTATGACTCAATATTTAATTAGACTTTGGTGTGTAATTCGACTACACGTAGACAGCATATTCATGCTTTTTCAGGTGCTGAAAGTCTTTGAAGTCTTCCCCAAGCACCAACCTCCAGAGTCACATTCCGTGCAGCGCCTGGATGTCAAACCCACTGACCACAGTACTTCTTCATAGGCCACAGAGTGTGGGTGGGATGAGGCTTCCAAGTGTCAAACAAAAGCTCCTCTGTGTCCTCCTAAAGTACTGGTTTAATCTGGGATCATCATAACGCATTTGGCACATGGCACTCTGCCTCTGCCATTTTCTCTGAACCATGACAGGCCTCTATGAAAAGAGGTCAAGAGTCAATTTTCCAAGTGACCACAAAGGACTCCTCACTGCCTGATGGGACTCCCAGATCAATTTGTGAATCTCAGAGGAAAAGAGCATTGTGTTGTTGACTTGGGTGTATTGTTTGGACTATTGTGTCCCTGACATTTAAGCTGTCTGTCCTCCTGGCATCCTGTCAGTCTGTGGAGCTCTATTGTGTTTTTAAACTGATCCCCTGTGCGGCCGTGACTCCTTACACTCCCAAGGAAGTCCTTCTCAAAGTAAAACCAGTGGAGCCGTGCACCAGATGTGATGCAAGAACAGTTCTAATCCAGTCTCCTTTACAGTCAGTTCTTTGTTTACAGCAACTATTATACATCCTCCGTGCTACCTTCACGCTACTTCCTCACTCAGTAGCTTTTGTCTTCAGGGGAAACAAGCCTGTTTCTCATCTGAAATGTTTTTTGTTTTGTTTTGCTCGCATCAGGGCTGGTTGTGCGGCTGGGTCAACCCTCCTCAGCTCCCCTATTTCTCCACCCTGCAGCCCTTTCCAGATGACTGGCTTTTTTCCCTCCACTTTGCCATTTTGTGAACATTTTCCATCCCCCCCTGGCTTGATGACATCATGGTGTTGCACCATGAAACACAGAAGAGTGTAGATGGCAACAGAGGAGAGACCAGTTCAAAATAAAAGGAAGTGCCTTTAACTCTTCCAGGGAAATGTTAACGCCATTCCTCTTTAACATGTGCTTTGTGTTGTGGCTGACTGTGGGAAAAAAAAAAACCTGCTCATGTGAAATGATGATGAACTCTAAAGGCGTCTCACTCTTACGTGTACACACTTTTCTCTAAGTTGAACCACATGCCACAATACCGACAGAACATATGGATGTCCTCAAATTGCACAATCCACATGTTTGTGTTCGCATTTACTTCCAAATTGCACCCACTGATAACCCCAGTGCCTAATTTGTGTCATGATGTGAATACCTCAATGATTTATGCAGCATATTGCTTATTTGGAACTTTTAGTTACGTTCAAGCATAAAACCACACAAGTAAACCCATATGTAATGTGGCTCATTAATGAACTTTAAAACACGGCAAACATTCTCCTGTAACAGCAGAAGTAAACAGAAAGTGGAGCACGAGATAAAGTATATAACTTACCACAAAATGAAACTATGAAGCACGACCTCAGATCCAGCTCATGGTGTAAAAGAAGTTGGATAATGGATGTGAAATGATCCCGCTTCTCTGTCTTTCTCTCCCTTGCTGTTGGATCGGGGCCTGTGGTCTTTGGTCCTCAGGCTAAACCGTTCATTTGGCCACCCTGAGACGAGAGCAAACACACACACAGACCGACGTCAAGCCACATTAGATCCAAACTCAGTGAGGCGTCTGCAATGCAAACAACGACAGGCCTATTGCAGGGTACACGGTCCAGCAAGAGACTAGAGGCAGGCTTTTCATATTTCACTGGTTCAACTGTGCTGTCTTGAGCCTGTACAGGGTAAAAAAAAAAACACAGGAATGTACACTTGCCACTTTTTACGTACAAAAATACAGTTTAATGCAATCCAATACAACAAATCTACCACAAATTATACATTTTGGAAGATTATGATGATCAGTTTTTGTTGACACTACAACTTTATGTTTATCTTTGCGGGTGTAGTTAATGGTGTTGTCTTACTGGACCTTCATTATGCCACAGACCGTAGTGCACCACAGAAGTCGACAGCACAAGAAGAGTTTCGTCCTTTTTTTTGAATAGTGGAAAAATACAGTTAAAGCTGCAGTATAATTGTAGTTTATATGTTCTCTTGAAAAGTGAGGAGAATTAAAATTTCAGTGAGACTTTTAAACAATGCTATCTTTTGCTTAATAAGGGAAGGGGAAACTTCTCAACTGGTTTAATGTGACAAAATCTGAAGTTTCCCTTCTACGGCAAAGTTCCCTCACATCCCGAGCAGCTCAAAGCACGACAATCTGCCAGAAACCCTACAACACGAGCCCCAGAATCACTTTCCTATACTCAATAAAAGGCCTATAATGTGTGGGGGGTTAGTGCGTTAGATGCCAGGTGGAGGATCGAGGGCTGCGAAAAATGCTGCGCTGTAAAGTTTTCTAACTTGTAGCCCTGTTCAGAAAAAAGCTCCTCTGCCAGCTGTAGTTGGTTTAACTGAGCCTCTGTGCTTTCCAGGGCAGATTTTGATCTTGCTGACTCTTGGCAGATTCTATGTACACTGCAGAGCGCCTGACCGAGACAGAGCTTGGGGCTAAGTGACAGAGCGGTCACTATGGCAACATGCTTCCCAGGCCACCCCTCTGTCCCCACGGGAGCGAGACGATGGGCCTTTTGTTTTTGCAGAGCATCGTAGGGATGGACCCACGCGCTGTCTTCTTGTCGAGCTTCCTTCCTTTCTTTGTAATTAAGAACAAGTTCATCTCCTCGCTCCCACAGAGCCTAATCCTTCCCTCCTAATGGAATCTATTCATGATTATCCAAGCAGAGCTGGAGAGCCTAGGCTTTCAATGAGATATTTAGTTTTTGTCTCAAGGGTAATAAAGTGAACAGCTCGAATGACAGCAGCAGTTCCACAAGCCAAGGTCAAAGCTAATGACTGGACACCTACAGTAACTGGCCTCTTCTCACACTGGAATGCAGCAAACCTGAGCCTCATCAACACGCAGGCATCTGTTATTGGTGGTTAATGACAACTGGAGAACTGTTTAAAGCCAATCTAAACACTAATTATTCTGCCCTGTTGTTTTGTTGTGTTTTTGTTTTACCTCAAGAAGGAAATTATTAACAGACCTTCTCCTCCCCAGCTACGTACTATCCCATGACTCAACTTTCTCAGAGTGACCCAATTGGCTTTCCTGTTGCAGATGTTGCCCTACCCTACAGCCTTGAAAATTAGACCTCAATTACAACATGCATTTGCAGTTTAATGTATCGTTT
Source organism: Ophiodon elongatus (assembly GCA_016806645.1). Classification (NCBI taxonomy): domain Eukaryota; kingdom Metazoa; phylum Chordata; class Actinopteri; order Perciformes; family Hexagrammidae; genus Ophiodon; species Ophiodon elongatus. Next base: position 6,183,919 of record JACSYO010000415.1, on the reverse strand, counting down.
TGACCCATCATGTTTTACTCAAACTTAAGTTGCGTTATATAAAGCCTGGTAAATATTATGCATGAAAGCAACACTCCTCAAATTATCCTGATGTGATCAAATGCTGACTCAAAAAAGAACAAACCCAAATGATATTTGACTGAGCACTTTGGCAAAAATCAAACAACAAATACAGCTTCTCACTTTATTTTTGGAGAGCATTCACACCAACTGCTCTGCCATAGAAGTGAGAATATTGCAAGAGTCAAGATACCATATGGTGTTTTTGTGTGGCAAACCCAATACAATACAATATCAGTTTTCAAAAATAGTTTCAATGCAATTCTGAACTCGTCATTTATGTTGTTTAAAACAAGCTTTCCTCTGCCTTTCATTATTAAGTTCCAATAAATAATTATATCTAGAGACGAATGTATGAAACAAATCATAAAAAAACAAGTGGCGCCACGTGTCTTTGTGCCACGTCTGAGCTTCTGTGACGTTAATGTTTAGTCCTATTTCTGGTCCCTGCAAGCTTATCGTTTGTCTTTCCTGGCCTCATATCCTGAGGTCAAACACTGAGGCATCCCCTTCCTGAGTCCTTTGCATGCTGCTGACTATTAAATAATCTCTTAACCCATCCTGACGTGCCTTAAATTGTGTGGGAAACATATGTCTGCATCTCTTCATATCATATTAAATCAAAACTAAATATAATCCCAGTAACAAATGATTGGTCTGCTCTGCTCATGTCAGCATTGTGTTATTTATGTAAGGTCAGAGGAGAAAATATGTTCAGACTGCAGGCAGCATAAAGACATCATGGTGTGTTGTGGTGGCCTGAGAAGAGGTCAAACACTATTTCTGACTGAGCATTGTTTGTTTTGGTTTGGTTTGAGGAGCTGAAGAGAAAAGCTCCAAACTATCATGTATTGTGATATTTTCGGTCTCATCCACTTTGAGACAACCACAATGGCGCTTCCTTCCCACAGGGTTTGTCCCTTTCCGCAGGGACAACATCCAGGTCAAAGCCCTCCATCAGGATCATTGCCAAAAGACAGAATGATGAAGCTGTCTTCTGCACACGGACATCAACTGTGTTGATTCATCAGCTGCCTCCTAACAGCAGCAGACCTCCAAAGCAAAAGTCTGTCACAGAATAGAAGCCCTTTTCCCTCGACACTTCACCAGTACTACTTGTTTCATAAACCATCCACAAAACTCCCGTTCCACAATGAAGAAATCAAAGTGGTAACCCTTCACTGGAATTTATGTAGGGAGTCAAGCCACATTTGATTTATACACAGAAGATGAAAAGGGCAGATTACACAAGGGATCGAGTCGGTGTTATTTCCTCACTGTAATGAAATATTTTCAATACCTTGAATTTAAGTGCAGCCGCAACCATTCCTGACACAACGGAGGGTCTATCCGTGGTTCGCCTGCGACAAAGCTTCACAGAATGGAAATTTGAATGTAATTACATTTAATTTTAAACTTAAGTCCACACACAGACTCTGAGGGAGATCACAGAAGCAGCCGTTTGCCGTATGTATGGCATCTTACATAGTGTCTTTGCTCTTGATTATGTTCATTAAAATGTTCCTGCTTTGATTCTGTGGCTGCCACTGAAAAAAAACAGTCTGAACTTAATGACGCACAGCATCAAACAAGCCAATCCGGGTCATTTATTCACTATTTTCAGCTTGCATAGCACATTCTGAAACTCTGCATGTTCCCCTTAAATAAATATACTGAATCAAAGCTCGGTCTTGGCACAGTCATTCTCTCACTGATGAAGAACTCAGCTGATGAAAGTTGATGAATAAATCTGAAGCTGTATAACAAAAGTATCTGCTGGATGTCTCGACAAGCCATTTATCACACACCTGTGATCAAGCCAGAAAACCGGCCCCCTAGTACTAAAACAAAATGGAACTTCAAGCTCTCCCCTGAACAGCAGAGGTGCAGGCGATTACTTTCCACTCGGTAAACAGAAACATTGTCCAAAGCGAGATCTACGCTCACGGTGTCTGTGGAAGCGTTCATGAACATGGACAGGATGAAGGTAATTTCTTGTGAAAGCCACAGCGAGTTCTCTTCACATGCAAGAAGGTTGCAATGGACATTTCTGTAGAAAGTAAGAGTGCATTTCTTCCCAATTCCTCCTGACATAAAGATCTTGGGTTTCAAGCTGTGCAAACCGTTAGTGGTGCTTCCTCCTTGTCAAGGCTTGCCAGAGTATCTGACTGAGAGGAAACAGGACAGGCATGTGGTTGCCATCAGGACCGAGATGTGGAGCACCAGCTGAGGTTGACCTTGGATGGACCTCGGTCAGACAGTATTTGCAAATACCTTTACCGCTTGTTTTATTCTGTAAAACGAGCCAAGTTGGAGTGGCTACACTCAAAAGCGAGACGAGAAGCAGAAGAAAAAAAACTCAGAGCAGATTTCTGCCAAATATTGTCCATATCTCAATGCAGATTTCAGTTACACTTCTCCCCTCTCTTCAATCCAAGGTTACAAAAATGGGGTGATGCAAACCCTGCCTGTTCAAAAACCTGAGGAAGTCAAGGACAGTTTATCCTTGACTTATAAGCAGCAGCAACAAAAATATCTCAAACGAAGGTCCCCTCCCTCGCTTGTTGTGGAGCTTTCAACCATATCACACATGTAGTTTTCTTTATTTGTTTGTAACTTATTCTCATCCGCACATACCTCCAGGTACATGTATGATATTTGACCCCTGCATCAATCCTAAGCATTAGAAGCAGTGGGCAGTGTTTCACTCACGCAGACGGGAGATCAACAATGAACTGTCAGCCTCAACCGTTATGCGTTAAAGGGCACAAAGTCCGAGATCTGCATCTACATCTGCTGATGAAGACTGTGTGTTACTGTTGAAAGCACTTCAGAGACAGCATGTATTGGACTTTAGTTCAAGAGACTATAACACTAAATTATCCTGATGTGAAAAACACCCACCAATCTAACACTCTCTGTAGGTAAAAACAATGAATCAAACACATTATAAATCATATTTGACCATAGTCTGAACTCCAGTGTGCTGCCAGCTGCAAAGACAAACAGCTCCAGTGACTGCAAAGTTAGAACTTGCCCAACTTTTATTAAGTTTCCTCTTGAGTGGGTCTTAACTGGAAATACATTTAGATCTAAACCTGTGTTGTTTGTGCAGCATTCAGAATTTGACATTTTTGTTCCATTACAAGATTCGATCTTATCCAAACGTCTTGAATATGGTTTAGTGTTTGAAATAGTTCTGAAAGAAAGCTTTGTTTAGTCATGTGTTGATGTATTTGGCTTTGGGCATGCACTTTATTTGACATCGACTCAATGAACAACAGCTTCAGCTTCAAGAACAAAAACGTCTCCAAGAATAAACACAGAATCAAACCAGTCAGGCATTGTCGGCAAGTTATTATTTGACTTTACACACTGCACTTTTCAGCAAGGGTAGGGTTGTAAAAGTAACATGACTCAGTCTGCATATGTGACGCCAGCTTGGCTCAAAGTAACTGCAACCCTTGCCCCAAGGAATCCCTGTGTATCTTTAGGTCATAAAAAGGGAACCACAGTGCACTGCTTGTCCTGTGAAGAGCATATTGTGTGGACTATGGCAGGTAATGGGAGATATGGGACTAAGCTGTGGGTTAGGGCAAGTGGTTAATAGCACCCAGATGTGTTCCTGATGTGAGGCAGAGTCTGAATGCTTTACTATGTAAATCAAAGATATCCTATGTTCCATCTTCATACAGTCGTTATCATGGTACCAATCAAGCAAATCAAGCAGCGCGCATGGCATCCAGGAGCCACATTGAAACTTCAGCTGTGTGTGTGTGTGTTTGCTGACATGGTTTATTTGTGTGTGTCTGTGTGTTGGTAGTTACTGATTGTATGTGTACATTCCCATATGTTGAAATTGATTCAAATGAACATTCCGCCATGATTCACCAAAGCAGTGGGCTTTAGATCGTCCTAAACTCAGAGCTCCAAAAATAGAGCCATGATTTCATCCTTTTCATCGATCTTGGCCACCATCCAGCAGCATGCCAACACCACATACTGTATCAATTACATGGACCCCTACAGATTACTCCGTGACACAAAACACATGTTTGCCCTTAGTATGATTGGGTCCTTAGCGTTTACTCTATAGAGCTCATGAACATGGTGCGGCTCCAAAAGATTTAGGAGGTTCAGAAATGTTGTTGTGACAGGAACTAAGTGTGTGTAGTAAAAGTGAAGGATGGTGCACATTTTCTGCCATTTAAAAGGCCTGTATGACTTCTAATGACCTATATTAGCGACCAGTTGTAGTCAACAGTATTGCCATCTGTCATGGTTTCTTTAGAATTACAGTAGCATCTTTTTATATATATTTTTTATAGATAGAGATGAGTAAATACGCCTTTCAAAACAGATCCAACAGAAAACAGTTCTGCTTCTCAGAAAGTTCCTTATCACATGGGAAGATGATGTAGAAATAGAATTAACACTTTGTCATTTGTTTTTTGGGGCTGAGGAATGAAATGTTATGTGACAGTTATTAGCTTGTGTGGCTGGGGGAGAGAGTACAGTCTAGAAAAACTTAATCTTGGGTCAACACCCTTTTGCTAATATTGTTTTACCCATGTACCAAATATATGGAGTTATAGTATGTTGCATCCTGTTTGACCAAATATTCACATATAGTTTCAACAAAACAAAAGGCCACCACTTCTGAGCATGCTCAAATACATTTTTGTGTGCGTTTTAGTTTCGGTGTTCCCTTCATATGTGTGTGTCTAGCTATATGCTTGTATTTGTGTGTGTTTGAATCCGAAATAGGAATGTAAGCTCAGACAAACCCACTGGAATTAGCATGTCAAACATCTGCCCGAGCTTAAACAGGCGAGTGTCTGGACGAGTGAAGCTCCTACTAGAAAGCAATAAGCCCTGAGCCCTGTAAGACATCAGGGGTTGATGGGAGCTTTGCTCTACACAGTTTGTGAGACAAGTCATTCATCAAACTCCCTTTTCTCTATTACTCTAAAATATCCTCCTGGTTACTCAATGCCAGTGAGATTAGAGCTGCTGTGGTAAGCAGAACATAAGTTCTTGCCAATTATATCTTCATATTGAACTATTCATAACGTCACCATTCACTTTTGAACAATTTTTATGAACAGGATTATCTCACGGTTAAAGTGCACTGAGTAAACCTTTTGGTTATAAACTCTCCTATCTGATGACCAGGAGACTGTATATTTGTGATGGTTTGAAAAAAGGAATTAACCTTACCCAATTGCTGCATGATAGAAGATGGTGCAATGAGCTAGGACGAGGCAGCAACCTCCAGGTATGAAAAGTGAAGCCAATGCTGACGTGCCTTAAACTTGAAAAAAGGTGATGGCTAAAATGCCAAATTCCAGGCTTCAAAACAGCAGTCCACAAACCAATGGGTGACGTCACAGTGACTACGTCCACTTCTTATATGAAGCTCAAGCGGAAGTTCAGTCAGGAAGACACTCTCTACACTCTTTGTACACTCATTCATTATCTCAGTCTCTAATTCTCCCTGCATTACTCCATCAGCTGATTGGGGGGCGTGCACTTTAAATGAACCAATCAGATTCTGCGCAATTTCCTTAAGCCAATCACATCGTTGTTGTCAAACTTTTAAATAGGTTCTCCTCTCTGCTGCTGTCAGTTGTCATTTCAGCTCAAAACAGATGCAACCCTCCTCCACCCCAGTCTCCTCCAATCAGCATCAGTCATGCTCCTCATTCATCATCGGGTTACAGCAACTTCCTTCTTCACCACCACCACCAGTGTCTGGACTCCAGGGGGGATTCTGCCTTAGCAGATATCAGCATAACTATCCCTTGCTTATCCTAATTCAGGATTTCGTCCAATCGCCAAAGACTTTGCACTATTCAAATGTTATGCAATTGTGATAAATTATTGTTAAACTCTATAAAGGTTTCTCCTGATTGAAATACAGTGGATGGCTAGAACGTTGTGTTTTAAGACACTTTGTACTAAAGTGAAAACAGGATTATAGAAATGGTTGTACAGTTAAACTAGTAGTTAATGAATCCCCTTAAATTATAAAACATAAGGATGTCTTTTCAGTTTGCAGTGAATTGCAGGCATTGACTAAAAAATAACAGATAGCAGTGGGAATAGTAGACATTGAGCAGCAGTAACAATTGAGAGATAAGTGTGTGAATGGACCCCTCTGTTATGGGAAAGACTGCTTCAAAGAGATCAGCTGACGATAAGGTGATCTGGTTGAATGGCTGCAGGTCATTGTCTAAATATGTGCCATTGAAATCTATTATCACAGTATTTCCACAGTTCATTCAGTAATTACTCATCTCTACTGTGAAGATGTGACTATCCTTGGTCTCCAGTAGAGGCCAATTAGAGTCATAGGTCAGTTAAGTCAGGTGTGATTTGGTGCCAAAGCACAGACTGCTGGGATGGGTAAAGGAGCCACTGGTGGGCTACAGTCTTGCAAATGGTCAGGCTGAACTGTAAGTAATACTATGTTTAGCTAGCCTTAAAGAGCTTTGAGAAAAAGGAGTAAACATGACATTATACTCATTGTAATTTATTAATGTTGAAGCGTTTCCATTTCCTCTGCTTGCAGAATTTTCTGCGTGTCCAGGTAATACTGGGACATAAGAGACACATTATAAACATGAAGACCTAAATAGCTGAACCTCAGTCTAAGATAATTTATTTTTTAATATTGGCTAATAGTTCTGAAGCATTTCACTAAATGAGAAACTGAAAATTAAAGAAGATGCTTTATACTCTGAATTTGAGAACACCCCCTGGGACTATTTAGTTTTTTGCTAAATCAGCCAAATTCATTGTCTATGGAGTTGCTCCAGGCTTTTTACAATATGGCTTCATTACATGCACTGGTTTCTGTTCTTTTAGGAGATATTTTTTTTCCTTATTGTGATAAACATTAAAAACACAAACAAATAACAGCACATTTTACCTCTTTTCTTGGAAGAGGTTGTGTTTGTTTCTTGTCACTGTGAAAATGCTAAGCGGGGTTCTTTTTGCCTAAATTATCTCAGCTTTGTTTCGATTGAAACTTTCGGTATCTCCCCCTGCAAACAGATTGGTACCCTTGGAGTTTAGACATGCAGTTCAAATCAGAGTCTGACCTCTGCCCTCTGGGTAAATGGAGTAAGTTAACAACCATCCTCGGGACTGATAAGACAGGCCGACTGATAAGTGAGTCAGTGGGGTTTTGGGAAAAGGAAAGTCTGCTGGCATGAATAGCACGGAGAGGTCACACAGAAGTCAACTCTTCCCAGTCGGCCTTGAAAGGGTTACTTAACCAAGCATTCACACTCATCCTATGGAAGGTTATCTGATCGACTCGAGGAGGCACAGCTAAAGTGCCGCCGGCCCACTCAGATTGTGTGAATTAAAGGAGACCCCTGAGAGCAGCCCAGCCCTTTCCAGCCTCCACCCATCACCTCCCTCTTCCCTCATCTTGCCTTCTCCCTGATAAGAGGTGCTAACCACAAACGTCCAGTTGAGAGAGAGAGAGAGAGAGAGATATAGAGATATATATATATAGAGAGAGAGATATATAGAGAGAGAGAGAGAGAGAGAGAGAGAGAGAGAGAGAGCTGAAGCATATGGTCAACTGCTGTCCTTCATGAATGTTTCTATGAGTTCAGATTAAAAAAGAACAGCTGAAAAAGAAACAGAGCCACATGCACAATGTGCACACTTTTCATGCCTCATTGTGAGATCCTGTGACGTGTCCCACCTCAGTTGTTTTTGATTAGAGGACGTCTGCTCCTTCAAGCCTCACGAGAAACACAAAAAGCGACAGGATGTTTGATTTGATTGTAGCATGGCGACAACTAATTAATCACCACAAGGTTAGCCAATAGCAGCTGCACAGGGAAGCCATACCCGGGCATTGCTGTCCTGTCTCCACTATAAATTCAGCATCAGCTCCTCTCGGGCAGCGGTACATCGAATAGATGCAGAAAACACGCACATTTACCGGGACTACACTGATGCAAATATTTAGCTTCGTCTTGAATTGATATTGACAAAACAGAGTGCTACAATAAGATATGGTTATTACTGTCAACAAAAGGCAACAGCATGCGTAGAAGGGCTTTAACAAGGAGTTTACTCTGCTTTTCCCAGAACTTCTTCACTTCTGTCATATTTAACCACATTTGTTTATGAAAATATAAACAATCACACAAGAAACTCATAATTCATGTCAAGTAAAATCGTAGTAAAAGCTGCTGCAATGGAAACCAGATATCAAAGTTTATAGCACAAGGAAATTTCCCCAAACATAAGCGCCTCTAAACAAGCCTGCCAAACTGACGTTTTAGTTCTCATGAGATGCAGAGACTGAAAACTGCAGACACTTAACTACAGATAAAGTTCCTCCATTGTACAAGGACAGTGACAGAAAGGCTGTGGTTCACTGGGGTTTCTATGGTACTATACACACACGGAAAATTGTCAAACTCACCGGTATGTGATGACAAGAAACGTCCCTCTGAAAAGGTTCAGTCCACACAGAAAGCTTCGGGGCAAAGCCTTTGTTCCCTCCAAATTTAGAAAGAAACACAGCATTACAAGCAGTCCTGACTGTTTCAGTTGATTCCCTGTTGTTGCTGTGGTCAAGTCCTGAAGAGTGTGTGTGTGTGTGTGTGTGTGTGTGTGTGTGTGTGTCTGCCTGAGAGTGTGTGTACAGAGTCTGGGGAAGAGGTGGTAACTTCCTCTCAAAGTTGGAGACGGGGTGAGTAAGAGAGTTTTCTCTCTCCCGGCTCCAATCCACAAGAAGCAGGAAAAGCTGTCATACTATCCCCCTTTTCAGATGGGAAAAAAAAAGGAACAGCCTAAAAAGGGCAAGCTCGGGGAAGAGGGGAGGGAGGAGAGCAGTGTGTGTGTGTGTGTGTGTGTGTGTGTGTGTATGTTTGGGGGGGGGGGGGTTCTTTCCCTCCGTTGTTAAGGAAACCGGCAGAGAGCAACTCCAGGCAAAATAGCTCAGGTTTTCCATGCACAGTTCAGTGTGACAGGAACAACAACAACATGTGTAGATGCTGTAAAAGCATACTTTTACAACAAGTGAGTTGCCTTGTAGGTCTACAAGGAACAGTTTGTCATTTTGGGAAATACTCTTCTCTTTCTTGGTAAAGGTTTGGCGAGAAGAATGGTACCACTTGCTTCTGTAAGCTGAATGTGAGGTCCCAGCAGCCGGTGAGCTTTGACTGTTTCCAGTCCTTAAGCTAAGCTGGGCTAACTGGCTGCAGCCCTATATTTACTGGTGGGATATGAGAGGTATCTTTCTCATATAACTCTTGACAAGAAAGCAAATAAGCGTATTTCCTTCACAATAGATAGTGTATCATGAATGAAGAAATATGAAGAAATCCATTAATTCTAGTTCTGTCAGATGTGGTTGAAAAATGAAAAGAAACACATTAATCCTCCTGGTGATGTTATTCATGAGACTATACTCTCTAGATATTCATCAAGTCTCTAAGTGTGTTCATGCAACACAAACTGCAACGCGCTGGCAGAAAGTGTCATAAGAGCTTCCCCAGAATGTCTGAAGATGCAAATGTATTTTTGTACTATGGTGCTTATGATACGATAAAGAATCCCATACGTTTTATATTTTGAACTTCAATTCAGACATTTTACTGCAGTGTGCAGCTATAAAGTGAAGGCTATTTGGTTTTGTTGAAGTGGCCTCACACAAAACAATGCAAACATGTAATCTCAATAATATGTCAACTCCCATGCTGAAGGAGTTGACATACTAATTGCTAACAGCTGCGAGCTGGAAAAACTCTTTTGGCAGATTGCGTCAATGATCGACTACATAACTGAGGCAACACTGACAATAATCATCTTTTTCTCGTTTCAGGATGTTGTCAACATTTGAATTCACAGCACACAGTCTGAACTCATGCGTGTCATATTTTGCAAACAGCTTCCCAACCAAAGTTTCTTCAACTGTTAAGAGCCTTACACTATCCCTGTGGGCTAAGCTGTAAATCTTGGTGGCCACCAAGCTCTGCCTCGACCAAATTTTATTAAAGCCATGCGCTCGGGAGGGCATAGTGACACTTTTGATTAGCGTTGCCCCGACTCTTCATGGGAAAATAAGGAAGAAAAGCTCAGAGCAGTGAAATCAAGCTTTCATTTTATTCTTCTAACCGGTGAACGATAGTGCAGAGCAGTTATTGTTCTACACCCTGCTGGGGCTTGAAAGAACATCCTGGTCTCTACCCCACATATTTCTCATTTACTCGCTCGCTAACTTGAGCAGCATGTCTATGAGTGGCCACAAAAACTCACTTTGAATACTGGACCCACTGGGCTTTTCATCACTCCAAATCAAACATCCTCCCACTGCCTCTTTCTCAAATTTCGGCTTTCCCCTATCCCCTCATTTAAAAGAGATCCTGGATGCAAACAAAACAAAAAGGCATCCTTCCAATTTCTCCCCCACCCCCCTGTCATCTCAATCAATGAAGAGGAGGTGTAGGGGCTGGAGTAGGGGTTTCGGGAAAAACTGTGTCCCTTTGGTGCCAGGACTTAAATGTTTCTCTGAGCTGCACCAGTGATCACATTCCGGCCTGGATCTCTTCATGGCTGGCAGTTGTCCACCTGTCCCCGGGGCTGATTTATAACCCGGCACTGGTTTGGTCCGATGAGGGTGGATAAGTTAGGGGTAGTGGAATGGAGAGAGACGGAGGAAGGAAGAAAAGAAGAAGAAGGAAGAAAACGCGAGAGAAAGGTGAGAGGAGGTGAAAATTAGGCTTAAGGAGAAATGAGAGCAGTCTAATTACAGGGAAAATGTGGCTCTCAAGGCGGACTTTTCCTGGATCATGTAAGACAAACCTGAACATGCCAGAGTGGAGTTCAATGCAAATACGCGGTATATCATGATAAGCTGTTGCGGAGGCAGAAACAGGGAGGGATATGGGGCTGATGACTGGGGAGAGTCTGTCTGCAGGTTGGAAAGGATGAAACAAGCAATGAAGGTGCATGCGTGTGTGTGTGTGTGTGTGTGTGTGTGTGTGTGTGTGTGTGTGTGTGTGTGTGTGTGTGTAGACGGAGGGGGATGGTGGTGAAATTTAAACAAGATAGCACTCGTTCACAAAGCTCGCAGCCGGTGTGAAGGCGATACGCTCAAAACAGGTTTCCGAAGAACAAAAGCCAACTATCGTCTTTAACCTAGATTAATATTTACCGTGCTTTTAATGAGAGAGTCGCCTCACCCACTCATTTTCCAAAGGTTGCCACACAGTGCCTTTGTTGGCCGATCTGCACTGTAGGGATGCCATGTGAATGAATGGTGTATGGGGACCTTTGATGTGAGGCTGTGTTTGGCTGTTACAGATTACAAAGCACAGAAAACCAAGAAAAGAAACATTTAAGCTCAAGAAAAGAAGCTGAAGTGCAAACACAACACACTCCACATGGAGGAAAGCAGTGATTTCTTTTAATCTGATATGGGAAAATAATATGAAAGCATTGTCTCCCTTGCTCAAACTAAGAGACAGAGGAAAAAAACACCACCCATAGATGACTCATTCGCACACTGAAATGAATATCCTCGGAGGGCGCCCTGAGAAAATGACCATTGTTCTTTTCTAAATCAAAACATGCTGAGATATCAAACTGTAAACACATGTTGCCAAGAAGTTTAGCTTACGTCAAGTGGCAGTGTTGATTATGAATCAACAGGAAAATAGGCAGAGGAGAGAGAGGGGGAAAGAAATATTGTTGTCACTTTTTAATGTAGGTTATCAACAAGCTTGTCAAAGTGCAAACACTTTGGCATTCGCAAACTGCTTATTATAACTTTCTTGGTGAACCTGTAGATGGGTCCTGTCTAGGTCTTCACGTTCAGGTACTCTCCACACCCTCTTTCCAGTGCACGAAAACACATGTCTCTTTGGCCCCTGGTGCCCCCACATAAAAAAACTCACTGAGGGCATATCTGCCTGCAGTAGCTTCTTTATGGGACAGATGGGATCCCAGAACAGGGAGCTCCTGTGCACAGGGCTTGTTTTGTGATCATAAGTCTGATCTCCATCCTGCTGTGACGTTCCACTCCCTCGACATGCATAAATAATAAATCATATGCGCGTATGCAGGCACATAGAGACACACTAGCATGCATGTATGGAGACGTATAAGCTGTACACTGTACGTACTGACTGACTCAGTGATCTTTGCGGTAGTGTTTGATACACCTTCATCATCCTTAATAACAAGCTTAAAGGGTCACCCAAATTCACCCAAATTACTAAAAAGGAATTTTTTTACTTACCTTTTCGTGGCCATGCAGATAATTTTGGTCTATTTGCGTAAATTCTGAGAATTTGGTATATTTAACTATAGAGGTGAACCAGATTTGTATTGTTATGTTCACAATTATCTCTTTCCAAAAACAAGTACCTCAAAGAAACCTGGTTGCACAACGGAATTCATCCTCGTATCCTTTACAAAATATTTGGAGCTTGGTGACTCAGTGACTATACTCTTAGGGCTGGATAGGGAACTACTGTAGCTGGCAGGCTAACATCCAGCATGCTAGTGCTAGTCAGTCACTATATCTCCCCAAGCTTCTATCTATTCTTTTCTGAGTGCCATTGTTGTCATTTTGTTCTTGAGATTGTACACTATATATTTATGTAGAAAAAAAAGCTTTCCGAGCTAAAAAGCTTGCTAACTGTTAGCTCTGCTGCCAACAGGACCATAAGGTCAGGCAGTTAATTCCAATGTATCTGTACCACCAACTCCTGTCTCGTAACTGTTGTAACTGCTGAGGTGAAATAAAGGTGGATAGAACAAAAAGCTACAATGGCTTCCTTCATTTTAGACATGCTGTTGGTCAAAGTTTACCAAAGTTGAACTTCACTTGAAACCTTTGTGTGGATTTATTTTAGCTGCTGTTTATTTTTTCTTTACTATCATACACTTATATTGTCCAATATGTACGATTTTGGAAACACGTCACCCATGCAGTATGCTGAACAGAAAGGAGATTGAAGGAGAGGTCTGTTTGGTATTAGGCGGGAAGCCTGAGACAGGAAATGGTCGAGAGTTTCACAGAGGCGGCCCATCCACGGAGCAGGCAGTGGTCACACAACCATGAGGGCCAAGATAAGGCCCTAGTGTTCACACTCGCCCCCCACCCAACACTCTGTCATTTTTCACAGTGGGGTTGACAGGGTTTAAACGAGTGGAGGGATTGCAAACATTAAGGAGAAGTTAAGGGGTGAGATTAAACAAACATCTTAACTCTTTGGCAACTCATCGTGGTTCTCTCTGCCTCCTCAGTTACGTAGTTTCCTTTCCTCCCTACCGCCTCTTTCGCCTCAGTGCGTGACAGTGAGTTGCCAAAAGCCATGAGGATCCAAGCACGATCTCACATTCCTCCTGCTCAGTTCATCATGATGATGATCCTGGTGTCAAGTGTTAAATTCAATCAGATTAGTCAGGTTTCATGTCTTTTTTAATGGTGAGCATTCTTGCAAAATAAGAGACCGTGTCAGGGTTTCATTATCATGAAAGAATGTTCTGAATGTAAAATATAAATGTAACTTAAAGTGATTAGAAAGGGAATACGTTATTCAAAAGAGGACTGGCATTCCACTTAAATGTTTCTATTGCTGAAAGTGTGCACATCGCAAATACTGTGCAGGAGGCCACGACTGAAACGGCTCTTTTATGAACCCGTCTTGTTTAGCATATTTAAGAATAGCTCTTTGTGTGCAAGTACTACTTGGAAACTATGTGACTGACCAGCTTCCTCCAGCAGCCTTGAAGTACTGGATATAGAGGATATAGTGGTAAAGCCCTGCAGTGGATTCCTCTATAAGCTCGGATTAGGTCCTGAACAACAGGTTTATTAACAGCCAGTCACATTAATTCACTGCAAGCCTGCCTAGCGCACAGAGAGAGTCACATCCATCTGAGAGAAAACGGTCAGCTGCAGTCTGAGATAATGGATAATTATTTCCACCTCTGGCCACTTCTGCCAGCAGCACCACTCCTAGCAACACCAAAAATCCCCATCTGTTTACACATGAGGCATAATGATGGGCTTTCTTCTACAGAGAACTGTAAATGATGCTAAGTATATGGCCCAAAATAAGCATGAACAATGTTGCACTGTGTTTATATCTTCTTTCATAAAATTGCTGAAACTAGAACGGTGACGCTCGGTCAATGAAACACTAGTTTCCATTTTCAGATGGAGCAAAGACAGTGAAGCTTTTCAAATTACATTACTTCAACTTTTTCAGTCGTAAATACAAACCATCAAGAGTATAAAACATTTTACACACAGTGAAACAATGGACCATTGTCTCAAAAAGAGTTGTGTGTATGTCTTGTGGTCATCCTGGCTGACATATATCCTCTTTATTAAGTGAAGACACCCCAGATGAATCACCATGAAACTTCCCCAGTTTATTACTTACATTTAGACAATAATGTTTTGTATTGCAAGTTTTCAGAACATGTTTAAATATGCAAATGAGGCATTCTCTTGTTAAATATGTGCTGATTTAAGTCAAAGGTCACAGCCATTATTTTGGATATCTCTTTGTATGACTCCATAAATCAGAAAATACTGTCAACGTTGTTAAAAAAAACTTTTAAAAATAAGAATAAGATATTATATAAATCAGGCTATAGATAACATATGAAGAACCTCCTCTTTCAAAACCCTCAGAATATAAATATGACTGATGGTGTATGTCAGTGCTACTGTGGAGATTACTGGCTGAGAGATTTTGAGAAAACGGCCTCAAAAGGTATAGTCAAATTCCATTTATTTTGCACAACACTAAAGGTAAATGGTTAAAAAGATAAACTAAAAAACATCACAATGAAAGTTCAGTGCAAATAGACAAAGTGTAGTCAAATAAATACCTAAATGTATATTTTGTTTTCTTTCAGACTAGACTAGAAAGAAAACATAAAAAAGAAGACAACTTTTTTTTTACAGAACGGCAGAGAATATTATGGGGCATGACCATGGCCACTAAAACTGTATCCGATTTGAGGCTGACACAAAAAATAACAAGAGTAGTGATTATGGTTTGATAAAGGCATCAGTCCCAGAACAAGCTGGAGAGAGAGAGAGAGAGAGAGAGAGAGAGAGAGAGAGAGAGAGACAGAGACAGAGACAGAGACAGAGACAGAGACAGAGACAGAGAGACAGACAGAGAGACAGAGAGACAGACAGAGACAGAGAGACAGAGAGACAGAGAGACAGACAGAGACAGAGAGACAGAGAGACAGACAGAGAGACAGAACAGCTCTTGACTCAAAATGACAGTGTCGTTGTTTGGCCGCCATTTTCAGGGTATTCTGCTTCTTTGGCCCCTAGCCTTTGTAACCCTGCCTCCACCATTGACCTGGCCTCATCAGTCATGCATCACCTCCCCGTTGGATTCAGCATTACAAAACAGACACTTTCCAAACACATTGACGGATGGATTATTTAGACAAATAGACACACAATGACAAATCGTTCAGTGTAACAACTGGCCAAGCAAGAAAAACAACAGGGAACAAAAAGAAAAATGGGCAAGAGCTCCGATTTCTCTTGTGACCTTTGATATTTTCCCTCTTAATGAATTAACTTTATGTAACATCAGATCACGGTGTAACAAGCTTACACTAAGTATAACATTAACAATGTTGACATTGTTGCTGGAATTCTCAGCTCGGGAGGTGAAAAATGACCCCAACATGACAAATCAAGACATAAAGAGACATCAGAATCGACTGTAGATTTTAGATACAGCTTTACACAAAACATTACATGGTCACTTTCTACAACCCCCCTTCCTGTCCCCACTGATATACTGGCAGCAGAACACTGTCGAGAACCACACGTTGAGCTCTAAACTCTATGTAATTGCCGCAGGGCTTTTCAGAAGTACACACAAACAAAATCGGGCCGACTTACAACACTGCACTGTTGTTGCAAGTTGTCTCAAATACTTAACCGTTTGTGGTCCACAAAGAAGAAGAAGACTAATAACACTTTTAAAAGAAGAAAAAAAGAATCGGAAAAGTTTGGAAGCCTCTCGTGCCTTCATGGATATGGAAATGATTTGTTGACATGAGCGATACTTAAATGCTTCAAAAATCATTTCTGAATGTTAAATTATTGCAGTGGACTACACATGTTTTACCAATTTATACATTTTATACAATAAATGAGTTACACATCTGTTAAACATAATTAAACAGCTAATCCAGATGTTCCAACTGCATGTTGCACCAATATGAGGTTTTCATATATATTTTTAGATTTTTGAATGCATCGGTAAACATTTTGCGACTTCAATCTGTTAATAGCCCCATACTGTACACAATATAAACTTCTCGAAACCAACTTTAAGTCTAATGTACTGACTGCATTATCTACCCACTGAGATGCTACACAGTGAGCTTGAAAGATCTTCTTTGACCGTATTAGACAGATTAAACTTTATCTTCAATTCCCGTTAATAAGATTATCATGTTGTCCCACAGTGTGACATAACAGCAGATAGTATGACGCTTGTTTTCAGTTTGATTTAACAGGCTACTTTCACTCTCTCTAAAGTATAGTAGGATGGTTTAGTAAACAGGAACCAATCAGCCTGCATCATGTGAGTTCCCTTTAACTCTCACTCACTGTGTGCCAATTGTCTGTGCGTTGGTCCACCACGGTCAGATCCTATGCTGTCATTCACGCTTTCACACTGGGACCCTTGTCCTACGTTAACAAACACAATCATCAAAGGATTCTGTATTTCACAGGAGGAGCAGTGCCTTCAGTTAACACGTCCTCTGAAAAAGAAAACTGTTTGGCTTCACAATTTAATAGTCACTTGTTTAAGTGCAACGACCCTCCTCAAGCCCCGAGTCTAAAAGCACATGAAGACCTTATGATGACGAAGAGCTAATGGTACAAAAATACATCTAATGATCGATTCTGTTTTTCTAGCAGAAAGAGAAGGGACAATCAATTTTCTTTCTTTTGCTGGCTACGTGCACAAGGATCAATCTGTTCATTTTGAAGCGAGCTGTCACAGAAGGAAAAAACGTTGGCTGTGAGATTTTAAAACGTCTGATTATGAAAACCGATATTTCTACCCTCATCCACCCTGTCAGTCAGTCCCTCTGGCCAATTGTCACCCTCCTGAGAGTCTACATGCCAATCAGGTGCCAAATAAATCCCCAGAGTCCCTTCCCCTGTGAGCCTGTGCCACCATAATATAAGTCCTGGAACCGCACATTTCCCAAAGGATGCCCGGACTCATAGTCATCCCCTTTATAAAAACAGCCACTCCTATCCTTACAAGCACTGTAAACACACACAAAGTGATAGATAGACGTTTTGGAATTGAGTTTGAACTATCCCACAGGCATGAACTAAAAATACAAGCCCTCACTGGTATTTATGACGGCTGAGAACAAGTCGAAGTGAAACATCAAGCAGAAATGTGTGGTAGGCCGGCAATTTTTTTGCTGTAAACCACAAACAATTGTAGAGCCTTGGGAGCACAGCACTCTCAAAAGCCTGCACATAATGACATAGAAACTGGCATTAATAATATGTCAACAAACAATCTGTTTCCATTCATGCTTTTCCCAAAGTAAAGGGGTCTAACATTATGGAGCCGAGCTGCACGGTGCATATATGCCTTGCAAAATGAAGATGCCCCGAAGACAAATGCGATCATGTGTGGAGAGTTTTTCAGCAGTGTAAAACCTAGGTGTGGCTATAAGCACATGTATAAGAGTATCGCATTTACATATATGCAAGCGTGTGCCTAGATGTGTGTATGCACAGTGTGTATCCAATGGTGGCAGCCAGAGTCATTAGATGCTGTCTTTTTATCTTTTTTTTTCTTTGCCTCCCTCTCATTAAGGTGGAGCCCGGAGGAGTGTGCTGGAGGAGTGTAATCGAGATAATAACACGGTTGCACAGACAGCTGCTGATGGGGACTGCAGAGCTGAGCCAGGTTGAAAGTCAACACCGCTGAAAGTCAGAGTGCAGGTTTACTCGACAGTGCATACTGAGGACAGGACCCAACAGGCCAGGAGAGGAAAGAGAGAAAGAGCAGATGTGAAAGGTAGACGAAGTGGTCCATGTGTAAAGGAATACTCCATCAAATACTGCTGTAGTTAGCCTTTACGTTCTGAAAAAAATCAAGTTTGTAGCTTCCTTTCTCTTCACTGAGGATGGCAGCTTCACAACAGTTAAACGCATCCCAGCAATTACCCAGCACTGCAAAATGTTCCACTGAAACCTCTCAAACCATTCCTGCCCCATAATCCTCCTCTTTACCACTCATCCATAGCTTCAGCGCGTTCTGCAACATAGTTTCTCCACACATTACAGCAATAAGTGGGTTATGCTGCAGGAGGTGTTTAAGAGGTTTCTATGGAAGATGATTATATGTAAAAGGAAATATGGCGCTGTTTCAAAATACAAACTATGAGTGATCAGACTGCCGTAACATTTTAAGTTAATTGAATAGTTTGTTCAGTTTGACACATTTTTAAAGAGCAAGCTATAAACCTTTCAAGCCCGCAGGCTGCATATTTGGTACTTTAGAGATTATCAGTGGAGTTTATGCACACCAACATCATAATCTTGCACACACACACACACACACACACACACACAAACATCCGCCAACACTATAATAATTACAGCAGTCCACACTGACATCAGTTGGTAACTTTTTTTGCTTCTGAATCACTCAGGCATCTGCTTCCTGTTTGCCCCCACCCCAGGAGCTTAAGCCCCATGTAATCGTTCAACACCATTGCACTTCCGTTCCTCTGTCCGTCCATCCTGCCATCCCCCTCTGCTGGGAACTGTTGACTCATGGTTGACTAAATCAACAGTTTTGGGTCAGAGGCATCCATCTGGACTGTGGTCGCCGCTGTGCCCTGCTGGTCATTTACCTCTTCACCGGAACAAGCCCCTGGAGTTACAGTCAACACACATGGACACTTGTGATAACAAGCTGAGCTGCTTTTTTTATTGGAAAACAAGCACTTTGACACCATCACGCAGTTGGTGGAGCAAAATTGTGTCAAAAAGTGAATGAACAGCTTGTAAATGTGCCAGAACAAGTTTGTCACAAGTTCTGTTTTCAAGGCCCGAGGTTTTTTTTTTTTTTTTTAGGGAAGCAAGTGTCCTTCCATGCTCTGTTCTCACAGAACTTCTTCAGCCTGCAGATGAGCGTGACCCTCCTTTCTTCGGACAAAAAAAAAAAAAGAAACGAACAGCAGGATTTTGTTTTTTTGCGAGCCAATGGCTTCGTTCAGAGTGAGGGAACGCTGAAAGATTTTAATCTGTCAGCATCTAGTCTTGATCTTCAGTGGATGCAGGCACACCTTGGAGTTACCAGCTATGAAGTACTTAATGACTTACTCCTCCCTATGAGGAGCCGGAGCAAGAGCTGACATGCACAGGACAAATCTCATCTTTTTATGCACAGTCAACCCATTTCAAAGCACCCTCTTATCGTAATCTATTGCTTCCTTCGGGTGCAGCCGAGATTATACATTATTATTATTATTATTATTATTACTGTCGTTCAAAATGCAGAGCTACAGAGTTCATGAACCATTGGTTCTGAACATGATAGCATGTGTGCCGCATAGGCAGGTTAGAGTAAGATGATATATGCAGAATATGGAGACCTCAAATTTAAACCATGGTGGTTTATGGAAACTACAATTTAGTCAGAGTGAAGCTCTGGGGGTTCAAATCTTTGCACACGCAGCACTGCATGAACAGCCAACAGAAAATCCACCCTGAAAACCCTCTTCTTTTCACAGCCATTGTTTTTGATAGAAGGTCCCTTCAAGCACACTGACTCTATCAACACCTATACGAGTTCAGGGAGTGCGGTTGGTGAACCCAGCATTTATGAAAGTGTGTGCACGCAGATATATATGTGCTTACATCCTTATCAATGCACTGCATGCGCATGCACGTGTGCGTGTTGCATTGCATTTTTCAGCTGACAGTGGAATGCAAAAACATGACTCCCTTGGAGTGGAAACTATCTGCCTCACTTGTAATCAGCTTGTGCAGTGTCAGGGTGTTTACATTGAGGCTGCATGCTTGACAGAAAAGGAACGGGCAAGACTTCATAAATCAGTTCCCCGTTCAAACCCCCAGAGTTTGCGCGGCCAGAGCACAGTGCGATGCTTATCGCTGATGTAATGGGCGACCTGCAATCAGGAAAACAGCCGAAATCCTTTGCCCACAAGCAAAAGCTGCTAAATTTGACTGGTTCTTTTGAGTGCTGTTGTTCCGGATGTTTGTAGATAGAAACTAGAAGGGCACTCGGATAGCGCGGAGATCAGCCAAGGCCAAATGCTCTGTGTAAACGAAAGTGAAAAACAATTTGTCTATCCATCCTGTGAGTCGGTTCTTCCTTGGCCTATGATACACTCTTCCACCAAATTGCAGGAAAAATCAGGCTCCTCTGAGAGAGTGAAATTCCAGCACTGCAGCTGTGGCGCCCGACTATAAACCAAGCAGGCCAAGACTGCACGAACCCCCCCCCCTCGCCTCAACCCCCCCACCCCCCAGACGGTTCACCTCGCTCACAGCACGAAGTCTACTCCACTTGCTTTTAGACCGCACTTCTTCTGGATCCAATCTGAGGATTAGCTGTAACATGAGGATGAAGCGAGTCTATCGACGGGAAATTAAAAAGATGGAGTGAAATGTGTCTTCCACGTCCAAGAACAATGACTGTAGCTTGAACATTCGTCTATTAGGATTCCAAATCAAACAGTTCCTTCTGATTAGGTTTCATTGAATGTTAATTACATAAAAATACCTTGTATTTAATACAGTATGTGTAGTTGCAGTTGCTTTTTCAGCTTCGAAATGCTCTCTTTCTGGGCTAGAAAACTTCTTCTGACACAAACTGAATCGGAGGAGTGCTCTTAGTCAACACCACTCTGTATTTTTTGCATTCTTAGCTCAAGTTGACTCACGGTTTGCGTCATTTTCAGCATCCAGAAATAGAATCAACGACTGTTTGGTTGGACAGTACAGTATAGGGGGTAATGTTTAGCCTGGAGGCTCAGCGAGGCCAGACATGCAATCTGGAGAGCTCGACTGTTGAGTTCACCCCAGGACACATGAGAGGAGAAAATAAAACATTACAGGCCCACAAAGTATTCCCTGGAAGCAATGGGGCAGTGTCTGTGTGTGTGTGTGTGTGTGTGTGTGTGCGTGTGTGTGTGTGTGTGTGTGTGTGTGTGTGTGATGGGGGTGAGGGTGAGAGAGATGATGCATGCAGGTGTGTAGTGGGAACAATAAACACAGCTTGAAGCCTTGAACTCTAACCCACAGGCTGTTATGCCAGTTTGAATGCATATTGGAGCATAAATACACCTGACACCTTGTCAAAGTTTAAATAGAAAAAGTATAATAATAATAATTTCCCAGCAAACCATTCTCCCTTTGAATATAAGCATGTTGGTTGAGGGATGCGCCAATTAAGCAGATAAAATACAATGTTGTTGTACAAATATTTAGGCCCAATGTGTACACCAGTACAGAAACTATTCATCTGATCCTTTTGAGAGGTTTGAGATGTTGCCTTTTAAAGTGATTTCTTTTCTCCTCTCTGTAACTGAACCCTCACCACTCTCCCCGGACATTAATCTCTCTTGGTACCGTTCACCGTCTGAATCCCTGACACTCCAGGTGTTTGGAATAAAAGCCTCTTAACCCGCTGCTGAGGTGGTGACTGGTGAGAGTGTAGATGATGGAGGAATGGAGTTGCTGGGAGCATAATAAATAACAGTCAGGCCCTCTGAAAGCTTATTTTACACTACTGGGGATCATTTACAACAAGAACACTGCAGCAGAAAATATGTACTCTGGGCTTTGGTGCAAAGCATTTCCACAGATGGAGGAGAAGTTATACTGTTGTGGTCAAAATGGGAGTCCAAGTTTCATTATGACTATGTGGGGAGACTTCAGTCATTTGAATTTCTGTTTCCTGCTTTCTAATTCTCCGCCAATCGAGGCAAGAAAAAAAAAGTGTATTTGTATCACACCTTTCAACAACGAGGAATGCAAATTGCTTCACAGAAGACATGAATAGAAGCAATGGCAGGATATAAAAGAAACATAAAACATAAAAAGACGTATAAACATTATTTTAAATGATAGAAATAAGTGGAATGAAACAGATTACAGTGCAAACAGAAACACGTGACGCCTTGATTTAAAAGAACTGAAAGTTTGAGCAAACATCAAGTGTTCTCGGGGGATTTGAGCCACATGGTGCCTCTCCACGCTCTATTTTGACTCTGGGTACAGAAAGCAAACTTGTCCCAGTTCATAATGTAGTGAAATGTATTGTGGCCATAAACTATTCAGGGCTTTATGACAACAGTAGTATTTTAAAAGCAAACAGGAAGCCAGTGTAAAAATATGAGAACTGACCTGTGATCCACTTTCTTGGTCACA
Source organism: Ophiodon elongatus (assembly GCA_016806645.1). Classification (NCBI taxonomy): domain Eukaryota; kingdom Metazoa; phylum Chordata; class Actinopteri; order Perciformes; family Hexagrammidae; genus Ophiodon; species Ophiodon elongatus. The sequence continues at coordinate 6,161,376 of JACSYO010000415.1, read as the reverse complement.
GTGAGGACTTCAGCAGCTGTAAGATGGGGTTTTTAGAGAGACCTGTAAAGACAGTAGGCAAGCCTACGAGATAAGTCCTTAAAAGGTGCCATGTAATGGGATTCAGAGCATTAATATAGCAGCAAACAACATGTGTAAAGAAATAGCGGAGTAATCTACCTGATAGGGATGAGCGATACCGCAAACTTTTATCACCGATATCAGGTAATACATTATTTATTACTATAAGCGGCGTGGGCCTGTGTCCCTTTCCACTAATTCATGATAATAATTAATAATACATAATAAGTAGTTACTGAATCACATGCATGGTAAAACACAGGGGCACGTTTTAAAAGGCAAATTGTAAAAATATGTTTTTTTATTTTTGTAAATTGAATGTGCTAACATGTTTTTTTTTTTTTTTTTTTATTAAACAAAGTGCAAATGTTTAGCTGTTAAGGTAAGAGAATGTTTTTAAACTTTGGTTGTCACTTTGCACAGAGAGTTCTGCTTTCTCATGAAATACAATTTGCAGTAGAGAGAAACTGATCCCTTTTTTTGTATCGATCCTATCGGCACTAGAATCGATCTTCAAAACAAGACATAGGTATCTGTAGCATCGATCATTTGGGAGAATTGGGTCGCTCTCTCTCTCTCTGTGTGTGTGTGTTCATTTCCAATCTTCTCCTTGCTTTGTTAATATAGCCGGGTCGGCCGCACGTGCTTTTAGTGCACGTGAGCGTGCACGTGAGCGTGCCCTACTGGTTGGCTCTTGGCCGCTGCTCTGCACTGCGCTCATACGGCGGTTACAGCTGATGACGCCGACTCCACGGCTACACAAAGATTTCTAGCTTGAAAGCAGAGTGAAGACGAGCTCTGACTTTTAATTATTGGCTCCACAAACAATTACTTCTATTTTATCTCAGTTCAATGTGGAGGAGGTTTTGGACGTCCAATCACTGATTTGTTCGACGCACACGCACTCAGCAATCACTTGGTGACGTCAAATTAATAATTACAACATAAAAGGCTTTGGTTCCAAATTAAACGCACAAAAAAAAAGGCACTGCAGAGTTTAGAGTGTTCCCAGAGATAAAAATGACTCTTTTTGGTTTCTGAATTCGATTAACGTAGGAAGAGATGCTATCTGTGTAATATTCGGGCTTCGGAAACGGCTCCTTTATCCATGTTATTTCAGTGTACTTCACACAAAACACTGTGCGTCACTTGCAGAAATTATATAGCTTTGCTGCCACACTTTTCAAATACAATCATTTTCTCAGGGGAAATGATAGCCTCTCAAGAACTTCAGCCACTGCTGCCTTTAAAAAGGCATGAAAAGAGCAGCTCTTAATTTTCTATGTCTAAACAGAGCCAAAGCACACACCCTGCGTGTGCTGTAATTCATGCTGTCATCTATTTCTGTCAAAAATGTTAAATGATTTTCAAACAATGTGTGCTTCTTATGAATAATACATGCAACGCAGCTTGATGCGTGTAAGGGAAGTGTTAACATAATGTGATGTTAGCAAAGTTGGACAGGAAGTATATTTTATTACATCTCCAGATAAAGCAGCTGCAGAACACAAACATAACATAAACACACAGTTAGCTTCTTGGACTCTCAAAGACCTGCCATGACAGAGTCCAGACTGATCCCTAACTAACCAAACCTCCAGAATGACTGACAGTGACCACATGTAGAAAAACCCAAACAGTCTGCGGAAAAAACTCCACCAGGTAGCAGCCACAGGGCACCAACCAAACATGGAGATAATCTGTGCTGACGACAGACATCTGGAGACTACGCTCCTGTTTCCTACATCCATCCTTCTGTTGCAACCCCACACAAAACCATAGAAGTGCAAAGCAAACCAGCAGCCAGGGTGGGACCGATCCCAAACCAAACCCCTGAGGAATTCACATTTGGGCCAGCGTGTAGCCAGAGTAATGGTCCAGACTTGTTTCTTCTCCGTGGGTGCCTGGCACCACTTGGGACATTCTGGTTTGGTTTTTAGTAAGTGGCACTCCACCCATGCCTCATTGGGGTTGAAGACACAACCACAAGAATTATACCCTATGTTAGAGCTTGTCACCCAGTGTGTACTGTAAGAACCGCTGTGCACCCACTTCATCCTGGCTGAGCAAGAATAGACCTGAGCAGTCATTCAAGCAATGCCACGGGAAGCCTGTAATGACTACCTCTGGTTCTATTTGGCTTTCTGTGGGAAGAGTGATGGCTCAGAGAGAAACAGAAACACTCGGTAAAAAAAACTACTGGTGTAGGTGGGTTTTTGTTTTCTGTTCTTGAGTTATTCCACTTGTTTTGTTATTCTGAACAAAGTCAACGAATGTGTGGTGCGGTTGTCAAAATGCACTAGTTTGTAATCCTGAAACATCTCAAAATAAAAGGTACACATACCAAACAAAGGAAATGATTATGGCCTAAATCAAAGATTGAAAGGCTTGCAAGGCTTTAATTAAAAGACTATACCACATATTATCTTGGTATACTTTCAATTACTGGCCATTTTTCAAGTGTATGCTGGAGAGTTTTGTGGTTCTCAACTCCAAGCCCATTCATTCCCACTATATATTAAAATCTGAACAGGTTACAAATATAGTTTCATTTTAGTGTGAATTAATACACATTTGATGCACCAGTGAGTATCTACAGCACCAGGATGTTGTATGTTGGATTGACTCAAAATAAACTCCCTTTCCCCACATTCATCTCAATGAAGGAACATTTCATCCGGTGCAACAGAGTGGCTCACTGATGTGATTTTGTACAGTTTTTGGAAAACAATAGAGCACTATGGCACAAAGGAAAAAGCTAAATCTGCTTTTGGATACACAGACATTACTTATTAGGTACACTTCATTGTTGTTGTTGTTTTTATCCCGAGTCTTGTTGGTAATAAGAAAATACAGAATATTGTTATCTTTGTACTTTAAAAACCTGAAATACAGCAACCTGATCAGATTTAAAATCACTATTGGCCAAGTGTGTTGACACAGACAAGGAATTTGATCTGGATGTGCAATTTAGTTAAATCCACTAAATGTAGTTTAAGGGGGGATGGGCTAAAACAAAGAAATCACCTGTTTCTGAACAGAGGCCACTGTGGCCCCAAGTGGTAATTACAGGGTAATAGCACATTGTAGTATGCAACCTGCCTGGAAGACCTGCTGAAAGCAATGATATAGTGGTACTCATGAAGCTTTTCATTTGTGCAAGCAACAAACTGTTATTTCATCTTTCAAAAGTCACAGTGTCACTTTAAGGCCCTGTGTAGATGAAGAGAAAGGCCATGCAATACGGTGTAATCCATATTTGTTTATCTGTGAATTGCAGAAATTAAATCATAAACTCCTTCCCACTACAAACACTACCCTAAGTGGAAGAGACGTGCACTCACTCTCTCTGTCACTTAACTCATCTGCTTCATCCTGTCCTTTGATGTGTTTCTCAGAGATTAGGCCGAGCTCTGAAGTTTGGCTCTTTGATTGGAGAAGATATTTACAGCACACACAAAGAGAAAGAGACATGTCTCAACCGCCGCCCACACCAAAGCTCGCTTTTGAAGGGGCAATGAGAGGAAATCCAGGGGCTGTTTGCCACCAACAGATACAGGATGAAGGAGCACTCAAGAGGAAGAGGAGGAGGATGTGAGAGTCAGAATTTATTCAACATTTTGGTAATCTTGTGTCTTTACTGGCATGATGACGAACATAAAGCCTTGTGGTTTCTCAGCACAGTGCTGGTGGGCTTTATTTTCCTCCACATTCTCATGTCAAGAAAAATCACTTGATTTCTGTAAATGATTCAGCTTTCAGACACCCACAGGACTGACGCTGAGACTCATTGCCTCCTCAACATGTTCAGCTGACTAAAAGTTGTGATGAACACTTTTTAAAAGGTGCTGAAAAAAGAGGAAACAATTGACATTTTACAAACCTTTTTTGGACCTATTGTATTGCATGAAAAGGCCTATAGAGATGTCTTTTCAAGAAGGTCTTGACACTCATAATTACATTTCAAAACTCATTCTTAGCAGATGGTGCTTTAACGAAAAGGACAATTATTTGTTACAAAAAAGGCAAAGCTTAAAAAAAATAAATAAATAATGGATACACCTAATGGACTAAGAGTTTACAGCCAAATTAGCAACTGTGGAACAGCGGTGCTTTAAGCTAAATAGTGTTTCCATGTTCACCATCTTAGTTTAGCATGTGAGCATATTTGCTAATCAGCATTTAACAGACAGTACAGCTGAGGCTGATTGGAAAGCTGAGTTTATTTTCGCAGGCAGTTGGTCATAAACCCAAATATTGGTAATTGTGAAATGGACTTGCATTGTATAGCGCATTTTCTAGTCTTCCGACCACTCAAAGCCTTGTACACTCATGCCAGCATTCACCCACACACATCCATGCACTGATGGCAGAGGCTACCACGCAAGGTGCTACTGTATGAAGGTAGATTTGTGTCTTTATTATGCAAACAAAAAAAAATGTTTTGAGAGCAAATTTTTCGTTTGTAAGTAAAAATATATAAACTGAGAGTTAGTTTTGCTTATTTAGTTTTGAGTTAGTTTTGCTTTTTTGTAACGTTAGCCCACAGTGGGCTAACGTTACATGCACGCAGAAAGTAGGGCTTCATGTCAACACAGCAGCCCTCCATGTCGTTCTTTAAAAAAAGAGACTCCACGACACTGACATCATGAATACAAAGTAAAGTGCTGCTACATTTAAAATAATTTTGACAAAACAGAGCAATATAATGTCAACTTACCTCCATGTCCTCCTCCCCGTAACCTCCCGTTAGGGTGCCAAGAGCAAGTCAAACCCACCAATAGAAACTCCTGGCTCATTCAGCAGCGTATGCCCCGCCCACTACGTCCAAACTCAACTCGTAGCTTTTCGTTTTGAGAGCGAAGTTTTTTTTTTTGAGAGCGAAGGTTGTTTTTTTTTGAGAGCGAAGGTTTTTTTTTTTGAGAGCGAAGGTTGTTTTTTTTTGAGAGCGGAGGGTTTTTTTTGAGAGCAAAGGTTTTTTTTTTTGAGAGCAAAGGTTTTTTTTCTGTGAGCAAAAGTTTTTGATTTGCAGCCAAAAATTCTAGTTTCATAAGCAAAACTAACTCTCAGTTTATATATTTTTACTTACAAACGAGAAATTTGCTCTCAAAACATTTTTTTTTGTTTGCGTAATAAAGACACAAATCTACCTTCATACTACTGCACATCAGGATCCGAAACTCACTCACATTTATACGCCGCTGACACAGCCGTCGGGAGTAATGTGGGGTTCAGTGTCTTGCCCAAGGACACTTTGACACGTGAACTGGGGGAGACGGGGATCGAACCTCCGATCTCTCATCCACAAACCAACCATTCAATAGTGGACAAATTTAAATATTGACATGCTGTTAGCGGCAGATAAAAAAAGTCCAGTTCACCAAAGTTTCTACATTTCATGGAACATGAATATCTGTACCAAATGTTATGGCCATCCATCAAAAGAATTGTGGAGATATTTCAGACTAAACCAAAGTGGTGGGCCAACTGACTGACTGCTAGAGCCACGCTAACCGTTTACATGGGAGGCAAGAGGATCTTGATGCATCTGGAACCTTTATTTTCCCAATATAGTCATCACTCTCGAACTTCTCTGCACCGCAGCTGCCATCAGCAGAGTACAGTATCTGATTTAATAACGTGTCTCTACTGTTTATGTCTCCGTGTCAGAGGGAGAGTGTGGAATGAGTCCAAGCATCATTAGAGACAAAGAGGTTCAGACAGACAGCTAAGTTTTCCTGAGTTTTTCCACAGCATACATAAGCAGTTTTCTCTCCGTTGACTGTGCTGAGTGGGGACAGCTGCAATGTCGTAATCACCCTCGATGGACAGCAGCTCTTTTCCCAAGAGAACACTCTCTCAACTCACAACTTTTGGGATTGGTTTGGATGGAAGTGTATTTGGGATGGTACACGTTCACTTTGTGTTTTTCTATTCGGAAGGCAGTAAAAGGAACAAAGACATCAGACAGTTAAATGTTTATTCACAAAAGTGTCTCAGAGGCCAGGACCTGATTCTGTCATTTGGAATTTGGATGAAACCAAACAGCCTCTATATTCAGTTCCCACTTGATGATTTTACATTGATTGAGTCAGAGGAGTGTCCCATTTCATGTAATGGTGTCCCAAAGCACGTTTTACAATCAAAGTTTGCTCTGCCAGAGTGCAGTAAATCTAGCTGTGCAGGGAGTGAAGGTTTAAATAATTTAAGAAGCAATAAACTGCAAAAAAAGAAATACTTTGTTTAAAATCTCCATATTAAAAAGTCAAAAAGAAGAAGAAATTGAGGCATTCAAACTAACTTTTGACTTCCATTAGAGACTGTCAGAATCCAAAGTGTATTAATTGAAAATGTGTTGGAACCTTTGTCTTGGGAAAAGTTATCTAAGTACACAGAATTTTCAGGCTAAGTTTTTCTTCGGTGTGCTTAATGTCAGACTCCAGTTCACATGCAGGAGGCGTGTGCTGCCTTTACTTACTAGGTGCATAAGTATAAAAAAAACAAATGACAAACAACTCAGCAGCTCTAGCTGACTAACTGAAAGACTCTTCTTTCTTCCAACAACACATTTCTTCATCTTCAATTCTTCATCAGGGTGTTTTAAATCTTTCTTTCTTTGGCATTTTAAGTAAGTTAAACATGACTTATGTAATCTCAAAAAGACAACATTTCCTTGCACCATGGTTCTTGGAAGTGCACTTTGCCATTGTCAGATGCCGACACTTGTGTCAGGGATCATTAATGCATGGTGGCATACGTTGAGGTTCCATTAAGATATTAAGGTTTGAATTGCTGTACACAATTAAACAAGTTCCAAATAAACATTTATTACATTTTACATGTTGTGGAGAGGCTGTCGTAGTTTATTTTTCCATCAAGAGGTTTCAAAGAAAACATTAACCCTGGGGAGGTCTTTTTTCAGCCTGTGGCAGTTCTCCAGATTTCAGCTAACTGGCACCCAAACACATAATACAGAAATATTTGAAGTGCCTTCGCAATGAAAAACTGATTCTTCAATAATAATAAAATGTGTAATAGGATTTTTTGATGGAAATAAACCATAAAAAAAAAAAACAGACCACAGGTCTCAATTTATGGTTCGGCAAGTTCAAACTCCAGCACTGATACCACTATGGTCTGTCTTGATGCAGGTAACCCAGCAGAAATGTGTTCTTTAATATTCACTCCAGGTAGGTTTCTCAATGCTCCAAATCACCCCCAATTAGAAAAGATAAGACAGCAGAGAAGTCTCAAAATGGCCTAAGATGGAGGATTTCTGGCTGAAAATATCTGCTGAAATGATGTCTGCATTGAGTCAAGGAAGAATCAGAAAGTCCTGGGTGGGCAATCCCCCACTTCTCTGAAGCCCTAAAAAAAAAGGGTGTTGTCAAACCCTGATTGGGCGATAGAGGAAATGCACCAAGCTGCTCTCAATTCGTAATTAGGAGCAGGGAACAGGTGATCTGAATCAACCTCCAATCAACTTAGGAGAATTGTGACGTTCAGCTAAACAAATTGGAAAGGGAAATGACAGGTACCACTGAACCCAATGATTTTAGTTCAGTCCCTATCACACCTAATGACCTGAACAGATACTCATGTCATGTTATTGATTCATGTTTTTTGATGAACACTTCCAGTAAGATTTAGGATACATTAAACCCATGAACTTTCTTGCTTATCACATGATGATCAATTTTGAAATCTTTCTGTGTGTCCTGATGATGCTTTTTGGTTATTGCACCGGATGCACATTGTTGATTAATTGATTCAACGCCTTTTTATTGATGCTGCCTGCAGTTGGCCTGAGACGTCAGTGTACTGTATAGATACGCTTTGTGTTTTCTGTTGCCGTTGTCTGTTCTGAAGTCCGAGCACATCGGCTTTGCACCTAAAAAGGAGGGATGAGAGCATTTTTCCATGGATGCTCTCCTGAAAGTAATCCAAGCGATAAACAGAAGGTTTTTTTATAATAAGTTGGATGTTCTAAATGAACATTTATGATACTCATATTTAGCCTCTTATTTTCAAGGCAGATTGAAGAAAATTTCAAATTACAGTAGCTCCATCCACAAACTTGTGAGTCTTAACGATGCCTGTTAAACATCATTCCAGTATGAACAGTGTGGGTCACGCATTTAAAAACGCACACACACGCCTCCTTGTTCACCTTGTGGCGGGCTGTTCTCATGGTGTAGACAGGGGAGACAAGGGCTCCCATTGACGGGGTCACCCTCCTCCCTGTAGGACCAGATGTTCAGAGTTAGCGGGCGGTTTGAAAATGACACACTCATTCTCGCGCCATTTTGGATTTACCACTTTTTTCCCCCTGACAGACGAGTTAAGAAGGTGAAGAAAGATAGAGGGAGAAGAAGGAGCTCAGGCAGACGTAAGTCTGCTGCATATGTAGCGGAAGAGGAAAATAGTTTCGAAATAGAAAAACTGAAAAGGACTTTGAAAAGGCGGAAAAAGTCTGCGAGCAAACTTCATCGGCTGGTCGAGGTCTTCAAGGCGTCTTCCTCTTGATATTTATGGAAGTTATTTCTCAACACCGAATAAAGACATGTGTAGGCAAAATATGCGCTGGACCATCACAGCCCTTCTGTATCACATCAAATGCAAACACACAGAAGACAGATTACAGAATGCATGCATGTCCCGCGATGTCATCCTAAAAGAGACAAGAAACAGAGGCGTTTCATTCTCTCACAGAAACAGGACAAGGTCACAAGGAGACACAGAGCAGCTGTAAACAATCTTCTGCTCCACGCTGATGGGTTTCAGATGAATATAAGTAAGAGGGGTTATGCCCTGGGTCTACATGAGGCTTTATTAAAAACACCTTCTGGTAGGAGTCATACCCACAATATATGTCAGATTGTTGATGAAAAAAAAGAAAACCATGTTCTGTCTAAACTCAGGGAAAAGAACAAAACAGTAATGAAAGTATGATTCTCGGGAAATACGTTTAATTGATTTCCTTTCTTTAGATGGGAAGATTGATATTGCTCTGATCTAAGCAAACATGACACTTTCATTTCATATTGCTTCGATCATAATTATGCTCAGCCACGTCGGAGAAAACGGCTCAGTTATTCTTACAAAGTCTTACAAGCTGGTGGCGAAACGGTAGCAAATTAGCAAAAAAATAATTGAAATCAATTCAGGTAGTTTGACATTTTGGGAAATACACTTAGATGAGAAGATTGATAATACTCTGTACTCATAAAGCTACCGCGAACAGGTGGTTATCTTTTACAAAGACACAAGACGAAGCCAAGACAAAGCAAACTGGTGGCCTGGCTCTGCCACCTCTAGCTGCTGGCTATTGTAAGCTATTGAAGATGTGATTACAAGATTAGTTGTGGACGAATCCATTCTGGAATAATGCATGAACGCAGCAAGCTAGGCTAGCTAAGCTAGGCTAGCTAAGCTAATTGCCTCCTGATTCCAGTTCTGTACTCTGAACACACAAAAATAACAATGATCTCCTTAGCTATCTCTCGGAAAGAAATAAACATATTTTCCCAAAAAGTTTGAACTAATTAAGTAATTTATTTAAGTCAAACTTTAGATATTGCAGTTTAAGTTGTTATTGAGGTCTATACAAATTGTATTCACTCAAACATTTGGCACAATCTTTCTCTTTTTTTTTTATGTAAAAAGAGCTAAGTGCTGAGAGAAATAGCCAGTTCATCACAATACAACAATTATTATCTGTATTAAACTTGGACAGTTCTCTGGTCGCGTTGCTGTAGGGCACACCATGTGTAGAGTGCCACAACAAAGTATTTGCTTCTGCTGGACACCAGATGCAGAACCACATCTGAAGTCACACTGCCTGTCTCTGGATTAGACTGCACTCTTTAATGTGGGAGGACTCGTGGTTTTGTTACCTCGTTTAATTTATTGATTTAAATGGAGGTGTCATGTTAAGAGACCTTCACTGGTATAAGGAACAAGAGTCACACAGTGTTGGGTGACGAGAACGTGACAGCATGTGACTGTAATCAACTGAACTACAAAGTAAATTAAAAGAAAGATTAAACAAGGATATCTGGACAAGATTTATATGTTTGTGGGCACCACTAACCGGTTGATGATAATGTAATTGCGTTTGTCTTTCTCAGATCTTCTGTTTTATCATCTGTTTTAACATCACTCAAATATGAGGAACTTCACTGAAAACAGAGTGACTTTAAATTAGTAAAGAGAGACCTTCAGCAGATGTTTTCCCTGCTTGTTGCACATCTGGGGGCCGTGCTCTGTTTTGAGGCCTGTTTTGTGGCCATGACAGCTCGCCAACAAAAATTAACTGAGTTCAGCATGTCTGTAAGCACAAGTCATAATGCTGCTAATCTCATCTTCTCTTATTCCTTTTTGAGTCTTAAAAGGTGGAAACGAATGGAAATGCTTCAGTATTCTGCCACTTCAAATATGATCTATTATACTGGATATTAGTTTTATAAATGTCTTTTTTTTTTCTCCCAGTAGTATTGGAAGCTATAAGGATAATTATCGGGTGGTCGTTGAATCAATCTGTCCAACCTTCTAGAACAGAATATTTTTACAACCACTGGCCAGATTGGCACACAATGTATTCTTCATATTTATTGTCCCCAGAGGATGATAATAAAGTTTTTTGTTACCCCTCAACAGGCCAAACTTTTTCCCTTCAACAGAATATACTGTGTACCAATGCCCCTCGGAGGTTGAACCCTTTATACTTTGGAAAATTTTTTCTCTCCAGCAATACTTTCAGGCCAAACTGTCAACTTTGCATACATGATATCTCGTATTCTGTCATTTTCAGTTGTTTAATGTTCATTGCAACCCTGAAGGACCTTTATAAATTATTATTTTTGTCATTGAGAGTAAGCATTCCTTACAGCTAAAGCTGCCAGTCAAATGAAGTGGAGTAAAAAAGTATAATCAAGCTGGTTTCACGTGGCCTCTTCTTAGGCAGCCGAGAGAACTTGATATGTCACGTTTTTTTTGTTTTGCTCAAATACAAAATAAATTTGGTTTTGTGCATTTACTACAATGTCTTGACAGGGGGGGCCATAAAGCCTCGGCCTGCTGGGCGAAGTTAGCGACACATTCATACACTCAATCGATCATTTCTCATTCTTTTTCAACATTTTAAATACACTGCTACCAGTAAAGTACACAGACACACAAAGCTAACGATACGGTTACGTACACACATCTGGATCCCCGTTTGTCCTTTGTCATCCAACTGGATGAAGCCAGCTCTTTTCCAGTGAAACTGAATACGTAATGCTCTCTAAGGTAATTAAGCAGGAGCATCGCAGATGTCTGACGTAGCCTTTAATGAACAATCGTTCGTTTAAGACACGTGCATTCAGGATGGACCCCCTGAGGGCCAGCTGGTTGTAGTTTACAGGACAAAGCATCTGTGCAACTTTGACCCTTGAGAATTTTGCGCCCCGCTTGACATGTTGGTAGAGTGTAATGTTCGAGAGGAGAGACAATCTCTGTTGTGAGGATCTCAGCAGGTGGGAAAGGCTACTCAGAACTCTATTATTCTTATTGAGTTGATCAGCTCATAATTTTTGCCTTTATTTTTTTTTTTTTGCCTTATTGACTGAAACGTGGAGGTCGAAGGTCTGATCTTCTAATTTGTCTTTCGATGCCACAGTGTTTGTGGGTTTAAGGTTTAATTCCCTTCAGTGGGAGACTTTGTGGAGTCACAGTATAGCCGTGCATCAGTGGGCTATAAAAGAAAAAGAAAAAGACCAAAAGAAAGGGCTGCATAGTGGCTGATCATGAAACATTTGCACTTGACATTTAATCCAATATGTCTGTAAGACCTGCATATGATGAGATATCCATGTGTATTCTTTGGCATGCATGAAATGATTATATAATTGAATTAATACCCTGCTCAAGAGAAAGAGAGTGTGTGTGTGTGTATTCAAAGGCCTGAGGTGAGGTGGAGGAATTGGCAGAGCAGCCCACAGGGTCCCGTAGAGCCGTCACGAGTCAGGAGGTTTCCTGTTTGAGCACCTCTACAACAGTTTTGTTCCAAAACCCGACTCACCGCAAAACTGAGGTGGCATAGACGCACAGAGACTCAATTATTCTTTATTCTGCTCGTTCTTCACACGAGTCTCACCCTCAGAGGCCTGAGACAACATCACGTAAAAGCTCATATAAGATGGCTGGCACTGCGCAACGCAACATTTCCTGTAGATTGTATTTTCCACATATGGTAGTGAAATATGTGGAAGCCAACAAAGAAGAACATTCAGTATAATTTCCTAATGCCAACAGCCAATATACCGGTCCAACTGCTGGCTTTGGTTTCATTTTTTAAGAAAGTGCTCCATCTTCTGGAAGTAAAAAGGAAGTGTCAGAACACAAAGACAAAGATGAAGGTTTCCATATCAAAGTTTATTGCTGACATGCATGTAGAGATCTGATGAAGTAGAAAAATATGTTTTTTATACAAACGTGTTTTTCATCTGTACAATTACGCAGTTTTCCGTATCTAGATGCCCATGTCCGACCAAGCAGCTTACAACACATATCCCATTGGGTTTAAACCACACCACGTTTCTTATCTTACAACTACTATCCTAAGTTTCCAGTTGAAACAGTCAGCAATATATCACTTATATACTGCAGACATAGGACTTCAGAAGCAGAGTGAAAATCATCATAAAAACTAAAACTTTGGAAATTAATAACATTTCACTACTTATTCAATTAAGGGGTCTATCTACTTTGCTTTGTAGTTTCCCAAAGGACCTCAACAGAGTAAATCATCTGCAAATGTTCAATCAGTTGCTCTGGCACACCTTGCAAGTTTAAAATCATGCAACAGTCACATGTTTCACACAGAGCTGAATCTCACACCATGTCCATGCTTTTCAGTCCACATTGCAGTCTACCAATACAACTCTGGAAAACAAAACATTGAACGTGGTACAATCCACTAGCTAGAAAGTGAAACACTTTTTCATTTGGGGGGGGCGAGACAAAATAACATCTACATCAAGGGTCTATTGAACCTGTAGTTACTAATCTGTAGTTGGGCATCATGGAAGATTGCGTAAGACACTTTCCACAGACAGATCAGCATCCAGCAATGGCTACGGTGTTCATTAAAAACACCCTTTTCTGATTAACAACCTAAACTACTACAATACTGCTGTATACCCATGGAATTCACATTGAGGTGGGAGAGAGCCGACCGCTCCCTTTACATATAATTCTAACTTCTGGATGTGGCGGTCGATGGCCAACGTGGCCCATAATGCACGTCAAGCGGCATGTGTTGAAACAGAGTTGCTATCTCACTGGGTGGAACTACATACAATATGACTGGCGCATTCATGATGGTACATATTTACATACTGACCAGAGAGTGCAGTTTTATGTGGGGATTTTTGGAGTAAATGATAGGAGAAAAAAAAAAAAAAAAGAAAACACACAACAAAAAAACCCTCCGATAAATCAAGATAATGTGCGAGTATCATTTTTGTTTTCTGTAAAAAATATAGCTATGCAAAGTCAGTCTTGTTATTAGTGTAGCTTAAGTTGACCACAGACTTAAAAATGGCAAGAAAAAGATTTAGGAATTAAAAAAAAAAATAGGGAAACACAAAACAAAAATCAGATGCTACTCTTTCATGAATGTGGCTGAAAATGATCAAAATGAGAACCATTGTTGGAGTTCACAACACTTCTTAAAGCTGAGAGCAGAGAGGTTTAGGGCCCCCGTTACACTGGCATAAGTTGCGCCTAGTATTTGGGGATGGGCGGTCTACACAAGAGAATAAATAAATCAACATGAAATTACAAGGAAAAAGAAAGAAAGTAAAGACATTTGAAAATATTTCAGAGCCTATGTTCATGCAATCAGTTATAAATAGGAAGAAGTCTAGATAGCCTAAAGCAGGTACCAATACGCAAAGGCATGTTGCAATGTACAGATGCCTAACAGTCACTGGTTAGTAGCTTTGCCGTGGTTTGAAGAAACCCTTTGATAAAAGACAAGAATGCATCAATAGCCAAGAAGCCCCAGCAACTAAACTTAAAAATCTATCGAGTCTGTATTTTCATTTTCCAATGAAACATTACAGATTCAATGACCGGCCACCACCTCGTCTCTCTGTACAGAGAGCCTACGTGGTGAGATAATACAAGCACGCACAAGTTGAGCTGGAGAGAAGGCTTGAGAAATGGCAAGAGAATGTGATAGTTTTCAATCTTAAAGAGAGCATTCATGGCAATCGGTAAAAACATTCAGTCAAGCCCCATCTCCGCAAAGCCGGCTCTGGTTTTCACAGTGTCTGCCACCGAGGCAGGCCAGATAACAGAACACAATGATTGGAGGTTAGCTTAAAGGGTCTGTGGCTGTCGGAAGTGAACAGCTCCACAGCTCCACAGACTCAAAGCATAGAATGACGGTTCACATTCATACTGAAAAAAAAAAAAAAAAAAAAAAAACCGAAAAAAAAAAAAAAAAAAAAACACACACTTGTCCCATTATCTTTCTTGATAAAGAGAAATCGGGAAGATGGAATACCTGGAAGCCATTTGATTCTGAATGAGGCTGTGGGTACCAGTTTCCTTGGCTAAGAGTCACTTTAAGACATGATTTTTGGCAATAGAAACATGACAGTGCTTAGATCTCCACTATAATGGCACTGAGGAAGCGTTACCATCAATATGCCTTGGCAGGGAGGATCCAACAGGGTTTCCCATTCAGTTATTGGCATTGTGACTTCCAGGTACCTCACACTAGCTGCCTAGATGCTAAAATAGATTTCCACAGGGATGAGCAAAAGCAGGAGACAATGCATTCTGCAAATATCAAAGGATGCATGTGTACATACTTTGATATTCATTATCTTCAATCCAAAGGTAGGGATGAAATGCTACTTATTAAGGTTAATATGATAAAAAGCTTATTCAGATTTTTTGAAACCACTGAAGAGGTTTCAAAGCATTATCACTCGGACAAAAAACATTAATGCTTTGTGTCACTGGTGGCATCAAGACTCCATTGTTACAATCCCTTGTCTCAAAACAGTGAGAATGGTTTACCAACAGACAAGAGAGACAGAGAGGTAGATTGATTTGAAGTCAGAGTTAGACGGGACCAGTCTCGATCATTTTCGGTACAGTAAACAATAGAGAGGAAGAGGAACGAGTGAGGAGGAGGAGGATGAGGGTGGAATGGAGGTATAGAGAAGTGACATCTGTGATCAGGTGATCTGACTTGAGGCAATACCATTAACCACTAGGAAGAGGGGTCTGCTACATGATTCTGGTCCTGTGTTGCTCAGGGGGTCCAGAGTTGACAGGGGGGTGGCGAGGAGGGGCGGGGAGTGTTACAGTAGGGAGGAATATGGGGTTTAACATCTCTTCAACACTGCAAGCAGAGCCTTGTGTTCGCCCCGTGTGGGACTGGGCCATCAGGGTGGTTGCACAGTGAGATCTGACTGTGGGTGACCTGAGGGCAAGGAACCTTTGGTTCAGATCTTCCTCCTGGCCATTCCATGTTTCGCCGGAGGATTCAGATACGAGGAGTGAAGTGTTAAATTGGCAGTTTGTTCTGGTGCCCAACTCACACCTGCTCCACCTAGCTAGCACAAAGCCCACCTACGAATGGGGATGTCTGTTCCCTGGTTCAGGCTGGGCTTCCTGGATGAGAGTTCAGTTTTGGGGCTTATCCTCCTCAGTGCTCTCTGGACTCCACAGGTCTCTGGACTCCCCGGGGAGGTCAGGGGGGGCTGCCATGGGTGGTTGGGGACTACTTCCGGAGGAAACGTTGTGCCAGGATGGCAGCATCTAGCGGGCTGACAGGCTGTGCGTCGTGGCCCAGACGCCGTACAGGTGGGATGCTGCCAAACTGCCGCTTGGTGAGAAAGCTCTTGGCCTCGTGGATAGTGTTCTTCTCTTCAGCCAACAGCAGCTGCTGGCGCATGTAGTTCTCAAACTCGTACTGTGAAGACTCTTCTATCACCTTGGCCTGAGGGGAAGAAAATGTAGTCTGTTCAATGTGCTGCAACATCTGAGCTGACTGAAATAAACATGTTCTCCAAGTTTCTCGAGGAAGTAATGAAAACATGAAGCAAAACTATAGAAATGCATAATTGCATCCAAGTAGGGCTCTTTCTTGACTAGCTGTATTTTAGCTGATCTGGATTTCTCCAACAGGCTCCATGTTCAGGTCTGTCGTGTCATGTCATAATTTACCTCTTGCAGATGTTCTGGGATATTAACGTGATCGTCAATATCCGGCACCACCTGCAGAGGGCCACTCAACGATGAAACAGACTGCCTGTTATTAGGAAAACACAACAAAGATGACGATTAACACCGGGGATCTTGCGCTTTCATCAGGATACTTATATGTGCCGACAATCTAAGTGCCTACAAAATCAAATCCTAAATGTGAAGCCAGTGGAAATCTTCACAAACTAATGGCAACTGGCAGTAGATGTTTTACGCGAATCCATTACAATTATTTCTTCAACAATAAATGACGACTTGACAATCAACACATCGGATGACATTTTCAAACATCCAGCAGGGGGCGCAATTACCATGAGGCGATGATGCCACTGAGAGACTCCAGCACCTCTCCGGCAGTCAGCCTCTGCTGAGGGTCCAACACCAGCAGCTTCCGGATCAGGCACACCGTGTTCTCCGACACACGGCCGTCCCTGTGAGGAGGTGATGGAGGACAGAAAGGGACAGTTTTTGTTTTAGTAAAATGTGACCGTTAGTCACAAAGCCACTATTGGAAGATTAGAATGGGATCTCATGTCCAAGCTGAATATGAAAATGTGGCAAACTCTCAGCAGATGTTCTGCATATAAAATCTTAAGTCACAGATGGAGTATGCAAAAACTACAGACAATTTCTCATGTTTTTTTTTTTTAATATGCCATCACTGTTAAATTCCATTGCTTTGAATACATCTAACAAATATCACATGGACAGGACAAATACTCACTCTGGGATGGAGTACTCTGCAGCCTTGATCTTGCGGAAGAGCTCTTGAGGTATGCTGTCATAAAAGGGGAACTGGCCATACAGCATGGTGAACAGGACCACGCCAAGAGCCCACATGTCACTGGGTTTACCACGGTACGGCCGACCTGGGGACGGGAAGGACAGGGGACCTGGATCAGTTTTTTGATATCAGCAAATGCCATTTGAAATGGAGACAGCAAAAGTGCTTTGTTGTACTAAAAAAAAAAAAAATTATGTATATATAATAAGCCAGAGAGTTTGAAATCAACATTTTTGCCCCGTGTGACTCAGGGGGTGATTAACCCTTTCAGTTCAATTCCTGTCATCAGGTCTAATGATTAACGAGAGGAGTAAACAAACAGAAGCCTAGACTCCATATCTATTATATTTCATAGATATTTCCAGCGACACCGCTGACTTAAAAAAAACGGGAGCTGGGACGTTTCAATCAGCCATAGATCGGCGATGAATAAAACTGGAGACGTTGAAGGTGGAGCATCGTGGCTGTGCATGACCATAGGCAGTGTTGTTACAGCCTGGCAGGCGGTAGCAACAGCAGCAGGCAATTATGTTAAAGCTTGTGACACACAAACACACAGGCGGGGGATGGGAGGGGAAGGGGGTAGATGGGAGTAGTTTCCCTCCAGTGAGTCATCTGTGCGTGAGTCACTGAAGCAGTTTAATTGTGTGCCTGTCACGTTATGCTGATATACAGGCCGAGGTTTGATCTAGTTTCTGAGTTTGTTGGAGCTTTCTGTTTGAAATTATTCTTCTCAAATCTTGTACACCGTCCAGGACTACGTTCTGGATGTGGCATTGGGTTCTACCGTGGAAGCGCCTGAGCAGCAACCCGATTGGTGCGTGGCGCTCAGGTCTGCACATTTACTGTGACAAATGAGCATTGTGAAGCTAAACAATAAAATGGATTTCTGCTTTTTTTTCCCCCCCTGCCAGACAAAGAAAATGATTCACACAAAAGAGGAAAGCAGCTTCCTCTGCAGACACATACCATGAGAAAATGCAACATCACCATAATGACACAAACAAAGACACACAAAAAAAGAAGCTGTTTCTAGCTACATCTGAAATTGCAACATAAACCCTTTATTGTTGCCCAATAACCAGAAAATCTAAACACAAGACTGTCTTCTTAACGTTACACAATGCTCTAAAAGAATGCCAGAATCCCTTCTGGACCCGGATCCACAAGGGTCTCTCTTCTAACCAGAAACCGGTGTCTGGCATTTTGTACACATATATAACGTACAGCAGACAATCGTTTTACACTTGCAGTTAATACACTTCACAACTCTACCTCACATCTTAAAAGTGAAAATCAATCAAAAAAAAGTGGGGAAGGTTTTCACACATAATCAGTTGCTGCAAAAACAGGTGTGACTGTTGGAGTGTTAGTGTTTGGAAAGTGACAAAAACTGGGTGATGCTGCCCAAAGGACAGAAAGGAGGCTTTCACTTTCTTTACTGTCTGAAAGACACCTTGTTTGATAAATAAATTGTCCTATAAAAAGAACATGCATGCAGCATATTTGTACACTCACCACTTAATACATCAGGGCTGATGTACGCCGGACTTCCTCTCTGGTCTTTCAACAGGTCGTCCTCGCTCACCAGGTGCTTTCCCAGGCAGAAGTTGGTAATGGTGATTCGGTGAGTCCTGCAAGAAGCACACAAAATGGCCGATTAATAACTTTTATATATTTCTGATTTTGAATCTAATGGACTCGAAGAGTCTCACTGCTAATTAACTCTCCTCTTTAACTTGATCAAACCATGGCAAAGCAGTCTTACTCATCATAACAAATGTAATGTAATGTGGGACACTGCACAGTCATAGCTCAAAGCATGACGTGAACACGGGCTGACAGCGATGAGAAGAACTTGCGAGCATGCCTTGTTGTTTTAATAATCTCACGGGTCACTGGGCTGAGTATCTCATCACTGCCAAAATGCAAAAGCGAGTGTGCACACCCAGTCTTCAAGAAGAAAGTCTCCCATCTTCCACGGTTAGAACTGCAGTTAAGATACAAGTCGTCTTTTTCTTTAACAATTCAACTCAAGATTCTTCATCTCAGATTCTGACCAGCATCATGCACTGACAGAGGGTCTCCATGTCCACACAATGTTCCCACAATTTCCTCAAGGGTCTGATTCAGCAGTTCCTTGTAAGTTATCTGTTGCTCTATTCCAAAATAGAAAGTGAAGCCAATCATTCCTTTGAAAAGTACAAAATTCACATTAAATTACCCAGATCTCCCGGCAACATTCCGCATCCCTGGGCTCATGGAGCAAGCGCCTTACTAGTTTCCCAAGTAACCCTGTATTGGGCTGTTAATGCATTTTACAATTTTTAGGACATAATGATTTAAATAAGGGCCAGTCAGGTGTTTGTACTGGGAAGTGGATTCATCTCAAACATAATTAGCCGCTGAGATACAGACTTCTCTTCCCTAATTTAAGTCTGTGGGGAAAAAAGTCCTTTTGGGCCCAATGGCATCATGTGACCGACCCAGAAATCTGTCAAATTTGCTTAAAATCCCAAAGCTCTTCCTGGGAGCCTCGCTCGCAGCTAAAGTGCCAACAGTGCAAACAACTGCATCAGTGCTGACAGAGCCAACAGTGTTTTCTTGAGGGGGAACTTGCTCCCATGCACTGAAAAGACACGCAAGGCCGGCCTGGCTATATAAATGAAGCGCAGAGAAGCTCGAATTACATCACACACAGAAGAGCTACTTAATTCTCTGCTCAGGTATTATTCCAATATAGCTTTACATAGAAAATAGTTATTTGCCACTGTATTAATTATCTTAATATATTGTATAAATAAATGTAGACAATAATATAAATTGCATTTAGTCGAAGTTTTCTTTAACAATAAACACTACTGTAGAACAATCCCAAATTAAATAATGAAGGAAGAAACAATGTCTCAATTTTCTCCTTACTGTGCATTTCATGTTCTTATCTCGTCCCTGTACCTTTCCATTAAGCTTTATATAAACTCTAATGCTCTACATTAAGTTTATCATCAACATCACCGTTTTAACTGATGGTCTACATCAGGCCTGAGACAAAGAAAAAAAAAAAACATGCCAGACACACTGGCACTTTAAAGTCTGAGAAGACCCAGGGATGTTACACGCAATGTTTGATTAATTTGGTTTCTGTGGAAACAACGTGGTAATATAAGATTCTTCTGAGTCATTAAGGTCAATTTAGTTTGCTTGTGGTCGAGTGAACCTAACAGCTTTAAAGACGAGGGACTATTCTATATCACTACGTTCTTTCAGCAGAGAAAGAGAAAAATAAAAAAGCTGCACTTTGACAAACACATGAGTCAACTTGTGGCTTGGGATAATTGTTCCGATGACTAAGCCTGCATGGCGATGGGTTGCCAAACGAGTATATAAAGCTCACGAAGATTTAAAATATGTACACACGCGCAACTTCAAGTGCACCCACACGATCACTCCCATGGCGAACGCGCACACAGGAAAACTCACTCAGAAGCACATGAGTGCAGACTAAAGCAGCCCCGGTCTTGAGCCTGGGCTCTCTCTTGATCACGCTCCTCACCCACATCCGCTTTCTAAAAAGCCTGAGGTCAACAGCTTCCGCTATTCTCTCCTACTTTCACACCATGCAACATCACACACACACACACACACTCATTGCTCCTATTACAGTGTCTGGAGCCAATTCCGGTCAAACACTCCATTTTCAACCAAATGCTCCAATCTCAATTTCCCCTGAGAACATTTGGTTCAAATAATTTCCAGCTACTTATATGATCAAACCCTTGAACGGCCTTTGTGATCCAAATCTCTATAACCAAGCCGTGTGATCTGCGCAGGGATGGGCCAGAACAGAGTGCAATGCTTCAAGGACCCTCGACATAAAAGCTTCCTTCATAGAGGAGCCTGTTCTTTTGTCTGTCTGCATCACGACCCGAGCTTCTATTCTTGCACCGGAGATTGGGTAAATTAAATTGCATGTTTGCCTCGTGAGGCAAGGGTCCCCGAGGACTGAAGAGAGACCACACCATCCCTGCTTCCTGCTCATGTGATCCCAGGCAAGTCAGGAAACCAGAAACCTAAACAGCCCCCATGATTTATCCTCCCCAGCCGCAACATTTTGCTGAAAATACAACAGCTGACGAGAAAAGAGGTTAAACGCAGGGCAACCTCTACAGATCATTTTCTCAGAACAGTGATTTGGAGGGTTATAGAAGTACCCAAACTTCACAGAAGCAAGTATTTCATTCTGATTTCTAAAGTTGGCATTATTGAATTATGGATACTGCTCGTCTGATATCATTGCATGTTTCAAAAATAGTTACGCAATATAACAAATTAATTCAAGGCTAATTCCAGAATAAATTATTCTGTGCCAGACAGCGAAGAAAAACAACCCCTTAACTTCTAATTTAGTGATATGGGGTAATCCATTCCTGAGACAATACAGCATATATGGTGATGCAAACTTCCACAAACCGTCTGGTAGAGATAAAAACAAGACAAAAACAGAAAGGACACCTTGCTGTGGTGCGTCTCCATCTATGGAAGTCAATACGGCTCTGACATAACAACCCTGCAGATTCATTTATGACATCCTGCTTTCATAACAGCTGGCTCTGCAAGAGGAAATTACATCATTCATGCATAAACTGCTGAGCTTGTTGATGGCATCGGTGCATTTCCCAGACTGACGACAAGCACAAGGGGAGGACAGGGGATTTTAGGAGCGGTCCGCATCTAAAATTGGCCACGTCCTTCCCATACGGACTGTGCAGTCACACACATCCAGGGTGGAGCGACGAGGGGAAACATGCAAGCAAGCAAAGTATGATGCATAAAGTAGACAGGAAAAGTGTAAAGACAAAAGGGGATATGATAAAGAGACGATAAAAAGCAGGAAAGGGACTGGGGTGTAAAAAGAAAAATAGAGAAAAAAGCAGAGGAGAGGGTAAATAAATGATGACTGTGTCCACGTGTGTGTGTGTGTGTGTGTGTGTGTGTGTGTGTGTGTGTGTGTGTGTGTGTGTGTGTGTGAGTCAGCTCGGAGCTATGGGGCCTTTGGCAGGACTCCTTTGTCTTCAGCTGGGACGGAGTGTTCCGCTTGTCTGCCCCTCTCCTTCCCACCATTACCATCACTCCCCCTCCCCCCCTCCCCTGGCCAAAACACTCCTGTTTCATCACTACTACTACTACTAGCCCTCTTGCTGCTGGTGGTGGTGGAGGCAACAGGCTCTGACCGGAGAGGTGTGTATGTGGTAAAGATAAGCCGGGAACGTGACCTCTCAATGCATGTACTCATCCCGACAGATAAATGTATGAGAAGTGACCAAGTACAGTGCGAGACCACGCCGTGATTACGCTCACTGGTGCGTGATGCAAGCGCGCTCGATGTTTGGATGTAAAAAAAAAAAAAAGGTATGTGCAGCGGGCGTAGGAGCAGAGAGAGCATTTGTGTGTCGGTGTGAAGTCATGTCCTTCCAAATGAAATGGTCGGCTTTGTGGGACGGTTGTCAGTCTTCAAGAATGTGCGCACAGACCTCTGCTGTTTCGAAAACCATCCACAGGTTCAATGCGAAATCTAGCTGAATCCTCGAAACTAGAACAAAGTACCAGATAAGCAGTAGTCAGACTGTGAAAGTGTCCGTTCTTCCCCCCCCACCGAATACAAACAGCTCTCTTAACACTCCGTGCATATGGTGTTTGGAAAAGGTTTTCCAGAGGGGTTTTCCATTCTGCAGGGCCGATCTGAACTCCAGCACTCTGTTACCTGAGGCGCACTCACCACGGCCCTGTGCGCTACGTAACATAGCTCGCTCTGCCACTGGGAACAAAGCAGTGGCATATTTCTTTGCTCTGTTTTTTTTTTCCACCAGAGTCCGGTTCACCCTCCGCTTCCAACTATCCAACCATGGGGAGTAAATCATCAGCCTTTACTCAACACAGACACGAGAGCAAGGCTTTGGGTTCCTACAACTGATCTCAATCTTAGTCTGAGAATGTGACCCCTGCTTGAATTTAAAATGCAAATGTACACTGGATACAGGCTGCTGGGGACAGCAGGACTTACTGGCAGGCCAATACAACAGACCTGGTATAATGGGAGAGGTTTTTGGGCCAGCTAACTCACTGGCAAGTTCGAATGACAGGGTGAGTTTCATCTTACCGTTTGTTCAGCACCATGTTTCCCAGCTTGAGGTCTCTGTGCACAATGTTTTTCTGCATGGAGGAAAGAAAGAGAAGAGGGGGAAAAAAAAAAAATGTTTGCTCAGATTGTGTTTTGTGAATCATTGGTATCAAAAAGATTTGTTTTTGAAAGTGGCACACGAACATGGGAGATGAGTAATCAGAAGGTAAAATGTGAGTTTAGCTAACAATAACTAAGCGATTTCTCCTACAGTTGTCGTATCCCAGCTGTTTTTATTGATAAAAAAAAAAAAAATGCACACATTTTCCTTCATGCACACCGTCAGTATGATGGAGAACACCGTTTGAGAGAAGTCAGGGTCTCAACAATAATGCTTGGTTTATACTCGCACTTGGCGCCGCAGCGCGAGCCTCCGCAGACGACACTCTAACTGTACGCTGCATTATTCTCCCAAACGCCAGAGGGCGTACAAACAAAATGAACTGTGAAGAATCAAAAAGACAACGAGTGTAACCTATAGATATGCCCTTAGACTGTAGCTGTAACCGGCAAGAAACCATAAACCAACCTCCACAATGCCGAGGAGGGATTGTAATTATCTGTAAACTCATATGCATGGACTACTGTATTTCCTATGTACAAGCCCTGTAAAGAAACAAGTCAAGTATTACATACGTACAAACAAGGTTGAATATCCTGTAAAACTATTTGATTTGGCTGGTTAAATCTATACTCAAATGAAGACCTTTTTCTAAAGCATCTCAAAACAAATTGGCCTAATTTGTATAATCCATAAATGCACCACGCGCCGGCTGTGATTACGTCATTTTCTGGCAGGCGCCTCGCTACAGCGAGTATAAACTGAGCTTAAGCCTCACCTACTTGCCCGGGGCAAGTAAAATACCACGTTGGGCTAGTAAATCTAGCAACTCACTTGCTCGATTGTGCAACTGATAGAAAAAAGCATTACACACATTGTCTTTTCCGTAGCCGCCGATGGAAGTAGCTAAGGAGTGAGCCATCTCCCTTTGTTCAAATCTCTGTTGAGAGTTGCACATGCACAGTACTGATTGGGCACGCGCGAGAAAATGGCATCGGGGAAAGACAAAGGGCAAGCGTACATTGTAATTATCCTGGAAACAGGAGTTTAGTTGGGTGGTAATAGAGGATGTGGGCAAAACTCCAGATTCATTTATTTAAATAAAAGATGACGCATGACCATTAACTTTAGTCTTTATCATTTTTTGACAAATACTAATGAATAAAACAATGTGTACGTGGGTAAAACTTTACTTTGGGCAAGTACATATCGGACTAGTGGAAAAAAATAACCAAAAACATTGACGAACCCTAGATGTGCATCTTTTGTTTCAGAAATTCTATCCTCGGCTCACCTTATGAAGGGCTTCCACCACACGCACCACATCGTAGAAGATAATGATGGCTTCGCGCTCGCTTAGTCTTTTCTCCTTTATAACGTAATGCTGGAGGTTTATTAGATCTGCCGTCTTGTCGCTGAAGTCATGAGCACACAGGCAGTCGAGCACGAGACAGATCCGCTTTTTCATCTTGCGCACTTTGTTGGCCTCCATGTCCTCCACTATTTCGTAGGCTCGATCCTGGGGGAAAACAGCAAAGAGAAGTGTGAGCGGCTATTCTTCCGAAAGGGGGAACAGAGTTGTTGATGCATTTTAGAGGCGCTTTCCAACAGTGTCCAATCAATATCGGTTGAGGCATTCATGAATGCATCAATCTGAATGGATTCCTGTACTATACCAGCTGATCAAGCTGATTCATTCAGCTTAGAAGGACACAGATTCAAACAGGGTAGAGGACATCAATCACCAGCCTGCATGTAGCCAATTAATAAGAAACAGCCACCCCTACACATAGGTTAGTGGGGATGAATAACAGAGGTCATTCCTCTAATTCTAACTACAGTCCCAAATAGCACAGTCACCACTTCTTACTGATAGCTATATCAGGCTGTCAGTTCTTTTTCTCTCAATGCAGTCAGCACCTCTGAAAGGTGTACATTATTAACTGGTTCAGTCACAGTGAGATGCACTATAATAACCAATATCAATATTGCAGGCCTAAATTAATCAGAGTGCATGGCTCAATGCTGCTATTCTGAGAACACAGGCAGAGTGGAAGCGACAGATGTGAAAGAGAGACAAAGAAAGAAAGAGAGAAAGAGAGAGAGAAAGAAAGAGAGCCAGAGAGAGAGAGACAGAGACAGAGAGACAGAGAGACAGAGAGACAGAGAGACAGAGAAAGAAAGAAAGAGAGAGAGAGAGAGGACATTAGCAGATGGAACAATAACAAAGTTAAAGGAGGAGGCAAACGGGAAGACAGGTGAGGGGTGGGGGTGGGTCATTGTGAATGGATGGGGCTGTGAATAGAGAATGACTTCAGCTAAATATGGCTTTTAAAATGGTGCTCCCACTTCTCCCATGAAACAACCCTGATAAGGAAAATACAAGCAGCTGCTGAAAAAACAAGCTCACCTCTTCTGTTACTGGGCCGATAGCAGCATGGTGTTACTTGTACTTACATGGTGATGCCATATTCTGAACTAAATAAAAAAGTTGCAGACACGTCTCCATGGTAATGTTGGTGTATTAAGCATTTTCAATTATACAGGAAACTCGCCCACACAGTGCTGAGTAATACACCGTAAACTCAAAGACACACACACACACACACACACCACCCCCTCCTCCCCCCCGTTTGTCCACGATATTAATTATTTGACTTATGATATACTATGCACCCGTCAACAGAAATGGGACTTAATTGCCAAATGTGTGCAGGTGTCAGTCTACCTGAAAGAGGCCGTGGTGGTGGACCACCCCATCCTGGTTGTGCAGCAGAGAAAGGAGAGAGTACTCTGTGTGCAGCAGCATCTTCCCCTGCCTCTCCTCCTGAGTCTCCCCTGCAGAGTCCGCTCGTTCTTCCAGCGTAAGGATCTGCCGTAACCACACACACACACGAGAACAAACATTAGAGGCCACAAGACTCGAGCTCATACCGGATCAGACAGCAGAAAGAGAGCTTTAACCATTTAGTATGAAGCTGATCTTCAGTCCTGACAATACAGCGTTTAAATAACGGAAGGCATTACAGTAAGATACATCTGCTTAGCATTTAACAGGAAGTTACAATCCGTGCAGGAGATGGTGTAAGAGGTTTGCAGCTTTAAATCAGCGGCTCATATGTGAAGCAAACAAGCTGTGCAGCAGACACTGAGGCGCTGTAGTCACGGGTATGACTCACTACATGGTCGTGGGGGTTAAAAGTCGACATTCCAGGTGGGGCGCTACCTTCCTTTCCCCCCCACCTCCTCTCTATAGCCCCCTCCCATGTGTAATTAGATAGGCCCAATAAACAGTTTGCCCAGGTGAGGTTTAGTTGTTTGCACCAGACAGAAACAGGGGACCATAAAATGAACACTAACAAAGGAAGGTCAAAGGTTCAGATGTCTGGGACATCATAGCGTTGAATTAAAAAAAAAAAAATGTCATGCATGTGCTTAACTGATTGCGTTTGTGAGAAAGAGAACCCCCAAAAATGTGCCAAACCAAGAACGACTTACTTTGAGCTGATAGAAGTCATCGGTGCCGTCCTTTCTGGCCAGACATTGCACTATGCTGGGCACTGGTGAGTTGCCCAGGCGAGGCCCTGCAAGGTTAAGAAAAAGGAACAGCTGCATGACCAAAAGGCAGGCTACATGCCGGAGTGTGTGCTCTCCCTGCAACTCATTAAAGGCTGCATGTGCACGTACCCATTAACACCCCTGGTGTAATGTTTTCTTTGGCACTCTGCATTGCAAATAGAAGTTGTGTAGTAGAAAACATGCAAGTTTGAGAGAAAGGCAGAGACACATTTTCCAGAGGGAGGAAATAACCTTGGTCAAACACAGACTGGGACCTTGCTGGCCGATGTCAGCGGGATCAGCAAAATGCTTCACATTCTTCTCACACACACACACACACACACACACACACACACACACACACACACACACACACACACACACACACACACACACACACACACACACACACACACACACACACACACACACACACACACACCTTTTGGGGCTTATGCAAAAAGAAAGTTTCTTCCTTACCAAGGATGAAGGGCCCAGCTCTCTTGGCGTTATTGCCGGATATCCCAGGACATTGAAGCTTGCTGGCCCTGCCTGACGTCTCTCCAGCCCCCCTCTCTGACGAGCGCCGCTTGGACATACTGGAGCTATGCAGGGGAATAAATCGGATTAGTACACAGGATAAAGATAGTCAAGTTGAACGTTAAGTGCATACACGTGGCCGCATGGACACAACTCTGAAAATCGATTACGAAATAAATAGCAGCCGTAATCCGTAACCAAGCAGTGGCTTTATAAACAAGTCTGTTTAGAAAGAAAGACTACCCAGAGATTCAGCAGTAGTACTACAGAATGCACCGATTAGTGACTAGAAGAGAAAGGAGGTAAACTTCAGGGCAGCTCCTCCCAGCCTATTTTAAATATCCCTCCCACACATTTACCAACACCTCAGTGTGAATGTGAGGCCATTACGGCTCCATTCAGAATGATGGCGTCAAGGGTGACACCTCAGATTCAATATCCCCAACAGGCAATGGGAATGTGCCACAATCTGCAATTTAAATAGAGAATGCTGTCATATAAAGGCATGACACTAGCACACGATTCTTCTTTTTTATAAAAACACATTTTTTTATTTGAGTCTCAGCACTGAACCACAGATCCGTCTCCAGTTTTTCCTGCTGCAGTGGACATGGGTTTAGAAAAATCATTCCGCTCTTAATCTGCATGTTTTATCTCAAAATCTGTACAGCCAGCTTATCTGGCATACCTTCCTCTGAAAGGATATGCGTGTTCGAACAAGGCCAAAAAAAAAAAAAAAAAAAGCCAAGCCCTTACACTATGATAAGGAAATAGATTCACATGCCAGAGGGACCAGTGACACAGTGTGACACATCATCATTACAAACTACTTTAACTGCCACAGCAGATCTACCTCCCAGAATTCAGAGAGCAAGAGGTATGCTTTGTTTACTGACCGAGTTCCTATGTGACGAAACCCCATCTGTTTCCCGTAACAGGGAAGTAGTGCCTTGAACCGAGAGGAATGATTCACCCTGCTGTCGTCCTCACTTTCCATTGGACAGAAATGCTTCACTGCCCAGGTGATGACACCAATAAAAGTAATACAAATGTACCACCAAGCCTCTGGCATGCACCATATCAACTGGAAAAAAATAATAAAATAATCACCTTCATAAAAGTTACATCCACAACACAGGCAACACACATATCTGAAGTAAAAATGTCACTAACTGATAGCAGTGGTGTGCATATTTTAGCCAACTTAAGAGAGGTGATTCAGACTAACAACATCCAAAATACCTCATAAACTGCAAACTAAACATTGAGCCCAAAACAACTTCAGGATATGCAACCAGTCTTGCAAACGGAACAAACTAGGGAAATGAAATATTCTTAATGAATTAGGCCATCTTCCTGTTTCAAAACTAATCGTGCGCCACTCGCCAGTTGGCGTTTTTGGGCAGAGAGGAGGCAGGACAGTTGGCAGTCAGTATGGGCTGGTAAGAATTCTCACTTCCATGAGGCTTTTTGTGATCCCAGACAGCAGACAGTGTCATCATCATGTCTCTCGCCCATCTGTCTCCATCTCCTCCAGTCATCACCCACTGAGTCTGATGAGCTGAGGTTTTCTGACAGCATTTATGGCACAAGCCAGGGTGACACCGTCGCCCTGCCAATAGTAAGAGAGCATCTTACTCTAGAGCGTGCAAGGCAAAGCAATGGATAATCAACCGCTGCAATTTATGAGGCTCCTGGGAAAGAAAATGATTCAACTTTTTTCATCCTGCGGCCAAAGTGGTTGGCAGAATTGAAAATGTACATACTGCTCCCATTGATGCAAGAGTCATTTTAAATTGTTGGTTGAGTGCTAGAAAGGCTGATAGATTGAGACAAATACGCAGACAGAGCCTAAACTAAGAGCCATTTCTAACGAGGTGATCTGTGATTGTACCTTTCAACAGTCAGTTTAGAAAAAACTACATACTAATCCATGCACCTAAAAAAAAAAAAAAGAACACTAATCTGATCCAACTAATACACAACACACAGTAAATGGTCCCATGGCCATTCATCTACCTACTAAACACCAGCTATATTGCTGTGGAGCCAACCCCTGACACATCTCAAAAGCAAAAGGTCAACACAACCAACTAATGCACACTGACCTAAATGACATCAGCGCAATGACAGCACAGAGCTATCTTTTTCTGACACTGCTGTGCCTCTCTGCACAGCAGTGATCTGGCAAGCAAGACTGCCTCTGCCTCTGACTGTACCAGAGGGAGGACAAGAACAGATACAGCCTCTGAATCATATCACACAAAAGGAGGAGAGACACGCTGCCGGTGCCCACGAGAAATGTGGGCTCCTGAAATAGTATCTGAACAAAACAACCACGTAGGTGTCTCAGGATCCACCCACCCAGACTCCATGCCACTTGTCTGGCTCCGCGAGAACAGCTTGATTGCAAAATCTAGATAGTATCAGGACGGACAAAGACGGCATAAGGACACCAGAGCAGGTAGTAAATATGAAAGTCTATAGCCAAATCTGGAGCGATCATAAAGCCAGAGAGATGGTGGGATTAAACTAAATAAAAAAAATCAATGAATCCACAAATAGATGAAACACAAAAGCCAGGACAAAGAGGTAAGGCAACTCGGAAGGTCACACAGGCTTCAATCCTGGTGCTTGAATGAAATGTCAATCATTCATGTCGACACACACACACACACACACACACACATCTACGGCTATCAAGCCGAACCATGACGGCAGTTGTTGACTACATTATTGCAATAACAACGTCCTTAAACCGCACAACAAGTCCACGGACGCAAGGTCACATTATAAATGACAAGACGGAAATAATTACAAACGCACAGACGGACTGTCACACGTTGATTGGTGCCATTTTGCGACCGCCAGGTCTGGACACCGTTCAGCAGAGTAACGCCAAGCGAAACGAGCCGTTAAAACCGCTGACGTTATGCTTCGCAACTTGTGCAACAAACACAGCACAACCACTCCGCAGGCAGCTAATAACCCGAGTAACCAGGTGCTAATGTGTTTTGCCCACAACAATTAACGCCACTATCGGACCACAGAGAGACGTTTAAAACCACGTTAAACGGCGACGCGTTAGCTAGTTAAGTGTCAGCGTCTGTCCGAAGTGGTCATTTAAGTTAAACCAACACGAACGTTACATATGTGCAATGTATATGTACGTAGGGTAATATATACACGTTTTAAAACAACAGGCGTAGCTGCACATACAGACTTAAGCTGACGCTGCCCCGGCTTCAGGCACACCGGCCACACAAAGGGGGCTCACAACACAACAAGGAGTTGGGCTTTGGTAGCAAACTAACACGGGGCAGCCGTTAGCTCGGTGACGGCTGCTTAGGCACGTATCGCGTTATTATTAAGTGCCACCGGTGTAACGAATGCTAAAGCGACGTTTACTAAAGCCACGCCGGAGGCACCGGAGCAGCCGGGGAGGCCATTTAAACCCAGTCGGTGACATTACAGCTGGCTAGCTTCGCCGGAGAGCTAGATAGCAATGCATTTCACCGCCTTGCTTACCTCGAGTTACCGCCGGGTAAAGTCTGCGTCGTCTTGCTCACAACATGGATGTTTCTTGGGTAAACGCTGTGGCGGACACGCGGAGCGTCTCGCTTTAACGGGAGAGACCGCAGAGTGTTGGTTTCGGGTTGTTTAGCCTCTGTTACTGAAATGAGCAATTAAGGAAAAGCCTCCGCTGCTCTTCGCTGATCGCATCTTTCCACAGCGACAGCGCCACCTGACAACGGAAATGACGCACACACACTTATTTGATTGACAGCTGAGACGGACCAATGCAAACACCTGTCGGATTTTTTTCCCCTCCTCCTAAATGGTTGCGCACCCATGATGACATTATTTGCATAATACAAGTTGCTAAACGAAACACATTACATCATAGTTGTTTTTACGGGAAAAAGTTTAGGACATTTAAAATAAAGTTTGTTGCACTATGAAACAACACCGATTTCATGGCCATAGTTATTTATTGTGTCATGCAAATAAATTCCAAGCACACATACCATTGTAGTGGTGCATTATTTGTCAGACAGAACATAACTTCTTACATTTAGATAATCTATAAATAAAATGTGCAACAAAAAGAAAACAAGTTTTAACAATCATCCGACCGGAGGAGAACGTCAGAAAAGATGGAACATTTTAAAAAAAAGTGTTGCCTTTATATTCTAATCTAATGAGCAATATAACATGAAATGGAATTAATCTTCAATCCTACCTTAATCACATAAAACAGCATTTTTTTCCCCAGGGAAACTATTAAACTTACCTGTTTCAATAACCAATTACTAAGGTAATTTACATGGATGTAACTGTGCAGACATCTTTGACTGTTGGTTAAAATGTTGCTTCATAGAAGGCTCTCCACTGATATATCACCCACATATTGCACTTAATTCACGTCAACCATATGACTTAGTGAAAGTTGGTCAGTTACGCACAGAATTTGTGTACAAATTGCTAATAGGCAGGATGTCTTTGCTAACACACAACCCCCAATTCAGCCCACTAAAAAGGTACATTTCATGCTCATTTAGATTCAGATTAACTCTGCAAACATTGACATTTAGTAAAGCCTACCCATGTTCCCTATTTAGACTACCCGTTTAACCTTAAATTCCACCCTCAGCTCGCAGTTTCATACCAGTAGGCAGGTGTGACAGAGAGGGCAACCGAAATGGCAAAGGCTTATTTGAGTTGCACTCGTCTTCCTGCATTGACTCAGCAGAGCATATGGCCCCCGGCCACATGAAACACTTGTCAGCCTGTGGCTTTACAGTGTCCTGCCCACAGTCTTTCAAGAGGAAACTGAATCATAACTCGAATGCAAGGTTTGTGAGAGAAACATATTTAAGCGTCTCTTTTTCGCATGTTTGTGGAGACTAAATTTGCTGTACATGAAAGACTTTGTTTGTAAATTCATAATTTTAACACTGCAAGTATTCCCTTTTCTAACATCTCTTTAAAATGAGTGACTATTATTCATTATCTTAGAAATTACATTTATCTTTCTTTACGAATATGCCAATAAAATAGAATTATCCTGATTATGAAATATATAAAAGCAATCTTGCAAATCTTTTTACAGGGGGACATGTTTTCTGGTGAGCCTGCTTGACTCCAGTGAACAGTCTTGCAGGGATGACTGGCATGAGCTCTGGTTTGTGGGTTTCTTTCTGCAGGTAGGTTGTATCCTCAGGGCGCGCAGTGTTTCTTGTCTCTCCTTTGCCAAGATTATTCAGAAGACTTCACCAGAATCTTCCTCCCCCGGATCAGATCAGAGAAATGTCTCAGCATGTCTTGCCTGCATGGTATGCACCGTGTTCGAGTGTGTGTGTGTGTGTGTGTGTGTGTGTGTGTGTGTGTGTATATATGTGTGTGTACGAGTATGGTTTACTGGGGGAGTGCAGACTGTCTCACTTTGACCCATCTGCAGGCAGACTGCACACAAATATCTTGCGTACAGATCGCTGTTGCTATAGCAATTTTCATTGGAGGTTCTGTGCGCGTGGACGGGAGTTTAATTGGGGATTACATTCAAGCACATTGCTTTTAATGTTCTGGTTTGGCGGTAGTTATAGCTGAATATAATCAATCACACATTTGTTGTTTTACATTTCAGTGAACCCTACACTCATACAGCAAGTGAATTTGTGAAAATAAAACTAGTGTTTTTTTTGGGGGTTTTTTTAGACAGCATGACTGCATACTAAAATGCAACGTGGTGTGGTAGTCACTTCGGACAGACCACACACAGAACATGTTTTTTAATAAAAGTCAGACAGCTCCCCCTATTGTTAGAGCTTTTAAACTGCAACAAGCTGTAACAGGGTTCATGCCATCGTTAATGCTCAATCGCATCAGTACCAAAGCCGAAGATACAGTCCATACACCATGTGTAAAAATGTATTTTTCATCTATTTATTAAAAATCCTACATACGACATTTAACAATTTACCAACTGTAGCAATATGTATACAAATAAAATAATAAATTTGAATAAATAAAGTATACAATAAACATATTTACATATTAGACAATTACTTATGTTGCATTACTCTATCATAACAACATACTTATCAATTATCAACACATTTCTGGGCCATACGTCACGACTATAGACATCACAGGATTATGAAAAATGCCTTACAAGTTGCTCGTCATACTGTTTTAAGGAAGTACAGTGTGACGCAAGCCAAACATATTTCTTACCAAAATAAAGATTTGAGGGAATTCAAATCACATTAGAAAGAGCACTTGGGTTTCCTCCGTTCCACAATATACATAATCAAATCGACTTAAACTGAGATGTATAATTAACATTTAAGATGAATGACATTGTGTGAAATTAAAGAAATATGCATTTTTTTTGTACAGGAGCGCAGACCAACTCCAAAAAAACAGTTTTTTCAATTAACACATACACATACACGTTTAACACACTGACATCGGCCCACTGTATATTTTGATGCACTGAAACATCATATTACAGTGTCTCACAGCTTAAAGCTGGGCTCACCACATTCTCTGCAGTTTAACTATGCAAATTAGCAGTTTGCAGTCGGTCATTTGACAATCGGTGGAAACACCGGCTCACGTCTGCGTTTTAAAAAGCACCCAAAGAAGAAGGATTTCTAACTGCATGTGAGGTTTCTGCAGTGTGTATGCAGGTGCAGACAGCACACTGGTCTTCAGTCGGACATACTGCTGACGATGCGTTGTGCCCCACTCCCTGGGCATATCTGTCAGGGGGCCCATGTCACAGCCCGTCCATCATGGCCAGAAGGTCATCTCCTTTGCTGCTGGAACTGGGAGATTGATCCCCAGACTCTGTGAACTCCCCCATGATCTTGGCCAGCTCTGCATTGGCCTGCTGGTCCTGAAAGACAACGGCCACCCGTTAACATGCATCTTGGATGACCCAATCACAAGTGGACATCCGTCAATCACAGTGCCAGAGTGGTCATCACAAGGACTTATAGCTCATTACAGTAAATCCTGTTAGACTGGCAAAGCCTCAAATCTCTGATCACTGACTGTATACCCACAAGTCTATCGTTGAGATGAGTAACAATCGGCCCTGATTCCAATCATGGGTGTTGATTTTTACCGGGTAAAAGACTACAATATATTTTTCCATGATTTGTCTGTCCCAGACAAACATCTTAGTTCTGAGATAAAAAAAAACAAACAAACCTTGAGTCATTCTGTGAATGGTCCTGCCCACGTCATGAGCTGTCCCAGACACTACGTCAGTTTTTTTTTTTTAAACTCATTTGATTTCATCGTAGCCAAAAACAAGATGCACTAGTTGGGACGCTTTAGAGAGCAGACGGAGATGGGAGGAGAGCAGTATCCAATCAGAGGAAAGCAGACGGTCGGAAATAAAACAAACATAATAGCTACAAAGAGTGTTAGTATGAAGTTTAGCGTTTGGCCTATTGAGTGGACACAAGAGATGGAGGGGGAGGGCCCATGACCTCTAGCCCACTCAAGCTCCATCACTGGCCTAGTAAACAAACCGGAGGTCATTTCCGGTGGGTGACTTCTTGTGTGTTTTCTATAATCATCCGCTCCTGTCGCAGATCTCCCCAAAGAGAGTAGTTGATCACAATCAATCCAGCCTGTCTGAGATCACTTGGAGCACCCTAAGGCCTACGTGACAACAGGCCGGGATAAATAAAAAAAAATGTCTTGTGTTTTGAGAAGTCTTATAGTGTGCACTTGCCCGTAGAAGACAGAAGACTGACAGTGTGGTCAGACTTTTTGTCACTAAGATTTCACTACACAAATATTGGACATCCAAATATTTCATACTAAATGGAACAGGTTGTGAGGACAGAGAACTGAGCTTTACCTTCGTTGCTTGGATGTTTATGACTCCATATAAAAGGTCACCTGGTCTTGATATTAATGCCTCTCTGTGATAAAAAAAAAAAACAAACAAACAAAAGAGTCACAATGTTAGTTGTGTAAAAAAGTTCAACAATTAAATTTTGGTATCAGTTCCATATGATCAAGTGCCATACAGCACAATGACGGTACACACACACAAAAAAAAAAAAAGGAGACTCACTCTTCTTCCTCGTCGGTGGCGAAGAGGTTGACTCGGAAGCCGCTGTCTGCACTTCCTAGCTTCTGAACTTCTAACCCTCCCATTAACTTGGCCAACAGGTTCAGCTCCTCCTTGGCGAGAGGATTGGGAACATCGTTGACCTGTTGATACACAATGGCTTGTTTACGTCAGTATGTTGGTGCTGAACCTACTGTTTACAAGATCCTTCTCCTGATAACTGTGCATTTATATATATATCTATATATATAGTTATATATAGAGTATAGTTCTGGACCAGGGTCACTTCACCAAATTCCTGCTCACGCTATCTACTGTGGACACGTAAAGAGTTAGACCAAGTCAGGGAAGGTGTTAAAGATATAACTTGTGTGCACGAAGTTTGTGCATTTATAAAATCATGAATTTTTAGAGTGCTGACAGTGAAGCCGTTTCACCTTCGTGTGCTGAGCAGAATTTTTAGATGTTCCTGACATGTGGGTTTCCACTGGGCGGCTTACACTGTACCTGGAGGACAAGACGCAAAAGAGAGAATGAACACTTCAACGCAACATGACGCCAAAGATAATCTGTCTACTTACTCATCCAGTAGGCTGTTCACAACGTAATGTAATGAAATGATGCGACATCAAACCACATAAGTTTAAATATCTAGGACTCTCAAGCGTCGTCATGACTACACCATTAAGTTAATTTGCCTTTGACTTCGTACTTCTAAATATCTCACAACCTGCACGACAGAAAATCATCAACTCACTGCCCTTTGCATTAATACAATATCACAGAGTCAAGTTCGTGCACATCTTCGGTACTTTGCAGAGTCTTACATGTTTGTGCCTAGTTTGGTGATCCTGTCTCCAAATATCTCGAAGGATCCCTCCCGGAGAGCAGCGGTGTAGTTTCCTCCGTTACTGAACTGCCGCCTGTTCACCTCTTCACCACTGCAGCTGAACATCCTGGAATTACCGGAGACAAAAACATTTAATATTATGGACGTGCATGCTTTCAATACTTTTTCTGTTCATAGCATTTTTCTTTTCCTGTGATGGAAGAAGTTCCTTGAAGTGGAACCCGGAAGACCTCTGTTGCTTTGAGTACGTTAACACACCGCTGCAGCGTGGATGTTCTACACGTCAGCTTGTTTCCTCAATGTGTCGATGTGCACATACAATCCTTAAAGGTCCCCCATATTTTTGTAGTGAGATTTTCACGTCTTGTACTATTATAAAGTGTAAGTGCTGTATAAATACTGTGAAAGTGCTGAAACGCTCAATCCATGTAGAAATAAACCGCCGTATTTAGAAACTGTGCCTCTAAATGATCCGTCAGGATTTCTGTACGGTTGTCACAACTACACAATATACAAACTATTTCACGTACACATTTTAAATGTGTCCCTGTTTATGTTGACGCTGCAATCCATTGCATGTTGGAAGTCGATGATTCAGAGTCGGTATTCCACACTTCCAATCTAAGGGAGTCCAAGTGAATCTGCACGGGAAAACATGGACGCCGGCAGCAACCACGTGTTTGCATCGTCTCTGAGCTTCACAGGCGTCAACAGAGCACCTATCACTTACCACAGCGCCACTAGCGATGAGAAACGATGTGTAAAGTCATCTTTAAATGAACAACGAGAGAATCCTATGGGGAAATATTTCTGAAAATAAAATGTAACACATTTCAAGGATCTGCGGGAACTCTTGTCATCAGAGACGGGAGGAGTAGTTTAGTACCGCATGGTCGCAAAGAAGCACAACTCAACTAAATGGAAATGGAATTAGCAGGTACTACATAAACCATTACATAAAGTAAAAAATTATGAAAAAGTAAGCCACTGTGTGCGGCGCCATGTTGCTGTGACACGAAATGTGTTTAAATCTAAATTCGAAGTCGGAAACCCCAGAGTAGTTTGGAATTCAGACTTGACTTCATTGCACTTTTTATTTATTCCGAGTTCTGAGTGCAATGCAATGCAGCATTATTTTTCCGGTTGCAGTGTTTGTGAATGACATCAGCTGACAGGAAGTAAACATGGACCCAAGCTGTTGCCTAGCAACGCAATTAAATTGAAGCGTGCTAAAATTGAGCGTTTATTCAGACAGACGCTATGAGAAAAATAAAGAGGGTTTTTTTTTTTTCTTTACATTTAAGTTCTCGTAAAAAACAAAAATACAAGTATCCATGCCTGGAAATGAGCATGATATGTCTGTCTCCTTGAATCAATGTGATCCAAGCTGAGCATACAACGCATCTAAAATTAGAATGTAAATTCTTGTTTAACAAAACCTCTGTAATTCCATTAGCAGCAGATAGGCCTACTTAACGAAAGATTACAGTGTTTGTGTAAGATCAGCAAGCTCATGAAAGACAAAAAAGTAAACATTAAGAACGTTGTAAGGACCAGAGGTACATTTTACAATCCAAGCCACTTGTTTGATCTCAGTCCTCACCATCATTCTTTAGAATGAACATTGTTTGGGTCGGAGTAAAAAAAAAGCCATAGGAAGTGGTACCTCATCAAGCATGGGACTTGTGTTCCATAAGGCACAGGGCCACTGGTGGGCAGTACAAAGCGGCCATTAGAGTTCTGCACTTTATCCTTGAGGAAAATAGACACCTGGCATAGAAGAAAACATAGAAACGGACTTGTGAGGAAAAGAAAAAAAAGAGAATATTATCCGGTATATTTACTCCTCATGGTTCAAATTTGTGAACAAAATTTGGACTTACTCTTATATGCATGTCTTGGAAGAAGATGAGGAGAGTTTGTCTGATCAGCTGGAATTCTCCACTAGACAAGTTTGTATACATCTAAAAATGTAAATAAAAAAAAACTGCATTTAATAACACAAACAATTAAAAAATATAACATGTGAAATCACCCTGTAGCTCGATGTATGCAATTATAATCCAAATAGTTTGACATTTAGACAACATAGTATATCACACGAAAATATTGAATCAGGAAAGTAGCCACTTCAATTGCTGGCTTGATTTGTTGACATTAATACTAGTTTTGGTCATAAGACTATGACACTTCTAACATAAAAAAATGTTTATTTCCTCATCTTGACATTTTTGTACAAAACATAATAATATAAAAAAAAAAATACTGTTTGGTGACATGTTGTGAAAGTGGAAAATCAGTTGTATACTCCAGACTGGATTAAGTATGACTAACAAACAAAAAAATATTATTTTTTTACATCTGAAGTAGTTTCCCTTTCTTCTTTATGGTATACTTAGTTTGGAGGCCTTTTTACTTTTTACTTTTTACCTCTTTTAAAATTAGACCTAGTTAACATACCACCAAAAAAAAAAAATATCAAAGAACTCAGCAAGCCATGTGTAACGTTGCGACGCGCTGTCGTCGATAACAAAACGCGAGGCGAGTGAAGTCACACGTGGCATACCTCCACGAGCTGCCGGTACGTCTCATCCACCTGGCTGAGGATGCTGGGAGTGTCCTTCACAAACTCTTTGATTGCATCCATGTGGTTGAAGGAGACGAGGAGGATGTCCTTCGGTCGGGGACAGAGAAGCACCTGGTACTTGAAAGCCATGGTCATCAAGTCATAGAGCTGTGAGGAGGGACACACGTGCGTGACGTCACGGACTCAGCCATCAAAATAAAAATCAATGCTACTGTCGTATAATAAACAGCAGGGGGAGCCACACATCACTCTGTACTTCAGAGTTACTGTTGTACTCTGTGCCTCAAGGCAACAAATTACACAATATTTGAAACACTTGTTGTATGAATACAACACCCTGATTGATATGTATATTTATACATCTGTAGCATGCTTGACTCGAAAATACTAATGTAGTGTGTATACTGAGGCGGCAACAACTGGCATCACTGTGCGATTGGTGAGAAGGTGATTAGATAGATAGATAAATACATTATTAATCCCGCAAGGGGACATTTTTTTTTCGATGTGCATGACGCAACTGAGGGCTACATCTGTACATGATGACCTACCTTGTCCATGCTGGCTTGATTGAGTCTCATTATTGAGGCGTGGGCGAGCCTGTCGAACACCGTCCGCAGGGCTTTTTTGGAGTAAAGCTCCTGTGGCTTGAAAAGCTCTTCGAGGAACTTTTTGTTGAACATGGTGGTGATGATGTCATTCATAACTATTCAGGCAAACAATAAAACAAAAACAAAAAAGTCCACAAAGAGTTAACTGAGGTTAAACTAATGTACTTTCCACACAGGTCGGCTCAGAAGCAGGCAGCATTGTAAACTATATGTT
Organism: Ophiodon elongatus; assembly: GCA_016806645.1. Taxonomy (NCBI): domain Eukaryota; kingdom Metazoa; phylum Chordata; class Actinopteri; order Perciformes; family Hexagrammidae; genus Ophiodon; species Ophiodon elongatus. The sequence goes on along the minus strand of JACSYO010000415.1, from coordinate 6,121,563 downwards.
GGCTAAAACCATTTCATCCCAAGCCTATCCCAACAGCCCTAATGAAGCAGCAGCAAGTTTGTGTTCGCACTCTCCCTTAGAAATCTTCCATTTGCTTTACGTCCATCAATCAGTTATTCTGAATATTCCACGAGCTTTTTATTTGGCTCAAGGGTGAGGCGAAGGTGATAAAACTTGAAAAATGAAACGCTGTTCTCAGCGCAGAGAAACAGTGTGGCGACCCCAGAATGAGTGTATATGAGAGTATATGCAGTACAAACAAATCCAATGCAATAGTTTTCTGGAGCCAGAGACCATTTCTTTTGTAACGATTGTCTCAGGGCATGTAGTTTATGTCATGAGGTTGCAATGCTCTTTAATTTGAGACCCAGACCAATAAAGTGTGTGGACAGGACCTGAGCATTTGAGTAACCCAACCACATGCGTGACGTAGCTGGGTGCAGCGACTGCAGAGAGACTATCTGTGAGCTGATCTGTGCACACGTGGTCGGCAGTTGTTTTATTTCTCAAACACTACTGTTTATTAAGCGCGTTGCTTCAGTCTAAGCCAAAGCAGAACGAAGAGCTACTAGTGCATCAGTGCATGATTATGCTGAAGCTCCGTAATAATACCTCTCCTTCTGTCATCCTCTATCCAGCCAGCTACTGTGAAAACTCGGTGACGTGAAAGGAGATGGATTAATGAAATGATGTTATGAAAACCAGATTGCTCAAACGACATATAACTCAAAACTTGAACAATGTTGATGTCTACCACAGTTGAACATATGCAAAAATTCTACATAGTGGAACAGCACATTTATTGACAATGGAGTATTGAGAGTCAGCAACAAATATTAAATTTACTCAGGGCTCATAATTACAGCCCTATGCAACAGCAACCGGTGTCTATGGGAGTTATGGTTTTATCAAAAATATGTTAATATATAAGACAACCAGCTGACTCATTAGTGTTAACTCTTGACCTGGCTTCATATCTATGCTTTGTATTGACTTCCTATGAATTCTGATTCCTAATTCACCAGCCAGTAAACGGACAACCCGACTGTGAAATGGATGCACCGCGAACGTTTTACTGCAGGGTGACATTCGTGCTGCTGTCAGGATGGGTGCTAAACTATTAGCTACCTTTCTTGGCTTTGTCAGCAGGGATGTTCTGAGCTCGAAGCCGCTGGTCCAGGATGTACAGCATTTCTCCGCCGAGGTTAATGAACAGCAGAGGCAGAGTTCTGGAGGACATGGTGGCGTCTGGACGGGTTGAATCTCTCCAGATTAGCAGGCAGCCCGTCGGTCGGAGCTAGCTAGAACGCTTGTTTGGTAAAGCCGCTTCTGGTTGCCAGGCCACGAAGCCAACAGCCAATCAGTGCGTTGTGATTCATGACGTGGGGCCCGGACAAGCCAGAGTCGTAAAAAGAGAGAGTCGAGTCAACTATATTGTCATGTGAGTCACGTAGTCTTAGTGCTAGATGTTGGTAGAAATCAGCACAAACAGAGAGACATAATGGCAATTCTTGATCATTAGTAGTCAATAAATTAATCAATTTACAATATTCACATAGAGCAATGACATAGGTATTTAGAATACATATATTTTGTGTTTTTTAAAAGTTAGTAAGTGTAGGATATTTAGTGGCATCTAGTGGTGGGATTGCAGATTGCAAGCAACACCACGACCCTCTGTTCACCCCTCCCTTTCCAAGCAGGACGGAGAACTACGTGGCCCTATGGTTATTTATCATTTTACATATAACTAAATATTGTTTCTAGAGCAGCAGTTATGTTTACAACAGCAAAGTGACTGTATAAAATCATTAATATCTCACTGGAAACAAATCTAAAATATCAATAAAATAAATAACATTTCTGAGTGACCCTGCGCTCCTAAAAAGGATAAGCGGTTTGGATAATGGATGGATGGATTTCTGAGTGAAGTTTATAAATGATAATAATCAACAATGACGAACACCGAGATCAGAAAGTCAGTCCTCCTCTCCTCTGTTTTTATGTTGCTTGTTTCAAATAATAAAATGCAAATTCTGATAGTTTTTGTGTCAGTTGTTACAAACTATAAAATATCTACTGGGTGCCATGGAATTTGCCACATGCATTAGTAACTTTTCCTCTAGGGCCATCATGAGGTCAAAATTTTGGTTTTGGTTTTTGATCAAATACCCAAGTGGCAACCTCAGGTTCTGAAAAGTGAAACCAATGCGGAAGCTCCTGAATCAGGTCTCACAACCCGGTAGAATTCAGGTGCCTGAGCATCTTTGAAGAAGACTGCGAATGTGAAAACTCTAAACGTGACATCCTGCTTATGTATCTTTGTTGCAAAGATACATAAGATTTGAGGAATAGTACAATCTCGGAGAATAGCTGGTATTGTAAAGTACACATTCGGATGTGACAGGATCCTGGTGAACAGTGGGTGGAGAACCAACCCGGGCTACCAGGATCTGGCTCTGAATCCAATTCTGATTGGGTAAGGTTGGTCGCTGCTCCTTTTCAGCCCAAAGTTGCTGGACCAAGTCCCTCAATTTTTTAAGTTCACTGGTCATCATTGGAGTAAGAAAGAGAGTCAGTACAAGCCCAGTGTATTCAGCACTTTAGCTTCGCAGGGAGGAACTAAGGCAAGTCAGCTTTTGTTTTAGCCAAAAAGGGAAAATATTTTTTTAAAATACTATAAAGAAACAATACTGTATATATTCATAAATATAAAATCTATTTTTTAAAAAACATATTATCTTTTAAAGTGTCCATTCCACTCTATGGGTACACCCCACGTCTCTTAATTGTATCCACGTTTCCCTCACTTGCCTCTTTTCCTTGCGTGTTAGCCCTCCCATCAGGGATGCATGGAGAGACCCAAGGAAACCATAAGAGGAGAGAGGAAACGAGGAACCGTATTAGGGTCGTTTGAGATGAGCTGCACCTTGATCAGGCGGCAGCCTCAGGGGGGCGATGACAAAAAGCTGCAGTGAAGTCGGACAGTTTCCAGCTGCCTTCAAAGAATAAACAGGAAGTCAAAGAAACAGTTACATCCTGTTAGATCCAATCTGTAGGCTACTTGTAGTTTGCGGTCCACATTCGGATTGATTTATATTTGTTTGTAAATATATATTTTAGTGGAAATGTGTGTGTATCTAGCATTGTATTCTATCCTTTATTCTTTTTATGTCTGCCTTGTAAAACACTCTGCCGCTGGTTGTGATAATAGCTCATATGAATAACCTTTATTCTTATCAACCACACAAGATGTGTTAAGATTAAACCTTTGGTGCACAACATGACACGGATGGCCAACACTCGAGTGTTAAAGATTACAAGTACACAGACAATTGAGCTTTTCAACAAAACGTGGTGTTTGTGGTTAAAACTAAGAGCCAATCAGCTCTCTGATCAGGTGACAGCCAGGCGTTTCCCATCATGCCCTGGGTCTTGCGGTCGGTGAAAAGCAGCAGAGGTGTCTGGCTCCAAAAATGTAGGCCGTCTAGTGAGGTTATCGTTGCCCATGTGTGCATGATGTCAGAGTCGGGATCAAGTCGGACACAAACAAAGACTGTATATAAGAAGACACAGATCTAATAATGAGTAGTGCATAGTGTGCAATATCAGACGCAGCGATCATGATTTCATCATGTCCGAATAAACCCTGTTCCAGCAGTGGTTCCAACCCAGAAGTCATAAGACACTGTTGAAGAAAATAATGCATATCTTTCTGATTTTTCTATTGTTCTTCTGAAATATCGAATACCTTTTACTTATAAGCCTCCAAAAAAAGATCTGCAACAGATTGTCTCAAGTGCACTCTTTATTTGAAAGAGAGAAAATATTTTCTTTATCGACAGGGTTGTACAAAATGGTCCATGCTTAAATTGAATTAATCATGTTGTGAGTGATTGAATGCAGTTTATTTACAGTAATGCAGATCAGTACGAGCACTTTGTTTTGCAAAGTTAGACAGATACACATAAGGCTACAGGTAAAATATTACAATTGATAAACTCAAATGCATTGTTCATTAGCCCCTCCTTTTTTGCAGTGTGCATGAAAGCCAGGCCCACTACAAGAATAAGCAAATTATTTCCACAATAGCTGGGCATCATCACAAATCTGATAATACTGTATATAGTGGGCCAGAATCCTTTATGTCCTCACATGATTACATTTCTCCGTTCCTGATGTGGATTTCTCGCGTCATCCTGCACACCTCGCAAAGCCCGCAGAAAAAGGTCATCAAGGCGTCATTGGTTATTGTTCCCTGAGGTGAAAAGATTGCAACAAAATCAAAACAGGGGAACATCTGCCCTCTATGAGGAAATGTACTTTCTCAACTGCAGGGAACACCCAACATTTATTTCCTCGTTTTTTGAAATCTCTTGTCTTTCACAAGAGCCAGGTATCGGAAACATGAGAATCAAAGCACCACGCGAAACGCAAGCAAGGGTCTTCGCGAAAGTTGTGATAAACATATGAATCACTTACTTGAATACCATAGGTCAGTCTCATATGAGTCCGCATGGCTGCTATGCCTCCTGGCACACAGCCCAAGCAGCAGTTTTCTCCATACTTATTAGCTGTGTAGCAGCTCAATGCAACCGGACAGATGCAACCAAGAGCACCTGCACAAAACAGTGTGTTTCATTGTAAATTTTCAAAAAGAGAAAAAAAAAAGCACGAAAGTGTGTCTTAGTATGGACGAACATGTCAAATGTAAGCATTTTGATTGGTACTCACAGACAAACAGGTCACTGAAGCAGGAGCACAGGCCTGTGCTCCACTCTCCTGTTTGGACATTTGTCCCAAAGCTGCTTGCGCCGGGTTGATTGGTGACCACTGGGTTTGACATTTTTGGATTACTGGATCTGCTTCTTGATTTTGAAGCCTGTGAGAACACATTTAAGTGTTAGTGCTGGAACAGGGCAAAAAGCTGCTGGAGATATTACATAAATCAATCTTTCCATAAACTTTCCATTGCTTATCCACATGTTTTACATGCATACTTATATGCAATATTTATTTCCAGAGTAGGTAATATCAAATATCAGAGTTTTCATTGATAAAAAAAATCAAAGGTATAGGTAAATATATTCTAGTGCTTTCCAGAAGAAGACAGAGTTCATGTGTTATTCATAATCTACAGCTCAATCAGCATTCACGAATCACCCTGCACAGCATACAATACACGTTTCATGGACTGTTTCCTTAACACAGAATGAGACACTCAGTTTGTGGGTTTTGAGAGTTCCTGTGTGAATTGATATACTAATAAATAAAAAAATATGTCACATGGCTTCCTAATTAGAAATATACTCAACACAGTCCGTGTGTAACAGCTCAGCGACTAATGTTGCTCAGAAAATATTTTGCTTTAGTATTTGAGTTTCAGACTTTACATATTTGAAATGAAAAATGAAGCATATGAAGGTGCTACTTCTGTGCTGCTTCAGTACAAAAGAAGATGTGACAGCCCATGTTAACTGGTATTGTTGCTGCCAGAAGAAGTGTATTGGTGATGCAGAACGTTTGAAGTTCTAAAGTTTAAACATTTGTAAATGTGGTCTATTAGCCACAGTTGAACTAAATTAAAAGTGAATTCTTAAGTGAATCTACTGCGAGAGGGAAAAAAAGGTGTCACTTACCAGAAGAGCCTTTCAGTGTGCAGTCCTCTCGCTCAAAGTGACAAGCTGCACACCACACAGGAAGCTGTGACGAACTCAGGCTGTGAAATGCTGGTTTGCAGACAAACTGCTGTTTCTGAGGATGACAAAGATCTCTGGTCATTCACGGTCGGACTCAAGACGATTTACGAGAACTGCTGCCGTGCTTTGGAGGCCGTCTGCGGGTCTAATCACACGCAGCTCCACATCGCGAGAACATGTATCTGTTTGGAGGCGAAGACTTCAAATGAAACGCTTTTCCAATCTCACGTTAGATCTGCACAGTTTAGTGAACGCTCACAGTAGTCAGACGCTTTCCCATCGTGCTTACATACGGCAACCACAAATGCATCATGTCCCTGTTGTCAATCAGTTTATGGTTTTAATCACGTACTATGTCATTACTGCAGTTTGCAAAAAGAATGGATGACTTTTACTCAGGACTTGAACCACTACAAAACTTTCTGATTGACTAAATAGAGTAAAATGTTAAAATGGATGTCTCAGTTATATACATATATATATATATATATACGTGCACATATATATATATATATATGTATATACATATATATATACCTACATATACAGTATATGTAGGTATATATATATACATGCACATATATATATACCTACATATACAGTATATGTAGGTATATATATATGTATGTATATATATATATACAGTATATGTAGGTATATATATATATATTTATATATATATATACCTACATATACAGTATATGTAGGTATATATATATATATATATATATGTGCATGTATATATATACCTACATATACTGTATATGTAGGTATATATTTATGTATATACATATATATATATATATATATATATATACCTACATATACAGTATATGTAGGTATATATATATGTATGTATATATATATACAGTATATGTAGGTATATATATATATAAATATATATATACCTACATATACTGTATATGTAGGTATATATATGCACACACACAGGGCTGCATTTGTCAGTATTCCAAGAGTTAGATGGGAAATAACTTGAACCATTCATGAAAAAATTGAATATAAATACAGAGCAGTCATAAAGTGGTGATGCTGATATCTCCGAAATGTATTGTTTTGTTGGTCAGCATTTGAAATTTAATGATGACTTGTAGTTAAGTTACTTGGGAAATAGTTTAAGGGTCATGTTGTACTGGATCACATTCCAGTAAGACTATTGTAACATCAGCAGACGCTCTTAAAGTTAATGCAGGGTGTTGCCATAATGTGAACTCACAAATTCTGCACAATGCCTTCAGAAAAAGGCCAACCCAATACTGAAACAGTGAGAAGTATGACTATTTTGATGGTGTATGATTTAACATAATGCAATCACTTGTTGGTCACATATCTCAGTGGTGCGTTAGTTTAATAAACGATCACACAACGGGAATTTTGTCTTTCACAGCTGATAGAGAAATACCAGAGGTAACATGTTCGACCCATAAAGAGCAGCATAGAGTGGAAAATGGAGTAAAACACTTTCCCCCCCCAATAATCTGGTTATTTGAGTTCCTTACTTTACCTAACACTTTGCACAAGTGAAATCAGTGGAAGCCGTATTTGTTTTGTGCAGATAAATCTAATTTAATCCAAAACACCTCATATAATTCATCACAGATACATTTACAAAGAAACATGTTAATATAACTTTCTGGAATATTTTATTTCAACCATCAATGTGAAAGCAAAAGTAAATAACATTGTATGATGGTAACACATGGAAAAAGGGAGCTATTTATCCACATGCCACATATCAGAAGGCGTTAAAGTGAAGATGTGAACACAAGCATGTCGAATCAGTGGTCGTAATATACAGTACGTTGTTCTTTTATTGGGTCTAAACAGCTTTTATCTTGTCTGCCTCGGTGTTTGTGGAGGCCAGACTTTGCTTCATCAGCCTCTGCTCTTCTCTCTGCTTCTGCACTGCCTTGTAGACCTGAGAAGAGACATGTGACCAGTGAGTGTCAGTGGAGCCACAAAACAACAAAACAACACCTTCCACATGTTAGTCAGTTAAATGAGTGTACACAGCGACCTACGGAAAGCTTGGCTAACGCCCTCAGACACAATATGCACTATTGTTTCCCCGAGTGTGGGATGATACTCATTAAGCGTTTAAGATATGAATCTATTGACACCATTAATATACACACGCAAATGAAACAACAAAAAAAACAAAAAAAACAACAAAAAAAAAAAACACATTTGTATCAAAGATAGAAAACATAGACGTGGACAGAATATCGGGGTCATTTGTTTGCTACCTTAATGCAGAAGGCCTTCTTGGCCACCCAGCGGCGTGTGGCCCGTCTGTAGTACTCTGGAGGGAACGTGTAGGTGATGCCCAGCTGCTCGCATACTTTCTCAAAGGCATCGTAGCTAACCAACCGAAGGTTTTTCAAAAGCTTTTTCCTTCGGTCAACAGCCATGAGCATCCGCCTCTTGTTGGCTTTGTCCTGGAATCAAATAACACATCAAAAGAATGAGAACTACACATGTGATTCAAACAGGCTAATCTGGGGGGGGGGGCATGGAAACACCAATAGAAGCTCAGTCTAAACACTCATCCATTTATGAGGAGATTCTTAATTACAAACGCAAAACAACCTCTACCATCTGTGTCAATTGCTTAACAACAATGTTTGATGTATGATGTAACGTGGAAATTTCCAACCATGACCGTGCTAAGCATGTTTTAATTTCATGTGGGGGAGTACACAGGATATCCTGTAGCACACGCATGCCTCAAACCAGAGGAAGGCACAGAGGAAATGTGTAAAGACATATTCATGCGCGAGTAAAGTGATGTGTGATATGATACGTCATCCAAGAACTTTAAAAAAAAAAAAAAAAAACGAACAAAAAAAAAAAACCTGTTTACAGAACAAGCCTTTCTGTTGAGCTGTCGGGGAGAGACGTGCTGCTTAAATGCTGCCGATTGTTGGTCCTTCACTCACCTTGTGGTGTTTTTGCAAGTGCTCCTGATAATTTCGGATTCTTGCAGTCAAAATAGCCACTGAGGAAAAAGAAAATTAAAACGGGGACTGAATCAATATACAGTTTTAAAAAAAAAAAAAAAAAAAAAAAAAACTTTACAACCTGTGTTTGTATTTTGGTGAGAACAATATCTACGACACAAAGAACGCAACTCACCCTTGACTTCCACTGAGTTGCGGTCATTCTCGTCCCTCTGGACTTTAGCAATCAGCTGTGCCTTCTTCAGCTGCAGCTTTTCACTCTGAAGACGTGAACACAGACAACCCGTTTATGAGTCTAGTTTATGAAAGTGGCATGTCGTCGACAACAACAGTGGGACGAGAGAGAGAAAGCAAGTGAAATGTGACGAGGCGATCTGAGGGAACGCGAGAACTCACATGACTCGCCAACTCCAGAGACAAAAGTCTTTTGACAACATCATCGGTCCTATCAACAGAAAAAAATACTCTAGTGTTAGAAGAAATATAACAACAATAAATATATACGAACGCAGCTTCATCATGCATTGTGAATGTACTCTGTATTTTGACTCAGTTCATGTACGGTATGAATGCGTGTTTACGTTTGAGCGAGGGGCACAGCTGCATAGTCCATCTTCAGCATCGTGGGAGGAAGATCACTGAGCTGGCTCACGGGGCCTGCAAGAAACAAAACGGTTTGGATGAAAAGCGAGCGCTTCACAACGCCAAAAACACGGTGCGGCGACAACGCGGCCTCGTACCCGTCTTCGTTTTCTTTGCAACCCGAGCATAATGTCTCACTGGCGGTGGAACAGCAAAGCCGCCTGCAGCTGAGGAGAGAGAGACAGAGAGAGGGATTGATGGAGGGAGTGATGTAAACACCAAAAGTAAAACAACTTAGACGGAGTCGTCGTAGCTAATTAGAGCCCAGAAGAGGATCAACAGCTGGTCCCTGCAGAACAGCTCAAGCTAAACTTGCAATGGGATCCAATGTTGCAAGACAAAAGGAAGACATGGCCTTTGTCAGACACACAACAAACTCAGGAGTGTATCACTGGTTACCAGCTAAGGCCGATTAGAGTTACTACAGAATTGAGTCAGGACCTCTGTGACGCAGTTTCAATAAAAAAAAAATGCATGTTGTGATCTTCCCAGAACTGCTTTGTGTGTCGAGACTTCTGTAAATCTGTTATGACACTGACTGCCATCTATTTCCAATGAGTGTGGCTATATGATAGGCAAGAAATACAGCCAAATAAATAGGCTATTTACAACATTTTCAGCCGATACTGCCCTTTGTAGATGTCCTGAAAATAATCTGATGCTATCCTAAATTTGATATCATTGCAAGTAGAAGAATCAGTGACCTTTTCGTCACACTGGAGACTTAATACAACACATTTTTGTGTTTGCAACATGCCACCTCCATTGCTGCATGCGAGACATTTCTTTGATGTTTTGCTGCGAGAGGAAAGTTACAAGCAATTGACAAGTTTGAGATGCACGATTTGAAGAGCACAACCGAGATAAGATGCATGCGCACGGCTGTCCCCCAGCCCAGATGAAACACAACATATCAGATGGTGAGAGGAAAGTGGTTTTCAATATCTAAATCATCAAAACACCAAATTATGTAATTTCCGCAAAAACACTGGCGCTTTGTGCCCTGCAGAAATCCAAGACACGCATACAGCTAACATGATGGCGCACAGCAGCTGGTCTCTCGGTGCTTTCTGTCCATTAGGACAATTAGCAGAGAGTTGTCATGCTGGTAAACATTAAGTCAAGTTGCAAGAAAACTAACTTGTGAGGCAAGCTACTTTTTTTTTTTTTTATTTCTAATGATATTGTAAGTGATTTAATTTCTGTCAAGTCTGCAACTGTTTACCCAACCAAAACTAATAATGACGTTGGGTTTAAAAAGTATTTATTTATTGACATAGGATTCGTGATTTCCCAGCATTTGTCATCTGGTAGAAGAGACAAGTGATCTGCAAGAAGATGCCGACTTGTTCTGTTGACTCAGGATGCCACAGGGTGAAAACCAGCTCTGACGTTCTAGCAGACTTGACGGGCAGATAAAAGTAGAGCTGCTCTCGATATGATCACACACACGCACACACGCGCACACACGCACACACACGTTTGGAATAACAATTCTGCGAGCCCTCTGCAGAAGAGGGAATATTGGGCAAAGAACATTTAGCAACCTATCTGCACATCCTTCCTGAGTCTGTCAGTTAGTTTCGACACGCTTCTGTCAACAGGTTGCCTGACTTTGACAGGTTGCCTGACTTTGACAGGTTGCCTGACTTTAGAGACTGCTCGCTTTTATTTGTTACTTTAGAAACATAAACCGGCAGATCATTTTTGGGATTACTCATCTACATTAACCATTCACGATCCTCCTACAAACACCTATAAATGGAATTTTTTTTGTTAGCTGTCCTTTTCTGAACAGTGCACAAGTTTTCTTTTGTCATTTTGTACTATCCCCAAAACGTTTTGGCATTCATTATTAACCAACTAATCTGCCAGCTATTTGTCTCTACTTTTGAGAATCCACTTTCCGTCTTAGCTTACTGTTCATTTCTATAATACTTTTGGTCGAACAATTGTTTAAGCAATCTCTTTTTTTTCTTCTGATTTGCAATCACTACCATTTAATTTGTTGTCCAATTATGTTTCTCCAACTGCTTTCAGTAAAGCAGTGAAGCAGACGAGAGACATCCACTCAGAGTCATGGTAATATTGGAGGCATGTTTGTAGTTTTTGATGCTGTTGAAATGTATTGCAAAAGTAGAGGTATTTCTAATATTTAACCTACCCTCACCGATATGAATGAAGGTAGATTAAATGTCACACCTTCTTTTGTCTCGGTGTGTAAAATAAACTGTCAACTGAGTGTAAATATAAATACTCCGATCATTATTCTGTATGTTTCAAGGATTCTAAGCAGCGCAGTGAACTTCAATGTCAATGCATTTTATTTAATATCCTTATTTAATGTGAATTGATAGTGATGCACGTCTTCCGTCTCAACGTCGTCGGTTGTGTTTGTTGTTACATTTTGAGTTTACTTACTTTACTTTTAATTTAATTCAGACTTTATCAAAAACTGAAAAATAAATCCAGACATCATTAATACGCGTCTTACGAGTCTACTTATTGACGATGGTGTAGTTTGTTACCCACACGACTGTTGTTGTTGTTGTTGTTGCACCTCTTACTGTTGTGAAAGAGTCTCAGACATTTAAAGCCTTCACGCTGTCTGGTACCCACTTCACTGATACAGGTATTGACAGACGGGTGACGTCAGCGTTAGACCATGTGAACAACCAGGTGTACTGGGTCAGCTAGCTAATTTCCTAAACGCATCACAGCCCTAGTTAGGGGTTTTCTCCCGGTCGCGTGCACTTACCACAGCCGACTCGCGGCACCGTTAATAAAGCCGAGCTGCATGTCCACGGTTTCACGGACACAGCGACTGACGACTTCAGAACAGCTCGCAGAGCAATGTTTGTGAACATGGTCGCCGGGATAGGTCACCAGGCCAAAAATAAACCCCACTAAAAGTATGAAAATGTGACAGTTTATCACACTCGACCCCTAGATGAGGCTCGCCATTTTGACTAGACCACACTAGCTGAGTGAGGAGCGGATCATATTCGTCCTAGGCCAAGCTAACAATCCCAGAACACATCGATTGGAAAAACAAGGGGAGATTCATTTCGGTTTCTGTCATGAAAAACAGAAGTTGACCGAGTAAGGGAGTCTTTGTTCCACTTCTGCTTTCTTTTAGCATTAAATACATTAAATCATTCTATTTACTGTATTTGAGGAGGTTTTTGTGACTTAAATTATATGGGACTTTTTAGTACAAGATAAATATAGTATAGTAGTATAAATATATCATAAAAACAACTAATATCAATATCAATGTCAATATCAATATCAATGAATCAACATAGTGTGTATATATATATATATATATATATATATATATATATATATATATATATATATATGTGTGTGTGTGTGTGTGTATGTGTGTTTTATATATATATATATATAGATATATATATAGATATCTATATATATAAAACACACACACACACACACACACACACACACACACACACACACACACACACACACACATATATATATATATATATATATATATATATATATATATATATATATATATATATATATATATATAATAGTAATGATTTGACAATTTATAGCAATACTTTGATTAAATATATTAATATGGACATATAGCTTACTGTATCAAATTGCATTTGTAGCTCATGTGTTAAATTAATGGTCCAACACAAAATTGCAAATTACAAAGAGAAAGAGGAGAGAGGAGCTAAATCAAATCAAAATACAATATAATGAAAAGCAGAATAGTACGAAGGGGAGTTGTTTAACAAATCTTGTAATTTAATCCCTAGTTCTTATAAAACTAAATGCAAATTTAAAGCAGTTTGGGTTTCACTGAAATTTTGGAGTGAATAAATAGTATAGTAGAGTCTCATTGTACCAACAAAAGTGTCCCATTTACATCAGAGTTAATCTCTAGCAAAACAGCATGTCACTATTGGGTTTATGTTGATACAAAAACATTATGTATAAATACTTCCAATTGGATTCCACTGCAGTAAAGGTTATAAGGACCTATTTGAATAAAAAATCAAAACATGGACTAATGGCCTTATAAAAAAACATTTGCCAACACCCCAGGCTGTTTTGTTGTGTGAGAACAACTGACTGTCAGTCAGCTTTTACTGGAAATTATTCTGCTTCCATTTTAAATCATATCCATTAGCTCTCGAGAACAACTTTTTTTGGCATACACGGTTGGTAAATGCTAAAAGTAGAGGTATTGTGATGAATGATCAGTCAACAGGAGCAGCCTTTTTTCTGTCTTTATACTGTTAAATTATTTTATTCAAAGAAATTGTTTTAACTGCACACTTGGCCTAAGAAAGTAGTTTTGAGAACATTGATATATAACCCCCACAACAAAATCATCCCAACAATATCAAATGTTTCTCCAGTAAAAAAGTTTATTTGTGAAAGAGGTGACATATCTACAAAGTGTAGTACGAACGAAGTATGGACATCATCATCATTATATATCAAAGTGATTTTAACATTAAATCTTGCATCATGCATTCACAGCTATGTGCTCTGCTGAATCAACTTATCACAATTGGCTCATTACAAACTCAGAACTACATGATAATCTTGTAAAGCAGTTACTCTTATAATCAGCACAAGTACTTTTAGTCAATTTCAGAATACTTCAAGGATAATGCTCGAAGAAAAGGAAAGTCATCGCACAGAATGAGTGGATCTGCCCCTATTTCAGGTACACAATCATGGGAAGGTCCAAAAAAACATTGCTCACCCGACATCCTAACACTTGCCATATTATGGTAGCACTTTGGACTGAAGGACTCTTCAGCCTCCAAGAGGGGCTGTGTGGACTCAGACCGCAGGTAGACATGCGGGTCTTTAGGTGTAGGGCTGTTGCATGGACCAGAGAAGATCACAGTAGCGTAAGGAACAGAGTCGCTGTTGGAACCAGAGTAGCCAGGGATGAATGGTGAACCACAAATGGACTCTCCCAGGTCACTGGTGTCCTCTGCACTGCTTAACCATGGGTCATCGTCCTCTTTACTTAGTTTCACAGGGAGGTCCAGGAAGCTCAGGTGGGATAGGTACGTTGGATTGGGCTCCTCATTGTCCAAGGAAAAATGGGAACCCTGCAAAAGGAAAATAAATAAGGCCTGTATTTTGACAAGTATATAATTTAAATATATACATACATAAGTATGTTACTTAAAGCAGAATTTGTTTGTTTTCTTGCGCACGTGGGTACTTTGGAACAAGCTTTAAATGATGCACTGAAATATAAAGTTACGGTGAATGTGTTAGCAAACGGTTTACTTGTTTACACCTTTTGCACACGTGGAGCAATATTATAATTCATTTGGAGTTGTGTTTTTGGTCACCTGGTGAGTCCAATATTCCCTCTCCTTTTAGCTCTGTGTTGGTCTCCAACTCCTCAGGGAAGTATTCATCTCTTTAGCTGCTAAATGCTCCAATAGGTTCACCAGCTATTTGCTAACTGTGTATGTCTGTCTGCTGTATGGTGATGGGCAAGTATTGCACAGAGGATTAATCGTAGCCTTTTTGTCAAAAAACAGTTGCATGTATTGTTGTTGGGTTGAGGAGAGTACTGAAAAAATCTACGGCTTGTAAAACCAAAATGAGCTGTAGAAAGTGGAGGCGGGGGGGGGGACTGCAGAGTTGGTGATAGTTCTCTGTGGGTTCATCATTTTGAGCAATTCCGTTGACATTACACAAATTCATTGATTCATTGTTAATATAATATATATATATATATATATATTTTAAGCTTTTGAAGTTTATTCTCTGCACCTGGGTTGACTCTGATGTCCATCTCTTGATGCTGCTATTAGCCGGATCTGGAACAGCTGGCCAAAAACGCCCTTTCAGCCTGCAAAAGAAAGAAGAATGTTTTTAGAATAAATGACACCACAGCTTCACAGCTTAAGGCAGCGTGGCAATGATCTCACCTTTTGTTGTTGGAGAAACAAGTCATGACTATGAAGATGACCATCAATAGCAGTCCAATGACAGACACAGTTACGATTGCCATAACAGCAACCGTATCTGAGAGGAGAGAAATAGACATTCCGGATGAAATATCTGCTGTGGGAATACACACTGTCATAATCTCTCTGTCGTGTCTCTAGAAAGCCACTGCCAAATGATAGTACTAACCGAAGGAATCAATTTCGAAATTAATTGTTGACCCGTTCAGGCTCCCACCAAACGTGCTAACCATCATGAAAGCTTCATACAGAGACACAGTGTTGAGGTCTCTCAGGACCACTCTCCTCTCTTTCAGGTCAGCATTCACAACTGAAAGAAGTGGAAGACATCAGATAGCATCAAGTAAATAAGAAAATGTTTGAGGACAGTTAAATTGAGATCTTTAACTTACCGTTAATGGGTCCCTTCGTATCACAGTAGAAGACTTTGTAGTTATGGATAATTCCGTTCCTTTGGTTTAAGGGTATTTCATCCCAGGTAAGCTCAACTTGTGACTTCCAGATCTTTTTAATTTGTATTTTTGGAACTATGGATGGAGCTTAAAAAAAATAAATATTGTGAGTGATTATTACAGCTATAATGAGCGATTATGCTCATGATTTGAAACCTTCAGGCCAGCAAAAAAAAAAAAAGAAATAGTAATTTCAATCCACAAGAGGGCATTATTTCATCATGTATTAGCTGTTTCTAATATATTGCACTGTTTTGTATTAAATCATGTGGTAACCTCTTTTCTCACTTCTTCAAAGTAAAAGCAGCCCAACTCTCACATCCCTGCCTGCTGTCTGTGTGATCCTCTTTGTGTCTTTGGTGACTTACCCTTTTGTCTCGAGTAGGCATTAACAGTCTGAGGAAGGCCTATCCCATCCTTAAACCTTGGATACACAGAGATCCCATAGGGCTTGTAGGGCTCAAAGCTGCCTATTGATGAGAGTGAAGAGGTTAGAGTGTATCAGTGCCCATAAGCCCCTAACAGTGTGTACATGCAGGGTGTGCACAGCAAAAAGAAGACATTGTATAAGCGTGGATTCTCGGGGTAAAGGATAAACACTAGATTAGGAAAGTCGAATAAATGTTGAGCAAAATAGGAGGGACATGGATCATAAAACCTGCAATACAAATACTATAAAACATACCTGTTATCACAAGGAGTGTCTGGTTTCTGGCAGTTAATTCAAATTGGGTGAAAAAGGGGTCTGTTTGTAACAAAGGACTCCATTCCACCACAAAACCAGTGACACCGGAAGACAGCAGGCTTCTCCACTGGACCAGCAGGGATCTGTCATCCTGAGGAACGACCGTGACGTCTGATATCACTGCACGAGCTGCAGACACAAAACACATCATACACATTGTGGGAAAATGTATTAAACTATCATATTTTAGACACTTTTTAAACCAGTTTAAGCAGGTTTAAGGTGGTCAGTTTTACCTTTAGGTCGGTAAATCCGCACTTCAGTGGGGGAGGATTTCCCTGCTGCATTAACAGCACTCAGGTACACTTTCTTTGCTCTCCCGGGAAGCTGGAAAGTACAGTAATTCTCCATCGTAGAGCACACCTTTCCATTTTCACCTGGCAGCTTTTTCACCGAGACAACGTAGGACACATTTTGGCCGTTGGCACGGAATTGTTTTGATGGCTGAAAAAAAAGTGAGAGGGCATTTTGAAGGCAGACCACACACACACACACACACTCAACAAGAGATATAACAGAAAATACATCAGCCTGTGACAGGTGTCGAGCAACATGTGATGTGTGTACCTTCCAAAACAAGAGTATGTTGAGTTGTTTGTTCATGTGATCCCCTGATACCCTCATCCACGAGTCTAGACGTCCAGTGGGAGCTGAAAAAAAAGAGACGGCTGTCAGATCAGTGGTTCGTCAGAGGCCTGCACTTCTCTCCTCACTCTTTAAAAACTAAAACTTTCCTCTATAAGACAGGTGGCTGTGGACTATGGATTCACTGCCTGAGTGTGCGGCAGAACTCAATACATCAATTCAGCCTGTGCTATAGAGCAAAGTAATGGGAGATGTAGACATGGCATTAGCATATATTGAAAAGACCAGGAAATGGAAGAAAAGGCCATAGATTGGAAAATGTTAGAGTGACTGATTGTGTCACTCTGAATTGATCTGAGCCCTACCACTCTCCAAGGTGACTCCAGACTGGCTGCTGCTCCATTCACTCCAGGGGCTCTGCTGGTATCTGACTCTAATCTGGGCGAGATACTGAGTCCCATGGAGGAGACGGCACTGGTCCACGGATCTGGTTGGTCTAACCCGGTTCACCAGGATCTATTGTGTTTTTAAGTTAAAATTTATTTCACTATTCATCAACAGGTTTCGCACCAAAGTGCTTCACAAAGACATATAAATATATACACATGTATATATAAGCTTATATACAACCATTGTGATATATATGTGCATGGCAATAGATAAAACCCAGGGAATTGGATAATAATAATAATAATAATAATGCATTTTATTTGTAACGCACTTTTCATTCAAAAGAATCTCAGAGTGCCACAGAGCCAGTACATAGTACATATTTAAAACATAATATAAAACTGGTCAAACACACTTTAAAGCCAGAGAATAAAAATGGGTCTTAAGGTGCATCTTAAAAGTATCAACAGACTGTTTAACGGCCTCCAGGAGGCTTTTCCAGAGCCAAAGAGCCGCTACAGAAAAAGCCCTGTCCTTGGCCTTTTTCCTCCATAAATGGGGCCACGGCCCACAGGCTGGATCTGAGGGTTTGGTGGTGCTGTAAGGGGTGTGAAGCTCTGAGATATATGTAGGGCCATGCCCATGAGGAGATTTGTAGACAATTAGAAGGATTTTGATGTTTATCCTGAAATGAACATGGAGCCATTGTAAGGATGCAAGGATAAAGGTGACGTGGTCTTGTTTTTTGGACTTTGTTAATAACCGGGCAGCAGCTATTTTAATTAGTTGTATACGGGAAATGCCTCGATAGAGGGAGTCCAGCCTGAAAGATATTATGGGTTTGTCTCAGAGCACATACAAATATGACTCCACGCAAGCACATTATGAACTTAAAGCCCGTGTTACTACTGCATGGTTGCTTGTAGCTACTGTGTCAAAAGTTAAAGTTAAGTTTATCTTGATACTGGAATGAATTTTACTCACTGGTTGTTCACTCCATTGGTTGCTGTCAGCAGTCGTAAGTCGGACTTCTAGGTTTAGGTGAATGTTACGCATCCAGACCTGCTGCTGAGATAAGCTCCAGCTCAGCTTTAGGCAGCCGTACCTTCTAGGCACCACTTGAATCTTCAGAATCGTTGGGCGGTCAAACTTAGCTGTGACAAAACAGTCAACAAAGCAAAAGCTGTAATTAATTTAGTTTTCCTCGCAATTCTTTTACTTTTCCTAATGTTTTGCAGAAAAAGTTCACGTTAGATTTATTCATTTGTAACAGAGCTCGGCATCAGCTTTTCCCAACAAACAAAATAAATCTGAAAGATCCAGAGGGTCATTTAACAACACTTAGGAGCTGCTCTGAATGTATTTCCAGAATCCTAGAAGCCTCTTGTAACCATCTGAATAAAAAAAGACATATTCTATCTTCTGCAAAATAAAAAAGATTTGTAACCCATTTCTCAAGTTTCGACCCGATTTCCCAGTCCAAACAAACCAACACTAACTCAAATGACTTCCCTTGAGGCAATTTGTCAGATTCACTTATCTCCTTCTGGAGCCACAAAAGACTTTATACAACCTTTTCCACATCTGTAGTAGTACACCCCAACAATAGAAACAATCAAATATTTTTTCAATAGATGCACATCTTCTATATTTCTCACCTGCACTGACAGGTTCCAAAATGATAGGCGCTGATGTTGCTTCTCCAAGTTCATTCACTGCCTTCACATAAATCTCCATATCTGAGAAGATGACAAAGCCAGAGCGAGGGATGGTATAACGGTGGACTCCTGGAAGCAGCTCATAAGTGCTGTTCTCGTTTGAATCCCTGAAATGAAATTATAATTTGGGAAACAGTTGTGCAAACTCGCAGACATATTTTGTAATCGACACTAAACATTCCTGACACAAAATTATGTTTGCTCTCTGGTAAGTGCTTCAGTGTATTCCTGGTAGATGGCATTTACGGGCAGAATATTACCATATCTGGGTGTGGAGGGTGTACTTTGTGTGCAGGTGGGTTTCCTGCTGCCCAGGGTCCCAGCTACAGGTCAGGGTGTTCGGGGTGGTGAGGTTTGTCTGACAGCTGAGGTTTTGTGGTGCTTCTGGTAGATCTAAAGAGGAGAAATAAGGCGAGGAAGCTTATGAAGTTGTTATGTTACATTATGGGGAGATAAAAGTTACACTGAACCAGGATCTAAGCAGCATATGGAAATCATGAGGATGTATTTAGTTTTCAATATTTCTTGAACTTTTTGTATCTATTTTAATTGTATTGCTAGTAGTGGTGTTTATACTGCAGATGGAAGGAAGCTTTTCTGTCACAAAGCATCTTTTTTTGTTTTTCGTACATGGTCCCTGACAAATAAATGTAATAAAACATCACACTAAACTTGTGCTTTTACAGTTGAATGCACTTTTTGTTATGTTTTTGGCCAAATTAAGTTTAGAAGTAGCTCACATAAAAAAAAAGGTGGCTTCTTTTTGGATGTGATTCATCAGTCTTCTAATACAATCTATTCTGCTTTTGCTGTAAACCTCTAAAATAAGTATCCATCTACCGATTCATTAACATGTGTCAGATCTCTTAGCTGGGGGCACAAAAAACAATACGTTTAAGTTAATTAATGTGTTCAATGTTGAAGTTTTACTCTCAACTTCTCATTTAAAGTCCTCCTTACTTAAAAAATATTTTTATCCTAGTATTCCCTTTTTTTCTGGTTTTCACTGGTGGAACATGAACAAGCTGTAACGGCAAGTTAATCTGATTATCAACGAAGAAACTTGCACAAGAAGTTTAAACCGTTCTCACATCCAGCTCTGATCTCCACTCCTCCTACTACTTGAAGAGAAGAGACCTGGACACAGCAGGTGAGGAACTCCCTGGTGTGATTGAAGCTCGGTATAACAACCTCGGAAACCCAGCCGCTCTCATTGGCCACGGAGCTGCTGGGGAGGAAACGATTGCCAAGGCGCCACACTATATGAACAGCTTGTCCAATGAGCAGAGGGCAGTCGTCTCTGATGACACAGGTGGCTGTGACAGGTGACCCCAAAGGCACCACTGAGCCGGATGTCTGGACCTTTGCACATGGTTGTATGTCATCTTCTAGCAATGAGAATGAAAATGCATTTAGATGTGCCACGTTGACGAGAATCTTAATTGTAAATGCCCAGCTTTATATTTAGTTTGGAAGAATCTCAGAGGCAGGAAAGAAAGGTGTAAAAACAATCGTCTTTGTAACGGCTGGTTAGATATTTCCATTTAGATTTGCTTCTTCATTCTGAGAGCAAACACTCACCATTTCTCGCTCCATTCACAAACACCACCAGCGCGACGATCACTGACACCGATGTGAATATCATGACAATACAACCTGTTGAGCAGCCAAATTGAAATGCATTATTCCTAAATTACAAACTTTCATGCCCTATCAACACAATATTTGAATTGCCGTTACTTCTGAGCGACACGGTGCATTGTGTGAGGGAGGTATGGACAGTAATAACGCCTGTCGCTTCAAAAGACATCATCAATACGATGTTTCAAGTGTTCGGCATTGCAGGGTGATGCGAGCAAAGATGTGATCTCCATAATGCATAACATTTCAAAATCAACGGACAGATAGAGAATGCATCCACTGCTTTTATAACGTAATAGTTGAGAGAAACCTGCAGTGCTGCCTGTGTAAGACAAATGACACACTCGTGAATATAAAAATCAACATTTATGACAGCTTGAGTCCACGTTTGTGTAAAATGATTACACAAACGATGTGACATTCCAGCTGTTACAAAATGAAATTTAAATGCTCCGCAGGCAAAATAAATAACTCTCTCCTTTTACACCATTTTATTGGAGGGATGAAACTCCTCCAAGTACACAGGAAGATTTTGATTGTCAGTTGTTAAAAAGTAACCAGCCTTGTTGGGCATGCGCTCAATAGCTGTTTGGTTATGAATCATGACCAGAAGATAGGGGGCCTTTAAGCGAAGCAGATGGGAGCAATTCTCCAGCAAATTAACTCTGATAGTAAATCAACAACCTGGTTTTTAAATTCAAGAGTCAGTTGGGACCTCAGCTTAAAAGCACAGGTGTTAAGAAGTTCAAATTAATTTTGAGGAGTGGGTTTTTGAAATACTCACCGTTACACGACCACAAAACGCTAACATTCAAATTAACTCTGGTAGTTGAGTCATAAAGGAACACCAACGAGGCACATACATGCCGTCACAGAATTTCTGTGTCTGTGTGGGAGGAAAGACAAAGCCCTTATTCATCTGGAATCATGTGGAAACAATTAGTTGTTTATTTGAATTAGTTGGTTGATAGACAGAAAGCTGACAAAAATGTTTCCCTAATAAAAAAAAGGCACATGTTAATTTACATGTAAAACACCATTTCACACAGAATCCACTGAGAAACTAACATCTAGTAGTTTTAAGTGGTGTTTCACATGTAAGACACAATGTGAAAACAAAGATTTCACATGTAATATCACATGTAATACATAATTTCACATAGGGTTCATCGCATGCAAACAGCTATTCCCGTGACAAACCACACATACAGACATGTGGTTTTTAGACATTTCACAATGTATTTTACAATATATATCACATAAAACATGAAGATCTTGAAATGTTTCAGTGACCAATGAAGCAAAAAAACGCTTAAAAAACTTGGCAAAGTTCAATTCAACTTATACTTTAAAAGACAAAAGGAATTAATTGAGATGATTTGTTATTAGATTTCCATTAAACCCGCTTCCAAGTATTTCTGGTCGAGAACAACTCTCTACCTTAGGCAGAAACGTTGAGACTGTCAATTTAGCCGATAAGGTATTGCTTTAATAATTGGTAGCTATCACTCAAACTCAGTCAGATCGCCTCAATCGGCGCACAATAACATAGAATTTGGAGAAGTTCACGTTAAAGCGATGTGAAAGAAATGGAATTTCTCCCTGTTTCTTATCAGCCGTGTGCATAAAGGCCTAAATTTCCCCAACTTTCCTTTATAGAATTTCTGCTTACTACTAATAGGTAATTGCCTGTGGCTCTGACAAAAGGCAGTCGAGATAAAGAGAGGGAGAGAGAGGGAGAGAGAGAAGAGATGTCATATTAAATTTGGAGTGTATTTTGTCAACAATCACAATTTGATACGGGACAGCATAAAATAAAACTAGATGTTTTAGGTGTGTTGGCGTATTGATGAAAATGTTATCTGGATTCATGTTTGTGTCTCAGTGAGTCATGTCACTGTGTGTAGAGGTACATGTCGCTGTAGCCAACATATGTTTCCTTTCCCGTTTCTGTTGGAGGTTACAAAACGCCCACTATCAGGATTTGGCAATATCCTTGACAGATGTGCAATGACAAACTTGCCACTATTTCCCCTTTTTGGTGATATTTCTCACACTAAGTATTGTGCTTCAAAAGAGGGAGTTGATACAAGCCATCGTTTTTGTTAGACACCTATTAATCATAGAACAGTTCCTCAAGGGTGAGCTTTAATGTCAGCAGATGTAAAAGTCCTAGACGCTAAAAAGGAGGAATGCAATCTGTTTCACTTCCCCTTTTTTAATGGATGACCAGAACATAAATAATAAGAAAATATGTTTCCTTTACCATAACATGCTAATGTTACTTTACATTTGGAAGAATGCCACAATCACAAAACAGCTGACAAAACACAGACAATTATTGTAAAAAGCAAAAAACATAATTTCTTTCAATCTTAAAAGTCTTTAATAAGTTATAATTTTAATAAGTATCTTTACTTGGAAGGTGTTGTCTTATCTTTGAATTCCTCTTTAAATCCTTAATATCTGAAGATCCTCTATATCTGTACTATTTCATGTTCGTTAAAAATGTACTGGCGCTATTAGACAGGAAACTACAAAGGATGATAAATGGCACAAGTATAATACAGAGCAGGCAAAGAAAAAAATTAATCAGACTAAGGATGCGTTGTCAATGAAATTAAGTTGAGCGGTTTCTTAAAAATGGATCAGGATGCAACTCTCCAGCCTGAACCTGTGTCATTCAGAAACAAGTTCTATGAAGTTTCCCTTTTCAAACTGGCACAAGTATCAAAATGAAAGGAGCGGCAAACCGCTTGATGTGAAGATAAAGGAGAGCCATCAGAGAGGCTTGCCACTCACCACACAGCAGCTGCAGCAGACCCAGAAAGACGAGAGGCTCTCATCAGCCCTGATAGCACTAGATGAAACAGTGTGGCTCAAAGCAGCGCAGACTGGAGGACATGTGTATGTTCGCCAAGCAGCAGCAGCAACAACATCCTTGTTTTGCATTTGTGAAACTTCACTATTTTCCAGGAAGAAACACATGACTGATGGGGCACAGTTCTGGGTAGAAAAGTGGGTTGTTTAAAGCGGGGGTGTTCTCGAGAGAAAAGAGTTAATCTATTTCTTTATTAAAATTTCTGTATTCTTTTTTTTTTTTTTTTTTTATTCTTTATTTTCCAGGATAATCCCATTGAGATTTAAAATCCCTTTTCTGAGGGAGTCCTGGACAATACAGCATGACAGTTTCACACATAAATGCACACATACCAGACTTAAAGACAAAATAGACAATACAAAACAATTTAAAACAATATAAGGAATTTCACATAAAAGAGAGAAGTAACAGACAAAAAAAAGAGCAAATTAATTAAAATTGTGCATGTTTACAAAATAATCAAGTCTAATATGACTCTGTAGCTCACACCAAGAACTTTAAAACTTTAAAATAACGTTTTCACGGTACAACAATGCATTTTTTTTCCCACATGACTGACGGTTACAGCTATAAATAAATCAACTAAAATGAATCGAATCTGGAACAAATTCATTTTTTTTTTTTTTTTACAACTGATGCTGGTTTATTTATTCATATATTATATATTGCATTTATGATTGCTGATAAATAACTAAAAACAGTCATTACAACTCAATTTGAATCAATTTAATGTGATCTCTGAACAGGCGAGGTGTCTGGCCTTTGCTTGTTTGAGAGTACGGAGGTATCTCAACTCTACTTGATGGTCTTTTTTCCCCACCAGGTGTTCATGTGGCGGCTGTCACAAACCCTATGATAAGACTCCAGGGAGCCGTCTTGAGGAATGGAGTGAGTCTGGTTCAGACTGACCCCTCTGTGTTGAGTGTGACCTTTGAAGTAACATATCTGCTGTATCAAAACGCAGTCATCTCCCTCTGTGAGCCTGTCCAAGCATTTGTCAGCATCGTAATAGAACAAGCTTCTTAAATGGGATTGTAAACTGTGCCTTGACCCCCCAAGGGCACTTCAAACTACTTGCCATATCAGGTTTATTAGCTTATTAAATTGTAAAATGATTCACTGAGACCTCATTTAAAATGGTGCACGAGGCGAGCCAGTGAGCTCACCCACTCAACTTGTAATCTCATGGCTGCATCCCTCCTCGGTCACTCTGCCACTCTCAAAAACATAATGGAAGCTAACTGTTAATCAAGTGGCGCTGGAGGAGGAATTAAATGCACACAGTGGTAGGTTTGTGAATAGGAATCAACAGGAGAAAAGAAAAGCATGCACTAATTAAAAATACATTAACTGGTTATCATGCTTTGACATATTTTGCTTGATCTTTTTTCCTAATCGGCAGTAATGAACAAAGCGCTCTCCATCAACTGGGTATTACATGCTACGTTTCAGTGAGCAGTAAAATTAGCTGAGGGCCTGGAAGCTAAGTTGAGCTGATGAAGCTTTGCTAGGTTTGATTATGGTTCTTGTACTGTACTTAATAGAATGCTGTCTCCTCTTTAGATTATTATTCACATTAGAGTTGTGACTAACCCCAAATGAGTCACTACTGGGAATACCCTCTCATATCTATCTACTATTATACAGAGAATTACAATCATTAACTGGAATCACAACTGCTGTAATCCCAACATCGGTTATTCATGGAAGCTTATATTCAAGACCCGGTGCTTTCTGCTTAAACAATGCCATCCTACTACTCCATTCAACCCCATCAGTCAAAACCAATAGACTGCACCCAAGGTTTAAGAGTAAAGCAAATTAAAGATTATTTGAGTTCTGAAAGTGTTCTCAAATCAGCCCTTTAATCTCCAACTATGAGTCAGAGATATTTACTCACAGCTGTAATTGCAACGTTTAAGTGCTTTAGTGCGTTATTAGGTGCATCACCCTTGTTGGGAAGATTGGGAGATCATAACAACATGAAACACAACAAAGAACAATAGAATTTTTTTATTTTATATATTTTAAATGGGGTATATAGCTTGTGTAAATGTGTATCAATCAATTAAAACAATGTATTTCTTGAGTGTTGGGGAATTTTTATCCACCAATGTATGATGGAATTGTATTTTTTTATGTTAAACTTTACACAAAATTCAAGCGAGAATTCAAAGTATGAAAATATAATGGAATATAATAACGTAAGGCTCTCAGGCATTCTGTATTTCTCTCAAAGATTTATTCTCCAACTTTTCTTATGTAATGTTATTTCTGCAGAGTCAACACAAGCGTCGGTGTGATTTACTCTTCTCTCCTCTTTTGTTTGAGGAATTATTCCCTTCAAAAGTCCACATCGCATCTAATCACATTAATTCATTTTAATTAATTTATAAATCCGTGGACTTTAATAGCATATGTGTGTTTCAGTAAGATTTCTGCTTATGTTTAAAACATTCTGCACATTCAAAACAAACCCCACAATGTTCTCTGAGAAGTCATGATATTTTCTACTTGAAAAAAGTTTCAATGATAAAGTCGCAATTTAATGAGAATCATCAAAGTCATAGTCATAGTATTTTAAGAAAATAATCTACCTGCCCAATAGTCTGCTGTGCCAATAAATAAAGCCCTTTGAACCTGTAATTGTTTGTCCCCTATTCGCTAATCGACAAGTTCTCAAAATCTAATGTTGAGGGCTGAAAATCATTTCAGAAAATAATAATAGGCCAAATACTGAATAATACTCATTATTTTTGCGAGGTGCGAAGAGGAAATTTAGGTGTGCTTGAGCACCCCGAAAAGGAGTCTCACAGTGCTGATGGTGCAAGCCAACATTCATGGTGGCGCTAGAGGAAAAGTCAGGGACCACCATGGCAACAGAGATATTCCAGTCTGGACCAAAGCGGTGGACCGACTGACTAACTGAATTCATACAGACTTCTGAAACTGTACGTATTCTGCAGTGAAGGCTCAGATATGATCCGTACTCGCCGCCCACATGATCAAAACCCCCAGATGGAGCGACCATATGTCCTGAGAAGTGAGAGTGTGGAAGGTGCATGTTCCTGTCACCGCTGTTAGAATCACATGTGTACGGATGCTGTTTGCATATGTGCTGAACAAAGTGTCCTGCCATATGCATTTAATTCACATAAACGTAACCTATCTATTGCGATGAGTCGCCAAGAATGATCATATAAGATTCCGATTATAATCACTTGTATATATTCCATATATACGTATTCAACATTAACGCTAGAAGACACGTAATGTGTCTACATACACCTGAGTTGTTGTTGTTGAGAGAGAGAGAGAGAGAGAGAGAGAGAGAGAGAGAGAGAGAGAGAGAGAGAGAGAGACTCAAGTCAAGCGCCGACTCACGCTCCTGCTCCTTACATGCACCCAATCCACTCCTATCTAGTACCTGTCACACGCTGGCTGCAAAATGGAATTGACTATTGATTTCCCCCTTACCACAGGTCAGTTGTGCTGGCAGGATATAGTGGGCTCACAGAGACCCACAAGAGGAGAGGAGAGGAACACCAGCAGGAAACACACACAGAACACAAAACTCACCCGGGAACAAATACACGTTCTTATTAACCACCACTGTCTGGGATTGTGTAAAGGGAGAGGGTGAAGGTTGCTTCAATAAGAGGTGTGTGTTATGCCGAGTGTGCACTGAGGATGTGGCGGAGCTTTGATCAACTGTGGTGGGATTTCTTTTGTGAGGCAGAGAAAGTTAAACAAGCGTATGTGTGAATCGTTGGTGTGTATTCCATATTTGCGTGCTAGATTTTGACAAACTGAGAAAGAGCGTCTGACACTGACACATGAGTGATTCATAACTCTTTAAAATAAAGATACAGGTCATTACCAGCTGTGACAGTGACTGTTGGAAAACTGCAGTCAGGAAACTTTACATACGTGTAGTTGAATCTCAAAATAAGGGCCGAGATCAAAGATGGCTCTAGTCCAAGCAGGGGCGGTGGAAATATTTTGGTATCAGAAGAAGGTGAAAATTACTATTGATATTTGTCAAAGCACAAAGGGTATTATTGATGTTTAAAGTGACAAGAGCACTGCCCTACCTCTCAGAGCAATTAACTACTTCGTAGCTGTTCGTTTCATTTGCCTTTTTCAAACTGCACAAAAATAGCCATTGTTCAGGGTTGTGAAGGAATAAGCAGTGCCTAAACATTTTTTTTTTAGCAAGCATGAATCTTACTGTATGAAGCAACATTTTTGATATCTTGGCCTACAGGTGGACAAAATTGTAGTTTGAAGTGATTTACGGGAGGAAGTAACACAACAATATAAAGCATTGCGGCACCACAAACTAAC
Source organism: Ophiodon elongatus (assembly GCA_016806645.1). NCBI lineage: Eukaryota > Metazoa > Chordata > Actinopteri > Perciformes > Hexagrammidae > Ophiodon > Ophiodon elongatus. The sequence goes on along the minus strand of JACSYO010000415.1, from coordinate 6,093,492 downwards.
TACAGCCTCAAAAATAACCATAAAGTAAAATCAAAACAAACAAAAGGTCCTTCCTAGTACACATCATAGTAACAAAATTGTGTGGTATGCGTTTTGAAATTACACTCTACATGTACACATGTTATTCTGGTCACCATGTGCACATCAATGTAGTTCTTCTCGTTTTTCTCCAACTAAACCGACACTAATATGGACAAACTGTCACTTCCCCCTTTCATGTGAATGATTTGTTTTCCAGGCCAACTGCTTTCTGTGAGATCTGTGTTGTCAACCATCTCTCTCCATAAAAGTTGAGGTAAACTAAATAACTGTACTGTAAACTGACGGGGAGCGGTTCTGATCTAAAGAGATGTCAGACTTATTTGTCACTTTATGCTAATATAACTTCCATCTTGCGTGTCGTGACATTAACGCAGGGAGCTGCTGGCGATATACGCTGAAAGAAAGTGCAGGCGCATATTAGGTTGCTTCAACCCACATGTTTATACACAGCAGATTCTTCTACTTGCTGCCTTTCATCGTCCATTTTTAAACCGCTGAAGGGGTCATTAACTCATTGATTGAGGGTAAGGAGGCGAACAACTGCAGGGTGTCATAGCAAAATGTGTGTGCGTGTAGCAAACGGTGACTGTGAGGACCGGCTTGAAGGGTTACCATTTCTTTAGCGTGCGATGCTCTGACATCAACATTATTCATGCTAGACATATTCTGCTTCTAGGTTCTGAATACAGCCTGACATTACCAAATGTGTGGTCTCCAGGTGGGAGACAAGCCAGCCGCTGAACGGCCTCTTTTTCCGCCTAACCTGACGTTGTGTATGATGTGTGGACACTCTTCACTGCCTTCCTTCCTGCTTCCCATGAACTGTTGATTGCTTTACATTGTTCTGTCACTCATTTCCTTATACACATTCTGGACGAGTGCTCATAACAGATTCTCTTTCTGGCTCCTGATTGGTTAATTTATGGGTTAAATCACTGAATAACCTAACCCAACAAACAGTCACACACTCAAATGTCTTTCAGTGAGGAATCAAAAGCCAGGGGTTAACCTATGAAGGTTTTATTTAATTAAATGAAAATCCACCTGTGTTTCTAGGTCCTGCTCTCCTTTGGTAAAAGGAGTGCAAGGATAAATGTTCAATATTTGCTGAGTTACATACCTTTTAAATCTAAGGTTGCATTTTTAACACCTCATCATCTCCATTTGAAATGCCAGGCAACCAGTGAAACATGCCATCATGGAAAGACCAAGATTATTTGGACAAATTAGCATTACCCCTAGTAGTACTTGCAAACAGCAGATTGTGAACAGATTAGAGGATTTGTCCAAAGCTGACCTTCTGTTAAGCGGCACCTGTGTTCAACAATGTGAGCCAAAGAGATAACTACACATTACAACCAACAGATGGCACTCTGGTAACATCCAGGCCTCAGTGACACTCATGATGAGGGGGGTAATTTCATATTCGAGAGAGAATGTAATTTTAGAGAGTTACAGGTGAAGAAGCAACAATGCAGGAGCTTGTACACATTTAAGTTGGACATAGTTTTTTTTTCTTCAACAATAAAAAAAAAAGGTTAGAGAAAACCAGACAAATATATTCTGAAATCACATTCCTCAGCAGTCACAAAATGCTTGCCTGTTAACGTTAACAACTCCTCACAGGGACACCATTTGACAAGACAGCCAAGCTATGCGTGTCAGAGTCTTTAGCTCACCGACTTACTCTAACTGGACCCGATCTTGCTTTTTAAAATCAGACGTCTGGCAACAGAGTTACCTTGAAAAAACTGTTTGACATTGAGAGGCCTGAACAGGGGATGAGCAAGACTGCCAGAGAACCTAATCCTTTTTGGTCTACCAACAGCAAGATTCTGGCTGGACGTCGCTGCTCTGTTGGGGATGCCAGACGAACGTGAGGCAGGAGCCCGTCTTACCAGGCCATATCCAGTTAGACCGCTCGGGTAAGCGCCATGACCCCTGCTTTGGGGCAGGGGGAGCCCACTCAGAGACATGTCACGTCTATTTGGGACAGACTCATCAACAACAAGGTCGTGTTCGTTGTAGACAAACGAGGGCGGCTTGTTGCGACCTTGGGGAGCCCAACGCACAAGGTCAGGCTGGCCTCGGGCTTCAGCCAGAGTTGGAGGGGCATCATGCTTGACCTCCTCAAAATTGGACTTGCGGTTAATAACTGAGCGTCCTCTGGGAAGGCTGAGCACTTGGTCGGTGGTGTAGACACTTTGAACGGGGCTGTAAGTGCCATGCAAAGTCCTGGAGTGCGTTTGTTTATGTATTCCGTCGTCTAGGGATCTCACGTCTTGTTGACTTTGTTTGTAGGAGGCCATGTTGGGTTCAGTCTCATCCAATTCAGGATCATTGTTCTTGTGAGGTTGAGGTCTGAACGGCATCATGCTGGGATGCATCCCATGGGGAGCTGCTCCGGAGAGATAAGGGGCTCCATGGACTCCAGGATAATCCAAACCCAGGGCAGCTGCACGGGCTACAACAGAACAACAAGTAGAAGTATTAACAAATTATTTATGCCGCGTGTGCTGTTTCATTGTTTTTGAAATGTCTAATATACCCGCTAATGTGTAATTATAAGAAAGTAGGAACAACAATCGAAGCACACTTCATACCTCTGGCTGTTTTAGCACAATACACACCTCCAGCTGACACGGAGTGAAGCACAACAGCGCTGCAAAAAACAACAAACACTGAAAGACAAACAGCACAGCACTGAGCAGCTATGATAGATTCTCTTTTTTAAGCACAGGAAACATCAAGTTTTTAAATACCTGAAAAAAAACACCAGTGGTACAAACATCCCTGCAGTTATGTCAGCATAAACCACACGCCAATGCAATTACTGAAGACACTTGCCACTCTTGACTTCTTTTGCAGCCACTCTGACTGCCCAAAACCCCACTCTGGCTTGATTTACTAATTACAGACAGCTGGTTGTCATAGAGACCAAACCTCAACCACTGAATCCAGTCAGCCACTGGCAAATTGCTTCATTACAGACAATTAGTTAAAAAGTTTGCTTGCAGCAGAATTTGACAAAACGAGACGTTTTCTGGTTATTTTTAACTTTAGTTAAACATTTGAAAACATGTCGGTGTGAGCAGGGGTACGGGTCAAGCCAATATTTATGGTTTAGCGCAATTTTGTAATCTCTGCAAAGGAAAAAAAAGAAGAAGAAAAAAACGTGTATATAGGTGCGAGTCGAAGCCTGTATTATCTATTCTGCAACCCTATAACATTATTAACAACATCACCTCAGAACCTTAAATTACCCGAACAGGTAGCTAATTACAACTTCTAATTCACTAGGCCTAAAACCCTGATAATGATATTCAATTTCTGCAGGATTACCATAACCACCACAAATTTAAAATGACCTCATTAAGCTTGACCTCTTTTATTAAACAAGGAACACAGAACGCATTTGGAAGCATATGTAAAGCAGTAACAGTGGGTGGTTTTTTTTATTTGTTTTTATCATAAACATGTACAGTTCAAGACTAATTGCAATAAAATGCACTATTGCTTGACTTTAAAAGAGAAAGGAGCAGAGCTTGTATTCTTGCTGCTGGTTATGCCTGAGCCAACAATGAAGCAGCTGAGAGCAGGGGAAGCATTTAATAATTCACTCAAATTATTTCTGTCAGGACTGACAAGCTAAACGGAGACTTGATTTAATTCTGTAATTGCACGTTCACCTTTACCCTGAACCCATACTTTGGTAATTAATAGGCCTGAGCTTTATTTGAAGTGTGGCGCGGCAAGTAATGGAATTTAAATTGCAGGTGATGTGAAACCAAAGATGTGAATGCCCGCTCGGCCAAGGAGCTCCTGTTATTTCCCCACCACGCTGTCACCCTGCCAAAAAGTGGCACCAACCCTAAATCAACCTGCTCCTGCACTTGAAAGGATATCTGTTGCTTAGGGTGGACTAGGCTTGTCTTGAAGTTTGCTATTAGACTTCCATACGGTGCACAGTCCTGATAAACACAGAGCCCCACACATTCAAACTGTCTGATGAACACTGGCGGTGGCGGCGTGTCCATCAGCAAAGTGTCCGTACTTCGCTCGGAGCCGGCCGACATGTCTCGGGACCCTGAAGCAGACCCGTATCCCATGTGGCCGAGGTTGAATAGCTTGACACGCAGCCTTTGGAGGCAGGTGATGCGATGTGAGGTCGGCAACAGAGGATCAGTGCTCCACCTCTCAACCCGGGGCTCGGCGGCCAGCGCCCCCGCTCCGCTCCCATCATCCCCTCTGGGCCTCATTTGTGATGAGCGGGAGGTCCGCGGTGTCATTTCCACAAGATGTTGACACAGACACAGCAGCCTCAGCGGACTGCCAAATGACCAGTGAACTCTGACACTGCAACGATACAATGTTCCGGTAATGGCTGTTTCAGTCATGAGCGTGGCGCGTAATGGGCTGCTATTAGATTCATGATGAAACCGCTCGCATTTGTTTTAGACTAATTCTCTAAACTTGTGTAAATATGTATCAGAATCAATTAGGCCTATTAATATACAGTCCTCAGAGGATTCACATCAAAGCACATAAGCACACAATCCAATTAGGAGTGTTTACTGTTTAGATTGAAATGCTCGGCGTTCCGCTCTTAAACCCAATCCGCATATCAGTAAACATTATTTGCCAGAGTGTCTTTTCCAGTGGTTGTGCGTGGGCGTATGTGTGTGTGTGTGTGTGTGTGTGTGTGTGTGTACGAGTCGAGAGAGATAAAGAGTGAGAGAATACGCAGCCTTCGAATCTTTATGTTTTTGTGCATTTGTCTTGCGTGTTACTATTATCTCCAGGACTCCAAACCCTGATACTGAAGTTGCAGACGACAAGAGAATTGATAATCGGGAATTACAAACATTTTATTTGCTGTTTTAAAGTTCTACAGTGGATTTTCTTGTAGACAAAAACAGCTAAAGGCAAAGTGCATACATTACTACCAAAGCATTATTTTTAAAATGTCTGATACAAGAGCACATATCCAAGACAATAATGCCTCCATAAATCTACATCCATATACATTTGTTATTTATATTCATAATAATATATATGCAATGTGATTGCTGGTGGGTACCCAGTTGTACATTGGTCCCGTGTACCATTATGGTACTGAAACTGTCAAGATTGCTGAGACAAAGCACACTATTGAGGCTGTAATAGTGTTTGATAAAATTTGTACGGTAAGCTTGTATGTACTGAAGATTTACAGTGAGAATTGTAGCTTAAAAAATGATTACCAGTTTTTGTTCTTTTGTTACTACCAGCAACCTCATGTTTCAGATGGATAATAGCACAGGATTCTGGAAACCTTGATTCTCATGGAAATTATCAATAATCAGACAAACACACTGGAATTCAATGAATTTCGGGATTCTCATCTCTATTTCTATTCTTTTATTGCAGCTTCCACTTTCTCCCACTCACCACTGTGGACAACAGATACTGAACTCTTTGAGCTCTAGGGCTCAGGCTGCCTCCACAGCACGAATATCAATCAGCAGAGGGAGTGAGGGAAAGGAGCTGAGGAACAGAGACACATATACACACAAAGAGCAACAGTCTCTGTGAGAAAGAAATGGTCGAAATACACACTGAGTGAAATATCTACAAAAAAAAAAAGAAGAATGATTGTGTATGAGAGGAAGCAAAGCATTTGTTTTCCGCATTATCAAATTAGAAAGCCCTCCAATTCATCTCCTGCTCTTACAACTTACATTATAGAGGCTTGCCTGCACCAGGCATGCTGAGCCTGCAATTTGTTTTGAGACAACAATTAATTGAACTTTTTTGGAGCCTGTCTCCTCATTCTTTAACTAACCGAGCATAGACTGTTGCTTGCAATCTGTCCCTCTCTCTTGGATTTCCATAACAAGAAAAAAAAAGCGTCAACAAGATGCTGTAAGGCCTATAGTGTAATTAACAATGACACCAACAGGATGGTTCCTTTTAATTACCTCACCAGTTAGGAAAAAGAGCAGTCAGCAAATATGGTTCGTGATATCTTAAGCAAAATACCTCTTGTGGCTGGTTCCAGCATGCATGCAGTGACTCGCATTGGGGACACAGTCGCCTGTCAGGCCTTATTTGGATGTGGTGGATTCGTCTTCGCATGGTGCTGTCCCAAACCATCTCTCCACGCGTGGCTCGGAGTCAGGGATTAATTAGCGATGTCTGGTTCTACAGAGGCCGAGAAACCCGAGCAAACTAGTCAAGGAAGAGAGTAATTATGAAAAACAGTGGTGTCTTCCTCACAGTGTTTTTGCTATCCAAGCAAAGGCATTCCCCTCATTTTCCCTGATGCTCAGCAGTAAATTCTGACAGGCTCAACTGTAGCAAATCAGCATGTGCCAAAATGCAACTCTCCTGTATGGTTTTAGTCTGGTAAATTAAGTATATGCGTATCTTTCTTCCATTCAAACTATTAGTGTATTTTATCACGGTTTATTACCTACACAATCTGCATACTTCTGTAAGTATGCAAGGTCTACTGTCTGCACAGTAGACAGTGTCCAGTGTCTGGGCTTTATATTTCTTTCATAAATATAAGGCTTCTCTCATTATTTTCACAACTGCATTAAGTGATAAAAAATAACAATAATAACAAATAAGGCAGAAGTTGTGGCAGCATCAAGTTAATTTCAGTTCCCCTTCCTCAATTTAGTTTTACTTTCTATACCATTTTATGATTTCAATTTATTGTTTCAGTTTAACAGACCCTTAATAATTAATTTCTGTTTCTTTCAAGTTCATACTCAAACTATCAGCTAAGTGAATATGCAAATAACAAAACACAACCAACCATAGAAAGGTTACATTTATTTATTAGTCACCATTAAAATAGACAATGTGAACCCTGGTTAACATGTTCCAGTACTTAACTTATTGTTGCTAACTTGTTTCCATGTTCGTCATGTGCCCACTAACAGCCATTTTATAGCTGTGTTTGTGGGGGATGACAGATGGGGACAGGCATTTGTGATGAATACTGTAAGTGGTCATAGTGGTGTCATGTCTTGGCACTGAATTCATCAACTGCCTTCAAAAAAACAATATCATCATTATATAATGTGCCATCTGTAAAACTCAGAATACTTAGGCAAAGTTAAGGGATGAATCCCCTTTTGGGGGTTTTGCAGAAGAGGCGATCGACTCCTGGGAGCGAGTCAGCAGGGTGAATGTTACTTTAACCTCAATCAGTTTCGAAAGCCCCACAACTGGGGAGCCAGGAGCATGTATTTGCTGGCAGTGACATCCTGTGAATCTTCTAAATGTCTGTGGGTGTGGGGCCTGCTGGTAACGCCAGGTCTGATCCGCTGCACATCTGGACATGCCCTGCAGTCATAGCTGGTGTGGTAGGTTGTAATGTTTTGGGGGTTTTATCAGTGGAGCTACACAAAGTGGCACAGTGAGGGAAGGTCGGCAAAGAGAGGGGGATAAAATGAAGCCTAGAAAGGAAAAAAATAAGCCTAGAAAGGAAGAGAGATAACCAACATAGACAGAGAGCTGTGATGGCTGATGCTGGAGATTACTGCCATGCCTTGATTCCTCCATCATCTCTATCTCACTGAAAAGCAGAGAAATATTTATTTCGCTGGCAAAGACAGGCTGGAAAGTTGTTGTATTTTTTTGGTTTGTTAATATCTCCCTTGATGAAAGAGAAGTGGTAGAAAGTCAAGGTCAAGTACTCCTTCCATTGTTTCCTTTTGGTCCTGCAGACAAGGGGTGTGCCTTTAATTAAGGCGTGGAAGGTGGTCTCGGTGATGATTGGCCTCTGCCTCATTAATGAGAGGTGGGCAGCAGTTGTAGAGGTCAACACATCCATTGAATTGATTGTATCAAGTGAAACATGCATCATAAATAACAGCCCTCTCTGTCTTCACAAGAAGGCTGCATTCAGGTATCACATTGCAGGTTTTTGATACTGCGGGGAAAATGTTTGTGTCTTACAAGCTTCAGTGATTCACTTATTATACAGAATTAGATGTTTTCAGCAGGGGGACTACGATTTAGCATGTCTTCTGAGAATGCCTAACATGGTTGCCATTGTTACAAAAATAGATATTCAAATTCTCCACTTGCTATCACAGCTTCAGTGCCTGTTTTTCACAGAGCTGCTGTGCGGCAGGAAAAGAGGATGAAATGATGGCGGGTGGAGAAGGGTGGAGGGATTTTTGAGCTGCACTCCATATGTTGTGTCATTTGGGGACTCGCTGGTGTCTGTGTATGCTTGGCAGGTCTTGGCTCCTTCCCTCTGTTCATGGTGTCTGTGCAACCGTCTCTGTCAGCACCCACCTGCCCTTCTGTATCGAGACCTGGCACCGCACTGCGTTTTACCGCTTGAAAGTGAAATGAACTTGAAAAAAACGAATTTTCCGATGAAATTATAGTTGTGATAGGGGGCATGAAGCACACAAAAGTACTGTTTAAAAAGTCATTTTCCATGACCTTTTAAAGAAATATGACAGATGTTAGTGTTTCTCATTAATTACCAAGACTGTGGTAATTAATGAGAAACACTAAAAGCTCTAAAATTGCACCAGACTGATGCATTCAACTTTAAAATGTGCAAAGTTTTCTTCCGATGGAGCATGCCTGATGCCTGACCTCCGCCAATGTTGCCTCCAGCCTCAAGCAGAAATCAGGAGCAGACTACAGAGATCTGGTAAGCTCACTTACTTCTAACGCCACAGCCTCACATCATTTAATTTTCAACCTTCTAGTTTTCCCTTTTCCACCAAAATCCACAGGTATATGGAGTGTGTTTTTTTTTTTTTTACGCGGGAAAACCAGCTGGACTAGGCAATCAACTCCCATTGTAGATGATTGTGCCTTTCTATTTTTTGTTCTCAAACACACTGGAAAACCGGATTAGTAAACAGTAGAAAGCACCATCCAGTGAAAATATTCCTGTGGTTTCGTATTCAGTCTCTCTTCAAACTCGGTGAGGACTAATTTGGAATGACGTTCGGGCGTTGCTCGGACTGACACAGACAGAGTTTGTGGCTGAGATGACAAAGAAAGTTCCAGCAAAGGGCCGGAAATTACAGACAAAACACAAATGTTAGTGGGTGTTAGAGGGTGTTTTTTTTTCAGCGCGAAAGGGGCTCGATACTCTCCGAGACCTGTTGACTTTGAAGTGTAAAATAAGTGGAGTTCCTCTTTAATTCTTAAACAAGAGTAATTTAAGGTAATCAAACATTTATCAAACATTGACAAAGTATTAATTATTTACAGTAAGGATTATGTCTAGTCAGTCAAGTTTTCCTTAACAATAGCTTTATAATATGCTTAGAAAATGTCTCATGCGACTAGTCTAATTTTATTGCAGACGGAGTCCCATCCTCCCCTACGGCGCATTAAACAGATCTGTCGACCATCTGGAAGCTAACCCCTAAACTTGTCAGAGGAAGTTCAGTCCTCCACACTGTAGGATTCTGCACAGCAGTCAACAGTCATTTGGTTTTGCTGAATAACACAGATTTTCAGTTTTTAATTGGCCAGCTTCCGTGTGGTGAAAGGAGACATTACTGCAAATACAGCGGAAATCTACTCCAGGAACAACCACAGCTTCATTGAGCAATGTCTCATTTGTGCTGACAGGAAACATCAGTGGTGTTGAAAGACCTGCACTGAAAGTTACCCTGATGGGCTGTTGCTCTTAAAAACAACACCAGTAACAACATCAATGAGCATAAACATATACCAAATGTTTATCCATCACTTACAGTGATAATGAAGAATTCAAAAGGGATTTTGCACAGCTGACCTCACGGGTCAATTTGCCCATCTGGGGCAGTTTGACAGGGCAGCGAGGCAAGAAACACAAAGTGGTGACAACGCTTCATGCTGTCGGGTTGGATGGACCGTGTTTTTTCAAATAGTTTCTACATTTTACTTTTTGCTGCCTCTGTAATGCAGTATTGCAGAGTTCAGCTCCACCCTGCAGCTTGGTATAATGTCTACTGGCTGGAGGATGGGGAGATCCCGCCCAGGTGAGGCTGCAGGTGGAAGGTCAACTAAAATGTGTAAAACATGGCCTGCTTAGGAGTGCGGGCCATAACTATGAGGTCATCGAAATGGAAAAAGATCTAATTATCTAATGCCTCAGAGACTCAAGGGCCTTCTCCACCTAAAAACAATATCCGGCCCTCCTCAGCTTTGTCGTCCTGCAGCTCCTAAAATGACTGATTTTATGGATTTCATGCGACAATAGTTAAACATAGTGCCGGTGCCATTAGAGAAGACAAATTAATGCAAATACCAATATGCTGCTGTTAGAGTGGCCAAATCTATGCCTCCTGTTACAGACTGTGCTCATAGCACTATGGTTATAATGCATTAACCTCCATAGTCTACTATTAATTTCTATCATACTTGTTTACTGAAGCGTTTAATTGACTTGTTTTTAATTTCCATAAGCAAACATGCAGAGAAAAAGAAATATGATCTGAAAGAGGGAAATGACAATAATACATGGAGTCAATAATATATGTAAAACGTGCATAACCACAGTCCCATAATCAGACTGTGGAAAACATAATGACATTAATTAAAGTCTAAATGGTTGAAACGAGTCACTCGGCTACAATATTCCCACATACCTCTCTCATTCGTAATCAGGTGTGTGTTGTGCTAAATTGCTTCAGCCTTGGAAGAGCAAAAAAAACCTCCTCACAGAAAAAAAGCATTTCAAATCAGCACTTCAATATGGCAACTTGTTCACCACAAGCTGTATTTGTAGAAACAAACAAAAAAGACTAGCTGGGGTAAAAAAAAAAAAAAAAAAAAACAACAGAAGAAAAGAACACCAAAGACAGAGAGTAGACACTGATTGCTGAGCACACATCTTATATGTATGATGCCTCAAGTGGAGCCTAATCACAGCACCCATTATTCACTATATGAAGTCACTGTATGATTAAGCCTTTAATCCCATAATTAACATATATACTTGTATGTCAATTGCTTTTCATCATACAACAGAATTTCAAACTGCACAAGCAAAGTAAAAAGTATACTGGGTAGTTTGAGTGGACTGATATGTGCTGAATGTGATTCTTCAATGAATTCAACGTGACTGGACTAGACTTACTTCAGGAGGCACGGGAATATGAGGTTTAAGTTTGAGGAGGTTTTGCTTTTCCCTCTCACTTTCTTATTTCTTCTATGATAAATCTTTTATTTGATTGATTTTTTTTTTTTCTTAAAAGATTTAGAATGTTATTTACAACTTGGGTTTTTAGTTTTGTTGAGGCATGGGGTGATGAGATACCACGAGAAGTGCATGGCATACATATAAGATTATACACTTAAGAACTTATTTGGAAGGGAAAACAAAGCTGATGTTTTAAAGTATAACAAAAAATGGCTTATTTTAAACATTATATCGATTTTCAGAAGAAATCCCTTCTACGACCAAATCTCTGAACTCGAGGCTTCATGACGGCGGTCCACAAACCAATGAGTGACGTCACGATGACGGTCAACTTCTTATACGCAGTCTATGCAGTACAGTCATTAGCTTTGCAGATATTGAGGTCATGAATCAAAGTGCTAGAAAAGTTGAGATTGTGACCTGATGATGGCGCTAGATGAATGGATGTCTGAACCGTATTTCATCGTAATTTCATCGTAGTTTATCCAAAAGTTAGCGAGATATTTCACTTAAAACCACAAATGTCAACCTCATGGGGGCGCTGGAGGGAACGTCAGTTGTCCGTATAAAATGTAAGTGCAATCCATTTTGTCGGGAACATTGCCATCCTAAATTTCAACACACTTTCGTTTTTCACAGTGATAAATTGCCATTGGAGATTTTACAGTTTTGATGTCACTATTCTGGGTATTCATGCGACAGCATGCCACACTTCACTTCAAGATGCTGTGTGCATTTGTGTTTCATTAACAAGTGAATAATAAACTCCAAACAAACAACTCGAACTGTGGATTGTTGTGCGCCTGGAGATTTCATCAGAGGAATGATGGAAAGGTGTTTAGCACGCAGGCATTGATATGCTAAAGCAGGGGTGTGTGTGTGTGTGTGTGTGTGTGTGTGTGTGTGTGTGCTACAAGCCAGCTGGAGAAGGGAGAACCAGTGACATTGGCTTCAAGTGGAGTTAATGCTGAATATTTCAGCTAGTCTTTTTACACTGAAGAGCGGGGTTCCCTGGAGAGAGCTGGTGATGTGCTCTGATTCAGAATGGCCATACCTGCACTTTCACATCAAGGTAAGTATGAGAAGCATTGAGCTGAGAAGGATCAATCTCACTTATAAAGTCTGTTAGTGTATTATTCATCAATTCATCTGTCAGTCTGTTTATCTAGCCATATATCTGGATATCAAAGGCTTCTCCCTGTCACCAATTGAAATTATCTCACATTTTTCATTCACTGGAGCCCTTTTTTTTTCTCCTGGTGACCCCACTGATCAAGCAGGTGCAATGCACAGACATGATAACCTTTTCTTGTGGCTTCTCATTGTTTTTCAAAGCTTTAACCTTCCTGAGCTCATTATAGTGGCTCTCAGATAGGGATAATGAAAAAATACTTTTTTGGCAGAAGGGATCATAAACATTTCCCCAGTAAACATAAAGTGACTGAGCTGCAGGTTTGCAGGTATTGATGAGCCAGAATAATAGACTTCAGCATCACCTGGAACATGGACCATCCTGCAGATCTATTTTTTACTGATTGATGCCTTCCTATGAAAAATGGAGAAAAAAAACCCAGAACGATTGCACCTGATTCATACCTAAGCCAGCGAGAAAAGAAAAACCATTAGTGCCCCACATTTCACCATGCTGTGGTAGTATTTGAAAAATAATACAATTTTCACTTCCTACTTCCTTCACTACTACTCCGAGCAGGTCCAAACATAAAAAAAAAAACACTTATAATGAGCAAATTATATTTATACCCTGGTTTAATTAACATGCGACGTATATTCATTGGGTTTTCTTTGCTTAAAGGCACAACAACGAAGATCTTTATTGTCTGATAGAATTAAATGACCATAATATATCTGCAGGGCTGGTTCTTTGCCAGCTGGGGATGTCTGGCTCTGAAACCTCTTTTGTTGTGGAACTAAAACACCAATTCAGCTGCTCATGTTTTCATTTGCTCAACAATGCCAGACTGGGCTTCAAGTGAATGACCTGCATAGCAACACATGTTCTCGAACCATAAATAAATACACATTATATACTTGAAGGCATTATTATACTTCAAGTATATTTCACTGTGCCATATTTAATATCCCTTTGTCTTGAATTTCAGTTGCCATTAGCTATATATTTCACTTCATTCTTATGAAAGTTAAATCAATGAAACAGCATATTTGACATAAAGGCGGCTAAAGAACAACATCTTTTATACATTTTACAAAAAGAGAAAGTGCAGCCATTTGTAAATACTTAATGATACTTGAACAGCTCCGTGTCATTGAGGTTTGAGATGCGTTCACTGTCAGCCATACAGACCTCTCAAGTGGACTCAAAGAGAAATAAACAAGCTCCAATTCAAAAGAGAATTGTTATTCATTGATGTAGCATATTGTCACCTGCTGCATTGTGCCTTACGCTCGCAGGAGCAGCAACTCTTTCATGTGAGTGAATGCAAAGTAAAACATTGATTAGAAGCCAAGGCAGTTAGCAATCAAAAAGGAAATTACTTTTCCTATGAATGAATAACATATCAGGATCAATTAATGCGCTGGTGTCTTATTAACTCACAACAGATGAGAAATGAATAAACATGCTGGAGGGGAAATCTGATGCATAGAGTTAAGCGCTTTACTGACTATGGGTGGAGAATTGATGTGGAATACAATTAATACAGAATAATCACAGAAACATGACCTTTTCCTTCTTAATCTGAAGAGTTAATGGAGATAACCATGTGACTTGAATATAATATTCCCTTTTAACCAATTTTCACCAAACAATATGCACATTTCTTGAGGAAAAGATTGTTGAAAATAGTCTTTATGCACCAAAATATTGTCCCTTGTGGAGAGATGCTATGGATAAGAGTAAACGGTTAGAGGAGGAAAAACAACTCAAGAAGCAGATTTAAAAAAAAAGAATGTGAAAATATGAATGAGCTGCTGATTTAAGTCACTTTAATAACTTTAATTGAGTCACTTTAATAAGTAAGTATAAAAAAACAAAGGCTCTGTAAATGGTGATTTTTAAAAGGTGCGTTTTACCTGGTATTTGTGTTTCTGAATACTTTACCAAATTGTTGGCATTTTTAATGGATAAAAACACTGCTAATTCCATGTTTTCCACAAAAAGAAATAATGAGTGCCACCTGTTTTATTCTGGCTCTTTTCCTTGTAAGATTCAGAGGAAAACAAAATCCTCCATCAGTTTTAATTTACAACAATCGGTTGCAGTTTGTTAGGTGAGTTCTCCGCCATATGGCGCACACTGTAAGTGAGAGTGTAAAAACTTTTTTTAACCTTTATGTTTGCACAGCTCTAAACTGATCCATCCTCATCAGATACCAAATGAACGTTATTTCACGCTATGAAATCACACCTTAAAATGTTGAGACACAAGCTGACTGAGAGTGAACAGTGTGACACAGTGGAAGCAGTCCTCCATGTTTTCCCTCCCGACTCTGCCTCTGTGACTCCAGCCAGTTACCCAGTCAGAGTGGTAATGTGTCCAGGGCTCATGTTGCTGAGCTGATGCTCCCTCTGCCCACCTGCTCACAGTGTGCTCTCCAGAGGAAGGCCTCCCATCGACACTGTGCATGCACCTCCATGATTTATGAGCCATCTGTCGCGTCTGATGTTCCTGTCGCTTAAGACAGGATGTTCCCGGCTGGCATTCTGCACTGCTCTGCGTGGGCACAGCCTGGGTATGCCAAGGTCCACTGTAATTAAATTACACCAAGTGGGAACAGAGTGGTCCCCATAATGCAAAAATAAAAAAATAAAAACTTCAACAGAAAGAAACAGAGAGGGTGTATCAAAGAATATCTGTTTTATGTTAGCATATATTTCACGTCTGGAGCTATACTGCACAATGAGCAGTTCAGTAAATGATTATCAAAAGTATTTCTTTTCTCTTAAATGTGGAAATAGCTGGTGACCCTGAAATGAAGTAGAATTACAGCCTCACAGTTCAATGCCTTCGCCAACCGGTCAAGTCGTAGTTTACACCCATGTCTGTCCAAAATGTCACCACTTTATCATTTTATCTATTAGATATTTGAGTGAAATTGTCATAATCACCATATGAATTCTTGAGTTATGGCCCAAAACGTGTTTGGTGAGGTCACAGTGACCTTTGACCAGCACATTCTAATCAGTTCATCCTTGAGTCCAATTTAAAGTTTGTGCCAGATGTGATGAAATTCCCTCCAGGCGTTTCTGAGATATTGCTTTCACAAGAATCGGATGGATGTTAGGATACAGTGACCTTGACCTTTGACCACCAACATGTAATCAGTTCATCCTCGAGTCAGAGTGACGATTGTGGCAAAATCGGAAAAAAAATTCCCTCGAGGCGTTCCTGAGATATCGTGCTCACGAGAATGGGACAGCAGACGGAAACATATTGCAGGCATTAAAATATCAATTAAACGAACCCAAAACTTATGTTACGATTGGTAAGACACATATCTTGTTTTGAGTTTCTCTGCAGTTTTACTGCTGAGGAACCCAGGTGTGTCCTCCAGGGATACAGAGGGACGCATCAGCATGCACAACATGGCAGCTACAGAAACACAGAATGGAGAAACACAATCCCCAGAGAAAAACAAACACTGATACAAACTGCACTGAAACCTTTCTCAAACTGTTGTTGTCTTACAGCCAGCCAAACTATTATCGAAAATTAGTGCTCATCGTGAGCGGTGCACTAAACAGTGGGAACTGGGACGGCTCATGTGTGTTGAGCTGAGATAGCTGCAGCTGACAGTGTCCACCGTCAGCAATCAAAGGAAACAAACACAATAAAATATGCAATGGTCCCCGTCCTGTCTTGTGGCACGCTCGCGTGTCCTGTCCTGTCCTGCTCAGTGATGCGGTGTGTTTTCTTTACCTTTGTTGTCCCATGCGACCCTGTCTTGTCTTGTCATGTCCTGTTCTGTGCCTTCCTGCTGTGTGTGGAATTAACCCGGCCTGATCTCTAACACGAGTGTCATTTCGCCTGCAAGGTTGATGTGTTGTCTCTATTACAATGTCCCATTAAAGTGAAAATGAAAAAAGGAAAAAAAAAAGACATCTTTGTTGTTGTAGGACAGGTGAATTGCCCACATTTTTTTTGGCTGTCCAGAATTGTGTGACTTTTGGGGAGAGAGCGAAGGTTGAGATAAACACGTGTAATTCTAATTTTGGATGATTTCAGATGGATATGTTGGATAAATCTCTACATCCTGAGAGCCTCGGTCTTCATTGGTTTAAGCTTAATTCACATTGTGAAGCATTATGAAGCTATGCTTGATTATTTTCAGGGAAATGTAACATGTACAGTATTTAAGGATGAAACTGAGGTTGTGATGATACCTTAGTTTGCCAGTTTATTAGTTACACGTAGCTAAAAAAAAAAAAGAATGCAGTCTAATACAACAGTCCTGGAATAAATCCTACCTTTATAAAGGTTATACTGACAGGTGCTTCTATTATTTTGTCAACTGCATTTATACAAATGATCGTAGGATAGATAACGGAAACACCTCTCCGTATAACGGGACTTTAGTCAAAGACTACAACTGTTCTCACAATAAAAGTAATAAAAAAAAAAAGCTAAGTTGCTTTTGGTCACGGTGGCTAACATCTGGCAGCCATGTAAACAGACACTAGATTGATAGGTCCACCTGTGCAAAGTAAAAAAATATTCTCCTGGGAAAACATTAGCTAGACTTCAACAGCTTTTCCTGTGAAACTACCTGGCATCATGCTGGCTTTGTTTTTTTTTTCTTCTTTTCATCCAAATGCCATGTGCCATTATCCATCCAACACAAGTTTCCAAGTAAACATGCATGCTGCCCTTGCTGTTAACCTGCTTAACGGTTAAACAGGTTTGGAAGCAGTCAGAGGTGATTGGTGATTGACATTTTCTTATTTAGTAGTAAAGCAGCATCAAGTTATTCACATTGGCTTGGGTTTGACCAGCCAACTCTATGAGAAGCAGCTCCACAAGTCTTAGGTTACTAAAATCAACTCTTCAGTGTCAATCATTTATATATGAAAAAAAAATAAAAAATCAAGGAATGTCATTTCTTTTGCTGAATTTCACTGAAGCAAACTTTATCTCCACAACACTGTGAGAGTTTTTTTCTTCTCCTTCTTCTTCTTAATCAACTGAAAATTGATACAAGATATTTCCAGCAGTACATTAAGTCCTCTTTACAAGAAAGGTTTAACATTTTTCTACAAGAGCGGAGGAGGTCATGAAAGGCTCCACCACAGAGCTGTGCGAAGGAGCACAAAGATAGGTGAAGCTTTAGAAAATGATTGAGGCTGAGAGGAACGGCCTTCAATAGCAGCTGCAGCACCTGGTATCAGATCCACCCTCTCTGCCCCGCTTATTCCCATTCATCTAAAATCACTGAGGCTTCAGGTGGAGTTGCTCCATTCTCCATTCTCCACACCCAAAACACCAGACAGGTTCTCTATTGATGCTATATTTATAAGGAGGTAGTTGCAGAGTGAAAAGGGGATGATGTGCCTCAGGTCTCTTCACCTGCACTGTGTCAACCCACTCGTTCCCCTCAGCACAAGAACTCAGCTTATCTGATGTGAAGCTGCTGCTCTGATTCACACTGACATGCATCATGTTATGGTATGCAAGTGACAATGAGGGGGCTGATGTACTGGTATGGGTACCATGCAATATCAAAGGTTTACGTAGATTGTTAGGGAGTGACATTGTTCTGCATTTTTTGCTTGTAAATCTGACTTTTTTTTTAAACACGTATGTTCAACTCAACTCTGTCAACTAGCGTTGCAGGAATATCAGGCAAAAACCTCACAAGTTGAGGCAACGGACAACCCTCAGCTGAACATCCATTCATCCATCCAAACAGAATATGCATTGAAGCTACTGTTGCATGATCACAGATTGCACCATACCACAGCCATATGGCGTACTTAGTTCTCTTACTGTAAAACGTGTGTAATTATTGTTGCTGACACATTTTGTGGTCAAACAAATCAGGAAGTAAGAATGGCAACACCCAAAGACAGACATTATTAAATCATTTATGAATCATTTATATGTTGAAGCTAAGTCAGTTCAACAATAACAACAACAACAACAACAACAACAACAACAACTACACCACTAGAAGTTAGCGTGCTGAGGAAGAGGAGACAACATTATGATTCAATGAACTCTGTGTCTCTTTGTTGTCTCGCCTGGGGCGATGTGAGGAGCTCCTGAGGAAACATCTGGCATATCAAGGAAACAGATTTCTCCATCTCACTTTTCCACATATCCAAAACAAATCCACGAACACAGTGTTGATGACTGCCCATAGTGCCGTCTCTCTGCACCACAGCTTGCACCAAAAATAGCCTCAGTCGGATGATGTGACCAGCCTCCTTATGCTGGGGATTCTTGAATATAATTGTTGTCGCACAACACTTTTTTTCAGAGGGTACGCAGTTGTTTTTGTCATTAATGTATACATGCATGTTTGATCCGATAGCTCTGAGGCATAAACATGCCTGTGTTTGTCTATCTCACTATCCATCTTGACTTTCTAATGGACGGTCATGATCCCCAGAGGATGATTCCCGTTTATTGTATTAAATCTGTGGCTTTTCATCTCGTGCCACTACTGGCCAAAAATATCTACTTGCACACAAGCTATTGAATAACGTAATAGCCTTTTACATTTAGCCCACCTGGCACTTAATTTATGATTAACTGTTCTAAGTAGTTGTCCATCATCAATGAACATCACTGCCACTAACGGCAGCAAGCTGGGCGTTAAGACTTGTTATACACAGGTAAAGGACGCTCACCAAATCTATCAAACTCATTCTAACATGATCAAATTAAAGTCCTTTTTTGATGTAAGATAAATAAAAAAAAACAAAATAGCTATAAAATATGCATGGCAGAAACATCTGTGAGCCTATAGTCTATTTAAGGGGAAGTTTTAGCATCAGGGATTTGCAAGATGAATCGATATACTGCCTGCAGGCTGAGATAGTGACACGGGAGACAAAGAACAAGGCTATTCCCTGAAGGAATTGCCTGAAGCATGCTGCGAATGAACTTCAATAATGTTTCAGATGAAACACGAATTGGCTTACAATATCAATGAAAACATTGTATGCATTGAGGTGCATACTCAGCAGAAGGGGGACATCCACAGTATGTCCCTGAGAGGGTGTGACACTGAACTCACACACAAGTCACCTACCCATTTCCGAAAAGTTTGAACTGCGTTTCGCCCCCTGCAGAAAATGGGGGTCTGGCGGTTAATGATGTGGATGCCTAAAGCAACGTGTACCACAAATGAAAACAATTCCTCCGCTCTAAGCTGCTATAGTCAGTTCTCACATTGTTGTCATTATGCTTCACTCTAAATATCATATTTTGGATGAAAATGGAATTAAACTATATTTCCCAGAAGGCAGAAAAGGCTTACGTGCCAATTCCAACCAAGTTGTCGACGTCCAACTTCGTTTGAAATTGGAACGTAAGCCTTTTCTACAATGGATTTCTTGTTGTATTGATGGCGGTGTTACATGTTTGTAAAAGTCTGATCTTCAAAGTTTGCTAAGTTTTGCCGGAATGAGAATAAAATGCACCAAAATGAAACCAAACAGTCTCTATTATACCTATGAAGTAAAATATTTGAGTCGTGTTGCTCACAGAACAAAATTATCCAGGTCATCCATCCGGCCGGTTATAACACAGTTATCCAACGTCAAGCTGTGTTATCCGAAAAGAACAGTGTCCCGTCCTCTCTAACACATCCTGTTTACTGTGTGTCATCAACTATCACGTATGATCATAACGTGAACACATACAGACATAGGCCGTGCAACAGCAGCAGCGCTATTAAAATAAAAACTAAACGTGCACCTTGACTTCACAAATAATTACTCCAATCAGCCGGAGGCATTTATAATCTTTCCTGCCGAATGGCATACAAATGAGACCCAGGGAATTTTACCAGCCGTATCTCTGCACACGAGCC
This sequence comes from Ophiodon elongatus, assembly GCA_016806645.1. NCBI lineage: Eukaryota > Metazoa > Chordata > Actinopteri > Perciformes > Hexagrammidae > Ophiodon > Ophiodon elongatus. The sequence continues at coordinate 6,073,275 of JACSYO010000415.1, read as the reverse complement.
GCACTGTCTGCTGACTGGATATTGCTGGGGATGACAGGAATATAAAAAAGACACAAGGCCTTACAGCCTAACAAGAGTAAGAGTCTGCAGCCATGTAGCGGCTCTGTGAGAGTGTACTGGAGCACAACGGCGCTTTGAGCTAGTAGCTAACATGCTCACGGTGACAATGCTGTAAGGCTGATGCTAAGCAGATACGATGTTCAAGAGGTTCACCATCTTATTTCAGCAAGTTAGCACGAGAACATGATAATTGAGTAAGGTTGATGGGAATGTCATTATTTTTACATGTATTTAGCCATTAACCAAGGTACTGGACAAACTGAAATTTGGAACAGTTGGTGGTACTTGATGAATAGTTTAGATTATCAGTTAAGGTGTATTATTAGTTGAGGTGATTCCAAGTTTTAAATCTGCAAAGCAATCCATCTTATAGTTGTCGAGACATTTTACCGACTCTTAGACTGGGAGAAAAAAAACGGGACACACACGGGTATACTAATGATAAATAAGCATATTTATTCACAAAATAATAACAAAGAATGTAACATATGGAACTGGAAGTCAGTAATCAGTCATATGAGCATGAAAGGAGTTGTGAAAATGTTTGCAACAAACAAAACAAAATAACAGCTGTAAAATAACAGCCCACTCCGTGGGAAGGTATATAAAAAAATCACACCAGGCCCATGTGGCTAATAAACAACGACCCAGAGAGGCAAGAAAATCTAGGAGCATTTTATGAAACGTAATTCGACATCTAAAACTGTGTACAAACATGTGTCTAAAGCCCTTCTCTTGTCGGCAGACGCACTCTATATCTTATAAGGCAGAACAAAACAAAACTAGCACACTTCAGCTCCACTGCTGGGAAAAATACTAGGAAAAACACTGACTACTCAATGTACTTTGGGGCTTTTTGTGCTAAATCCCTGTTTATTATTTTGATGTTACCAGTTGCACCCAGTGGACACTGGATATAGTTCAGCAAATAATGATAGTGATATTTCACTTGTAAAGAAATCATTCAACAGAAATAGGTTCAAGCCCCCAAAACATGTTCATATGCATACATAATAATTTCAGAACAGATGTAAAGGTCCAAGACGGACCCCACTTATGGAATAGTTTAACTGTGACTTTGACAAAAGTCACAATAAGCCCTCAAGAAACACATTTATTTCATTTTTTTCCCAATGAGAATGAGGGCAAGGGCTCCTAGAGCTACAGTGACCTCTGTAGTCATCGGCTGGTTAAATTGAGGTTACAATTGCTTTAGGTGTTGGCAATTAATTCAGACTGAGGCCCACCCCAGACTTTTGTCCCCATTTTTCCTCGAGAATATGGTGCTCCTCACCTTACCCCATACACCACCCACCCACTCGGCTTCCACACAAATACAGGACATACTCACGAAACAATTGCATAAAAACAAAAAGCAATTGCTTGCACTCAAACACTTTTATTTGTACACATTTATCTCTCTTTCTTTCTCATTTTCAGAATCAACAAGCACGGCATATGAATCCGGGTCTGCTGCGTGCAAGGTATAACAAAGCAAAATTGTTATTGCTATTATCATTATTATTATTATATGTTCATAACATTTTGTTATTCTAGTTATTTGCACAATTTCGTTACAGATTTTGCTCCTCAGGACAGATTTACTTACGTCGGCGCATGCTGCACATTTGATGGTGATTCTTGGTTTTATTCAGCAAATGTTACTCAGTAAACCCTCCCAAGGTCTGAGGGGAAAGCTTCCTCTTCTCATATAATTAGCTTGAATTTATTTGTCAGTGCTGCCCATCTGCAACTGAACTAGTTTCCTGGCAAAGGAAACAAATCTTTCTCTAAAATACAACATCAGGAACATACCTTCAGTATTTCAGAATACAGGCTCTGTATCTGTCCATTCATCTCATTTATTTCAAGTATCACCTCTCATCCTGTTGTTTTTTTGCATCTTACAAGACGAGAATTGAGTTTTGCTTTTGAAACCGTAGTACTTTCTCACATCCCTCAGTACTGACAGCAGCTACAGTGCATTTTGTATATCTGGTCAAGTGAATCGGTAAATTTTAACCGCAGGAGAACACAAGAACAGCGAGGTTTGAGTTTTGTGACAAGGGTGTACTGAACATGAACAATGTGTGCTCAGTGGGCAGGAAAATCGATGACAGCATATATCTGGAAGCTGTGTACCTGCAGTGTTAAAGATGTCACACTGCTACCGGGGTCAGTTGAGCAGTGGTGATTAAAAACAAAAAAAAAGGACAAAGCATTGCTACTCAATAGCAGGCACTTCAAATATGATGTTTTTGACAGCTCCACAACCTCGACACATTTCACGGTACTTTGTATCTTTCGTTTTTTTGCTCTCTTCGCTTCCTAACAGGCTGGATCTGCCCTGGTAGAGAAATTCTTGCTCCAGTTATGGTTGCATCACATTTTCTTTCCCAAATAGGATCAGTAAGGGATTAGTAATGTGAGGAAGAACAGAATCAGCAAACACAGTGACATGTTGCCTTCTTTTCACCTGGAGAGCATCGGAGCATGTGCATGTGCTGGAGACAGATATCACCTCTCACCATCTGATACCCAGAATGCACACCTGCATAAATGTGGGCGACACCTGCACGATACTCAACTTTCAGTAGGTTCTCTCCAATTTTATTCTCTCCACTATTGCCCGAGGCACCTCTAGATGGCACTGTGCAGCTGTTAGTAAAATATCGTCTGAACAGTGATACTACGCTTCTTTCTTTGTGGCTTGACTGTCTGGATCTACTGCTGTGTTCTGAGGGGCATTTGAATGCCTCATTTCACTATCTCGCAATCCCTCCTTTTTGGTTATTTTTGTTTTTCACAGCCAATTGTGCTTAGAGAAAATGGCACTTTGGTCAGTCAGTAGGTCAATAAGTGATAAAGCATTGCTCAGTGGGAATTTTATGCTTGATCAACTGTGTCCCTCAATAGTTTGCCTTCGTATACTTTGCGAAAAAATGACTGACGGTTGTCTTGATTTTCACGACACTCAACTTCACAATGACTGACAGAGATGCTGAAAAGCTTAAGCTAAATAACCTTGGGGCAACCTCTGGTGAAACAGCCAAAGCTGAGCTCCAAGTCTGGTCAAGGTCACTACATTACTCTCACAGAGGGTGGGATGCTGTTCCTGATCCGTTTCCACTTTCAAAATTTGATCCCATTCTGCTTATTATTCAGCCAGCTAGATATGACCCACCTGGATACATTAGTCACCTCCCTACAGCCCCTCTGTCCTGCTCTATATGCCACACAAAGGACAAAAAGGAGCCATGCAAGCAGAGTGAGGGGAAGCCAGAGCCACCATATTATCTCTCTAACTGAAATTAATCATCTAATATCTCCGCCGCTTGTTAAGGTTTTAGGGTTTGCGTGAGAAAGTCTGTTAAATGTATGCCATTTCTTTATGGACCAGTGTAAAAAAAATGAAGCAGAGTTTCATAAACAGTGGATATATTGTTTATTTAGAAATTTGGCAGGACAGTTTTGTTGCCTTACAAAAAAAACTGTTCAAACTTATCATTACAATCATATCATTGTCATGCTATTAAAGATATTTTCCCAGCAGTATTACACACATGGTTGAAGACTGGCAGTGGTGAACTGTTACAAGGTGGATTTCATCAAGTGCTGTGCTTCAGTACACTTTTGAGATACGTCTACTTTACTCAAGTACTTCAATGTTAAAGATGAAAGAAAGAAAAAAAGCTGGGGATATAAACATCTATAATTTCATGCCAAGTGGCAAACTCAAATCTGCTGATGAGGATCATGTGACATGATCGAAAGCTCTAACGGCCACTGAATGGTCCTTGGGGAGGAGTTGTTTTGTCACACTGTTTTCAGGGTCAAGGATGAACTCTGGAACTCAAATAATCTACTATTTAATAATATAACACTCCTAGGGGCCATTCTGCTGCATCATCACTACATTGACTTTTTAAACTTTAAGAACATTTTGCAGATAATACTGCACTTTTACTTCAGCATGATTTAGATTTGTTTTACTTGTCTTAGGGCAGTTCTATATAATTGTATTCTTATTTTATTCAGTCAGTGTTTTCAAACATGTTGTGTTGTCATATTCTTTAGTTTTAGGCAAACTGTATTTGAAATTTGCATATTAGTTATCAGTGTGAAGGGAAAGCGATAATGTTCCCTGCTCCCATAAACTACAATCCCCTACTGGATCAGCATTGCACTGACAAGTTAACATCACTGTTACAAATTAATTACCTAGATTGTGGCGGCAGGCCAAAGTCTATTTTGTCCCGCCACAGTTTCATACACTCCTCAATGGGTGAGCTGACTGGCCTTCTCCCGGTGCATTTCTTCCGAAGCGGTGCGCAGTGACCAGCTCTAGCTTGGCTCGTAAAGTAAAAACAGCTCGCTTTATAGCAAACCTTGACCGGACTTCGCTACTTCCCGGGGCAGTGAACTCAGTGCAGGGCTCACCCTCTCTCCCTTCGGGGAGTGGCGGATCCCCCTGTTTCTGACGGGACTGTCAACTCTCCTCAGTGTACTCTCAACGCCTGAGCTGTTGGTTTGTAGCTAACAGTGCTAACGGCGCTAACAGCGCTAACAATAACTACAGCAAATGTGCTGAGAGAGCTAACGGTGTTTACCTTAGGGGGAACCAGAGAGTCAACCCTACGCTTCAATTTATTAGTTGATTTATCTTTTGTATTAAGAATCCGACTGCTAATTACTAATAACAAATTTTGTCAAATAAATGTAGTGAAGTTAAAGGTATAATATTTCCCACTGAGATGTAGCGGAGTAGAAGTATCAAGTTAACATGGAAATACTCAAGTAAAGTACAAGTACTTCAAAATTGTAGTTATGTACAGTACTTGAGAATCCTAAACATATTTAGTTATTTCCCACCATTGCTAGAACAAGAGCACATAATTGTCTCCAAGAGCACAAAGTTCTTCATAGATCTAGCCTCTTAATTTTGCACTCAATGTGCATCATATTTATGTATTCAATTTTAAAATGTACAAAACTTTCTCCCAGGGGAGCATGCCACCACACCCTCTCAAAAGATTATGTGGGAAACACTGAACATTATTGTCTGCATGCATATTTCAGAACCACAGTCGCTTTGTTAAGTCAAACGCAGTAAAACGCCTTGATATGCAGAGATGCATCAGTGTTCGCCGAAATAAATTCACCGTACTCAACTATGAAAGAATTATTTAATCTCAGCTCCTACTTTTGCTTACATTTGAATTGTTAGGGGATAGTACAAACGCCAGTGGAAGACAAATGGAAATATGGAATGCCCTTCTAGTCGGTCCATGTCAATAACATCTGTAAAGTTGAGTAAATGTATTTGAGTTTCCTGGAGTTCTCTCTGACTAAATGAGGAAAGATAGCGTTTAATACTGGGACTTGGCAACAGCTTTCACACTTTAAGATCCTGCAAATCCATCTGCAGAAAAAAGCAAGAGTAAAAAAAAAAATAATTCTGGTTGTTATTGTCAATTCCCACTGGAGCTGTGGCAGTACTAAGACTGCAGAGGATACTGATAAGGCGGCAAAAGAGACTCTACACCTTATCTCACTGGCACAGTCCTTGTTCACTCAGATTCCTTCCTTGCTGTACGTGAAAAAAAAAACAAACAAAACAAAACACATTTTTTCTTTTTTTAATTAATACAACAATTTCTTATTGTAAGAATCCAGACAATCCAGGCAAACCAGTTAATACTGAAAAAGAGAACACTTTGTTTGACAATGATGATTACTAAAATGGCGGAAAAGATTTCCTCGTTTACGTTTTCAATATTTTTTAATGATGTCTCTTAGTGTTTTTCCCCCCGCATCTTTTGAAGGCGTACACTCATTGCGAAATCAATTATCTGAGATCATAACCAACTGTTTCTGCTGCTGATGATAAGAGCATCTGCATCAGGCTGACAAATAGCAGAATAGAACCCATACTTAGAAACGCATTCTGACAAAACAATCTGACTTTATTAAGGAAGACTAATAATGGAGTCTTTTAGATTTTACAGGCTTGTGTTGGGGGGTCATTAAGCCCACTGGGATCTACTTGTGAGAAACAGCACAGCTGGGATGGTGACAATGACAAAGTTAGTGGTTGTAAACATAAGTAAGGGTTTCTTTCTACCATCTGATCTGAGTGCTTCGTCTCACACATGGGATTTAATGGGGGGTTATACACGATCCATGCACATGTGTTGGAGACCAGACTTTTTTCAGGATCTTGCTGCACTTGTGTGACACTGCAAGGACCGAGGGTGTAAATCACATGTAAATCACACAATATGATATTATTTAAATTCTTTTGACAACGATACAACATCTGTTGATACCATTAACTCTGCCACAAAACGATTTAAATTTCAATTCAGGGTGATCTGTTGGTAATTGATATCAGACAATATATGCCCATTTGAGACAATTAGTTACATTTATATCAATTCACAAAAAGCATCTCAAATGTTATTTGGCAATTTTATTACCGGGTTCTGTAGGAAGGAGGTGCCACAGACGCGCCATGAGAATTTCAGAATAAAAGTATATATTAAAGATGATGTGTATTAGAGATGCACCGATTTCAATCTTCTTGGCCAACTACGAAGTCTGACCTGCTGATTCTGATTTTTTCTGATTTAATGAACTATAACTAACAGTAAGGCTCCAGACTAACCGTCCTGAATCTTTTTTCAATTGTCCCGAAGTTGGTGTGAACTTATCTTTTTCGGCAGACAAGTATGTCACTGCAACTACACAGAGCAGAATGCTTTGGAATGAACAACATCATAATAAGTGTCTGTAATAATAATATTAACACAATCGATGTTTTTACTTTGCATCAATGACATTGGATCGCTGATCATTGTAGCAATAGATCGATCCAGATTGATGTATCGTTGCACCCCTACCAAGGACCTGCAGTCATATACTATACATCCTGCAGCACTATTGTAGACAAGGGCAATTTAAACAGGGCGGCATACTCTTATCTGCCATCTGCCTTATATATGAATGACTTTGTCGGACAAAACCCTGTGTAGCTCATTGAGTGTATTATAACTCATACATTCTCTGGGTTCACTCATGCTAATGCCGAATGCACTTGCGGTAGCAGCGGTACTATAAGTCACTTTGGATAAAAGCATCCACAAAATGGCATATATCATGTTTCACTTAGAATCTCCTAAATACACTGTCACATAGAGAAAAAGGTTCAGAATCAATTTCTACCAGCAAAAGCATATCATTTCACTCCCCCTCAACATGCTGAAGATAAGAGCAAACAAGTGGGTCAAGCTGAGAAGAGATGATATTTTTGGGAGACAGCCATCCTTCTGTCAGGATCAAAGTGAAGTGGATATGCCTTCTGCCCCCCAGGGCTTTTCCATCAACAACTCCTTAAGTCTAAAGGGGATAAACTGTAATGTAGGTATTATGTACGCAACGCCATTCCGCTCTTGTGGCGTAATTTTCTGTGAAAGCCTTTGAAAAGCCACACATGACTCCCATGATTAAAGAATCCACATAACCCTCCACAAAACAAACAAAACAAACCGCTGCATGTTCAACAACAGCGCTCCACAGTAACCTATATATTTTTCATTAGGCACGTTTACTTGAAGTAGTGTAATTTATTTCAATATGAACTCCGCACTACAGGTAAGCATGACAGCAGTATCCAAATATCAAACATTATTCCCTGTATTATGCTTGACAGAAGTGTATTTATGTTGTGCATTAACAACAGCAAGAGTAAACTGGCCTCGTATTAAACCCACAGCTGTCTCACATTTTACAGCAGTGTTGGATGGAGTCAGTTGTGTGAAAGGTCTTCGCCGCGCTTTAGGCTTAATGAACTAAACATAGCGATAACTTCATGGCGAACTTACAGCTTACACTGCAGGCCTTGCTGAGACTCTTATCTGCTCATTAATAGATAAAACAGATTTGAATCCTGATTGGCTGCTGCTTGCTGGAGGGATGTGTCTGAGTCTACGACATTCATAAGTATCTCACTATCTTTATCATTAAAGAAGGGTATTGGACATTTATGAAAAAACTGTTTTGAGGTGTATTCTTATTAAACTCCAAGAATAATCTAAATTGGATGACAAATGGCTACCTGCTGCTCCATTTCCCTTCATGGACAAGGACAATCTTCAAAGGCAGAGAGCACAAGTGTCTGCTGTGCATGTCATTCACCACCCTGTGCATCCTAAATTCCAAACAATTATGCTGAGACAACAGCTATTACTGCCTGTTATCCTTTATGATTGGTTTTCACATACAATATGACTTGTTAATAACTGTGCTGAGGACATCAAAAGGACACCTGCCCCATCCTATCAGCATCAGCGTCAATGAGCAGCAGTCCCTACAGCCAAAAAAGAGAATAAAATATTTAATTGCATCATAGTTGGCTTGAGGTGCGGCTCACGACTGGAGGCTAACTTGTTTCTGTGTTGACTGACTTCAGTAATGCAAATGCACTTGTAGGGAAAGATAGCAGCTTCAAACGTAAGCACCACGTTGTATTAAGAGGTTAGTGCTCATGTTGATAACAAGAAAAAGTATGTTTTAAGGAATGATAAAAGTCATTGCTGTTCATGCGTAGCGAATGTATGCGTTAGTGTGTTTGTACACACACAAACACACACAGTTAGAAGAATATGAAACTCCGTTGTGATGTTTTTCCCCCTTAAAGCAACAGTTCAGTATTTTAAGAAATACGCTTATTTGTTTTCTTGCCAGGAGTTGATGAGATTATTGATATCACTCTGTCTATCTGTATGATAAATATGCAGCTGGAGCCAGCAGCCGGTTAGCTTGGCAAAGTATAAAGATTGGAAACAGGGCAAAACTAGCAGGCCTGGCTCTATCCAGAAGTAACTAAATCAACCTAGCAGCACCCTTAAAGCTGATTAACATGTCATATTTATGTTGTTTAATTTGTTAGAAAAAGGAGTGTAAAAAAAGTCAGATTGTGGTTTTACAGATTGTTATGTTGCCGGACTATTTCTTGGCCAGAGGCATGGACTTATTTAAGTCTGATAACTGTGAGGTTGCCAGGCAACCAGGAGAGACTTTACTGACAAGTTACTGCTCCCAGCCAAGAAATAGCCCAACACATAATCCCCTGTAAGACCACCACTCAGACACCACATGTAAAATTCTGGATTTAACACTGGATGTGTCTTACACTATTAGACTATTCATTATACAAAAGTGGTTGGCCGGTGTAAAAATGTAAATCATATCAAGCCGATTTGAGATTAAAGGGAAAATTGGCCACCTTTTACGTAGATGTCCAATCAGTGTGGATGGTAAATGCAGTCCAATGATGAAATAAATTCCCCAGTGTGTTATATTAACTAAGAAAGCGGATCTCTCCTGCTGCGGCGCCGTGCTAGTTGTGCCTACATGTACCAAGATGCATTGCACGCAAGTTTGTTACATGACACAAGCCCTTTTAGTATGATAAACAAACAAAGTAAAATATTTTTACAACTAAAACGAAAAATATAACCTTTTGAATTTAAGTTGATCTTTTTTAACGAACTAAGACACACTTTAACTTCCTTGTTCATCATTCAAACTGGACAGAAAAAAGTATATCCACGGTTTCCAACAATCAGCACAGAGTAAGATGTAATAATACGGCGGCTCTGCATGATTACATCTATCTGCCTTGCCGGCTGACCGTGCAGCTGACGGTTTTCTGCAGCTTACTTCTTCTTCGGACACAGACCATTAAATTAGAACGATCCAGTGACAAAAATTTACAAAAAAATCACCCTGCTGGTCTTGGTTGTCTTTTCCAGTTTATCTTCGGGACCCTGAAGAATGTCTCCAGCTCACTTCTGTGAGGAGGAAAAACTTTCACAAAACGCACACAAGGGGTGCTCTCTCTTGGTTGTCGTCGGCGACAGCTTCCAACAAGGACTACCCATGCTGACATTTATTAGAGCAGATTGATTCTGTTTCGGTTGGCATCGGAGGGCAAGTCGGCCTTTGCTCTCTCAACTTGGACTGCACCGAAACTCGGAGGGACGGCTTGTCACTAAAATGGGAATAGCTGGTCATCCTTTAAGGTTATCCCAACTAGCCCAATTGTCGCTATCTTTGGGGCTAACCCCTTTCTCTGTAATCAGGAGGTTGCATGCGAGACACAGGAACTTGTCTTGGGTCCTGTGGACTTATTCACCGACAAATAGCCTAAACTGTACACACACTGCAGTGCTACGTTCACAACTATAACGTTACTGCTAACTTCACGCTCACATCTGGCTTGCTCGCTCGCTCACTCCTTCTCTCTCCCTTTCTTGACCCACACTTGCTGCTGGGCTTGCAATACACTGGCTGGCAGAAAACCGGTCTTGTCTCGTCACCCTCAAACGCTAAAAATTTATAGTAAACAAACATAATGCGCACAATTTCCCCCCAACCACCCTGACTGAAATTAGATCTCCTTCATGTTGGCGCCCTGGCTGAGTAATACATTACGGATGGCCTGTCAGCCACTACTGGCTCTGTTTATCTGTTTATAAACCAACATAATATTATGTTTATCATGTCATATTGCTTATTACTAATGCAATACATGCTGGATTTAGCTCTGTGACGCCGTAGGTGCAGGTTGCTGATGTCGGCTACTTTTTAATTCGACAAATGTCAGTTCAGCCAGTTTGCATAAAATCAAACAAGCTTGTACACGAGACCGAACCGGCAAAATCGGAACTCTATCCAACTCTAAAAAGCCTCTCTCTCTCTCTCTTATAGTTGATATGTTTGGATCAATTGTTCTTGTGTATGATGATACCTGAATAGTACATCTATAAGTAACATCTATAAGTGTGCACCACAAGTATTATGTTGTGATGAGGTCATGATGACGATGAAAAATCTGCATGTTTAAGCTAGTAGCAACTAGCAGCCACATTGTTATCCATAGCTAACTAGTTGGTCAAACACACAGGTGTCACAATTCAGATGCGGGTGTTAACTCTTCAGACCGCAGGCTCGAGGTGAACTCCAGCCAGTGACAGGGTGGAGAAACTCTCTCTCTTGATTTCCCTGTACTGCTTTTGAGCCACAAGATTGACAGTTTATTGATCTCCCTCTCGTCTAATCAGTAGCCTTGTCACATTATAACAAAGGGTAGCCTAGCCAAAATGAAAGCAATTTACTCCAGCCAAGTGAAGATTGCAGGGCAGGGTATAGTAGTTTTCTTCCCCCTTCATAGACAATCTGATACAGGCAGTAGTGGAGCTCAGACTCAAATCAAAACAATGTCTCAGCGTATTCAGCCTGGCAGGGTGAAGCTGGGGGCAAACAAACACTACAACCGCTTGTCCATCTTAAAGTCACCCATGAATGCTGTTATTCAGTCAAACCAGTTGGTGAGGACGAATGTAAAATAAGTAAAAAAACGTGAGTAAATTGGTTCATGTTTAAGATGTTATATCACGAGATAACTGAAAGATAAGTAACGTTATAAAACAGTATGTCAATTTGAAATAAATTAAGAATTAGAACAGGAGCATAAACAGCAGTTGCTATGACTCCATCTATCTCCAAATAATTATTTATGCCAAATACAGATTGGTGGTTGCTTTACCAGGGATTAAACATAATCATTGCGTCAAGCGTCCCATGAGGTAATGAAGATATGTTGGTGAGGAGCGGCCTCAGAAGGTACCAATATAACACTACTGTTTGAAACCACAGCAAAAATAAATAGGCTCGCGATTACCATTTAGATTGTGAAGCCTGGCCTGCAGGCGAGATACATGCACAAATAAGTAATTGAATTTGCACTTTCCCCTGTATAGGAGAAGCAAACCTGTCTGGAAACAGCTATACTTCCCAATCCCAATTTCTGCATCAGCCTGTTGTCATGTAGCTGAGGCCATCACTTTAGTCCTACAGGCAGTATAAATAATCATAAAAAAGGAGATGTTTAGACTAAAGAGACGCTCTTATCTCATCTTCATGCCTGTTTACGGATTTCTCACTTCAAAATGAAGTGTGCTTTCTGAATAAATGGGCCACTGAGGACAGTCACCCAAAGCAGCTCTAATGTGTTCTAATTGGCCCATGTATGTCCAAGTAGGGTGTGCATTCCTAGTGTGAAACAAAATGTTGTTGCCTTCATGTGTTATTGTATTGAACCAACTAGCCTTGTAGATAAAAGTGTGCAGTACTCTGTGTACAGACAGGCTTGGCGGTTTAGACATGTTTCAATATAGAGTCCATTTGGTAACATGAAATTATTTACTTTCATATCCTTCGGGTCATCACTGGAGAGTCTTGTTTATCGGGTTTACAAGGTTGAGTTTCCAAAAGCGCCAGAATGACTTTGAATCAAAGAAAAATAAAAGCAGTCGCTATGCAACCGAGGGGATCTGTGCCTTGCTGTGACCTAGTGGGTGACCCAGTCTTTCTGGCTCTGTAAGCAAAACTCACAGGAAGTGAGCTGACACTGCACCTTCAAAAGCAGAAAAAAACCCCATCAACACAAAAATCTCCCTCCACAACACCTCCTGCAGTTGTCTGTGCTTCTCCGTGTCACATGTTCCACCATTAATAGTGTTCCCCTGCGAAAATGTTTACAGTGCATCCCATTCATCACAGCCCCCTCACAGTCTAATAAAAATGCCCTCTAAGGCCTTATTTTCAGTCTCTGGATTTAAAAGTGCTTTTGATTTCGGTAGCGTGCCCTCTGGTTTCTCTGGAGTCCGTTTCTACTCCTTTGGGATTGAGATCTCTTTGGACTTTAGGTTCAGAGAGCAAATGCTTAGGGACTGCGAGGAACATAATAAAGTTAGTGAGGTGAAAACTCTGAGCTGAGTCTGAAAAAGAAAATACAAGGTCTATTGGTCACAGGCCTCTCTGCATCTGCTGCTGGGCTTAATGCAAACTGACAAAAGAGAAAAGCTAAGAGGAATGAACTTGAAGATGTGGAGATCATCACTTCTGCTATTGGAACAGCAAAGTTGAATATAGTAAGAAAATGTAGTACATTCCATGTGCATGCAATGTCAGAATTTGTGGTAAAGAGTTAGTAGGCAAGACTTATATTGATCACAGTGCTGTAAAAATCTACCAGCTGTCATTTTGTTTTTTGTTTTTTAAATCAACAGCAATTCAACAGTGTCAATCTGTATCCTCTTAAAGAATAACTCTTCAAGTTTATTACATGACAGTATTGCTTCTATCATGCTGGCAAAAATGAACCCACATGTCTTGCATGTAGCGTGAATGACACCTACAACGAAGGTGTTAGGATCTCTTTAGATGGTTCACTCAATGATGTAACATGTATATTGACTTTAGTCTTTAATATAATGTTTTATAATTAAGAGACATTGATAGTATTGCTGATTGCAATGCTTGGCCTTCTAAAATTAAAAAAGGATATTTTACAACCAGTGCCTTATGTCAGCTAACATAAGGTAAACTAAGCATAACCTCTATCCAGCACCACCATTGTAGAAATGATGTAATCAACCACTCTAGTGGACACCCCTTTAGAAAAGTGTCCGGAGGGGCAAAAAAAAAACAAGCCTTAAACAGGTTCTTTTAACAACAATAAAACCATATTAATTACCTCAATCAGACCAGAGGTGGCCAACCTTATGTAATGGAGAGCCGACAGTTGTAGGTTTTCATTACGACCAGAGACTCCGCCCAGAAATTATCAGTAAAATAATGTGCTGAGGTGATCAGTTGGAATGACACATAATTCATAAGGTAAATCACAACCACTACATATAATTGACATTCCATCCATTCACGGTCCCTGGTTTGAGTGTTTGACAAGCTAATGTGTACTGTAAGGCAGATGCATATTATAAAACGGTACAACGGACAAGCCTGTGGTACTTTTACAGTAAGAATTTAACAGAACAGACTTTAAATGTTTTTTTAAGTCAACCAGCAAATTGAACCAGGAAGATGCTCTATAAACTACAATAGAGTAAAACTAAACTGCTAGACAATGCACTGATGCTGAGAAGAGATTCTACAGTTGTGGCTACGTGTTCATCCCCCGAGTATCCCTTGGAATTACAACCATATTGGATGATTCTGCACATCACAATTCAATGCAGTAAACGTACATTGTTAATGAACGTGAACAGGGGTTTTGAAATATTCTCCAAAATGTATGTTTTTGCCTGCTTGCGTTTATACACTCAGTTGCCAGTGTATTAGGTCCACCTAGCTAAAAACGAATCCAGTCTAAAACAATAGCACGGAGGAGTTAATATTTCATACTTTGTCCAGCCCATTTATATATGTAAAGGCAGACTGCATCTATCTCTTCATCTATCCATCCATCTACATGCAATTTTTTCTCTGAATACTGTCTGCCGTAACTTGAACACCCATGTTAACCATGTGTTTCTCCTCCCTTATGGCATCCGTGAGCCTTTATTTCCATATCCATGTTTTGTTATAATCCCAGTAATGCACAGCGAGGGTAATGAAGCATCTGCGCATTTGCCCTGGGGTCACATATAAGTACATTACTGTCATGCCATAAACATGAGCTGCCTTCACCTCTCTTCTTATCACAAAACAGAGGCTCCTCCAGAGCTGTGGGTGTTGCACATCTGGCGAGGAAGACATGAAGCAACTCATGTGCCTCTGACTCCGTATCAGTGGAGAGAGTAAAAAAGAAAACAGTCTACACGGTAGGTATCAAAATGTACTCTATTAGATTGCAGTTTTTTTCAGAGTTGGTATATTTGGATTCTAAGTATTTAAGATACAAATCTTTCAGCCAGATCTGACTGAAAGATATAAATTTAATTACGGGATCAACATCGGCTCTTGAATGACAAAGAGATGGATTAGGAGAAATGGAGGCTCGCTGTCGATAATCCTGTGAGAAAATAGGAGTCACTGGACCGTGAACGGGTTTCCAAATCAAATGTAATGGAACAAGGGGCACGGGTTCAGGAGGGAGGTGAAGAATACATGAGCAAGATGTGATTTTCTGCTCATCCCATGACACATATCACAGGCTGTGAGGTCAAGTCCCTTAATTAGATATAACGCACGTCCATACGATGTTTACAACCCTGAGTTGCAGAGCTTTATTGAATATGGATCATTATTCCAGAGCTGTGGTAACATGACTTTGAGGGTCAAGAGACTGACCTCGAGATTGTTGGGAGAGACAAGGGAGATAGAACTTCATTTCATTCAAACATCCTAAATGTTCAAACTGACTCTATTAATCTGTGACCGATAAGGCTTTATGTTATTCTTGATGGCCTTCATCAGTTTGATCTCATTAGAACCAGCGTAATTGACTGCTTGCATTGAACAATGACCCAGGCCCTTCATTCTGTTCTCTGTTTCAGAAATTACCTAAATTAACTCCATTTCCAGCCCCTGAAAGCACACCATGAATAACAGCAACCGAGAGACTCAGTGAGAAGAAAAAAGAGATGAAAAAACAAGCATCATCATCGGAACCTGGGTAATGGTAATTGAGAAATTGGCCATTCGTTGGGAAAACATTGTTTCAGATTGGATGTCACTGGAGAAGCATAGTGCATCCAGCAGCTGTTGTGAAGAAAATTCCTAACATCTAGCGTATGAGCTGCATGTAAAGTATAGCAGCATGCAGTAAGTAGGTGAAATAAAACCAGCATGCGTTTACCCTCTGCGCCAAATATATTTTCTTTGTTTTTGGCCTGGAGGCAAAGAAATAATCACAGAAATGTGCAGTGAGGAGCATTCAATTCACTATTCCAAATTGTCCTATTACTTCTTAAATGAAGCATTGCATAAGCTGACCTTTTATTTATTCTAATTCTTTTTTTTTTTTTTTTGAAATATATATTTTTAGCTGAATATGATGTTCAGCACAATCTCCATAACAATAATCTAATCAGGTTTTTTTTTTTTTTTTATGAGCCTAAGTAGAGGATTACTAAAAACAAATGCTGCATTGACGAGGGTGGAGCATAAAAAGCATAAAATTCAGCTCTGCAACAATTTCACATCATTTGACATTTCATATCATTTGGTTTGATATTATGGAGCCTGTGGCATTATCTTCACTTCAATGCCTTTTCCAATTTGAGATCCTCTGCCTTCCTGATTTTACCCTCATTTGTAAATGTCACTTAAGTAGAAGTGATGGAAATAATTTGCAGTGGTGTAAAAAGAAAGATATAAAGAACAGAAAATAAAAAAATAAATGGGGGGAGTTGAAGTGAACAAACGGTGAAAAGCATGCATCTCTACGTTTGGTGATTTCTTTTTAGTATCGAAAGATAAATTGGAGGATTACATTTATTGGTTAAGAAAATGTTCCACCTTGCTAAAGCTAAAAATGTGATTTAAAAACATGTCATTATGAAAAAAATGTATGACTGTATTTTTACTTCCTCGAAAAGTTGAAATACTGATTTTTTCAATTAACAGCTGCAATGAGAAAGTTTGTCATATTGTCAAAATATTTTGCATCGTCTTGTCTGCAGGAAATAAATGAGGCTGTCCTCTGACAATAGTTGAGTCCTAGAGGAAATTTCCAAGCGTATGTAAAAACAACAGAAGGACAAAACCTAATAAAAACACAAAATCATTTGTTCCTTTTATAACAGGGATACACTTCTCAAACACCGCCGTAGCACGTCCTAATGCCTCTGTGCATCCCATCCCGAGCTGAGCCAGGAGTCCTGAATGAGCTGCTTTTTCTTGGTGATGTCAGGTTTAGGCGTAACCTTCCATTATTAGTCTATTGTCGCTGGCTTTTTCAGTCAATGTGTCACACATACTCTCCTTCCCAATTCTCTACATTCAGAGCGTGTCCCGCAGGGTTTTGCTTTGCCCTTCGTGTCTTAAACAGGGTTAGGGTTAGAACGGGCTATTATGCTGCACATAATTGCACTTCGTCATGCTGCAGATTGTCCCAGTAGGGTGAGTTGCAGCAAGGGACATATATTTAAAAGGGATATACCAGAGGAATAATACCCAGTCATAGAAAATCCATCCTTCTGTCCCCAGGGCAATGTCATGCATTCAAGCAGGAATGTGCTCCACAGCTATTTATTGTATGTATATGGTGGCAGGTGCAAATAAGGGGCCTAGTCGTCTCCAGAGGATCGTAATTGGTTGGAGAGCTCATTAGGGGTGCGTCTGACTGCCTGATGGTGACAGAGCAGGAATGTGGCACTCCAGTCAAAAGGAAGTGATGGACAGAAGGATGTGACCACGCTCTGTCACCACTGGGAGCTCTCAGCAGCAAGCACAGCTCCCAGCAGCCCTCAAACTGCTGAGGTAGTGCAGAACTGCTGACAGGCTAAAAAACAGGATTTCCTCTGCCATTAGTTTACCCTGTGTTTATCTCTGCCCTCAGCCTTATTATATATGTCTGATGTCTCAACTACTTTTTTGAAGTCTGCACCTACACTATGAACCTACAACACAATACACATAACATATTCTGTATTCTAAATTATTTACAAATCATATTGACAACAAACAGCTCTGCGATAGTGTGGCGACCTGTCCAGTGTGTACTCTGCCTTCGCCCAATGTCAGCTTGGCTCCAGCCCCCCCCCCCCCCCCCCCCCCCCCCCCCCCCCCCCCCCCCCCCCCCCCCACCCCCCCTCCTGCGACCCTGAATAGGATAAGCGGTTAAAGATAATGGTTGGCTGGATTGATAACTAAATAAATATAAATCAAAATGGAAACATACAAACAGTTATGAGCGTAATCTTTTGTATGCCTTCATACTTATATGTATTTAATATTCCCAGTGTCCTTTCCATAGTCCAAAACGTGCAAGTTGATTCAAGATGAAATTGCCCTTAGGTTTGGAGAGAGCTGTTCATCTGTATTAGCCCTGTCATGAACTGCTGACCTGTGCATTCTACTGCTTTCACTGCATGGTATTTTGGGAAACTTGAGCCAGCTCGTGGAAGAGCTCAAGCAGGTAAGAAAATAAATGTTTATTTCCATGGCTTGGAAATGCTGAATTAGTATTTGTGAATAAACTTCTCTTTTGTAAGGCAAGGACACCAAAACTTGGTGCCTGTGATATTGATTTTCAACTTGATGCAACACCACTGACACCGACTGCAGCTCTGACATTTTGAGGTTCACAGTTTTTGTCCATTTTTTTGTAAACTTAGTAGCAGGGCTGTAGGTTCTGAAACAGGAGCAAAGCTCACAACATCTATGTCTGTATCTAATTGAATCCATCCTTTGTTTGGAGAATTGGTTTCGACAGCAGAAGGTGGTGTAGCATGTTCACCAACAGAGCTAAATACTCAAATGAATGTTGCCATTCAGTAGAATCCCTCTTTAAGATAACAGACTGTAAGCAACACAGTTAATTCGTTTTTTTGTCCTGATAGACAATTTCAGACAAGACACCATCAATATAATTTCTCAACATGACATTTTCCTCACTGTAAAGCCAAAGCACAGCTTGGCTGAGAACATGACGGCCAACAGTTGCTTGTTGATGCCCATGCTTTTTGGCAGAGAATGATCTGAGTTAGCTACAAGAGAGAGAGAGAGAGAGTTGATTGATGGATTGCTAATTGTGTCCTTGGTAAGCAGCAGATGCCTCGTCACAGATGCTAGAAAAAATTTGACTTGCCCATAAAAGAGGAGTACAATTTGTAACATTTTAGTTTAGCATTTATAAGCAGTATATTACAGATTATAGATGCTTTGGAGTAGAGGACATTTTGTATAAATGTCTCCAGTCAAATATACCTGCATTTGATCCTTTTTGTAGCCAGATCTCAAATGACTTAGACCAGTGATTCTCAACTGGTGTTCACGGGCCTTTGCCTGGGCTAAAAAAAATTGGATTAAATTTCATCCTTTTTAATCCTGTGGTTTTATTTTGAAGGGGATTTTTTATGCAGCGGAGTGTCATCTATTCACACTTTTTTGCCGGCTCCGGTTTGGACTTGTTTTGCACTTGTCCCTCCATGTTTTCAGCAGCATTGCTGCTACGTTTCAGCCACTCATTGTTTGAGGTTTTCAAGGCGGCATTGATTGACAGGTGGCGTGTGCCAGGTTGGGTCAAACCATCCTGATATGGGGGAGACTCTGGGTTTTTAGGATAATGAAATTGAATAGCCTACTGAATATAAAATTCAGCTTATGAACTTACACTTATATTTTATTGAAAATGTATTAAATAAATATTTTTAAAGGATTTTTGAATCGATGCTAATTTTAAATATATATTTTTTTAAATCTTCACGTACCCCCGCCATTTTACAGCATAGAAGAACACCGTGACCCGCGAAATTAGTTTTCTAATCAAACATGGCGAAACGTAAGTACGAAAATGTTCCTTGATTTGGGTCGCGGCTTGTCATTAAGGGGTGATGGTGGGTCCCACAGCCGGACCAGTTGAGAACCACTGAGTTAGACTTTTTGTATGGTTTTGCTCGAAGCCTATCACTGCAAGCGTTCCTCTATTTATTGCAACGTGAGATTGGCCCACTAACGCAACAGCTACAACCCATACAGCCGGGATTGCCTGCACACAGCTCTCAAGATGGAGATGGCTGAATGGGCGGCTAGAAGCTAATAGTGCTACCAACAGTGCTGACAGAGTTAACAGTGTTAACCTGCGGAACAGGAGGGCGGCCGCTATGCTTCCGCGACAACACAGTCATGGGTCGGGGGACGGGACACACACACAGCTTCCATTCACACTCCAGGTAGCACTATTAAACGTGCCCCTAACACAACATTTAACCATGATTGGCTCGAAAACCAGTCAAAAAAGTTGAAATAGCTGTTGCATCTTGGTCGGAGCTGGCCGATGCTTCGCTATGAGGGGGCGGGACTAAGCAAAGGGTCAATTGTCTGGGAGGATTGCATTACAGCTCGTTTTGAGGCTGCCAGCTGCAGCGCTCTCGTATAATACTAGACCAATTAAAAAAAATGTTGTCCCCATTAATCACTTAAGACACAAAAACATAAGAAAATATGGTCCAAGTTGAGGATCGCCGAAATTAAGTGTAAGCCTATAGGCACAAACGACAGCCACAGCTCTCCTCCGTGCAACATGTAGCATAGAAGCAACCCTTCATTCTCTGGGGAAACTCCACCACAGCGGTGCTCAGCGGGGGGCTTTTGAGTATCTCCACACCCGCCCTGAGCTTACTAATCACTTATTATAATTATTCTGTTAAACGTTACAGACACACAGGCAGACGGATAATACAAAATATATGCATTCTTTAAAGAGTGTAATAACAACACCACAGAAACTATTGTATGACTAAATTATTCAGATTGCAACTGGTGCCTTTAAATATTAAAACTAATTACAGCATTTGGCCACCATCAACCATCATTGTTATACGTTTTGTTATTACTAGTTTTTCTATCAGCATAAATGGTGATGTGAACACAAGTAATACATCGATCAGTCTGTCTTTCTTATTATAAATAAGTAATTCCAATAAATGCTGCACCCCTATGACTTGCTGGTCACTAGTAGATATTCATGATGAGAGGACACACTTCCTTCAACTTTAAAATTAAGTTATGTAGATTTGAGAAATATTCCCAAACTTTCCAAAAATACTAGATACATCAAGCCAGAATTTTCAAATACCTTACAGTCTTCATCAGTGGATATAGTTTTCTCAGCTGGTCATATAAAGTATCTTTAATAATATGTACACAGCAAATAGTTAGATAGTTAGACAGTGTGGGAACATGTTTTGACATTGCCTTAATGTCAGAAATACATCTGGGTAAAAGAGTGAAGTAATTTCA
Organism: Ophiodon elongatus; assembly: GCA_016806645.1. Classification (NCBI taxonomy): domain Eukaryota; kingdom Metazoa; phylum Chordata; class Actinopteri; order Perciformes; family Hexagrammidae; genus Ophiodon; species Ophiodon elongatus. Next base: position 6,052,440 of record JACSYO010000415.1, on the reverse strand, counting down.
TGATGGGTTAAATATATATGATTATCATTTGTAAGAAAAAATAAATGCATGCTCTCCACTACTGTAAAGTGCCTTATATTCCCTTGTGTAATCCACAGCAAGAACTAAAGTGTTAGGATAATCCTGTCATCTCTGTTTAAAAGCCTGATCTTGAATTCAAAAGTAGGCTATAAATGTAAAAAAAAAGAAGAAAAAAAAAGCCTCTGTTAAGGTGAAGATAATACAATAAATATAATGCAATATGAGCTGAACTGCACGGGCAACTATGGCTTGGAGTGATTCCTTACCTGAGGATACTCTCCTTTCCACAATCAACAACATAATTAAATCTGAATTTAGAAATGACAGTAATAGCATAACCAGTTTAAAACACCCTTATTATTACTGTCGTAATCATTTACATACATTGCAGTTGAAGCTGATTTTTTCCCTCTGTGTTTAGTCTGATGTAAAGCAACTAAAATTCCAAGACATATTATTTAATAATGATTATTGTGAGAGTATTTAATTAAAGTTTTCCTCAAAATATGCATTAAATATCCCAGTTAAAATATTTGACTATTTTAATTAAATATAGTGTCATATTTTGTCTCCTTGTGTGAGGATGCCCTTCATTGCTCCCCAGTTAGTTTCGTGTGAAGTTGAGCAGAAGGCATGAGATAAGGAAGCGATGGTGGTGAATGTGCTTTTATGGCTTCCTCCCTTATATTTTTCTCAGAAGAATCTCTTTCTACCAACATACAAACGGCTATTTCAATCAGTCTCTTTCTTGTTTCAAAAAGATACACGGGTTTTGAAGCTGCAATCTTTGAGGGTATTTATATTTATTTATATACTATTTATGCATTTTTCATACGCCTTGGATTGGTTTAAATTAGCAGGATGCCTTCGTACCTGATCATTTTTTATTTATTTTTCTGGGTGGAGTAGATGTTGGGATTATTCAGCATCATTCAGTTTATCACTTAAAGGGAAATAGCCCTGGTACACCTTAAAGGTCAGCCCACGATAAGAGAGCCTGAGCCGGAGTAATTGTTAACCTTGGTGCTAACCCCCTACACTTTAAGCTGCAGGTGGCTGGTAAGCAAGACACGGGACCAACGACAACAACAGTGAAGTCATTGACAGTTGGAAATGGAAAGCAGTTATTTTCTGGGGCGCTGTCAAGATGTTGACGCCATTTCAGACCAGCAGAGTGATACAAGAAGCATAAACATGACATAAATAGCAGGAGTCTAAAAAAGAAATCAGCGTCCCTAACTGGATGACATCGATTATTTCTACTTTCATTGGTTAATTTGTGTGTTGTATTATTATATACTGAATATATTTGGGTATTGGACTGTTGCACTGACAAAACAAGGCATCATCTAAAGATGTCACCTTGGGCTCAACAAACTTGATGGGAATATTTCACCTTTACTGCATTTCATAAACTCAATTGATATTTAGAATTAAAGCATTGGTTGCAACATAGAGCAAATGCACAATGTATCTCCTGTTGAACATTTGATGACGGAATGAGACTACTACTAGTAGTAGTCACAGTTATTACAATAATAATAAGGAAAATACTGCAGATCTGCAACATATTAATGCCTTTCTGTCCTGCAGCCCCAATGACTGACTCAGATGGGTGCATTTAGCATAAAAATCTAGCATTACCAAAAAAAAAAAAATCTTTTCTTGCTGTCAAAATCTTGGCGGTATGACATTCTGTTGGAAATAAAGAGCAGGAAATGAGATGTACATAGTGAATGCATGCAATCAATCTGCACCATTTCCACCAGTTCTTGAAAATCACTGATGACTCAATAACAGCTTTTATCAAAGGCCATTCAGCTGCTGCCTTCTTTTTGATGAAATGTGCTGATTCGCTCTGTACTGTGCCGAGCATTTGTGTCCTCAGCCTTTGGCCGCTCCAAGCTACCAGTCAGCTGATGGTGTCTGCAGCTGCTCTGCCCTCTGCCCTTTGACAGCCCGACAGCTCGGCTTCAAGTCACTCATGTCACTCACTTTTCCCCCAAAACATGAAATGTGGCGTGCTGTAATACTAACCCTTATATCCTATTACTGACTGGGCTTTTGACTAATCTTTGGGCTGATAACAACTGACTGACTCTGTAAATGGGCACTGGCCAATAATATAAGTCAAAAAAGATTGGACTGTCAGTGGATGAATGGAGAAATAGTGCTTAACTAGAGACCATCTTGCCAAATCGGGCCATCCTACCCCCCTACTTCCAGCGCCGTTGCTCGGACCACGGCCACCATTGATCTCAGCCTTCCTTCATTTTGATCTCAACTACACACCTGTCAAGTCTCATAACTGCATCTGTTCACACACAAACATAAACACCTAACAAAGTACCCAAAACCTCTTCTGTGGTAGTTGTTAATACAGTAGGTGTCTCCAGGACATTTTTCCATGATGACTCACAAGGTTAAAACAATACCAGCGTCACTGTTGCGGCTAGGAAAAAAAACACTTAATGTTCTTTTCCTTTTACATCTGAAGGGAATGTAAGTCATTCTGTGATGAGTCCTCTTTGTTAAATCTGAGCCAAGAGCACTGTGCCGCAGATGGATTTTGGACATTAGATTTCAAAGACAGGTTAATTTCAGAATTACATATTTTATATCCCAGCACTTAAGGAAGGTATATAAACAACCTTCTTCCAAAAAAAAACAATGGTAGAGATCTCCGAATCAACAGGCCAAATTAAGAGGAGAGCACAAGATTGAATTTCTTGGAGCTGCAATTCTACACTGCCTAAAGTAAAATAAAACAAATATCATTAATAAAGTATATTGCAAACATCAATATTTAATTTCCCTCAGGCATATATATACTTGCTTCCTAAACTTTCTGTTAAAATAATATTCATTAGGAGAAACTGCTCAAGCCAAAAGTGAAGTGTCGGCAGTGTGTGTGTGGGCTTGTGCTCTAGCCTGTGCAGTTTCAGAAGTTAAGAAGTGTGGCACTGAGCCAAGGTGCCCTTGGAGGCGCTCTACCTCTCAGTCCAGAACATTCCACGGGCGAGAGCCCAGAGACCTCATGATGGTTAATTATAGAAGTCCAAATAAATAGAAGCTGCCAATCAGCAGGGAATCTCACCAAACTGTAGTATCCACTGCCTAAAGAGCTGGAAAGCAGAGCAGAAACTTGTATGGACTCTGTGTGTGTGTGTGTGTGTGTGTGTGTGTGTGTGTGTGTGTGTGTGTGTGTGTGTGTGTGTGTGTTTCCAAAGGTATTCATTTTATATTAGCATGAGTTAATATATAACTGATTATTTGTGGCAGTTTGATTCTTTAACGGGATATGATAGGGTAAACATTTCATTATTTAATATCAGATATGATTCCCTTCACATGAAGCTGTAATGTCAACATACTTTGAGTTGTGACTTGACTAAAAGATAGCATAAATTCAACTCAGGAGCATGATCCCCACTATAATGTTTCTTCAGTTGTGCATAATTTTTATCGTTTTACTTTATGCTTGCAGGTTGGCCTCTTTGTAATAATGTTTGCATTACATGTCACCTTCTACATTACTTTTGATTTCCCTGAAAGCACAACATACCGTGAACCCAAAACCGAGGTACTTTAACCCCCCCCCCTACAATTCACACGGTTTTGTCAAGTGCCCAGGTATGTGTAGATACTTTCCGCCACTAAACACACTTCTCTGCAAGAGGAAACAACCAACATATACGACCTTTCAAGTCAACAGGAGGAAAGTATTTGTTACTTTGAAAAAAAGATCTGAAGTGGAGTACTGTATCACTTTAAATCAAATTACAAGCGTCTGTAATGTAGCTGAACTTTGGAGTGAATGATTTCAAGGCTGCCGATTTGTTGCATCACACTCGATCTGAAGCCATTAATTTCACATTCTAACGAGAGTGAAGATAAAATACTGGCAATAAAAACTTGATAGAGCCTGCTGAAGCCAAATGCACCATGCTTAGCTAATTTCTAATGTTTATGGTATTTAAATAGTGCGGGTCTGTACTCCGAACAGGGCGACTGAACATTTTGGGGTTCGGCACTGTGAGCAGCCCATTCTCACATTTGCTCACGCACTGAGTTTTGAATAATTAAGATGCTGGTTCGTTTTATTTTGAATCGTTATGTTAAGATCCACACAGCGAGTAACCTGTCAAACCTTCTTGCTGAACCCATCCTCTGTTTGTCTAAGCTTTCTCAACCCACCTTCCCTTTCCTCTCCATCATCTATGCCTCTTTCTCCTTACCCAACCCTCTGCACATCCATCCATCCATCCATCCTCTCATCCAGCCTTTATTCAATTCTGTGCTTGTCCCTTTTTCAGGTAATGTCTGGGGGAGCAAGTAGGCCTAAGTGACATACAGATGCGAAAATGTGACATGTGGATGTGAATATTTATGTGCATGTGGTGTGAATATAAATTGACTTGAGATATCTGCTTTATTTGGCTGGAACAAAACAGTAAACAAGGAAACAAAAGAAATAAGCAAAAGTAGGACACAAAAATGGAAACAAAAGAAAAATGAATTAAGAAATGATAAGAAAGTAATTATTAGAAATTGGCTTTCTGTCATTTAGCAATTGGTTTAACCAGGAAGGTTTTTTGACATGTATTAGAATGTGCTTTATAAATCATTATTTATAAAAAAAAAATTAAGAAAGTGATTCGTATGCTAGAAACGAATAATTAGACAATGATTCATTAATATGTCCAGCAGACTGCTCTCAAGTAACCTATTCCTTTCTACTTCTTGTCATAGTAGAGTTATTCAGAAACTACATGGTAACTCATTAAATAGTGGTTAGTTCTTGGTTTAGTCCTTGGTAACTATTTATGATTTACATGTCGTGTTACCAATGAGTAAATAATAAAGTAAAAAGTGAATTGTGTTATTTTAGATTAGATTATGAAGCTTTATTAATCCCCACTGACTGACACTCATTTGCCACCAAAAACCCATACAGACAACCACAGACACAGTCCACAGTGCACAACGGACAAGAAGCACATTAAAAAGAATAAATAACACCAGAAAATGTCATATGAGACATGACTGACATTAGAAAGATGTTAAATCTAAAAACCACATCTAAAGGTGTTCATTCAAAAATAGAACTGCTTCCGGAACCATAGACGTTCTGAGTCGTTCAGTAGAACACTGAGGCATCCTGAGTCGCTCACTAAATGAGCTTCTGAGTCCATTAAAAACACAGTGTAATGGATGGCCTTCAGAAGAAACAATAATTTTTAACTTGGTCCTTGTTATTTGTGGTTTTCCCAATAAATTAATGATTTAAAATGCTGAATAAAATAGTTGGTAATTATGGAGTAGTGTTAATGCTATTCATATCATCCAGAAGTGGCTTCATGACATCCACTTTATTTCCCATGACACAAGACAGAAATATCTACTAAAAAGGTCAAGGCCTCCACAAGTAGTACAAGCAGAATTTGTGTTGGCGGTAAAGGCAGTACCATAGTTTCAGAAGATGATTTCCAATTTCCATCAGCCTTGAATGAAATAATTCTGCTGCCAATATTGTTGCCAAGTTAGAGCGACAGAGAACACAATACAGCTAAATCTTCCGTTTGTAGTACGAGGAATGAAACCGTCACCTTCCTGTATAGCTTAATCACAGAGATTCATTTAGAAGTCGATACTGAAACGTCGATGGGTAGAGGAGAGCACAGCGTGGGGAAAACAGGCATCAAAGTCAAAAGTCTTTCAAATGTTTTCCTTTGCATAAGTTTGGCAATGCAAGTCGGTGCAAAGTAGAACAGCCAGTGTTTTGCTATTTAAACTCAATGGTATAAAGGAGGTAAACAGAAGCTGCCAGATCTTTTTCAATATCAGAGGGTGCTTCTGTGGCAAGAGTGAGAGTTAATACTGTATCTCAAAACTCTGAAATATTTAGTGGACGATGAGCATGTTACATATTGATGCAGAAGCACAGCAAAGACCAAGAGAATAGGAATTCTTAACATCACACTCTGATTTGAAGCTATTCATAAGGAGTGTGAGATTCTCCAAATCCATGCTCGGTTCAGACCTTGCTTTTTGAGCGGGTTAGGGTTAACCCCCTAACTCTTTTGAACGTTGTCTACTCATAAACATTTTTTTACCACCGGACAGAATGATCCACAACAATCTAAGACAAATTAAATTGTGACATGTGTCACATTGTCCCTGACCAAGGCAGGTAGGCAGTAGGCCTACAGGGTTTGTTACTGTGAATAAACACCTGTGAGCAAACACCTGGATAACATGCTTTGTTGAACTGCAATCTCACGTTAATTAGCAGCCATCCTGTGAGCGCTGCCTTTTATCGTGATGAGAGCTCATGAGGCAGCAGTCGCAGTCACAGTGGGTTGAACGCAACACAGGGGAAGGAACCGGGACAGGAAACCGTGGACATTTGTGTTGTAGTTTCACTCTCTGTCTCAAGAGCGGTTACAACCCCACGACACATAAATAAAAGAATTATAAATGACAAATGAATTGGGGCATACTTATTCTGAGAGGAGTGTGTGTGTGTGTGTGTGTGTGTGTGTGTGTGTGTGTATGCGTGTTTTTGTGCATTTGTGCATGTGTGTTCAAGTGTGTGGCAAAGAAAGCGAAAAAGAGAGAGAGAAAAAGAGAGAGAGAGAAAGAGAGAAAGAGAGAAAGAGAGAGAGAGAGAGAAAGAGAGAGAGAGAGCGAGATAGACAGAGAGTACATACAGTATGTGTAACTGCACATGACGGAAGGAGGAACGAGACAGAAAGATGGGAAAGAGAATCTCTGTGTGCAACCTTCTGTTAAGATTTGGCAATGGACGATTCGACTCATCCACTCCTATCTCGTTACTGTGACACTCCAGCCCATTAAATAGAATAGATTATTGATTTAGCTCTCTTCGCCTGCTCTGAGATTTTCCATCAGACTTTCTGTGCAGGAAGAGAAGTGCTGAAGAAAAGCACAAGTCATTATGTGTACTGCCACACAAAGCTACATCATTTAGCCAAATAGGGAGGGTTACATGAAAAACCTTGTCATGGTGGCAATATACTTCTCAGGAGGCTGAGGGTTGTCATGGTGCTAATGCAGAAATTAAGTCCAAACCTCTCATGTGGCATATTGATTTGAATGAGTGCAGGGTTATTGCAAAATGCACATGCTGTTTTTGTATCGATCTTGCGTCACAGAAAGGACAAGGTGAGCCCGTTTGATAATCAACAGAGGAGGCACTGAGAAAAACTCCCTGTTCATCATCAGACTTGGATATTGAGTGATGACATCTCATCCCCAGGTGCCCATCACAAGACTGTTCACTTGGCTCAACTCTCCGCGAGGAGAATTGATTTACTACTCATAATTTAACTGCACTCCTGTTCTTGTCGCTGAATATTTTTCATCATATCTTCTCTCACATTTTTTACCCGTAGACGCTAAACTGCTGTTGTACTCGGTAAAGACCATCATTATTTAAAGGTAATGTGACCGTAATTACCAAACGTTTGCTGGTTCCAGTGTTTAGAATGGCTGCATTTCATTATTTTCTTGGGTGTAAATATTATCTCATATCAATAAATCAGGCTACAATTTTCTCGATTACGCATTTTGTCTCTTGACTGATCGTTTCAATTCCAAACCGAATACCCTTGAATTTTAGACTGTTAGTAAAACAAAACAAGCAATTTGAAGTCCCTGGGGATTTGTAGTTGTCATTTTCATTATTTTCTGACATTTCCTAGCCAAAACAATAATGTGTTAATTGCAAAAATAATTGGCAGACAAAGCAGCCCTACACTGTATAAACAGTGTAGACATTTTATGTCTTAAATTGTAAAAACCTTAGATTAAGGTGCTAATGCAACAGGATTCAATGCATACTTGTAGTTGCTTTTAAATATCTATATACTATTCACTGGAGACAATGTAAAGTAAAACAGAAGACAGAAGGAGATATACAGTATATGTCAACCTGTCTAGTCTGAGATTATTATTGTTGGGTTGGCTTTGAGCAGTGATACAAATCATATTTAATTAAACAAGAAGGTTCATTATTAAGAAACTGATGAATAGGTGCCTGGATTACTGAGAACGTGGGGATTCAAATGTACATCAAAATCATGTGAACACACTTTTCAGAGAAACGCAAACTTATATTGTATTGAGAGGGTTTTAGTATATACCTGTTAAATCAAATGTGTGTGCTCCTTTTTTTTTAATGTGGGTGTGTGATTAGCTCCTGAATTCATGGTGCTTTACACAGAGTGAGTTCACATCCCTGTCGTTATGACATGCAGGAACAGATGGCAGCCACATTCTTGGAACAAGTAAGGGCTGTCTTCAATTCTTAGTCAACGAACACTCTTTCGATTTTTTGAATAATCGATAGATCTGTAAAACTTTCTCCACAAAGAATCACACAAAAGCACCACTTTAAATCTTGTGTTTACCTGATATAAGTTCATAAATGTCATGGAAGTAAGTCATTCAGCATGAAAAAAAGCTTAAAACTAATCGAAGAATTTTAGACCAAAAGGACTGATTAGTCGACTAATCGACTAAGAGCAGACCTAGAAATTGAAGGGGCAGCATTGGAAAAAAATGTAATGCAAAATCAGTAATCTTGCGGGTTTATTGCATGTCACACTGCTGGATGGGTCTAATAGAATCTTGGTCAGATTGTCAGATTGTGCAATGAATGCCTGGTGTATCACAGGTTAACAATGTAAATAGAAAAAAATACATCTGCAGAGAGAGGAGGACAGAGGACAGGACCTGCAAGACTGATACCGACTGATGTCTGTGTTCTTCATTCTTTCTAAAATTCACATATTAATAAGTTCACATAGAGACTTTGTTGTTGTAAACACTGCTGCTGTTGCTGCTGCTGCTCTCGAAACAACACTAAGCCTAGCTTATAATATTACATTCTAATCATGTTCTGAATGTAAAGACAACCAGGCTTTAATATGCACACGTCAATATTTGCTTATTTATCGCAAGTCGTACTGTCATCGCAATACTGAACAACGTCATTGCACGTCGCAGATTGATGCGAAACGCTTTCAAATTGTTCATTGTTGAAGTGCAGGCGGCATTGGGTGTCAGTATAGCATTAGCATGCTGCGAATGAGATCCAGAAAGCAGCAAGTGCAGTGCAGCAATAGCGAACGAGGACACACAGTGTCATTGACGCGACGCACCTGAAACCAGGCCCAGCCAATATCATACAAGAGAAGAGCTGCAGCGCCAGCAGCCTCACGCGTGCACTCGGCCAAAAGACAACCGAGACAAGACCATGAAGACAAAAGGAAGCAACGTGGGAAGATTAAAGTCTTTGGTTCTGAATACATTTACTGCAAACATTACACGTTTACTTATTAACTGTTTACTGGTTGGAGAGAACAGGTGATTGTCAACACTTGATGGCTAATGAGTGGGAAATACATGAAATGACAAATGAATGACTTCACGAAAACAATGATTATAGAATTAGAAATTGTGAAAATCTTCAAATCTTCTTGCAAGGAGCTGAATTATATTTTATACATCTTTTTTTTTGCGTTGTATTGAGTGAGTCAATGACGTTACATTTGTATTTGATTAATATTAATCAATACTATTTTAGTATTCCATAACATGCAATACAAAAGTATGAAAAAAAAAAAAAAAAAAAAAAGTAACAGCAATTTCTGTCTTTGTTTCTGGGCGACGGCATCAACATGTCTCAACATGCTGCTGCAGCTGCTACTTGGCTCACCTACATGTGGCGCGCGTTGGCATGTGTGGACCTAACAATGACCAAACAGCTGGAAAATCTGTTGCCAGCCGACGTGAATGAGTGAATGAATGCGTTTGTGAGCTTGTGAGTGAGTGAAACGCCACACTGTAATGCTTTGCATCTCAAGCAGTTCTCTTGTCTTCTGCCTCCTTCTCCCCCAGACAAACACAAAGGCATGTTCAGCCGTAGATTTGGTGAAGCTTTGTTGTTCCTCTCTGAACAGTTGCAAGTGAAAACTTCTGTCTGGGGCTGTATGGTGAGGCTATAATTGTGTCTTATTAGCATAGATATTGCAGTTAATGAGCTTTAAAGACTCTATACACAATAAAATGCAACATCGGCAATATTGTAGGCTCAGTGCATGTCACGCTGCAAGATGGGTTTCATAAAATCAGACGACACAGCGTATCAATGTTGATTTGTAGAAGAGGCGTCATAGCAGCAGTGAGAATTTGGTCCTAAATATGTAATTTCACCATGTCTGTCCGACAAGACAATTGTCAACTTTTGTGTGGGACAGTCCACAATCGCACAAAATATAGCAGCCTTAAACCAAATGAAGGAAAACCACACACACTATAATGTATCAATACACTCAATAAAACTACATAAAATAAAATGGAACACAATAAAAGACCACTGCACAGACACGATGCTCTACATGACATTGCAGTCCTTTTTCCTGCTCAATGTTTTGCTGCTGAGAGCAAAAAAAAGGTCTTTCCCTAGTATTCAAGTTCATTAAAGATGTCAGTGTTGGAGAGAAGCGCGTAATTGATCAACGTCATTCATTAACCTGGCCAGTTTTAATCGGCACCCACTGAGCAGGTTGCCACTGACAGCTGCAGTTAGTGGGTGGTTCTGCTCCAGTCTTATTGACAGAGATGATTGCTGTGTTGATTACCCATAATTAAAAAAAACAGGATTCAAATGAATGACACTCACCAATGACAGATGGATTCCTGTTCTCCAAAATTAGAATGCATTTTATTGACATTTTGAGGAGAATGGTAAGTTCTCCTATCGTTGCTACGCGGTAGACCAGAACATGTACGATTTCTCCTAAGAGTAAACAATGTGATTTGACGTTATCATCTAGAGTTACAGTGACATAATATTTTAAAAATGTTCGCCAATGATAATGGTATATTTTTTTTTGCTACATCAGTGAATAACTGGGTGACCTCTCTTTACCTTCTCTCTGCTTCCTCCTATTTATCACCCTTGCCTCTGACTTTTCCTCGACACATCTGTTGTAAATTGTCTCTGCGCTATTGTGACCTGATTTCTGTTCATTAGCTTTCACTTTACCTTCCTTCAGCACTGCGAAGGCAGACTCCTCTCCCTTCACTGACTTGTCTGATAGGATTTAGTCCGCTCTATGCTGATGCAATCTGGGCAGCTACAATTCTGGCCCGTCTCCTGGTGATGTAGCACGCCCCACCACCCTCAGCGGACATACACCAACCAGTCAGCGTTCTGGTGGTGATATTGCCACTGTCATTACAAAGACATATAGACTTAAAGCAAGGGCGGCGTGACTCACCAAATGTCAACAACAGCAGCTATGTCAACAGTCTTTATCAGCTTTGCAGGAAGTTGGAGCTTGAGAGAATTTAAGAAATAATATAAATTAAAAAACACAGTTTTTCCACTGACATTGAAAATAAATATGGCTTTGGAGCAGCTTTGGTGAGTTGTGTGAGTGTTTGTGTGTGCGTGTGTGTGTGTGTGTGTGTGTGTGTGTGTGTGTGTGTGAGAGAGATGAAGAGAAAGCCAGAGCAAGTAAGAAAGGAAGCTAGACTGAAAGACTGGAAGAGAATAAGACAGAGAGGGAGGGAGGGAGAAAGGGAAACATTATGCAAGCCTCTATTTCCCGACCACAATCAATTTCTGCACAACTGTATGACCTGCATTGCAAAGTGTAAGGTGAGAGATTTTTCATGGCAGCATTTCACTTTTTCTTTTCTGTTCTACTGCCACTTCCAGGGGTTGCAAACCAGCCTGACGCATTCTTTCTGATGCAAATCCCCTAAGGAAAGCCTGTGGTCGGCCTCTGGCTTGTGGTGAATTGCCACCGGTAGTGAGTGCTATAGCCTCACATTCAGCTTCCCCGCATTACAGCCACAAAGCCCAGCAAAGCATCCCAGAGGCTTGGGATTGAGGAAATAATGCTCACACACTCCTCTACTACCAGCAAAACCAGCAGGCCACACATGTCTGTAAGGAATATGGGAGCGGTGTTAGTAAATCAGCTGTTTGGCGCCAAGAGCCCAAAAGAGGTGGATATAATGTGTTTAAATACAAAACACAAGTATCTCTCCTGCCCAGCTTTTATTGAAGTGGTTCATGTAAATACAAATTGGCAAGACTGTTTCTATGGCGTGCAGACAGTTTTTTTGAAAATATGAAATGCAACTGCTTATCCAATTCATCGCACTGTTTGTCCCTTGTTGATTAAATGTCACAGCATTACTGTGACATTATTACGTTCATTCAGATTGGTGTAAAATGGAGGGTTAAGTAATTAGCAATGCTGTACTCAGTTCAACAGTAATTCTGTTGGAATATTAATCCGTACTGCATTTAATGCAATCAACTGAACATTCATATGGCTTAAGGCTTTTTTTGTGGTTCATACAGTTCAATCATTTTTAATGACAAATCAATGGTTCAACCTAATAATGTACATATATGCCATTGCTTTTTCAAAAAGGTTTCATGCAAATATTGAAATACAAGTAATAAAGTAAAAAATAAAACCTAATATTCTAAAATGGGTGCCGTGAATATTATGAACTAAAACCTCCAAGTATGTTTAATTCTGATTGCAGGGTTGGCTCATGCAGGTTTGTGGCTTCCACATTATGCATATTACGACAGCACTTGCTGTGTCCTGACAGGTTGACAAATGTCGGGGAAACACACTGATTAAATGATGTGTTTTCTATCTAATTATTGCAGAATGTCAAGAATTGGTTTAAAAGCGCTTCCTGGTGATTTGTCAAACATGTGAAGCCCTTTACAAGCACCCAGATAACCAGGATTTATTAATACATGTCATCCAGGCTATGAGAAATTACTTTTCAAACATTAACTATTCATATTTATACAAGTCTTGATCTCAGTACTGAAGAGTCAGGGAAGCTGCTCCTTTTTTTTAAAGGTAGTTTTGACTAACCATATGAGAGTATGTAATGGCCAAATGAGAAAGAAAAATATACTGTCTTTTCCATTTGCCTGCAGAGTGCCACTTCTGGGAGGCTAGAGTGGAAATCAACTAGTGCCAGGTTAAATACTTTGACGTGATGAATAACTTCAACAATTCAGTTAAGAGATACAGGAAAGTAAGAAGACCCCAGACATAGAAGTAAGGCCTTTAAATATCTCACTCCAAAATAAATGGATTTTTATAGCAGCCCACCACCTGATACTAATTAATGTCCAAAGGTTCCTTGCTCAAATTAAAAGCAATTGCATAACATAAAGCCATATATTGACTTTATATTAGGCATGTAGGTTTATTCCCTTACACCCATGATTGGTCAAAACCCATCCACTTTAAAGCACTGACATTTTTTATCAAATGATTTCTACTAGTGATTAAGTATGACAAATTTAGGAATTTAAATCCACTTTTATTCTCATGAGCGTCAAGGGATTTACATTTGCACTTTCAGTGGTCATTTATTGGGGAATCTAGATAAAAAAAAATGTACTGTTTACAATAAGGAGCCTGTTTAACCAGAAAGGGACATATGGTGCGTCCTCAGAATAATCACAAAGCTGCACCAAGGTGAATGTATCATAATCATTTCCAACCCTGTACTACAACATGAGACAGTGGCCAACCAAGCTGCTGCTTTACATACACAATGTTGAAGCTAATATATGCAAATACAAGAACCGCCTTCAAGCTCTATCTCTGGGGGAAGTCTTTCTCTCATGACCTTGGTGAGGTTGCTGTTGCCTGCTCACAACTTCCAATCCCTTTCCAGGAAGAAGTGATAACATACAGCCCATAGAAAATTATTTTGATGGCCAGGCAAAACAATTGTTTACTACTCTCATTTAATGACGTCCCCAAAGCAAGGTCCTGGCCATTCATACTTGAAAAGAAGAAGGTAATATGAAAGGTGCACAGATCAGTGTGTCTGCAATGACAACTGCTGTATTGTGTGATTGAATGAATACAACCCACAATTCTCTAACCCCTTGTCAATACACCAATGACCTGTAAAGAGTTGTAAAACACATTTCAATCAAACTCAAAAGCAAGCAGCGATGAATGCAAGCAATCAGCTCAAAGTCGTCTGACACATAGCAGTGGCTGAGTTGCGGAGAGGTACAGAAGTGTGTGTACTGGTAGTTCCGTTAGCTGTTAGCCAAACACACCGTACAAAATAAGTGAGCCAAATAATAACCGGTGATGTACACAACCATTTGGCTCAAAGTCATTATATACAATACTCTATTACATTTTTTCCAGACAATCTTGCCTAAAAATAAATTAAACTCACCAATCTGTCTGCCCGCTTATTAAGGGCTGAGTTGCGGCGAGGTACAAGTCAAACACACCGTCAAAAACAAAAAAAAGTGAGCTGCAGAGGAACAGCCGAGAGGTATGCAGCAGTTTGTGTACTGGCTGTTTCGTTAGCTGTTAGCCAAACACACCCCAAACTGTACAAGTGGGGTTTTGGAGATGCACTCAGCTAAGTTATCACTAGCGGCTCCAACCATTTAAGGTTAACAGTTAAGAGTAATGTGGAGTCAGCAGGCAGTCAATGGCAGTATAAAACAGGCAATAAAAGTTTCTTTTTAGAAAGTGTGAGTAACCATTAGCACAAAAGATCTTTGAGTATGCAGCCACTACTAGGCACCCAAAATATTATGCAGTTTGCTGAGATATTAATAATTACTGGCATTTTTGGGGTGAAGAACATGGCTATTTACAAGGAAATGACTAGTAATATAGTATTATAAGAATACAACTTTTTAATTATTGTTGACTTATGTCATGTTAGATCCATTGTTTGGCCATTGCACTGCATGGCCAAATAAAATAAAATTAAAATAAATAAATAAAAAAGCAATACCTTAAAAAATTGTTTGGTTCTGTAAATAGGTTTCTCAATGATGCCACAGTCCCTTTAGATACCCCTCATATATTTAACATGTAAGCCTTTATGTTCAGCTTGCTAATTAAACAATTATAAGTTAAACACTTTTTTTGCATTTTTATGCAAAATTAAATCTTAATGTGGTATCCTGTTCTTTCATTCTTTAACGGACCGTAGTTGATCCGTGATCCATACGGATCCAATGAAGGAAAATCTTCTAAAATGAAGTTTTCAGCAAGAGACTTGCAAAAAGCAGTTATTTGAAGGAGGTGTTTTCATAGCAACAAAAAAATAGTTATCTCTTGACGCCAGAGATTTTGTAGTGACATATATATATATAATATATTTATAAAGAAATAAAATGCTCAGTGTGCTCTCTGCTTAAAACTTTGCAATATGCCTGACAAATTCCTTTGGCTTTTTTTTTTTTATTTTACACACTTTCTGTCTGTTTACATAAGGAGCTAGCAAATAGTTAACAAATAGTTATCACCAATCCTGTGCCCGACTGGTATATTCTAAAGCAACTCACATTGTGCTCTGCAAACCAGAACCATCCTGCAACTGTTACTAGTAAACAGTGTAATGAAGTACAATAGGAATATTTATTCCTACATTCTATAAAACTTCCACATGTAGCAGCCTTATCGGCTGGTAGATGTTTCCTTGAGCAGCGCTATAAGTGCCAGCTGGAGGCCAAACAGCCAACTATTCATTTAAGTCCAGCAAGCTACTTTATTGTATTCATTTGATTCTTATAAAATAGTTTTGACTAACAAATTGCGATTTGTTATGTGAGTACATTTTATGACAACTAGTCTCGGCTTCTTCTGTCTGTATCAGTCCCGTCCCATCTTCATACACAAATATGTATTTTGTAGATAATTTAATTCCAAACCAATCCATAGGCTGGATAAGACATGAGGATAAAAACATTCCCCCCTTAAAATAACCTTGTTTATTTTCATTGAAGAAGAGTGCATTTAAGTGTATAGTAAAACCATCCTATCTGGCTACTTCTACTTACTGGCTGGCTACTGCATATCATTGAGGAAAGGCCTGCTAGAGCTGCAACAGCACTCTGGTGGTTGGTCTAAATTCCCTCTCATCACATCTTCCCTCCATCCTGCCAGCCTCCTCATTGACAGTCGAGTCACATCCGAAACAATCCTCAGGCAATAATTGCCATAAACAAAAAAACCTGTTTATCTGGTCGGAACAGCACTCCCAATGAATACATGCTACCATGGGGAGTGAGGGGAAAACGGGAAAGAATGAAACCTTGATATTCATACAAAAGAATGAAATCAATTTGAACCAAATACATATCTCCCTTTTCTCTCCCTCTGTTTAGCTTCTTTGATGCTTTGGCTAAAATAATAGTTCCTGCAGGCTTGAGTGTACAAGCAGCACCCTGTCTGGTTGATAATTATAGATTAGCTTGGCACTGGCATTATCAGGGTAAGCTGTTTCCTAATTATGTGAGGGGAGATGGGAACATGGGACTGCACCTGCTATGGACAGAAATGTTCTTAGCGTGGTAAGTGAGGCCTCTGATAGTCCACAACGTGGCAATCGTTTATCTCATGGCTCTAATTTGTATATAAAGAGGTAGTATTTAGCGTTCAGTCCACTAGCTTAGACATTTATTAGCCTAAATGGCAGCTGCCTACAAGGATCAGTGTCTGCAAATGGTTCAAGGTAGGTGTCAATGCATCAGTGTCATCCACCCTTATTGAGTGGATCGGGTAATGACCGATCAACATTATATAGTTTCTTTGACAATGTCATGGTGAAACCTCTAACCCTAACCCTCCAGAATCAGTTGAATGAGTATTATTATCATAATACCTTAAATTTTGGATTTTTACCAAGCGTCATTGAATATATACCTTAAATTCAAATAATTTCCAGGAATTTTACAAAGTGACTTATACTGATATACATGATTTGGGAAAAAGAGAGCACTAGTATCGAAACAGTACTCAGTGTCGGCAGATACCCTAAGTTTTGGGTACTGGAATGATTACATTGATGATGTTAAAATGTTTTTATGGAATAAAATGTTTTACTGGCCTTTGGTTCTCTCATATTTATTATCATTCTTATCTTTTAAAAGCATATATATACTCTGGCCTTTTCCTGCATTGATGTTGACTATACAGAAAGAAAAGTGCAGAGGAAAACACAATTACAGTTTCTAATTTAAAAAGAAACATAATGGACAGAAATGCCCTCTGTCTGTTCTCTCTCTTTTTGAATGTGTCAATGTAGTCGGGTCTCTGACAAAGCTATTTTAAAGCTAATTCATGATAAAGCTAACACCCAGCTACGGTTGTCCTCTACAAAATGAAGAGATAACAGACGAAGCGTATTTCTGTCTGTTTGTTTTTAAATTACCTCTAATCATGTGTTTGTCACAAATCCGGCAGGAGAAACTCTGGAGTACATAACATTGTGGAGTTCTTAGAATTCTTTATGCCATTAGTTAGACACAGTCTTCAGTTAATCCTTTATACTTCTTGATAGAATATTTTTATTGAAGTAAAATAGCATTATACAAGAAGACGAGATATAAGTTGTTGATGCTTTCAATAAAACGCAGTGAATTGTTTTGTTTTTTATATCAGATTAATAATGGAGTAATCTGTCAATTAATTAATTATCAAAATAGTCGTTAGTTGCAGCCCTAACTGCAACTCCCTTAAAGAGACTTGAAGTACCTTATGTTCATTTCATCCTCTGTCATTTTTTTTACAAAGAATAGACAATTTGCAATCAACCAATTTGGGTAGAGCACTGAAGCACAACTAACATAACTAGCATTTCTTTGTGGAGCTTTTATGGAATTGCACCAGTACAAATAGCATACCAATAGGTTTCAAGAGTGGGAGCCAGGAGAGCCCTTTGCTTGAGAGGCGAAATTACATTTTTGTGACATTTATTTCCCTATCCAGTGTCGCACGAGGCTCATTTGGTGGTGCCGTGGGGCTTGTTGGGTCTCACGGTAGTGATGTTGGGTCCATTAGAAACGACTTTCACTTCACTTGTTGAGAAAAAAAGCTGGCTTGTCAAAACCACAGTTGTGAATTGCAGGGTGTTTTAGGGACAAGCCTCTGTGGGTGGCTTCAAAGTGCACTTTATCACCCCAGGGAGTCAGAGAAAATCACTTAGTAGGACGATTCCTTTTCCCTTTTAGAGGAGCACTCGTGGACAGAGGTTGTGGTGAAAGAACATGAGATTCCATGAAAGTGAACACACCAGCCAGGTCATAAGGATGATGTTATATTTATGTTTTTTTACACCTATGAGTCCCCACAACTATAATATGGGATATGTGTTGCAACTGAGACCAAGAAGCAGCTGGGAGCACAAAGTGTAATTGCTTAACTGGGTTTGTGCAAGCCTTTAAAATACTTCGATTCAGGGACTGTGCAAATCTGAATAGGCCACACATTCCTTCCTGTTCATAAAATGCATTCACCACGTCAACTAGGGGAGCAGAATTGCACAGCTGTATGGGAAAACTGTGCCATATTGGACACATTTCTCCCAGGCAATGGTACTTCATTTGGTGACATCATTAGACCAAGCCCTCATAGCCCCTACGGAAGAGCAACAGAGAGGAGTCTGCTGGACCAGTACCAGGGTCAGAACACTGCTGTGGGAGCATCTGACTGCAAGACACTGATGAATGTCAGGAGACTGAAGCCCACCAGCCATCTGGCAGGCTGGAGACGCTGATGGGAGAGTACCATCGATCTATGTCATGTCTACAGGGTTGGCGCCTGAGATGTGGCAAATGACAGTGGACGATTTGCGAAATTCTAACAAATGGGGACGGTTGCCTGTGCAAGCGAATGAGACTTTACAAAGATCCTGAATTGGTCTGGGGACACAGTAAACTAAGAAATACAGATAATAGAGGTACTACAAATAAATAAGAAGGACGGCAATATATTCAATGACGCTTGGTAAAAATCCTAAATTTTTCTTAATTATGCTACCAGCTTAAAATATAAATCATTCTAAATGCTCATTAAAAAGTCAGACTTAATTTGCAAACACAGACGGGGGACTTCTAATTAATTATAGAAATGATGACAAATCTCTTACATTGCTTAGTAAAATTTTCTAACGAGCCCACTTTGAACCAACTAAAATGTTCTGCTGACTCCACGTTCTGGTTTTTCATACACACCCAAACAATGCTTTAGGTTCCCCAAAACAGGGCTTTTCAGAAACTCGGTTTGCAGTGTTGACGTGTAGACACGGAAAACCGAGTTTTTGGCTTGAGTATGCACCATTTTCCTCTTTGAAAGGAGTCAATGATGAGGAGACAATGTCTTGCAAAGGCAGCATAAATACTTCCATGACCAATCAATGTCGCCAAATAACCTTGCTAACAGGACTTTCTACATGTTTACATATAAATGTACATGTCCACTATATTGAGGAACAGAGGCATCAGAATGAGCTCTGGAGGTCACTGCTACTCATCCAATGCAACACTCTCACAACACTACTGCCTGTGTTTATGTTTGTGGCCCTACCTGCGCACTGTGCTTGACAGCTCTTGAATACTATGTTTTTGCTTTTTCACCTGGAGTTTTTATTAAACAACACTTGACGTTTTCCCTCCTTTGAAATAAGACGGTAGATAAACAATGCTGCAACTAGGCTTTTTATCATAACGCTTGCATTCCACAGATAATTATTAGGAACTAGTAGTCACTGAGATTATTTAAGGTATTGCTTAAAATATATATTCACAAATCAAATAGGGTCTGGTATAGATAGGTGCTGTGTCAAACCAAACAAACATTTCCAGATGTTCAGCATATTGACTGAATACATCTCAAAAACCTCATACTAACAATGGATCTACAAAAATATAAATAGTGATATTACAAAATCTACACTTTTAGTTAGTTTAGTACCAAAGTGTATTGCAAAATGAGTGTAAGCTCTGTTTTTATGAGAGAAAACAAGCCTTTTGTTCCTATATTGGATCATTGTCATTGTGTAGCTGGATCACATAGGGAGAGGAGACTTGGAAGGCAGAGAGGATGACATTAGCCTCTCAGCATGGGTGAGTGGACTGAGGTGGAGATTTCAGGAAGAATGAAACGTCTTCTTTTTTTTCTTTTAACCATGCATCTTTTTTTGTGTTTTCGTGAATCACGATATTGTTTTCATGAATGCTGCGGATGAATGAATGCAGTTCTTGCGCAGTGATGTGTAGCAGACACATCAATTTTGTCAAATATTTAGTAAATTCATATTCAACCAACTGGCTTTGTCATTTCTATAATATGACAGCTCATTGTTTTGTGCATATCTGCTATTTACAAGTCAGCCTGTTTGAGAAAAAAAGTTTTTGCATCAACTACAACCAAATAAAGTTCTTATGAATTTATGACAGTAAAATATAATTAGTGAAACAAATACAGAACAGCCATATGTTGCTACCAACTGCTTTGTCAATTTAAAAATGACAAATACATTAAGTCTTCTTAAGCTCACAATGTCTCTCCCTTTGTATAAATTATAATTGTGGTGTGGATATCTTACTATTTGCCTTGTTATAAGGAGCCACTGCGCCAAGTCAGTTGATTCATGAGCTTTTTTCACAGCAGACATTATGACTTTTCATAATGTAAAAGGCACAGGTGTTAATGATAACATTAACGGTATCCAACTAAGTCATGACAGTGAGTCAGCATAGACAACAGCAGGACCCTGAAACTGAAGCACTTAAATTCATACATGATTATATTTATTGAGGCCTGCTGTAACAGAGAATTGAGGATTTTCTACTCAGGCAGCCTGCCTCTTATGTGCACCAGATAGACTGATACTAGATACAACAGAGTAGAGAAATGTCCAGAGATAAATCGGTCCCAAAATTCCCATTAATTTTTGTCCCACAGACAATTACAACCTGCTTCAACAGCTCCTGGTTGAATCATCAGCACCTGTGTTAGCCCTACAGCACATCTTACAGACTTCCATTGGGAATGCACACAAAACAAAACAATCAACAGTCTGTCCCGATAGCTGAGTGATCAAACCGGAACTGAATAAGCACCAACACATAAAATAGAGCAACAGACACTTCGATTTGAGTAACGTTACCCAAGCACACCGCAATGTAGCCGAAACTAACTTCAGCAGACATGCAGAATGCATGTTGTAAAAATACTTCAACTGAAGGATTAAACACAGGAATACATGCAGTTAAACAATAAATTGACTCACCAATAAATAGCTGAAGGGGGCGACTGTTGGTGTAAACGGTCTTATGGTGCTACCCCTCAAGTCGTTCAGCTATGGCTAGTCGTTGAGATGTTAGCATCAGCTAGCTGCTGTAGCTGATCAACTACGCTGATTTTCCTCACTTGTTACGCTTGTTTTGACCAAAAATGGTTTCTTCAGAATCTGCCCTTTCAACTCCCAGTGTAGAATGTATGCCAAAAGGCAATTTAAAACATTTACGATAGACTATTTTGGACATTTTGGCTAGCTCAACTCAATTCAAAGAGCATTACGACATTCACTTCCTGTCACATTAAACGTCACCTGAGTTGTCAGAATTGTGCCTACCATAATCCTATATACAGTCTATGGTGCCTACCAGCCACCAAATCTACTATCCTGCTTTGTATGGTAAATATTTACTAGTATTTACTACAATTTTAGATTCCTAACTGACAGACAGTGTTGGTAAGATTACTTTAGAAATGTAATAGGTTACAGATTACTAGTTACCATGTTAAAAATGGTATAAGTAATTATGTTATCAAAGTAATGTAATGTATTACACATTTGATTACTTTTTGATTACTTTTCGAACAAATGTTTTATTGGGGGCAATATAGATGAAAACCTCCCAACCACGCAGTGAACATCAGTAATCAACACTGATTGCTGTCAAACTTTCTTGAAAAATACTTTAAAATAACTAATTAAGATTGTGACAAAGCAATAAAAGGAATTTTATGTTCTACATTCTACAAGCGTTTTACCGAAAATAATATATTCGGATGTAACCCTTTTGTAATCATTAAAAAAAATTCCCAATTTTGTAACTGATTACAATTACATTAATTTTGTAATTAAATACATAACTCTGTAACTCGTTCCCCAACACTGACAGATCAAAAGTGTTTTTTAGCCTCTGCCGTTTTGTTGCGTTTCCATAGTAGTGAATTCCTTTTTAACACCAAAGGAAAGCTGAGCTACACCTTTGTAGTGCAGAAAACCACGTTTTAAAACCACTGACAGACAATCTACTGGGGTCCCAGTGGATATCATTGTAAAGGTTTCTGAATTAGGTTACCAAAGCTTGCTTTAAGCATATTGACTAGTATGGAACAAGGCCGAAAATGGGTTTGTTTTGTGGATTTTAAAAACAGTGGGAGCGTTTGACTTCCAGCTGGTAAGGCAAACCTGCAGCAAAAACAACTGAATCAACATCTGTCTGTGGCTAATGGGTTGGGTTTTTAGTTTTCATGGCCATTCACAGTAGTAGAAAAACAAAAGAAAATAGCTGATATAAAAATCTGTTTATTTGCCTATGGCTTAATTTTGCCTTACTAAATTATAATACTTAATGTATTCTAATCCTGTAATCTGATCTTTAAAGATTTCTTTCCTTTTTTTAATGCCACTTCAACTCGATCAGTTTACCTTAGATAATCAGACAAGTAATATGCAAATATTATTATCTGCTCTCCATCCAGCAGTGACAAACATTACTCGAGAGGAACATCAGAGACAGCTTGAACCACAATGCCTTTGAAGACCATGATTTTTTCTTTCCTACAAGAGTCATTACATACCAGGATTAGAGGACAAATTCCAGGAAAAGCATTAGCAATTAGATGTCCAGCAGCTGTCAAGGTATGTAATTATAGGCAATGTGTGTGATTAGGGTAAGAGGTTCAATAAATTACATTAACATACTTTTAAAATCACAAGGGAGAGTCTACAAGGACCTTAAAAGAGGCAGAATGCACGTATTGATTTCCCTTCCCCCAATGGAAATTTATTTGGTGGCTGCTGAGCAATGAGGGCCGTTGCAGTGCTCAATTACCTGATACAAACAGTTGAAACTCTACAGAGGAAGTAAGTGCTCTGCAGAAAATGTGACAAGACTTTTAGTTTTTATAGAATAGAACCACTTCTTAAGCTCCAGGCCCCTTTGTCAACAATTATTGCTGCATTTTTTTTATATATATTTCTACTCTTTCACACTGAAGTCTGAAGCATATTTCTTTTTCTGCCTCATAATGCTCAGAGAAACAAAAAACAACACACTTTTTCTCTTGTGTTGCTGTCCAAATGTGTACCCAGGTCATCAGGCACTCTACTTTAATTCATATGAACACCAGAAGGCTCATGAGTGCAAGATGTAGAGGAAAAAACAATAAAGCTGAACCCCGTGTTTGCTGGCCGATTTCATATTTGCAGTGTTTCATCTACTGCCAGTTGTGTCTATCTAATGAATCTGATGAAGTTTGTTAATAAAGTGAACACAACCTGCTGACAAGAGAACACTAATTGATGGGACAGAGTGATAAAGTTGAAAGGCTGATTAAGTAAAGTTGTCTTCATTTTTGGGCTATGTTGATGCATACAGCTGACAGCTCCAAACCCTTCTTGATGTCAAAGTGTGTGCATGTGTGCGTGTCTATTGTACGGTTGCCTGGCAGAGCCTGAAACGCAGCTGTTGGCTTTAATCGACTTTTCGGATAGGGAAGATTTTCCAGTCCAGGGACACACACCTTCAAATCGGCTCAGAAGCTTGCTGGCAGGGAAGGGAGCCCCATCTCCATGGTCAAATGGCACCTTTCAACCCGTCTGCTGACAGCCTGGCTGGGAGAAGAGGCTCGGGGTCCAGGGGAAGGGGCTGGCAGCACCAGCACGGCAGTCTTTTACGGTGGAAGAACCTAATTGCACAAGGCATCTCCAAACCCCACGGAACTGGCAGCTGTCCACACCTTTCCCTTGAGCTGGCTTAGAGGAGTGCATCACACGTATGAAAATCATGCTGGAAGCACAAACCAAGGGTTTTTTGAAAACTTCACCTGAAGTTTGATTCTGTAAATGGTCTCTTTTTCTTCATTCCAACTCCAGTTTCCTTTGCAAAACTGCCTGGCAATGGAAACACTCGAAGGAATATATTTAGAATCTCTAAAAGATGGATAAAATGAAAAAGGTCAGAGATTATGTCGAGAAAGCCATGGTGTTTTCTGTTCTTGCATGCCATATACTCAATGTGAATGATCTAAATGAATGTAATAAAGATGTGGCCTATTTAACATGCTTGCTTGTCAAATCACTATTCCCTGTTCAAATATATAAACCAACACTTTCAAAACTGGCCTCTGATATCCCATATCTACTGACACCAAAGCTTACAGTTGCCTTCTTGATTGTGTTTAAAAGCTGAGCATTTTTACTCTTCAACCACATCACCCCCTGTTGTCCATCTTCCAGCTGTCTGGTATGTGGGCCCTGGTGCACCCGTTAACTGCTTGGAATAGCAGTTTAAGTGGAGTGTCAGAGCCCACAGCAAAATGGTTGCCATTCTTCAGGAGGAAAGTATGAGGCACATGGCATCATTAAGCAGATGAGACCCTCAAGGTGATGTAGGCAGTCTCCATGATACTCCTTAGTACCATCAATTCTGCTTATGGAACCACTTACCTCCCAATGGCCCCGTAATCTATTTTTAATATTTGCCAGATAAGTGCACTCGCAGACATTTTTCAAGGAAAGGCCAGACTTTTTACCATTAGTCACTACATAAAAAAAAGAAAAAGAGACATGCTCAGTAGCGGGCCGTCAGGGCCAGCAAGGCCTTCTCTGCTGGCCTAAACATCATCAGAATATAAATTTAATTTTTATATATTTTTTCCACAAATATGTATTAAATTATTCCCCATAGTCTATTCTCTTCATTTCATAGCTTTTCTCTTGGTTGCGCTGCTTCCAGCCTCAGGTCGAGAGCGGAGGGCTGGCCTTTACGTTAGAGCTTTTATCCAATCATATTTCAGCCGTCATGTGTTGCTAGGGAACAAGAAATCTGCCCTTAGGCCTTCAGAATCAACAGTGCTGGCGTCTGTAGCTTAAAGTTAACGGAATCTAAACTGTGGTGTTAACCAATCAGATTTCGAGTTGGCGACACCGGGGCCAGCATGCAGGCGTACAATGACGTCAGCACGGGCACGTCTTTTGATTGGATGCGCACTGGTGAGAGGCAGAGCTAGCAACCTGAACCTGATCCTGTGGCGACCTGAACAAGCTAGCGTTAATTCGTGTAGATAGATATAGAAGCGTTGTGTTTGTGTTATTTTTTTAACCCACAATGGCTGATGGAGGAGAAGAGATAGATTTGGTCGCAGAAATACAAATAACGCCATTTTCAAGACGGACTACGCTATGTTAAGGTGACGCAACGCCTGGTTATAATGCGTTTCTGTCTAAATGTATAGTTTATAGAGCCATCGCGTCATAATGATGGTATTAAGAGGTGGATTCATTCAGGGAGGACTGTGTAGGACATCACTGAAGGCCTAGGTGTGAAATGCACGGCCCGCTACTGGACATGCTGTATGTTTTTTTTTAAATCTACTACAGTGGTCGGTGACACTAAATGTATCCAAGCCCTTTCTATTTGTTTTTCACTTGCATGGTTATGATGACATGATTAGTGGCAGGTGAAAGAGTGTAACGCACAAAAAAACCTAAAACAATAAAGGAATGCTGTCAACCTCCAGCTGGTGATTGACCTTGCATCTTGATGTGTGTGACGCCTCATTAGATGCATGGCTACATATACTGTAACTCAAAGGCTACAGAAACCGTATAGACCAGTCATTCCCAAAGACTGGGTCAGGACCCATAGGTGGAGCACAGGATATTTTATTAGGGTTGCCAAGTAAATTTGCAGAATTTCTTCCAGTCATAATGGTTTATCATTTTTTTTTAAAGTTGGTCCCCGATAAAAAACATTGGTAAACATTGGTATAGAGCATATAAAAGTTCATTGGGTTCTTCAAACCACCAAACAGAAGTTCTCAGACACCTTTTTTGAAATCATGATTATAAGCCATTCTTTTTAAAATTAGGAAAAGTCATGAAGTGGTAAACTGATAAATCAATATTAAGTATGTTTTTCTGAGCTGTTAAAAATGCCCCAGGGTCTCCAGGACCCCAAACAGAACATTAGGGTCCATTGCAAATGAACTGGCATGATACTGGCATCTGCCTCCAAAATGCAGTCAAGCTCTAATCTGTTGTATGTGTAAAGTAATAACATATGTCTGTACATCACATTGTCTTGCTGTCTATTATTGATTACAGTTAATAGAAATGTCAGCAAGCACCACAGTGATCACCAAATGAACCAGGCGATATGATGAAGTTCCTGAACACCTCGCTGCTCACTATTATGAGATGCCTTTGCCTCCCTCCTCCCTCTAATCAGCGCTCTTGACTGAGTGCAGATGTCATAATTATTAATCTGTTCAGACGAGCATCTGATGATTGATGAGAGGCACATCCTAATCAATGGCGAATGCATGATAAGTGTTTACTGTGAAGATTATAGCAGCAGCACCTCAGGTGGAGTGGCTTTTCTCCTCATTATAGCAGCAGCACAGCACCAGCAAATAACTCACTGACACTTAGAGACGATCTTTAATCAGGGATTATCTGGCACTTGACATTATTTTCAAGACTATGTTATTCTGACAGATTCTTCTTTGAACCTCAGACAGGAAAACAAATGAGTTATTTCTCCCTGACTGGCTTTGATGGAAATATTTCATCGTGTAAGTATTTTGGATGCCTGTGAGGCGATGTGTTTCCGAGCTTATGTCCTTATGAACGCAATTCCACCATTTTTGGGTCCAGATTTTAATTTAGACTTGTGCAATTTTCTTTTGGACCTTGCTGATAACAGAACCTTCTGTTACATTTGCCTGTCATGGTTTATAATGTCCAATTTCTTCCTGAGTATTGGTTGAATTAGTATCGTGTTCATTGACTCTTGGAATCATAAGGCCTCAGCACTGCGGAAAAGGAAATAGCAAAACACTGTCACCACAAATCTTAACAAGAGCTTTCAAAGGCCGACATTCCTAGCTGAGGGCTCAATACAGAGACCCACAAAGCACAAGCAAATGCTGGCCAAGAATGCAAATACCTTTTGCAAAAACCAGCACTCAACCTTGTTTGGAACTGCTCAAGACCCTTTGAGGATGAAAGGGAAGGAGGTGGATTTTTGGGCAAGATTGTCCAGGTAAAGCCCCCGTCAATCACTCCCCTGGGAGAAGGGTCGGATTGAGAGAGGGGGACTAGATGGCTGTGTCTTTCTGTGCACCGCCTGGCACAGAGACCTGCAGTTTGTTTCAGCCATAACGGCAATGCCAGCAGAACAAAGTCTTTTCATTTCCACCAAACCAACCGTCATAATTAAGTTGCACATTGGCTAACAGCGAGATTCCGTGTAAACTGCTACAGTGGATGAAAGTTGTATTGGAATTATTACAACAGACAAAAGCTAAAACAATTTGATATGCTTGAATAAAAAACAAGCAGCCCATTTTGTGATGAATGAAGTCGGTCTATAGGCTCCTACGGAGATACTGAAATGTGAATGAGAAATGTTAGAAAAACCATTTTGGTTCAATTACATGACATGATGAGATAAATAAAAAAAGCCAAGTTTCCCTTGTGTTCTTTTTAAACATTGTGACTTCATTTATTTCAGGTTAAATCCCTGCACTCATTCATATCCCTATACCTCTCTTATATCATCTCAAACATTTCTGTTGTTGAGTGATTACATTTCATATAGTGTTTTCAACCTTAACAAAAATAAAGCAAAAACGAGTAGGATCAAGTCTGCCTGCCTGTAGCCCAGTGGAATCCAATTACTGACAATCCTTAGATGGCAGTATTCAACCACTGCAGAACAACAGGAAATAACTGTCGAGAGGGAGAAACTGTAAGCTTCTCGAAGGTCAAACTCTCCTCCTTAAAATCACAAAGCACTTTGCAAAAATGAACGATGGATATGCTGGGAAAATGCAAGCCTTCAATATGTATAAACTCAGACAGATGTAAGGGATTTACAGGAGGTGACTATTATAGGGGGAAGAACCTGTCTAATACTAAAAGCATGACATTTTTGATCTGTATACAGTATGCACCTTTGGAAAAGTAGGATAAACTTGAAAATATGAACAGGATTTTCTAGACTCTCTGTATTGAAATGATTGTTCACAACTGTGACTGACTAATAATACAGAAATTTGACTGAGGATTTAGAGAAGTAGGTTTTCAAAGCGTTGCATTTTCACCAAAATGTGTGCCATTAGCCCTGAGAATGTGGTCAGAGAATCAAACTAGGAAATCAAACAATAAGCAAACAGGGACATTATGTTTCTACTAAAAATACCGTGGTTCCGCAGTCCACTACCAAGTCTAAAAGTTCAAAAGTACAGAGACCACCTGAACATACCATGGCACAAGAACAAATGTCAAGCCATCACCGAGCAGCCTGCAGCAGACTTTTAAAATTGAATATAAACTGGGTTGAAAATTGTAAAATCTCTGGCCCTTAAACCTTGATCTTCTTAACCCTTGAACATTGATATATGACATGCTAATATAAGGACCACATTCCCTTCTCCTCATAAAAGGCAGAACTGCCTGGAGCCATGAATTACAATGAACTAGGAGAAATGTAGAATACTGTAACCAGTAGCCGAGCAATATTGAAGCTGAGTCTCTTTACTGCGGTGGCTTTCGCTGTGGACTGCTTGTGGCTGAAGTAGAAAAGTTCTTCAAATACTAAAAACATCTATTGTCAGAATAAACTGTTTACCACTGAGCGGATGTTAGGTAGTTGTGTTCACAGAATACACAAACAGACAAATTAAAGGAAAGACCTGAAAAAAAGTAGTAGCCATTGTCCAGTTGTTTTGTAGTTTATAATGCTTATTGTGTTTGCACAGCTATGCAGCAGACAAACGCCTCACACGTAACCCATGCTCCGTGGCTGACAGAGATAAGTGTCCACACTGTGAGACACTGTGTCTCTGTTATCATCTCCATAATCAATAGTGATTTTTCTTTCTCTAAAGGCTCCCGTGTGTGGGATTTAATGGAAGATACAGGCAGAAATTGAATATCATATGAGGTCCGCCATGTTTCTACAGTGGCCCAGAACAGACAAACCAAACATCGGCTATAAAGCAGGCTTTTTGCGTTTTAATGTTACCTGAAGGCCACCGTAGTTCTCCAACACGCTTGGAAATGGAGGGGTGAACGGAGGGGTCAAGGATGCAGATTGGTTGCAATCTGCATCCTTACCACTAGATGCCACTACATCCTACACACTGGTACTGTAAAAGGCATGGTGTTGTCAGTATTGAGAGCTCAATAATTCACAAGTAGAGTTTCCCTTCTGGGTGTTTATTTTGATTTGACATGTATAGTATCCATTCACAAATGTGAGTTCCATGCAAGTGAATTTATGTGCCTTGAATATGCACAGAATATACTCGAAAGTGATGCTGAACAGACCACAACAAACACAATCTAAGATTGAAACATAAATAACTCATTTGACCTGATGCACCATCTCGGTAATTCCACAATCTTTGCTCTGCTGGTGACGGCTTCAGAGTCTTGGCAGAGGTAAAGAATTTAAAATAATTAGATCAGAGCACGACATATGCCATGGCTCATCCACTTATCTGTTATTCATGAGATGCCTTTTTTTTGTGCAGGGGTTGTTTGGCCCCTATTTGGTTCAGCTGGCAGACAGGATTTGGATCAGTACCATTCAAATAGGAATAATTTAAGGGATGAGTACCATTCTAATGTAAATATTAACACTTTCAATGTTGTATTAGTATCTGAGCAGAATGTCATGGTCTAACGTAGACCACTATTTATAGCAGCTTGTTCTGACTGGTCAACCTTGTCCTGTGTGTTATAAATGACTGTAGGCCCAAAAATGTGATCATATGAATGTCCATGCTAAATATTATCCACTATGTTTTGAGTATTTCTTCCATCTTGTAAATGGTCTTTTAATGGATGCCACAGGTAAATGCAAATTGTTTTATAAAGCAAATTGTATATGCTTTTGCTTACATGTTTTTGCAACCAATTTGGACATTGATCGCAACTGATTTAATTCCAAGGAGTCTCATATTTCAAAAGAAAAATCAACAAAACATTGAATACATTAAATCAGCCTTACAACCTGGAGTAGTTAAGAGCAGTCATAATTTTTAAAACAGTAGTTGTGATATTGAGCTGTATAAAAGTAAAAACAAAATACTTAAATTATTGACTATATATAAGCTAAAGCAATTCAGTTTCCCAAAACACACATATCTTTACTTACACTATTTTACATGATACACTGAAGGGATTCACATATGCTTCCTTTCAAGCAGAGAATAAAGATAAATGTAATCCTGTTGATGTCCCTATCCAGATGAAGGTGTCCCATAAATCATGCAACATCACCCCTGACTTGTTCCACTTGCTCTTTAATAGAAAACACAAGGGCCAATTAAAAGAACCCACACAGCTCAAATTGAGAGTTTGATATGTGAATTATTTAACAAAGCTCATAAATACGAGTCATTGCTATCTAACAAGGTGTATGAACATGAACTATGAGCATTATCTTGTTTTCGCTCTCCGTGGGGTGTTTTCAAAGTGAAGAATTAGAAAAGCTCAAGGACACCAAATTGCTCATGATTTAAACTCGAAAATATCTTTTTATCTTTGTGATCAGCTCTTTTAGGTGTAGCATCGATGTCAAAAGTAGCTTTAAAGCAGCTGTAATCAATATCTTGGATCACATCACTGTCTTTATGGTGTCGCGCTTAGTTATGAATAGCTTTATAACAACTTTCAGATTATTATTTTGGCTTTACGGCTTGAAAATTCTCTGTTCAGTCTGAGTGCATTCATGAGCGTTGTTTTTTACGTTTTTAGTATGAACTCTACTCCTGTACACTCAGCCTGCCCAGCACGAAAAAAGCCGACAGCGGGGCCCTTGAGTGGCCAGAACACTGAGTTATGCAGGTTTGAAATATTAAAAAAAAGGGGGGGGGCTTGTTATATTAAATAAAACGTCTATATTCCCAACATGTCCAATATTTGCAACTACTGAATTGGAATTCTACTGTATGTGTTAGAAATTATATAAAATATAATTGGTTTAGTATTTGTACAAATTACAAGCTTCAGAATGAATAATTGAGAAAAAGATTTCTCCTCTTCATAGTTTAACCCACACTGTTACTGTATATCTTATACTATATATTTTCATCACACAAATTACATGTTATCGACTTACATAAGTGGACCCAGTGCTATTGTACGAGACACTGTGGGAAGGTCTATGCAGCAGATAAGGACATCTGAGTTTACATTCACCTCCGTCGTATAAATAAACACATATAACCCCTTTAATCCCAAACACTGAAGATGAGTGATGCAGCAGAGTACCGGTGTGCAGAAATATGGAGAATTTAGGAAGTGATCCTTATCATTATCTGTTCGGAGGCCAGTGCTGAGCATGGCAAGGTCACCAGCATGACAGCATAAGGTCATCAGCACCATGCTAGTCCGCCTGCTGCTCCTCAAGCCTGACCTTGTCAAAGTCAAGTGTTGAGTTGTTAATGCCCCTTTACCCAGCGTGTGCAGCACTAGAAACTCTCACCGATGCTGCATGGCCGGACGTAGCCACCGGCATTACTGATGAAGCTAACGCTCCTAATTGCCTCTGCGTGATTCCCAGGCTTGACCCAAACTTGGCCGCCACTTTATCTCCCCCTTGTCTGTCTCCACTCTGTCTTTTGCCAGAGCTGCACCCATAGCGGGACAGCTGGCCCACATCCAGGAGCATCAAAATATTGTCAGGACCACTCTCTGTGCTCCCGCTACCCTCCTCTCCAAATTAACCTTTAAATCAAAGATGAAGTCCTCTCCTCTCCTCCCCTCCCCTGTGTGTCCCTCATCTTGTCCTCTGGGTGAATTAATAAAACCCTAATTTCCTCATTAGCCCCGTCAATTCATGCAGGGAGTAATAGGCACTACTCGGGGAAGTGCTCTCTTACATACAAAAATGTACCGTTGACAATTAGCTTCCTGGGAGCTTTTAGAGGGGAGGGTGGTCTTTTGCTCTGAAAGCGACTTTGGCTCGACTTCGTGTTTTCAATTGTGTGTGTGTGCAGGGGTTGTTCAGACAGCCAGTGTTCCTGCTGATTATTTTACTGGAACATTCATTGTGTTTTCTACCTATTCTGAAGGAAACTTCAAAACAGGATGTTTTGACCCTTGACGCAGGAGGGTACTCACCATCTCTATCAAACTTTTCAGTCTGTCTGTCCCTGTCTCTCCAGATGACCACAGCTGAGAACACTGAGTTCATGTACTCAGTATTTTCTCTGGGAAGTAGGGAGGTTTTAGTAAACTGGAGGAGTTTACATTCTATAATTACAAACTGGCACATTCTGTGTATTTTAATCTGATTCCAGTATTTATATAGCCAATTAGTCTGAATTTGACAACTTTTAGGTCAAATGAATGATAAAAAACAAAAGAACTACAGTTCCACAGCAATGCTTGCGACTCAGTTAAGTTGTTCTTAGACACAGCAGTGCTTTACAATAAATCTTATTGACAAAATCTCAACACGCACTTACAAGTCTATTTTTTCAACTGCATTTCATGGTTTTCCTCAACAGAGAAGTTCCCATCTTCTCCATGACAACAAAGCAAATTCCATTTGTTAAGAAAGACTTCAGGATGCAGTTGAAAGTAAAATATACTAATAAGTGAACCTCCAGATAAGATGTTTTACTGCATCCAGTATATTTATAATAATGAATATTGAGAAATATTCTCTTGTTTCGCTTGCATTTGATGTATACGGTTTAAATCAAAATAATCAAAGCAGTTTGAAAAGGTCATCTTCACCACAAATAGATTTCTGTAATCACATTTTGTTCTTTGTTATTGTGTTTTTATTAACATCAAATCTACCTAGTCTGTATAATACACATTTCAAATAATGCCCTGTTCCCTTGGAGATTATAGCTACAACATATTCAGAATGTGTTTTGAGGGTGTGACATTTGTTCATGTGTGCGTGTGAAAACATGAGTAACATCAACAACCTTCGTGGACTAGCAGCATTTCTCTGACATGCAAAGAGACCCTCAACCCCCTGAAGGCAAAGTGGCTGACAGTGGTACACTCAGTTGCCCCTAAACCTCTCTGACAGGTCACATGGTGACTCATAACTGTGAGTGAATCACATAGGAGCAACACAATACAAGGTGGAATAACTCAAGCTTTTTGAGCAGAGGTCTGTGGTTGGATTTTGAGGTAAAGGTCACAGGTTTCTCAAAGGTATAATGTCACAAAACTAGTGAGGTGTTACTGTTTACTTTGAGAACTTTAGGTTCATGTTATGTAACACACTGTAATTTTGCCATTTGTTATGCCCTGCAGTGCAAAAAGGTACATGTTTCCAGCAGAGTGAAAGGTAGCTTGGTGCTACTTCAGGGGAGATGCAACTGTATGAGTTTCAGTGCAACCTGTATTTTTCTCTGCAATACATTTCATATCTAGGGTAATATGAAAAAACAGTTTAAGCTAAAATTACAACCAAATTACAGTTTCAGGATGGAGCCAGCGTATATTTTTATACATTTATATATTTAAAGCTCATTTGCGTCTGTGTCTATTTTGACTGTTAGCTCATGAAACTGGCTTTGTAATAGTTATTATGAATATTACCAGATTTAACTGTTAAAGCATATGCTACTTGAAAGCGTGATGATTTAATGGAGAAAAATTATATCATTTTACAGTAAGTCACTCTTGATGCGTCAAAGATCTGATGTGAAATCACCGACAATCTGACGTTAAAAGTCAGAATTTGATGGCTTTTAAGATAGCACTTCGACAAAAAGCATGTTTGATTAGCAAGACCCAGCAGAACTCTGTCACAGTCATTTTCCAGATAAATATGTGATGTGACGGTTGACGTTTGTGATTTCATGTGACTTGGGGACTCAGTTATGTGGCTGACGTTCAAAGCCGGCACACGGGGGGGGGGGATGAGCTTGGAGTGGAGTATTGGCCAGAGGAGCGTGGCTGGTGATGCTGAGGGAAGATGGTTTTCTTTGTTGGAGGGTGTTTTCTCAGTCTCAGCACAGCAGGGCTTCACAGTCTTGCACTGTCAACACATGCCTTTAATGTTGCAAGTTTTTAAAAGAAACATCAAAAGGCTCTACCCATGCTGTTGAGAGTTATTTCATTTTCATCTTATGTTTTTGAAAATCATCAGCGGTGCTCCTAAATCGCGAGAGCCTTTTGGATAAACAGTTGCATTTAGGAGCTCACAGCCAAGCTGTCAGGATGGCATGTTGTCGGCAAGTGAAAAGATTTGTTTTGACGAAAACACAAAATGGCAAAGTAGTGTCAAGGACAGACAAACATGACTGGCTATCATGAAAGTAATAAATCATTAAAGGTGAAGAGTTTTTGTTGAGCATTTTGGGCTGAATCCTTGCATAAAATGTGCAATAACAAGTTGTAGTTAAGTTATGTTAACTTTAAGTCTAACTGTTATACAATATTATCCATTTTAAGAAGTTTCAACTGTGTTGATAAATTTGACGGCCTTATGTGACTGAAACTGGCAACGTTTGGTGAACCGCTGCTATCATATTCAATATTATCCTCTATATCTATGAAGGCAACAATTGACTGTGTTGACATGTTGTGGAGTTAATTACGTAAAAGAATGTGTTAGAGCAGAGGTTGCCAAACTTTTCAGACCAAGTACCATTTCGCACTGCAAATACCAATAGAGCAGCCACCTCGCCTCCACAGCCTTTGCTGTTCCTCTGGCCCAGTGACGGTAAATCCCAGATTGATGGAGCTAGCCTGGTATCATCTTTCCATGTTCCTGGTAGAAATGGTGCCGCTCAAGAGCTCAACTGCCGATTCCAACTCTTCTTCCGCATTGAAAGGTTCATCTGACTCTGAACTGAGAGGAAAATCAACTGTGTTGATACATTTGCAGATCTTATAGGACTGAAACTGGCAGCATTTGATGAACCGCTGACCATGGTACTAAATCTGCTGCTACATTAGCCTCCATATCTATGAAGGCAGCAACTGTAACTAGGCACAGCAGTTAATCTAACATGCTCTATCAAAAATAGAGCGGAAATCAACAACCTTGCAGAGTGGTGCTCAGAGAACAATGTACTGCTCAACGTCAGTAAAACCAAGGAGCTGATTGTTTACTTTAGAAAAAAGGAGGCGAAGACACACTACTCTGTCTACATCACTGGAGCTGAGGTGGAGCAAGTTAGCAGCTTCAAGTTCCTGGGAATCAGGATCACAAACAACCAGACATGGTCATCACACATCTCCATTCTGGTGAAGGAAGCTCATAAATGGATTTCTTTGGGACATTTAAGAAGGCAAAATTCCCGTGACAACTTTCTTGTCAACTTTTACAGAGGAGCAATAGAAAGCACCCTGACTGCAAATCTTACAAAACTGGCATGAGAAGTGTACGGCACAGGACACGAAGGCTCTCCAGCGGGTGATTAAAACCACCCACATTGTCATTGGTATCCATCGACCGAGCATCAGTGATATTGGTGAGAAGAGGAGCCTGCGAAGAGCTGACGGGATATTAAAAGACAAAACCCACCCCAGCCACAACCTGTTCATCCTGCTGCCATCTGGAAAGAGATAGAGAAGTATCAGCTGCCAAACCACCAGACTTCAAAACAGCTTCTTAATTCATCCTTCACCCTCCATATATAATATAGTTTTTTTGTTATTGTTTGTTTTCTTTTCTATGTAGCAAATTGGGACTACAATCTAAATTTTGTTGTGCAACACTGACGTACAATGACAAAGAAAAAACCTTGTAACCTTGTAACTGTCAGAGCCATTGTGCCTCGTCGGTATTCTGAACATTGACTTAGGAGTCCAAATCCAACTGGGTTTAGCTAATGCTAACATTACAAGTTCATTCTATATCTGATAACAAAATCATTGTCATGTGATGTTCAGTTTAGTTCAGTTCAGCTTTATTGTCCTTCTGGGAGAAATTAGGTTTTCAGCCGCGATAAACCAATCATGAAAAAAAGAAAAGATAACAGACAGCATATCAGCCAACTCATCCAGCTTTTTTCTTCAATGTCTTTTTTTAAGAAAATTGAAATAAACTGTTTGAAAATACTAACAATGAAGCATAAATCTTAACTGTTTTGCTTGCTTAAATGTGTTTTTTCTAAAAGTGAACATCCACACAGACGCAAGAACAAAATAACAGCCTGACCTTACAGACTCACCACCCCATAATATTGTACTATAATACAGAAGCCAGATCCACACTGCTGCTTCTTTATTTCCACTTCTTCCACATGGTTCATTAACTGTGAAGATATTTTGCCTCAGTGTTTGAACATCATGTATGTAGCCATCAAGTGTATATTTAAATCCCATTTCCAGGGCTCATAATTAAAAACCAGTCACCTGGAGAAAGTTTTTAACCAACAAATGGAGTTAATGTAAATTCACTAGTTAACCAGATATGATCAAATCTGCCAGCAGCAGTTGTCATTTCTGCTGCCAAACCAGTGGTTGCAAGCCAGACATGGAAGCTGCTTTTGTCCACCTCTGTTTAAAATTAGGACTCATTGTTTGCAAAATTACAATGAACTTCAATTGCTAAATCTGCCACAGTTATTATTGTGAGCTGCAAAGGTGCCATTCGAGAATGGAAAGCTCGACAGGCTTAGCAACAGTAACTAAGGAAGGTGAGGCTAAGCAAGGAGTCAATTACACTGAACAAGGTTGATTTTAAGGCTTTACATGTCGCTCCCCTTGTCCTACTTAATGGAAAGTCATCACCATTGTGTCTGCACTCTTACCTGGTATTTGCTGTGCCCACATTTCTATTTGCACCTTACATGGCTTGTACGGAAAGTTCCAAACACAAACTTGTACTTTTTTTTTAAATCTCAAAGTTTGTCGCTTGAAGTCAGTTGTTACCTCTATCTCACTTAACACTTGCATTTCCACTAACCTGAAAAAATACAAAATGATATTTTCAAGGCAGAGCGCTTTGAAAATGTTTAGCACAGAAACACCTTTTGAGGTACAGGAGTCGAGTGCATATTCATCCCCCTTCTCTCCCTCCTCTCAGTGTTTCAAAGTTGTGATAAGATGTGACAGTCTATCAAACCTCAGTGAGGTTTTTTTAACCATCCACGCTGCAGTGCTCAGTTATCTTGGTGGCATTTTGCTGGCGATATAACAGAGAATCAATTATGAGTACACAGATATGCGAAAGGTTTAGTCGGCAAAAGATGCTTCTTGACAGTTTGATGATATGATGGCGGTAAATAAGCTCCATACATTTTTTTCCTGAGCTAAAAATACTATCCCCTCGGGCAAACGACTGCATGTTAAGATAAAGAAAGGAGAACAGCCTGTACAAAAGCACAGAATGCGGAATTAGAGTCATGAAAAGAAATGATTGTAATGATAGTAATGATTTGGGTGATATGAACTCCCAACGCTTTAATCTTTTGTCCAAATATTGGGTAAGCCTAATTACCAATTGACTATAAATCATCAGTCAATATGACTGAAAATCATCTTCTCCTGTCAATAAAAAGTAACCAATAGAATAAATAGCCATATTATTTGACAAATATATGCTGCTGTTTGATGAAGAGCATCCACCTGAAAATATAATGCAATTTCTGCAAATTGAATGATGTGAATTTGAATGTTTTACACAAAATACACTAATCCAAAACAGTACAAATTGGTGATATGAACTGTAAACCATAGGCTGCATGAGATTCAGTATGGGACTGATTATCATAGATGCATTTAGCGCTGAGATAACATGTTTTGAAAGTGAATGTACAGGAGAAGGAATGAGGATCCAGGTTACTTCAGCTCTTCATTCTCTCTTAAGCAAGAAGCAGAAGGTTAGTGACAATATTTTGAGATGGAATGACACACCTTTTTGGATTCGTTTTTGGACCTTTTTGAAAAAAGGCCTTGGAGGCCTCACAGCTGCTGTTGATACAGCTCCACTGAGCTGCAAACACTTCAAACGACTCAGGAAAAGGCATGTAGGAACTCCCAAAAGGCTTTCTAATCAAATGTCACAAGACCTTCATGGAAACAGTGAAGCAATTCAGCCTATGGCAATGCCAGAGAAATGGCAAAAGCCAACACATCAAGGGAGACTTTATTTGTTTCTAAACCTCCTTAACCTTGTTGGCAGTGACCAGATGCTGACCTTGTGATGGATTGTTTGTTTGGCTGAGTTCATTTTTTTATACATAACTGAACAATAATAGAATATCGACCCAACAATAATAAACTGATGTGTCAAACGTATTGTGTTTTACAGGAATACTTCAATGCCAGAGTCAAATAGTTTCAGAAAGTCCAAATAATAATAAAATGTGTTTTTTAGGCCTATAAAAAATAACAAAACACAATTTTTATCTCACGGTTTCATTTCCATTTAACACACCCTTACAAAGGCTACACTAAGGCTACTGTATATAAAAGTGCATTGTGCTCTGTCATGAGAGGCGCTTGTTTGTTCCCAAACACACTGCTGTCCCTGAGGACTTATTGATTGAGTGGGGTCCTATGCCTTGCTCCCAGCGGGAAAAGCACTGCTTCAGATGGGGTCGGAGAGGATCTTGACTGAGTAAAAACAGCTTCCTCGTTTCCTTTTGCTTTCTGTCTGTCTGGGTTTGACATGGAGGTTCTTCAGGCATGAGGACGTACAGTGGCAAAGTGCCTTTTGGCCTTTTGTGGAGTTGCTGTTGAGATTAACAGACAATGCTCCTACGGGTGGAGGACAGGAGCCCGCTGCTATGCCACACTTGCATACTCATCCAGTTGCGTATACTGATGACAAATGGGAAAGGACACACATTAGCCCTCTGCGTACCTGACGCAGCTTCTTACCCGGTAATGGATTCACCTCTGAGCCATCATCACCTTCTATTAGGCCCAGGACAGAATCAATAGTTTTCTAAATGCAGCTGAATCATTCATCATAAGAGGCCTCGTGCTGTCCACCTCATCTACCGCCTGATACCTCTCCGACCTGCCTTACTCGTTTTCCCTCCTCATATAGAGAATTGAGCATCCATTTGTGAAAACCCCCGAAGAGGAATGCTTGATCAAGCTGCGAAGAGGTGTCATCAATTTCACAGATTTGGGCCGTCTAATAGCGACTTACCCAAATCAAACATGAAGATTTTCAGACTTCACAAAAGCACATAATCTTAACTGACATGGGATAATCTTCTCTCGGAACCCGGGGACATTTCATTACACAATGCATCCGATGGCATTGTCTGACCCTTGAAGACATGTGTTTGAAAAAGATAAGTTATTAATGCAGCAGCTGCAAAAAAGTTTAGAATAAAAGTGGCATTTTTATGGAAATCAAACATTTATGAAATGAAAAGAGAACAAAACATTGTGGGGATGATTAAGGAGTTAAATTTAAAATACGTTTTTTTTGCTCAATTAACAATGAATATACAGTACAAAGGTTTTGGAAAATCAAATATAGATACCTTTCATCTTCAGTAAAATTCCCATGGTTTTAGAAAAATTAGTCTCTATGGGGAAACTGCACACTGAATCCATGGAGTGTATTGTGACAGACCATGTTTATCTTTTGTTTTTTTTGCTTACTGAAAAAAGCACATTATGTTTTGTTTTATTGATGAGTTACTATATATACTTCATATCTATGACTGGGTGTTGTTCCATTTGAAGATATTCCACAATTCCAAACAGGGAGTGGAACAATAATCCATTGCATGGGCTGAAAAGAGAGAGATGAGAGGATAACCTAACACTATTGTTAAACAGATTATGCAAAGAATGAGACATTTGTCGTATATCATGATGGTCATATCTGGTACATTTTTATATGCAAGCTTGACTGATTGCTTAATGTCAAGATGGGAAATCAAACAGCTATCAACTGAAGAGGTCAGTCTAATTCTTAAAGCAGGATCTCCTCACGATGAGATCCTTGTGAAATCAGCTGTGGGCAGCACCAGTCGGGCCTGGCCTTTATTCTGCCAGCATTCTTCTGGGAGGCTGGGCACTGGCTGCAAAGACATGATTAATTGCTGCAATAAAGCTCATTATGGAGATTAAGTAGGAGTTACAGGAGCATTATTGATCACTGTCCTTTAAATAACCTTAAAGTTGCTTGTTTGTGCATGTTTGTATGACGCTGGTCAATGTCGAGGGCAATATGGGAGGAAGGGGCTCAATGCAATGTTGCTCCAAGACATTAACATATGACATGAAATCAGCCATGGATGGTAATGTTTTCAAGATTGCAGTGGCAAAAGGCCTCTATGTGTTCTCATGACAGAAGGTGCAAAAGTTCAATGTTTGAACATAACATTGTCTGACTTGTCTTATTTCAAGGAATTCCTTATGATTTGGATAAATTACATGCGCTAAGGATCAACATAAAATCATTTAAATAACTCTCATTAAAAGAACATTTGATTTTGTGCCTCTCTGCTTCTTCTAAGGAAATTTACATTTCAAGGAAAATCTTACATTAAGATGCTTCAACGCCATGGTTTTTAATGTGAGCTTCATTTGGCCTCAGCTACAATCTTTATAGCTATATAGTCAATTGGTGATGTTTGGATTAGATTCCTATGTTGTCATGGCAATATAATGCCAAACAATGGCACTATACAACAGCAAATAATTCATGGCTGTTGTTTTTGTTTAATATGTAAACTATATTCATTTATACAGAAGTTTTTGCAATCATCCCTGAATTGTTAATCTACTAACGACATCACTGACATTATGCACATGTATATGTTAAAGAGAAAGCTGTTGAATCATATTCCTAATGTCTCACAGCTTTTATTTGCTGTATAGAAAAGAATTGTAAAACATTGATTATATTATTCTTTCCTCATCTTTTGTTACCTAAATCCCTTTTTAAATCCTCTTATCTCTTCTAGCTTCTAGAAACCCCTTGCATAGACGATAAACCGCCGAATATCTCAGTGCAACATATGAAAGCTTTTGATTTATCTGAATATTGATCCTGCATATGATTAGACTATTGATGATGCCATTCAAACTTTATTATCCTTGCAACCCTTTTATCCGTAAATGGTAAACTATAGTCACACACGAGTATTTGTGTTGGACTGCATACAAACAAACAGCGGGACTATGGTTAAAACACTTATAGTCAAGGAGACTGTTGAGCCAATGGTTTTTATCAAGGTCAATACGTGTACTTGTGTTGTGTCTCACACATTCATTAAGGCTGGAAAAAAATACCTAGAGTCGTCTGCTAAAGACCTGCTAGAGAGCAATGCATGACAATAAAAGGCTGAGATTCACAGCAAGGCTCCTGAATATAACACACCTGGCAGCTTGCCCTTCTATTTTAATATCCAAGTCACCATTTATTTGTCAAGAGCCTCGCCAAGGACAAGTGTAGGTAGTTTAAGACCACTTACAGCGGGCAGCTCCTCAATAGAATACCGCCCCGTCTGTAAATTCTGTCCAGTTACGTCTCAAGGTAACTTCATAAAAAAACACTCAAAAGAAGACATGGGCAGTGTGTTAATTACCAGGTCAGACTGTAATTCAAAATTGAATCTATGGTATGAAACTGAACATCACTGAAAACATCAGTTCTTGATACTGTAAATACGTTCCCGGGGAATGTGTATGAATATAAAGAAAAATAAAGACATCTTCTGCTATCGCTGAGCAGGAACACAAATAACCAAACAAACAATTCACTGATTGATGACCTTTCACACCACATATGTTGAAGGGTGTACATTTTGGCTTGCAAGCAATGAATAAGGCAATACCAGAGATACAGTACAGCCACATTCCAAGATGTTGGTGCTAAGGGTGAATAAATAATATATTCTGAGGCTTTCCAGTGCATATTTGGCCAATCAGTTCAAGTCAAGCTCCAACACACTCCATCTGCACCCTAAGTTGTCAAATGAGACAAGACCAGGAGATCAGCACCTGCTCCTACCATGAGGTTGACGGGTGTTAACCTGTCACTCAGTCTCCAATTCACCATTGGCTTCACGTTTCCAGTGAGACCAACCACGACACACACCGCCTGCCTCCAAGAACGGAAAACTCATTTAGAGCCATGACGTCATCGGCTCGGGTCCGTGCAGCGTTTGTCATGATTGTCACGTCCTTGAATAGAAGGACCTATTCCAATCACGCTAATAATGCCGGGCTGCACATGTCACGCTCAGCACTGGCATGGGGGCGTTTTGAGCATGTCAGCGAGATAAGAGAATAGCAGGGTGCATGTTCACATGCCTTATCGGACTATGCCAGGAGAGGGTTTTGCCTGTTTTATTTATTTATTTTTACAATGGTACAACCTCAAAGACTAAGAAAGGAGGAGGGAAAATGGGAGTACATCAAAGGAAATTGGAATATATATAATATTAGATAGAATATAATGCATGTTATGATATATATTCAAGACCTAATATTTGCGATACGGTCTTGTGTTTACAATACCTGGAGGTCATGATGTGACTCCCAAAGTACACATACATTCAATACTTACCTAAAGGACAAATAACAGGTTAGTTGCTGGCACAAAAACTATAGTGCAGGTTTATAACCCTCAGGCCAGGATGAATTCAGATACATCCACCCCTGGCACATTCCCTTGTGATACTGTACTTCCTCTACTGTAGGCAATGAAATAAAGTCCAAATTTAATTCCCCAAACTCTTTACCATAACCTCTCAGCGGAGGAGCCATACATCTGCACCTGCTTATGTAGGAAAAATACATAAGCAGGTGCTCCGGCTCTATAGATAAGTCAAGGGCAGGGACTTGAATCAAGCCTTATTTAGTGCTCCTACAAGCTCTCCAGTTCCCTATCGGTAATCTACAGGTGAGTTAGCATGGGCTAGTAGACTGGAGTTTGGCAGACGGAGAT
Organism: Ophiodon elongatus; assembly: GCA_016806645.1. NCBI lineage: Eukaryota > Metazoa > Chordata > Actinopteri > Perciformes > Hexagrammidae > Ophiodon > Ophiodon elongatus. The sequence goes on along the minus strand of JACSYO010000415.1, from coordinate 6,009,398 downwards.
AAGCAGATTCATTGACATGGAGACACTTTGGCATCATTTCATTCCCAGGCCTATTACACCTTATTGATCTCTGCTCCAGTTGCTTTCTAGATCCCACAACACAAATAAGGCAGCTGCTTTGACTCAGAAATACTCTAAACCCAGCCTCTCCCCACTGCCAGACACTCGCTTCAAGCAAAGGCATCAACCCAAACATCATTTGAAAGTATTTTAGGTTAGTAATCAAACTCCCTCTTGTGCTGCATCCCTATTAACTCCACTTTTGATCACCCAGTGGCTTGATATATGGAGTGGGCGGTTTCAGCAAGCATGCAAATGTGAATTTTGTCTACCGTCCACAGACGAAACATCACAAAACATAAAAAAGTCTGATTTGTTTAAGCTCTGTATCCTGGCCCCATTTAGGTACTGACAGAAAAAAACACAAAGCAACGCTTGATTGATAAAAGATGTGTTCTTAACATAAATACTGCCTTCACCTTCAGCTCTGAAAAACTGAACGGCTTTCACTTTTAAATATACTTTTGATTTAACAAAAACACCGAACTAAGTCTTGCATGAAATTAAAACAATGGGGCTTGCACAGTTGAACAAATGGTAAATGGAGGGAGAAAAAAGGTAATAGTTGCCTCAGAGGCGCTTTGTCATCGCAAGAAAATGACGAGAGAAAATAGAGGAACTATCCAATGTGACAATCTGTGTCATGCAAACATCAGAAATGTGCACATTTACAGGGAAAACAAATGGATGCTGTTGGATCCCAGAGTGAACCAACAAGGAAAGTCATGAAGAATAAAGCAAGTGAGTAATGCTGTTCTTCCCTCAGTAAAAATATGTGCATTCTATCGGAATAAAATGTTGGAGAAAAAGAGGTCTAAAAAGTCTAAAATTAACTAGACAAGCCAGGCAGAGGATAAAACTTGCAGAAAACTCTGACATAAACGGACGACATGTCCATATAAATGGTACTAAACCATAATTTCATGTAGTTTCACAAGGTACTTCGCACCTTTTGATAGTAAAAGTTATACTTTTCTGCCAGTGCCCTCTTGCATACAATAATACGTGGACTATGAATTGCAATTACATTCTAGTAAACTTTCACAGATGCACTGTGATCCATTACATGGCCTATTTGCTGAGGTACTTGTAAACAAATGTGACAATATTGCTCAAACCTCTTCTGCCTATAGCGTGCTAGCGTCTGATCAGAAGCAGCTAGTAAGGAGGTGGCTAGCCTGTTGGGGGGTCAGATCAGAACAGCCCCACCCCTACAGGAGGGGTCTGTTCAACTGGGTCTGAGGAGCAGCTTTTTTATTCGGAGATAGCCACTTCCTACAGGCCTAAAGCAGGTGAGTGCAAAGAAAGCGAGGAAGAGGAGAAGGGGAAAGGAGCTAAAGATTAAAAATTGAGGGGGGAAAAAATAATAAAGGATAAAACAACAAAACAACAAAAAAATAAAAAGATAAAAAATACATACAATTCTGCCCTGTCACAGCTGACCCACCAAAGAAGCAGTTAGATGATGCTATGCTGTCGATAGTCTCACAGGTCACCTGTCTCCATTTACTAAAGAGAACGATAAAGCTGTTGATTTGCCCTGAACTAACAGGTTCAACAAAGCAAACAGCAGAGCATGGGATATATCAATAAAGCACAGCAGGCCACACACTGTCCTGAGAAGAGGTCTGTGCACAATTAAAATCACCAGTGTGGGTTTACCACGCGTGCACGCTGAGCGACTTGGAACTTGAGTTTGCCTGATGTGCTTGTATCACTTTAAACAAAAGTAATTTGTTCCAATAGAGCAGAGTTTCTAAACCCTGAGTCCAATGGGACCTGTAATGTTTCACGAACAGATCAGGAATAATTTCAGTTGTAGCCACTGCGAAAGTTTTTGCATTATCAAAAACTTTATTTTGATTGCTGTTACCAAACATGGGAACTTCTTTGCCTTTGATAGTTATGTCTACAAATGGTGACACATATAGGTTACATTTTTCATTGTATGTGGAGCATTATATTTTTCAGAAAGGGTCACAGTCTTGGATAGTGATGAAGCAGCATACAGTATATGTCAATATGCTGTCAACAAATATAATATAATGTTGAAAAGAAGTGTCACATACTGTAGATTGATGGGTCTTAGATTTTGGTTTAACACCGGTGTTATGTTGAAGTCTATTCTCCCTTTGAATAGTGTTTCACTCCTGTTACAATTATAGTGCCCCCTCAGTGGTTAGGGTTAGGGATAAGGATTAGTTCAGGTTTAGGTAGGGAGGAACACATATCAACGGAGAAGCAGTATTCGATGCAACACCGGTGATGCAATTTTAAGCCTGGGCCTGATTGTCTACGTGTGCGATTCACAGCGAAAATTGATAGTGTGACAGTATATTGACATAATACTTGCAACATTTAAAAAAAAATAAAAAATAAAAAAAAACGTTTTAATGTCTAAATATGGAAGAAATGTCACAGGCGTGAACATGTTTTATTTATTTTTAACACTCTTCCTGTGTCCGTTTCACAACAAAAGCTCTGTAGCATATTTCTGTAGACAGAATCCCTATATTTGTTACACATGGCTTTTATTCTGAAATATTTGCGGGAAAACGTATCGCATTGTACATTAATAGCGTACCGGCTTTTAATTGTGGCTCGAAGTTTTTTTTTCTTCTCTTGCCTCAAACTGGAAATTGGAGTTTGCTGTTACTTCTGTTTTAACTCCACACAGCCAGGACTTGACTACAAGGTATGAATAAGCATGTTTGTGACTTGATGTGTTTTTGTGCTTGGCTGCTGATGCATGTTTTGCTCTGCTGCACAAACTTTGTATTTGTTGGGCAAACGTTAGCTGCTAATTGCTGATGCTAAATGCTGTTGGCATATATGCGTTAGCAAGAGTTTTGGTTGACTCTCTTGCGTTTGCTGAGCTGAGTTTTCTTTTGGTTATTGTTTGGCAGTGCATTGTAATGCTTTCATGCTGTTAAATTATAGCATTGCAATTTATAATGTTTGGTGTTTTTGGTTCGCTTGGATATTGTTTTGCTGTTTTTTTTTTTTTTTTCTCCCCTTTTGAGTTGTTGCTGTTTGTGGGGTTTTAGCTGTAGTGATTCAGTTTGATTAAACAGTTCATGGATCATGTACACATGCTAATTATCATGTACACATGCTAATTCTCATGCACACACCTCCATTCACACAATTTCCTGTAATATGGGCTTCTTTTATGCAAAGCTCAACATTGGAAATGTCTGTCTGTGGGCCATAAATGTTCCCTAAAAGCCAGAGGAGGAGTTTTTTCTGTTTTGGAATGCAACATTTTTTCCCCCGAGGCACACCGGGGATCACTTCTTTGATTCAACAAGGTAAAAATTAGCTTTTTGTTCCCACCTGCATATTGTGAGAAAATGCTCTTAGATGACTCTGTTCAGTCTGTGTTTGTGTGATTGACTGTCGGCACTGCTGGTTGTTTCATTGCGTTGCTCTGCTGGTTGCTCTGCTGGTTGCTATTTTCTGTTGTTGTCTGCCATCTATCAATATATTTGCAATTATTTTAATTGTGGATTGATCTCTTTTAGTGGCTGAGTTTTGTTTTGTTTGTTTGTTTGTCTGGTGTATGCTTTATGGAATATGGAAACTTGTGTTTGAGTATTTTGTTTTATGGGCTGAACTGGTTTTGTGGCATATTTCACTCAAGGTTGTTGTTCTGAGGGGTTTGCTTTTGATTCACTGCAAACAAGTCTCTAGAGGATTGGCTCCTATGCTGTTGTTGTACTGCTTCTGAAATTTACTAATTCTGCCGTAGCACAATTGCAGAAACTTTTTTGCTGCCACTTCATAGACGTTAGGATTTCGTAAACCTCATTTGCTCTGAAACTTAACACAATTGAACAGTAAACCTGTTTTTATGCATTTAGATTGCAGAGCTGAGACCTGACAGTAATGACTTGGACCTGACTTGGGACTCTGCTTTTATACCTAAAGATTGACTGTACCAAAATTAGAATGGTCATAGGGCTGTGCGGTATATTTTTTCCCCCTAAAATATTAATATAAATGCTTCTTAAGGGGTAAAGCACTGGTATGGCAACTGCTATTACTGTACTCTTAACTGTAGTACTAAGACATATTTCAAATAGTAGGCCAATAGGTATTTTAAGAATATGCAAGAATATGCAATATTAGATATAATATATATTAGGGCCTTGTTTAATAACAGCCCGAACAGATAATCTCTATCACAAAAAAAAAGTGCGGTTTAAGGCACTCTTAAGTTTGGTTAAGCCATTCTTCTTTTTTTTTTATTCAATGTATTTGTTTATTTGTAATTACTGAACACAATTTTTTTGTTTTCTATCATACCTCAGATGAACAGAAGATGGCACAAATTGATGTTCAGAGGAACGCTGCCTTACTGATGATGAGCCGTAATCACATTTAGGCCACTGTGTTATCTGTCCGCTTCGACTTGTTCCTCTTCACTTGCACTCCTCTCACTCAAGCTGTTATCAGTCAAAGGCCTGACAGCAGCTCTCTGTTTCCAGGCCTTGTACGTGTCTTTGTCAGTTCACATCTCAGCATTCGGACAAGCTGCTATCGGACAAGGGTGCTTCCCAGCCATTACTTCCACCTGTGTGACAACAGGCGCCGTCTTATCTGCTCTAGTGATGTGAGCCTAGCTGAGTTGCTGATTAATAGACATGGGGTCATGTCACCTCCCTCTCCCTGTCTCTCCCTCACCATCTCATTCACCCGGTTTGTCACACTGCTGTGAATGAGATTGGAGCAGGCAAGCTGAACCAGACAAACAAACACAAAATCTCAAGGTCATACGAAGGTGATAAACATTAAGCGTGAATAAATGTTTTTAAAACTACTCTCTCCTGGGAACACATGCGCGCACACACACACACAAACACACAGACTTTTTTTTTTTTTTTGTCTGTTTTTAATTAAAAGCCTGAGTGACAACGTGGCCTATTTCTTCCGTGGCTGTTTCAAATTGAGAGAGAGATAAGACTTATATTTAGGAGGCCTTATCAAACTCATCTATTTACTGCTGGGTAATTTTCCTTTTCTCGCCTTACAAGAAAGTGCAGACAGAAAAATCTTCCTTTGTCCTCTAGGTTTCCAATCTCCAAAGCAACCAGCTATGTGTCTTCGTCCCTTTCTCTATCCCCTTTGCCTTTCTGCGCCTGGTCCACGGTGTATGAAAGTGAGAAATGGAGACAATGGATTTCACTCGTGTCCTAATGCGCTTTCCATATAAGCTGCTAATATCCTACCAGCTCGATGACTGATTAACATGGCTGTTTTTGCAGTGTGTACTCTGCAATAGGGCCATGTCTGATCTCTAAACATTGTCATCTCTGAGCCCAGATACACACAGGCTGCATAATGACAGACCAACATTAAAGCTGCAACACCAAAGAATCTGTTTCTCCTTGGTCTATTTTTGCATCCCAGTAAGGAGTCACTTGATCCTACCTCCTTCCTGACAGTTCATCCACTGGATATCATTTTGTGTCTGCCTGTAAGATTCACATAAAAGCTAAAAGGGAAAGCATTTTACTCTGAGAACCAACAGGAGATATGACAAGCTCTGAAACATTTATGCTCGGCTTTGATTTCTTTGGCCTGGTTTGTGTCTGGTTTGTCTCAAGGCAAGGCTTAATCAAAAGAGATGTACAACCCATATTGCTTTGGAATATATTATGCAATGCCGTTCATACAGTGCGGTAGATGACTGAAGTGCATTTGTAAGCAAATGAGTTGCATTGTTTGTGGTTTTGACCTTGAGAAGAGCAACCTGTGATAATAAAGCACTTGTCAGAAAGCCAGCCCCTCCGTGAGTGGTGTCGTCCTGTTAATGTGAGACGTGTGCACCGTCACCACCAACAGTCTGTCTTCATTAATGCTGGACGGTTGCAGACTAGATGTTGGATGATATGCAGGTAGCGTGAGTCCAGCAGATTTTTCAATGTATGAAAAGCTGAGAACGGGAAACTGAAATTAGAACGTAAGAAAGACTTCTATTTGAGGTATTTCTTGCACCTGGAATTTCAAATTGACAATTAAATTTGTTTTTTCAATACGTTTGTTTGCTGCTAATAATAGTTTAGTAGAAGTAATTCACTTATAGGTTGGGTTAATAAATGATAAGAATAATCAGCGCTTAATGTCCATTGCTGATTTGCTATGTCCTTATACCTTTTTACAACTGCAAGCACACCATTCACACAGATAGGAGAACAGGTTTGTGTAATTTGAAGTTAGTTTAAAAGCCCAGTTATACTGCAGACATGACATGACATGACATTTCAGGTGCTATTTTTAAGTGCAATATGAAAATGTATCTCGTTCCTATTTGGCAAAATTAAAATGTTCTAACCACTGTTTTTTTTTTTTTTACAACTTTTATTCTCTTCCTGGTCTTTTTTTATTGCCAAAAAATGACATCGGCTCAAACTAATTTTTATTCTCTAACTGCTTATAAGAAACTTTTGACTGTTGTCTCGCGAACGTGCTCTCTGTGAGCTGGTGTCTGCAATCGAAGGAAGGAGTGGGCGTGGTTTTGTACTTCAGCCGTGTACCGAGTCCTTTTCAAGGTTGCGTCATCTTTAAGAAGAATCCCCTTGTTAAACTTTTTATTTTATTTTAAGCTCATCGACTTCATATTTCTTAATCACGATGTGTAGTATTTCGGAGCAAGTAGATTGTGAGCGCAAGGTGTGCAAAGTCAGAATGCTTCAGCAGTTATTTCAGTTTGTCAGATACATTTAATCAACATGTCATCTTTTGCAGCTCATCTCATTTCAAACCGTAGCCACAGGTTGTGAACATTAATTAGGCTGCCACTCAAAACTGTTTCTGCCTTCTCAGCCAACTAAAGCTGATTAGATTTGAGTTCAACAGAAGTTATTCATAACTTTCGTTTCTTCCAATTTTTGGAAGTTGAAGTATATTTCATAAGGGATTTGAGACGACATAGATTTGACAAAGTACCCCTTCTCCTATGATTCAGGAGTCTCAGGCTCTATTTGAAGACAGTTTAATTCACTTCTCCAAATCAAATATTCCAAAATATGATTCATAAAATAAATAGTTAAACAAAGATAGTAAAGATACAGAGTAACATATTTAAAGTAGTTGCCTGGGAAATCCTCTAAGCTATATACAGACCCATAGAGGCAGGAGTCAACGTTCAGTTTTATTAACTTTTCGTTTCTTTGTGGATTTCTTTGGGTGATGTTTAGATTATGTGTGGTTTAAGCTCTGCAAAGAGATAATTAGCCTATTTACATTAAATCAAATATGAACATGAATTCTTCCTGATTTGTTTGAAAATAATAAGAATTAGAGCGATACACTTCCTCGTAATTAATGTCATCAATAACGAAAATACGTTGATTTTTACAAAAGATGGGGCTAAATAACCTCGTCCACGATCCTCTAAAGCGTGGAAGTATTTTAGACAGAGACCCAACAATGTGGTGCTATTTAAAGTCTGCAAGTTGGAAATGACTTCTCATACTACTGTACTGCTGAAAGTCAAATCATCCGGAGCACTTTGTCAAGCGGCAGTGGCAGCAAGACAGAATCGTTATGTTTACTTTTCGTGTCCACCAAAGCATGATGAATTAGGATTATCATAACACATCAACTGTTTCTGTCAGTAGTAGTCACTTAAAATAGATTTTCTAAATGTTTCTTCATCACCTCAACGTTAAAAGTAATTTCTTCACCGTTGCTGTAATGGTAACGTTACACCATGTGTCATCTAACGTTGTTATTTGGAGGTTTTATATTCTCTGCTTACTTTTAATCGGCCATGTTTGAGTGAGACAATGGCTTTCACTATTGTTAGTCTGTAAATTGTTTAAATTATTTCCCTTGATCCACACTGCTGAAAAATGTGATTATCTTAACTTCATAATACTCCAGTGAAAAGACTAATCCATGTCAAAACCATTTGAAGTTAAGTACTTTCTGAAAAGTATGGATTCTCCAGTTCAGGGAAAATGTTGCTTCGAAATACAGTGATGAAATAAATCACAGAAATCCTTTTGAATTTAATTTGAGGTCCAGTACTTTTCTGATCAGGCATCTGACAAATAGGATTGATTATCTTGTTACATTTTGTTTTTTAAGAGAAGATGATTGAATAAGATATGGAAATATAAATCAGAGAAGTTTTTGATATTTATCCTTGGTTCATTTATTGTTCAATAAATCAGGAATTTATAAAATAATCTTTAAAGTAATTAAAAACAATTGTCAAAACATTAATCTACCAATTGAAAAAAATATCGTTTTGAAAGCATTTATAAAATAAATTCATTGAAAAATAATCATTAGGCGGAGCCCTAAATCAAATATTAATGGAGTAAAAGCACTTACAGGACATCCACACAACATGGCTGGGTCAAAGGGCAATGCATCATAAAGCCTCTCGCTAGGATGAAGTTACTGAGGGCAGCGTTTCCTTTCCAGGCAGGATTCCTTGTGCTGTCCTCCAGGTGTGATCATGTGACCTCTTGATTGGGACTTTTTTTTTTTTATCATAATCAATTCTAGTCATCGACTCATTTATCAGATTACACTCCACATAAAATCAACTTTTCTCTTGCAACATTCACTCCTCCAGTGAATAAGTCACCTGTGCTCAGTTATAGTGTGGCTATGCTGCAGCTCTCTGTCCTTGAGGTTCTATCCATTTCTCCTCCCTGCCTTTTCCCTGCTTTGTCACCCATTCCCCCCCTCCTCACAGTGGGAAGATTTTCTAATATCCATTACTTCCACTAGGGTCAGTGCAATCCCACTGGGTCCGCCAAAGACTTGGCAGGTGCCGATAAGGGCCTTGCTCCAGACACTGTAATAACTTAACAAATCCCTCCATGACCCAGAATCCCCTTCACCAGCGTGGCATCCCTCTATTTTCCATAAAGCCATTAAAATCTACCTGGTGTCATATTGGGAGAGGCGGTCGTGGGGTTGCAGTGCACTCCATGTCATGCACATCTCAAAGCCTTTCTGGTAATACAAAAAAACCTAACTGTAAAGTATAAATAGAAGAAAGCAACATTACAATTCAACAGCTGCTGTCAGGATGTTGTTGGGACAGAATCGGTTCATGGACTTTGGATTACGTGTCAGTGTATGTCTGATTCAGCCAGGCGTAGTGGGCATGCATTTTAACTCGTTCTCTGTCTTTCATACTTTAATTCTCTTTCATCCATTCCTTCACTCTAGTCTGTCTTCCACTGACACACACAGGGGGTCATTTTGTCTGGGCCTCCTGGAGCTCTTATCCGATAATGATACCCGCTTCACTGGGTATCAGACCACAGCTCCACCCATTTCCTCTCCTCCTCTTAACACCCAGCTTTCAACCTGCCAATCATGCTTTAGCAGCATTCAAGTGGCAATAGTGTTAATGATTCATTTCCCTTGTAATCCCCGCTCAGGCTGATAAGCTCATGACGGCTGCCGTTATTTGCGGCTGTTTTCCATTGTTTGCGGTGTTAAATTAAGCCTCAACGATTCATCCGTTGAGCCTCTGTGAGCAGAGAAAAAAAACCATAGGCATGAGCTGCTCTAATAGATTAACTAGCCACACTGCACAAAATAGGTGAAAACATCTGTGTCTGATATCAGGGCTGTTTCTAGATACAAGTCTTTTCTCGGTGATGGAGGTAGATGAGTTTGGATTATGGCTCAAGCCCAGGCCCAAAATAGTCAAACCAAACCAAGTGAGATGTTGTCAGTATGTCTTACATTTCTATTATGTGCTGTATGTAACCTTAGAGCCTGAGAATTTTTGGTTTTATACCTTAAGTATATCTCTCTAACATTAAATATTCATTACTAAATAAGCAATAATCAAAGGTATAGTTAAAAACAATCCTTAAGAATAAGACGGATAGGCTGAACTGATGTAAAATAGCCATAGTCTTTCTAACTTGGGCAACATAAATTGTTCATATTGGAAAACATAGCTTACAGCAGAAGTTGATTTGAGAAAATGTATATTTTTTTTAATACTCATTCAAACATGTTTTTAAATACTGCAGACAGACATCTACTACTCTGACTTGAGATGGGAGTCAAATTGAGTCTCTAGTATTCTAATCATCACACAGTGTCTGTCAGGGCAAGGTGAACAACGGCCTCCTCATAAAGACATCAGGCTAAACATCAGTGGAGCGCGCCATGGGTAATAACAAGTTTCATGGAGCCATAAATCTGCCTAATCTAATGATTTGGCTCACCTGCTGCACCACTTTGATGTGTCATGGTGCCTACTTGTCATTTCAAGGGGATGTGTCTGCATGATGTCAATGGTTTCATTCAGCCGGACAGATTTATTTTTGTCTGGCTGATTTTAATATCCCTTATGAGAAAATGGGGGTTGAAATATTCTAAGTTTACTTGTATGCATCCTTGTGATGTGAAGTTAAGTGATGGTGAACCATGTCAATTTTCTCGAGGCAGACAAAAGCACGTCAGCATGTGTGACTTTGAATTATTGGTGCAGTCAATGGAGTTGTACATTTTAATTCAAATAACAACTACGTATGACAATAACAAAGTAAAATGGTAACATTTAAATTTGTTGCTGTTCTGTTTTTTTTTTTTCTTCACTAATTGTCAACATAATATGACGAATGCTTACGTGAGCTACCAACCAATTTCAACCAATAACATCACAACATGCACCCATCAATCAATCTGCAACTTTTAGCAACAATGGAGGTTTGTGTGGAGACGCACTCTTACAGTTCTCTGTAGGAGTCCTTATTTATTATATTTAATCTATTCATTGACACCTTCCCTGTAAGGTTTATCAAGAAAAGCCACAATGATGGTTCATGTATTTTTTTTTTACTAGAAACATGAAGGCACCCTTATTCAACATAAATAAACAACCCTTACTTTGACAACATTTCCTGTTTTCATGTGTGTTTGCAATGCGTCTTGGAGATAACTGCTGTAAAAAAGCACGATGTAAATACAGATGATCTATTATTTCTTTCATTCATTAAGCAAATAAACATCTGTGTGGCGCATTTGGAAAATTCAGCACCTTCAGTGGACTTTTCAATGATTATTGTGCAATCGTCAAGTCGCTGCCAACTGTGTTTTCCGAAGTGGCCCGTCTAATAGGAATGTCAATCAATGCAACTCTTAGTGTGTTTTGTCCTCAATTATTGCCTAATATTTGTGACATTGAAGACCACTCTCTGCTGTTAACTTGGTGGGACACAACCCCTCTCAGCTGAGTGAGCGAGCACACACACACACACACACACACACACACACACACACACACACACACACACACACACACACACACACACTTAGAGCATGTGTGGGTGGGACTGATGTAGATGGGCTTCTTTATCCTCAAGCTCGCATTGTTTCGAAGCGGAGGCGAGGGGCCAGGAAATGTATATGCATAGCAAATCGCAACTTGTTAGTCAAAAGTATTTTATGAAATCAAAACATTAATAAAAAAAGTAGCCAGCTGGACTTATATGAGTAGTCGGCTGGCGCTTATTGAAAGCTCTGAAGTACTATCAGTTTCCATTGACATTACTTGAATGTCACCCTTTCAGATCCTTTTAGAAGACAATTGCTACCGTACAAAATAATTCTCTGAAATATGACTATCGAGAATTTAGAGGGTAAGAACTGACCCTGGATCATGATGTGCTATTTTGTTCCACTTCCTTTCACAAGACGTAAGGCGTTTCCTCTAATTGAATGGATGCTGTCACAGGTTTCAAATGAATGACCCCAATATGTCCTCAACAATGTAGCCTAATGGCAGTTTGAACAAACAGTTCCCGCCCAACGTCGAGGACACATCCCTCATTGGGTCCCTCCTGCCTTAAGAGCTTCCTTTTTAAAGGCAGCCTTGCTCTGTCATAAAAGCTGGTAATTATGGGAGTTTGCCAAGTGTTCTGAAAGTCATAGCTTTATACATAGATATGTACATAATCTCTCGTAGCTTTAATGCTTCTCTCCTAGACATACATAAACAAGCACTCAAACTTAACAAAAATGGAAGTGTTTTTATGTCTGTAATAACAATAACCACTGCAGTTTTTCATTAATTAAATTCATAGCACAAAGTTGGTGTGGAAATAATTGCTAGCTGGCATTTCAGTAAGCCCATATGTAATGAAAAAGCTTTTAAACTTAGATCAAAACATTTTACTAATGTCTTAGAGCAGTACCATTTTGGCCACTCACTTCATGATTTCCCTTCTGTTTTGTGTCCTTACCAGTGATTTAAATGCAACTGTGTAGTCCGGGAAAGTTAAGAACAGAAATGTAGATTATTTTTAAATGTAACTTTAAAAAGGATTGCATTGCTCATATTTATGTGACGCATTATTTTTCATTTTCAGAAAGTTTGCAGAAAAGAAGGTGTTTATTGATACAATGCTTCAAATATATCAGTAGAAAGTGTTGCCTGTGGTTATTATGTTGCGGTCGAGTCATCAACTCCCCATATGAAACCATAACCTTGCATTTTCATTCATCAATCTCAGACAATCCAAAATGCTACCCCACATGAAACAACAGAGTAAATGGTAAACAAGTGACCGGTGAATAAAACTACTGACTTTAGCAAGCTAATGACTGAGATGTTTTTAGTAAACTTCTAAAAGTTGAGTGAATATTTAAATTCATCACACGGCAAGACAGATTCCAGTGTGATGCACATGGTATTGTGTGTCTGCTGGATGTGCACGTGTACAGTAAGATCAAACAACTTAATCCGTCAATAGTATTTTTTAGCCTGATGATATTTTATTTAATTAACCACAAGGGGTCAGAAAGGCCCAGTACCACCCCATAGTGGTCCAAAATCACCCAATGCAGCTTTAAAGGGACAATTAACATTATGCACTCGTGACAGGGAGCACTACATAAAGTGTGGAAATTGTTTGGAGACTACAGTTTGTTTTGTTTTTCAGAAAGCCTGTGTAGTTTGAAAGACATGGACATCAAGTCAGAGGGACTAATGATCGACACCATTTGAAATTGCATCATGGACATTGTAGTATCCAGTATTTTTGGATCATTACCTGCATTGGTGAGTAAAAGTCAGGATATATTGATTGATTGATTCATTGGATTTCTTTATTTTTGTGTCATGCACATAATGTGCCCAACCCATATGGGTTTATAATACACCAAAGATACAGCTGCAGTGGTCAAACATTTCATTCAATTACAAAATGACATGTTCTGTCACCGCTCGTATATTCTTCCTTCTCTCCAAGGCCTGGCATATAGAATCTGCTATAAAAAAAAGATTCCTTTCCTGAAGCTCAAGTTTGTCATCGTCATGAAGCCAAAAGAAATCAACATAAATACATCTGCCTTTCTTTTTTATCTGTTTCTTGCGAAACCCCAACATTGTGTAGGTGCAATACTAAATAGCTGCAGTGCTCTCTTGTAAGCAATTTTAAGTTATGTTAAAAATGTATATAGCCATATGTTATGTAAATTGAAATAGTTGAACAAACAATTGAATTAAATTAAATTAAATCAATTCCTATTTATTTTTTTGCCCACCACATCTCCCAAAACATCATAATACGATAACACACAGCAATACCCTTCAAAATAAAATATGCATTCTTTTATTGAATTCAGCCAACTGACCTTCATTCTACTCTCATTTTCTTTTTCTCCAGCCCACACTACACAGATGGCTTGACCTCCTCCAAATGATGTATTTTTAGGTCTAAGTTGAAGTTGTGTGTCTTGCCATTCTGGGAGTTTGTTGTGTGAGGTAATCTGTACCCTGGAGAGATGTCTAAATTAGAATGCACCAACAGCGACCCATATTACCTTTGATTCAGTCTAAAGGCTGGAGGGCTTTTTACTGTTCAGGCCTCACCACGTTATAAATGTCACATCACTGTGGTTGGTATATAGTTCTCCTCCGTTTAAAAGCCATATGTGCGAGGAAATTTATCAGGGTATTCTTGAAGGAATAGCTCAACATTTTGGGAAGTGCAGTTATTCACTTTATGGTTGGGAGTTAATTGAGAAAATTGTTATCGTATACTATCATGGCGGAATGTTAAAAATGAAGCAAGAGTCAAAAAGACTGAAAGCAAGGGGAACAGCTTGTTTTGCTCTGTCCAACAGTACATAAATCCTCCTTCAAGCAATCAATCTAAATCTCACTAATTAACATGTTTTGTTTGTTTGTTTAAGCTCTACTAAATCCAAAGTGTAAAAATGACAATTAGCTGTTTTATGTATTATGTGCCAGACAATTTCTTGGCTGAGACCAGTTATTTTTTTGTATTATTCACTGTAGCTTAATATAGACCAGCTATTCTTAACCACTGGGCCGGTGTCCACTAGTGGGCCTCAGAGCGCCATCTAGTGGGCCGCGGAGCTACTAGGTTAATTATTTAAAATAAGCAAAATACAAAGCTATTTGCCATTATGTCTGAATGTGCTCAAGAATTCACATCAATTAAAAAAAAACAGTAATTAAAATTAAGCATATTTTTAGTGACCAGTTACGATTGAATATCATCACACCAATAACAACACATCATCAGGTAGGGAGAGACGTGTTTTGCCACTGTTAGCTAGCCAAGGTTCCCTCGAATGCAATCGCACAAAATGGATCGTTTTTTTTTAAATGAAAACCAGATGTGGAAGACAGTCCTGCGCCACTAAAAACTCCAAAGCGTGTGGTGAGGAAATATGACACTGAATACATTCAACTTCATAAAGGCAGGCAGTGATGACTGTGGGTAAGCAGCATATTTATTTTGGTCATTACACCTGACAGTGGCATAACGCATACATATGGCCCTGTTTTTTTTTTTCTCATGTATTTAGGCAGGTGGTGCTCACATTTCTTTAACAATCAGAAGTGGTCCTTAAGTTTCAAAAGATTGAGAACCCATGCCATATAGACAGTATAGATATTCTCATAAAACTCTCAGCTAGAAAGGGAATATTCATATTCCTTTTAAGTATTTGTAAATGAAAAATCCACCCATGGAGTGTTGTTTGTTTGGTGAAGCCAGCTTCCTTCACGCTTCCTTACGTCCTGAACAGGTAACATAAGGTTTTAGGGAAAGAAAAAGTTTGAGTTATGTCCCTGCATGCTTTATAGCTGCACAGAATTGTGATATGTCCAGGCTATACTTTCGGTGAAGAAATTGCTTTCTGTATTTCTTCTGTAATGGATCTATTTCTTCATGATTGTTCATTGTCAATGCAAATTGGTCATTCAATATACAAGCCCTTGTAGCTATATTTAAACTATATTGATGTAACTTTACTTTGTTCATATTCGTCACTTGTAGAGGCAAGAAAAATATCACCACTATAATCACCAAAAAGAAATGCATTATCAAGCTGATAGCTGTTTTTTATTATCCATAACAATTCTGTTATCCTTATCCCATTTAATCAGTGATAATATGTCAGCATTAGTGCATTGGCATCTTCCCAGTGATCTCCCTTTTTGATTCAGTGCCAAGTTTGAAACAATCGGTGCTTGCATGTTAAGTCGACAAACGACTGAATAATCACCTCAGACATCACATGACGACTCTGAAGAAGGTTCTGCTCTAAATCTGCACGTAAACAGAACGACTCATATTGACCACACTGTCAGGCAACTTTTCTACCGAGCTTTTACCTGCTGCTTCTCACTGGCATTCACATTCTTCACTTGGTGCCAAACTTCTGTTTATGTTTTTTTGGTGGCAGCTGTTTTCCCAGAAAATCATGAATTCATTGAATTCTCTTCTCGTTCCAGTCTCAAAGTACAGGTTATAATGACTCTCCTAATCACCCCACATGCAAGTAGATGGTGGTGGTGATGAAGTGATTCAGAAAGGAAGGGGTCACAGCCTGGATATGAGTATAATAACTACCTCGCACTTTCAATCTTGTGTTTGTTTCTGTTTTGGTTTTTCTTCTGCCTCTCGTAGCACCTTGTTTCTCTTTGCTCCTTTTTCTTCTCTACCTGTTTCTGCTTCGTTGCATTTCTTTGTCTCCTTCCTCCCTCTCCTGTCAGACTTCACTTTCCCCCCTGCCTTAACCCCCGAGGATACCGACTCCAGTGGAGGTGTAGGGCCTGGAGGACACTGATAAGGCCTTTCCTTTAAACCTCAGCTCTAAAGGCTGAGTGTGCAAAGAGTGGAATTGAGCACACTGCACCACCACAACCACATGGTAACATGAGGAGCCATGATGCTCAGCCAAGAATTTGGCCTTTTGCCTTTTGTGATAGGAACAGGTGTAGCCTTGAGCACAGGGTAAACGATTGGGCCGTACCAGAATCAGAATTTGTTCATTTGAACCGGATTTGGCTGTCCTCTGTGTGTCAGTGGCAATGGCAAACCACCAGACCCGTCTTGAAGCACAGACTCCATCTTGTTAACCATGCTTTGTGGGTGTGACTCTTTTTCTCTAAAGCCTACAACCTCCTCTGGTACTTATACTACTTGTACTAATAAATGTTGTTCTTTTGCAAGCAAGCTCGCTCTAATAGAATATAAAAATGTAATGTAGCCTATAGCGCACATACAAAAGACTGCTTGACTTGGAGAATTGTAAGTCGACTGAGGTCACTGGCTGGAGGTTTAACTTGTAAACTCTCAGGGTGCCGTCTTAGTGAAACAAATAAAATACGAATTGGCCTTGGGACATGTTTATTAACATTACAGACAGGCAAACTCTTATTAGGAGTAAAATGAGAAACACATTTAGTTAAAAACCTCCTAATCTCTATCAATTTAGCCCAAGAAAAATCAGATAACAGTTCTGTTGGTAAGAAAAAAATAAAATGAAATGAGGCAGTGTTCTTAAGCCGTCAGCCATCACACAGGTAATTTATTTTATCATGGCCATCTCATTGCAGGTACTTCTGTAAGCTGTAAGCCGTTCGCCACAACAGCTGTCATGGCTGTAATCTCCATGGTTGGAGATGGACAGATATCATCTCCAAACTAGCTTTTCATTCCTCTCTGAACCTCCGAAGCTGGCAGGAACAGCCTCTGTCTGTTTCCTGAGTAAAAGTGGGAAATGAATCACCCAGAAACAATGACGGTGATGGGGTTGGTTGAATGTTGTTTCCAAACCACAAAGAAATATTCAAATCAAATGAAAATACTCGCAATAAATGTCACAAAAAGTATTGATATTACAGCCAGAACATCCTATTAATCTAATCTTCAGAATGTAGGCAGTCTTGCACATCAGGTTGGAGAGACTGATATTGCCCAAATCACAGACTCTCGCCATCTACTCACACAGGCAATGCCGTGCAAATCCAACATCATCACTGCCGTTGCAGTATCAACACTGATAAATTTGAGCTTGCATTTGCCCCCCAGTGGTATAATTATTATTATTACCAAACTTGTGCAGCAAATTATTATAAGAATGCCACGCTTTTATTTGCCATCTTTTCTTTATAGCTGAGCTTAATGATATTCTGTCAGATAGAGTGAAAAATTAACAGTTTATTACACCACCAAGCTTCAGTGCAGAGTGCAAACAGCCCACTAATGCCTGCTGTAATGGATATAAAAAAAAAACATTAGATCCAGCAAGAAGAGAAAACATACATTTGTGCATATCAAGACTTGCTGAGAGGCATCTTGCAGCAAAAAAATAGGGAAAACAATATAAATGTTTAATGCTGTGGTGGGTTGAATGACCTTTTTTCCACTTGAAATGACGATGTGCATGTTTTAATGTCCAGTGGCACTGAAACATGGCATGTCTGTTAAAGTGAACATTCATACTCTGTACTTATGTATATTATAGATGATATACTTAGATATTTATGAATTACCTTCAATGAAACAAAATGTATCTCCTATTTGCCGAAGCACTTTGTAGAAATTCCTGCGCTGAGAGTTGTAACGGTTACATGTGCACGATTCTTACTTCTCTTCTTTTTGGAGACACCTTGGTCAGCAATGGTCATTGCCTTGGTGTCAGGTAAGGAATTAAGCGCTGAACCTCACTGTTGCATTTTACAAACATCATCAGGATTCCATTAAGAGGCTACGAATTCACTTTGCACTCATCAGCTACTTTATTAGCAATTCAAAACAACATCTTTGCGAAATTATTATTGTATAATGTCTTCTTATATATGCTCCATTTTTACAAAGTTCATGAATGTACATTTATTGTTGAAACGGTCAGAAAGGTGATAATTATTCTATGTTTAATCTTTAGGTCTTAGTAGATGGTGGTGTTATACTTGACGTCATTATATTGAAGGTTATATATTAGGGTGGACCTAATACTGTGGTCAGTAATGCCCGTAAGGCTTTTACACGCCACGACAAAACAAACAAAAAGAAAATACATACAAATGCTCAGATTTTATAGTCCACCTTTTACAACAACTTCATGTAATTTCTGACACGTATAATGTCCATAGCATAACTTTAGCTAATGCACTTGGAAATGAATGGTTCTCTATATGTTACTTTGACAAAGAAATATGTTAACCCCACTTTTAGGCTACTCACCATACCAGGCAAGTTAAACTGCTTTACTCCCCTAGATGTTGTCTTTACGTTAAATGTCTTTGTAATTCATTATTTGTTTTGTCAAAGAAGACACTATTTTAGGAGACCAAATGGATCAATTGATCAGTATCCATAATGTGTGAGAGTGTGAACAGAATCATGACACTGACGTCCCAGAAAATCTATTGTTTCGCAGGAGCAAAAGTTGTATTTATTGGCTTGTTTTTATTGGTATTTGAAATTTGCAGAAATCAAAAGAGTAACATTAAAACACACAAAAAAACCTCACTGCAAAACACAAGAGTTGCGTATTCAGTGTGGATAGGTTTATATACATAGATGGGTTCAACGTTTTTAAATGACATGCAACTTATTTGTTACAAATGATTTTCATTTGGTCTAAAAAGATCTACAGAGTCCCTTTAGATGTTCAGATAAGTTTGGCCACCATTTCATATGCGCCTTTTTTGTACGGCCACTGCGAGTGCTTCAAGTTGAAAATCTCTGAACTTTTTAGAAAAGCGCTGGTGACATCACTGTAGTAAATGGAGCAGACGCTTGTTTTAACTGTGTCTGTCTATCCTGAACTTTATATTTCGGACAGACACTATCATAACAAAGACCAATAAGCATTTAGGAGCAGATCAGCCAGGCGGAGTGTTGTGCTTTTATTACCGTACGCCTTGTCTCGCCTTTGCTTTACATTACGGCTGTAACAGATTGAGCGGTGACAAGCTGATCCGTGCAAAGTATGAAGCAGACGTCCTCCGTTTGGTGCTCATGGTGAAAACATATGTAAAACAATTAGATGGTGGCCCAAATAGATAATACAAAGCAAAGGGCAATGCTAGTATATCATACAACGGTGGTTAGAGTGGTAAGATGTTGTCAACTCATGAAACCCAATCGCTTTTTGGTTGAAATGCTGGGTTGAAGCACTGCTCAGCGCCCTGCGGACGCTTTTCTGCCAGAAAGGGGCGCTATGTGGACACAGGCCCTAACTTCTATTGCTCTTGCCATCAACTTCTAGAAATATCACCAAAAACTCCCCTGTTCCTCACTGCTGTCCCTTCACCTTAATTTTACCGTCTTAAATTTAATGGTTCCAACAGGCGATTCTCAGCAGTCACAAGCTGTTTTGTCACCAACCTCCCTGGGCGTCGCCTTTCATGTATGACTGACAGGTTCACTGTCACAGCAACTGCTGTAGAATTGCAACTTGCCAACAGCATGAATAATAAATATATATATATTTTTTTAAAACTATTTAATATTTTATGTAACTTCAAATGCTTATCATAGTAAATATAATCTATAAATGTTAAAATTGTATTTTAGATAAAGTCATAAAACACAAGTTATATAAAAAAAACACATTCTTCTCTGGTGAGTGCTGCTGATGAACAAACAACTTGTTTTTATGTTTATTCAAAAAACTGCTGTTCCAACTTCCATGAAAGTAAAACATCTTTATTATTTTATTTAGAAAAATGGATGGATCAAAAGATTCAAACATGTACCCATATAGATAAGAGGGCTGCCAAATTCCTCTGACTACTTTGAAAGCATGTAATCTTCACACATCTAGTGGTCAAAGACCAGTTAAAAACTTTTTACTGCTTTTAGTTAGTAATTCAGTTGAAATGAGTCCTCAAACGTCTTGTACAGCTCTTCAAAACACAACCAACAAGATTAACACTTAAAATCAGGCTCTACAAATTCCCGCAGGGATGAATTGCATAAACAAAGGTCTAACCATGTGGTAGGTGTTCAAAAGTAGGATCCACTGAATGTTAATGCCATTTACTTCCATTACGGAATCAAGTAAATCAAGCTATTTATGCTAATTACAGAGGTCTGATGGCACCCAATTTTAATCAGTTACAAAAGACATATTTTAATGTCAGTGAAATTTGCTTTCCCAAATATTTTTTTCATGAACATTTCTCCCGGGGAGCTTTGCATGTCTGGGTAATTGTTTTCAGTGTAGTGTATCCTCTGTGATTAAGGGCTTTACATGAATGCACTTGACAAAATGGCATTGAGATTACACATGCAAGTATTTAGCTGTGTCCGAAATTACTTTCTCGTTCATTTATTCATTACTCCCCATATGATAGACACTCAGTAGCTTCCTCTATTGTGTGCAGTACATTATTATCATTTTGGATCACTGACAGGCTGTCACGACTCTAATTTTTTGCATCTATGAAATGCAACACATTGCATTGTGGGATTGTTGCAGAAACTACTGCATGGTGATAATATGGGAAATTAAAGAGCATTACCAGGAGCATGCATTTTGCTCTCAGAATTCAGACAAGGTAGAAAGTTAACAGTGTCATTTTGGGCACGACCAGAGCCACTACGACTGCATTTGTTTAAATTAAGAGAGTAAGCATTGTGTGGTGGTTTAAAGGCTGTAAAGGTTTAAACGTTTTAAAAATAAATAAATAAATAATAATAAGGTAATATTTGAACCTACTGACATATTGGCAGCTTCAATACAGAAATATTTGTATTAGCATTGATTGGTTCTCAAAAAACCCAAATCCATGCACTCCTAATCTCCATCTTTGTTTCTACAATGGATACGGGTTTTACGCATGTCGTTATTCTAGATTTTGCATGACATGTTTCCTTTTTACGCAAATCTATAAATTCCTTTGAACATTTTTTTTCTTGCAAATTTAGTGACTCGTAAAAAAAAATGAATCAATCCCCACAAAGGTCAAAGGTCAGCAACTGGGAGCTGGCAGGGATTTAGGCTGGTACATTTGACAAAAGGTATGATCCTGCGTCACAGAGTTGAAGGGCATTTCTATTCTTTGTTACTTCATGTTTGACTTTTGAATCAACATTTTATATGATTTCAGTTTGTCATGATTTCAGATTTCAGTGTCTCTTGTGCTTCACAGCTGCTGATAGAAATAACATTTTGGAGCCACAGCAATGACATAATATACAATGCCTAATTATAAAAAAGGTGGTACCAAGACTAGTATTATTGTCATTTTTTGTGAAAGATCAATATAAAGAGATTTACATAAAGGTCTTAGCATCTGTAAACAAAACTGAGCTGGTATAGTACATGTATTGATTTTCCATGTTGGTGGCAGCAGCAATACTTACAGCACTGACACAAAAGGGGAACCAGCATCTAGTGCCGGACAACAATGTACTTTATATGACAATGTAGGTCGCTGTGATTAAGTTTCCAACTAACAACTGTCAAAAGGGTAAATCAATAGGTAATTTTGGGGCCAGACAAGAGTGGTTGGAGTCAATAACCTGACTCAAGCAACCCACTGGAAAGCCCTGAGGGAGGCTGGTAAAAGGATTACCCTCTGCTACCCTTAAGTTCTCACTCCATAATTGTCTTTGAGCAGTGATGAACATCACAGGCATGACCGTGTCGTCAGCTCACACTTTCACAGAATAGAAGATAGAAAATCAATATATATCCAAGCTCAGCCCTGCCACATGGCCACATTGCATTTCCATTGTTACATTACACGAAGAAACATTTTTGAAAAGCCTAACATCCTGGAAATGATTCACAAATGTACCAAGGTTAATAGTGCCATTCATAATAGCGGACTAATCCCCATGATTTGAATGGAGGATAGTCATGAGGCCTTTTCTATAAGCTTTTTGTTTAGTGATCTATGCTGTGCATTTGCTCCCTGAAGAAAGGATTCCATCGAGCGGGATGTAATGCACACACAGTAATATTCACTTTGTTTCACAAAGGGCTATGAATAGGGACAGTGAATGATTCAAGCCCTAATGCGGGAATTATCCTTCAGACATTTGTGCTTATTGGTCTAATGCCTGTCAGTGGAGCCAGAGTAGTGGATGACATTTTTAATGTCCAGTTTTATTGTCTGTGTCTTCTCACTAATGCTCATAGTTCAAACTCATGAGCAAGAAATGTAAAATATTCCTAGATCTTTTTATTATGCATTTAATAATGTATTGCACTCGAACAACCTGATGAATCAAGATATAATTCAATAATGGCTTGTAGGAGCTCCTGCAAAGTTGATTCATCCTGTCCAGTGACACGGAGAGCGATATCATGAAACAACCATCTAGATCTAACAATGCCGTGGCGTTATTGTAAATAATCCTTTTTGACACAATGAAGTGTATTATCGTTGTGAAGGATTTATTCTCTTTTGTGTTTTTGTGAAACTGCAATGGCCACGTCTGTGACTTTTTGAAAGGAGAAACCGCAGAGGAAATTCGTGGTATAGATTGAAGGAGAGCCACTTGAAATGGGGTTGAGTGACCCAGGATGGCAGTACACAACCAGCTTCAAATGAAAGAAATGAAAAGAAAGCGTAAAGCTTATTGGATGTATTGAATCATTTTACTTTGCAGCCAGCCAGGGGATTGGATGGGGTGCGTGATCGGACTCTGTGCCAGGTCGAAATGTGTTAACTGAAGCACACTTGACTGCTGACATCTTGAAACATATACACATGGGCCGAACCATACACCGCTCACGAGAGAGAGAGAGAGAGAGAGAGAGAGAGAGAGAGAGAGAGAGAGAGAGAGAGAGAGAGAGAGAGAGAGAGAGAGAGAGAGAGAGAGAGAGAGAGAGAGAGAGAGAGAGAGAGAGAGGAGAGGAGAGAGAGAGAGAGAGAGAGAGAGAGAGAGAGAGAGAGAGAGAGAGAGAGAGAGAGAGAGAGAGAGAGAGAGAGAGAGAGAGAGAGAGAGAGAGAGAGAGAGAGAGAGAGAGAGAGAGAGAGATATTCACAAATCCTCTGTTAACAACAGGACAAGAAAGCTCTTCTGTTGTGACGACATACAGTTCATGCTTTCTCTCATGTGGGTGACTGTGGCCCAGTGGTGAGCAGGGTTGTCCTTCAATCAGAGGATCGGCGGTTCGATCCCCGGCTCTGCTGGCCCATGTCAATGTGTCCTTGGGCAAGACACTTGCCCAAGGTGTGTGAATGTTAGCTACTCCTGATGGGCAGGTAGCACCTTAGCCCCTGCCATCAATGGGTGAATGATGTAGTGTTAAAGTGCTTAGAAGACTTGAAAAGCACTATACAGGTCCATTTGCCATGTTTAATCTTTATTTGATTTTCTAATTTGATAAACATACTGAGACCAGTGCTGATTGAGAAATTCTGACGCTACTGTCTTGCTAGTAATTGGTCCAATCGTGTTATGTTTAACGGAAGAGCTTTATGTTTTCATTCTGTGATATAATGTACACGCTGTGAAGTTTGTGATCTCTGCTCTGAGATGGAGATACATGTCTGGCAACAAGATCAATGTGTTTGGATTCATAGAGCAAGTGTGCCGTAAAAACAGTACTAATGGTGAAGTAATTAATAAAGTGACGCTCTGATGTTTGTAGACCACAAAAGGCTTAATTTTTCAAAAACAAGAGACATTTGTTTTCCAAATCTACAAAGTAAGATCCGTCTTATCCGGATTCACCGTAATACAGTTCACAGCAGAAGCCCGTCACTAGTTCACAGTCTTTCGCATCAACATGTAGAAATACAGTTTTTCTTTTAAGACCGCTGAGCAATATGGGCTCTATTAAACCCGTGAGGTCTGTTTCATAGCCACCTTTCTTCCATTTAAGCTTTGAAAACACTTATGTTTCACAATTCAAGGTCTCTACTAAACCTGAGGGCAAACCGCTACACGCACTCTCAGTTCACCTATTCTGTTTGCAGTTTGCCACAGCAGCTGTTGGGGTTACGCTGCAATCTAATGTAGCATATGTTTCCGAAAGAGTTGTATACTTAACCGGCTGTTCAACTAATTTTTTTTTTTCTTGTCAGTAAAACACTTTCTGCAAGACAAATAATCATAAAGCCTTTGACTATTGGCCTGTCTTCATTGGACATATGTGAAAATAATTTTATTTGGATGTAAGAAAGACTTTTATCTATTATTATTAGTGTGTGAAATACACTGTGATGCATTACTGAGCGTAATAGAGTCTTGTCATTTCCCTTATCAGCTTATCAACTTCTATTTCTGCCACAGTTTGGGATTTCTTGTGCTCTCCAGTGAGACTTTCAACCATCCTCAGAGAATGAAAGTGAACTTATGTCTTGCGGCTTTATGTTCTGGTCTGTTGAGGCTATGGTTGCGAGAAAAATTGACCTTTTCTGGGATGGAATTTTCGGTGTATGACTTTTGATCATAAACGCAAAATGGCAGCTACAAAGGATGCCTTGCTCTTTCTATTTTGACGAGCTGCAAACCTGACGTTTACCATTGATGTTTTATGCTGAAGAAATGTTTCTGTTGTAGCGGCACTATTTACATCTCAACGTGAGGTCACAATGTCTACTTTTAATGAGTTATTTGCACTGAAATATACAACACTAAACAATGAAAAGGGCACAAAAAGGCGAGGTGGATTGCCAATTATGATGACATACCTCAGGGTATGTTTTATTTAATCAATTACCTTTGAAAACTGTGGTGTTATGATGACACAATGTCAATTTTGACAACCATTTTAACCCTCTTGATTCATACAGTGCAAGTATGTAGACCTGCAGGTGCTTTAAAATCATAACACTTTTCTTCGATCCCACAAAAAATAACAACCTGCTCAAGAGTTAGAGGATCTGCACAGATGGTGGTACACTATCCGAGCCACACGGGACAATTAGTATGTGAATTGATGATGATGCGGGCTCAGCACTAATTGGAGGCTGGTAAATGAATGTGATATCTCCCTCTGTCTCAGTGGGCAGCAACACCAGGTAGCACTGTTATAAGTCTATTTCCATAACCAGCCCTGGCAGCGTGTAATGGGTTGATCATATGCAATGTGCAGCCAGTCTGCACCTCGGCGACCAGCACTAATCACACGCACAGATTGCATTAACATTGCGTTATGATCTTGTTTTGAAATAATTGAAGTGCATCAGTATCTCAATTTGCTGGTTATGAAGCTTTGGAGTCAGTATAAGATTTGAAGAGTGTGGTTTTTTTTTTTTTTTTTTTAAAGAGTCTGATGTTTTGACACTGCATTGTGATTGCAGGCTTAATGGAATTCTCCACTCCCTATCCAAAACCTTGACTGCTGTCTGAATAAACATTTATTCACACTAGAGGTGGAGAAGGTTAACAGGCTGGAGACAACAAAATATTAATACATTTTCTATCTTCTCAGTATTCTTGGCATCAAAGCTTTTGATTAGTATACTAGTCGCTAAATCTCGTGATAAAATTGTGCTCCTAAGTTTTGCAAATGTTTATGTGATATGGAAAACGCGTGGTTTTAATCAGGATCTCCGTCTCAGGAATCTCCCACAGAGCAGTGTGGCTCCAGTTATGTTATTTTTTATCATCTGATCATGCTAGGAATTGCTTAGATCTGGTCTGGATATGTTTACTCCCTTTATGCTCCGATTGCGGTTGGATCTTCAAATGGAGACAATGTCAGTCAGATTAGATCACACCTCGACAAGCTGAATGACTATGGCACACTGGCTTAGTTGTTAACACTATCACCTCACAGCAAGAAAGTCCTGACTGGAGTAAAGTCTGCGGAGTGTTCTCCTCGTTTCTTTCCATCCCGAGACATACGTATAGGGTGTTAAAAAAGGTATTTATTAAAGGTGAATATAACAGATAACGATAAAAGTGGCATGCTTTCTTTTTATTGAGTAAAAAAACTGTTCTTATAAGACGAGCAGCTGAATTGTTTAAATCTGAAGCAAACTCACAAACATTTTAAACATGATGCAATAACAGTGTTGCATTGATCAAGCAATGTTGAAAATGAATGCATACATCACAATGTTATTACAAGATGAATATTATTTTAATCAATACATCTTTTTGTGAATATTATAAAGTACGATAGCCACAGTTGCAATTATGACATCCAGTCTATTAACCTGATGCCTTTTCATGTGATGTCACATGTTCAATTAATGCCACACATGTGTATTAGCTGATCATTTATTCAAACCCTGATGGAGGCAAATGCTGGCAGTTGAGCCTGATGGGCGGTCTGGCCCGGGGAACCTTTCTTTTGATGGAGCACGGAGGCATTTTTTTAGAGCTTGCAGTCCCCTCTAGGAAACCAGCAGCAAGGAGCAGTAAATCAATAGCCACGCAGTGTGGGCAAATGACAACCCGTTTAGTTTGGCGGCCTACTTCGTTTCACAACATGTGGCCTGGCCTTCTAAACCAAAGGCAGGGTCTCAGGGAGAAAATATTTCCCTGCACTAAATCAGATTTGGCAGCAGGTGGTCCGTGGAGTTGTGAGTGAGCTGCCTCTACACCTGCCAAGGACTGTGGAGCCAGAAGAAAACACTCTTTTTCTCCACCCAGGTGACTCTCCTGATCCTTCCGATGGTTCTATATTTACTGGTATCTGGCCGGTTGTGATACACCATCAATCGGCATTGTAACATCTTCAAAAATCGCAGTGTTGTTTTGGTATTTGGAAAAGCTCATAGAAGAATAATGCTGATTGTATTTTAACTCAAATATATAGTATTTCTTATTGTTATTAAAGGTTGCTTCTTGGAGTAATACATTTATGACCTTGATCCATGGGCAAAATAATCAGGTTTGCCATGTGAAGTATTGATACAATCTGATTTCAGAGGAAGGATAAAAGAGTGATCTGTGCACAGAACCCAGCTCTCCGGCTTTCATGAGACCGCTGTAAAATCCCTTTGGGCTACAACCTGTAGCATGGTTGACGGAAGAAAATGTAATTCCCATCATGCTCTTAAATTCACAACAATTTGTCCTAAGAAGCAAAGTCATTCTGAGAAAAAAACGATATCAAGCTAAATATAAGATGAATTATGCATGTGAGGGGCAAAACTCGATTATACCGTTATTTATCTGATTGACTGGTGCTGTGGCAGTGAGGTTCAATTTCCGCTCCTCCGCTCACACTTCATAGCCTCTTACTCTCAATCTCTAATCTCTACATTTAAAAAAAAAAAATACACTCTGTTTTTTTTCCCCTCTTTCCTTCTCTGGGCAAAGAGGTTGTATACTCGAGTGGTTTTCGAAAGGACATTTATTAACCTATAATGATCCTTGTGCTTTAACTATTTGTTTCTCCCATAAACTCTGGATTCCAAAACCAAAAAAACAACAATGACCAAACCAACAAGTATAGCCTGTGTATCCAAAGCCTTATAGAGCTTATTCCTCTGTACCATAAGGCATTAATTGTAGTCAATGTTTTAAAAATGATTGAAAAAGGTAGATGTATTATTTCTAAAATCCAATCTAACGAAATATTCTGCTTCAATACATATTTGTTGGCGTTTAATCTTTCAAAAACAACATTGTCACTGCGGTCAAAAAACAGTTTGCTCTTCGGCTTGCCGCACACAAAGGGAGGAACGCATCTGTATTAACGGGACAGTCGAGCAGCTATATGTTAACATATCCACAATAACACAATCATATTTTCACAATTCTTTAAGGTGATTACATCATAAAATATGATGACAAAACTTCATTTGAAAACCTCAATAAAAGCTCAGAATGTAATAAAAAAACATTCTGTGAGGAAAGTGCGGTGAAATTGATATGCAAAGTGCCAACAAGATAGCTATGACTACAGTCTTGTGGAAAGCTTCTGCCTATATGTATCTATCTATATGTAACCGTCATTTGCCATTTCATTCAGAACTAATTTGAACACATCATGATAACGTGATATTTAGCTTTGCCCAGTACTATTACAGTTTAGAGTTTGAACGCACCATCATATAAACTGAATGCAACCTCCTTGCATTTGCGGTTAGCTCTGTTACAAGCAAGACTATGCTAGCGAGAGACTCCAAGCTGTCGGTCACTGCATTTATTCTGAGCAGCATGCATGGGACCGAATTACAATATAATAGGCCTATGTGTCTGATTACGTAAGTTGTTCCAAATGTTGCTCGGCTGTTAGCTCCGTTATTTAGCCAAGTAGGACTGTGATGCCACCTGGCTGCTAACAGCTAATGTTAACTAGCTCTCCTCTTGGCGATGTCAATAGATTTGTTGTTCACAATGTGGCAACTAGAAAGCAATAATGGCAATCTCCCGACGAATGTTTTTCCTTAACATCGGCCCCTAATATAAATCACATTTATTTTTCACTTGCCGGATAGAACAACATTCGATTTGCCCAAACACAGAGTTTGCTTGGCCCTGGCAAATGGGCAAGCGTTAATACCAAGCCCTACTTAAAAAGCCCATCTCTATCCTCTACGACCTCACTCAGGACAGAAAATGTGTTGTCATGCAGGCAATGATGGACGAACATCTCATGTAGTAAATACCAGCTTCCAGGTTAAAGGGACATATGACTTTGACATTACACAGCACATAGCAGACGACGTAGTTGGTTGTTTTATAGTCTTATAAGCGAGGATGTCAAGTCCAAACCTCCTCTTACTTTGGCATCCTTCACTGACAGTAAGGAGACTTGCCACACTTATTAGAGCATGGAAGCGTTGTCAAATTGCTTTTAAGAGCCTATGGATGCCTGAACTATTGCTCCCCAACCTTCCCCAGATTATTCAATCTCGCAGTCCTATTGCTGGTTCAAGATAAGATGGAGAATCCATGCAGTGGAGGCTTATCTGAATTTAGCACACCCTCTCAGGAGTATGGGATTTCACTACAAATTCCTTCCCTGCTCTTCAGGTATGACCCAATTAATGTGAGAATTTGCTGCCTTTCCCTTTCCCCTGCCACATCAATAGGTGATAAGGATTTGTAATAAAGGCAGGGTGGGAACTTTTCACAAAAAATATGGCAAAAAAAAGAAGCTTCTTAACAATATTTTAAACCACAATTCATTCTATGTCTCAGTAATACAGTAGATTTTAGTACCAGTTTTGATTGAAAATATATATTCAAGATTCCTTCTTTGGTTAATGCCATATGCATTATCCAGAGATAGGGATGGGCTCTGATTCTTATACAGAATGGTCCATTTCAGAATCATATTGAATTACTGGATTGTAAATTTGAGTGATCAAGTGACTTTAGGTACTTTAGACACAGCTGGGGAGCATAATCTATAATAATACATCATCATTTATTAGTTGATTTATATTTTTCATTATTACTTGAAACTTAAACTGTCAAATGAATGTAATGGAGTAAAACAATTAATATTTCTCTTAGAGATATAGTGGGGTGGACATGATGTTAATTTTATCATATATTATACTGCAGTATATTTTGCTCTGTAATGCATGAAGATAGCATACGTGAAGGGGCCTGTGACTTTGGAATGTCGGATCCATTGATGTTTGTTACACATGGGATACTCGTTAGGTACCCCCGCTGGGCAATGCTCCTTGACCTGGAGGATGGAGGAGTAGCTGTGCCTATGTCCGAAACATGTCTTTCATTGGGGGCCCTGTTTATGACGTCATTATATACTCAAGTCTGGGGCGTAAACAACATCCATATATAAGTGATCGGGAGAGCCCCGACGGTTAGAGTTCTGTTCGACTTTGGGACTCTCCGGGTGTACATGTCGCCCGTCTTGACACATGTTGCTTGTTTGTAATAAACTTCATTATACCAGCAAGAACAGTGTCCGCAGAGATTCCTTCATCATCACTCCAACATCACTGTCGCTTGAAATATACAACAATACATAGTAGACTTCCGCCACTCAGCCGCTGCTATGTGGGCAGACAGCTTGGTGAGTTTAATTTGTCTGATGTGTCTTATACAACGACTTCGAGACAATTGTCTGCATCACTAGTTTTTCTTTAATTGAATGAAGTATGTTATATGATGCCTTACAGCCTATTAGTGTTCAGACAGGGGTTAACCAATCGTGGGTTATAATTATTCAATCACACAATACAGCAGTGGTCGTTGTAGACACACCTGGTGGAGGTCTGTACTCTACTGAGTACACCTTTCTCGTGTTTCATTTGTTTGTTCTCAAATTCAATATTGGTCATAGCTTATGTTTTTGCAGTCCAGTAAGCTCTCCAGAGTGGTGACTCCTCTCCTGTGAAACGGTCTCGCTGATTTATGTCGTTTTTTTGTAGTCAGGATGTGAACATGATTCAATGAGAACATTCAATAGTAAATTTAGATTTGATAAAATGTCATTCAAAACCCAGTCCTATACGGACAGAAGGCATATTTCATTTGAATTTTGTACAAATAGGAATAAAGTCTGGATCTATATAATCATATCTCATATTCAGCAGCATTACATCACATTACACATAACTTTCCTGAAACTTGTGTTTGATGTTTTGATATGTTTGTTATTAACTGTGGGGAGTGATATACATTTTGTGCTATGGTGTTGTGTTTTTTTTTAAATGCTCTTACCTGCAGATCAATACAGACAGGTGCATGTTACTTATTGGCCCTGGAGGAGTCACATCATTAATGGGAATGGCTCAACTGTTAAACATTGTATTACTAGATAATGTTGCTGTTCAAAGCGCACACAATTTACTGTATATCCACTCGCTCAGAAGTCAATTGTTGTCTCCAATTATGGATTTCCACGATCCTCAGAGACATGTTAAACAAAGTGGTACTTAAATCTTGGCTCGACCATCTTGGATGTTTTCCTGCCCAGTGTGATCATTATTGACATTAGTGCTAATCTGGGGGCAAATGCCGAAGCAGCTGTCGAGAAAAAAAGAAAAAGGATTACTGGCACTAAAAGAGTCCCAGAGCTTGGACAAAAATGCCATGACTGATGGTCAAAGCCTGAACCAGACCCAACACACTCTAATTAGCTAAAATACATACTCTTTGGGTCTAAAATTGAAACAATGACAACAACTGTGCCCTGACTACACCATGTGCTTCGCCAAAATCCGCTCAAGACCTATAAACTTGGACGGTCAGCAGAGGGTGTGGCTTACTGTCCACTCTGCCTGCTGCTCACCTTAGTTAAAAATGCTACTAATGAGATGGAAGTCATTCACCCACATCCATCCATCTCCTTTTGCCTTACATGCTTGTTCACATTCAGAGCCGATAGGTCTGGAGCCAACCCCATGATGCGCTGGACAGAATCCAGCAAAACATATTGGACAGGTCAACATCTCAAAACTAAATCAGTTGACTTTAGTGTGGTAGGACCCAAACATGTGGAGAAAATGCATATTTCAAAATTGAGACTCAAAGTTGGGTACCCTCTTTACTTTTTTGGATGGTTACTGTAAGTATTTGTATATTCCCATGATGCTTTCCCGCAAGCGCAGATGCACCCATGGATGGAAGTTAGCCTAGATGCACCTAGTATCTTAACAATCAATGCCAAGTAGAGGAGAAGTGCACAAAAGAATTAGACAGCCAAAGGAAATGAACCAAATTCAATTTCAGTCCAGGCCGCTCAAGCTGTCTTCCACATAAAGCCAAGACTTATTATGAGATGGGCACCAATGTCATTATTATTCAGACCTGATGAGGCACCTTCTATTTAATGGAACCTTTCAATTTAGTTCACCTAACAACAATCCTTGCTTTATGAAGCTGGTTTGCTTCAGTATTTTGACCACTGAAAAGTGTTGCATAAATTGAGAATTCAGTGATCCTGTGCGGTGTGTGCAGATGGTGGCTATTGATTTCTTTAGATAAGAAATATTTCTTATTTCAAAAGGTCTTATGTGTTACTTGTATGCTAAGGAGACTGAATACGTATAATGATGAGTCACTTGGCTGCCATAGATTCAGGAAATTGGTTTGTCGTAGTGCAACAAAAGGCTTGTCTGTGGCACGTAATTGCTTTAGACCTGCAACTTTCTCTCTCTCTCTCTCTCTCTCTCTCTCTCTCTCTCTCTCTCTCTCTCTCTCTCTCTCTCTCTCTCTCTCACTTTCACACACACAAGAAGAAGTGTGTGGCTGAGGCTCTAGACATATACAAGGATGTTTGATGACTTGAAAGGTGGTGTACTTCAGAGCTTTTCTGATGAAGTGATGACAGTATGTGAGGGGGGTGTTTTCATAGACCAAGAATCTTTTTGCAGTAGTCCGATAAGATTTGAAATGACTAGTCAACAAAGCCTCACTTGAACACTTTCCATCATAAAACCAGCAATTGTAATCAGGTAGCATCCAATTAGGAACTTGCAGGATAACTGTTGCCAGCAGTTACCAGCAATGTGTGTGGGGGGTTGGATAACGTGGATTGTGTCTTATTGTGGATAGTTTTCTCTCCGTGTGTGCAGACATAAAATAAAACCGTGCTAATCAGCTTGAAAATATATCTATATCTAATATATGTCATTTACATCTTTTCTCGGTCATAAAATGCTGTATGAGGCTTCATCAGGCTTTCAAGAAGTCCAACAGCTCAGTAAGTCAGTATTATAGACTTGACACTTAATGCTATACTTAAATGGCTTCCTTTCAGGCAGCGGACTCAATTCACATGCATCATTCTTTCTTTCTGTTCTGCTTCACAGCATTTCAATAAAGCCTCTGAAAGAATTCTGCTCCCAGCTCTTGTTCTATGAACACCAATATTCCTTGGGGTAATGATGTTGCCGTTAAGTTTTTTTTTTATTGATTCAGGAGTATTTATCATTCCAAATCCAGGTTAAAAGAGTCGCTGAAACAATGGCTGAAGGAGAAGAGAAAGTAAAATCATTCCTTTTAGTTTCCTTGACAAAAAAACAAGGCATTTGATACATTATTTTAAGTTTACTTTGGTTGCAAAGCCAACTGAACCTACTTTTTGATGTAGTCTGTGAAGGTTAAATAGAAAAAGCTCTCCTATTGTGAACTGTTTTATGCCATACAGTGTAAACTATTTTATAATTACCTTGTGAACAAATTATGCCGAAGCAGTTAGTTATGAAAAAGCGCTGTTACATGTATTGCGCAATAGTGGGAGGTCCTTTGCACTCGACCCGGAAGCGGAACAGAGCGAGGTCGCAGCATGCTGACCTTTGCACCCGGACGCGGAAACCTCGCGGCTTGATGACGTACTGAGAGTGGGAGGACTCCGAAGCAGGATAAAAGACGTCACGTGTCGACGTGACGGGAATTCCGGTGCTCTCCCGTGGATCGCGGTTGAAGACTCTCATGAGAAATATATTTTTTATTGTGTTTAATGTGTGATTGCTTTCGTCAAAGTAAATACTTTTTTGCTTAAACTTCGAACCACTTTCCGGCTTTATTTTGTTGTCTGATTCCTCATTGGGCCTTGGAAGGAAAGAGTCCGGTTTTCCTAACAAGTCCTAAAGAAACGGCTTTGATTATAATTGAGCGATTGTTTGAGCGAATCCTGTTTTTTTGCTTATAATATTGTTATCCTATCAGTTTGCAACAATAACACAGAAACAGAATGCCACCCAAATTACTTCGAACAGATAGGGGAAGCATTTTCAATGAACTTTTAATGCCAAGTAGCAACATGTTTGTATTGACTGCATTGGCAAACCTTTCACTGGCTATACTTTTTTTTTGTTTTCCCTACAATATGTATATATTATAGCATTACAAGACATGTTGACTTTGGTAACATCAAATCTTTACAAAATCGCTTCTGTTGCCTAAACGTAACCATACACCGGGTTCAAGATTTAAACCCTGGTGTCTGGTATCAAAGTACTGCATTATGTACACCTACCATCCACCCACTTTTTTCTTCCTTGAAAAAAATTAGCAGTGACTTTCCAAAAAAAAACAAACATTTAAAGTGTTAGAAGGCTGCACGACATGCCTGAAATGTCGTGCAGGTCTTAATTTAAATTTGCAAAAGCATCTTGTCAGCTCCTTTCTTGTGGAGTTTCTGTACAGCACCATTCGACCTTTAGTAATCACTGCCACCATTGCTAGCTAGTATAGCTACACAAGGAAGCTCATCTCATAATGGGCAAGTGTACATTTTTACTGATTTTACTTTATTGATTCATTCATTCATCAGTTTTCTGCCACTTATCGAGGTCCAGTATGTTTTCATTTAATTCATTATTTCTCGGTTGGTTTGGCAAATACTTAAACACAGCCTGAATATATTGCAAATTTAATCCGCCAAATACTCCATTTATGCGATATTTGTGATCACACAAGTCTGGCTGTATTATGTTGGTATGAGATCAGACTCCCGACAAAGCTCACTTAGTCTGAACTCAGTAATCCTTTACATTAATGAGAAGTGAACAGAACTTTGAGGACTTAATTAAGTGTCCAAGCCCATGGCTATTCAGGGGTAGCGTGTCAAACCCCTTTATTCACTTATGCAGTCTGGATTCTTAATGCACTATGTCATGCCAAGAGCCCCTGAAAAGAAACCCTGCCAGAGGAACGACCCCGAGGGACAGGACACTTTAACTGAGCTCCATGCCAGTGTGCAGACCAGTCCTGACAAGGCCGGTCGCCACCATGCTGCAACAATGAGACGAGCAAATTGGAAGTCACAGCACCAAGTTCAACATTTGACAGGTGAAAGAGGTCAGGACTCAGCTCAAGGCACTTGTTTACAGTAAGAGTGGAGACCAATTCAGCCTGTGTTACACTCTGGCCTTATGGGTAAATAGCTTCTGGTTGGGCTGGTTCTACACACATCTATTGTGCAATGTTCAGAATGAACTGTATAGTGTTTAAGATTTTTGCAGAAAAGTATAAACGCATTTAGTGTTTTTCAGTAAATGCAGTCTGTTATTACATAAAATATAAATGTATTTTTCAGGCTATGTCGTGCAGTTAATTATGTTTTAATGCAACTGGTATGCTTTGGGCTGCTAGTAACAATAACAACAGCAATAACAACTCCACTAATAAAACATTTTAGAGAGCAATGATTTCAGTTGAAACACTGGACCAAAACAAGCTTAATAGCATGCAACTGGCATGTCACAAGTTCAGTTTATAGATTAGCCCTGTCGTACCATAAACAGGAAGTTGCCCTAATTACTTGTTCATTTTCTTTCTTAATTTTTCCCCGTAATAGGAAATATTTTTCTTCATTATATATTTTCTTTATCTAAGAACAACAGCCAGAACAGCTGCTTTCAAACAAAGCTGCAGCCAGTAATTCATATTAATATTCATAGCAATTAAAACCCTCACACTCACACCATCAAAATTAAATGATTTAAATGAAAATAGAAATTGCCACCGGGTTTCCTGCAATATACTGTACTCTGGTATAATTGTTCAGAATAGAACATGTACTGTATAGTGCTTAAACAATGGCTCAATTGGTAAATGAACATAAATAATGTATGACAGAATTTTAATCAATCAATCAATTACGTAATTTTAAAGTTTTTGCTGATTATACCTTTTCAAATGTGATGCTTTTCTCTGTATCATTTCACGTATAAAATCAATATCACTTTGGCCTCTGTTGACTACTGATATTTTATAGACATTTCATGATTGATTCATTGATCAACAAATAATTAGGCCTCCCTGATTAATTGATATTTAAGAAAATCTGTACCATTGCCGCTGACTCATCATACACAAATTGTACATCTCATAATTCAAGGGAAATAAGATAGCTGAGTAATAGTTGGAACACTTTGAAAATACATTAAATTTAAGCTCCGTGATGCTTTGTTAAAATATATATAAATATAAGAAGAAAAAAAAAAAAATACATTGAGGAAAGAACATCAATGGATGTCTGCCAACGTACCCAGTCTGGAGGCAGACTCGTTTTTCATTAAGATTAACTCGGTAGCGGGGGCGGCCTATCTTTCTATGCCTCCAGCTGACACTTGTCCCCCTCCTACAGCAGTGGTGCGTGTGTGTGATCGTGACTGTGTGCACGTGCGCATCTGTGTGCGTTTGTCCGTGTGTGTGTGTGTGTGTGTGAGTGTGAGTGTGTGTTCCAATGCTATCAAACAATGGCAGTGTTATCAGACATTGCCAAAGGCATATGAACGAGTCAGAGGGGAAT
This sequence comes from Ophiodon elongatus, assembly GCA_016806645.1. Taxonomy (NCBI): domain Eukaryota; kingdom Metazoa; phylum Chordata; class Actinopteri; order Perciformes; family Hexagrammidae; genus Ophiodon; species Ophiodon elongatus. The sequence continues at coordinate 5,972,966 of JACSYO010000415.1, read as the reverse complement.
ACGGACCCAAAATCAGCATGTTCCCCAGGGAACAAAGAGTTTGTACTGTGAGCCAAAATATAAGGAAGGAATCTTGTTCTCTTGACCTGTTTTCACGAATGAAATGACACCGTTTTATTGCTGTTGTTGTAAATTATAGTTATATCTGCAGAGGAACATTTATGTAAAAGTTATTACTACTTAACTAATCAAAAAAGGCCCTAAATAATGGTAAAGCTGCCTAATTGGATACACTGACATTTATGGAATGAGCTATTTGTTCCATCTAGTATACAATAAGGGTTGCTACACATTTCAAACAGTGTCTGTTTCTTCGGTGAAACGTTTTCCCATGTGTACTGCAGATTAAAGTTTCATTTAAGTTTCATCATTGACCACTTTAAAGAATTGTTCTGTCTACCACCTGCAACACACACTGAGCAACATAAGCTTCCCACTGGAGTCTAACTCCATTCCATTATCTGAACCGCTTATCCTATTCAGGGTTGCGGGGAGGCTGGAGCCGATGACAATGGGCGAAACCATGTTACATACGGAGACAGGCAACCATTCACGCGCAATTAATGCGTGTTTTTGGACTGTAGGAGGAAGCTGGAGAACCTGGAGGGAACCCACGTTGCCATGGGGAGAACGCGCAAACTCCACACAGAGGGACACAGGGATCGAACCCAGGCCCCTTTTGCTGTGAGGTGACAGTGCTAACCACTACACCACGGTGCAGCACCCGAGTCCAACTCATTTTGCTCTATTTTTAAATCAATCGTTACATCTATACTTTTGTTATATCATTTCATTCCTACCAGGCGAGGTAAACTTGGCTTGTCTGAGCTGAGTTATGTAAAGGAAAGGATTTTAGAGTGAGTGAGAGGGGTGAGACAACAGTCTATCACAGATTTTAAACTAAAAGCTCGACATTGTGCATATGAAGTACACTACTTCTTATGGAACTATGCTGATTTTCCACCAGATTGTGTAGCAAAAGTTTCACTAAATTGATCCCAAATACTCTCACCTGCACAATGTGCATCAAATGGAATCCTGGCATTGACAAGGGTTGAAAGTTTTGATTGCAATTTTTCTCCAGAGACTGTGGTGAGAGTGGAAAAGTAAATATTGTGCATCTTTGAATTATGTAACTCTACTCTCTGCTCCTAACGTGACATGAGTCAAAGAATCTGAAGCTTGGCGGAAAACATTAGTCAGGGATGCAAGGTTAAAAAATAAAGCTTGTGAATAGACCTATTCACATGTCGTCCATAGTATCCTTGTCAACTGCTTCACACGGGTATATGTCATGCTCTTCATTTTTCACTCATGCAATTTGTTTGCTCTTGTGGCCCTGATAACCAAAACAATGAGATAAAAGCTGTGTTGAGCCGTGTGTGTCTCAGTGGGTTCAGCAATACTACTGACCATTCAGCATACTTCAATTGATTCAATATAAATGTCACATTTTATTGCTGAAAAGAGCTTTAACTCAGGGATCCAGTACACATTGACAGTGTTAGTCACCATATCTTTGTAAAAGTAATGAAATGTGCCTTTAGTTTAAAACAGTATGAGAAGAAAGTAATTCAGAGCATATCTATTCTCATTCTGAAATGATTTTGCCTCTCCCCATCTGTTTTGTTATTGTTTTGTCAAGCATTTCTCAAATTGCTTGTGGCGTAAATTGAAAATTGATGAATTGTCAACACTCCAAGCTGTTTTCACATATAGTCACCTCTTTGTTTTCATCATCCCAATCGCAACAGGTGCCTTATAAGCCCTTTAAATGTATATTAACTGTTACTTGTTGCAACTTAGGCACAGCAAACATTTTAAAAAGGAGTTGCAAACAACCTCTGAACTCATCTGCAGCCCAATAACATTTGCATTTCATAAAGCACAAGTTAAAGAACACAAATGGCTTCAAAAACTCTTTCCTGCATGTTTGAACCCAGTAAATGGCTACTGTACAAACAATTCAATATACACTGACATACTATATGTGGATGTGCGGCTGCTCGCCAAACAGTCAAAAAGTGTGTATTTCTGCAGATTTATGTTCTGCGTGTTCGCCAAATGTTGTGATAAATTGCTGGTATTACCTGTCTTACTTGTGAGGGTTGTATTGCATCGAGACAACGAGAGCTTTCAGTATCTACTGGAGTAAAATGTGGTGACACTTTTGATCTTTTTGTTCTCTCTGCCATGCTGTGTCTCAAGCTGCACTGAGCCGGAGTCATTGTGTGTGTCAGAGTATTTATGTTTTTAAAACTGTATACCATGGATAAACTGTAGGATCATCTATGCTAAATGATTTAACAGTTCTGAATTCTTTCCAAAGAGAATGAAAAAAAAAAAGAAAAAAACATTATGAACCCATTACTCATCGTTGTCTACTTGCACTTTGGCAGTAGTCAGTAATAAATGAGAAATTACCCATTGACCTTAAAGTCATCATGTAAATTATCTACACTGTATGAAAAAATCTAAATGTGATTACTGTGGATTAATGCAAGTCACATACAAATTAAATATAGCTCTTTTGTGCTTGGCACATGCAATTATGATATGGCTAAGCTACTATATAACATTGGTTATCAGCTAATCTAGAAGCACAGTTTATCGACAACAAAAGAGAACTTTTGAATAATGTGAATGCATTCACTCTCCGGATAAGACAGGCCTAATGTTTATCACAGTATGATGTAGACATAAACTACTGTAATTCAAAGTGTGGAAAAAAAAACTATTCAATACTCAAGAGTGGTGTAATGGACCTGTGTGTGTTTTTATGATGCTGTCAAACATTATTCATTATTCAAATGTGTATTGGCGGCAAAACAACATGATTAGAGATCTCTAAAACTTATATTTGCTATATTTTTTCTTTTGTGCTGATCCAATCTGAGGTCCGATCAGTGATTCTAATCCGTCATATGATCCGAACCGTGAGTTTTATGATCCGTTGCTCCACCAGTACAAGTACAATTTTTAAACAAATTGTACTTGTCAGAGTAATTTTAATGCAGCCTACTTTTTACTCTTACTCGTACTTCCTCAGGTCAAAGTGAAGAAGTGAACAAAACTATTTGATAGATGTGTAACGTTGTTTTGTAAAAACCCAAGAATATGCTAAACTTCATATAACTTTACACAAACCAATCTATACCAAAGCATATGAAACTGGCCACAAACACAGGGCACCTGAGCAAACAAAATAATAAGTAAGTAAGTAAGTAAGTAACAAGACAGAACTGACTGGAGTGAAGGGAGCTGGCTGTTGGTCTTTCCAAGACATAACAACCAGAATTTGGAACAACAAGGTAAACATATAGTGAGTTTAACAGGTGAGGCAAAATATGAGGTTGACCAGTCAAGGCTAACAATTGGCCTGCCAGCGTAAATGTTGGTAGACACCCAGGTATTGTGACATTATTGTGTTTCCCAAAGATGTGTTGTGCTAATGGACAATAGTTGACAGTGAAAGTAAATAACGGGATACTGTTTATTGTACGTGAGTTCCATCTCAACATGGAACATGTCTTGTCACTACAGTTCATGAGGGTTTGTTTTCTCAACCTTCTTTTTTTCTTTTGAGCATTTCCCTAAAGGGAGTTTCAATGAGTGGGGGCAATAAAGTTCTGCACATTGTTAAAAGGAAGTGTTTTTTCTCACAACCCTTCCTCCAAAGTCATTATAGTTCTGAGAGCTGTTTGCTCAATGCCTGTCAAGAAGCAAGAAGAAGCCACAGGCTGAGCACAAGCTCCAACTTCAACACGCTCACTTTACACAATGGACACTTCCATTGAAAGGATATCCCAATTACTTTAAAACAACCTGTCTGATGAAAATAATCTTCCAAGGTTTTCCTCAAACTTCACCCAACTTCTCTACTCCTTGTTGATATCTCTCTTATTTATAAGCTATAGTAAAAGCAAATTTTTTGACTTGAATATTATTTGAAAGATAATTGTGGTTCCTGAAACATTTACTGTCTGAATTTCAGAAAATATCCCACGTATGGTTGCTCATGCAGTTGTTTAGCGAAGTTTGCACCTTTTGGTGTTGATTTTCACACTTATTTCTTGTGACCATATGCTGAACATTAGCACAACACCTGACATATTTTCCTGCCAACTTCACAAGACATCTCTTACATTTCCGCATTGGCTACATTTAGGTGATATAGAGCAGTCACTTTATTTGATTTTGTGCCATTATCTTTGAGCATACTGTAGGTGTTACTGTCATCTATTCTCATCAAGCCACCCTATAGTTCATCATACCACATATCTCTATATGTCCAGGAAAGGCATTAAAGCGTAATAAATACCAATGTTCTCCTCTGGATATTCCCGATACATGTTGACTCCCAAATGCTTTCATGCACTTAGAGTTGCTGCTACTGTCAATCCGGATGTATGACTGTATATACACTGTTAAAATAAATGTGTCGCAACAAGCGAAGGGATGGGTGCATGGAGTTCCAGTATTCCAGCTTCTCTAATCAGCTTTATTGTTTTGAAGTCATCACAAATCATTGTTCAAACTCCATTTTCTGCTGTACGGATTCAGAGTAGATGTCTGTCTTTGCTTGCATCCATTTAAAAACTCATATTTATTTGTTTAAATCTCTTTAATTACAAATCTCTTTGGCTCGCTGATAACAGTTAGCAAAAGTTGTCCAGTGTTCTAAAAGATGTCAAGAAAGCCTTGGTTTTGTTTCTTGAAAAGCATCTTTTAACAAGCTACAGCACCAGGAGCTGGAGCAAAGAATAAACGTCTCCATTTGCACCGTTTTAGAGGCTTAGTGGAAGCTGAAAATTATGCCAGGAAAATACAAAGACGACTCTTTGAACAGGAAACAGGCCACAGTAAGACGAGCAGACACCCTATTTTCCCACCTCGTTGCTGTGAAAGACATGTACAGTATTTAGTTTTAAGTGTTAAACACAGATTATTGGCATGTAAATCTCTTAACTAGAGCAAATGGAAACCTTGCAAAGAAAATATAAAGTTTGTGTTCAACAATCTTCATAGCAGCATGTTAATGGTAGAATTGTCAGTTATAACAGATGTCAATGATGCAAATATAATTCAAGCTCAGCAGGCTACTGGTTTCCTTATCTTAGAGAAATAAATAAACACTAAATCAACAGAAGTGTTACATTTGAATTCGTACACTATGAAAAAATTAGGTTGAATTCCCACACAAAGTCATCCCTGAGATATAAGAGTCGTGTTTTGCTCATGGATCTTCGTGAGATAATGAATGTATGATATGAAACATCTTTAAACTCGAGCCACAGGTTCGATCACTACGTATTTCCTCACAGTGAAGCGAGCGCTTGCAGGATTGGGAAAAGCCCATTCAGAGTGTATGTTAGTTCCAGTCTGCAGTGTGGCAGCAGTGTGCAGGTTTACCAAAATAAAAATAAATAAATAGTTATCTGTCTGAGGCAAAAGCTACAAGAAAGAAATTATGAATCTACTTTGTGTGTGTTGACGGCATCATTTTTTATCTCCATGTCCTTATACATTCATAATCTATAAGCTTGTTCTGTATATTAATTACTAAATAACGCAAACACACATAACTTTGAGAAAAGATAGATTTCCAAAATTCACAAAAAGTTTTTATGGAAGAAAATATTCAGCTTCAATCCATATTTTGTTGGCGTTTAGCCTTTTCACTCAAGTCAAAAACTGTTGGTTTTCCCACTTACTGCCATACACACACAATGAGAGGCTTGCAACTTTAACATTCAAATCTTCATTCAAAAACCTTTAAAAAAGTTTGAATGTAAAAAGAAAAATGACATTCGTTACAGCTCTCATGACTTGGTCTGATCCACTTTGTTTGTTTCCCATTTACTGAACCAGGGTTGTGTATGAAAACCAGATTTTTTTTCAGCGTCCACACAGAACGCTGACACGCAGACAGCTAGCGGGCCACGAGGAGATATTCGCTGAATTTGACAAAAGGTGTATTTGATAAGTATTACAGACTTGGCCTTTAGATTTGTCTTATGATCATAAAAAAAAGAAAAAAGAAAATGACGGGTTGTAATTGATGACATCAATTTTACAACTGTACAACGAGACAATCTTTTTTCCGCGTGAGTAATACTGAAAATAAACATAACTTTACAAAAAACTCCAAAGAGCAACTTTACTGATAACATGTTTTATTCTGGTGTGATGTTTTACAGTGTATATATCTCACATATCTCTTGCACCACGAGAAAAAGCAGATAAGGTAAGAAAAGTGCAACAACATTAATGGTATATCAACTTGTTGTGTGGCATATAACTAAAAGTCCTCTGTCATACCTTTCTGTTGATAGGGATACCTTTTTTGAATCTTTTCTAGACGGGTAATGTCGTGGGAAATAGGATTCAGGAATTGGAGCGTCCTGATATGCCGTGCCTTAGAATAAGAGGGACTCACTGAAAGGTTAATGGCTGCCGTTTCTCTTCAGTGTTTGTTCATTATTCAAATGCCAAACAGGCAAACTTTAATCAATGCTCAGCGCCGCACAGGCAGGTGACGTGCCACTTTCTGAATGTGTTCATTAGGTTTCTCATGTATTATTAAAGTAATCAGACCGGCATGTCTTCGCATTCATGTGGCAAGTGGCTGCTTTGATCCACAAACAAGAGAGAGGAGTAAAGTTTGTTATGCAGCTTCAGTGAAATGCCTCTCCATTGAGATTATGGTGTATACATAGAGAAGGTCAAGGGCAATCAATTTTGGGTTAAAATGTTCACCAGTTTGATCGGCATGATACGATCAATCATTTTATACAAATGTTATTTGTATAGTGCTTTAAAAGGTACTCAAAAGCACTTGACATGGTAAAGACAGAAACAATAAAAACAAAAATAATATATATACGGTAGAGAGATGACATAACAGTAGGAAACAAAAGAAAAACATACAGTAACTAACATCACATGTTAAAAGCAGATTTATATATGTGAGTTTTAAGTGCTGTTTTGAAAGTGGCGAGTGACGGAGAATGTCTGAGGTGCTGGGGGGAGAGAGTTCCAGAGGGAGGGGCAGCAATGGAGAAGGCCCTGTCCCCCCAGGTCCGATGCTTGCACAGAGTAGGGGGGTAAGGAGGTTGGCGTCGGTGGATCTGAGGTTGGTGGGAGCGCGCCGGTGCAGGAGGTCTGAAAAGTATGAAGGGGCGAGGTTGTGAAGAGCTTTGTATGTAATGTGGAGAATCTTGAACTGTATTCTTTGATGTATGGGGAGCCAGTGGAGGTTTTGAAGGACTGGGGTGATGTGCTCTCTGACGCAGGAGTGGGAGAGCAGACGGGCAGCTGAGTTCTGGATGCATTGTAGTTTGTTGATGATGTTGGTGGATGTGCCTTGCAGGGTGGTGTTGCAGTAGTCCCAGCTGTTTATAAGAAGTTTTTTTTTTCACTTCCTTTCTGGGTGTGCTGTATTGTCTCTCTGGGTGCACATCAAGGGCAGAGAGCCTCGCAGAAGTACAACACAGAGTAGCACTTTGATAGCAGTCTATTATAAGCTGCTCCTGAATCACTTTTGAATAATGCATTACCTCAGCCTATTAACAAATGTTTTGCACATATTTATGAATAACAGTTGAAGTGGCGTTGGAAAGCATCCACACTCTATCAGATTGTCGTCATCTGCATTTATTTTTTATTTATCATGATATACAAGCAAAGCCTTTTTGGAAAGTATCTTTGCTGTTTAAATGTATCATTGTATGGTTAGCACCTGATTTGCAATATACGGTACTTACAAAACAGTTACCATGCAATTTGATTTTCTGGTCGGCAACTTTGGTTTACTATCACAGCTGTCATCAATTATTACTGCTGTATTGGACATATTTGGGAAATGTGAAGTTCTTTATTTGGTATCTTTATGGAAATCTTGTTAAAAAAACTACAAGACATTAGAAATCCGGAGCCAGCCATCCAATTAGCTGTGAGCTTAAATGCCTAAATGATACTGCTGGTTAGTTTGTCTGAGTACAAAACATGTCTATGTTCTTTATAGTATGAATTTAATGCCAGTATAACCAAGTCAAACCCCCATAAGCTACATGACATTAAACACGTATCATAGCAGTGCCACAAAGTTATCCAATAGGCCACAACGTTATCCAATAGGCCTTTCTCTAAGACATTTGACTAGTCACAGTGGGAAAAGCGTCATATCAATAATGAAATTAATGGTGATCAAATTTCATTTAGCTGCTGTTGTACATGCTGGCTCAATGTCACACTGTCATGGCTCACTGGCACACTTGAATATAACAGAGCCATCTTTAATGTTATTTGTAAAATCTGTGCTTTTAATTATGTCAAATATGTGAGAAAATACTGTTTGACATATAGTACTGTTAGTGCTGCTCGTCTTTAAGGCTCTTGATGCTGTTTCACTGCATTTGCCCTCCGTCAAAAAAGCTTTAACAAAATGTTGTGCAATCTTCCAAAACCAAGCAAAAGTAGGAAAGTGGGGTTTAAAAGCACAAAATCAGTCAAAAGCACAGACACCATATTGTTTTCTGCAGAGATACCAAACCTTAAGAAATAATGCAACTTCATCACAGTGCACCACATTTAACATTACACAACTGTTGAGTGAGTCAACAATAGTTTTCACAGCTAATTATATAAACTAGTATAATTGTTTTTTTTGTAATCGTGGAAGACCTTTGAGAAAAGATACAAAAAGTCAGCACACAACCAACATAGTGAAAATAATTGGATCTTTTTTCATTTATGTAGGAAATTAATAATTAAAGTTTAGCCAATTGTAACTTTTTCTCATATCTAGGCTATAGCTCATGCACATTTGTTTATGTAGAACATTTGCATCAACATTTGAAAGAGCTGTTCTTCTTGTGTGGAGAGTTAAATAACTCTTTGATGTTTTTGTCTTCTAAAAAAGCAATAGAATGTGAGGTCTCATCTATGACGGGTCATGATACAACTTTAAACACTCAGGAATACAAATTTAGTGCCATGATAGCTTTGACACACAATGTTCTGATATACAAAGTACAAAATGATTTTTGAGAAAACTTAAAGACATTTTGACTGTTGAAACTCCCTTAGAACCCATTAAATATGCTCAAGTGTACATCATGGTCAGGCTAAACATTGTTGTCGTCATAGTTTTTGATAGCTGACAGTATTTTTAATTCGCTGCAACAAAATGCAATGTATTTTCAAAAAGTGTGAATAAGTGTTAGGAAAAGATCTGCAATGCCCAAAGCCATGAGCATATTCAGAAAAAAATAGGAAGTTATGACTTTTTCTCTTTCTGTATGTCAATAGGACTTTGACTATGACTTTAATGGCCTAGTAGATGGAAGCATGAAACTATCTGCTACTCTGTGATGACAAACAAGTGTGAAGGGCAAAGCAGGTGATAAGTGCTGCATGATTAGGCCTACATGATGCCTGGAAAAAGGTGCACTTGAGGAGAGCTTGTTTCGTTCTCTGTCAGACAACCTGTCAGAAATCAAGCACTTGACTCACAGATTCAGGGGGAAAAAACAACATAGACGGCTCTGCAATGAGGAAAAGTAAGCCTGGAGCCAGTAATAGGATGAAGGAATATTTGTCCGACCCAGTGAAATCTCTACAGACACCTCTTTAGATGCACCAAAATTTAATCAACGTATTGAATGAGGTGTTATTGCATTCAGGCAGTCGCACATTCTACCAAACATGGTTTACACACCGGGGAGTTAATAACGCACCAGGCATTAGCATTAAAATGAAAGTTAAAAGCAAACTGAACCGCTGAATATGAATCTTGACCAGGAATGTATCTACTGACGGAATCCATCTTTTGTAATTAAGAAAGAATTTGTGGGAAATGTGCGAGGAGGAAGTAAAAGACCTGCTCAGAAAGATGAATGCTATTATGAAGTGAGAGTGAGACGGCTGGTCTGGAATAATAACTTCCTCTGCCACATTATGTTAGTGCACTTCTGATAAGATCATTGGAAAATGGCAGCTGTTGGAAATAATGCAATTCATTCCGTGTTGCTGCGGGATACTACAGTGCCCTAAATGAAGCATGTCTTCTATTAGACCCCTAAAGAAACAAACTAATAGCCCTGCAAAGACTTGCCATTTATAATGTGACTATAATTCCTATGATTCATTAAGCAGGAACAGAAAACGATAGTATACTCTGATTAGAATAGTCCTCGGGGGAAATTCTTATGTTAATTTATTCAGAAATCTCTCTTTGACTAAGCAACTTGTCGTGATATTGTGTAGATTAACTCCCCAGGTCAAATTGTATTGGAGTCTCATATTGTCCCTGCTTTATGTATAATAGATTAATGTTGTTTACATATATTTAATAAGTCGGCCCATTTTTGTCATTCCAAAATTAACTATTTTTCTACCCAAAACCTATCCTAAGCTCTCATAATAGTCCTGATATACTTTAGGCTATAGTTTCTTCTGTTAACAATGACCTCTCAAGCAGGTAGATGGACCTAGCTACACATGAAAAAAAGTATGTGCACAGCTACACTTATTATAAAGTAACTGAAATCAGACTCAAAACAAGCTCATTCTGGTCAAAATATAATACGTGGGCCCAAATTAGGGCTTGGCAGCAAAACTCATCCCTCTATCCGCAGATGAAGGCTATGAGATTTGCCTGAAATCCCTGGAAGATTTCCAATAAGTGGAGCTAAACTTGTTGTGAAACTGTTGTTTCCAAGGTCAATAATGAGCCTACCAGACTCTCAAGTAACCAACCGATGCATACATTTTTGATAACTTGTAACCAGCAGCCGCACCGGAAACATTTCAATATTTTATTTATTTTTTTATCCTGATAGTTCTACATTGTGTACAAGAAATACGTGTTGAAATTGGCTGGAAGGGAACTAGTTAACGTTAGCTGTCATGCACGGAGCTAACACCGTTAGCACCGTTAACGGGACGTGTTATTGCCATTTACAGTGTGAGGTTTTTAGGCTGTATTCAGTAAAAAGGAATATTGGTCGAATGTAAATTCTAACGTTTAAATCTAATCTCTTAAAATTTAATTTTTGGTTCAAAACTTGAATACACACTGTTGTGTGAAGGAGGTGTTTTCACAACAATATAAAATAGATAAATTAAAAATAAATTTCACAGATGCTGAATATGTTTTTTTTCCGATACTAAAGTAATCTGCTCAATAAATATACTGTAGTCACTATGGTGGTTTGCTCAAAAGCTCCAGATTCTATTATCGAGAGCTGTTACTTCTCTACAACACTTGGGCAATGTTCATCCGTTCAGTATTTGGAACTGTAAACCATATGTATTTGTGATAATAGGTTGTGTTTTTACAGGAAAGCAAACTGAGATGAGTAGCGTTTTAAGTCAGTTATCCACCTTGTAGCATAACATCTGTATTGTAACTATAATTACATTTACACCATAAAAGGCAGCTCTTCTTCTGCAGCTACTCCGTCTTTAGCTCTTTGATATCAACTCAGCATTGTTTGGCATTTCTTTTGATTTCCTCTCTACATAGTTTGGTAATGGTTGTATTATACAACCTGTCTGTTCTCTTCAGTTTCTTTTAGTTGGCCTCCTCTGCCCAAACATTCAAAAGCATTTTTGTAATTTTTCTGACCTTTTTCAGAAGAGGAAAATTACTTCCTTCTGGTGTTTTATTGTCTTATGTACTAAGCGCTGCTGGTTGTCCTGTAGAGTTCTGATAGACGCAACAAAACAATTTCTTTATAATTATTAACTATTTTATAAATATTTGTGTTTTGATTGCCACTTTGTGTCTTAACCAGATTGTGTGTGAACATAATATGATTTTGCGTTCCCATGAGAAGTGAAAACCATATTTAGCTGCAATGCAGACATCGCCCTAAACAGAAGGGGGCTTAATGGAGACAGATTTTCAAAAATTAAATGTCACCATATCAGCATGTACAATCTCGTCTCATCATTGACAAGCCCCTGATTTATTATTTTTTTTCTTTTACCTCTACTGACGAATGTATTTTCATTTAATGTTTGATCTCTCCGCCATCAGGCATAGAGTCATGGTGGATAGATCAGCCTTTGAAGCTGCTTGTGGTGTTACGGAGATCTTGAAGTATTGTTCAGCAGTAGTTGCTATTCTCGGCATCCTGTGTACCCAGTATTGTATATGCATGTTTGTGTGGTGATTATTAACAATTTGCCTGTAAGCTCCATATATTCTGTTTGGCAAAATAGTATTCAGTGTTCCCCAATTATTCATAACCAAAAGTGTTTCTTTGTGTAGGTGTAGAAGAAATTCAACTCCATGCATGGATTTCTTTTTTTTCTACAACAAACTTGTTATTTGGATATAGTTTGGTTATGTCATTTAAACTTGAACACACTCTGGTCATTCAGATTCTGTGAGTGCCTATATACATACTGTAAACACATCAGAAAAATATTGAGATGTCAGAATTGAATTATGTTTTTTCATTTTCTTTACTATTGTAAAACCATCCCAGGCTATGATTTGATGCATTATTATCTCCTTGCAAAGCATAGTTGGTATTCTTGGGTTTAAAATAAAAATAAAATCTCCTTCTCTATTAGACGGCATGCCATGTTATTTACATAACCTATATTTTGTTCAAGGTTGCAGTCGTTGAGTTTTGTGTTCTCACCTTTGATGGCGCCAGGTGGAATTGTGCTGACCTGGTGGATAAACAGAAGTGTAATCCTCAGGAGAAAGCACATATAGGAAACACCAGTATCACAACACTGGCATACAAATGAATCCATTTGTTTGAATGTTTTCTTTTGTTTTTGTTGAAAATACAGAGAGTCTTAAATGTCTCATTTCATCCGACAACAAAAGATTGCAGCAATATCTTTACCCCAACATTTAAACAGTGAGGTGGTAAGTCTTCCTTTAAAGTGGAGAGTACCACAAACAGAGGGCTGGAGAGGAGGAGACTAGTTGTCAGCAGCCGACAGCAGCAGGGTTTCAAACCTGGGCAGGAAAAATGATCGGGCCTCCCACATCCCAAGTCATCTGTCTGGAGGATAATTGGTCTCTTCTTTGCCATGTTTCACCTTGCAGCTGTACACACTCTCCTTTGAGGATAATGTGTATGTGCACCAGCCTGCCCGTGTGCATGTTCACATTTGTGAGTGTGTATCTGTGTGTTCATGTGCATGTGTGAGTTTGAGTCAGCAGGGGTTTCGGTGGGGTAGTGGTGGGTCCACCTGCTTGGTCCAAGTCACAGTCAATTCATCTACCTCGATTAAGCAGCATCCTTGTGAGCGGCCTAGCTGTGGGGCTCCATGAAAGTAATGCATCCCCATCAAGGCCATGCTTTGTTAGCCAAAGCATCATTTGTTAATTACCTTGCAAGTCTTGACTAACCAACTCATACATCATCACTTCCCCGCTGTAAACACCATAAGGCATGCAACTGTGAAAGATCAAACCTTGCTAGTGTCGTGCAAGGGCAAAAAAAAAAAATCATGTATTTGTCTGGATTTTTCTATGCAAACAGTTTTACACACTTTATTATGAAGGCAGTTTTACACTTTAACTGGTTCAATTAGCTAAAAACTTTGTAAAAAAAAAACTAAAACGTTAACATGGTAGAGAGGGCACCGCATCTTCTAAGGCTGAGTCCTGGGAGGTAACAATTATTAGGGCTGTGAAATGCAGAAGTCATGTGCTTGCTTGTTATGCTAGAGTTGCTCCGCTAATGTGCGAACAGACACACGCACAGACGATTCATTTCACTGTTGCTGCTGTTTAAAGTTTAAAAAATGAAAGTTATCTTGGAGCTCTCTTCTTGTTTATAATAATGTCTAGAATGTTAACAGTTTGCCAAATCATCATAAATAGTATATAAGCCTCCTCACCCATTAAAGAGAACTTTGATGGGCACATTTCACTTGGATCACCATAACAACACGCAAGGATGGGGTTTAACCAAACACAATTTTTCCCTGAGACTATTGATATGCTGAATAATAGCAATATAGACCAATTGGCTCAGATGCAGTTAAACGGTTAACAGTCACTCAAACGGTGGACGGAATGATAGCATTCTGATGGAACTGATACAGCAAAGGGCAAGAAGTACAATTGTCGTGGTATGTTGTGATTATATCAGAGCTAAGGGGCCTTGTTCAGCCTAACGTGAAGCATGCAGCTTGCAGCTATATTGTTTTTCTTAAGATTGTTTGTATGTTGGCATTTTTTGGGCATCCTTGAAAAACTGCCGTGGCAAGGATGTTGCTCCACTTTCTCCGGTCCCCAAGATTTGTTTGCCAATAGATGTGGAGAGGAGATTTGCAATTGTGGCCACTCATGGACATTATTTCTTATCAAGCTCCCCCTTTTTATAATGCAAACGGAATATCAGCTTAGGAGAGATGTGAGAGCAATTACATTGAATGGATGAGTGCTGTTTTTATTATGTGTGCAGAAGGTGATGTTCAGCCTATGATTGAAGATTGGGAAGGACTCTGCAATTCTGATCTGAAGTGGGACGGTCACATAAGTGGGGAGAGAAGAGTAGACCAGGTAGAGGGATACCACAGCAGAGCAGAGAAAAGAGTGCTACAATAGAAAGTATTGTGGCGTGTGGAGCTTAAAAAAAGGGCCTGGAGGGTGTGGATCTTTTGTACTGAAGTGACCAAGTCGTGAATTTGATAAGAGCAGCCGCCGCATGAATTCTTGTTACTGTTGTTCTCAAAAGCAAGGTGACCTTGTAAATTCACAAACCACTGAATAAGACACTCAGTTTTATTGTCATTTAATGTATGAGTTATCTCACTGCTGCCCCTCATTTGTGTTTCTATCAAATCATAAGGACTTGCTGGAAGAAGAAAAAATGCAAGCTTTCTTTTTTTTTTTTTTAACCTTAATACTTTTTTGGATCAATCATAGATGTGCAGTGCTGTTCTGGATACTTTCTGTGACAGGGTCATCTGAGAGTCAAGCACTCATATAATCAGGTCACCTCTCAGTGCAGGAAAGACTGCAGCAACATGACAATAACCGCACGTCATCTGAGGGGCTGCACGCTGATAAGACTAGTGCAAAAATGCAGAGTGACAGCTATCATATTCACTCTTGCATCCAGAAGTTTTTTGCTTTGCCTCTTTTGCTCTCACCGCCTTGTTTACAGGGCTTGAACTTATAAATATATACTTCTCATTGGAGGTAAAGCATTTTACTTTCAGAAAATGGAAAACTATGACCATGTTTTTTTTTTTGAAGCACTACAAACTGCCTGCTTCTATTGTATCTCTGTATACTGTGCAGTTTCACCAGTGGCAGATGTGGCTGTACAACTAATGAAGCATTTCACAAATGCACGTTGCCTTACTGTAGTAAGCCACATTGCCCCTCGCAGTTACCTCAACTAACAGAGAATCAGTTCACTTTCCAAGCCTTCCTGTCTATCTCTCCTTGCGGCAAGAGATGCGGTGTGACAATGACCGGGGCATGCACAAACAATGGAGTCCTCTTTCCGGGGCCAGGATAACTCCACCTGACACCTGACACTGAGCATGAGCTCCCACCGGGAGACTGAGAGCTCTGTGGCTGTGAAGTCTGACTCGGCGCTAGGGTGGCCTTAGGCACCAACAGAAGCCATGATATGACTTGATCCAAACCCACGTAGTAGAATTGTTGCGCTGGAATCGTCCTTGACCAAGACACCGGACCTACAGAGCTTAGGTTCAACGTAGCACATTGTTTACCACAGCCCTCCTAATGTCTACCCATCTGTTTCCTTTTAAGGTAAGTAGAAATGGCAGAAGAAGTATGCTGATAGTGCATATGTCAAAGTAATTCGCTCCCGCTAAGGTGCATCAATAACTGCGTTGTCAGGGGTAACTGTTGAGGAACCCTAAAGGAGTACAGACCCAAAAGCATTTGTGGCCGGTGATTTCAAAGTTAATTTAACGTCTACTGCACTACGAACATCCGACAAATGTGCATCTTCGGGCTCCAGGGGGCTCCAAACTTTGCGGTATCATTAACCACCAAGGCAGAAGTAATTTGATCAAGGCTAATTTTGTTATTAGCCTGATTGTGTCCTCTGTCTGACCCAGGCAAGGCGACAGAGATAAATAGGGGATCCGTCTCTTTGGTTGCACAGTTCCTGCAAAAAAACGACATATGACTGCAGAGCATTTTTATCCTGTTGTATCATTCTCGTTAGCTCTGAAATCCCATGCAGTTCTTTATTCCAGTGTGGAGCAATACCATTTTAGACTAGAAGTGCATTGTGGAGATTTTAATACTTATAGTTTGAGGTAAGTTACAACGATGATAAATATATGATAAGAAAATAGAAATGTGTTAAACAAGCATAATAACCTTTCAAGATTGCGTTACATGTAAAAAAAAAATAAAGCGCAGTGAAGTTTTACTTCTCACTTGAAAATATGATAATTTCTGACCTCTTAGTAATTTTTGCTTATTTGTAAAACAAAAGAGTTCTTATGAAATGACAGCAATCACACACTCTGATTGCCCCTCAGTCGCACAGCTGCCTGCGGATCTGAAAGCCTCTAGTACTTCCTCTTGCACAAGTACCTTGATGCTAATCAGCCGTTTTGTAATTGAGACCGACAATTCTGCTCTGCTGCATAGGATCTCTTGGTCGCCATGGAAACCAGAGAACATTCTTGATCATGAGAAGTTCACATTTCCTGATAACATCTTGTTCTTTCTTGACTGAACCAATCATCAAACATGACATGAAATGCTGTAACAAAAGTAAAAGCCAAAAGAATTGCTCGTTTAAAAATCAGCAATTCATTGTCTTTGTTGGATTGCTGTGGGAGCAACAGCAAATGCACATTTGTGAAAATCTTCAGTGGAATTTGTTGAGATAAGTGACAGGATTCTCCTTAAATGTGTTCCCTATCTGCCTTGGTGATACAATTATGAAAACATTCATCCTGTTTTAAGCTAATCTAAATGATCAAAGGTAGCCTTTCTGCTCTTTTATGCCCAACAGTAATGTGAGTACTCTTTTACAATAAATTAAAGGATTACAATGTAATTTAGTAATTACATTACATTTACTTATCCCAGTAATGCAAAGTTACTTGGACATTTTGGTAGTTAGGCTTGTTCTGTGTCTTACTGGCAGTCTGGTAATGGTTTCACGTCAGTTTGGTCTCTCAGCATTCCGTTGACAGACTGGTCTTGTACATGTTCACTTGTCACAGGAACTGGCCTTGTGAGGCAATTTGCCTCAACCAGGACTATCGTTAAAGGCAACGAGTGGATTATTTTTTTACTTCCAGAACTACTGTGGAGATGTGTCTTTACAATCCTACTGTGTTTGTACTGTGAGCGATGTGATTCACATCTTGCCACTGGTATTTTGCTGATGACAGTAGGTGTCGGTTATGCATCAAGAAACATAGTACTGAGCCAACAATGACAGTGAAGTAAAGGCCGCTATCTTGCAAACATGGTTGTGAACAATGCAGGACTTAACACATAAATAAATGTGCTTTGCACATAGTTTTTGAGGAAGGAAAGTCATTAGTATGCATCAGTAACACTTAACCTAAACATCATTTTTGTTTATTTACAAGGAAACTCCACAGAGCACCTTGCTGTTGATGGAAAGTAAACACCTCCAAAAATGTAGGCTGACTGTTTGTTAAACATAATGTCTTGAGTTAAAAAACCACGTGTATTAAATACAGAATATATGAGATGTGTGTGAACGCTTTTGAGTTGTTTAAAGGCTTCTTTTACTTGGTTGGGCCGAGTAACGGAAGTAAACTAATATCCCTTTGTTGTCACTGAAATTATAGTTATTTTCCAAAGAGTAGTAATGGATGTTTGGTTACACTTTTTAAGTAACTTCCCCTAACACTGTATTAAAATGATTCCATCCCTTCGCTTCATACAGATGCTGACGGCTTGCAAAGTGCATCTCTGAAATTCCCACAAATCAAACTGGAGAGTTGACTTTTGTTCCAGAGCGATAGTGACAGCCCGCTGGCCTCAAGGGCAGTTGGAAGGGCAGCTTGCTCTCCAGAGTTCTAGCCTACTGCTTCTGCCGCAGCACCACGTACGGAGAATGCATGAACGGAGCCATGCATTTCCTTAGCCACCTAACTTAAAATGACATGTATCCCTACAGCAATGCAGAAATAAAGTTGCATAATCTGGCTTCGCTGGCTGTAGCAATGTGGGATCCTATTCGGAATTTGGTACATTTTCCTCCTGAAGAATACTTTTCCTTTTACCAACCCGACGATGCTAAAATTTTATTCTGGATTCTTTTGTAGGTTGTCAATGACAGCTGGCTGAGAAAAAAAAATCTGACTTAAAACTGTAAGGGAGGCACTTTGTATTTACTTTTTAGTGAGGTGTAACTGCTCCTTTTATGTGTGGTTAGCAAAATGGGACTGATGGTTTTAAATGCTCAATTGGATGTCAATCATCTGGTAGTTTTATTGCAAATACAATTTCATTTGGAAACCCAATGCTCTGTTTGTTTTTAGAGGGCTGGTTTACATTTGTCACTTTTCCACTGCCAGTAAAGATGACAAACTGTAAGTCACATCAGGGCCTATCGGTCATCACACCCCTAATAAAGTCACTGTGCTTCACTCTGCATCATATACTGTCCTGATTTTATCTTCATAGTGTGTTGTAACACACTGGCAACATAGAGCCTGTTAAACTATACCGACAGTGAATATGCAGTGCCTGGTGTCCATCGGAGTGGAAACATCTGTTGAGGAGCTAAAGACTTATGTCATAAGGTGATCAAAAGCATGGTAATCACTGTACTGAAATCAGATCCCCAGGAAGAAATACATTATCATCATATGGCTGCCTGTTCTCCTATTTCAGTCACTTCATTACCCCTGATGTCGATTTCTCATATTTGCTGAGACATGCACAATTCTCCAGGGCTTGTTGTCTCAAGAAAAGCTGCATCAGCAGTTAGGATCTTCTGAACAATATTCAGCTGGGAGAGAGAAAAGCCACGACAAACACATCCAGTTTCTATTTTGATTTATTGCACTTTGTAATTACAATAACCAAAGGGCTTTGCTCTGATGTGCAGATATTCAAGTACAAGCTGATTTATTTTCTTGCCACACCGTGAACGTTGTTTTAGCCTCGTGTAGTTTGCTTAGCGGGGCGTGTGTGCAGTATTTGTATGTGCATGCATGCAAACATGTCATTGTGCAAAAATGAACACGTTGGTGAAATGAGTGCTGATGTCTGCAGGGTGGCAGTGCTGGAGTAAATGGATAAAAGCCAAATATACAGTTGTGAGACTGTATATTTGTATAGGAGATCACATTCCTGTCTGTTTAATTATGTGTTCTGAATTGAAACAGTATAAATTAGGCAACAGTGAGGCCAGATTCACAGATCCCATTTGAGGCATTAAACCAATGGTTCATAAGATAAGATAATCCTATATTAGTAAATACTTTGCCTTTCCAAGCAGAACTCTGTCATGGAAACTTGATCACTGGACAGTTCACTGGTTCATCACACAGCATCCTCAAAAACACGGATATATAGATAGATTCATAAGGTGTAGCTGCATCTTGTTCTGTATGGATGAATCTTTGCCCCTCCACTCCTTTTCTCGTCTCTCACGTCTTCCACGTTCATGTTTATTAAGGGATATATGCTGGTTTGCTATTTCAAACAGATAAGATCAATGTTCATTTTATGTTCGTGTGTCCAGAACCGAGAGTCTTTTGGGATCTGTGTAGCCTTTCGTCATTACATCATTACACATAGAGGTTCATGCTGAGCCTTAAGAAAAAGTGTGATCAAACATTCTCGCTAGTTAGCTTTTTCTGGAGCTCGTGGCTGTATCTCAAGACCTCTTTCAGTGAATGGACTGTGCTCAGTTCACATGACCTAAGGAATGGTACTTCCTTCACAGTGATAAATAAGTAGTCATATATGGGCCCTGTGTTTAGGGATCCTCTTCCTCCAGATGCACGGACTCCTGACTAGCTTTGAATTGTTTTTGGTAGGTTATTTTTTTAGCAGTAGTACACGACAACTTAGCAAACTCTATTCACATAAGACCGTACAATGCGTTTGGAAGCTCCAGAAAAACATTGAATTAAGAAAATTTAGGTAAATGAGCCATCATTTTAGGAGTTGTATAATTTAGGTAAATTGTCGTGGCTCTTCAACAGAAGCAATAACATTGGTTATACTTGAGCAATTATTTCCCTGTGAAATAATATGATTTATCCACTTTAAATGGTAAATAAAAAATGAAACACTGGACATGCGCACAAAAGCTTTTTGTCAAAATATGTGCTGGCTACATGCTGGCTGAATGACCAAGTATTTAAATCCTGCCAGGAAAGCAAATAGGTGAGAGAATGTGTTCATGTGTTTCTATTTGATGCCCGGCCATTAGTCTCTGAAGCATATCAAGCTGCATGCAAGCAATTTTAATAATCACGATTGCCACTCAACCAATTAAGTTTCATCAAAGCACTATAACAGTGATTGTGACTGTTTGAAATGATTTACCAAATTTGCAATGATGGATTGAGACAATTTTAGGTAAAAACTAAGCCAAAGATGTTTCAACTATCCGCTCTCATTAACACCATGTCTGATCCTTTATCAATGTGCTCATCAACAGTTTTCTTTTCTGCCATGAAAAAAATGGTAGGAGACTTTTCTTTGTTTGCATTTTTGTTCACTTAAAGTCTGTTTGGTTCGTTATTATAACGTAACCAGCTGGTAATTATCATATTGTGGAAGCTTTGCAAATGGCTTTGCCATCACAGTATGCCATACTGAAACAAAATATACACAAATGTAAAGTATCACCATTGTGTGGTAGCGGTTTATGATCTGCAAAAGTAAACCATTAACTTAACTCATATGTTTATCCATGGTCCATTAAAAGTTGGGAAGTAATGGACATTTTATTTCTGGCTTTGGTCACGATCAACGTAGAGAAAAAAGTTGTAGATTTATGTACATGTGGCGCAAGAATTTATGGTAGCAGAAACATATGGTCATATTTTTAATAATGACATATCTTCCTTCTAGCTTGTACCATCTCTGAATTTGAAATTTAACAGGCTTGTACATATTTTAGCATATTTGAAAAAAATAAATAATTCTAGCTTCTTGATGACTAAGCAGAATTATGTTTGTAGCATTTTTTCCATCCTATTTATGTCAATAATTGTAGACTAGATGTAAGAAGTATGACGCAATAAAAGTAGACAGTGTCTGAGGTTTATTCAGCATTCTTGTGCTTGTTTTCATACATCCAGGACCACAGGGATATATGGCACTTAAACTATCCACCCAAAGTTTAAATTAGGATGCTGCTGCCTGAGTGATATGGGTCGTCCCATCAAGCACGACCCATATGCTCAAGCTATATCCTTTTTTAGTTAGTATTAGTTAGTTAGTATTATTTTCTCTAATTTGTTCTCAAGGCTTTTAAGCCATAATTCAGTACAAGTTTGAAAGCATACCCTGGGTATAAACGATACTTGATCTGAAAAAGAAGCACGAATAGAAACATCTGTGTTCAAAAGAAACTTTGGAATCAAAGTTTAACATTTGGCATCCAATTAACTTTAAATCCATCATCTTTTTTTCTTTTTAAAAATGCATTAATCCTTAAATCTGGCTTGCCTGGCTGCCGTGCGTCTCAGCCAGCAGCAGGTATGCTTCGGTTTCCAACCACTTGGCATCTCTCACAGGCCTCATTACAGGTTCCTGTAAGTGTTCAGGCAGCGATCCGACAGGCAGTACTTTGCAGCCCTCAAATCAACAGGTCAGTAATGTTAGGCCAAAATCACACTTTAACATTAATCACTGTGCATAGACTCGTGTCTAGGGAGGCATGCCAGTGTCTTTTTCTATTACTGATCTCCTATATAAAATGTTCTGACCAAGATCAGTGGGGAGAAAATAATTGGAGCGATGGAATGTGCAAAGGCGATGTGAGAGGAATTACTCATCTGCTGACAACTACGTCTTATCCATTAGGCAAGCAACCAAAAGAAACTGAGGCCTTTAATACAAGATACACTTAATATATATATAGTGACACTTAAAGGGTCAGTTCCCTCCATAAAAACACTTTTTTTCCCACTTACCAATAGTTCTGGTATTCACAAGGCTGTTTTTCTGTAGCCACCACAATAGACCTATTTTCTCTTAAATTACATATTTTTGCAGGTGGAGCATAAGTTGAGGTAGAATAATTCTCTGAACATTTTAGCAGGCCAATACATTTTGTTGGAAGAAAATACGAGTTTACAATAATTCCCTCTCTGGGACCGCGAGTGTTACATGAGAAAGTCAACCTTAACCAACGGGACCAGATTGGCTGACCCGTACACGCTGACCCAATGAAATTTAACGTTACACATCTGATATAGGAACCAAGTGAGCATAGTAAAGATCAACTGATAAATGTTTGGATGCCCAACTATATTGCACAAAAGGTGGTATTGCAGGATTTGCTACAGCTGCCTATAATGCAAACAAACCCATAAAGTCAGTCAAAAATCAGAGTCTTTAAATATCCCTTTCAGAGATGGAGACGAAATGTTGCTAATAGTTTAGCTTTTGCTAACCGCAGCTAAAGGCTCACGGCTGCTGCTATGGTTAGCATAAGGCTAAACTATTAGCAACATTTTCTTTGCATCTTTCTAATAGTTGAGCCTTCTATCGTCTGCAGTCTTTCCTTTGTTTTGCCTCCAGCTAACACTGTGACTTAATCATGACGTCGGCACGAAAAGGGTCTTTATAAAAGATGAGAATTGAAACGTTGACAGAATAATGTAGGGACAGTGATGGTGCAAGATATTCTTGTGAAATTTAGGATGTTCCAATGTTTGTGTTATCCACTGTTAGAAGTGTGCGGCTGTCATCTTCAACTGCTGCAATATAATTTGTTGCCCCCATCAGAATTACTGCCCATGAAGACATTAAACCAAGTAATGTATTTCCAACAGCCAAAAGCTCCTCATGTCTGCTGTAATGCAGGTTTTCAGCAGCGTGTGTTTGCGAGCATTTTTTAATGGATTTTTGAAAAACAGTGGGTGCATTTGACTTGCAAGAGGTAAATGGCAAACCTGCAGTTAAATAGATTGTTGGATTCTGACTGCGTGAAATCCATTGGTGCATTTTCTTCTATTCATCTAGCCATTATAAACATTAATTGCTGAATAAATACAAAGATGAATGAACAATTATGGCTGGTAAAATGTTGTTTCTTATTTCACTTTTAATATGCAACCCTGATTTCCAAACTTTAAAGCTGCACTAATCAATATTTTTTTATTAACAATGGGTGAAATGACTATGTGTAAGATCCAATGAGTTGTTGATAGTGACAAACCCACAGAGAATTATCACCCAAAGCTGCAGTTCCCCAGCTCTATTTAGCTTTGTAGTGTTAATCAGCATGTCGTTTTGGTTGTATGGCCTGCAACTGTTTTGGTTCATTAGTTAATACAGGTGCGTGTGGGAGAGTGAACCCTTTTTGACCGCACTGAAAAATCTGATAGGCTTTACGCCAACAAATAAGGGAGAGAGAGAGAGAGCAGAAGGTTTACTATCGCACACAATGTTTCTGTAAGTTATTAATTTTGATCATTCGAAATGTCAACATTATGAATGAAGTTTTGAACAATTGGTACAGCCATGGTAATTACCCAACCAAACAAAAAAGGAGAGCCAAACAGTGAGAACAAAGTCATTTGTAAGCTGTGTGGTAAACAAGTTGGGTCTAAAAATGGAAACACCACAAATCTCTGTTTCCCTGTGAAAACTCACCATCTAACAGAATACCTGCCCCCGACTCCATCCACAAAGAACACCCGGAACAAAACTCCTATCATGGCACAATATTTATATTTTGTTGCAAACGCAACAAAATATAAACATGGCGGTCAACAGTGGCGAGACTGTACGAGGGCAGTCACAACAAGTTGATTGATCTGGTTTATTGATTTCAATGTTATTTTACTCTTGTGTAAAATAACGCTTACTTCCTATAAATTGTGGCCACGTGCTTCTCCAGTTCATATATCTATGTGTGTCTCTCTTTTTTTTTACATTTTTGGATGCTAATTTCATATATCATTGTTTTTCTTAAAACAATATTGTCAGTGGGGGATCTTTGATATCTCTCAACCCTACTCTTATCGCTACCTGCCCAGCACCAAACAGCAGACGGTCAAAATGAGTGACTACTGGTGAACACTGTGGAGCATTTAGCAGCTAGAGAGCCAGATTTTTTGTTAATAAGTTGGTGAAGACCAAAACAAAGCTAAAAGGAGTATTGGACTTAGATTGCAGAGTGGCTAGAAACGTGATTTCAAATGAATGCTCATGCTGCCTTGTGTCTGCTGTATTCAGTAAGTATATAAGTATGTAAGTATGTTTCCCATATAAACTTTTTAAGGTGATATGTCAATGTTGTCTTTACAGTGACCAAACTAACAATTAATGCTGCTAAAACTAATGATTTCTTTATTTATTTATGTTGACTAATAGCAAAAGGTTAAAATCAACTATAGGCATAAAACATTTTGAACTAAAAACTTTTCCCTTTCTCTTTTTTTGAAATTGAAGGTACTTCAATTTTATTCAATCTATGATTTACAAAATGAACAGAATTAACCCTTCTCCAAGCTCCTCCCGAGAACAGTGAATGTCAAATCCTACGTTAGCAACCATAACTAGAGAAAGGATGAGAAAGAATCCGATCCGTCTTGTGTGAAACTCAAACTCACAAAGGTTTGTTTGTGTTAGCGAGATTTCCAGTTCATGTGTATGTTTAGTCTTGCAGTCTGAGTAATCTGGCACACGGGAGAAGTTTGCCTTCAGAGCTTTCTGCCAGAAAGGATTTATTTTCACCCAAAACCTAACGCGACTTAAATCTCCACGCTTGTAGGAAGGTCAGATTTCGATGGCCTTTTCATTCACAATAATAAATATAATAAATTATATTTTGAATGTAGCTCTCAAATGCATATTGAAGTCCTCTCTATCTACTTCTCTCTCATATTTCAAAAGATTATTTCAGAAATGTATTCTTTCCTTTGGAATGTCTCTCATTGATATCGTTGCTGGAATGCGAAAACTTGACATGTGTAGCAACAGCAACCAAGGGGGGAGGGGCTTAGCAAAGATGACTAATGTCACTGGCCTCTCCAGCCTTTTTAACCTCATCCTTGAGTCAGTCCATCCACTGCAGCGATCGGTCAATACGACATCTCCAGAGTTATTCTCCTGCAGGGGAATCTGGATAGCCAAGCTTGTTTTAGGCATTAAGCTTGCGCTTGACGACTAAAGCACTAACGAGATAGCGATCAGAGAGGGCCCAACTCCAAAGGCAGCCTGCTTGCCTGGCAGCGCTTGATAATCTCTTCGTTGGTTTCACTCAGCTCCCTTTAATCTGACTTCACATAATCCTTTTTTTTACCCTCCTGATCAAGTAAACGCTTAATTATGGCTAATGAATTCCATCCAAAGCTTGGGTAAACACGTCTATCAAACAAGATCATGCTGATTTTTTACACTGAAAAGAGAAGAGAAGGGGAAAAAAAACAAATATGGGAGAGCAATCACTAACCGTGAACATTTTCTCTGCCAAAATGACTGCAGTCCCACTAAGGGCTTGCAAGAGGGACAATTCTATATCTCTAATAGCAGCAATTTACTGCTAAAAGGAGAGAAAAACTGTGTCGTAGTGCTATTATCTTGCAAAACTGAATACCCCTATGAATTAATTTATGTTAGACCATTATCTTTTCCAAGATAAAAAAAAGAAAGATCAATCCAGTTATGCTATACACTGTTCGTTCCATTGATTTACAAGTTAAATCATAGTTTTAGCAAACAACATCACATGGATGCAAGCAGAGCCATACTAGCTGCATGCTCTCAAAACCGTGCAGCAGAATATCATCTGTATGTGTAATTCCTACCCAAATGTTTACATACAACAATGAAATATTAGGGCAAATTGGTGTCATCAATAAAGAAAATCATACAAAGTGTAGATTACACATAATCAACCGAAACAATACAAGCTATGTTGGTGAAAATGTGCTATGATTGTTAGGGGATGAGAGATCATAACTTTTATTGTTCAAACTTAACAAAAATCTCAAATAAGCACGAGCAGCAACTCATTCAAACATTTGAAATAAATATTGAGCATTTCATCAATTTTCTAATAGTACTAGTTTTGCAGTAGTTGTATTGCAGGAATGAGTATAAAGGGAGAATATCAAGCATATCCTGAGAAAATGAAAATATCAGCCAGAAAGTGTGCATATGTAGCCCTCATAAGAATATGATTGACTGTGTTTTCTTTTACTTGAGGTACTTGTATTTCTCAATATGAATGTATGCTGTCGTTTATAGTTTTTGCGAAACTGGCTTCTCGTGCAGATGTTTGTTTTTCCTGGCCTGTATTGTTCTTGTGTATGTTTGAGTACAGTCCATAAATTGTTGATGAGGAGTATGCAGAAGGCAGGGAAGCCAAGGAGAAGGACAAAGTACTGGCAAGGCACATCTATGTCTCCTCAACTGTGGCAGCCGACGCATTTGGTGTACTTGCGTTCTGAAAGTCCATGGCGTTTTATTTATGTCCATGAAAAAAGATCACCTTTAGCTTAAATAAAAGCAGTAACATTTTCTTTTGTGTGTGTATGTTAAAGAATAGTAGATTATATATATCGACTTCCCTTTAGCTGGTAGTTTTGCTACCATGCTACCTGTCCTATGATGTTACTTACTCTGAGGAGGGGACCACATTGAAGTGATTTACCATAGTGCTACACAGGTAATTATTATGACACACTCCATCAGTTTAAGAAGCTCATTGCTTATCTTGGCTCTGAACGTTGTTTACTGGAGGATTTGAACGATCTGCGAGAAGCGACTGTTTACTTTGGGTTGCCATTGTCATTCTCAACCCAAGCTTGACAGTTGGGCCTGGGCAATTTGTGCTTGGCATCCCTAAATAGGTTTCCCCTAATGAGGCTGATAGAATGACCATTCATCCACAGGGGGCTCTTGATGTGCCACAGTTCAAATGTTAATCACCCAAGCTACTTTGGCAAATTGACAGAGCTCCATTCACTGCTTGCTCTGTGAATGTGTTCTGTCTAAAAGCCAGGCTTGTGTGTCTTCTCTCATCTCTTGATGTGGGACTAGACACAGGGAGTCCCCACTGACCCTGTTTTACAGTCCTCGGCTTACCTCTCTCTCATTTCTTTCTATGTTAACGGCCAGAGCGGTGGCACCCTCATCCGCTGTGGCCCTGCTCTGGGGGATGGCGCTGTGGCCCACTGACAGGACCCCATCCGGACTCCCTCCATCATCATGTCAACGTTCACTGGGAGTTCAGTCTCCTGAACAAAAGGGTCTTGTTTACACTTACAACTCAGTTAACCTCCCTGGCCCGGGTGTTTTTGACCCCCTTCAGTGAATTTGGATAACCAAACATTGTCATCCGAGCTGCATTGAAAGCAAATTTAGCATTAAATGATGGTGTAGAGCAACATTATTAATAATTCCACTCATGAAATATTGTTTTTACTCTCTCAATATATTATTAATATATTTAAATCATATAAAACTCTTAAATGGCTTTATAACGCTTCAAATAAAAAGCCAAAAAGGATTTACTATAAAAATTCTTAAATTGAGGCTTTTTCAAATCATTCATTCTGACTGCTGAATTTTTGTAAATGATGTGAAAAAGGATCAAATTAATAACTTAATAGGATCAGTCACTGTATGATTGCACTGAAAGTCAATAAATGATGATCATCAAGTATCACCAACCCCTTAACAACAGTAATACTTGCATTGGGGCTCTCAGGAAGGCACATCTCTCGTTTGGATTTTTCTTTTTTCTTTTTATCGATACACTGGTATAACACTGGTCAGGGAAATAACTGCATGCATCTTGAGGCTGAACATTTCTTCAAGTACATTTAAATCCAGTGTTCACTTACTGGGACAGCTAACTTTAGTGGACCGTGTTGTTCATCCCCAAACTCTCTTCCCTCCGTCCACTGAATCTTCTTCCCTAGCTTTAATCCATAGAGGTTATGTTTCTTTATAGTTTGCTCTTACCTTCAGCAAACAAAACTGAACTTGGTCATGTGTAAGCCCAAGATCAAAGCCTCCCAGGTCATGGTTATAGATTTTGCCCCAGTGTGAGGAGAACAATCTATATTTATATTGCACTCCAACAGCATGATGTCTAAATGATCCAACGCTGGCCAGCTCAGAGGTTCAGCGAAGTCTGGGTACTCCATCGCAGAGTGCACAACCTGCTCATACAGATTCACACGATTACACTGTAGTAGTTTATGACTACAACTCATTGTTGGGCTGTGGTTAAACCCTCAGTGGTCCTAATGGCCGCTAGCAGTGCACCTCCCTTGAAACCAGTGATGAATTACAGCAAGTGTTACATTTCCATCTGGGGATCTGGTAGTAAATGGGCCTCTTTCTTGGTAGAGGCATTTTTGTGACACCAAATTGAGCCAGAGAGCAGGAGTATACTGAGGATGATACAGTAACTCCTGTATAAACTATAACGGACGACTCGTGTGCCGCAACAAAGGAGGGAGGTACGCCAAACTTAGCGATTTTAAAAATGTATTAAAGTAGGCTACGTTACAAATGATAATAACAATGAAGTGTGGAAGTCATAATCAGTAGTATAGGAGGGTGAATGAATGCAGTGGTTAATATGAGGCACATATTTTCAATGTGGAACAAAAAGAAAGCAATGCAACAAAGAAACAAATCAGCTGGATGAATGGCGAAGAAGCCGACACACTGGGCAATAAATAGCTCACTGGCCAGGTGTTCCCAGTTAGGGTGATGGCACCTCAGCTCCACCCAGCCAAAGACCTACAAGACACATAAGCACATACACACAGTACCAAGGCAACAGGACTCTGCTGTCACAAAACACATATAGCCGGATTGATATTCTTTTCAGAATAATTCACACCAATGAAAGCTTCCCCTTGTCACGTTAGTCTCTTGTGACGAGGTTCCTCTGCAGCAGCTCAGTATGGCAGGAGTGGGATCGCAGCATCTGTCGCTGACAGTGATGAAACAACCGTTTAACGCAAGGCGACAACCAACACGTGTAGAATCATCACTTTCTCAAGGTGTGGAAGTGGCACTGTCATATTCTTAATCATAATATTCATCCTAGCTCTGAGGCCAGATTAAACAGCCCATTACCCCGACTCTCATTAAAGGGCATGCAGACACCTTCATAGGTGCAACCCGCTGTTTACTGTGGTGGAATATTTTCCACATGCATAATCTTCTGTAGTATGACCTTAAATGTGCAATGAAATCCTTCTTAAGTTGTGAAGAAGTATTTGGCAGTACAACTATTTCTGTTCAGTTTCATGATTTATAGTCAAGGGCGTGGCTTTGGGTTTTAAAAAAAAATTGTTGGACAACTAGCGTAAAGACTGCTGCTCCATTTTTCTATTGACTATGCACACACAGTTTAGCCGAAGTACAAACAAAACTTGACCCTGTACAATGTTACTTTGGATATTCATTATTTACTTGCTTATATAACTTGCCTAAAATAAAAAAATATATATCATATTAAAATACATAAAAAAAAATTGCTGATCGTCGGAAAGTTACTACGGAATATCTGGATTTAAGAGAATACCTTATTTTGACAGAAAGGGTACTGACACATCCACAAACACTGCTGAGATGCTACTCTCCACACAACTGAAGGCAGCGCTCTAAATGTAAACATGGTTAGACCTTGGGAAATTACTAAGATTCATTGCCTGACAGCATGTGTCTTCTTAACCCAGCCTCAGATATACAAGTGTCAAAAGGCAGGCTAGATAACGCGCTTTAATCACTGTTGTTTACACTACATCCCACCTCACTGGGAATGTTATACTGCTGACATAACAGAGGAGGTTATCAACCAAATTATAAGAGTTCATTCAGTACTTTACGTGGGCGGAATATCCATGGATATCCAGGCTGCACATGTTCAAGTCGAGTCAAACTGGAAGCAACAGTGGTGCAAAGAAAAATGCAAGAGAATATATTAACACTTTTGTGTACGTGCTTTCCCAAGAGGAGTGAATGGAAAAATCAATATTGTAGCAAGACATAGTAACCACTCTCGGGCAGTTAAATGTGTGTGTAAATGTTTATATTTCTTACCCCAGGTATAAAAAGAAGAATTTTAATCCCAAATCAACCCCTCAGGCAATAGCCATTCCTCATTAATTCATTACATCATATTTTTTAAACTCACCGATTATTTTTCCAACAAATTAATATGCTTGCAGCGGTCGGAAAACACATCATCTGATTCCAGCTGCGAAGATTATTTCCTGTTCCTGCAAATATGCTTTTATGTGTCCATCAGCAACACTGTTTCTGCTGTCTGCATAACATCTTACTGTGCTGTGTCCAGGAAAATATATGGAATATTTTACTGCACCCAAATCCTTTGCAACTGCCAACATGATTGTCTGTGTCGTCCTAGGAAGATCTGTTCAAGCAATGTGGGGTGCATACCATAGAATACAAGCTGTAGCGAAATAAAAATGAGGCAATAAACGATATGCAGTATGCAATATGTGTTTGGTCAGTGTCATTCAGTTTTGAGCAATTGTCTTTATCAAGAAGATCATGGGTCTAACAGGATGTAATCACTCTATAAATTGTCTCCAATTTAACTGATTAATTGTTTGAATGTGACCTAATGTAGCTGCCCTCTTCAGGTCCAGATAGACGACTAATGTGAGATTCTAGTTTAAAGTTGTCCAGTCAGATGTATGTATCCATTCACAAATGAAAATATGACCTTGTGGTTTGCAGTGCACTTTTAATTCCTGTCCTTGAGTTTGTGTTTCATCCAGAACTAAGATAATGGCAGCTGTATGTAAGAGTGTATCTCACAGCATAAGCTTTCAAAAAATGTGTACCTTCAATTTAGAAAAGCTAGAGGTGAATTCCTAATGAAATATAACTGTGGCATTTTGTAGGACATACTACACAGCCCTGTCCATAGATAAGAAAGGGGAAAAAACTGATAATAGATTAAAAAAAATGAGTTTTCCTAGCTGACATTTGGACTGACAAGTCTCAGTGCCTCCCTCCAGATCCCAGAGCATTTCAGGAAATGAGAACACAGGCAGTATGAGGCAATATCCACCAAACACTCATCAGCTCGTAGAGGTGAGAACAGGATTGAAAGGTTTTCACTTTACCAAAAAAGTAATCACTAACTCAGTCAAACTGTTATTAAGTAATAAAAAGTTAAAAGTGGCCGGTGGAGTTTTTTTTGTTAACAAAAAAATATAAATCAGTGTTGCTCACCAAAAGGCATTGTTTGTATCTTTTGACGTCGAACAAATATGTCAAATTTCCCTTCCCAAACATTTTTAGTATTTTAAATCCAGCATCATATACATCCATTAGCTTGCAGTCTTCTTCTTCCCTGCACATTACTGTATACCTTGGATTGTCACTGCCACCTCCAGTGGGACACAATTGGTAGAACTGTGTATTCGGTCACCTGGGTGTGTGCGTGTGCATCCTTGTGCTCGTGCACAAAATAAAAAAAACTTCCACTCATAGAAAAGCCAAACTTTTTTTCTGGCACAATCTGAACCAAAAACAATGAGCTTTTAAACTATGTTGGGACACCATGTCGACATGAATTATACTGTATGACACCCATATTCACAAATTAAGTATTTTCTTTACTGTAGTGAGTGTAGAGTCAGATTCACTTAACAGCAGATGCAGCATGAATGCGGGAGAAATGAAGGGGAAAATCAAGCAGCTTTCTCAAAGTTTTTACCTTCCCCCTCGGGCACTGAAACTTTTAAGGCAAATCTGCCAGTGGGAGGAGAGGGAGGCTATGCTCTTCATGCTAGAGCTCACCTGGGAGACTGACAAGACCTTGCTTTATGGGTCTGCAATTCCCTTCATGTACAACATTTGAGTTAATAGAAGTCTTCATCCCTGACCAACCTCATCAGGAGCTTACTGCCAAGGAAATTATGGGGCTAAAAATGGCCGTACAGCAGCAGCAGGGTAACTGTGGGGGAGGGGGAGGGCTGCTGAGGCAGGATAAGGGAATATCATTACAAGGTTAGATGAGATACGGATATCACAAAATAATAATCAGTTTACGCACACAGAGTGTAGCAGGTGGGAGACTGTGTGGATTAGCAAATTGTAGAGTACTATTGAGAAATTGTAGCACAATGACAACCATGTCTCCTCGAAATTACGTATATAAATCGCTGAATTTCCCAGGTATGCCCCCCCTTCGATTAATAATTTTATTCTTAGTCGACTAAGATTTCTTAGGTTGATAAGTCATTGTCTTTTTTCATGATGGATGACTTCTTTCCAAGAAACTTATGAGCACATATCCGGTAGCCACAGTTTTCAAAGTGGTGCTTTTGTGTGATGCATTGAGAAAAAACTCAACTCATCGATGAGTCGACAGAAAACTGTTAGGTGACGAAAAATGTCTTTGGTCGAGAACAGCCCTAGAATTTACACTGATAATATATTTTGGGAAAAACATAATTTTGCCCCAATTAAGATTTATAAACAACATAATAACAAAACCGCAGTATATTGAGTTCCACACCACATATGTCAAAATTGCCAATGAAGAGAAGGCTGTTTTAGGACTTTATAAAAGCAGCTGCGTTTCTCCAGATTACAACAAATCTGAAGAATTACTTGCTAGTTCACCACCCCAGTCAGGCAGCAGAGTTCCAAGAAAAAAGTGGAGCAAATTTATAAAAATGTACAAATGCCATCTGACCTACCCAAGTCACATAGCGCATTTGTATGAAACCACATGGGAAAATATTAATTATACTAGAAAAAAGCTTTGCCAGGGAACATAATTCAGGCATCAAAGAAAAAGTGTAATTTCTAAGAGAGAGGGTTGGACATACATCTGTTGGTCATGCAACTGAAATCTCCTTCTGTATGTGGTATTCTGTACATGTACTGTACAGCACAACAAAGTAAAGCCTGAATGATTTAAGATACAGAGTGAATGGATTGCCGTTATCTAACAAACAAATAAGAGACCGAGTCCCTTTTGGTGTGTGGTATCTGGGAAGTGACTGCCTAAATGAGCTTTTGGATTGATACATTATGGGAAGTACAAGGGTAGTGCCAAAACCATGCCGTCAGTGCCACTTACAAGGAGAAAAGCTCCAGATAAACATATGGTGTATTCAATCTTGCTAAGCCTTGGGGGTCCCCAGCAATGAGCGATACAGTGAGGAGTTCCATTAAGGACCGGCTGCTTGTATTTGCACTTTATTATTGCAAATAGATGCTCTCCCTTTCTATTTCATTGTTTCATGAGTGCTCAATGTCTCAGCTGATGTCCTTTTGACAAAGCCCTTGTTGAGCTCTGCAATTTAGAATTTTGCCTATATTTGCGACAACTTCTTTTGTTGAATTGAAAGCCTGTGTACTAATTGTTGTCTGTGTGGAGTGGTCAAGTACGCCACACTGCTCGACAAACCGATATGTTTGTCTAGATATATAGAAGATAGATGGATAGAAACAGATATGTTTGTCTAACATATGGTAATCGTAAGCCCTGAAATCAATCATTCAGGATGACTAAAAGCAACTGTTCCTTTGATTGCAAGGGACAGATTTATTCTTTTTGTCAAGAGTTCTGTAAGCAGTACATTGAGGCGTCTCACTCTCTGTCTGTTTGTTTTTCAAACAGTTTTGAACCCAGGACTCTTGCCAAGAGTTTTGATATATGACACAGCCATTCACCTATATTACAGATCACTCGCTTTGCCAAGTTCATGTCCCAACCCTCGCTAAAGATTGGTTAAAAGAGAAGGTAAACCTCTTCACATTCACTCTGACCGGCAAAAGGAGACATCTGTCACCAGCATCAGGAAAATTGGGGTCATATGTTATATATTCCGGCAGTTTGTTCACCTCAGTCGATGGTTGGAGAAAGAAGCCTATGTAGTTCTCCTTATGTTGAAGCAATTCCGCTTTAGAGCTAGCAGCAATGTGTCAGTGGATTATAAATGACACCTGCCACGTTTTCCAGAAAATAAGTGATGACCTTCAAATATTCCAACAGCTGTTGTTCTTCAGCAGACATGCCGTCGCAGTAATGTGTTAGGTAACGGTGAAACATGTTTTGAGGGGACCTTGTCAGGTGATCGTTTGATTTACAATGAAAACACGGTTCTTCAGTGTCGTAGCACGGCAGTGGAGGATGGGAAAAAAAGTTAATATATTCAGAGTGAGACAAAACCAAAACATCTTCTACACCCAAAGTGTAAAATATGTGTAGTGACATCCCAAATACTTGGCGCAACTATACAGTGAAGACAGTGCTGGCTCTAAGCGGTGTCATTTTTAGCTACTTTGGGAATCAGCATGGCGGACCTGACATGTTGCCATTCCTCAATATGTACAACGCGCACTCCAGCCAAATGAAATTTGTGGTCATTTCCATTCAAGTATTTGTTGTCCTGAAAACCAAACAGGAGGGAAAACATATCACAAGAATAACTGTGATGACAAAAAAAAAATATTCTGCATAATCATGTTTAATCAGACATGTTTATAATTACAAAGCAGAATGTAGAATATTAATACATGCATGACAGATTGTTTTTACATCAATAGTACTTGTATAAAACGAATAGTCTGTATAAGAAGTGGACTTAGTCAACATGCCGACACCCTATGATTTGTGGACTACGATTGGAAGCCTAGAGTCTGGCATTTTGACTGTCGACATCTTGGTTTTTGCTGTCATGACCTTGTTTTGTTTTGCAACCAGAAGTGACACGAACGGTGGAGCATATACAACTGAACACTGAATAATACATTTTTAGGCAACCAAAATGTTACTATTAACTTTTATGAACTAGAAACACAGTGTGAAAGAGTTAAAGTTCAAAAGATAGAAAAGACTCAAAACTCCAGGTCACTGTGGAAGCCACGCCCTAAAGCATACCCTGCTTTATCATCTATTGTACTCTAAATGGGACGATAATTTAACAACTGAACATCATGCTGTATTGAAGAACATAACTTCCTATTTACAATATTTACTGAAGTAATAAATCAAGGATAATTGTCTCATACTATAAGATTGGACTTATTTTAGCAACCAGAGGAGTCGCCCCCTGATGACCATTTGAAAGAATGCAAATTTAAGACACTCAAGCATTGGCTTCACTTTACAGGACCAGAGGGAGCCGCCTAGATAAACCAGACACCTTTGGACAGGTCAGTATATACAGTAGTAACACAAAACTACTGACAGATGAACAGATGAAGGCATTCTTGCTCTCAGCCTGCAGCTCAGAGAGATTCTGTAGAATAATATCTTTGCACATGAATTAAAATCCCTGTGATTTGGAGGATTTGTAATGCCACATAATTTGGCTGAGCATCCGCCTTAATATTTTACTTGCTTAATCAAACTGCAATGCACACTACTAATTGGATTGTGTCGTTTAATTCAATAATGAACAAGAAGAAGAAAAAAAATAAACAAATGAGCTATCCTACTCATTTATGCAATTAATTCCAAGTCATATTGTAAGTGTCAGCACACAGAGCGTTAGTAATATTAAAAGCTTGCTTGTGAAATGCCTGGAATAGCACAGTACAGTACAATAAAGTAGCATCCAAAAGCATTCTGTCTGATTGTCAGATGCTCATACACATACGCCGTATAATCTGAACAGGTCTTATCATTCTACTCCTTCAGTTTTTATCCAGATCAATCTAGATTGAACCCGATTTCATCTCAGTCATTGATCTATAAAGGTTTACGATGGGACAGATGAGATGATTAGCTGGATACTGTGGTGTCCAGGCCCCCTAAATAGCAAAGTTTGATCTGGTTTTATCTGGTAAATATTCTGCACCTCACTTTTTGCATTTTGTAGCATTAAACACAATTGAAGAAATAGGGTTTACATATCATCAAAACATGGCTTTTGATGTCACAATGAATCAGATTTTAATATGCTTTAAGCCATGCAGCACAGGCCAACATACTGTAATTCACACAAAAAGTTCTCACAAGATTACACAATTGATTATGATGTCTCTGATTACGCAGCAGAGACATCATGCTGTAATTGTGGATTTCTATCCAGATTTGTCAGCAAAGTACCTCATCCTGATCCATGTTCAACATAGGCTTCTTCTTCCTGAAACTGACAACACAGAAATGGGATCTGGACAGCCGCAGGCATCTTCCCCAGGGAAAGCATGGACATATGGTTGTTGCGATGCACGGACTTGTTATTCTGCAGCAAAGGAGTCCCACTGGACCAGTTAAGTAGTAATGACAGTATGGAATTAATTGACGAGAGTCATATTTCCACAGGTGCTGCGTTGAAGTCCCACTCATGGATTTTGTGGCCTTTTAAAATTGATACGCCAACTCATCAAAGAGTCATCCCTTTAGAAAATAAAATGCTGTTAGTTGCTGTAGTACTTGTTTGGTGAGAGCTTGCAGCATTAGTTGGGGTTGTTGTTATGGTGCTAGAGGCTAGTGCCTACCTTCCCAAGGCTAATAAGCCTCTGATCACATTTAGTGCATCCTGATCTGGCAGGTCAACAAGCGTGTAAAAACCAGTGTTCTCATTAGAGCACGGAACATTGATTAAGATTAAAATTAAAATGTGCAACGGCACAGTGAAGCCCAAGGACCATGCATAAGAACATCAGCAATGTTTAATGCACCACGGCCTGTTTACTGCATGAAACTTAAAGTTTTGCTTTGCCAGCTCACCGAGTGGCTTTTCGAGTTTTTCTCTCTGCTCGATGCTTAAATAGCATCACGGAAATAGAATGTTTACCTTCACTTGCACTACACATCAAAAAACAAAAAAATGGAACTACATTATTATGCATTCCCTTATGCTCAATAAGAGAAACACGTTGCCATTGCTGAAACCGATTAACCAAATCAACACTGTATTATTGTAATAGTAGGAGATTGTAGAGAAGATGGGTGTGCTTCTTCAGACATAACCAGACAGGACATGTAGGGCGAGCTGAGTGTGCTGCAGAGAGGTGATCGGCTTCTCGACTGTCTTGGGTCCACTGATTATGATCAGCTAGCGTCAAGCAGCTCCCAGCAGATATCAGCACATTATCTCAGGTTTAGTACAGCCTCTTAATCACACCAGGCACAGAAATCCATTAGTCTCTGTCACTTTCTCCCCAACTCAGGAAACTAGATTCCAATCTGCCATTAGAATGTTATGGTCCCTCTCTTTCCATTTTCCCCCCATATCTTTTTTTTCTCCATCCCACTAGACCTTTCCAAACACCGCCTTACCATTACCTTTTCTACATTTCTTGCATACTGGGTATTTCCGTTTGTGTCTGGGCAGCAATCTCACTGTATATCATCTCTCACCATTCTATCAGCATCATCCCCCCATAAACATATTCCCCCTCATGCACTCATCAAGATGTATAGCATACAAGGCAATCTTGCAGTTGGAGAAGTTGTGACACGACAACCAAATTGCAGGCATTTTCCTGGAAATTGATACAGCGTCATAGAACAAAAAATATTGATCGTGACACATACATTTCTTTTTTGCTTATGCATGTTTCAGAAATAATCTATCACTGTATAGGTGTACTGTATATACTAAATTATATATAGTTACAATGTCCCACACAAACCCAAAAAGAAACATTGAAATATTGATCCTTTAAAAAAGCATGTGGACACAACCAATATCTTTTGTTTATTCCTCTGTGCAGACTATTTTTGCTTATACAAAAATCAATAGAGCTTGAGTTATCAAATCCAACGTGTGTTGGAAGAGAGTACCAAAGGGGAGAGCAAGCGGCAGCAAAATCGATCCTGAGATATTGCCTTATTTAACAGGTGCCATAAATAGCAGCATTATGATGTTAACTATTGCTGAAGTTACAGAGAGGACAAGGAGAGGTCAGACTGCATGTTACACTCACTTTTCGCCAAAATGTGTCCAGTGTCTCATCTCAAGTACAGTATCCTTTCCTGCCTAACTTCACTCCTGTGTGCAGGTGTATTTTCAAAATACTGCAGTGTTGCCTGCATCTAATGTCCTAATCATATAAGGCACATTGTGCTGCTACTGAATTGGCTTTATCAGATTTTGTCAGAAAAATTAATGCGACTAAATAAAGGAGACATTTGTGACAAGATAGGGAAAATTAATCAATGAGGACAATTAGGGGGAACACAAGCAGTGTTCAGAAATCAGTCCATCAATAAGAGCAATACATCATTTTGAAGAGGACTGGCAGGTCTAAGTAAATTTCATTAGGTAAATAAAGGTATAATCTAGGTGAATAATTGACCAATGAGGAACATTAATGCAAGAAAACCATCATAATAAAACTGAGATAATGTAGGGATGGAGAGTCTAAATGCTGAGAAGAAATTGATATTGTTAACACAGGAGCACCAGTAGCAGATTTATGTGTTATAATAATCTACTTGAATAGAAAAGACATCATGCATTCATTTTAAAATCCTGTTGCATTTGTTAACTTCACCTTTGGATTTATATTAGTATTGTGACAAGACTGCTGTCAGCTGGTGCTTTTCTTATAATTAGCTAAGGCCTCCATATCTAATCTGTGACTCTGTGGCCATGCTCCAGCAGCATCTGCTGAACCTGTATTGCCACCCTCAGTGTGCCCTACTGCAAGTGAGCCTCAGATATAACCTCTTCCTAATCCTTCCTCCACCTCCCTACTTGCCTCTGCGTGTGAGCCATCATGGCAGAACTACAGAGAAAAAGGGGCTTATCACAAACGTTATTCATGTTGCCTGACATCATAGCGAGGCTGACTACACCATCAAAGGGTAAATCTTTCTCCTAGAGAATGATCTTAAAAGTAACAGGATTCAAATGGGCATGTGTAGTAACAGATGTGTTGCTATGCATTTGAAATTAATGCTCTGCATTAGTCGAAGGTGAATGAAAATTGAATCGATAATAACGACTACAGGAACTTGTCTTTTTGATACTGTTATGTTATTAAAGTAATTGTCTATACAATAGCTAATAATGACAACAACTATCTCAGTTTTTCGAACCAAGCATACAGAACTACAATTTAGTGAATTGATGACTTGGCCAATGGTCCAATATGAACTGTTGTTGTTGTTGTTGTTGTTGTAGTGACTTAGTGTTTTTGGTGTCAGGAATACCAGTGGCATAGTTTAGACATTTGGAAGGAGTTATCATGGGTGCAATAGGAACGATTATAAGTCATGGCAAATAAAATGTCCCCTCTAATTTTTGTCTGAAAGCACTGGACACCCTGCCAGGGTTCACTGCAGCTGGGAAGGAGTGGAGACCCGCTTCTGTACGGGTAAAACCTCTTATCCAAGAAGTTGCAGAGTTGTAAGGAGCAAATATATGGTACCACAAAATGAAGACAGGACACCTTAAACATAATACCAATGGCAGGTGTTGTCACCTTTTGACTTGAAATTGAGTTTCTAGAGGTAGGGCACATTTCTAAAGAAGCCCTGAGTTCATCATTTTGAGAGGGTGGAGCCAAGTACAACCGAAGACTGGAGAAGACATTTCTAAGCGACCAAATTGTTACAACTTACATGAACTGAAAACACACTGTGAAAGGCTTTAAGTTCAAAAGACAAAAACGAGGAGACACAAAAACTCAACAGAACAATGCCATGGTAGCGACCTGTCAATCACAAGATCCGCATCCCAAAGCAAACCCTGCATTATTGTCTATTTCACGCGAAATGACCATCATTAACTAAGTTAACATGATGCTGTACGGAAGAAGACTTGAAAATAGGAACATAAACTAAAAATGCTAATGTTTACTGAGTTAATAAATCTATTGAGAAGTAGGGTCATTGTCTAAGAGACTTTTTTCTATACAATCAGACTTTTTTTGCAACCAGAGGAGTCGCCCCCTGCTGGCTACTAGAAAAATGTAAATTTAAGGCACTTCAGCATTGGTTTCACGCTTCACAACCAAATGTTGCCGCCTAATACATAGATGACCTGATCCTCTTCAGCCTTTTACCCTGTGAAATTGCACAATTTCAAAACAATATTTCAAACCCATTACTTTATTACCAATATATTTTAACCAACCAATTTGATACTGAGATAATAACCTTATGCCAGCTTGATTGGGAAGCAGAATTGGACAGAATTGCACATTTTTACTATCAATAAATTAAAATCAATGTTTTATTTGTGATGAAAATGTACACTTCGTAATATTTACTTGTGAAGACCTTGAAGGATTAGGACGCACAAACACATATATCAGGCACTTCTCCAATTTCTCACAAGTAAATTATGTGCAGACTTATTTAAGGATAAAAATCCTACAGCGGCTCAGCAGTTGTACTTCTGGCAGGCGTATGAATTGCACTGGGTGTACTCCAACTATAAGTTCAACCTAGACATTCATAAAACTTGAACAGTATTCCCTAGAAAGGATTTCTAAGTAGGCTGGCAGACATTTTGTTGCTGGCAAGCAGAGTTGCACCTGTTTTGTGTCTTAGTGTTGGTTTATCCAAGCAAGAATGAACTGTGGGCTAAATCCATAGTAGAGAAAGAGAGAAAGAGAGAGAGGAAGAGGAAGAGGAAGAGAGATCTTGCTCCCTTTGCTCTGACAGCTACAGAGGCGTAAGAAAAGCCTTCCAGCTTACATGTGGCATGCCGCAAATATCACACAAATAGATGAGCTTGTAGTGTCTCCAACAGTGAGCCAGAGAAGGGGTCAACCATGCAATGATGATGAAAACCAATAATATACAACATGGTGAGACCAGAATAAGCTTGAAAGTGACATGTCTGAGGGTAGGAAATGGAGGATCAGAAGTCATTCATCCAAATTTTGCATCCAAAGTTAAAACCAGAAGGTCACTGTGGCCTTTTCATGTA
Organism: Ophiodon elongatus; assembly: GCA_016806645.1. Lineage (NCBI taxonomy): Eukaryota > Metazoa > Chordata > Actinopteri > Perciformes > Hexagrammidae > Ophiodon > Ophiodon elongatus. Next base: position 5,931,941 of record JACSYO010000415.1, on the reverse strand, counting down.
GCTAGCAATGAGACACTAGAAACCAACCAGTTCTGGTAGACTCTTCCTTCCAATGATGAATTATGGCAAAGGTTGTGGATTGGCCCTTGTTTATCTTTCCTCCCGTCTGTCTGTGTCCATCCATCTGTAATGAACGTTATTACTGATGCTGCCAATCAGATTTTAAATATCCTGGAATGACGTATGTCAATGCTTTTAATGCACAATACCTTACATGCTGCAGGTTGTTTCTTAAAATATGAACTTAATTATGTTTGCTCTGCCATGTTTTTAAATGTGTGTATGGATTTGTGGCTGAAAATAATGAGAAAAGAATTAAAAGCAAAGAAGGCTGAATTTTGTCATTTGTTAAATGCACTGTTTAGTGCTACAAAGTTGTTTACTTGTTCCTGATTGGCCGGAAGTGGGACTGCATCCTTTGTAGTGGGTGACATGTTTACCGTTGCCTCATTTCGAGAGGCTATTCCGACCAAACTATCACAATGGACAAAGTGACAGTTCCTGAAGGATTTACATGCAACCTTTTCATTCACTGTCACTGCTGTCACTTTTTAAATGTACTGCAGTTCCACCAATTAATGGTTCTGGGGTGGTGCTGTATGTTCCACAGAATACCGCTCATTATTTTGGAGCGGTTTGTTCAGTTACAGCAGAGTCACTGGTGGCTAGAGCTTAACAGATGAGGTCTCTCTCTCTGAGCAGCTGTTGCAGGTTATTGATGACCTCATTAGAATGCTGCCTGCGGCACGACGGCTGACTTTGAAGGACTTCCCATATGCAATGCCACAAACCGCCAACGAAGCCCATGCCTCTCGCTTCATGCCAAACAGCATCTCCTAACGGTCTTTTAGTCGGGGAAGTCAACGGCGATGCTGTGGAATTGTTGTGGGTGTCCCAAATCTTCTCTCACACCTGCAGGCTTTTTACTGCAAAGTATGACTTAAGTGGTTGGAGGAGTTCCAGTAAGAAGCTTTCCAGGGCCCTTTCCTGACCCACATGCATTTTGATTGCCTTCAGTTAACAAATCAACAATATCAACAAGTTGTAGTATTTCATCTAATTTAATCAACAAGACTTATACATTAATCATTATACCTTAAAATTCACTGCTGTAAAGGCACCCATAAATTGAATTAGTCCGTTATTCCTTGTCACCGAATAAAAAAGGGAATACACTGTCCCATTTATGCTACAGGTGCTGTCTCTTTATCTTTTATATCAGGGACACTAGCTTGCATTAACAAAGCCTCATTGAGCAATAATGCTCTGTAATTAAATATGACTTTACATTTGGCCTTACCCGTAAACACAGACATCACAGAGCCACAAAAATAAAACACAATGGAGGACATAAATTGTTATTTTCAGTCGCTACACATTAACATTTTTGTTGCTTTGTGTGGATATTAAAACCAGTCTAGCACAACAAAAGTCATCTGCCATAAATACTGAAAGCAGGACACGTTTTAATCATGCACTTTATGGCTACAGTGTGCGGCTTGGTTTGTTACTGCATATTAATAGTGTGGCATAAGGTGATGTTAGTTTACTGTCTGAATGAAGGGAAACCCTGACAAGATATACTACACTAGATCCAAAAGACTTGAAACCAACTCCGAATGAACATGTATCAGAATATAATTTAGAAGAAGAATCATAAATAAATAAAATAAATAAATCCAAAATAAATAAAATGTAAAATGCACTTGATACTAGGTTTTTGCAGTTGGCCCACATGATCTCGACACTGCCAAGCAGCACCCTTGGTCTTAGAGGTCCAAAGCAGCTGTTCTTTCACTTAACCACCACATATTGGGTTAAACAAAGCACCCAGCCATCACTTGCAATCCTGCTTGAGGTGCCAAGAGTGTATGCCAAGTCCCTCCAACTGTCACTTCCTTGTTTAATATTAATGAGCATTTTACGTTACACAAATCCATGCCACTACCGCTCAAAATGTCAAATACTTTTAAACAGCAGTTTTGTTTCCTTGGTTATAAGAGCTTTGTTTTTTTTCTTCGACATTCTACTGCAGAACGATAGCGGGAAGAACATGACATGACGGTTTTGGACTCTGCAGGCTGCTCAAATTGGCCTTCACAGCCCATAAACTTTCCCCCAGCCAGCCAGACACCCTCGAGCACCTTCCCTGTGGACAGGCCATATAATGTCCTCTTATAGAGAGAGAAAAGCGACTCCCTGGCTTCCATCACTAAAGATTTTTCATGTTTTACCAAGGAGAAAAACAATAGCGAAACACATACTTTCATTTAGTTTCTGGTATAATTACTTCCTCTCTGCCATAGTAATGCTAAATTGACCTCATGCTCTTGTAGTAAACGAAAGCCTCCATTAAAGGTATCATACTGATCAAGTCATTATAGTGAATATGCCGAGCCAGGGTAGCTGCTGTTAGCCAATTCTGAAAATGTACTTTAAGCCGATAACTGACAGCGCTGTGCACAGAAGCCAGCACAAACCCATTCACCTATAATGGTTAAAGCTAAGTCAAACCATAAATGGTGAACATTGCCTTTGTACAATCTTGATGTTTTTTTCTCATAACAACTCTCACATGTTAGAGCAGTTTACATGCTGGATGTATTGGCAGCATCCCAAGCTGAGGGATGGAAATGTAGGGATTGAGTTTGATAGAGAATAGCAAATCATCTGCTGGTGAACTTCATCCCCCTCTGGAACCGAATGAAGTCTGGTTCTGAGCCAACATCAAACAGCCTTGCTGTAGGCTGCACACATCCTTGGGATAAAACACTGACAGTATCTCCTCAGGTAGAAGCTTGGAAAGAGGTTTGGAGTTTGTCTTTGATGATGAGAGAGACCTACCAAAACCAAACCTTAAAAAAACATACTCTGTGGCCATAATTTTATGTAAACCTAGCCAGAACCACTTAGGCAGGTCCACCTGTCTGTGGCAATAATGCAAAACTGTTGGCTAATCAGAAATTCTTACATGCATGGACTGAATAAGATGCTAGAAGTTTTCCAAGGAATCTTGGTATATGGTTACGGGATAACATTGAGCATTTTCTCATGTAATTTCAGTGAAACATACACAGCGTTAGCATTTCATCCAGCTCTTCTCAAAGGCTCTCTGTTGGTTTGTGATCCATTGTTTTGTCTGGTATGTTTAGTCTTCTTGTTGCAGAAAACACAACAATTTCTGAATGTGTCGAGACACACAATCTTGATGCAAATCATTTGAAAGCTGCACCATTTAAGAAATCTTGTTATTTTGGTGACGGCTGAGCAAAACTGAAAACAATGAGTGTTATGAGTTATGAAGGCTTTTGGAGTCTTACTTTACTGAAGCCATCTGGAGACAGACAGTATTTATTTGGTTGAATAACTTATTACTCTTTTGTATAATCATTTTTATTAAAATATTAATACAATAATTAATTGATTATGTTTATGCTCAGTTTTACCGAACATTAAGCACTGAAAAGGGAATTTAATGTATTATAACATCTACATGACAATAGATGAAATATCCATTTGCAAAGGTAATTTAATGATACATATAGTAAGCAAGAAGAGCATTGAAATCATATTTTATTTGTAATGATGGAATGAAACAATCAATACAGCACCACAACTATTGCTACCATCAGATGGAGTTATATTGCCCACATCACATACTTGCTCATCAGCATGTTGCAGTAGAAAGCCAATGCCGGATTTTTCCATTCCTCCATCACACTGTCCAGCTTAATAGCTTCAGCAACGTTTTCTGATTTAACCTAGCCACGTTAAGGTTCAGTGAGCTGTTTGTTAATGAGATGCCCTTTACACATTACGGTTGTACCGGGATATGCTTTGTGTACTTGTGGCCTGCCTGTCAGCTTGAATGAGTCTTATCATTCCCTGACACCTCCTTTGAACAAGGTGTTTTTGCCCTCAGTACTGCAACTGACTGCATGTGTTTTGTCTGCTGCATAATTATTGGGAAGGTCTCAGATGCTGGCACAAACCATTGTGTATTTAAACATGTAATTATTGCTTCATGTGCATTCTAACTTTTAGCTTAATAATGAGTGTAAGCACAGTTTGCTTTGGCTTCATTGACATGTGACATGCTCTCGAGAGGACCGAGCGATTTACGTAAATGAAGTGTTGTGCCCCTGAGTGCATAAAGCAATGTTAAAGTGCAAAAGCACAGTACCTTCTTGACAAACACTACTTCACATTAAATGTTCAAGGGTGTTATTTTATGTACACTGGAGAAAATTGCCTTTCATATAGTTCTATATTTATATTCATGAAAAGCCTCTATTCCAGTCATTACCAGGGTCAAAGACAGAGAACAGAAAGAGCAAGTCACGAAGGCATTTCATGGGCAATGTCTCTATCAGGCTATTTCACCTGAAGTCAAATGGATAATTCAACATGATGGTGTGTGGATAGAGCTCTGATACTGGTGGTGTCGGTGATTTACAATAAAAGAGACAGGATCTGGAATAAACAATGTTTTTCTCTCATTCAGACATTCCGCCATATGGTGCCTCCCTGTACAAACACGATACATGTAGCCTAATGCCAAGCTCATTATGGAAGGTAGAATATGCATGAGTATTCCCTCTGTGGTACTACTTCATTACAGCATTATGGTGTGCTGTAATTACACACTCGTTAATTGTTTATCATTTTTAACGTTATTGAGATGGGCAGTGCTATCGACCTTCTGATCGTCTTCTAATCCAGCTTCTTTGGCACACTGCCCACATATGAAAGTGAAAATGTATCGGAGTCAATACAATCTTGACGTTTGACTTGCATCACTTGCACGTGATCGATAATTGTCAGCGACACTTTTCCTTGCTGAGGAGCTGGAGATGTGCAGCTTGTCGCCTTCATCTTACCGCTCACTGTGGTTCTTTTTTATTCCGTTACTCCCGTGCAAAAATTTGAAATCATCCACTGACACAAAAGTGTTTTTTATATGATATACGTTGTCAGTGCCACTCTGCCATTCCTTCTCTCCATATGCGAGAGAGAGGGAACGAAGACCAGTGTTGGAGAGGTGCTGACAACGGTGAAAGCACAAGTATAAAGGAAAATATTCACACTCGAAGCAACAATGCAAAAAAGATTGAATAATTTACTAAATAATTTAAATAAATGGTAAATTATTTAATAATGTTTGCATCGTGGCGACGAGTGTGCGAATATTTCCTTTACAAATGACTCCGCCACTACCAATCAAATCTACTGTATAGAGAACTAATTGCAGAATCTGAAAACACACTATTTATGAAAAATGCTGACCACACATTCTATCATAAGTGGAGTTTGATTACATAAAAATATCAAAGGATTCGAACTTTAACTTTCCATGCCCTGGTTTGCGATAACCTCTTGTCTCCCGTTCAAAGGTGATATCTGTCTTCATTTTTTCCAAAACTATTTTTATTCCGCTGCATCCTTTACAGCTACATATCCTGCACTTCCTGGAGGGAATTTTTCTGGGATGATGACATTGCCTCTAATAAGATTCAGTGCACACTGGCTCTCCTATCAAGGCAATCCTCCGGTGCAGCTTCAGGTAAGATGGGTCTCTCACCCAGTGGGACCACTGAGATGGGCATGGCATGGGTCGGGCATTCATTCACCCCCAAATGGGTTGATGATACTCAGCCATTGAGCGAAGGCACATCGCCCTGGAGTGTCAAGCAGAACATCACCCACTGACGGCCCTGTCAAGGTCATCAAAAAGAGCACTGGTCTGGACATGTGCCATCAGAGTGAGAAAAAACACCACGAGTGTGCATGAGCAACAGACCGAAGCAGTCTCCATAATGTCAAAGTCGATGGAGGTCAGCTTTAGGTTGTGTTTTCTCCATGCAGCCCTTCTCCTACCGTGCATTGGTAAAGTCCAGTGAAATATTTGAGGATACATCCGAGGACATGATGTTGAGAACTGTAAAGCTACTGCAAAGTCCTTATGCCATTTATTGCCTCTGCTATTCACAACATGAATAACACCGTGTAAAACCACTCTAGATAAATAGTTTATCGTTCTACATTAGGCCCATTAGTCCCATTAACATTAAATCAAACGTAGACTTTCCATCATGAAAAAAGGAAAATGTCCTCTTTCTTAAAAGCCACTCTAACATAATTTAGCACCACCACATGTATCTCCCTTTGAATGGAATAATATTTTTTATTAAAATCCATTTAGTAACTGTGTAGTTTATTTTCAAAAAGGCTCATTTCTTAAAATAGTCGATACTCGTTGACCTACTTCCAGAGATTATCTACATTATTGCATCACTAGTCCATCTCTTGAACATATAGCTAATCTTTAAAGCATGCGCACAAAGTAGCTCGTAGTGTTGTATCAGTCTTCCATATTCTGTTTTATGTTCCCTGAGTCTCCCATAGATCTTGGGCTCTCTTTATCTACTGTTGCTTCACTCATCATAAGCTCTCCCTTTTATTTCTATCTCATGTAATTCTGCATTCCTGCATTGTCTTTTCTGACTCATATCTTATTACCTCTCTCTTCACTTTGCCATTAACCCTTTGTTCTTCTCCCCTCGGTGTCTGTATAGCTCTCAAATCTTTGTGGGTATTATCTTCAAATCATTCCCTCATTCTCCTTGCCTTTTTCCTATTCTCACCCCATCTTTTTTTTCATTTCGGCCCTCTGCTCCTGCTTCCTCCACCGCTCATGTCCTTTCACATCTCTCTCTCTTCAACTGGCTGCCTCTCTCATCCTCCCACAGCCTCCCTCTTTCTCTTTTACATACTCCTGATGCGCCCCTGCTGACCCCGGTCTGTCCGAAGGGATTAATTGATAGTGAGAGATAATAAATCTCCCCATTAGGCGCAAGGCCCCTGCCCATCGCTCATTATGCGCCTGCTGCTCCTTAACGCCATGGCCTGGGGTTCCCCCTGCTTTTTTAACAGTAACGTCTGCCATCCTAACATCAGCAAGGTTAATCTCTACCTATTGCAGTCGATTGGCTACCTGAAAGCACGTATTCACCCATGCATGAACACCATTTGAAGCACACATGTTTATTCCTCTCACCCTTTCTAGTTTTGCAATACTCTGTGTTTTACTTTATATACCCAGCCTGATGCTACACGCTCTCCATCACATGTACTCACTTTATGAAAAAATACAATGAATAAAGTGAGTACAAGTGATGGACAATGAGTGGGATTCTTTGTTTTCTTTAAAGGAAATAATAATTTGAAAATGAAATCTGCAACTTGCAAATGAGTTAATTTCAGTAAAATATATTTTCATATCTGAATAGCAGCAAAGTACACTTAGAAATAAGGATAAGCCATAATCATTAACAGATTTTCCATTTGTTTTAATTATTTTTCAATACATTTGCTTTCTGTAATTATTCATTGTACTTTGGATGTTCATTAGCCATGCCTTCTTCCGTCTTACATGGTACTGGTGATCCACATTGGTGTCATTTAATATATCATCTAATATACAGTATTATATTCATCCTGCCGCTAATGTGGAAAAGTCGGCATAACAAATATTGGGTTTTAAAATTGAGTTGGAATCAATATTTTACTTAATGTCAAATTTCTAAATCGTAATACTGAAGTAGGTCTAAGCCTAGTCTTGACATGTCTTGAGCATGGTAACACAACACCAATCAATCAGTAGCTTAACAGGATATATAGTTTGTATTTTTTATTTAAAACTTCATATAACCCATACAGCAAACTGTACAATTGAATTATTCACAATGCGTTAAAAAGAAAATAATTCATTAGCTTTTCTTTAATATTTTGTTGAATTTCCCCATGTTTTACTCAGATGTCAGTTATTCTAATGTACTCTTAACACATACAGTTACTAGGAAAACAAATTATCTTTTTTTCCCTTTTTTTTTTACAAAACCTTACAAAAACTATATTCATAGAAATTCTGCATGTCCACAAAGAAAACCCTGGTTGGCACCAACATATTTATCATATTGTTTGAGAGGTTTTCCGCCAAATGATGGAAGCTGTGCAACTCAAAAGAAAGGTATACATAAAAAGGCATACCGTTGTGACTGCTGGAAAATCAAAACTCATATCACACACTGCTAATGGAACACAGGTTATGTAGCTTACATTTTGCATTACTTTTCTCCCACGTTTCATACAATTTTGTGTAAAATGACATTATTATTCACATAAATTTGTAAAAAAAGATGTTTACGTATATTCAGCAACCAAACTGACTGAATCAGCCAAATCAGAAAACCCTGTCGTAATTCCAACTAATTTGGATTATGATGATATTTTCAATTATTTTCACATATTACAGAGGTGAAATACAAGAGGCTTTGAGTCACCTGCATGGGAAGCTACAGTACACATGAGGGTAACAGTAATATTGTAAAACCACGCATCAGCTATGGCCGTACTTTAGATCACGTCCTGATTGGGATTTCAAGAGCAGTAAAGGTCCAGTTACACAAGATAAACCCTATTATCCCTATTTTAAGAGAGTGACCCCTAAATTCTTGGAGAAGCTCTAGTTCCATTTCATATTCACCATAAAGAAATATATTAGCCATCATAAAAGAAGATTTACATACACTTTCCCATCTGGATGATAGTAATCCGATATACCATAATATAATGCATTTCTATTAAATAAATAAACAAGGTTTGGGGCTGTGGAACTGGGGTAATGTAAGGAAGTAGGTTAAAGAGACCTCTCTAATGAAATAAATAGCATCTATAACATATTTGACTGTGAACAGAATTCATTTATAACAGTATAAATTTAGCAAAATACATTTTCTCCTGCTGATCTTATCTACATACTCTACGTTGCAGAAGGGAATCCATAGACAATTATACAGTGAATCTCTACCAAACCAATGCTAAGTAATACAGATTGGAGTTTTCTTGAATCAAAGATTTTTAAGTTTTTTTTTGTTTTTGTCTTGACTTATTGACTTCATAAACCTCACAGAGGTTTGCTGTTAGTTGGGCTCCCAGGTGATAGCAGCTCATAGACTCCTCAAATCTTCCTACGGCATGACATTTGCTGAAGATAAACACTTATTCAATAGGTATTAAAGTCAACATGACCACACGAAATCATCATCTGTCTTTTATCTATTCACCACATTATCTCTCAGCATGTTCACACACTACATGTATGGATTGACTCTGTCCACACCAGGTAGTTAAATAGGAAAAGCTTGTGACTTTCAAGTCTGAGATAACCTTCAAACCAAACCATTGCTAAGTTTTCATAAACACCTGTAATGCAAAACAATCAGTTTCCTGCCAAAAAGCCTCTAGATCACACTTGAAAAAAAGAAGTAACTAGTCAAAAATGTGTTAAGAAGTACTTTGGACATTCAATGGTCCTGTAGCCACAAAAGTCCAGCACGAAGTTTGATGGATATGTCACAATTGAATGCACTCAAAAATGCACTTTAGTTTTAAGGTCACAGTCTCTTAGCCGTTATCTGTGACTTACAATTATGTATTAAACAAAGATATGAACAGAAATACCTGATCCAATGCCTTCCAACCCAGTCTGTACATATGCATATACAAAAGCATATATACACATAAGTACAGACATACTACCATTTCATCAGAGTTGAGCACAAACTTTTGAAATTGGTCCATATACTCAATATTTCTGTCATTATCCATTTAGACGTGTTATGTTTTAAGTTTTAAGTTTTTTTTTCTTATGCTTTTCATGCAATGATTGTTTTACATTATAGTGTTGATAACAATACTTTAAGGTGACGTGGTTTGCAAAACCAGCTAATACATTACAGTGCCATGACTGTGCCAATTACAATTTGCTTTGAATACATATTACCCTGCATGGTTGGAAAAACTGTTCTAGCAAGATCCCCTAATAGTCCCTTTTAAACCACTCTAATTTACTTTGTATTGAACGCAAGATTAGTGCTTTCTAAAAAGCAGAGTGAGCAAGATTTGGCCCAAATTGTACTGTATCTAATTCTGTTGAATGGCCAGATCTATGGCAATCAATTTTGTGAACTGATTAAAGTTAAATAACGTAAAAAAATCATTTTGACATAAAATGTTCTTCTGCTCAAATCAATCTCTGCATCAATGATTAATTGCTTATGTGTAACAATATAGTTAATTTCACATGACAAATTCAACAAACATTTATTTACTTCTGAACAGTTCTGTCTCTCTATGGGTTTCCACCAACAATAGGACTGCACATACTGAGTGAGTATTCTTTCAGGTTATCATATGTGTACCTGTGAACCATGCTTTCAAAAGATCCTGTCTCATAACCTGCCACTAAGGACTCAAAGATAAACACTAGAGCCTCAACAACATGTCTGAGGTAACATTATTTTCTGCCATCAGAGGCCATTCAGGAGTTTGTGTAAATTAACAGGATGAAGGTGAGAACTTGATATCATAATTTTAATGTATGGCAAAACTGATCTCTAATGAAAACAACTCTTTATCGTCCTCCATGAATATCTGTCATTTATTGCCATTCTCAACAAAGCCTTTCATCTTGCTTCAGTCCATATTTCCCAATAAAACTATCAAGTCTTTTCACTGATAGAGGACAATGTGTATTTTCTTGTGTTTTTGTGTTGCGCACGTAAACATCAGACTTGAAACTGATTTTTTGTGTGTACTGTTTTCCTAGAACCTCCCCCAAATATTACTTGTACCTCTTGTGGTTTGGAATACAGTGGTGAATGTTGTCATACCTGTGTGGCTGATGCTGCCATTTTGAGTTGCCCATGTTTTGTTAGTGTCCCCATGTCACTGTGGTTAATAGTGAATCTGGTGATCCCGTCTATGCCATTGTCTCTAGTCTCCAGCATCCCCCCTGACAAGTTGCTCAGGAGGTTCTTGCCCTGGGGGGAACACATTGTCACGGGAACACGGGAGTCATCCCAGTGCTGCAGCTCATGTTGTCCTTTCCCGGGAGTCGTCGGTCGTTGTAGGCGTGCATGTTGATCACTGCATCCGTCTTCACCATGACTGGAGGCTGAGGCTTGTGTTTCACCCGCCTCTCGCAGGTGAACGACAGTCTGATCTCGTCCACCATGGCATTGCACAAAGACCTCTGGGCGAAAAGGGAGGATGCGGGGAGGGGAGACAGAAGGAGAAGAGGGGAAAGGGACGGGGGAGGGTAAATGCCTTAGCTTTAAATTCTTCTGACAGCAGAGTGTCGACAGTCTAAAGAGCACAACATGCATTAGAACGTAACGTTCATGTTGTGTCAGTGATCGTGTGTGTGTGTGTGTGTGTGGGGGTGTGGGTGTGAGCTTCCATAGCTATCAGCAATGTCAAATCGCACCACCACCACCACCACCAGCCTGCACAAGGTTCATTATTGCTGCTGTGTTAGAAAGAGTGAACAAGTATGGTGCATGAGCATGCATCCAACTACGCACTCAAATTAGTGATTTACAACAGTAAAGGGTTTCATGTTATTCAACTCCAATGACTAATAATGGATTCATTCTCTATGCTCCAATTTGCAATTATGCCTGTTAAAATAAGTAAATGTTGTGGTGTTATGGCCCAAGTACTCCTAGGGATTAGCCAAAGGCATGCAAATCCTTTTATAACGTGTTTGAACTGAAAGCCAGAGCACGGCGTTGGTTTAGAGGCGATGTGGAAGTATTACAAAATAGGCTTGTTTAGCAACTTCTTTGCTAAAATCGAGGGTGTATTAAACTGAAATGCTAGTGGAGTGTAATTGAATTAATGTTGGACTAATTTTCCAAACCACAGAGTAAAGATCGCATAAAGAAAATAAAACATTAGGCATGTGATTTATATACCTGCTCACGTTCTGCAGTCTTCCTCAGCTTGTAGATGAATTCAGCAATCGCCACAAAAACAGACAGCACGAGACCAGATGCCAGCACAATGAATATACCACCCAGGTTCTGGATACCCATGGGGCCTGTCTCGTGACGCTCTTCATCCAAGCAGCTGCTCCCACTCCACCACTTCTCCTTCAGCATGTGCAGACGCCCATCCTCCAAGATGCTCAGGATTGCTATGGTGATTTTGTCCCTGTATGGAGAGCCTGGAAGCAACATAAGGCCTGTTTTACTTTGGAAGATATGCCAGCTGGATTCTGTGCTAATAAGGTTCATAAACACGTTGTGGCATACTGTCGAACTGGTAGCTAAAATAAAAAAAATCTTATACTGCTGCGTTGTCTAAAAAGCAACCCCTCACCGTCATCGTTTAAAAGGCTACATATAAAAGATCAAAGAGGTTGATTTTTTTTTTTATTAGTTAGTAGGTAGTCTCAAATGTATTCACAGGTCTTACCAATGGGAGTGCCGATGCCATAGCCTTTGCTGTCGATGATCCCTCCCACCTGTGTCAGGTTACAGTTGCTCCTGGTAATGTAATCGATAGTTGTGGACTCCATAATGAGGGCATAGTCTGACTTCAGCACCCTCTGGATCCCATCCTCAATAGACTTCACCAGTGATGTGCTCGGCTTGCTGCTCATAAAGGCCCACATCTTCTCAAAAGTAGAAACCTTAGATTTCTGTAAGGGACAGAAAGAGCCAGTTAAAGAAAACATGTGCCTTTGAACCTAATTCAAGCAATCTCCCTGGCTGCAAGTGAGGAAAAAGTGGTCGATATATTATATACAATGCTCTCACCACTTACAAAAAAGTTTGAGCTTGAACAGAATTACTTTGAAACATTATAGCCAAAGGTGTTACAGCTGAAAATACTGCTCACCATGAAATCTCACTGGTACCTCTGTAGCCCTGATGAATGACTAAATAACTTGTGGGTATTTTTTTTAATGTTTGAATAAAAAAGGTGGCACATATAGTATTTGTTCACTTGCGGTATTGAAGATTACAGATTTTAGCCAGTGATAAAATAGATTTACATGATTACATCCTGCTGATCTCCATTGTCTCGGTATTAAAGGACAGTAAATGGAAGGTTTGTGCACATCTATTCTCATAAGTGCTACTGAAGCAGCAATAATAGAATGCCTCTCCATTAGTCTTGCATCAGGCTATGTGGTATTTCATGCAATTTTGTGTGAGGTCACATTTATGCCATGTCTAATCCTAGATAATTACTGTCTAAAGACTATAAGCCATTTCAAATTGTGAAAGATGCTGTTATAAGAAGCCCTCCATTATGCGTAACTATGGTAGAAGCACAGTCCTGCTTGCTTAAAACTAAGGTATGATAGTCTGATATTAAAACTTAAAAGTACCAATTAGGATGTATAGCGAATGTTGCCAAGTTGGCATCTTTGTCACTAGAGATAAGTAAAGGAGGTGAGAAAGGAAGATGGACCATATGGCACATTACAGCAATGTGTAATTAAAAAATTCTACTCTTCAAGACTTGGTTTAGTTCTTTTTTTTTTTGTAACAAAGCATGTATTTAATTAATAATGTGTATTTCCTAATCATTTAACCACCATCATAATAACCACTTTAAATTAATAATAATAAGTTGAAAGTATAACATTTAGAATGTTTTAAGCTTTTACACTGACTTTAAGATTGTTGAAATACATTTGAAATAGATTTTTCTAAAAAGGCAACCAATTAGTTGTTACATCTTATTCTCTCTTTTGTAATTTTACTACTGCTCCTTGCTGGTAAAAGTATTTTTTTTTTCTCCAGTAGAAAACAGTTTCTTGACTTCGTCTTTTGGGGCCATGATGCATATTTGGAGGTGTATAACTAAAGTATAGTGTTTTTTTTTTTAACTTGCAGAATTGAGAGCAAAAAACATAGACGGTTAAGTATATCACCGAAACATGAGTTAAGGACAAAATCCATCCAGTTACATCCATCTGCAAAGCCTTCATCTGCTTCACGGTCTCCTCAGTATTCATCATGCTTCTCTGCCTCATTGAATTGACTTCATTAGGCCTTTCTGGAAGTGCAAGGGGGAGCAGAGGGCACTTGAGCCATGCAACGCTGATGAGGTAATTAAACACCTGTTTCTCCTATTTGTGACGCTACAATCACAACGTTGATTTATCGAAGAACACAAAATTATCCTAAACTTTCTTTCACATGGCTATTCGGAGGAACAGGAGGTTGATTTCTTTTTAAAGTGTCAACGAGTTGAGTTGGATCCAGGTGCACTAATCGTCATTGCATGACATTTCGTATTCATGGCATGCAATGCAAAAAGTAAGTTATCTTACAGTATTGTGATTAGTGTGGCTGCAACTCCGAGACACTGATCATGTTTGAATCTATATGGTATCAGCGATAACCCTGAGCCCAATAACACTATCAAAGATGGGGGATTCAGAACACACACGATTCTGCAGATTCAACAATGAGGCATGTCGTGTTCATGAGTTCCACTACAAATTTGTGGGGGGGCATTAAAACTAGGACAGATAGATGCCCTGGAAGAATTTTCAGCTTTCCTGCTATTGAATTTCATAAACTTATGGACTGCCTTCAATTGAAATGTGCAGTGTTTTCATTTCTTACTCAGAGAAACTGTAACTCTGGAACATGTGTTATTCAGCACCACAGAAGCAGAAGCATCTAAAGCAAAGCTCAAAATAATAAAATAAATTCAAAGACCCTGCAGGCACGCTGAAACTTTGGAATAAAAAAATCATTATGGAGGAACACATCAAACAGTGTAAAAAAGTGGAGAAGCTGAAGAATTTGCCTTTGCTGTGGGAATTAAGATCTAACTGTGTGTGTGTGTGTGGGGGGAATATATGTATATATATGTATGTGTGTATATATATATATATATATATATATATATATATATATATATATATACATACCCACGCACACACACACACACACACTAATAACTCAAGAAAAAACCTCTTGCCTAATATCACATACATTTTACATCATTATTATTACTGTACATGTTTGCACTAGGCATGCTTCTGCTACACTGACTGTTTTTACACTTGACATATTGTATCTTATATCTCCGTAGTACCTTCAGTAATGTATCAAACTTGTATTTTTTTTAAATTACAAACTTCATAATGATAAAGTAGATTGAACCAATCATTTACTCTTTACTGTGCGTACTATACCTTGAAGAAAGTCATGGTTGCGCCATCTTTGACCACACCATACTCAATCTTGGTCTGCTTAGCGATGTCATCGGCTGAGTCCACAGGCGAGTCCATTCTCTCCACAGTGAGAAAAGCTGCTAAATTAGCTGTGTAGGATGATATGATGATGAGTGTGAAGAACCACCAGATCCCACCGATGATCCTGGTCGACAGGGCTTTGGGCATCAGTTCTGAGCCTGTACGCAACACAAAGTGAGAGACTATTAAGCAATTATCTAGATAGAATTGTACCTGTCAACACTGTAACCAAATGAAACAAATGCAGAAACATGATGGCCTGCGTTTTTGTTAATTAGCCTGCAAATGTTTTTGGCAGTGCCACTGAAAATAAAGCCAGTTTGGCAGTTTAGCCAAAATCTAAGCTCACAATTCAGAATGGGTAGATCAGACCAATAAGCTGTGTGTTTCTCAGGCTTCTACATTCGGTTCAATAGGCTGTCTGAGCAATAACTAACTCACTCACTATGTACTCAATCACACTTGCAGATGACTATTATTTTATCACAAATCAAAACCCACCTTTCCAGAAGTGCTTTTAATTTATGACTATTGTATGTTCCATGTTTTTAATGTATAGCTCTTTTATGATGATGATTTTTGCAAAGTGATTAATGATTTTTGTAAATGATTTTTGTAAAGTGCCTTTGAGAATTTTGAAAAGTGCTATATATATATATAAAATGTATTATTATTATTATATTGTTAACTTACATCAGTAACAAAGTGTATTTATAGAAAATATAATGTGTATCAAAAACGTTATAGTATAAAATCGATCCCTACACCTTTTTTCATTATTTCTAGTGTGTTTTTTTTTGTCAAGTATTTGCTGCATAATCGTCGCTAAAACATGGATCTAAAACTGATTAATACCATTTGCAATTGATCCTAGTCTAGGACTGAATCTTTTATCTGAAATGAGTTTTGATGAACCAGTTGACATGTCATATGTAATTCACACTCCTACTGTTTTCATTTCATTTCTTTATGTCATTTAGAGCTCATCATGTTTACCAGATGTACACACTCATATATTTTGCAGTCAAATCATTACAGTCTGTATAAAAAAACAGAAAAATCAAAATCATATACTACATAGCCAGACTGAAAGTACACTCCAGCATCAACTTTGACTTTGAGTGGTCCTCTACTAAGTAATACTATGATTATAATGGCTCACTGACTGGTGTTAAAGTTACTTTATATCTCATATCTGACAACCTTTAAAATACCCTTGTGCTTTGTGCACTCTTACTTTACTGAGAAGATTTATGAGGGCAATTCTAAAGAGTAACAAGCCCACAGAATGGTGGCAGAGTGGTCAGCTCTTTAACCTCTTCTACCAAATTTGATTGGATTTGTCCTTTGTGGTTTGACAAAGACTACATGGTTACAAACAAGGGAAGACAGTAGAATCCCTTAATTCACTATGACTTCACAGAGTGGAGATCCAGTTGCATTCTCTTGTTGCACTAAAAATGAAGTGAAGCAACGGGTAACTCAATTGAATTCCACACTATAAAATGCTGTTGTCAGCAGGGAACAGTATATGGCCCTGGATCAGAGAACTAATAAATACAAAAAGCAGATCAATCATATGGTGCCAGGGAAATGAAACGGTGTCAATATGCCATACATTTCCTTGAGGAAGGACTCATATCTTGTAAGCCAAGGTAATATAAATGTTTGTTCAGAGAAGACGATACTTATTCTATTTCAGTAACCAAAACATCACATCAATCTCACTGACTGTTGCACTATTCATTCAGATACATGTTATAAATAGCTGCTTAAGATTATACATACTATTACACAACACTGAGGGTCAAGTAACGTTGTGGACTATGTGTTGTGGAAAAATAGACATCTTTAATTTTGAGACGAGGCTCAGGAATATAATTGGAATTGAAAATAATCCTTATTATGCCATAATAGTAGAATTAAGAGTGCTTTGCAAAGCCACTGATGAGGATGCAGGAACATGTTCAAGAAAATGTTCGATGAACAGTGACCTGCAAAAGGAGCTTTAAATCCGTAAACCGTAACACTTTACTGTCTCTTAGAGTGCTGCAGGGATGACGCATTTTTGTAGGCCGACCCTAGAAGTTAGCATCGCACTGGTTCCCTAAACAAAAAGTCGATGGTATTTTTTCAATGGATTTGGGGATTTTGGATTATTGCAGAAAATAAGCTCTGTGGCAAACACAAGTTCATGATACTTAAAAGTTCTGTTCAGTGAGACAATCCTTCACCTCGACGGCCCTAAAACGAGCTATACCACGGTCGCATGAGGGCGAGTATACACAATAAGTAAAATAAGCTGTAAAGGTGGACATGTGTACGTGATGACGCATATTAGTTTAGCCACTTGTTAACAACTACCTTTTTTAAGACACCTAAAAGCTTTAAATTTCCTAAATATATTATTTAGGTATTTTATATCGTATAAGAAAACATTTTAATATTTTAAGCTTATGTTAACCCAACCGAAGAGATTTTAGGTATCTAACCACAAATTGACTTTGAGACGAGGAAACCAGAGTCATTTTGGGTTTTAGAACTCTGAAGCACTCAATAGAGAAAGACAGTATTTATGCTACGCTAATAACGTTGCTCCATACGTAACATTAACTGACAGTTATGGGAATGGTTGATCTTCTCATCTAACTCTCAAAGTGAAGTGAATAAAAGTATTTCCTAAGTATATGTACTTACATTAAAAGACATAAGATAGCATTCAACATTTTTAGACATGGATGACAAGCTTTGAAGTAGTAAATGTTAGCTATAAGCTAGTACAGCCTGTAGCAAACATTAGCTCACCACAAAATTAAACATCCAGCAGTAACAAACAACCTTTGTGCCTTTTGTTAACGCTCACTTGTTAGTTTACTCAGGAGCAAAAAATACAAGTGAGAAATAAAATATGAGGTGTCCTAACTTTAACTTTTACTCACAGTAAAGGTTGTGCAAAACCTCCATTCTATCTTGTTTGCCATGATTTATAAAGTCTTAATTCCCCAGGAAATGGTTCAAAAGTGCTTTTACAAAAACAAAACAAATCTTAACTCAAGGCCTATTTACTAGCATCAAAAGGCTTTAGAGAGCTTACTTGTTGGTTATATTAAAAAGTAGACTTGAATTTTGAAATTATTTTAGTTGAGGTCGGAAGAAAACTGTGCTGTTTCATTTTTAACTCCTTTTAGATTTGTTGTATCATCCAGCCTTATGATTTATATATCAAGGTGAACATGGAGTTGTGAGGCTTGTGTTTCCAGTCTGTTTCAACAGTTTCTCTGCAATGCATAAATATTCCTAATTAACCAGCACTCAAGGAAACTATCAGTGGTTTTAAACTTAATGTTGACAGAGGTTGAATTCCAGTATTCCATTAATTTCTTGTTTGTGAGTTCTTTCTTGCAGCATCTGTGAATACTATACACAAAAGCTGAGTTAATGTATAATGGATACACTATATCTATAGCCCGTACTGATATTTCAGCATACTTTTCTTAAGACGACATCAAGAAGAAGTCCATCTCACACTGCTATTCTCATTTTAAATAAATGAACAGGATGTTTTGTCTCTAATGATGCCTTTTGAATTTTCAGTCTGGGGAAAAAAAGCTGGTCTCTGTGGATTCAGTAGTGCATAATGCTAAACATGATGTCCCGGTTGTCTTTAGTGTTTCTGCCCACTAGCAATACCTCACTTTAACATTAGAAAACGAGGCTTTCCCATGAGAATGATTACCTGCACTTAGCATTCGCTCTGTGGAGTCACTGCACAATAACTCCCTTTCAAAGCTTGAGGCTTTTACTTGTTAATTGCTTTTAAATAATAACACTTGTGAATGGAAATGTTTATTCCATTGCAAGTAAATCTTGTTCTGAATCTCAAGAAGGGGCAAAGTCACAACTGCAGTTTCTTAAACACAGACAAAATGTCAGTGCATATTAGTCCTTGCAAAAATAACCAAATAAATAGGACAATATTTTAGGCTTTTACAATGAATCTTGGTAATATTTAAAGTATAAATATATTTTAGAAAATCAAAGAATAATGTCAGTGAGAATGAGAGACTTGGGAATAAGTCAACTCATAAATCAAACATACTTTCTAAAATTATTTCACGCAGAAAAAACAATTTACAGGAAATGATCAGACATATGTTTGTTGTGAGCAGCAGCCCACTGAGACCCCCAAGAAGGCATTTGAAGTACACAAAGTGTTTGGTTTTGCACCTCCTCATATTTTGCGTTCTTTGTCTTGTCTATGACACCTCCCTCCCACAGACAAGCTGGTAGAATTTTTTTATTTGTGCATCTCCTCAAACGCGTCCATTTGCATTTTAAACATGTCAAGGAAATGGCTTCCGTCTCAGCTGCTGTCACTGTGTTTGGCAGACAAGTAGAGGATGTCTGTTAATGTGACACAGAAAAAAATATACCTCGCTGCAGATACCACCATGCAGCATGTGTTACGAGGTGCTGCAGCACAAATGGAAGTCACGGAAAGCCAGAATCAGTCCGTCAATTTCAACTTAGATAATTTATATGTTTCCAAATCATTGTCAAGATCATTTTGACAATACTCATGTAGAAACTAAATAGAAAAACGTACCCATCATATATCAACTCATCATGCAGATAGAACTGCTCGAAAGCACACATGAGCTTGACATTAACTTACAATGAATAAAACAATGAATAAAAATGTATTAGCAGGAGCAGTTTCAGTTAACGAATGTAAATATGAGGTATTGACAGACAACATTGTGAGCCATGATAAAAAATATAATAGGGAATTCTACCCAGTTTAGTTTAATAATAAAGGCTACTAACTAGCTCATTTTGTTTTGATTTCCTCTTTCCTCTCCCTCCCGGCACGCTAGTGCTACACTCGCAGCCCTCTGCCTGCGCCGGCAAATTGGCAGAGCTGCTATGCAGTTTCACAAGAGTGCTGCCGAGCTTCTGTGCCTAATGAATTGCTGAATGTGTTTGCTATCCTTATGGGCAAAGATCCACTGTCAAGTCTCACTAAGCCTCTTTGATTTGTCTTGTTACATTGAGGTTAAGCATTTTATTACTTGGGTCTTTTTTTTCCTCCACAGTTGACTTCATTATTTTACTCCTGGGCCTTCATTTACTTACCTATCCCTTTAAGGGACATCTAGCAAATTAAAACGTGTTGTATCCCTTCGGTTTTTCAGTCAAAAGGTATAATTAAATCTGCAGTGGGAGGTTTAGTGATACATGGTGGGTTCTCATGCTGAATGAATACATTGCTTATTTTGTTCTGACTGGCATTATACATCAGCATCAAACAAGACTGAGGCTGCTCCGATCAGCCACTGACGATTATCGGCCGAAGAGATGTCGCATCGATTCTAAATTGAAATGTTTTCAATACTCATTTGTCTGCTGTCTTGCCGGCTCTTTAAATCGCTCTCAGAGCAAACAGCTGGACAAACACACGAGCGCTGGCCCAACTCCTCAAGCGGTAGTTTTGCCGTCCGTCCGATTCTTTTTTTTTGACCGCAGTGAAAATTTGTAATGTTTTTGAACGGCTGATATAAATAAGTCAAATGTAATATGGATTGATGCTAAATACTTCTTTAGATATAAATATGATGTTCATTTTGGATGTAATTTCATTCATCTTTTCTTTTTTTTTTTTTTTTTTTTTTTTTTTTAAATGTTGACTTTTGGACTTTACAATGCTCTGGAGTTATTAGAAATGTTAGACTCACATGAGTTGGAAACAATCCTACGCAGCCACCCTTAGGAATCTAACTCTACAAATGGTAGGCTATGACATTCACTCCCGAGCCTGTTTGTAGCATTTGCCTCTCTCTCTGCTCTGCTCCGTGCTGCATACAGACATTAATAATCTTCCTTGACACGTGGACACACGCACACACATGCACACACACACGCACACACATATTCAAAGAGCAGAGGAGCAGAATTGCTTGTTGAGCGGTGAAATGGATTCAAATAAACCCCGTAATCAGTGATCGGATCGGACGATTCTGCTCCCAGCGATCCGTGGTCGGCCCCAAAAATCCGTAGCGGAGCACCATTAAAGATCACAATGACATTTAATTGGTAGGCTACTTGTTGGACAGTTAGGCGTGAGACATGGGAATTTTCTCCCGCACAGCGCTGAAAACATCAAACCAGCCAGCTCTAGCATGGCTGACAGTTGGTATTTGTCAGACATGTTCCTCAACTAACCCTTTTTGTCCCAACACTCGGAAAGCTCTTGAGCAGGGCAAGCAACTGCGTTATGGGGAGATAAATGCAGCAATGTTTTCCATCCTTTCCTGACAATGTCTGACAAGTGCCTGGCACCTACTCTAACCTTTTTAAACAGCAGGTAGGTGACAACAGCCTGCCTTTGTCATGTAAGGCTGAGCTCTGCTGTTGTTCTTGACAGGTAAATGTCTTATGAAACAGGCACAGAATGGAAATCATGGAGGTTGTCAGTTAAAGAGGGAGAAAGAGAGAGCTAGCAGTGCATGGGGAAAGGGGTGGTTTGACAGTATTGTTTCTGACAAGGAAGAGGATGTGTGCGCCGCCAAACCTTGTTGCATTAAGGAACCGACTCCAAACCAGAAGCTGTTCAGGAGGGTGAAGTTGTTCTCCACCACATCGGATCCAGGGTTACAAGGATGGGCGTCATACCATTCATATGGGCTGAACCTGGGAACGAGAAAGGAAGTTGGAAAGCTGTTTTTCAATCTTTATTTTTATGAGATCTAAAAAAAAAAAACAACAACACAAGAATAAGTTTCTTATCCCTCTTGAACACCATTCCTTCCTCAAGTAGAATCTCAAAAACTGAATCATATCAGCTTGAGAGCTATTCTGAGAGTTGCAGCTATTTTAGAGTTCCACCTTTGGTTTGGAGAAACGAAACTACAGTATTGATGATTGCAGTGGACCAGCAGCTCTACAAAGCGGTACCAGCATTAACTGATTCCTTGGGCCACTTGGCAGCAGCAGAACAAGCAGTAAACACAACCTTGACTGACCCTATAGAGTTGTTGTGGCAAACATGTTAGCAATTTAGATATTTATATATCTAGCAAACACAAAGTAATAGTAGCATTTATTTGGATGTGTGTTTGTGGCTACCTGATAACGTCCAATATTCACTCTGTTTTGGTCTCCACCTACTCCTAAGACAAATATCTGTCTCTTTAGCTGCTACATGCTCCACTATGTTCATTAGTTAGTTGCTAATTTTGTTTGTTGGCCATTTGGGGTTGGGCAATCAGCATACAGTCTGTTTTCACCGAGAAAAACTGCCCACTGCTGTTCTAAACAAAACTCATGAGAGCAGTAAGAGTGGACCCGAGCAATTAAGCTGCAAGCCATGTAAACCAAAACAATGTGCTGACATTAAAAAGCTCTATAAAAGTGAGGGGAAGTGTAGAGTTGGGTGGCAGTTGTCTGTGAGTTCATCACTATGAGCAACAGCTTTCAAATCAAACATAGCCTTTTGATCCATTGCTCACGTGACTTTACTTTTCATAACATGTTGGGAACAATGTGATCACCCACCCATACATTTCCAGTTGTTTATATGCAGTAGTTACACTGCTCTCATGAGTGTAAAAACTGTTATCAAATGTCATATCAAAACATTTTAAAATTGTCTGGTCATGATTTAGCTTGAGCTCAAAACTATTTTGTATTCAGTGTATGTATGCCTTGTACTAAAGGTGACCAACAGGGGCTCAGAAATCACATTTTTCAGAGAGTATAAAATGTCATGTTTGAGAATGTGAGGCATTAAGACTCCACTGAAACCATAAAGCATGCATCTTTCCATATCTCTGCCATTTAGTTTGACACCTGCTTCACACCTTTCATTGCACAAGCCATTTTCAGAGGCAGATTCTGAGATAAAACATTGTAAATGTCACTACTTTCTCCCCTTTTTTAAAATGTATTCATATAATGTGAAATATCTTTTTCTGCTTCTTTACTCTGGGTGCTCTTTTGGGTACAATTGGATCCTTTAGACTCCAGATAGAATCTCCCCAATATGTGGCATATCTGTTACTTTGATGAGATATGGTAGAGTGTGACGTGCTAATGATAGAAAAAAATACATTTCTTCAAAAGCTAGATAAGTAACTAAAATGGTCCACAACACTGGAACCCACAATGGTGTATCCTCAAGTGCATAGCTATAATTCTCTAGAAATATTTAATTGACTGAAATTTATATTGTTCAAGAGATAGATACACTTCAATCTAATTACATGCTGCAGAAATATTTTCTAACATGTCAGCAGTCTATTTTAATCAGCCACTGAACAGGGCTGATGGTTAATCCTTAAAAGCTTCTAAAATGGAGTTTTTTCCAGCTAAAGTATTTCTTATCGTAGTCAAGCAATCAGACATCTGAACTGATGGCCAATAAGAGGGTGCTTTTACTCAATGTTGGCATACCTAAGTTTTATTTATTGTGCATTAAAATAAAATACACTCTCTAGTGTTTTCATCTCAAAGTGTTTTTCTTACCATTCATGTCCCCTTAATAACATTTGCAGACATCAGAGAAGCCTTGGGCAGCTGTTGTACAAATGGTTCTCCCTACCAATTAATTCCTTCAGTCTCATTTTGTTTGACTTTAATGTGAAATGGAAAGACATGGTCAAATAATATGTGATAGTGAGGAGGCCTTGGAAAATAGGAGAGGCTTTCTGCGCATTTCAAAACTACACATGAACTGGACTCAAACAAGCCACACATGAAAAAAAGGGTAATGTCCCTTTTCAATCATTTGATTGCAATGTCTACACAGACATGGTGCTAGTGCTTTTTAAATATCCCTGGTTCTCTGCTATTTTCTGAAAGCCTGTGTCGGTTAGCTAAACAACACTATTAGCTGTCTGCCAAGAGTGCAGCCCACACGTACAGTAGAGGAGGTGGTCTGGAAACAGCTTTGTGTCCAAACATAACAAAAGCCAAATATTATATTTCATTTGCACCTACTTCAGCCCTACACAGCAACAGGTTGTGTCATCCAATCATTTACAATTTCAATATATTTTCACATCCCAATAACACTGTAATTTGTTTGTTCTATATTCATTATTTAATATGCAGCTATTCTCAATCAGTAGTTTATGTTCATTAGCAAGCTGTTAATACCCAAAGACACTTGCATGTCATATATTTGGCTAAAAATAAATCGCATGGATTATGTGTTGCTATGTCAGCCATTTGAAATGTATTACAAAGGCTGTAAGTAGCTATAGATAGACTTATAGCATTATACTTGGATCCACAAAGTGATTTCATGTTATTTTGCTGTCATTGTAAATGCTTTATTTTCTCCAACAATACATGTGTAATTGCTTTTAATCTCTCTACCTTTTATACATTCAAACCTTTTTTTGCTTTTGAATAGTTTCGTTATCACTATTGGAAATGGTCATCATTAAGAGAAAGAGATGTTTTGCACCCATACCAGCCTAGACATAAGCCGAAACTATGAGGAATGATAAGTATATACATGGAGAAACCTTAATCATTACACACTTACCGGGGCTTAAATGTTCTTCCACATCAACACGTTACAGAAATCTTCTAATCATTTTTCCGATGTGTTTCTCCAGGTTTCGAGTTATGGGTATATTCTTGCTTTACGTCCTCTTAAATCATACTTAAATATAGGCCGACTTACAGTTTATTTTACATGCTATGGACTAAAATGCGCCTTTGGAAGGGTACCTTGCAACATAATTATTATGGTGCGGCATAGCTTTTGAAAGCTAAAGAGTTTTCTGCCTAATATTGTTGGTAATGCCTTGACATGAGTCCAGTATTTAAAATTACCTACTTGTGCTGAAGTAGCCCTCTTATTGTTTCACCGCTGTCTGTTTTATGCTCACATGATTTAAGGGATGCAGCAGCTTTCCAGCTTTCTAGGCCGGCCTCCAAAAAAACTGATGCAACAATTTAAGATGATTTTGTACTTATGTGAAGCCACTCCAGAATTTGTTTAGTCTCACAACAACGAATGAGGATAGAGGAGTGCAGCTGTTTGCTCTCAAGCCCCAGAACGCCTTTCAGTTCCAGCTTTTCTAGAACTTCCTCAAGCACCATTTTGCATGAAGAGCAGCAGGAAATACTCACAATATACTAACAGGATATTCATCATATTCATGAAAAAAAATATATTTTTCAGCCAATCAACTTTTCAGCCAATCAACAGAACTCCAACCATAATAATTCTATGAGTTATTACTGCCAGGAATTACATTGTTTTATGTAAATGCTAATAATCAACTATAAATAGCTTCCACTGATGAAATTTCCCATCAGGTATATATATATATATATATATATATATATATATATATATATATTTTCTCTTTGTACTGCTGAATATGATAATTAAGTTAAAATTTTGTTTTTGCTTCAGTAAGTATTTCTTTCTTTTTAGCAATCATTTTAAAGTGCATCGTAAAGCTGCATAGCCATAAAAAAAAAAAAAAGACATCACACAGGAAACGAGAAATTGCACACTGAATGGGACTTTGCAACTCCACTGAAGGTTTGTTATTTATATTCCTCCTCCCACAGCCCATGCAGACATAACTGCCTTGATGACTACCCAGCATCTAACACAGTATGATAAACTGGCTGGTTTACTCAAATCTCAGCCTGCGATGATGTTAGAGTAAATTACTGTGTCTATTGAGAGACTGCAAGGAGAAATGTATGAAGGACGGCTAGGACAGTATGCAACTTGTGGACTTACCTGGCAATGACAAAAAGGACACAGCTAACACCCAGGTAGGCCAAGAGGATGTAGACCCAGATATCAGGAGTCATGGGGTTCAGGAAGGAGAAGAAGCCGTTGTTGGTGGCGTTGGGTTTGCGATACAGTATGCTGATGCCCATGCTCATGAAGGGCTTGGAGAAGTCGATGACCTTTTCACGCATGTAGGTTATGGTGAGAGGAGCCACTGACAAGTCTGCTCTCTGTAGCGGAAAAACATAGAACATAAATAGAGAAAATCTGGTTTCTATTTTAATATTGGCAGTGTTTTTCTTGGCAAAGCTTGCAGCATTGTTCTAGAGTTCACGTCTCTTCTGTTGGTACACCACTTTGGTCCAGACAGAAATACTGTATCCCACCAATAAAATTTGGTTTGGCAGATAGTTGTAGTTCCCTAGAATATGAATTCTAATCTAATCTAATATATATAATAATCTAATACTTTGGTTTATGACCAAATACCTGCAAAACAAATGGCATTCCCATTAGCCTCAGCTTTTCTTTTAGTGCTAATTAGCAAATATTAACATCCTAACATGCTAAAATGAGATGGTGAAGATGTTAAACCTATAAATACTGCATGCTCGCATTGTCACTATGAGCATGTTAGCATGCAAACTCAAAAAATGTCTAAGCAATGTTCAAGCACTGTCTCACACAGCCACTTCATCATGCTATATCATTGACACTGTCAATTATTTATTGGGAAGATACAACTGGGCGATATATGGTTTGCCTTTCATTTGAAGTTTGGATACACACAATAAAATGTGAAATGTGACAGTTAAATATGTCTCTTTGAGGATGCCTTTCGCATTGCTCCAATGTATCAGATGCCGGTCCATCTTTGAAGCTATTATTTAGTGTCAATAGAATGACATATGACACCATATAGCATTATGCAATGGACACGGCTGAGCATGACAAATAAGTTGCCGACACTATTATATGCGTATGACTGCATATTCAGAAGGTTACCATTTAAAATTGCGGCCCCCACAACTCCCCTGCAACCCGGCTGGACAGGAGGTTAATGAAACCAGCTGCTTGGTTCACGCTCTGATAGCTCTTTCCTCCAAGAAACGACTCAACTCACAAAGGGAGGTTTTCTTTTCTTCCTACATGCTGAGCGGCAAGAGAGGAACAGGCCTTGTTCACCGCTCACCGTACAGCATTTTCACCAAATAAATTGAGTTTGTTTTGGGACTTTATGCAAAACCATCAGACCTGATCCCACAAGAACTGAATCAGCTGGTTTCAGAAGCACACGCAACTTTATTGAGACAAAAAGACTGAATGATATAGCCAAGTCTTGCATACTTCTTGTAATGTGCTGGACTGTTCTTAACATGAGTTTAACTCTCCCCGTGGCTGAAACAGCTCATTCCTCAGATTTATGTGATAACCACTACATAGCAATAAACAGAGGTCAGAAAGAAAACATTTCCACTTTGCTCCTGGCACTGCGTATTGGGCACTCCTGTGGTCAGCACAATGGTAGCTAAATACACAGTGGCCTCTGACGAGATGGAAAGATGGGAAAACCAATACATCCTGCAGTGCATCTGCTGTCCCTCTTAAACTATTCAAATTTGTACATCACATACTGGTCCCTCTTTTCTCTGCTGCCAACTGCAGCTTTGAACCAACCTGCCACTCAGCCGGAAGATCAACCAGCATGCGATTCCAAACATCCCTACGGTGCGCTAATATACATGCTGCATGTCCTTGTTCTGCTTACTGCTTAGGCACACAAACTGGGCACAATCAAGATTGCCTGATAGTGCCCTGCTGCGTGCCACATGGCTCTGTGTTATCTGGGATTGCAGATGGTGGGTTTAGTGGTGTTCTCCCTCCGGACCTCCTCACCTGATGATAAAGTTACAACTTGCACGATCCATGCCTCTCCAGTCCATTGACTGTGCACTGAACATACAGTAGCTGAGCATTATTACAGTGAGCTCTTTCTTATTCTTAGTTTTTCTGAATTAATAAACAGCAGAGGACATTAGAGCCTCTACTATAGTGCCAGACACACAGTAATTACATACTGCTTACAACCAAGGCTTTTTATCTCTCAGCAAACATTTACACACTGTGCTATAGGGTCTGTATATGTATTGTACAGCTTTAAATCACAATGCTGATTTAAGGATTGTATAGCATCTGCATATAGGGATCCTGTGTTGCTCCCTTTCTTCTTTTTCAAACATTTAGAGCAGATTTTGCTTCAGTAGAATGTGGAGCAATTGCAGAAACACACTTTGCTGAACTATGCAATGGTCACCACAAATAACAGAGAGCAATTTTTGCTACAGGGATGCCGAGGAAATATAAAAAGGTCTGATTCGCCAGTTGAACAGGCATTTACAAGATCCATGATGATGAATGGATGCACAGCGTGACACTTCTGACAGTGTAGATATGCCTGTTCTGTAAGGCCGACTAATACCATACTACACAAAGGGCTAATGATGAAGCACATGCAATGCAATCAAGCAACTGTTGCTATGCATTAGAAGCGCATTCAGAGTGTGGTGGCCTGTAACTGTGATTTACTGAAGGGGGCTTTGACAGACGGGACAGACATGTTTGCTGTTGAGGCAGTTGAACTTTTGCCCTTGCAGCTACGGGTCAGCCACTCCCACCACCATGTCATCCTGTTGTCTCAGATCAAAATCAAAATAGCACTTGTCCATTCACATGCAGTCACATGCTTTTACCAACAACAAAAAAATCCTTAGATGAGCATAAAAACACAAAATGTGTGTTTTCCCAGAATGCACATAACGTAGAGGAGCCTTTCAGTCAGACCTAAATCTAGTCGACTAGTCAGTGTCTTTCAAAGAAGATGTGGGCTGGCTACAACCTTCCAGCGTGTCTGTCGAGGGAAACAGGAATTGCCATGACAGAAACAAATGATGTGCTAAACACGCTATTAACATTTGCATCACAGCATGATTAAAGTGATCATCTATTATGACTAAATCAAGTTTAACAAGGCCTGTTGCATCATTTAGCACCTTCCAAACAATGCCCTTTGGCACCGCAGTGAGCTTTGTGACTACACTGAATAAAAAATAAAGGCTGTATGTTACACGGTGCTAAATCGCTGCACTTGACAACATTGTACTTTCTCGTACGCAGAAGTTACGTGGGTAGAAAATCGCAATATAGTATTATATGCATCCAAAAGTATACTCTTTTAGAGCTTTGCTTCTATGTGTGACATAACTTGATGAACTACAGTACAGAGATGAATGAAGGCTTCATCTGATATGAATAAACTCAAGCGGTCAGTCAAGCAGTTTTGTGAAATTTTGTAATGCAACTATGATTTTTTTAAATTACTTGCAACAACAAAGATACAGAAATGAAAAATGTAAATGTAAAACATATAGGAAGGTAGGGTTGGATACAGGTTAACAACAGAATACTACTAAAATAGAGCAATTAACTGTGGATGTGCATGGGGAGGAAGATGTGTGGTGAATAATCGTTGTTGGGAAGCAGCTGTGTGGAGTTAGTTTGGGCATAAAAGTATTTGAGGTATTTGTGGTGGCAGTGGTAATAGAAACAAAAGGCCTGACGTTAGAAACTGAATAGAACTTGTAGATGAATGAGTCAATAAATACATATAAATGAATGTGGGGAGAAACACATTTTAAGTAAATCATTATGGGACAGTAATACTATTTTTATATTTTTCATTGAATTGTTCAAATAGTTGTTTTTGTAGAGCTGAGTTTTATTCCAGTGTTACCTGTTCTGTTAAAAGATGTAATCACTGTGAAATGGTGAGTTGGCTTCTGTTTTTCCAGTTGAAAGGAATAGTTTTCTTGGCGATAGTTAGATGCTACCAGTAGAGAAGTTGTGGTTTGTTAATGTGATGTGTCTAGCACGTCCAAGTCTCCCATTATGCACAGTGACGGGTAACTGTGATTTATGATGGTACACTATGTGAGCTGATAGTATTAATGCATGACTCTTGTGGTTAGCTCAGTTTTATCAGCTCAAACCAACCGTTCCCAAGTTTTCTACCTCACACCTTATCTAACGCTGTGACCCTTTTTTAAGCAAACACACTGATCCCACGTAAACTGTTATACATCTAATCTGTCTGTATAACAATGAGGGCGCAATGGGTTTTTAAGAGGTTAATAGAAAGTAGTTATGAATACAAATTGAACAGATAAAAACCATGACAGCAGTTGCCTTTTACTTTTCCCTCCTCTATCTCTTTGTATATGGTGTACACAATGAACCCATTTCATGCATACAATATCTTTCATAAACTGTATTTTGTATAAGATAGATATATAAGAAAATAGCATTGTAGAGTACATGTAACAGTTGTTGTTAGAGTTAAATGTGTTAAATTATTAGGTCAGTGATGCGGTAGTTTGAGGTTTACTCCCAAGGAATCTGTAGCCATATTGGCCTCTCATATCATTCGAGGGTCAGATCTCTTGAGCTTGAGTTAAAGTTTATGTTTCAGGTCTGCTGAATCACGGATCAGCTTATCCACACCGACAGGGGTAAGAAAAGCACCAGACCACAAAATAGAACCCACTAAAAATCCACAAAGCAGACTTCATGCGCCCTTGGTCATGCGATAAGGAGCAGTAAAAGCAATAAATAGCGGTGTAGATTTTAATCTTCACTTCTGCTGCTATTCACAAAGGCAATAAACCTACTAAAAAAGCTAAAATATATAAGTACAATCTAAGATTTCTTGCTTCAATACATCTTCAACTGTATTTTTCTGCTGATTGATTATTTATCTTCTGTAAAACAGAAGCAAATGGAGCAAATTGTTGATATGAGTATGTTTGTCTGTTCACCAGCTTCCGGTCATATTTAGAGTAAGCTCAGTCAAGAGATCTCAGTCATCACTAAATGCTACTTCACAAAACACATGTAAACCATATGTCACAAACAATAATAGCAAAAACACAAATTTTCTCTTGTGTGCTGTAAGATAATGAGCTTTCTGTGACCACCTGCAACATCTTCCTTTAAAGAGAGCGTATGTGCTGTTTAACAATGGAGTCATGCATCTCTATATCTCGCCACAATTCTCTGCCTTTAGTAATCCATTTTGTTCCCCTCAAGGTTATTGTTATTAACATGGATCTAGCAAAAAGCTTGGATGGGGAAATAAAGTGCTGCAGTGGAAGCCCACCTTTCCCAACCCTTTCAGCACCAAGCCATTGACTCCTGCCATACGATTCCTTGCACTAAATGCCACTTAAGCTATTACAAGTTTTCAGCTGAGTACAGCGCTGACCCGATGGGGCTGAGGACAAAGAGAGAGCACTGACAGGGACACTTATGAAATGCCAGCAGAGAATTGCCACCATCACTTCGGTGTGAGGCTGTATCGTGGCCGCTGAGGCTCTGAGTTCGACAAAGACAGCTAAAAAGCCCACTATGCTTCAGCAAGATGATTGCCGGTCTGTTTCCTGCATTCTGACAATATATGCAGGATCATATGCTCATCCTGGATCTCTGGCTTATCCAGCTGAAGGAAGTGGTTTGTCTCACTGAATGACATCAACACACTTGTAACTTTTAGGCAACCTTGACATAATTGTGCCATAAATGTAACTGACAGCTTTGCAGGCTCTTCCTGACTTGTATTCAATCATAACTATATCACTGCCCACACAGAGGACATAACCTTCAATTTAGTTCAATGGCATGCTTTTGTAAGTTTGCGTGATGATGTAAAACATTTTTACGGCGAGTGAAGCGGCATCATTTTAGAGATGCAGCACATCATGAAGGAATAGTTTGACATTTTGGGAAATACGCTGAGTAACTTTCTTGCTGATGTTCGTACAATAAATCTTTAGCTGAGGCCAGCAGTCGATTAGCTTAGCATGAAGACTGGAAACATGTGCCTGGCCCCGTCTAAAGGTTACAAAACCACCAGTATCTCTGAAGCTCACTAATTAAAACAAAACCTCATCTGTTTAATCACAACAAAATACAAAATTGTGTTTTTTTATCTATTCCTTGGCTGAGAGCCGTAAGTTCTTGGAGTTACATGGCACCTACTAAGCTTGCAACTTGGCAAGAAAGCAAATCGCCATATTTCACAATGTCCCTTTAAACTGTTCCTTTAAGGAAAAATGTGAAGCAGACAACAGGAAGTACAACTTACATGCTCTATAAGTTCCCTGATCATTCCGTTCCACTGGCCCTTCTCATCCTGGGAGCCGTATCTCCCATCAGGCACCAGACGGATCTCATACGTGAAGCCCAGGACGTTGGCCAGCTCTTTGAGCAAGTCGATGCAGAATCCTTCGAAACGGTCGTTCCCAACCAACGCCTTGTCAGACTTCTTAAGCATGACGTATGGCTCCTCCTGCACAGACCCAAAAGATCAAATGAAAAGCAATGTTGAGGTCAGCTTTTTCAATTTGTTTCAGCACATGCACTTAATTGAAGCAAAGTGATCTGAGCTGATGAGTCGCTGTTGCATTTAACAGGCAGTGACAGCAGATTCAAGTTCAGCGTGCGGGTATAGAGAGTGCTAAAATATGAAAGATGGCTGAGGTTTTCCGACACTGATGTATTAAAGAAAAGAGAACCAAGCTAATTAAAGTCTGCAATGTAAAGTGTCTCGCTATAGTGACGGCAATGTACCTAAAATGAATGTTTATACTAGCAATGGGCCTGTGGTGTTGGGCTAACTAAACCTCCTCTCTCCCCCACACTGCTGTGTGTTGACCTATATAGGTGGTGTACAGGTCAGTTCGTTTTATGGTCAGGTAGCTGACACTCTTTACTGGCCTGTAATATCTTGCCTGGCTGCTCATAATTTGGGCTATATAAAAGCTTGATTAGGAACAGAATGCCACAGTGAAATGGAACATGCCCACGACGTTGCCTTCATCAATTGACACCAATCTCCAGGGGAGAGCATCAGAGATGATGCCTGCAGTGACAATGACTGACACAGAATAGCTCATAAATTATTTCCTTTATTTAGTTCCTGTTACCATTTCCCTGCCTGATAAACTTCCATGTCCCACTGTGCATTGCAAAACATGTTGGTCCATGTATGCACAGACTGTAATACAATTTACAGCCTCCAATAGCCAGGTGCATATTTTACAAACTGAGATGCGTAGCAGTGTAATTAATTCTCTGGTGAAGGTGACCCTAGCTTTGTGGTTTTTTTTTTTTTTTTTTCAACTGCAGCTTGTTCGGCTCTAAGTAAAAAGATATAGTCAAAGAGGAGAAAATAGGCAGTCACAGCATCTGTTTTCGCTCATTGATTGTTTTTTTTCATGGGTTAAACTGGAGGTGATGAGGGTGGAGGTGGGGGCAATGAACATGTAACAACATGTGCTGGTAGCATGTGGACACAGATGCACTGTTTGTTGAGCTCAGTTGCATTCAAAAGACAGTGTAAAACTAACATCAAGCAGGGCATGATTTTATCTGTAAATTCTAACAAAGTAAAATGCAGAGAAAAAAATGCTTAAAACGATAAACATCTGTAATTGTTTGCTATCAGAATATGAAACCACTTGGACATCACAATTAGGATGGCCTCTTAAATAAATAATAAGTTATGAATACTTGATGACAATGCATTTAGAGAGCAAGTGCTTTGCCACAAACTTTGCTCAAGTTGTCCAATTAACATGATCAAAAAGTTTGCATGTTAAGGGAAAAAGTCATTACCATCTGTTTCTAGCCTTCCAATTTTTGCTATTCCCCAAGGTTTGGACTCAAATCAAAGTGTTTAAACCAGTTCTACCCTCACAGTCGCAGCATGGGCGTGCATAACAGAACGAGGAGGGAGGTGGGCTTGCACGGAGACATTACAGGCAATGGAGTGCAAACAATTAATGTAAGAGGGAAAACACATTAAGTGCCTTAATCTCTTCGAGAAAGTTATCACTATAAAGCTGTCAGACGTCTTGTTCATGCATCGCTGGAATCAGTTTGATGCAATGTCATTACATTGGGGGGGAGATTGATATTAAAGTTGAAACTCTCTTCAGCAATTTGAAAGTAGGCAATTTTATCATCTTAAACTAATGTATCCCAACGACATAGCAAATGTCAAAACTACTCAAATGCACTTCAAAACAAAAAATGATCAAACATTTGAGGTAACTTGAAATCTAACTGAAACACATCTACATTAACACCACTTTAACTGCAACATAAAATCAGCCAATTCCGGCATTTCCTACTGCAGTAGTTCAACATTATTCCACTTAAATCCTTGTTCAATTTCTCCTCTTTGAGGCAGAATTAACATGGATGACACCTGATAGGCATTAATTATGTCCTGCCTTGACCTCACTTGTCATAATTACAGCCTTGTGGTCCAATATAGGCATAATGATGGTGTTTATCGTAGCAGCTTGTATATCTATCCTGAAAAGGTGCAGGATGGGGAGCATCTGTGTCAGCACCTCCCCGGTAGCTCCATAAAGACCCCAACATCCAGTGACAGCGTTAAGTACATACAACCAGGGATCAAATAAATGTGATGGGGAGCTGGGGGAGGGTTCACTTAGTTCTTTCTATCTGCACATGTAATTATTACGTTCTCAAGAATAGTTTATTATGTCTGTAACTGTCTATTACTTTGTTTTTTTGTGCTCTAGGCCTCATTTAACATGCTCATGATGTGACTTTAAAATCTAGTCTGAATTGCTGATAATTGAAGTTCCTGTTACTAAACCTGTAAAGCTTCCCATTCTTGCACAGAATACTCATGCAGTTTATAATGATGGTCGCAGATCCAACATTTAAAATTCTTAAGACAAAAAGGCGACTTCTCATCACGGTCTCTTTTATCATCACGGTCTCTTTTATCAGCTGTAGCTAGTTTCCCTAATTAAGCTCAAGTTAGCTCAAAGAGGCGATTGAAAGCGCTGTCTGACTTCTTAAACTTGTTTTTAAAAAACCCTAAGAACCCTGTAAAAAGTGTCTGAAAGGGCCAGTGTGCCTTTTCAGGGATGTATTAGCAGAAATGGAATATAATATTCAGAAATTTGTTTTCATTAGTGTATAATCACCTGAAAATAAGAATCATATTTTCGTTAGCTTAGAATGAGCCTTTCATATCTACATAGAGAGCGGTTCCTCTTCCCGCGGTGTTGCACCGCCATGTTTCTAGAGTAGCCCAGAACAGACAAACCAAAACACTGGCTCTAGCAAGAGCCTTTTGGGTTTTGGTATTACCTGTTACCTGGCCACCATAGTACTCCAACACACTTCTAAAACTGCATTTTGAGCCGCAGAGCGCAAAACTGAGGTACCGCTAGGTTCCGTCTCACTTCCGTCGCACCTAAAGTCACATTATTAAGGTAATGATTGCCGCTGAACAAGGCAAACAGCATTATCACTGTTTTGCACTTGGCGGGTCATGTTACTGCAGTCTTGGAAGGGGAGGAGAGAGCAGAGGGGTATTCAGTTGGTTGCAATCTGCAACCACACCGCTGGATGCCACCAAATCCTTCACACACTGCTCGTTTAAATATACACAAGATGGCTACATACATGAACATGCTGAAGAGCTGAATGTCACACACACAAGTAGCATTGTTTTTGGTGGTAGTGTAGAAATAGTTAGTCATTTTTTAAGTAAGCAATCATTTTTGAATTGTACTGTGTATCTTATACTTACATATTCTCATTTCACTTTTAAAGAAACGAGAAATAAAAAAGAGTAGAAGGTATCCAGGAAGTTGGAAAAACTTAAAGCCATTTTGTATAATTTGTTTGGCGAACCTGCAGTGTAAACTTTCACTAATACAAATAAAGAGCAAGACAGAGCGACCAACATTAGTCTAAACTCTTCAATAGTGGCCTACCCACAATGGGGAAACTCGTAAGCTGGCCAGGTAAATGAGCGAATGTGAATTGAGCGCACTACTCACAAATGCTGCAATAACTATAGAATAAGATGTGCATAATGCTGGAAAGAGCTAAACACAAGACCTTGCTGTAAAGCTTGAGTTTCAGTGTATTACCTGAAGGAATACTGAGGAGACATGAAGTGTAGGATATCTTTTACGCAAGGCTACACAGGTGACCTACCAGGATGGTGGTGATGACGAGGGAGCGGTTAGCTAGGGAATCAGTGATGTTCATCCCTTTTCGCTTCGGCACTTCTGTGATGTTAAGACCTCCCGACACACTCCACTTCCCCACCTGCGGAAGATGAAAAGCATGTAGCTAAGTGTTCTGTTTCTGTTGGTGTGCTATGACCCCAGCAGACTCACCCTCCAACCAGTCTTCCACATTAGTGCCAGGTTGAACACATCTCCGGCAGCATTAGATGATTGGCTGAGTCACCTTTATATCAGCAAGCCAGGTTGTTTTTGAAAACAGGGCGTATTAAGGTGTATGTCTTGAAAGAAATCAAGGATAATGGGCAAATCAAAGAAACCGGAATCATCTGATGAATTGTATGTTAAAACATTGAATACTTTTTTAACAGAAAATACTGTAGATTGCAATGAGATAAAAAAAAATAGAGACAATTTTCAAAACATGTAAACTGAATCACCTTCCCTCATCTTCAAACTAAGCTGTGCCACTTTTTCATGCAAATATATGCATATTTTACATAAATCGATTTAAGCAATAACAAATAAATATAAGGCTAAACAATGGAGCTAAAACAAGCAGAATATTATTAAAAATAGCAAATATTGCAAAAAAGGTTAAAGTTAATTTGAATGAAGGTACAGCATGGGGCTGCAGGTTGGATTACACTCTAAAAGTAATTTTGCTCCGCAGTCGCAGTGAGATAAGCCCAGAGATTTGAAGAAATAAAGGGATTTATACATGCGAGAAGCCCCCAGGCAAAAAGCTCTGCATATTGTAGGGACACACTCTGGAACATATCGTTAGCACAAATAGTCCTGTGGCTGTCGGTAACAATCTCTGTTTGCAAGTCGAGCCCTCCACCGAACCCTCCTCCTATCCCTCCTGCTTTCTTTATTACTACAGACACAGCTTTTAATATTCACTGGGGTTTGTGCTTGAGGTAGATCCATTTAAAGACATACCCCCCCAACCCCCCCACACACAAAAAAAGCCTGAAAAATGTCTGTTAATGTCCTCCCTGCCTAATCC
The DNA here is from genome assembly GCA_016806645.1 of Ophiodon elongatus. Taxonomy (NCBI): domain Eukaryota; kingdom Metazoa; phylum Chordata; class Actinopteri; order Perciformes; family Hexagrammidae; genus Ophiodon; species Ophiodon elongatus. The sequence goes on along the minus strand of JACSYO010000415.1, from coordinate 5,894,898 downwards.
AGAGAGAGGCATGTGCTCTAATTTGAAAAGCACATTAGTTACAGCTTGTCACACAACCAAAGAGGACTCCAGGAGAGAGATTTAAAAATATCTCTGAATGCTTTCGGCTTTGCAAAATTCTCTTCTAATTGTGCCCAATTACAATTAGCTCCATTCATTAAACATGATTAGCCAAATATTTGATTCAAAAGTTATTTACTCATGCAACCACATAGAGAGCATTACATTTATTTCACCCTCCTGAGTATGCTGGCGTTAAGTGGAAGTGGCACTCTGAGAACCTGTTCATAATTCCAGCATAAGCTCAAACTTGGGCTAATATTCAATTACAATGGATTAGTTGAGAAAAGTCCACATCTTAACCGGCTCAAACTGTTAAAGCCGATTCCACGGATATACAAGAGAGAAAAAATCCTCAGTACATTGCTGGATCAACGCTAACATGCCCGAGCGTGGGATTTGTCACAATGAGAAGATGTTAATATGGCATCAAATACTTTTGCAAGATGTCTGTGCTTCAAGTTAATTGACCACATGCAGGACAAGGTGCCAGTGAAATAGAGAAGAAGAAGAATTTCAAAGCAGCACTTTTCTTTTGCTCTACTCTTGAACAGAAGGGTTACAAGCTGAAAAGCTGCTGCTATTTTATAGCGTGGAGCCTTTGGGGAGTACTTGAGGAAGTCATAATGGGACTTATCCCTATTTGATGTATTCATAATGTATGAAAGCCCTCTAGTAGAGAAAAGCTGTTATAGTCCAGGGGGTACTTTGCCTTCCAGTATAATAAAATAAGTTCTACATTACCAACCTTTTAGTTCGTTTTTTTGTAAAACATGTTTATACAGCTCATTACCACCAAACAGCATTTTGGGCATCACCTCAAATTATCATTAAGAGAGGCTGCAATTAACACCCTAATGTGTACCCTAATCCAATTTGCTTTATGATCCACTAACTTATGCTTATGTTGAAACAGCCAATTTGCTTCCTTGTTAGGAGGTAAATGATACCGTCAAATTTGCATTATTTGTTCCACATCACGAGGAAAATCTGAAACGTATTTGTGGAATTAATAATCCATTAAATTCTTATTTTATGGTATATTCATCACAGAAGTTCCACTTTATTTTACACTGCATGGGGTGACACATTGCTGCTGTACTTTTATTCCATCTGAGCAAAACATTCAAGAGACAAAAATGTACCTTTTCAAGTCCATCTTCCTTTAAACTGACGATGTCCAGGTCGAAGTCTGTACGTAGACCACTTGTCTTGTTGAACGACAGTCTCCCCGTCAAACCATCCCAGTGGGACTAAAAGATAATATAAATACATAATTATACTCATTCGAACACATTCATGTAGTAAGTTTAACATTACAAACCTTGTTTTGATCATGTAGAATACTGCACATAAGAGTCTAAACCTGTACAATCTGATGCAATCAATAATATAATGCCTATCAGATTTTATAAGAGATGTTGATTCATCCAAGTGTTGAGGCTGTATTTACATTGCATTGCATTATATAATGTGCCTATTATTGTGACACACCCACTGTCTACAACAAAGTAGTTGGTACATATTACAATATGACAAAGCATAATTAGCAAATAAGCAGAGAGAAATCTACAACGGCTATCAACAAAGCACACTAAAACACCCACTAACTTCTAGCTCACTAGATCAAAAGTACAAACACAAACCGTACAGGTTGCATTTCCTTTTTTTAATTACATTTTACATCTCAACGCCTCCAACGCATTTTCCCTCCAGACTACGGAGTTAATTAACAACCACCTCCTTTTGCTTGATTCCCCACGGGGGATGTTGGGGTGGGGGTGTGCGCGGGGGATGTGAGGTGGACACATAACTGCCCCTCCCCTATTACAATTTCCTGATATGCACCAGTTCTTCTCAAACTGTTGCCAATGGAGATAAGCATCTTGAAGCACTTATGATGCTAAGGCCTCTTACTGTACCTGTTTTAAAATGTCATGCCAAGATATATTTTCTAGCTTACTCTTTACTCTGTTTGACTCTTGTGATATTTCTGCATGAAGAGATTTTTAGTTGACTGTGATGCAGGCACTAGATCTCAAATTATTATTGGTACAATAGAGTAATCAATCCTTGTGTGTCAAGTTGCTGCACTTTTATGATTTTTAAAAATCCAAACTGTCACAACCCTACAGGCTATAGCTCTCACTTGTCTTTGTTGTAGCTTGCCAGAATGTGTTGGGAGAAGATCGAAGCTTCAAGGAGAAATTTGTGGCACTCTCCTTTTTCAAACCCCCTCATACCTCATTCCATCTGGCCTATCGCCACCGAGGTGGGTGGCATGTTCAAACAGCTCTAATTCAGAGAGTGACATAAATGCCTCAGCCACATCCGAAGGGCCAAGTCGACCTTCAGAACATGTCAGACGCCTGTCTAAAAGAGAGTGTAAATCAGCCCCGAGTATGTGTTTTTATAACCAAACACTAAAGTATGTTTGTATAGGGACAATGCAATACTATTTCACTGGCTTTAGTCATGATCACTACAGGCCACTATAGCTGCTCATAGTACAGCTTGTTGGGATAGCTAACAATGCTCACTGTTTCAACTGACCTTATGTACCACACAAGACATTGTTTGTTGTGCATTGTAATGGTATAGGCTTTTGCAATACTGTGTTTGCACATTTGGCAGACAAGCAGTTATTGCTGCTACAACTCATACAAAATAGTTTTCATCGATGTTGTGCCAGTTGGCGATGTGAAGCTGAGAAACATAATAATATGGGGAATTCCGGAGCACAATTTTACACTTTACACTATACATTCTTGGTATGATAGGAATGGTTGAAAACAGCTACATCATGAGTGGAGGGATTTTGCCTTTGCATTTTATCAGCTTCCAGCATGCTCACAATAAAAATGCAGTAATGTTTTTTCTTCGTTGACACGTCGTTACGAAGGGATGGTTACACATTGTAACTCTAGTTCTATAAAGACAGACAACAGGCCTCTATAATGTCGGCTTGTCCCCCTATTTTTTTGCCAAACTGCATACTGAAAATCAGATTACATGTACTTTCAATTCATCCCTAAAGGCCTGCCCTCACCACTTCCTTCAGTTTTCCTCAATTACGAAGTCTTGAGAACCTAAAGGAAGCAGCAGGGAAGGCTAGTTTGAGAGCCCAAGCTGTATTTATAGAGCCAGGGTTACTATAGATTCACACAGGGTTATCTATCTAAGAGGCCTCTATAGACTCAAGGGTCAATGCATGATAAGACCAGAAGACATAAGACACACAACTAATACAATTATAGATAGCTGTGGGCAATAGCCAACACTGTTCTTAGTGTGTTGCTCTGAAAACACAAGCACCAGTCTTAAATCCTGACAGGTCCCTTTTTAGTGCAATGCACTGACCTCAAGAAAGTCCTGAATAAACATGGACTGCTATCCTTGCATTTAAACAGTAAGGATGAGGGTTTAAAACATCTATCCAACCCCTGCTATGTTTACAGCTCAAGAAGAAATGGTTGTTCCCCATCTTTGAATACCAGTGGAGAGAACGAGCCTGCTGCCACTATGGAGGACTATCTGAAGGACGTTGTGTGGCCTGCTGATGAAAGAGAGCCTTGGAGGAGCCACTGATAGCTATTTCAAACCTTCCACTCATCCATACATTCTTTCAAAGGAGATGCTTCAAGCGACACAAATATTGTATTTTCACATGAGGGACCATACACACATGTCTCTGTGCAACTGGGTTGAAGGTACAGATCAGTGGACCTACAATATGTGAAAGAGACTGCTTACCCACTGCTCCGTCCCCTTTCTGAGTTGAGGAAAACTGCACGCCAGGCAATGGCACAGTATGACAAAGGAATTATGCTTTTTGTGTCATCTGAAGGTGGCCAGCCACAGCCACAATGGCAGCTTACTCTTACCTGGTTCCTCAGTGTTTTTGCATTTTTACTTTTTAAAGTCTTTAGCACACCGATGGAGAGGGATGTCGTCATGCTATGATTAGGTGAGTCGGGCTCAGAAGATCTATAGCCATAGTCTCACTGTCATCACAGTAAAGCTCAAGAGGGATCATCACTGGAAAATAAGCCAAAAAGCATGCTTGGGACTGGTCGCAAATTCCGGCAGGATGCTTAGCGCTGAGGCACTAAACCACCAGCAAAGACTAGCCTGTGCAGGACACAATATTTGAACGAAGCCATGGGTACTGAACATAAGTTGTCAGCCATTTTGCTAATGATAAGTGGATAAGGAACGAGGTTTAGTTCTGCCCTTTTATATGGACAGCCCCCCATAGCCATCATTCTGATTGCTCTGTGGGTATATGCAAATTTATTGGGCAGTTACCACAGATGAGGGATCCTGGTTAGAGGGCGAAGCCTGTGTAAAATACAGTAGATCCAGGAGGTTAATGCTTTAATTTTGAGATAATAGTGGCTATTATAAGAGAGGAAAAACAAATGGAATTCCTACCGTTTATAAACCACACCCAGGACGAATAAAAATACAAATGATTTTGTTGTTTGAACAAATCAAGATACAAATAGTAGCATCTCTGCACACCCTTAATCTGCCATTTTGCACAGGCTTGTTTGTGTATTCTGAAGCACTGTCAGACTCTCATGTTAGATTAAATAAGAGCCGACTACACTAGTTATGCTTTCAAAAGGTTACAGTACGTGCTTTTCTGGAAAATAGGTTATGAATACAGGGGATTTATAAAGCTGACAACAACACTGCTTTGATGTGTCTATCAAGGCTTGGTTTGCTTTGTGTGTGGATATGATTGATTTGCTGGGTAAATAACCGAAGTCCCAAATGACTACACAGTCCACTGCTATTGTCAGGTTCACCACTCAATCAGTATGCTCTAATATCAATAATCAAATAACAACAGGCCAAATATGTCCCTTCACCTCTTTGATGAAACTCATGAAGCGTCCTCCAAATCTCCAGGGTTTGTGGCGGTGGCACTGCAGCGAGTTTACCGTCATCTGTGGAGCGTGCTGGTATGAGACGGATACAATGTGGACTGCATCATAGGTCAGAGCCGCATCTGTCTGGAATAAGGGGTGAACATTAATTCAGCTGATGCCTGAAAGACGTACATAATGACTTGGTCGACGTCAAACTAATCGTCACAGTAACATGGAAAAATCCAAAAGTATTCTGAAAGGATTTTTCTCATGTCACTTTTTAGTGCAGACATTTCACGTTCAGATCTATATTAAAATGAATTAACATACATAATTACACAAATTACATTTTAGATATAAATTTAAGTGTGTGTGTATATACAGTGTTTCTCACCTAATACTTTAGTATAGTATAGTGTTGTTTTTGTCTTGTTTACATAATTGGCATATGCCCTCTGCACCTTTAGACAAGATCAGTTATTTAGACATAGTCACTGTATGCTGTTAGCCAGTGTACAGCAACATCTTTTAATCAATTTAAAAGCAGGCTAACAATCCTTTGCATTTGAACTCATGGTGATGGCCAGCATATCGTTATGCATTTTGGATAACAGATCTTTGAAAACTTAATTACAGAATAATGAAGGAAAAATGAAAAAGAAATTAAATGATTAATGTGTAATGTAAAAATCAATGCAAATTCCAAATGATTGGACATTTGCCATATAAATAAGATCTTACTGCTTTCCTTAAATCTGCTAATTAAATAAGGAATATATTTATGAAATGTTAGACGTGAGACATTAGTCACTATGTCACAAATGGCCCCCTGTTTATCAACATCTGCAGTATAATTAATTAATTAATTAATTTCAGACTACACAGATATTTACTGTCAACACAACTGTCGCTACAGAATCTGTAACAATCTAAGTTCTCCACCAAAACAGCCTGAACAGTCTGTAGGTAATGGTATGGGTTCAACAATGGCTGGATGCCTTCCATAAAGATATTTCTGTTTGGATGGCATAATTACATTTCTGCAAATTTGTTGGTAGCGTATTCCTGTCCTGTCTCATCCCAAACGGGCTGTAGTGAGTTTGATATCTGGACTGTGTGGCCATTGGCCAAAGTCCCTATCATTTTCCTCGAAACATACTGAGACAATGGGGCATTATCCATTATAAACTATCCATTTGAAAAAGATTGGCTGTAAAGGGATGCACCTGTTCTGAAACAATGTGAAGGGAGAATGGCGTGTCCGAAGGATAATTGGTGCGTAAGGGCTTAATGAATTTTCTCCATAGCATTATATCACCCCCATCGGTACCGTCGAACGTGTAAAAGATAACCCAGTGGATTTGGGCTATTCTTGCCTATATCTGAACCTGCCATCAACAAGTGAGAGCAGAACCAGGAATATTCTTCTGATGAGGTGGCGTTTTTCTTCCTCTTCAGTAATTTAGGTGGCAGAGTACATCAGTGAACGTTTTTTTTATCTTTTTAAGTTTATTTATTATTTTAACACTTATTCTACCTTTTGGATAATTTATTTGTAAATTTCTTTTGTACATTCTTACAACTGTGTGCTTGTATTGTGCTGTTCCTAAGTGTTTATTTGTATACAATAGTTGTTTATTACGGGCTGCAACCACTCAGTATGGTACTAATAGTCATACCACTTTTAAGATTATTTTAAATATGCATCTTCCCCATTCAATATTTAGTCGAACTGTAGCTGAACCTCTAAAATATGATCTTCACACATCTTTTTTTTCTTACATGACCCACAGCCTGAGAGAGTCAAACTGTTTGTATACATCAGAAAGTGTACCTAATAAAGTGGTTACTGTAAATAGTGATAGTAATTGCTGAGGTTTTATGGTTTGCTGTTAAGGTTAAAGCCATTTCTTACCATGGGCAAAAGCCATGATAGATAGTTAAGACCGACAGATAGATAGATGCGGTGGTTCCTTTATATTGACATTTTTGTGACTGACTTTAGATGAAACACAAAAGTAATAAAACATACCGTCATGATGCCCTCCAGCAGGCCTGAGTCAGGCTTAGGTGGAATCTGCCTTTCCATCGACCATTTCTCCACAATGGATGCAACCTGAGGATTATCCACGTTGAGGATGCGGAAGCCGGTCATGTTGACGCCACAGAAGCGATACGGCTCCAGGTCAATGGCCATCAGGTCCTTTTTGAGAGACAACAGTAATGAAGGACGGATTCTCGTTTAGTCTGCCAGCATCGAGCATCCTCGTTTTAAGTATTCATCCTAGATGCTTTCTCCTCACATGAAAAGAGAATGACGAAGCGGCTGATTAAAGAGATGCTATATTAAGACCAAATAGAGTAAAAGGGAGGAGAAACACAGTAGTTTTCAATGTCAAATCAGGAGATTTAAGCATGGTGTCTGGAAGCAGTGTCTGGGTAATAAATGAAATATAAAAGGCTTCGGTGGCGGAGTCGCTTTTCTGCTGGCAAACCCTTTTAGAATTGACAAATTGTTATTGTTTTTGTGCCTACATGATAATGAATTACACTGCACAAACTACAAGCTCGTGATATATTTCGTCTTCCTTAATCATGTTCATGAGAGGGAATCTTTATAGGTGCAAATTTCTTATTTGGGAATAATTATTGTTTGTAGCTCACACATATTAAAGAACAAGAATAAAAAGAAAAACAAATTCAGTTGGATCATATTAATAATTCAACACTTGCATTCCCTTGGCAACTTCCCTCAGCAATTCAATTTGAGCCGCTGTAATTTCTGGGGCAGCCATTGTAGCTGAAGTGTGAAGTCACATGTTGACACATGTCGTGCCGGAATAGGCCAGGGGGCTTGGAAAAGACATTTGGATGAACATAGATATTTCATTAGCACCCTGTGGGGTTAGAGCTGGGGGAACGAGAGCGTGTAAGACACTTACTGAGGAACGGTCGCCGCCAGTCTCTGAAAATATTTCTCCTCTTTTATTTCTTTCCCACTAGATTGTGGTACAGTACTCTCTTTTGTGAACAGAGATCAAAGTAAATCGCTGTTGTTCTGTATGACGTTAAAACATTTTCAGAAAAGTAGATCAGGTTACAAGTTTCCTCTCTCTTTGAAGCTAAGAATACAAACAAACTGGGACGGGATTGTTTGTAAAAATATAATTCGTCTTTTGTGACATCTTCATTTCTATTAGGGCATTTTAGGATGTCAGAAAAGTGACTTGTTCCAATTATTAGTTCACTTTTTTTTTTTTTTTTTCCATTGCTGCCTTTCTACACACATTCACAACACAAAATTGACATAATCCTACAGCAGCATTATACTGGAATCTTTACCCGGAGAACATGCTGTAGGTGTCTGAGTGCATACAGAAGTGTTATGGAGGTGGCAAGCATAACAAAGTTCTCAGATTCAGGTTCTCAAAGATAGCTATGACAGACTAATTTTAGAGGACAAGAAAGTTATTACCCCCATACACTGCTGTTGCCTAGTCACGCTCTAATAAGTCGGCATTTCCCTCACCTCGGAAGATAAAACACAGACAGCAGTGGATTCCATCGAGAGGAAATTGTATTGCCATGTATACCACACAAGTATTCATCATGTTGGATCAAATCAAGCCGCCAGGTATAATCTCCTTAATGGTGTGTCTATCAATATGACAGCTTATTGCAGCATCAGGTTGATTCCACACTCTGATTCTATAAAGATATCCTGCCTTCATGTGAAAAATGTTGTTCTCGTAGAAAATCCTATCAAATGAAAGTTTCTAAGTTAATCCTCTTGTAAATATTTCCCCCTTCCATCTGTTAGGAAACTGTTCCACTCAAACACATGAACCAACATAATGACACTAAAAAGGAGTTTTTGAATCCCCTTATTTAAGCAATAGACATGCAATACAAACACAACATATGGCAGAACATTGTCGTAGCTACGCTCTCGAGTGTGAAAGATGACACACATGATGCCTGGACCTTTGTGTCATGTCACATTATCACAACAGACTGCATGAGTCCGGGGAGACAGGAAGGGTGTGTGTGCACGAGAGAGGCAGAAACATTGATGATAACAGACAGTGAAAGGAACAGCACAGATCATGCTGGTATTCATTCCCATTCAGTCTGTTTGTCTCCAGATAGTCAGCGTCCCAGTGACGAGCAGCAACGGCTCCCTGCTGGGTCTGCTTGTATTAGTCAGACAGGAGATCTTTTTTTTTTCTTTTTTTTTTTTTTTTTTATCAGAGTGAGAACTTAAAATGCTCAAGATAGGAATGAAATAGTGACATATCTGTTACTGAAAAAAATAAATAAAATTCAAGCCTCAATCATTTGTAATTTTAAAGGATGAGGCTGTCGATATGTATATATATATTTTTTTTCAGACCAAAACCAACAATATTTAATATTTCAAAAAATGTCTTTTGCACTTGTTCCAGTTGCCAGTTTATTAGATAAACTTAGCTGAAACGAATGCAGTCTAACACTACAGTCCTGTATTAAATCCAATCTTCATGAATGAATGAATATTCAGTTCAGTTTTTGTTGTTTCAACCTTCATTCGTTGATTATTTTGGAGGCTTGTGGTGCTGATGAATTGTATTACATTATACATAAGTGTGTTAGTTACTTAGCCTGTCCTTCATTGATATTCATGGGGTGGACAAAAAAATGAAAGCACCTGTCAGTAGGACACAATACAATTCGACAGCACCAAAGACTGCAGCCTCCAAGATGACCATGAAGTTAAATCAACAAAAGGTGAACATTATTCATTCATTCATGAAGGTAGAATATGTGGTACCATTTTTTTCCACATTTTAAATAGTTTTTACTTAAACATATATGGCATTTAATTATAGAACGTAAGAGCTCACAGAGGATCAATTTAGTTTTTTTGTAACTTCGAAGCCACATTCAGTTTTGAGTTTCAAGCTGTTGACTTTGTTTAACTTCACTATAAAGGGCAGTGTTTACTACCGCACACTGAAGATTCAATTATGCCTCCAGCTTGTCAAACAAAATTGATATTATGGACTGGATCCAAACCCCATTGGCAATTAGCCACTATTCATCAAAAACTCAAGCGGTAGGGAGATGAGAACAAAACGAGACTCTATTTGCATTATCAAGCATTGTACATTACCAGAGTGGTGAAGATATAGTGGTAATACTCTGTCATCATCCCCATGGTCTGGGCCTGAAAGGATGCGGAGAATGGGAAAGAAAGTTGGGAATTAATAGAGACAGGATAGAGAAAATTGTCATTTTGTCACTTCCGGTTATTTTAGAAACAACAGCACAAGAACAAACAATACCAAAGAGATGATAAAAAATACTTCATCAGTGAAGAGAAAAATAGCCGGGTTTTAATTATCATATTGACTAACACACTGATTATGTTCTGCACAACTTTCTGTTATCGCTTGTTGGGATTCCTGCACCATATGTGGCCCACAGAATTACGGAGAATAGCAGCAGTACTTGATGCTTTTCTATGCATTTAAATGGTTTGCAAGGGCTCGGGGCACGTGACGCTATTCCACCAGAGAAGAGAGCCTTCAATCAAAAGAGCTCGGTAATCTTTGCCTCATATCCGAACGCTCCATCACTGCCACTTGTTTCACTCAATCTACATTCAAAGGCCCCACATTCCCATGGCGGCTGTTCTGCCTATTTAATTGTACCATCTGTCATGAAAAAAAAAAAGCCAAGGTTATATAAATAAGATGCAATGCTTGTGTTGAGGCAAATTCACTTCTCCATCTATCGTCATCAAGCCAAAGACATGCCATTGAAACTTTGTGTCACGTTTTGAGTTGCGAGCAGGCGATTTGTTTCATTAAGTATTTCTTTCCTCTTTATTTCCATATTTAATAATATTATACTATGTCATTCTGTCAACATTTCTGTCAGCAACAGGTTTTATTTTAGTAAATCTCCATATGTCCGTGCTCCCGCCAATATAGCAGCAGGTTCACGGCGCAAAATCGAAGAAATCAAAACATATGACAATAAAGGGCACACCGAGTACTTCTAAAAGACACCGGGGACAGTCTTCCTCATTCTTATCCCACATGAGAGGAAATATAACTGAACAGAAGCAGGTTGAATGCAGGTGAGTCTGTCATGGTGAAGACAGGACCTGACATTGTTAAGAATCATGGCTTGACAAATGAAATACTCCAAGGGCACAATGCAGCACTTGATATCCAAACCCTTTTAGAATAGTCACGTCAGATCCGCCTTTTTACGCGTGCAGCTGCCGTACCAGTCAAGTCAGATTACACATCAATTTAGTTCAGTCCTTTGATTGCTACTTATTTTGTAAAGCTGTAAATGGAGCTGCCTGCAAATCTTATTTTACTGTAGTTCAAATAAAATTGAAGATGATATCCACACTTTCCTTTAGTGAGAAAGTTGTTTTACGTGACCGTCACACTTTGTGTCCTGTAATATTGATCATGGCCGAATTTACCAGATAGTATATATCTATTTTAGTTTGTATCTATGATATATATATTTTTTTTTGTGTTTTTTTTTTTTTTAATCCTTAGAGTTTTTTAATCCTTAGAGTTTCCAGACAGTGAAATATCAATATTTGCAGTTTTACAGACCAAATCGATAAAGAAAATAATCTTCAGTAATGAAAATATACCCCAGTTGCAACCCGAATCTATATCAAATGACTATGATAGACAGGCAATATTGCCCCGTTGCCGCACATATTGCCGCATTTTTACAAATGAAATATAAGCTTAAATCAAAGCTTTTCTCTGAGGTATCACAGAAAAACACAATGTACGTCACAACAAAACAACCCATCAATTGCAACCGTATGCCCAGTACATTATTGAGCAACATAAGCTTCCACACATTCACATTGGGGCTGTATTATAACTGACCAATTATGCACAAAAGGCCGTCAAACTCATAACCAATCACCTGTTTTGCCTTATTTTAAAAGCTGTAGTCTGCGCTATAGCACAGCACCAATGCGGTCATGGACTGGAACTGTCAGGAGCATTTTTGCCTCAAAACCTTCTCTCACTTCGTCTCTCAAGAGGACACTGATTCTTTGGTGCAAGATGTGCAGACTGGCCACGAGCGAATATATGTCAACTTAAATTTCAATAACTTCAGAGGACTGGGTTATTTAAATAACTTGGGAGGAGATGATGCATTTGCTAAACATGTTAACAGAAGCTGACAGCACACTGAATGGAGGGGGGCTGGAGGCTGGGGGCTAGGGTGGGGGTGGGGTGGGGGTGGGGGTGCATCCACCCGCCTGTTTCTGACATCTATAGAGCATTAGACCACCTAAACACTATATCTACTCATCATACTGTTCTTTGTGATGGAAAATTATTTGTCTCAAAACATGTTTTGATAATAAAGCATTTTTGATCTTATGCCTGTTTGTGGGATTTGTGAAAAGTCTGGCCATCCATGAAGAGAGTTGGTAATCATTTCAACAAGATCAAATGTGTACATACAGTAACATATTAAGGCCATACCTGAACACTAAAAACAGAATAAGCTGATTTTAAGCATTGTGTTCTATGCTCTATATTTTATTTTATTTTCAAATAGAATTAACTGGCAAACATCTGGATGCATCAAATGGTGAAGCCCCAAGAACCAATGTAAGAACTACATATTACGTCAACATTGTTTTATAACAAGGCCGGTGCCAACAGATGCAAAAACAAACAGCTGTGCATCACAACTGATCACAGCTCAACATCCAACCAGAACAGGTTTCTCTGCTTAACATCATAGGATTGTTCACTCCAAGATGTATATCTTCCACAAGTTATCAAATATTAATAAATCAGTTTTAGATTTGATGTCTACTGTTGGACACGACTGTAGTTGTCTCAGCAAGCAGGTGGCACCAGTGGAATTCCCATACTCTCACAGCAGAGTTTACTGCTTCTTGATTATTACCGATACACCTTCTGCTGCTACTCTCCTCCCACGTTCTTGAGTCAAAGCCTCCATATTTTCATTCTCAACACATCTGGTCAACTGAATGGCTAAAGAATCAACTGGTGCCAGTGAGTGTGTGGAAGAGGACCAAATGTTCGGCAATGCCGAGATCCAACATCAGGTGTTCTACAGTCTCTCACCAACCTGTTTGAGAACCTGTGCCGCCATTTGGTGATTGCAGTCAAAGATGATGCGAAACTCCCGGTTTCTCTTCATTTCTTTGAGAAGGGGTCTCGTGTCCTGCGTGTCAAGAGGAAGCTGCCGAATCTTTAGCCTTATGTTGTACCTGGACGGGGCCATTATCAGCTCCTGTAGTCTTATCAGACCTGAGGAAGAGAAACGGCACAAATGAAGACATGGCCAAGAGTGTCGCAAAGAAAATGCAATCCCATTGTTTCATGTTTTGCACATGTCCTTGTGAGAATACAGTGACATTATATAATAATGAAATAGTCTGTTCACCTGTGCTGTCATCGTATACGACGGTGGCTGTTTTCCATTTGAGAAACTGCACCAAGTCTAGGATAGCATAGCTTAGTGAAGAATAATCCGGGTATAAATTAGCATAAAAGCTGTCTCTGTTGTCCATGGGGTGATGTTTCCACCGCACCTGGACGTGCGGCACTTCCAATGCATTGCAGATGGACTGCACAGCATTTGACGACGAACTATGCGAGGGCCCAAATATCGCAACCACACCTAAAGAAAGCTGGTCACACGCTAAAGAGGAGCAAGAGAAAACAGCTTGAGAATATAGTGTGTTAGCTCTTCAATCACAGTCCATTTAGTAAGGAGTCCCATATACTAAAGGTTTGTTCCACTAAATACCAGATTTTGATATGAAAGCCAAAACTAATCATGATTATCAAACTGCAACAGATTTTTGATGCCTTTTAAATAATTCTCCTCCACAATGTAATCACAATCCATAAATGAACACAGAACAAGCCACTCACCTTTCCTTGACGCCTCAAAACTGTCGTAGATATTAATCCTCTGTATGTCATATGTTAATGTTGTGTTTGGCAACAAAGTCCTGTTTCTGTTAATGTTATTGACAGCAAATTTAAAGGCAAGCTCCTCCGCGCTAACAAGTGAAACGGGACCATCTGTTTGTTCGAAAATCCCACCTGAAAAACAAAAGAGAGAGCGAGAGAGAGACACGTGAGGCCCATGACAATCGGTCTCAATAATCACAGCAAAAGGAGAAATGCAGACATAATTCCAGGTAGGGCTAAATGGAGAAAAATATTGAGAGGCGTTTGCACTTAGGACTAGCAGTGAGGGGAGCAGCGCACGTAACATGAGGTATTAAATTTGCTCAGCAAACATGGAGCAACCCTCTCCATTTTCAGTGAATGCTCGAAAAACCAATATCAGCTTTGAAGTCTAAAGCCATAATGGATTTAAGGAGTGCATGTGTGTGTGTGTGTGTGTGTGTGTCTGTCTGTCTTTCTGTCTGGTCCATCAGACAACCAGGATATCTCAGGCTCTTGTCTCTCCATTAAAATGTCCTTTTATTTCACCGGAATACCACATTGTAGGAGCAGATAACTGCACTTGAGCACTCTTCTTTTATATAAAATTCAAAGGAAAGTATTTTTCCACTTTTTAGATGGGCTGGACTACTGCTCAAAACTTACAAAACATGTCAATGTGCACATCAAAGTCGAGTATCGCCTGAGATTGTGGTGTGTATCAGACCATCAGTGCTGCACTACATCCTTCAGTTTAGAGCAAAAAAAAAAAATGTTTTAATGGTTGGCAAGATGAATGGAGTTTTAATTATATATTGGGCTTGCAGGGCACACAATGAAGCTTAAACAACCAACATATATTAAATTTAATTAAAGTGGAACTACATCAATATTATATAGACCAGTTTATTTATTATAGAGAGTACTACTTGTTGTGTGAATATAGTTGTCTTCTGTAGCTCTAAAAGGAGCTTTTTAAATGATTATGTCATAATGATGGCCTTGGAGACTTATTTCTAACAGATTTATAACAATATAACACTGGGCCTGCATTTCATAGAGCTTGAAAGAAGTGAACATGTAACAGGACAGGGGTTAACAAATTGATGCAATTGGTTGCATATTGGGAAATGTATGATCCAATGTTTTTGGAACAAAAACAAAAAGCAAACACAGATAAAAGCACAGACATCGAGAAACTAATTTTCATTGACTAGCACACAGCTCAGCCTATAGGGCTTTGACCAATGACTATTCAGAAAAACACAGTCCTTCCTAAGTATGTATGTAAGACATAGGATACTTGGTAGACCTGTAAAAATGATGTAAGAACCAACTCAGATATTTGATTAACTTCAACGTTACACTACTTCTGTTACTTCAGTTTTCACTTTATAATCTATCTCATGATGTCTCTTGTCATGGAAGTGCAACGCTTCCATTGCATTTCCAGGTCCTACTGAATTGTCCCTTATGGAGGAAACTCAGCCAAAAGGTTTGCTTGACGTAAATAGGTGTGTGTGATGAACACTTTATTTATTATATATACATATATTATATTTATTAGCCTATCCCTGCATAGGTGTGCATTTGCGTCCAAATCTTCATAGACTTTATACAATATGTGATCACCCTTCATTATGTTACATTGCAACATCATTGCGTTGCTCAAATTATTTAGCAATTTATGTATTGAAATTCAGTACTTTTTGTTTCATTTTAACACAGATTAGTCAGAAGTCAGAGTATTTTCGTTGGCAATTCACTCTCATGGCGACCTCTGCATCTAACGTTACAACAATCTAAGTTCCACCATTTGCGTGTAATTGGTAAAGTAACAAACATACAAGTACTGTCAAATGTAAGACAACAAAGTCCCTCTGTGGCTCAGCTGCAGCCTTTAAGAAGACAGTTGAGACAGCTTCTTAAAAGATGCCTGTAGGAACATCAGCTTATAGAGAGTCTGGCTCCTCCACCTCCACGCTCATCATAACAGCCATTTCAATAACAAAGCAAAATGTCTCTGCCATCTTCCGTCGAGTTCACTAAGTTTATCTTTTATGGCCGTCATTTAAGTTATAGAGACAGCCTTTTGAAACCTGTTTTCTCCGCATCGAGATCACAACATTTCGAAGCACTAAATCACTTTAATTAAAAACATTTTTTTATTTCTGCTGCCTATTTATGCAGATTTTGACTCAGGTCACTCTTTAGGATAACCTTACCATATCCAACTTACAAAGACACAGCAAAGAGAAAAGCAACACATCCTCAAATTTAAGACTCTGCACCCATGACAATGTTAGTCATTGGTGGATTTCTGTCAATTATTAAGCAAAAATGCCTATCAACTAATCGATTAATTGACCAATGGTTTCAGCAATTGCTTTACTTTGTTTGAGTATATGAACTTTTAGTACATATCACTGTAATATTGATATTCTTACCAGTACAGTTAATGCTCACCATTATTACATATCAAAAGGCACAGAAAAAAAATCAATAAAAAAGGCTTTCATTTAATTAGGCCTAATGGGATTTAAAGAGCACAGAATGATTTATTTTATTTTAGTCTTTTGCTGTATTATTTGTGTTTAGGATTTTGCCCTCCCATGGCATAGCACAAAAATACTGCCTGCCAACCCGGTATTATTTCACTAATCCTAGAGAATACCTGGTTACAGAGAGCTGAGCTTGGAAATAGCACCTGTGACCTGCTGATGCCCCTGAACAGACCCCCAGTTACTGGATCACTGACTCACATATCTCTGCTCCTGTAGGCAATTCTGGAAGCCATGCTCATCTTACTATTTATGACTCAAAGCCTCCCTGGATTGCTAAGGGGACGTGATGCATAAACCGCCCGGTGGAATGCGTCACATTAAAATAAATGAATCCTTCCATTTCATGGGGAAATCTCATTAGAGTACATTAAGTAATTGCTGGAGTATATAGTAATTTGACTGTTAAGAGGATAAAATGTGCATTGCTCAGAAGCACTTTAACAAATTTAATAAACAGGGGGAAACCTGTTCCTTGGGAGGAAAATCCTGCGGATAATTTGCTTTTCCCTTTTGAGAAGTCTGCCATAAGCACAATGGCCTTAAAGCCTTGATGTACAAGAGCTCCTGCAACTTATTCCAATAAGGGATAAGCAGTTCTTTTCAAGCATCGCACAAAATCTACTCTAATTATGTAGAGATTGGAATATTATGGAATATGTTTACAAGTTCCCATTTTAACAACCACGCTGAATGTTCGTTATTGCGGTGGGCGCGTTCAAATTGAGATGCATGAATTTCAGACTTGTTCTTGTGAATCAGTCAAAAGGCTTTAAATTAGCATGCCTCCAATAGACAAGAACACAAAGGGCTTTAATTAGTCTCTAAGGTCCTACCACAATATATAAATCAGCCGCTAATTGCAGCTGTTTCCATAATTTGTCCTTTGAGGACTTTGTGGATCAGCTGCATTCAAAAGCCACTGAGTGATATATGTGAGGAGAGGACGACTCAAATGTGACTCTTAAACTGCAGGAAGTGAAACCAGACCTTTATAGAAATAATAACAGACAGTGGGGACAACTAGTGGTAGTGTAAAATATTGAAACTGTTATGCTAAAGTATTGCTCAGTGTAGAATTATTTAATATATAACAAATAAGTTGCATCAGATGTCAATCAGAGTCACTTTATCCACGTATTTTCCTAATTTCTTCAAATTGTACTGCTGGTTTTATCCCAATGCTTCAGTAACTAAAATAATCTGAGACACACTGTAGATGATAATCCTCATCCAGTGGTGTTGTAACGGTGCTCACATCTATTATAGCATATGTTAAGATGATTTTCAGACCTTGTCACACAAAGCAAAGTACAAAGCCAGGCTATATAAGTGCAGCTAACCTGGCAATTACATGATAATAGCTACATTCAGTATATATCATACTGTTTAATTGTGATAATGGAACAAAAACTAATACAGTATTCAGAAAGATTTGAAAACCCTTTAACTAAGGAATGTGACCAAAGTGCAGATTACAAGTGCAAAAAAAGTGATTATTTAAGTTCATAAATTATACATTAATAAAACACATGGCCTGCATGTAAATGAAAGCCTTTGGTAATCTGTGGTGTGAATAAAAATGAAGATGACTTTTATTCTTAAATAGAAGCTGTGATTGCGGAGAGGTCTGCAAGGCCTAAAGGAACGGACAGAGACAAACTGTACATGCCCTTCCAAAAATCCATGTTGTAGCATGAAAGCCCCACATGTTATGTTCCCGCAAACAACGTAGGCAAGTGCACAAGCACAAACCCACCCTCTGCTTTTTTAAGGAGTGGCAGAGTGGCAGCCAGCTTCGGTTGAATCAACTGGGTACCAATGGAAATACTTATTTTTAACATCTACTGCATTTAAAGACTTGAAAGAGTGATCTGAGTGACATAATGACACAACAAAGCAACATTGAAATAGACTGATGTCGGGGTTGTTTTTGCTATTTCAGTTTTTTGGTTTGATGACTTTTACAACGTTATGGTAAAGATAAACATTATGCAATAGGAAAATAATACTGTGCCAAAGAAATTGAACATGTGTCTGCAATATTACACGTGATATTTCTGATTTTCTAATTTGGAATGAAATGTAATTACCTAAAATATATTGGTTTTTCTTTCTTACTATCTGACTATATTGGTTGAAAGCCATTGCTGCTTTTTAATTTAAAGCAAAGCTGCTTTGTGAAAAGATGGAGCCTGGTATGTTGTTTTCCCAACTATGATTATTCATTCAGTCAATTCTCTGGGCTTACATCAAAGAGACGTTGGAGAAGTCATATTTGTTTGCAATGTAATATAAACATTGGTGTGTACGAGAAAATATATGTCCCTGTCCTTAAAACAATCACACAACTACACATCCAAAAGATGGCCAGATTAACATCCATTGTCTCAAGGAATCAGAACTTTTTGATTTTCAGCTGAAAAAATATCACGAGTTTAAACATCTTTTTTTCCGTTTTGTTCCATCCAACAATATATGTTCAAATAAATGGAGTACCCACAATTTTTAAGCAAGGCAAGGTCAATTTTGGCATCTGGAATTTCTACTACTGAGGTAAAAACAGTGATAGCATTGCCCTTGTTCAACATGAAATCTGTGTGGAGGAAAGGCCAGATCAATAACCTTTCTGTTATTTTCTGCCAAGCAACAATCTGACCGTACTTGCAGTTGGAGCTTTTTTTATATGATTCCATTACCTCACTTGTCCTTCTAAACCTGTGTGCCCCCATTTTGGGAGGTGTTCAAAAGTAGAACAGCCAATGTTATTGTTTTAGTTGAAATCAACAACAAATAAGATATACTCCAGTAAGTTATGTTTCCAAAACTGCAAATTTAACAGCAAAATGAACAAATAGATAAGTATTTCTACAGTATATGAAAGTCCATAACTTCTAGATATAGACCCTAATAGATGGACATATACTGTGAGTGGATGTAGCACATATTCAAGTTTTATTGCCCTCCATTTTATGAGACATTTTGCTTGTTAAAACAAACTCCTTGCTACCAGACAAACCAATGTAGAAGCCCAAACAATGAAACTAGCTCATTATGCTCTTGGATACATACAGTATGTGCTCGCCCACTGCATCTCTGAGTGTTGCTCTTTTGTACTTTCTTTTCACTGGTGGGATTCCCAATCTCCCTATGAATAGCTTCCTGTCTCCCTGGATGTGCAACAACACTCAGTTACACAATGATGGCTGCAAATAATGACCAGTACAAAGCACACACACAAACCGCCACAAACGTTTGGAAATGCAGCCAATTTCGAGAAGAATATGTTCCCTCATAATTATGGATAACAACACAACACTTGGGACTAACTGTTATACAATACCGAGACCAGCGGTTAAGTTTCCCAATACTGCAGTTTTTTTCTGCAAGTGGTAGAATAAAAAGCAGGCCAGTAATCTATTAGATTTAATCAATGATGAGTATCATGAGAGGAAATTAAGGGTATTCGTTAATTAATGGTGTCTGGCAGCATGTTTGGCTCATTAGTTAGCAAAATCACCTCACAGCAAGAAGGTTCTGGGTTTGATCTTAGCTTTGGTTCTTCTCCCCATGTTCCCCCCACTGCTCTGCTTTCCTCCTGCAGTTCAAACACATGCAGGTCAGGTGAATCTACGAGTCTAAGCTCGCATGTTAGGTGTTAGTGTGAATGTGTTCGTCGACGTGTTACCCCTGCAGCGAATCAGTGACCTGTTCAGGGTGTTCCCATGTCTTTCTCCTAATGCTCCAGTCACCCTTAACAATAAGGGGGGCATGGATGATTCATTACTCTCGTTAATGGTCTGCTAACTAATGATTTAAAATCTCTACAAATGAATGCTTAAATGTTAGCATTAGAGGAGCACGCATGAGAAGTGTGCATGTGGAAATAAAACACATGTATAGAATTGTGAGGGCGTTGCTGTTTTTTCTGTATTCACATTAAAAATTAATAACTTCAATATTACTTCACAAAGAAACAAAGGACTCTCCCGGATACTGTGTCCTCTAGGTTTATTTTATGCGCACCAGTTTTCATTGTTTATTCCTGAAAATCATGTTTTGTCCGTAATGTACGTATGTACGGCTCTAAGCACCACACTACCCATGATCCTCAACCTGCGTTGCCATAGAGAAGAAGAATTCAAAACGCTTTTCTGTTGCAGAATAGTGCTGCAATTCTGAGCCACCTAACATTATCTATGGGGAAAATATTACAAATAGTGTAAGTGTGGTATAGAATAGTGACAGACGACAAGAAAAGGTCCACATGCGAAGCTAATGTCTATTGGGGACATGTTCCATCAAACAGGTTGTTTTTACTGGCTTAATCAAAGTGTTAAGTGTTGGCTCATGAAGGTCTCTACTGTTGATGATGTTCACTAAAAGTGTGATAGCAACTGACGGGTATGTGCTGACATGCTAATGCTTGCACACATGTTCACTGCATAACACCACAACTGACTGTAAACAGTGTGGAGGACTTATGAGTCTGCTGAATGTACTTTTAACTACAGAAGTGTTATTTTTATCATTTATTTGCAAGTGTGCATTGCAGCCACACAAAAGTCAGACTGTGACAGCACCAAGTAGGTGTTGGTATGTTTACAGACACACAATTATAAAGATGTTAAAACCAAAAGGAGAATATTCTTGTTGTAAATGAGTTGTATGTTTTTCTGAAGATGTAGATTGGTTAAAAAGCCTTCTGAAAGGTTTTTGGTAATGTGGATGATTATGTTGCATATGTAGGCTAAGGAATGTTGAAGCTTAAACTATAACAGAGGCCATGTTATGGTTGACATCTGCTGTTAAGTGTTTGTGTTCACTGATAATGCATGAAAATTAATATAAATAGAAGAATAAAGCCTGCACTTAAGTTCAATGGCAGCTTCATTGTAACCACGACAATTCTAGTCAACAATGACATTATACTAAGCTCTTATTAATGCCTGTTTAATCCCTTTAAAACAATAACATGGTTTATTCATTCTCTAATAATATAGTAGGACAACACTTATACTTATAAATGGATTTATATTATTTAGCATAGTAATTATGCTTTAATAATGTCATATTCAAATGTCAGTATGAGAATACCGTAATAGTACTGCTATATTCTGCTTGCAATATCAAATATAATCAGCACTTCTATTCATTATTTGTATTTGATAACTAAATTTACCAGGTATCAGTAAATAGTAAAACATTTAACAGAATGTAGTGACTGGTTTTACCAATAGTCTAATTTAATTCAACTAAGATTTCACTGGGCTAATGTTCTACTCAAACCAGAATAGGAATATAAAATTATCCCTGACAAATTACCCTCTATATTAGCAACTTCAAACATGCTGTCAGTAAGGAGAAGGGCTATGGGTTACTTTCCTTTTCCATAAACTTGACAGTAAATTGATCCGATGCATTCTGACAAGGAAAATAAGGTTTAACTGCAACGTCACCGAGAGAGATTTAACCGTTTCTTTTACAGCTCCTCAACAACGGTTTGGATATTTAAACTATGTAAATATTAACATCCTGATTTAGGTCACCTAAATGATATCCACAACGTCTAATCCATTTGTTGAGGTTGAAGAGATTTGAGTATAAACTCATTAAGCAGTTGTCCTTACTTGTGGAAGAAACATAAAATTAAAACCATTAATTAATGCCACTTTACTATTCCTCACAACCCCAAATTATGAGGAAATTAACATTTTGTTAGCTTTTATAGTTGGTTGACACGTATGCCAAATACATGCAAATCTGGCTTTAGTCTCCTCTCACTGGCATCTGGTCTGAATTTAGGAAAGTTTAAATGACAGACTTTGCTCTTATATGTGAAAAACTTACTTCCAAATGTATTCACAACTTGAAAAAAACATAAAACCAACTGTTCCAAAATATATAAAAGCTCTTTTAAAAAAAAAAAAAAAAAAAGAAATCGTAAAACGTGTCTTGCAACAGATTATTACTGACATTATTAGTGTGAAGACCATTACACTTCAACCGATATAACCATATTTATCTATTTGAAATCTCGGGCAATAAACATCAGGTAATATATTTCCCCGTAGATGTATCACCTTGGGGAATAAAACCCTCTATATATTTATTCTGTTCCACACACAGTATTTCTTCTCGGAGCATACCGGAGACAAAGTTTGCCTCAATGACTTGTCTCTCACACACACAGTTTCTTTGCAAAGCCGACTTGAATTAGAGCTTCCATTTGTCACTCTGATTGATTCATGCAGTCTTCATTGTTGTGTTAATGATGTATTTAACTTACTATTTGTAACTACCAATAACATGTCAAATAATTGTTACCTCAAATACTCACAGCAATCCATTTCGTAGAGTCGGGGTTTATATTTATAACTTCGACAGGCTTATAGTAAATGTATGTTTTATTTACTTATTTATTCTAACCACTGAAGGCCTAAATGTGTCATCAATGAGTTTCACCGTATTACAGGATCCAAAGAAAATAGATTATGATCTTCAAACAACCGCATATTGGTAATTGATGGAAGCAGGACCGTTTGGTAATTGATGGGATGGAGGATTCAGGTTCAAGCCCACTTAATATCAAGTATTTGTCCGACACGTGTGTCCTTGAACCGCACAGACTGTCCTGAAGCTTTTCCATATTAGAAACAGTATAACATAATGACAGAAAGGCACATCAAGGAGAGAATTATCCGCATAAGAAAACGGTTACTTTTTAATTCCCCAAATCGTTTCTTTAAAATGTGAAATTAACAGTTAGTTGACAATGTTTTAAGTGCCACAGCATTTAGACAAAAGCGCCGTGTGTACAGCCTTAACGGATCATAATATATTATCATATAAATTGAATTTGGGCTTCTAATGTTTGAGTCCATAATGGGAAGGGCCGTTTTAATTATGTTATTTCTCCCTCTAACTCACTGTCCATATTGAATATCCATCCAGCTCCACAGCTGAGAGGCATTCTTATTTATTTGATACGATTAGTAGTACTCATGCAGCCCTATAATGTTGTGATATCTTCTCTGTCAGAGGACTGTCAGGTAACAACACATTTGTAAAATCTAATTTTATGCTCAAGTGGTTCTGCTTCTGCAATTTATCGCAGCTATCGCTCACCCTCTCCCCTGCTCGCTCTTGCTCACTTTCCCTTATTCCCTCTCCCTCTCCAGTCTCCACCCTCTCTTCCCAGCTTAGTGAGGTGTTTTGATCTCATTATCATTCCCAAACATTCACACCGGATAATCTGTCAGGGCGGGAGCCTGTGCTCTGCACCGTACAGGGCACCCCGGTCATGATTAGGGGTGTCGGGGCGTGCTTGCAATGAAAATCCCTTTTTTTCACCCCCTTTAAGCCAAACTAGAAGTAATGAGTATATCTTTCTCCCCGCATGCTGTAAAAACTTGGCTGTGTCAATTAGATTCCTTGGTAAAGAGAAACTGCCTCATACTGTATGAGGACAATTGTGGGACTACCCAGCGAGGACACAGAATTGATTAGGCAAACCGAGCGGTGGGACTCAGATGCCCTTTTACAAACCACAAAATCCCTTTCCAGAAACACTGCACAATGCACAGTGAACCTCCAATCCTGTTCCACAATGCCTGATACAAACAGACACCTCCCCCGTCTGTGGCCTATTGTTATCGTGGAGGTAAAATCCTCCCTATGCCAAATCCTCACCTTCACCGCCAGTTCAATCAGAGGCTCTGCCAGGAAAACAGGGAGCGAGACAATGGTCACTAATGCCAGGTGGACGGGGGCTCTGAGCTGTGCCAAGCTACCTGTGTCCATCACCATCCCTACCGCATCTCTCTCCTCACCCACTGCCGCCTTCCTTTGTCTACATATGGTGGCAGAAAATATGCAGACCTGCAGCCTTGGCACTTTGTCAGAGATGGACACAAAGGTGGCCAATAGCAGGAAAAAGCTCCAGACTGTGTATAAACAACAGCTTTAAAAAGGCGTGTGTGCGTGTGTGTGTGTGTGTGTGTGTGTGTGTGTGTGTGTGTGCGTGTGTTTGGGAAGTGGACTTACATAAAGATAACGACAGGATACAGTTAAATATTGCATCCTTGGCAACATTTGTCAATAACCAATTTGATCATGACCCCAAAAAAGCTTACTCACCAGCTATGCTGTGGCTGCCTCCTCTTTCTGTGGTTTAAAAATACAGTTCGCATACTGCGTGTGCTGTGTGTGTTTAGTCCTGTCAAATAGCAATAGAATGCCTCTAAACCTATGTACTGTAAAACAAAACTAAATTGTACATTTTGTTTTGTGATGAATAGTTCTAACCCACTCACCCAACTTGGATATATACTATGATTAAAGTTCTTATCTGGCTAATTAATTTAAAATAATCTCTTTAAGCTCACTGCAACCTGATATTGCCGAGAAGAGTCACGCACACCAGCTGTGAAGACTCTCACTTACTGTATTCAGCCGTTGGCCACGTATACCCTCTGTCGCTATCTCAACATAACCTGATATTGTGTGAAAATTGCAGAACTCCTCAAACATTCCTGTAAATTCCTGGAGTTGACCTTGTGACAGTTCACTTTTAAATGGTAATTCAACACTAACGCAAGTAATCAAGAAACCTGCTGATTCTTTACTGTATGTGCGGAAACGTTCAATCACTCTGCACTTGTGGTCACAATCAAAGTGGCCTCACATCGGGTGTCGCTCATCAGCTAAGAAAAGAAAAGCGTCAGTCAAATAAATAATATATGACATAACAGGATTTGTGCAAAAACAATGAGAAAAGAACATGAAATAAAAGTGACAGACCATGATCACGATTATATTTGAAAGTCTAATTTCAGGATGTTTTCAGAAACTGGCGTGAGAGAACAATTTTTTTGCAAGAAACTCATTACAATCAAATGACTGAGGGCTTTCCCCTCGTCTCGAAAGGAAAAGTATGAAACAATTTTAGAAAACATTTTTAACTTTACTCTGCACTGAACTCTTCAAAACATGCAAAGAGTAACAACCATGAAGTGGACACTAAAGAAACCAGCGTGTAGTCTGTGCAGGACTGCTGAGTATTGTTTGTTTAACATTGGTCTGAAAATAAACGCTGTCACCCATAAACATATGGCTATGTTCCTTTTCCCAGTCAGACCCCCAAGTGAGCTGTATCAGCCAAGCGAGCAAAACACGGTGATTTCTCTGAGCATCTCAGCTGCTACTGCGGCGGGGAGTAAATGCCGCCTTCGTACAGACAACAGCACCAGGGTGCATTCTTCCTCCCGGTGAGACCACTGCTTTGACGCAGCCGGGGTGCCACCTCAGAGGGATCTGGCAAAGAAACGCAGACTTGTAGGGCAAAAAAAAAAAAACGGAAGAAGAAAAGTAGAACCTGGCTCCACTTTGTCTGCGGTGTGATGCGATAACGTGGCAAAGCGCCGCATTGGCCAATGGCGTGGGCGCGCTCTTTACCTCGAGATCCGAGGGAGACGGAGGATACAATTATACGAGAGTTGTAACATCGTCACAGTATTATAGTATATGCACAGTGTTGGCATGTGATAAGCCTTCAGCGTAAAGGATCTACTGCTTAAACTGGTCTGTGATGCATCTCATCATCTCACCGGAACTTGCAATAACACGCCCCCACCAACGCGGGCCCTTGAGATTCTTAATGCGGGGCTGTTTTCAGTCTGAGCGCCCGCTAACTTGTCACACTCTGTTCCACACAAAACGCACTCACCAAATATGACTTCTTTTTTTTTTTTTATATATCCTCACAATACTCAAACTGCCTCCAGAAGACTGACGCGTTCCTCTCTTTGGATGTCGTTTTGAAGCAGTTGGTACAAGATGGCCGACACCGAGAGTTTTAAGTTACTGGAAACACTTTGAAGAACTTCTTTTAAGTTATTTCATTGTTTCATTACTGCATGTTACATTTTTATGTCACAATCAATATAATGTGAGGAGTGTCAGCGAAACAGCAGCCCTGAAGGCTGAGTGTAATAGCCTCCCACATCGAGGCTTCACCACCGAGTTTTATGTTCATATTCCTTGTGACGGGTCACTTGGGGACTCCGGGGCTTCATTTTCATTAGAAGCACTTTAAAAGGGCCTTTTAATTTTACTGTCACAAACCTGTTGCAGACCAATTGACTCCTCCTGAGGGTTAAAGCACCACAGTTGGATGTATAGTCTCTAAAGTGGAAGGTTAGATAACTGGTCTGGGTCACAAAAAATTTTGCGGTGTAATTGACATTGATTTTAAAACTAAAGGTGCAATTAATATCAAGGCCTGTGTTTATCCCTGCCGGCTGCTTTAAAGTCCATACTAAAATGGAAAGGCCTTGTTTAATTTAGGCCACCTTATCACTGTGCAGTTTTGACAACCACTTAGTTGCTTTAATGCTTAACATAATTAGAACAAGAGTTTGAGCTCAGCTACGTATAAAACTCTTTGACAGTGCTATTATCGTCCCCCACCCACAGAAGTGAGTGTCTTTTGCCAGGGGCATAATGAAAACAGGACGTAAGTATCTTTTTATGATCTCTTGTCTTACTTTCGTAACGGCAGTAAACATCTCAGACAGGCTTTCGTTGCACTTTCCACTGCAAGACTGAAAACTACATAGGGCTTGAATGTAACCCAAATAAAGACGAAGATGTGGATATTTCAATATTTGTAATAATCTCGATTAATATCCTAATTAAAAATGCAGCTCAAGTTTTTTTTTCTAGAGACGGATAAGGGCCTTGAGCTGAGAGGTTGACAAGGGTCCGAAGAGACGAGTCACCCTGTTTTTCAAAGTCATTGCAGGCACAGCCAAATATAAATCTGCCCCACTTCTTATTGGACGGACCACACATGCAAAGTTAATGTAGACAAATGAGGGAGAGGTGCAGGTCCGATCATTAGGGACACCTCCGGCTAGTTTCTGGGACAGGAGGCACTCAAATGGAAATTCACTGTGTCTGCGAGAGCGTTCACATCCTCTGGAACAAGACCAATCTTAACACATCTGAATTGAAGCCCCGGGCGCTCATTTCTATCCACATTCTTCCACCTTTTCTGGTGGTATGAGGAGGGAGATTGTTCCCCTCAGGTCACGTAGAAGTGGCCATGTACTCATGAGGATTAGCAGAAAGAACGTGGCAATGAATTATGAGGGACCAGTCAACCGAGGGACATTAACTGATACCTTCTGAACGAAATTCAACATTTATAGAATCTAAATTGAAGTTACCACAGGTAGACTTTTTTTCATTTTAAGACACTGCAGTCAAATATATCATATTAAAAAGCCCAAGACAGCGAGAGAAAAAAATCTGTAACGATCCGCTACAAAGCACATGCTCTGATGTCTGCATGTAAATCTCCATGTTGGACTGCACTGATGTGATTGACAGCCGACATGAAGCCTCTCTTGTAAACACACTATCCACGACGAAGTCATGTAGTTTCATGAAACAGATAAGGCAAGATGGGTCTATATTTGAATCACACAGATATACAAGAACTATCTTTTTTTCTTTTTACGATCTCTATTTCAAAACCCACTTGTTAAATAAACCTATCGATCTACAGCTTCCAGACACATCAGAGTTCTCCTCGGGATGATAAGACAGAAGAACATTATAAGACTTTGTTGTGTACACGCCGTGAATGAGAGACATTTATTTTCAGTGTGGAGAACAAAATGCGCAGAGCTTATATTTTAGTTCTTTTTCAAACACGGCTTGACTATTGTAGGTTTATAATAAAAAGCTGCCTGTTTTATCACAGAGCACAAGCATTATTCCTAAGCACTTTGCACCGTCTTTTCAAAGCCGATTAGAGCACAGAGAAGGAGGCCAGCTCATCCTTGCAAAGGCAGGATATTTACATTTCAGTGCCATGTGCAGTGAATTTTAATTTGGCCGCTCCAATTTAACACGCCGGCTTCCTAGTAGTTTCACACATGAGTGCTTAATGGCTTCGTTAACATCCTGAGGGACTTTCCTCATTACCTGATCTGGTCAACTCTGACAGGTGCAACGAGTCTCATCACTGATCTTTGTTCATAGTGCCAAGTTCTCTCGCACCATCGATCGCGGTGAAAACGAAATCAAAGAAACACATGTGAGTCCAAAAGCCAAAGCACAAAAAGCAACGTCAGTCAGCGGCATAAGGGAATAATTCTAATGAGATCAGTGACCTTGACAAAAATATACGGCCCAAAGTTAAATGTCTAAATTATTCCTGTATTGCCTCTCCGAGTATTTTTGGACGCAGACCAAGAACACCATTAGGCCTTTTTAAACAAACCCATTAAGTACGTGTTTCATTACACAGGCCCTGTTAAAGTCCGAAAGCAGTGCTGTGGAAAATGTTTAAGATTTTTTTATTTGCGTTTCTCTCTTAAATACACCAAAAACATTTGATTGTCAGGTGCATGTGTCCTTGAAACTGAAAGACTGCAATAAATTGCTTACAGTCTTTTAGCATGAATTCGTATTTATCTGTATACTTCATAGAAACACCCTTACAGGACATAACTCAACATGTTTTAATAAAACATCACAAATCATATTCTAGCCTGAAGGTCACCGAAGTCATCTAGAATCGAAGACCGTTCATCTTCAAAAAAATAATTCAAAAACCTAGCTTCCAAGAATCTAATGTTTCAAAACAACCTTGTGTGGCATATTTAAAGAACCTCAAAATGAGCAAAGGTCAAACTGTTATAGCCACCCTGTCTTTGTGTTGGGTAATCTGTATGATGATAACATAAAGTATACCCCTGACTTTTCTTTTGTCCATCCTTATCAAACTAAACTATTATTTGATGTTAAAACGTATTTGTAGGTGGCTTTAAGCAACGAGTCGGAAAGGCCTCCTAACAGCAGCACTGTCTTCTTGCAAACATCTTCTGACTACGCAACATGTTTTCTCACATCACTTCCACCACACTCGGTCACACAGGCTGCACAGCATAAATTGTCTTCACTGTTTGCTTTGATCCCTGACATGGACATGGCATCCCGCGAAAGCAGCCCCGTGTGGAGTACTGACTATCAGCCAACACTTTGTTGTTGAGAGAACACATAACATGTGTGCACCTTGCGAATCGCCTCTCCAACAAGCTGTGCATCGTGTCTGGTCATCCACCTGAAAACACACACTGGAAATGCTGTCTGAAGCAGAATAATGATCTACAGTCAGAGTTCAGACAACTTTGAGACTAGAAACTGTTTGTGGAAGAAACCTACTGTGTGATGTGAATGTAAACTGTTATTGTTTATAAGGCATTCAGATGTTTGTTGAATATTTGAAATCACTGGCACTCCGCTTGAGCAAGGTCAAGTTAAGCATCAGTTATGACCAAAAAAAACCAGCAATATCTCATACCTTTCGGAGCATGATAAACCTGCCTTACTTCTATGATTTTAATTTTCCAATGAAGCCTGCTTTTATTATGTTCTTGACCTTGTTTATTATTCATATGTGAGCCACAGTTTTTTAATTCCATTTATAGTGAATCTTGTTTGGAAACGCTGAATAAGCTGAGGACATGCAATGCTAATAGGGTTGCAACTAATAATCATTTTTATCATTGAATTTCTCCTCATTGTTCTTTCAATTAATTAATTTTGCTTTTGGTCTACAAAATGTCAATCACTAATTTTAAGAGCCCCGGTTGACGTCATCAAATATCTTGTTGCGTCCAACCAACAGTCCAAAACCCAAACGTACTCAGGTTATATGATGATATAAAACAGAGGACAACAGGAAATCTGCACATTGTTTTTTTTTTTTTGATGAATCCAAAGTAAAAAAAAAAAAAGAAAGTGGCCGAATCAAGATGCGCTGGCTGAATTCTAGTTGCTCCAGCTCTGCTAACTGACTTTCTGCCTCCCCGAGCTTCTGCATGCTCTCTCCTCTTAGCAAAGTAGTGTTCTGGTGACGGGGAGGACGAAATAAAGATACAAGTTTTCTTTTTGGTTTCTGCCACTTTGGATTTAATTCAGGAAGCAAACTGTCAAAGCGTACACGATCCATACAGCCTCCGGTCAGTGGCACAGTGAACGCAGATAAACTGGCCCGCCTTTCGCTACACATGCGAAATGTATTTTTATTTTTATTTTTATTGAAACTAATGTCAACACAAATTGTACCGAAAAACATTCCAAATGGCGTTGATGTATGATTATCGTTTTCTTGCTATTATGGTCTTAAAACTTAGATTAGCAATTTTTTATATGAACTATAGGCCGACACCACATGTGAAGATTAAAAGAAAGCAGTGTTACTTGACCGGCTCGCAGAGTTTCAGAAGTTTGGTCAACCTTTCTTATTAGTGCCCTGCTTTTAGTCAGTAGTTGGATTAGTTTTAAATTACCGATGACGGTAAAGTAGAAGAGGTGGCCAGGCATTACAAATTCTGCCTTAAATGTTATTAAACATACTTGAAATATTTAAATAAAAAGGAACCCCATTTAGAAACATGTACATTAACTCACACCTTAAACATATATCAATACCCCGTGATAGTCAATATTATTGACAATTATGTTATTGGCCGGTTAATGTTATAATGTGATGCTGTTATGTATTGTGGGTTTAATTGGATTTTCGACCCACTTAGAGTGAAATCTTGGCACACTGTGTTACTAAAGTACGATGTTACAACACAATCAGACGGTTGTCACGTAATCAGTAGATCTTTCTTCTTTTTCGACATGAATTTGCTCCAAAGTATCACAAGGCCATATAATATATCATAAAAAGCCAATGCAGAGTAATGTATGCTACCTGAGCCAGCGGCATTTTTCCTCTGCCAAATGAAAACGGCAAGAAATCTCAAATGAAAAAGGACTGAGGCAAATCCATACCTCATACTAACCCTCCTTGTGCAGTCAAGTCTCAGTGCTTTTATCTTGCAGGCCTAATAATATTGATGGGCTGTTGAAAAAGAATAGAAAATCCCCTCGCTACAACGACATTTTGGCTGCTTAGCATTTGTGAGAATACACCGTAGGAGCATTATGGGAGCAGATTATTTATTTTCAATGAGAGGCAATTCGATACCTTGGGTCCAATGGGAGAAGCTAAAATGTGTTCCCGGTGCCGAACAAGCGACCAAGCGGAGACTTGTGAAATCCATTGGGGGAGAAGAGCGACCGAGGTGCTGAATTGAATAACAACAAAAAACGACAAAGCCAACAAACTCTAAAACCGGAAAGCTGACAAGTTCATTACCCGCTGAAAAACCACCTGGCTAACAGTTTTTCTTATGACGCTCTTACTAATAGAAGGTAACAAAAAATAACTGCACATGCTGCAATTTCTGTCTGACCACCACATTGCTTGTGGCTTGGTGTCAAATCGAGGTCATGTTTTTTAATCCCATATTTCCTCTCCTCAGACTCAAGCTTTTCTATAGCTGCTGTTACATTTCAAACCAGGTATATTTTATTCCATTATTTAGCTGCAGATGCTGCAGCTTGTAAGGTTCATACAAAATGCATTTTGATGAATATGAATGAGTGCTAAATCAAGATATTTTTAACAATGAGTTTAGAAACTCACATATGTAACGGTACAACACATGCATGTGCATACAAACACATAGAGAGGATTTCTTGGGAGACTCCATAGTAGTCCCCAAACTGCATGAATCATACTGTTCAAGCATGTCTCCTAAAAATCACATTTATATATATGAATGTGCAACAGCCAATGCGTTTTCGAAGAAACACAATGTAGCCCGAATGGCATTTTTTTTTATCAACATATTTATGAAAAACGTTTTTGATTTACATATCTTCCAAGTCACAATTTCTTTTTTATCCTGAACGTATCATTAAAATGTTCACTTACATTGTATATCACTTGTTTCTTTACCAAGATTCAAGATTCAAGATATTTTATTGTCATATGCACAGTTAAACAGAGTTATTCCGTACAATGAAAATCTTACTTTGCTAGGTCCTCCTTCTACACAAAATTACAATAACACAGAATTACAATAACTTAAACTTAAATTTAAATTTAAATGCACTGTCTGCTCTTACAATACAGTATCCATTGGTAGAAATAAATTGTTAATACACATTTTTATGCCTCCACACCAGCGACAGCTGTGGCTGGAGGCTTTACGTTTTCGCGTCGTGTCTGTACGTACGTACATAAGCATGTCCCAAGCTCATGAAGGTGATATCTCTTGAATGCCTGGAAGGAATTTATTTGAATTTGGGACAAATGTCCACTTGGACTCAAGAATTAACTGATTATATTTTGGTGGTCAAAGGTCACTCTGACCTCACAAAGCACGTTTCTTTGGCCATAAATAAATATTGAATATGCTAATTATGCCAATTTCCCACAAAACTGCAGCTTGACTGGTTGGTGGAGGCGTAAAACTGCGAGGTGGTTGTTCTAGTTCTGGTTATGTTTGGGCGCTCACAGCACTTGGTAATAGTTGGGGAAAGATTGTTGTCTTGGTTAAATATTGAAAAGGTGAAAAGTGTTTTAAAACAGCGTGCCCTGTAGAATTTCCCTGAAAGCAAACCAAAGGTATGTTTACATTCTGTGTTTCTCACCAAAAGTGTTTATCCTTGAGGTCAAACAAACATCTCAATTGCATCGTTTTCCTCATAAAACATTTACAGGGCCGATATTCATCAGCTTGTAGTTTTTCTTCATTGCATTTGTTGGTGCATTACTATGTTGTTGTTTTTTTGGCACGTCACAGCCACCGACTGACAGTGGAATAGCGTTCAACCAATGGCACGATGGAAATCGCAACGCTAGAATTCTTGCATGTTTTTATTTTTGTCCTCATTTGAAACAAACAAGACAGGGTCCCAATCATAAAGACATAAATTGCATCCACGTTTCCCTCACTTGCGTCTTTTCATTGAGTCTTAGTCCCTCCCAGCAGGGATGCAAGGAGAGAGGAAACGAGGAAGTATGTTTTCGGAGAAATGAGACGCCCTTTACTCTGTAGCGTGATGACGGCGGCCGCTGATCACAGCTGGATCAGCTGTCGGCCGGCTTTAACACCTGGAGAGACTTTTGACAGAGTTTGTGTCTGCAAACATAAACTATACTTATACTAATAAAGATTAGAGGTGTTTTCCCTCTGTAGCCTGTAACAAACTGCATTGAGTATTTATACTGTGTTCTGTGTCCTGTTTATAAGCACAGGATCCATTTCTTCCAACGGAACGCGTTTGTCTTATTTATTCCTTATTTGCGTCTGTATGTTTTGAAATTCTGATTGTGAAGTCATTATTAAATAACCCAGAATATGATTATGGTTTATCTTGCACACTGGAATACATTGTATTAGGCTCAATGTTTTGGGGTAAATTGAAGTGACAGAACTCATCAAACCCGACACTCAGGAATTATCAGCCTCACGAGACGGAATGGAAATGACGATAATGTACATGGTGCTTCTTTCTAAAAGACACACAAACTCTCCAGCTCTCTCTCACTTTAATTGTATCCTTCTTAAAAGTTATTGATCCCAGGGAACTAACAGATCATGAAAAGAAAAATATTTCTTATAAATGAAGAAAGTTGTTTGTGGTCCTTTTTTTTGTTCAGACCGACAATTAACATGTATTTTAACCAGTTGGTGAATCAGGAATCAAGTCACATATAAAACTTGACTTTATCTGTGATCTGTCTTCCCTCTGGTATGAAACCCCAGTGATGTTGAGGAAAAATCTGATCAGTCTGATTAGCTGCTGTGTCCAATCAAATAACTGATAAACAATGAGGGGGCGTGTCGGTCCTTAAAAGACTTCTGTGAAGGCTGCTCTCACGTATCCTCCTTTCATGGCTCCTTGGAGATCCCTCCTCGCTCCTTGATCCTCGCTCCTCACAGCAGAAATAAGAGCTTTGGGAGGGCCGTCAAATTGGAGGCGATGAACAACTTCTGGTTTAAGTGAGGCGCGAGGAAATGATAAATAAGAGACTTGGGATGTAGTCAAAAACTCCACAGGGTACCTTGAATCAAAATGTTCTTTTTGCCTAAACCTAACCACATGCAGAACTCAGGATTCAAACCCCTGACCCTGGTTTCAAGACCGTGGCTTTGTTCACCCACCATAAATGTAGCGCTTTGTGTTCTAAAAAAAATTATATAAAAGTATATAAAAGCCATTTCAAGGAGACAGGGTTGTACTGTGGGAGGTTGGTGAATGCTGGTGGGATGTTATTTATTTATTGCGGACACCCTTGAAACTTGATGGGACCCTGTGCTGTAGCCTGCAACACACAGAGAGGAAGGTGCAATTGTTTTCTTCTCCCAATCTAACGCAGTATAAAAAAGGCCATATGCCGGGAGGCAGCTACTAAATACGCTTGGCCAATCTCAAGGGTGCTTGTGGGATCAAGAGACCGAAGCAAGCGTAACGCCTTGCCTAAAGAGAGCCAACAGTGTGGCGAGAAGAGGAGACTAGCACACAGAGAAAGTCCTTAAGGACTTTCACATGGTACTAGTTTAGTAACAGTCACTCCAGCAGCAGTCCTTGTAACGTGAAAGCAGAGATACTGTAAAGCCAGTGAGTGGATGGAGTCAAGGACCTATTTTGTCATTGAAAGTAGAGAGAGCCTGAAGCGCTAAGATGTTTGAAGAAACCTGAATATGAACTGCTCTACCTTGTCCATAATATCCTGTTACAGTTTTCTGAAGGGGCATGGCAGACTGCAGAAAATCAAGTTGTACAGCTGCATAACTGTTGTGCATCACTGAGTCCAAATCCCAAACATCAAGGGAGTCTCACTGTCAACTTTTAAAGGACACTGCACTAAAACATTTCCGGTGTCTGGAGGAATCAGGAAGGAACGGTTCATGAGTCATTACATGTGATGCAATGTTTTAGGCACTGTCATAATCCGTTAAAGGACTTAATTAAAAAGCTGAGTGACTCTGCAATCATAATTCGCTCTACTGCCGAACAGACATCCCCTGTTTGTTTATATAACCTGAATTCAAATGGGGACAGTCAGTCAAAATCAAGTCATCACTCGGTAATGCCCTTGTGAATGTGTAGTGCGCCACCAATGACTCATGAAATATGTTACTCCGATCACAGGTTACATCCACGCCATCAATCCTCAAGATTAATTTGACTTGGGAGATGAGTTATTCAATAATTCATTGTGTAATATTTGCCTGCAAATTAATCCTTATTCAACGTGACAAGGGGAATTAAATGATTGCTTACCAGGTAATTTGGACATAATTAGTCTTCTTTCAGTCTGTGGTCTACTGTGCAGTATCTACAGGGTTTATCTGGTTTCTGCCAGGTGTTGTTGTAAAGAGAACCAGTCTATGTATTTCCAAAGAGAAAATAGAAAAATAGCTAAGTTTAGATTGGAGCATATGATGCATGTGCTCTAGATGTTGTTGATCTCCTTGGAAGATATTTAGGATTGGTATGTTACACAGGATAATAAATAATTGTCTTTTTCCATGTGTCCTGATAAAAATAGAGTGTTGCCATGCTTTCCTGTAGGTTTATTTTACTTCAATCTAATGTACTAAGGGAAGACACGTTTATCTTCTTACCCTTCAAACCTTAAGAGATACAAGACAATTAAGCTTGCTCAGCACCCACCTCTCTCTTCTTCTGGTGACCCACATTTAGCCTTAATATCTTTAGTGAACTCGCCGTATGAAATTTGACACTAACAGCAGATTGTATTTGCCTTTGAGAGCATTCATGCAAAACAAAATTAAGACAGGAAAATGCTTGGGTCAGCATCTACCTTGTACTTGAAGAGAGTGGGTATTCATTACATGTTCAGCGTTGTTCTACAAATCACAGGGCAATTTACTTATGAGACATAACCTAACTGGATATGGGTTAGCACATAATAATTGCAGCTCCGTCTTTCCAAATAAACATCACATTTTCACGACTAACAATGAAGTCCTACTTTACAGTGAAGTAGCTGCGGTACTTGTGAATTCAATGCAAACTGAAGGTCAACTTGATTAAGAGTAAAGTTGGACAGGGAATTAATTCATGTGAAACAGTTTACTCCAGAGTGAACTCTAATTATACGTGTCTACAGAATGGAAACAGTAGCACCTCAATGACCTCAAAGGCTGTTTTTCATTCACTGCTTTTTTCCAATACAGTTGAAAGACTGACGAGAGTTATTGCAGCAGGTCGCTACAATTACTGTTAAACAACAACCCCTTACTTTGACATTTTAAAAGTGCAACTTGAAATCTACAAAGCATGCTACTGGAGCAGAAAAGAATAGATGGATATGTTACCTTAAATGAAATGGGAAAGGGAGAGAACTGAACACACTCCACACAGTTTTACAAACAGCCCACCGATTAAAAAAACAAAACATGATATCAGAAACACTTTGAGTGATACAGCCCGCTCTTCACAGGAACAAATATATCCTTTTTACTCACACCTGCTGTCTACCTGTCAAAAGTCTTTACTGTACTGCTGCCCCCCCGCCCCCTCCTTCATTGCCACCCTCCATCACTAGTCAAACCTATTCACAATTGCAGGCCTCCTTTTGCGTTCTGTCAGATGCCAGCCTCAGACATAGTGCACCACAGCGCTGGAGTCTCCGGCGCTAACTGTCATTTATTTTTTCCTGTGCTTCTCTTGAGTAAGAAAGAGTGGAAAGCACAGAAACACTCAGGGAGGAAAGATGTGGCCAAAGCTGTCAGACGGGGCTAGAAATCATTAAGGCCTACACATGTTGGGAGGCATGTAACATTGGTATTGTTAGGGATGCTGCTACAATATGCTAATGAAGAATATGAAAGCAATTGCTGTGTGTGTGAATGTGTGTGTACATCATCATCCCTTATATCTTATTTATCATTTAGATATAAAGGATGGACGGAAATTCAATATTTTGGATGGGAAGCTGCCCTTTTCACAAGAAACAAAATACTTAAATCACAAGTTAAATTATTAACTTATACTAAATGTGTCACTCATAATTGATAAACCAGACTTTACGGTTCCCCTCAGTATTATGGAGCATTTCATCGTCTTCAACTCATTGTTTTGGTTTTAAAGTTGTTCTGGTTCTCTCTCATGGCACTTATCAACCCCCTTTTCAGCAATAGTAGAAAGCTGTTTTCAG
Source organism: Ophiodon elongatus (assembly GCA_016806645.1). Taxonomy (NCBI): domain Eukaryota; kingdom Metazoa; phylum Chordata; class Actinopteri; order Perciformes; family Hexagrammidae; genus Ophiodon; species Ophiodon elongatus. The sequence goes on along the minus strand of JACSYO010000415.1, from coordinate 5,857,313 downwards.
GGAAAATGCTCTATTCCATTGAACACTTACATCTGTTGGGTGGCCAGAGGTCAGAATGAAGTTTCGTGTTTCTGTGTATCTGCTGGATGTGTAAATGAGCACATCCACAACTTAATGAGGCAAATATGTCAATGCCGTGTTTACAGCTTGTTGCACTGCCCACAAGTGAACCAAAAATAAATCAGTTAATGCAGGTTTGTACTGTGGCTGCACCAATTAGACTTCTTCAGCCTCGATACCGATACCTGTGTTTAATTAACGAGCAGTATGCCTCACTGTGTTTACGTGACTGGCATCATTCTTTAATGTATAAGGCAACATCAGGCTGGAACTAAACATTGCTTTCCTAGATGTGTTAAAGGGAATACAACAAACAATTACGTAGATATAAATGCAATGAATTGTTAGTTATTGAAACGATGGTATCCGATTCCAGATCGACCCATTGTGCCTGATACCTGAACCAGCTTTTTGAGTCAGTATCGGACCAATATCCAATATCAGTAGCTGTATCGGTGCATCTCTTGTTTAAACTTCCTACAGTAAATGCCTGCATAACCAGGCTCCCAAGGTGCCACAGTGTAATGAAACCTTACAGAGGTTTCTTGCTCAGTAACTCGAGGTTCATCTACAGGGAATTGTAAGGTGCCCTTCAGAAAAACCTCCTTAGGACAAATGTCTGGTGTGCTCGGGGAGTCAATATGTGGACTTCCTTACATTCCACAGAACTCAAAAAGGATCATGGGATCAATTTAAACTTACAGTGTGAAATATAAATCAGACCTGAATCATAGATGTTCAGATGTCAATCATTGGCTTTGATTCCATTTTCTAATACTTTTTATTGTATTATTTGTGTTTTTGTATGTGTTTTCCTGAGCTGCATGTATTCGTATTAAAAAGCATCCAAAGACCAAAGGCTTTATGAGCTTACTCAGACTATACATGCAGTGGTGATTTGGCAACTAATTATACATCTTACTTATAACCAAAGAAATGTGTGTCAAGTTTGTGTTTTATTTAAAGAGCTTGGTCTAATGTATTTCATAACAGAGTCAACGACAGTTTGATATAATCTACAATGATTTTGAGAGATACTTTAATATTGTGATATTGATTTCAACCCCAATATATATTATATACTGTATACCGGTCCTCGATGCCTCCTGTGCTTTCTCCCCTCATGCCCACCATTGAGGTGATGCTTTTGTTGTACATGATATTGGGCAAGTACAGCCCAGCTGAGTTAATCTGTTTTCTGCATCAGTGACTTGCAACAAGTCCACTCTCTTTTTCATTAAGTGACTGAGGGATCCTGGAGGCTGTGCAGAGCAGGGAGCAGAGCTGCTGTCAAAACACCCTGCCCAACCGTCACACACATTAGCAGGCACCCATTTTGAGAAATAACAGGGCTCGCTTACATTGTGCTTATAAAAAAAAACGCACACACAATATCACAGGAATTCTCCCTTCTTTGTTTGCAATGAGTTAGCACGCTAAGTTTTCCACATCTGAGGAAGCAGTTTGAATTTTTTTCCAAAATGATGTGCTGCATGAAAGAAATGACACATTCGTGGGATTATCCTGAGGCAAAAGTATTTGGCAATCTGTTTGTACTTGGATTATTTATTTTTTTCACTCTTTATCGGGAAGGAAACTATTGTGTACAGCTTCCTTGCTTCCATAAACAAGAGGAAAGAACAGGAGGGATCAGCCTCCCCGACCACGAGGTGCCACCATCTCCTATCTCCATCTGTCTGCCCACTCTTCCGGGGGCTAATTATCCTAATCCCTTGAATCCAGAATGTAGGCTGGTGGCATGCGCCTCAGTCCCAGGACGCTAGCGTTTTGCCTCCCAGTTAAAATGTGGAAATTAATTACCGCCTGCCCTGCTGCCAGTGGGAGGGGGAAGAGGAGAGGCAACCGCAGGAAGGCCTGTCCCTGGCAGGTGTGGGAGGGTGCTAGGGACTTCTCTTTAGAACCTTATCTAGGGGCCATGACTGTAATTCAGTTTGTTGAACACTTTATGGTATCACTGGAGTCCTGTTAGTGATTTGAAGTCTCTGTACTGTTTGACTTCACCAAGCTACATATAGAAAAGGTTTAACCTGATGTTTGCTTTTGGTGTCCTCCAGGCAGTAGTGCGCAGCAGAAGTTGACAATGTGTCTGGCCCAGTTTCCAAATTATTGTCTTTGATCACCAAAACATTGCAAGAACTAGAGACATGGATTTTTTTTGCTGCATGTAATATCCTAAGCAGTTTAATTGGGTGTGACTGTGTCATGAAGCGTGGCATAGCATGATATACAGTATGGCTTAATGTATTGTTTGAGGAATGATGAATGGGGAACAAACACGGACATAAAACAAACTTATTTGCCTTAAGATGACAGGCAGACTGAGAATGACTTCATTTTATAGTTCAGGAGAAACGTAATCCATTGTGAAATGCGGAGGGCCATTTTCAAAACATTGTTATTATGAGAGGAACATAATAACGGATGGCTTATGTTTCCCACATTTTCTTCACACAGTTGAATGAATGAAAAAATAACCTGCAAGATATGTGAAAGCTTGCACTCTATTCCAAAACACCCACATGGCCAAATGACACAGACATACTCAGTCACGCTTCTTCTTTGCCAAGGGAAGCGAGGTGAAAAACACCACTATTAAAATTATATTCACAGTTGAAAAATTACAGGTTTTGGCACCCACAAAATCCCACTTTCTATTTTTCTCAGGGGGGGCTTGCTCTCATTAACGCAAGTACTGATCTTGAAAATGAACTCCCTGAAATGATGCCAGTATCGAGACAAGGTTTCTTATGGATTTACAGTCTGTAATTGTAGGACCAACAGAGGGAGCCACATAGTTCTGTTGACATTTGATGCACTTTTGTGCCCTAGTTCTGTTGCACATGGCAAACCTCACACCTGTGGTCATATCAAAATGGAAAAGTAATGGAGGGGAGCGTTTTCTCACATGGACACTATCAACTCTTGATCACAGACAACATCCTCATGGTTCTGTTAAATACAAACCAGCATGTTGTTGCTCCATATCCCAAAATATTCAGTATGCTCCAAATTTCACAAATGTTGGCGACACTTTAGGTCAGAGAATTCCCCCCTAATGAGTCTTGTCAATCCAAACAAAGTAAAGTTGTCATTCGTTGTATTGAGTTTAAAGTGTTAACCCTGGATATTCCTGTTCTGGTCATTTGGCAAAACTCTGTAGTGGTTGCTGGTGACTCCACTGGAAACAAAGCATGAAATATATACCTTGAGAGACAAAAACATTTTTGTAGTGCGTAGTCTGCTAGAAATGTCTTAGAAGAAGAGACCGTTGTCTTTGCTAGAGCCAACTTCATAACAAAACCGGGCAGATGTATCGTATAAGCATGTGTGTTGGTCTCTGTGAGGATAGACCACCTCTTTTGGGAACATTATGCAGAATCAGCTCAGCCATCAGGTCCTCAGAGGCACCCAACAATGCGTCTATAAATTCACTGTTCCTGTCCTTTAATGTAAAAAATCCCACGTTGATAACCCTATGCATAACCATCAAAATAAAGGTGTGTATTATTTGAAATTCTTGTATGTTTCTGGAACCTTAAAGGTTAATGAATTTAGAGGTAGACGTGTGAAAGATAGTAAAGTGAAGTAGTGGGGAAATTGCATTTGAAATGCAGCATGTCAAGCTCTCGTAGAAAGTAAAAGTAGAAATAAATATTTCAAAAATATAATTGATCACCAAACGGACATCTGGGAGAGACAATACAGTATATAGCAGCGCAGCGCACAATTAAATCAGCCCATAGATGCACAGGTGGTTCCATTGTTGTTGAGGACTCTCCTCCAGCCTCTCCATGTTTTCTGTGGCCTTGTGTGTGAGATTGTCAGGAAGTACATTTTATTTGATGCAATACGTGCCTGACCTGTGTGCCAGGTAGGTAATGGGGGTCATCAGTGAGCAGGTTGCTACGGAGATAATCAAATACCCGGAGGTGCTGAGTGCTCAGTTGTATCATGCTCTTTCCTGTCCAGACAATGGTGTGTTTCTAAAGCCCAGACAGAGCAGCCGTTAATCCACGCTGTGCCTACACTGCTCATTTACTGATGTAGACCTGACCATTTCAGCATGAGCAGGTTTCTTATAGAAATAAAAAAAATAAAAGGAAAAGGCAGTTGGACATCTAACATCAGACCTCAATGTCTTTTTGCCTTTCATATCCAGAAAACACAGAGCAAAGCATTTGTAGTCATGTTTTCGGTTACATTGAGGATTGAGAGTCCAATATTTACTCTCTTGTAATCTCTGCTTTGGTCTACACCAATCCCTGAGAGTCAGCACCCAGGAAAAGAAAAGTCTTTAGCTTCCTAGATTTTCAACTTTCTTTACCAGCTAATCACTAGCTTTGTCAGCTTGGTGCTGAGCTGGTAGCTTACAGTGGGCTGCTGGAAACGGGTTTGCTGAGAGCAGTAAGACATACAATAAACGTGCTGGCCGTAAAAATGAAACAATGAGCTAAGAGAAAATTAAAACTCTAATTTGGAGTTCAGCCTTTCACTTAAAAATGTTGATTAGTGCAGCTTTAACAGAGATGAAAGACTGTTTGCTACAGTTCCCATTAGGCTTTGACAATACTTCTGTGGCTAGGACAAATGGAATATGGTATTGCTTTTGAAGGTTTTTTTAAAGCTTGAAACATATGGTGCACAGCAGAAATCTACATCCTACAGCTATATGGAAAAACATCTCGAAGAATTATTGATGTAAAATGTATTGCTTAAACAGTGCATTTGAACAGTGATTTTTTTTTTTTTGTCTTACATGAAATACGGTTTTGTCTTACAGGCCCTTTAAAATAGATTTTATACAAGAATATACTTGTTTTTGCTTGAATGGTAGTATTTCAACCTTTATTTTTGATCAGTAGATATTGAAGCAGCCAAAAGACAACTGGTTGAGATCGGCTCGTTGTCCCCAATTGTATGTTAAAAGGCAGGAATAAGCAATGGCCTAGAGTGTGCAGGTTTTCATTCCAACCAAACACTGCACGGGGCGATTTCACTGATTAGCATGCCTTCTAGCTGACAGAAGGAACTAATTAATGTAATCACCTGCTGTACCACGGCACACGGTTTCCCATCGCTGCTTTAAACGAAGTAACTTTGTTTCTCCCTGAAATAGTGCTAGCTAAGTTGATTACAGTGTCTAATGACCTTGATAGTGTGATGAGTGTGCCTGTGTGCATTCATGGCTTTTAGCATACTGCTGGAATCTTAACACCGCACTTGACTTCCAGAGATGTGATCCCACCTTCACATATCCTCATTAGGAACCCTTTGCTGATCATTAGTACCGTAAGTGCCTTTAATTGATAGTCATCTCTCACAGAAGACTTTCCCATTATTTGCTGACTAGCCCCTGCACTTGTTAGCCTTACAATTCCCCACTCTCCCACCTTTCAACCCTGACTAGATTGCACAGTGACACGTTGAAACATTGCACAGCATTCCTTGGATATAAAAGCATCTCCTAGTCTATACTGCAATCTAGACCTAGCAGGTCATTTGTTTTACCACTCAAAAATGTTCCCACAATGCAGCGCACGGTGCCTCTGATGGTGCGCATCATTTTGAAGGTGAATCAAATTAGATGATATTTTGGAGTTCGGCCCCATCAACGGAGCACCATAGAGTGAGTGACAGATTAAACTAGGTGACTGCTACAGTCACAGCCCTCATTGCCTTTTCTCACTTTCTCCTTATTAACCTTTCCCTGACCACAACTATCAATCTTTCTCTTTCTCCAGCGTCATCTACATCATCTGTAGCTATGGTTTCTATCCATCTTCCTATAAATCTCTGCTTAGCTGTCCTGAAATTTACATTAGTGACGTAAATCCTTTGTGCTTTTTCACACAATTCTGACACTGACAATACCAATCCCCACACTTCACTCTGTCATTTCTTGCAGCATAAGGATGTATGAGGCAAAATGCATAAAGGCAAAATCAGGATGTATACTGAACTCGCCATTTACATTTGTCAATATGAATGATTTGCTTTGATTACTGTAATTTGATGGGCAGCCTCTCCTGATCTACACTGACATTTGCTGAGCTCTAACTGGTGACATTTTAAACAAAGCACACCTGTATATTATGTCCCCAGCAGAGTTTCCAAGTATAGATGAAGAAATACAATATTCCTCTTTTAAACTGCATTTTTTTCTTCAGTTAGTGTTTCCATAACCTAACATTATTGTCAAAGACTTACACAGATTTTTTTTAATATTGAATGCAAATGCTAATACAGTATTGAGATTATTTTAAGTGAGAGAACAAGTAATACATTTGCTCCTAATGCATACAGGAAACTGTATTAACATTTCCCATTGCTTGTATTTAAGCATGAGGAACTAAGCTGTTCATCTGAGGAATCAGCACTTAGTTTGAGAGACATTTGTTATTGTCGGTGTTTGCTGAGTTGATCGATTGTCTATTCTCGACGCAATAAATGTGAATGTATTTATTAATCACTATCCATGCTAAATCCTGGAGAAATATTCAAAATATCAAAGAGAAATGTCTGCGCCCGTGTTTTATCTGTTCACAAATGAATGAACAGACATCTAGAGCCAGCTTTTCTTTTTCTGCAGCAGCAGGAATTTTGGCAGCCAGTGTCTGACCTCCAGGCACGCTAACAGGCTAACGATACGCTAATGTGTCCCATTACGCCCGATTTGCCGGGAGGGGATTCTTTTTGTTGAGCATCATGCTGCTGGTGGATTTCAGATGGGCACTGTATAATGATGCGCGCCTTTCTTCCTGGCTCATAAAAGATACAAGAAGTAGTCCTGCTGAGAGTCATTAGGAAAGCCATTTACACTGTGCTTTTCTTATTCACACTTTTTTTTGTGGTCTTTGAAGATAGCCACAAGGCTACACAGACATCATGGATATGAAACGTGAGCTGCCACTTGGGCTGAAAGTAGTTCTACTACTAAACCACTGTTCAGCTCTCGCTATTACTACCAAAACTAGCGTTTGAGGTTGATGCTCTCAAAGTAACCAAATGGATTAATAAATAATTACAAAACATACAAACAAAAAGAAAGCATAATTGTGCGCCAGGGTTGAGGGGGAGAAAAATTGCAGTTTGGCTTGCATTTGCAGAGCATGAAACACAAATTAGCATGGTGTGATGCAAGTGAGTGGGGGAAATCATATACCATTTTCTGCCTCCTCTCTTCGGCCTTACTATTACCATTCCATCGACAAATTGAATCCAAGGCTAATTTGCATTGCATCATTGTATAACCTCTTATTTATTCATTGCTTTTCTCTCCCCTACATACTATTAAATCTAATATTCTTTTTCAGTATAGCAGCCGCCACAAACTGTGGATACCAGACTGATTCCATACTTCCCAGTGCATGCTGCCCAATGAAAAGAAAAAGTGAGAGGAAAATCTGCCACATGGTTATTACCTCCATCGTTTTTCATATCATCCTATTTTGCAATCATTTTCCATTATACTGATCGATTTTGACCAAAATCCTGACAACTGCTTTGCTATAAAGGCCCTTGTGAGGGCTAATACAGTGATAAAATCCTCTATTACAATTTCTGCCATTGTTTTATCACGTCAACAAAAATCTATAGAGAAATTGCCAATAGATAAATAAAAAAAAAACAAAGAGGTCTGTTTTTGTCTGATGCAGCAAATCAAAGTACCTAATCACATTGAAAAAAAAAATGTTCTGACTTTGTGACTTAAATATGCAGTGCTTTCTTAAGGAAGTACTATTTATTCAGCACAAGAAGATATAAAAATGAATGTTATCACATTACAAACATTTATATAGTCTCAAGGTATATCATTCACACATCACTCAGTCACCAGATACTTTAAATATAACGTATCATCAATCTATGTATTTAAAGCATTATGTAGAAAATTTACAGATAGATGGGAAAATAGCATCAAGGTTGAAAAATGTATTGACTTGTGCTTTCACAAACTAATTAAAATGTAATAACTCAATTGAAGATTAATTTTGATACTGTTGAACCAGAGTGTTGGAAAAAATCCTTATGCAGTCCCCCACTGAAGGGTAATTACTCCATTACAGTGATACATCTAAAATCTGTCCACTGTTTACTCTGTGGTTGCCCTCTCACATTAGGCTGTCTGCTATGCTTGACAAGAAAATTATGAAAGAGGCTGGGCCAGGAACCACTGAGGTGTGTATGTGTGTCCGTGTGTGGTGATGCTATTAAATGGGGCTGTGATATTTGCCACTACAGAACCAATCAAGTTCTTATAATGGTTGACTTGTCTCATATCTATGCTTGCGTGATGTGAGAAAACAACCTGGAAAACACAAATGTCTTATATGAGTGAGGGAGTGTGCGTGCGTGAAAATAAAGGAAGTGGAAAAAAAAAGAATGGAGAAGAGAGGGAGATTAAGGCTGGGTATTGTTTGAAAATGTCCGATATTTTGAATTTAATACTGATTCCACAACAATACTATTTGCAATACTTTCTGTGAATAAAATCTTCATCAAGAAGCAAAGTCCCTCATCTTCTGGTGTCCTTAATGGGACCTAATTTGGGAAAAAATGTGTCAATAGCCAACGGCAAGAGACAAATATTTGTGGATCCTGTTTAAATTGTGCCATGAATTACACATATGATGTTTCTCAATTTAAAACATAATTTTGCAAGTCAAGAAAGTCACAGTTTGTCGTAGGTTTATTGTAGGTTTGTCGTAGTACCATTTAGTTTTGTATGAAACCGCTCAGTGAACTACATCTCTCATCTGCACAACATATGTCACCAACACCAACACCAAGTAGCTAGCTAGGTAACTTAGCTATACTCCACGAACAATGTAACATTGTCTTATGCGTTTTGTCCAGCGACACATTTTATCAGTTGGGAAGCAAAAGAATGGCCAAAGAGCAGTTGTTGGTGTGAGCACAAAACACACAGACTTAGCTTCAGAAAGACGTCACTTAAACGACTTTTAGTTGTCTAGTCTTTCTAAAAATTTATTTTCAGAGTCTTATACTTCCACAGTTTTACAACAAAATGCAACTTTCTTGACATGCAAAAATTATCTTTTTAATTGACAAACAATTTCAAACGTGATGAGAAAGCATTTGTCTCTCACCCTTGACAATCGTACAAATTTCCATAGTAGTCCACCAAAAGGGGCTGGATTTTGCCTCTCTATAGCCTAATTGACTGTTTGCTAAGCCCCACCCCTGTTACTCCGTCAAGCTGTCATGACTACCATGGAGCCCACACTGTCACTAACTGCACTTCCTGAGTAAATATTTTATTCAAAAAATAAAAAAAGAAGCTATTTCAAAAAGAAGCAGACAAAGGGTGTACAATATGTGTTTGAAGGATATATCCAGGTTGTCACACTGATTCAGCATCATAAACAGGTTAAAAAGATCAAAGCTAAAGCCTACAGATCCCACAAACAGCAATCTTTCAGCCAGGAGACCACTGTTCCTTCCCTATGTGAAACGAGAAGTTAATGTTGATGTTTTTGTCACGTAACTTGTGTACCTCCTGTGGTTATTTTAACTCAAACAATGATCTTTTCCTAAACCTAACTAAGTCATTTTGTCGCCTAAACCTAAGTTTCATGTAACAAGCGGAAATTGTGTTGATGGCTTTTTTAGTAAAATGCACGAAAAATGAGGAGTACCCTTTCGTAAGATATCTTACAAACCATGGAGGATACATTGCTCAACGTAGCTCAAAATCCACAAAACCAGCCTAAAAATTAAGAAAATATGGAATGAACTTGGTAAGAAAGTCAGAGACACCCTTTTTCAATTAAACACTGTCAAAGAGCATGACAACCATGAGGTGATATGGGAGGGAATGTAATGCATACCTTTTTTTTTAATTAAAGGGAACCTGGAGTGAAGAGCAGTATCACTTCCTTCTTATATTTGAACAAACTTTGCGCTGATTACGTTTGGAGATACACTGACATCACTTTGGCAGAAATGTAATTGAAGGTAATTTCTCAAAATATTGTGTTAGGTGGAGACATGCAGGCTGAAACGGTGAATGTAATTACACTTCAACAATAAATATGTTCAAGTGATAATGTTTACACTCTCCTGGATATGCGCAGAATTGCAAATTACCAGGAGGGTTTCAAGTGAAAGAGGCTGCAAAGAATGGAAAGGACTCAGCTTTAAAAAGATGTTGAATCACAACAAGATAATAACCAGTAGGCACAATGCTGACTTCTTGCTCCTTAACCAAGTTCAGTGCTGAAAACCAATGTCTCCCATATTCCCATGTCCTGAATTGAGCACACAAACAGTATCTTAAGCTTCTGGACAAGTTAATCACTATGCCCACACAATGCCAACAGCAAGCACTATTGATTCACATATTCCTTGTAGCTACAGAGAGTTTATGATGGTTTCAGTGTTTTAGTGTACTCTGGGAAACACCAGGTAGGGCAATGCTACATGTGCATCAACATTGACCTTCAGCATTGGAAGGGGCAAAGCCATAATGCACACAATCCCTACAGGTTACTATTTTGCTGTTCAACATTCATGTGGCTTAACGCCTCGAGATGAGGTCGGCAATTTGGGTTTACAACCAGGAGGTCAGTGTTGTAGCCTGAAGGAGTTCTTATCTTACTTCCAAAAAACACAATAAACCTGCCCTTGAGCAAGGCAGCTAACCTATTACCACCCACAATTTGAGTCGTTTCCGTCAGGAAGATGCTTTAGACCACCAAGAGCCACCAAAAATGTCTATAAGAGATAATTTGTCCCGAATGCAGTTCAATTATTACTGTGGTCGCGGTGCCTAACAAGCAGCTCAGCTGCAATGATAACCCGATGCACAAACCGGTTAAATCTATCATTTCCCACCAGCTGCAGTGAAAAACAGGCAGCTAAACTCACAGTTCATACATTCAGAAGAGTTAGAATCTGCGATGTTGCATGCCTGGTCATGGACACATGAGGCTCACTAAAGGTGGGCTGACCTTTAAGGTGGACCAGCGCTATTCTCCTTGGCATTGTTTTGTTAAGCAGCTATTCATTCTGTGCAACCACCCACCCACACTGTTTCTTACCTGCTTCTGTATTATCAGCATGCATAAGCAACTGTTTAAACATTGTGTTAAACATCAGTAATCGGAGCGCACAGCACTGACAGACTCTCTGTCACAATGCAGATTTTTCTGAGAGAATACGAAATTACATGTCTTCCACTTGCACAAACATGCTCACAGGCTTCCAGCTACAGCTTGTCAACAAAATGACATGCCTTACTTTGAACTAAGGCGAGTGTATCTGTCTCTAGTAGTGACACATTAACAGGAAGGTGTGCAGCTTTGCATAATTTACATATTATTCAGCCCGTAAAGGAGGAACACGCTCCGGGTGGACATTGGATTTACGAGTCATATAGGTGAAAGTCCTCTCATCATTTTTGCTTTTCATACAGTAATGTGTGTAAGGGCTGGTTTTCATTTATATTCTCACAATTATGAACAAGCTTCGGCAAAAACATCAGACATCCAACATGGTACCAAGCTAAGTGACACCTCTTATCTGCTCTGCACAGACCTAAAATGAGGTCTAATGAATTTGAGCATGTGTAATGCAAACACAATACTTCCTGTCACCGTTTCTTGTCGCCTTAGTCATCATGTGACTGCTCACTCTTCAGTTTGTATGCAATACATCAACAAAGGAGGAATGGTGTAAACGGCAACACCCACAGTAAGCTCATTTGTTGAGGTGTGTGCAACATTCAGCACTTAAAAACTTAAAACTTAAACATGTTACAGAAGTAAGCAGCACATGCTTATGGCTCAGTTACACCAGCGTTTATGATCAACATGAATACATTTCAAATCGTCCGGATAGTGCTGACCTTTGAGGTAGTATTCAAAACTTAGAGGAGCAAGCAATCATACCAGCTATGAAGCACCACCGAGTTTTATGTAAACCTGCTCTGCCAACACCAGTAGAGCTTTATTCTTTATATCCATTTTGCCACAAATGATCCTAGCCACAACAAACAGTAGCTACTGCATGACCTGCAAGTATGCACTATGTCACCAAGCTACCAGCACCACCTACTTCAGGATGATGAACCGCTCTCTCCCACAACTCTTTGATTCCACTCTAAAAGGAGTGGAATCAAAACAGCCCAATTGTTAATCAATCTCCAGTTCTCAAAAAATAGAAACCAATCTTTTTTTCAATACCAACCCATATCTCGTGTTGTTCACCAACACAGACCATGTCTATGTGATAAGGCTCCGTGAACACTGCTCTTCTGTCTGGTACGTGATGAAATGCAAGCGGGCGTCACTTGTCTTATTTGTGTGTGTGGAAGTGTCCCTCATTCCATTTGGTCAACACTTCACTTGATGTCAAAGTTTACCCTCAGTTTTGCTTGACTGTTCAAACAGAATCTGCAGAGGCTTCATCAGCAATTGTAAAATACTTCAGCTAAACTTTCACCTCTTAATCTCTCTGTGCTCAAAACACCTTAACATGTGTCTGTCTCTGCATGAGTCATTCTTACAATGCCCTGAGAATAATCAAAAATGGAGGTTGACAATTGATGCTGAGTTTGTGCAGCAATAATACAATATTTCAGGTACCAAAAGATTTACTTCAGAATCATCAGGAGCTCTAATATCACAAAGGTGTGCTATGATGCTTCCCCTGCCAATTATATAGTTCAAATGTGTCACACAAAGGGGTAAGTATGAAAAGGGCCACAAAGTAAAACAAATCACTGTTAAATATATCCCCATGCATCATTGCCATGACCTAAATCATTTCACTAATACAACGAAAATAGAAAATATTCAAGTTCCACTTCCAGTTTGTGCAAAGATGCAATACTATCAGTCACTGTATCTTCATTATCCCTCCGTTGCACACTCAGACAGATACAAACACAGACACCCAAGGAGAGCTGGGATAAACCAACATGTCATTTTTACCCAGGTTGCAGCACTCTTCAGGGACCTTACAAAGCCAATATTTTCACTGAGGCTTCTCTTTTGACGCAGCGCGCACACCTTGACTCATTTTTTGACTGAACAAATGTGTAATGTTACGACAAACCACTCATCTGCTCCAGCCTTCTACTTCTTATGTAAATGTTTGTGCTGAATATGATGGTGGATTTACTTTTCAATACAAGTCTCCTCTGGCACTGTAAAGTCCATCATCCCGTACAAGGCTGACACTGAGCCCAATTTCATTTGAGAGCTGTGACATTATAATCTCCATCAAGGAAACACCAAGGAAAAAGCCATGGTTTATGCTCAAAATCTAGTAAACATGTAGCAGGTGAAATCACTGAAACTGTAATGGGTGGATAGAGCTAATGTTCCATTGTACATAGAAGATTACACAAAGCCAGAGGAGCGAGAAAAGGCCTGTACAAACGTGAGTCATCGAAGACCATCATTTTCCTTTTGGCATGAGGGAAATTAGAATAATAAATAAAAGAAAACGCACCAACAAACACTAGCGAGTGATTTTCGCCAAAGCTTGACAACAGGAAAAAGCCTATTTGGTGAGTAAAAAGTCTGAACATGATAAAGCCTGTGGCCCAGTCACCACTTCTTTGGTAGAAAATATGATAAAAGCTGGCATGCAGTTAAATGCAATTGCACACATCACAGATGCGGGCAAGCTATTCTACAAAACACGGAGCCCGTATTTTACATTTGAAGTTTGAACATGGGGGAATGGCTTCTAGGAGCCAAAACGGAGGAGAGATGTAATTTCATGTGTCTCGGATGAGTGAAAAAAAAACAGCTGCTGAGCTAAGTGACTGCAGGTCATCTCAACTATCTGGTGAGTGAAAAAGCCTCACAGTTATGTGTGGACATGTCAGACCTGATGGGCATTTCAACAGATGTAGAAAGAAGGACAGTTACTCTGAGACAAGACACATGTGTCTTTCTATTCCAGTCTTTTGCATCACAAGACTCTAAAACATACTATGACTAATTTGGGATAACAGCACGTTGATGGAACTAGGACTAAACACCTCCCTTTGTGATGATGATAGGCTGGATCACCAACAGTGATGAGAAGGCCTAACTGGACGTGGTGGCAGACCTGTCGGTATGACCAACAGCATCTTGCTAATAGTCAGCAAAATCAAGGAGCTAGTTGGCAATTGTTGGAGGTAGCAACCGAGAAACTTTACATTTGGGGATCCACATCCTCAAGATAATGACATTGTCTACATACACCCACATTTTGGCAAAGGCAACCTCTGATAGTTTAAGAAATTAAAAAGTTTCTCTGGGTTCCAAAGGACCTTCTAATCTGGTGCTGTAGAAAGTAAGGATCATTACCAACTGGTATGGGATCTGGTCTGCTCAGGACCATAGAGCCTGACTCAGAGTCACTCAGCCAAGCATACCATTGGATTTCCACTCCCCGCTCTGCAGGACTTACACACAGTACACCAGCTTCTACACTCAGAAAATCCTCTTCACTCAGACTTTTGAGATGGTCAATTCTGTTCTCTGTATGTCTTCGGCCTTGTCTTGCACAATGTTTACTTTGCCGTGTACATTTGTCCATGTATTTATCATTTTTTATCTGGAATTCGTATAGTTATTTCTAATCTTTTAGCACAGCTTTAAGTTTGGTTACGTGTCAAATTAACCTTTGAATCCTTGAATCAATTCAGACTTGTTTTAAGCTAATATCAGCTAGGGTGTCACAGATTGATCGCAATGGCATGGGCATTTATGAAATTCAAGTGTCCTCAGAGGCTGATGCCAGGATATAAAAATAATTAAGACAGTCTATGATTTGATGAGCTCCACACCTTGGGCATTTCACCCACATGAGCTATGGGAATCAATAACCTGGTCCTGAGCCCTCAGAGTTCTCCGTTCTGACTGCTTTAACTTTCAATCATGTCTACCAACTCAATGATTATAAATGCCACGATGGTAATTCTTTTCCAATTGCCTTACTAAAAAAAGACATTACACCGGCCCCATTTGCAGCTGCTGGTGCTGGCAAGGTGAGGGAGGAAGAAGAAGCACGTCTTGACATAAATGTCATAATTCAATATGCATTATTATAACACAGCATTCCATTGACCATCATTTGTTATTGATTGTTTAATTTCCTATTCATTGTACATTGTGAGATCATTTTAGGCCTCAATGAGATGGTACATTTTAAAGGCAGTTGAATGAATACTATGCATTGAATGTCTGAAAGAGCATTACAGTGTAATCTCCTGTTAGTAAATTGAATCTTCCCAATGGATGAAATTTCTATAAAGCATCCTTTTTATATGGCAACGTTTTAAGTGTGTACCTTCTGAAAAGCAACAAGCTGAAAAGTCGTGCATAGCGGGGCGCATTCTCTGACACAAAGATGAGATGGCAGCACACCGGACCCTAAACCAGAATAGGGGACAATTATGAAGCACCATGCAATCAGGGGGTCCCTGACAGGCTGAGCGGGGTCTGATGAGCCAGTGTGTCACTCCGTAGCTCCAGGACTTCACAGCTAATCAACCACCAAGGAGGGGCTTCAGGGTAGCGATCACTCAAGCCCTCCATCACCACGCGGGGAGGAAGGCAATCACCAGCCCATTTCCATGTGCTGTTATTGCCACCCCCCACCTTCGTCTCTCAAATCAAGGTGCACATATGACCAGGGAAGCACTGGACAGACGCAAAGGTGGCTGGTGGGGGTGCAATCAAATATAGTGTGAAAAAAATGAGAAGAAAGGGGGGAGGGGAAAGAAAGAAAAAACTTTTGGTTCTGCATGTGGTTAATTCAAGCCATTTAATATCTTTAAATAATCATAAATGGATTGGAAACATGAGGGGAACAGATTGAATGAGGCGCAATTGCTTTCCAACCAGCAGCACAGAAGATCCTGGTGATTGGGCTTGCAAATTGAAATGTAAGTCTTGTAATACAGTGCGTTGAGGAGACAGAAATGGTACGGGTCAAGAAAGGTGAGAGAAGGGGTTTTCATTTTACCCTGACAAAAGATTACCACAATGAGCATATGTTAGAGCCACATCTTCTTTGTGGTTAGAAAGGAGGAAGAGAAAGTGAATGAAACCTAAACAAAAGCTTATCTTTTACCCACTTAAAAGAACATGACTTCAAATAAATGATTGTTTCCCTTTTCAAGGAAAGGGAGATGGGTAATAGAGGAGGGAGACAAGAAATGACGCGGAGGGGGCTCCTTTTCTATCATCATGGTACGTATAATGTGAAACAAAAATGAATTCATAAACAGACAAAAGTCTGCCAGCTCGATAGTGCTCAGACTTCACAGATGCATCACAGCACGTAATTAGAGGTAATACCTTTGTTTTAAGTTTGACAGTGGCTGAAGAGACCCCCTGCACTAATAGGCTCCACTCAGAAAACCACATACACACACACCAGGCTCATCCTGTCATCCCGTACTGTCCTCCGATGCTTAGGCAGAATATTGACAAAGAACGTGAGGTATGTGATCTGTCTGGGCCCGAGCCAGCCATCATTACAGACCTGAAATCCAGCTCACAAACCCTGCTGATTGTCCCTCGGCCTCCTGAAGGCCCTGATAGAGGAAAAGAAGATCACATTCATCCCTTTTTGAAGCCATCACTCCTTCTTGTGTGGTTAAATCTCCACCATGCTGGGTACAAAGGACATATGCTCATCTAACAAAGGGGAATGTTGAAGTCTTACAATATACTACTCTCTATTGAGACATTTCCAAGTCTTTGTGCTTAAATCTGTATCAAACTTATTGTCTACTTTAATATATATTCGAGCCGCAAGTAAACAATTGGCTTCATCATTGATGAACATGTTTCTTTTGTGCTGCTGATTATTTTCATCATTGATTAATGTGCCTATTATTTCCTCGATTGTTTGGTCTATGAATTGTTGCAGCTACAGATTTTTTGGGGACAAATTATTATATTGATATAATTATATATTTATTCATATTATATTTCATGTATGAAATGCTAAAATAAATATCAGTTGTAAGATGTGTAGTGGAGTGACCAACAGCCAAATAAGTATTTAATTTATGATGTGAATGACATAGCAAACAATTATATTTTTTGTGAATTGATGACTAAAAGAAGACACTTTCTGTTAACTAACTAATAATTTTGCCTTATTTTAAAAGGCTTCATGAAGAGATTGCTCCTTTTTATGCTGTATATTACAGCCTGTGTTCTCTAGAACTACAGTTCTACAATAGGAATGGTACTAACCACATTCGAAGTAATTACCCCTCTGGCAGACAGCCGATCCATATGTGAACAGTGCAGAGGGAGGCTGAGCAGGACATTAACTGAGCATTAATTCTGTGATGCCAGCGTGATGCCAATTATTTTAAATGTGGTCAATGTTCTGATGGTTGTAAATTTCTCAAAGTACCAATCAGGCTAACAAAAGCTCCCTGGTGAAATGGAAAAGACACTCAAAAAGGAAATTCTTGAGCAAAAGCATGAACGGCAATTTTGTTGTTTAAACGAAACCAAAAGGAAATTTGTATTGTAAATTGGATCGGAATAAAAATGTGCATGATATACTTAGTGTATAAATGTATTTAAGAGGTATAATAGCTTCATGATAGTTATAGAGGTCATTATTTGCCACCATTAGAAACCTTGCTCACTTACATACAGTTTTTGACATTTCTTTTTGACCTTTCAAGACATTTAGAATATTGACATTTCTAAACTGTATTGCGCTCTAAATTTTCTTATGTTACTTATATTTGTAAGTCTACACATGAAATTACAGTGAAGAGCTTTTTTTCTTTCCTTCTGCAAGAAGGACCTGAATTGTTTGCTTTACCAAAGAAAATAGTCTGCCTAATACAATGCAGATGTCTCATTAAATTTGAATATGATTATTGCAGCATTACTTCAACTGATCCTTCTCATCAAACCAGATAATACTAGCTGATTGCATCCTATTTTGGCGCAGGAAAATGTCACGGTATTATTTTCACTCTTGGTGAAAAGCAATTAGGAGCATAGCTCGTGTTTTGCCAGGTTTAATACAGAAATTAGCCAGCTTTCACAAAATTAATTCTCCTTTATTTCTCTTGCTTTGGATGAGTAAAAACACAGCGTTAAAGTGTAAATGTGTGTGTCGTGAATACCAAGGACGTAAAAAAAAAACACACATCGTATAACCTACAGTATATCTATATATAGATATATATATATATATATATCAATATGTATATATATATATAATATAACAAAATTACAATGATTGCTTGTGAGAAAGAAATTCCCAAATTATGAGAACATAATAAACTTATTGAACCAATTTACCTAGGTTTAAAATGAAAGTGGGTGCAGTGACAGCAATACACCAGACTGATCCCTAAAAGAAGGATAAAAAAGACTTGAGGCTGGAAGTGAAGAAACAGAAGCACTTGAGACCGGAAAACGTGATTTAGGAACAAAACAATCAGAAGCCACATTTTTCATTAACTCTCTTTGATAGAAAATTGATTTGAAAAAAAAAAGAAAAGAAAAGAAACCCTGCTGCTTAGATGATAGTCTAATCACACGCTATAATCTCCACCAATCACTTTCTACTTGGTTACTATGACAGCCATCTCTAATTCTCAAACCTTATCTGAAAGAGTGAAAACCTGCAGGACAGTTAAGTCCCTATACCTTTTCTGGCTTTGCATTAAAGCCATTCGTACAAACGTCACTCATAGTTTTATTAAAATGTGCCGCGAGCCTCAAACTGCCCAGAATCTCCTCTCTTCTTCGCCTCCTTGTCAATGATATCTCTGTCCTGTTCCATATATCTGAGGCTGGTCACATGCAGACAAGCCGTCTTCAGATGAGTCACAGGGGAACATTTTGCGGTTAACCACACTGCTCTCCGGGGGCAACCTGGACAGTAGATCCGCAGCCGGTAAAACATTCTCTCAGACAGGAGAGGCCATCCCACATTGTCTTGCCTGCACACACAGCGCGAGTGCTGAGTGAAATCTTCTGGGTATTGGCTGTGTTAACTTAATTGACATTGGCTTTCAACCTTCTGGCTATCCATCAGTGGAGGGATGAGCGCAGAGGCAAGAGAGGAAACCGCAGAGTCTTATGCACTTTCTGCGGTCGTCCTCGCATTTGTTACTGCCGGAATAATAGAGACGGGGAGAAGAAGAAAAAAAAAAAAGATGTGTGAGGTAGAATGTGGAGGAAATATCTCTGTCTCCCTCCTGATATTTTTGGTCATAGCCATTCATTTGTAGTGATGTTGGCCTGGAGAGGTTTGTCTTATCTGTTGCTTCTATCTCTCTCTCTGGGGGGAAAATAGAGGGTGAGTCTTCTCTAGCCTACTCTCTCACAGTTGATTAGTAACTCCTGCTCTACCCCTACGCTCCAGGGATTCTATGCCAGCTCCCCTTATACATCCCCGTGTCATGCACATACTCACACTCGCTCTCTCTCCTAAACACACACTCACGCACACACACGCATCTCCCTACAGTCATGGAACAGCAATTTGAGGGAATCACACAACCAAGACTTGACATTTATAACAATGAGAGCTTGATTAAAAGGGCAGAATGAAACAGTGTCATCCTCCATTCATTGTCCTTAGCCCAAGTTAAATAGGATTTAAACCTGTGCATTGTGGGTGATACCTCTGCCGTCAATTCCTGATTGCTTTAAAGCAGTGCGAAGAAAAGGTCTTGTTATTGTAATGCAGGTGAGTAACAGCATGTAACGGAGGTGTCAGAGGTGACCAAGTTTACACAGAGCGTCTGGAAATAGATAAGGATGACGCTAACGCGGGGAGGGAAAGCAAAGCTAATACTGCTCCGGTGAATGCCATGGTGTTTGAAAGGCACAGGAATAAAGCTTAGTTTTATCTGGCTTGGGGCAACACACAAAAGGCAGCCAGCATTGCAACGTGGCAGGTTTTAAAATTGGGATCAAAAGGTTCAAGCTAATTAACAAACTAAATAAGAGTCCCCTAGCTTCATCTATGTAACCACCTGCCTCTCCCTGTCTCCCTGCCTCCCTGTCTCCGTCTCTTCTGCCGCTGTACTTCATGTGCCGCTGTGTGTGCATTTTACCAACAAATACAGTGTGTCGGAAAAAAGAGTAGAAAAAAAAAAAAAAAAACGGAAAATCACCAAATTACCTCCAACAAGATCATTCTAATTAACTATGTTACATTGCTAGCATCACCCTGAGAGCGAAATACCCAGTGATTGAGCTTTGTACAAACTGTTTTGATGTTATTTGACTTTTCCAGCAGAGCCCCGAGGAGGGCTGAGATGGCAGAGTCAAATAGAAAGGACAAGGGCACATAATAAAGACAAATGGCTAGAGCATGAAATTTGATTCATTGCCTTGGTACAGAAACATTCACAGGGAAATGGCCAACATTGACATGCCATGAATTTCAAAACACTGTCAAATCCAAAAAGCGCACGTCCTGCTGTAATGACATTGAGTCCCCGAGGGGCCTACAGGGGGACTCAAGCAGATTGCGGACCAAATCAATCAGGCTGTTGTTTCTGATGGACGTTTCCACGTTGAGTAAAGGGATGCTTCACCCAAATTACAAATTATTCTACTTTTTTGTACTAATTGTTGTCATCATTTAGTCTCTTGGCTCTTCATTAAGTTCTCTTTCATGTATTTTAGTTTGCTTTCCTCCCTTTCCTTCACTTTGGTATTTAAATCATATATTTTTCTGCATTGATTGTATGTCCTTTGCTATAAGCACTTTGTTCACTTCATATTTTCAAAACGTGCTGTATGAATATTATCTGTCTGTGAGATTTCTGCCTCCATATTCCAATACAAAGGAGGCAGAAGGAATTTTGTTCTTGGTGCTCACGGCATTAAAGAATTACATTTCGTAGCGATTCACTGATACCGATGTCGGATATCAGGCCGATACAGACTCAAGTAGCTGGATCGGGTATCAGTTCAATTCAATTCTATGTTCACATACTATATACATTATATAATAGAAATGTAATTCCTGTTTATGGTTTGACCAATTGGTTGCTGCATTAAAAAGTTTCACTTTAGTTACACTTCAATTGTAATATTAAGTTGCTTATTGTTCTATTAATAAATAACAATTAATAATGTATATATTTGTTACACGTTGTCTAACAAAGTTAGAATAGCAATGTTTAACTCAAGCCTGATGTTGCCCGACAGACAGTGAGGCATACATTAATTAAACACTTAAACACAATTAAACAATTGGCAGCTTGCACATTGACTACTGGTTGTTTTTCATATTTCATATCAGCATTCTTTACACACACATAGGTAAGGTACATATTTGATTCCACCAATTTATAGCGGCTCAGAGAAAGAGCGCATTTCCTCTGCAGCCTCCGTGTGCTTTTAATTTGTCATCGCAATTCCACAATTCATACTCATTCAATACAAATGAAAATAGGCGCTATAGCCTACTGCAGTGTATGCATGGTCTTACCTTTACTTGTAAATGAAGTCCATTCGTCTATCCTTCTGGACAAAAATCTCCGTGACTTTGTTGTAAAAGTCATCCTTATCTTCTTTTAGTATTAAAAGTCTCCCTGGCATTGTTCTCCCATTATTTATCACTTTACGTTTCGATTGAAAGTCCAGTTTTGAGAATTTTTTAAGCTTAGATATGGAATCTTCCATTTTTGCAGTCAAAGCAGAACAGGCATAAACCCGACCCGTGGGCTCTCGCACGCCCCCTTCATTGAGGCAGAGGTACTGTTTGCCTCCCCTCTGGGCTTTTTCACTGCAGTTTTATGTCAGATCAGCAAAACTAAATAGGTTCTACACATACGTTTAATACACTACCTATTCTATGGAAAGAAAGGACATATAACCACAAATATTACAGTGGCGACAAACAATGAGAAAGCAAAAGGCACGCGCTCAACCCAGTTTATGAGGGATTGCGCAATCTGAGAGGAGGCAGAGCTCGTCGCTGGCTCACCTCGCGTGTCTCCTCTCTGTTAGAACAGGCGCAAATTCAGCAATTTTGATTAGAAAAATGCATGAAATGATTGGAATCATACAGAAATTACATTTATAGCACAGATCAGTATATAAATATAAATAATATTAATATTTATTTTATTTTATCATTATTTTATTTTTACTTTCATACTTACTTTCATACTTTCATACTTTCATGACAGGTGAGGCACGTCCCTGCCATAAACTATAGGTTATGCTGGGTAGTCAAGTTGTAAACAGGTTTCATTGGGATTCATTTCTACCACATAAACAGTCCCGATGGAAACTGTTTAAAGTAGGTTATGTAGATTATCTAGAGTAAAATTGTTAGTGTAAATTCAGTTTCTAAATGCTGTGAGCCCAAAAAACAAAATTCCATTGACTTGTATTATATGAGGGTAGAAGTAGACATTTCAGTGGCGACCAAAGCATGTGAAACCAAAACTATCCTCATCTCTTCCTAGCGCTACAGTTAAATATATTTTGTTGTAATTTGGGTTAAGATGACCACTGAGCTCCTGTTCCATCCCAAATGGTTACAAATGACAGCAAATGAAATATTGCCTGAAAAATAATATCCACCATCTATATGACAGCAGTGATTTCCTCTTTTTTTTTTTTCTAAATAAAAAGATTAAATGTATAACCATAAGGAATTCAGCACCTTATTTATGTCAATAGGCATCAGAAGCATATGCTTTGGAGCAGGCCTTTCACTGCAGAGCACCCACTTTGTAGTACGATATGAAAACACCATCTGGTGTGTTAGCAGCGGCTAGGCTAAACTAGCTGGGGCTGGATGGGGACCTGCTGTGTCACAGGATTATCTTACTGGTTGGTAGATCCGCTCTATTAGCCCCTAGTGACTGGGATTATTGGATGATCATTATTATGTGTGACTGAACAAGAAGCTAAGTACCTGCACTTCCTTGACACAGTTAAGTCTTGTTCGTGATCAGACGCATTATGAGCACATTTTCAGAGCATTACGCATTCACTTCACCTTGTCCTAGACATAAACACACTGTTTATTTAGTGCAGTTTGACTTGGACTTACCGACTTAAAAACACGCTCTGCGCTTCAGAAAAGACAGACTACAGCACGCCTGGTGCACATATTTGTTTGTGGAAGTAGAATGTCCCTTTATAATGCGTCTATACCGGATCACAGGCGAGTACAGAAGACGCTCAGAGACGGGCTCTCTGCTCAACAAAACGAACATCTGCCGTTTCTCATCAGCGAGATTGAAGCTAATGACGAGCCGCGAGTGTGCTGACAGAGAGAATGGAATTGGATGTGTACAAGAGGCCCAGTGAGACCAGACATATGTTGTGGATGGAGTATGGCTCTATATAGTGTGTGTGTGTGCTTGCGTGCGTGCGTGTGTGTGTGTGTGGAAGGTGAAAAACCCATGCTTGAGATCGGGAGCAGTAGAAAACAGGCCGCTGCTTTTTTCTTTGCAGTTGATGTTTATACAAGTGGATGAAGGGAAGTGTGTAAGCGCAGGTAAAACAACCGTTGTATTCTTCCCCCTTCAATCTCTGCTTTCGCTAACAGATAATGGAATTACACATCAAAGAAGCTTTCCCCTGTATCCAATTCTTCTGTGACCTCTACCAGCCTTTGTTCATATTCACCACGACAACTCCCCAGCCCCAAGCCTCCACCAGCAGGCTTCTCCCTGCTTCCTCTCTCTGTCTAGGGAGAGATTAAATTTAGATGAAAATGAAATATTCATTTCCACTCAGCAGCTGATGGCCATCTTTATTTGATACAACTTTTGATGCAACATCCCCTCATTGTTCTTCTTCATCACCAAACACTTTCTATTTTATTTTACTGTCCTTCTCTTCCCTCTCTTTGCCAACCATGCCATCCTCATGTGGGCAATCCTCAATGCTAGCAGCCCTTTGGGTTTGACTTTGTTAAAAGTAGAATTGCAAAGTACCATTACAGCTTTTTGCAGTCTCTTGAAATACGTCTGAGTCATTTCAGACGAGACATTTGTGGAAAAAAAAACCCCGGCAGTAAGGATCTCGGGGAGCATGCGAGTGGAGAGTGCACTCTCTATAGCTCGCTTAAAGAGTTAATCACATGAAAACTACTCAGTCTCTCTCTGCTGCTGGTGCGGGGATGAAGACAAGCCTCTGAAGTGGCTCTGTGTTTGCAGACTTCAACCAAAGTGGTGACCACAGACCCGATTTATCCCACTGAAGCTTATGAGTGGTCACACTGCATACGGCTTCAAGTGCTGCACATTTGTCAGCTTACATTTAAATGTTCGGGCTGTTTCACACACAATAATTAAGTCTGCAGTCATGGCTGCCCAAAGCATTTTCGGGAAGCTAAATGAAAAATGCATGTGACCAGGTGTTGTAGGGGAAGAGCGAGGAGCAAAGGAAATGAAATCAACATGAAATCATGAGGGAGATTGATTAACTGGCACTGATTAAGTGCTTTGAGTATTAGGTAGATAAAGTAATTGATTATACAATAAATCCCCGTCAGGCAGTGAATAACCTCACTGAGAGAGAAAAGAGACACCAAATGATGAATTAGTTTCTTCAATCCACAGATGAACGAGACGATGTATAATAATCTGTTATTACTGTAAGCGTTAACGAAAACGATATATGGATGCATGTTCATGTGATCCAAAATGGGCAATCCCGATCTGATGGAGAAGAAAAATGTATTACAGCTTATGATTAATTGTGCAGATAGAATGCTGCCTCGCTGCGTAGAACAAAGCACAGAAAGTAACCATCATATTCAATGAAATCATCAGTATATTGAGTCCTATTTCCTTGTTGGCAAACATACAAATTATCTGCAGACACAAGCTACCTTCTGAGAGAAAAATCACATCCTCCAGCAGTTTCGTCTTTATTATAACAACACTGCATTATCCACTGAAATGGTTTCTAGATGAGCTGAGAGGTTGCACAACATGTCAGGGAGAAAAGAGAATTACGAAAAGCAGGCGGAGGGAGTCTAAAGAGAAGCACAGCATGTAAGTGGACAAATAAAGGAGGAGCATTCTTTTTTTTCTCCCTCCAACAAATAGAAGCTACAGAACAAGACGGAGCGACCATCTGGCCTCAACTTAGAGCAGTGCACTGTAAAAGCACTAAAATCAATGGCAACAACTCTACCTTGGATGCCCACCATTACCCAGATGGTGTACTTGGAGAACTGCACGGGCCACCTAACCAAGAGCAGACACGGCACAGACAGAGAGCGCCGTGCTCACATGCCACCGCCCACCTCCATGATTTTCACTGGTTTGTGTGTGTCGGTAACCAGTGCTGAAGAGCGACGTTGGCCACCGTGCGCCGACTATAAGAAAGCCCTCTGTTGGCTTTAGCGGGCTGGCTGCGACACAGAGCACACACACACTAGCACACCAAGAACCAAATTACAACAAAAAAAGGGGGGCACTACATACACACACACACATACACACACACACACACACACACACGCACGTACACACAAAAAAGCGCTCATCCCTAAAACAAATCAGCAGACTGTGAATACCAACGTCCTCTCTGAGAAAATACTTCAGTATTGCTGTAATAATACACATATGACATATCTGATGAACACCCCTAAGCTTATCCCCTCTTTGAACAGATACGGTTTAATTGTATAAATGCAATTATATAGAAAATGATCACACGTTGCTTGTTGTTTTCACACGGGCCTATTTTTGAGTGGACAAAATGAAATGAATGCACACATGGCCGTTTACGTAAACACTCAGCTTCAAAAGAACATATGAAGCCTTTTGAATTAGATTTTTTTTTTTTTTCTTTCGCATTGAGGCAAAATCAGCAACCTTGTCAAAATACAATCTTAGGAACACAAAAAAACAAACTGCTCCTGCACCGCAAGCAATGATAGATTCTATAAAAAGCAATAGTGCGACTGTAGCACATTTCAAGGTAAATTTGTCTCAGCACTTTGACATTTTTAAAAACAAAGCCTGTCAACTCTATTTCAGGTCTTCATTTGATCTGCTGCCACTGTAAAAAAAAAAAAAAAAAAGAAAAAGGAAAAAAAAAAGAAGAAAAAAAAAAATGTCCTTTTGACCAGACGGTTTCAGCTCACATCAGTATATAGAGAGAGCTCTAAGGATTTATGCGGTTTCTAAGACATCACCAAAGTCCATGCACAGCGGTGTCAGAGAAGTCATGGCTCTTCAGAGTGCAGCAGTCAATCACAGGGACATCCTGGGCCTGCCTGACAGCGGCATATGACACTTAGCACGAAACATTGTTCTACAGTCTTCCACTTCATCTTGCGCGTTTCTGTTGAATTGCTTTTTCAGAATTTGTATCAAATATACAGAAGGCTTTGACAACATTCACGCCAGGTTACAGATATAGTGATACTTCATCCTGTTAAAGTCTAATAACTTTCATCTGAATAAATGTAGCTCAGTGGCCACACACTGAGCTTGACAGGAATCGTATTGCAAAATGAGAGTGGGATGTTGGTGATTTGCAGATATGTCTCACAAGAGACTACTGATTTGGAAAGCCGCCTCTGTTAGAGCACTGGAATATAGAATATGCAATTGTATAACATTCATCCACTTTCACCCATCATTTATAACTCGAAGACAAAAAGCTCCATGCCATTAAGCTGCTCTCACTCCCTGTCTGTACCCCGGCTGTTGTAGTGGTATGTTAATGTGGGCCAATGCCATTTTGAGTAATTGTCCTGCATGGCACTCCGCCAAATGTCAAAAACGATTTGCCTCGTGACAAAAACCTTATTGATCTTCATTCTGCTCCTGTCTCTTGGCGGCGCAAAATGTTTCATCGCATCGCCAGCCTCCAAATGACAATTCTCACATTGTTCGTCAGTGAGTGATTGGAAAAAGACAACACCAGCACAGACCCTGCTTTCTCTTTTTCTGAGTGTCAAAGATCTGGAGGGAGCACTCGGGATTTACCAGTGCAATGCAACTTTGAACAGATTCTTTTGTTGTATATACCATGTGTGCACTTTGCATTGTTTGCAGTGACACGATAAGATAATATAAAATGAGATTAGATCAAACTCCACTCCCCCCCCCCGAATAAATTGCCAAATTGTTTGAAACTTTCCCATGGTGTATTCCTTCATTTTTTATTTGACAGACTTCTTAAAAGCAAAACATTACTCCCAGAAGGCATGGCAATGCTCCTGAATGTAGCTGGTGACTCAACATGCTGGCTGCTAGAAAATGGAACAGACAAAGCAGAGTGCACAGAGGTCACCCTATCCCACAATATTTCAAGGCATGGTCATTGAGTGGAGAAGGCATCCTCAATTTTACAGGCAATCGTCTGCTATGATGCCCTGCTCTCTTGTTGCATGCTCGCTGCCCCTCGTTTAAATCAAATGAAACGACCCGACTGAGGCGAACGTGAAATAAAAAGGGACTGCTCGTTTAGGCTTTACCCCACAAAAAAAAAAAAAAAAAAAAAAAAAAAAATCACCCGCTGCCGCGGTGACCGCACGGAGGAGCGGAGCAAAGGGGGGCAACTTTCCAGAAACAGAAACGTGTGTGTAAATGTGGAACACTTACCTATTCGAATAACATGAGGCATCCCGTTAGAGTAGTGAATCCAAAAGAGACACGCAATCAGCAATGTCCAGTATTCCCAAATCGCACTCCGGGGAGACAGCCAAGTATTTCGCATGGTTGTAAAGTCGCGAGATCCACTTTTTAAAATTCCAAAGACGACTCAGAATTGCTCATCAGAACTGAATTCGACGGAGCATATGTGGATTTTGGTGTCTCCGATGAATTTGCGCTCATTGTACTTGGTGCAACATTCTTCTTCTTCTTTTTTTTTTTTGTTGTTTTTTTTTTTTTTTTTTTTTTTTTTGTCTGTTACTCACAAGTCTGAGAGCGGCTCGATCAGGACGAAGCCCCCAGCCCCTCACTGGCGGATCAGTGATACACCTGCGAACGCAGGCTGCTACAATTACCCTGCAGGAGTCTCTGTATCCCCTCCTACCGACGATGCTATCTGTCTACTGGAAAGTACCACGGCAACAGCCGAGCCGGACTCCCGCAACGCTGTGGAGGAGGAGAACTGCGCCTGCGGAACTTTGGGTCGCCTCGAACGATTCTGTCGCCCGAAACACAAACAGAGAAACGCGTCACGCGATGAGTGCTGGGGAAATATGAACGCGCTTCAGACGTTAAAAAAAAAAAAAATGCTTTTCTGCAGTTTAATCACTCCAGTCTCCCATTCCAGTCATGGAAACTGTTAACACAGATGCACTTTGAGAAGGTTGGTAAAGCCGCTCCGCGACGCTCCTCTCCAGTTGCGCACGGTGATGGCACGAGGCTGGCTATTGAAGAACGTCCAAATCTGTACAAAAAGGCTCTTTGTTACACAGTGTTCATTTAAAAAAAAAAAAAAAACCTTCTAGTGTGCGTGCTGGATGGAAAGGCAGTGCAGAAAGCCGTGCATCTGCGTGCGTCTGACGACCCTCCTTCCACGGTGCCACTGGAGGCACGCGTCGTTACGCATACTTGTCAACTATGTCCAAGAAGTATTTTATGGAGGTGAGATGGATCCGAATAATGACCCGCTCTTTTACTTTTGCAGTTGTTGTATACGCTTGCAACATGCTCTACATTATATAAATATATGTTATACATTATACATTTTATATTATGACATTTAGGGTTTTGTGTTCTCTTAGAGATGCAGATTTGCCTCAAGCAAGCAAGTAGGAAACCCCCGCCTGTATTGTGAATGGGATGAATTATTTGCATGAGGGAAATAAGTGTCAACTGAGAATTGGGACATTGACAAAGCAGGCTTCTTATCGCTGTTATTTGAGACATTCAGTCTGTGTCAATGAGTACATTAAACCCCCGTAACTGCTTGCTGCCTATCTGGCTGTCCATTTTTCATGCTTTACAAACAGCCCTCAAATACAAGCTGCAGGTTACATATACAATGACACAGTGAGTGCTGCTCATACCTCTCTCACTACTGCAGTGGAGGAGGTGAAGCTCAGCGGAAAGTCATGAATTACCTGTTTATGGCACAGATTGAATACAAGTTAATTATGCATTTTGCCTAACAGATAACTAAAACTTGGAGCATCATCAAAAGGCTGAAATTAACTTCAGAAAGCTGAAAGAAATATGTTCTGGTTGCTTAATTACCTTTTAGATATAGGATAGCATTTTATATAGCATTTTTATATGCAGATAGATAGATAGATAGATAGATAGATATTTTCTGAAAAAGAATTTAAATCCATTTGACATAACAAATAATGATAACAATATCAGATGTTCTAGATTATGTATTCCTAATAAACCAACACCACAGATTGAATTTTTTTACATTAATGAGTTGCCGTTTTTAAGCATATTTTGAAAATGTAGAGCTACATTTCTTTGTGCTTAATAGAACACTGTTGATGAGATGGTGCTGTGGCTCATTGGTTTTATTTTTCTGTTTGGAATGGGGGAGAGGAATAAACTGTGCATCAGGGGGCATGCAAGCAGGAACAAGCCAGACTGACTGCCACTGCATATTCATGTCTCCCAGAGCAGATTTATCGCCTCTTGGCACAATGTAAGGACTATCAACGTGAGTTATGTGGCCCGGCTCTCGCATTATCGAGATTCATTGACTTGCTGCTCTTTCAAATACAAAATGTACACAGCTCTCACAAACAAGACATTCTGGGTCTGTGGGTGCCCTCTATAGAGAGATGGCGGTCTGTGCTCTCAATCACCTGGGCTGATAACTGGAGGGAGTCAGACCCCGGAGCAGGAGAGTTCCCCGCTGTGACACAAAGAGAGGAAACGGGAAGCACAAGATGTAGTATCGCAGTTCGATTTCTACATTTGGAATAGCTGTTGAAGCAAACTGGATTTGCATTGTTTGTGTTTCTCACAGCAGCTGGAATTAAATATTTGTGTAGCCATAATATTTTTTTGTCTCCCTGTCACTTCATCATTGTAAGAAGTGCCGTATGTTACAATGTCACCTGCCATGACAAGAACTTGAAATGCACTTTAGTAGTGAGAGGCAGTGGAGCCAGGAGGATTATTAGAGGAGACCAGAGCAGTGCTGGCGTCACCCACATCCACGTCACTTATGTTATGTTGCACACAAAGGCTGACATCAGTGTACTCAGGTACAAGTACTACAACTATGTAAAAAAAAAAAAAATGTTTAATAGAAATAAAAGTCCTCTATTCAAAATCCTACGTAAGTACAGAAATCAGCTAAATGCACATAAATCAATACAAAGTACTCATTCTGCAGAATAAATGTCCCCTATGAGTGTTTCTTTAATTATATAATACATAAATAGATTATTATTATCACTGATGCAATAATGTGTAAGTAGTACTTTCCTATTGTATCTGGTTGAGGTGGAGGTACTGTTACTACTTCATCTACAGTACGGTAGTTTAGTGGAGTGGTTCCTAATCAAGGGATCACAAGATAGATTTGATAGGTTGTAAGATTATTACAAGCCTCAAGTTTAGAGGAGATATGTCTCTTTGTTGGCCACAAGACTGATGGCTGAATGCACTTCCCATATCTAAAATTATATTATTTTAGCAAATGTTCTTCATAGGATATCTGTGCAAGGCCATGTTGACGCAAAATAAAGTGTAAAAGTGACTCTGAAGGACACTGAGGTATATATAGTATAACAACATCAAACCCCTGGACTGGACTTAAATAATTCAGTCCAGCCTCTACTTGAGTAAATTAAAAAGTCATTTAAGTTGACACTTTTAAGCAGGTCACCTATCCATAAACGACAGCACCGTCGGCTCTATTTTTTCTCCTGTGAAATGATTGCTGTTGCATTTACAACCGGCCAACGATCAATGCCTCGTCTGGCAAGTTGGTCATTACTAATGGCTCCAGAAACATCAAGTCTCCAAGTCTCCATTGTGAAGCTAGATACATTGACAAGAGGTGTACTTAGTTGACTGGATTGATCAGCACATTTTGTTTAGTTTTTGAAGATTGTGAGAGAGGCGAAAAAGGACAATCAATTTCCACACGGCGGCTTTCACTGCTTGCTTATACACCTATGATTGGCTGGAGAAGATGCGCAATCCAAGATGTTAGATTGTTCATAATTATTTGGAAAAATTGCTGCACTTCGATTGAGCCTCAAAAATGAATCATGTGAAACATTTTCATCATTGATTTTGCTTTTTTCTCCAAAAGAAACATAAAGAACCCCAGTCACCAGACTGAACATAATGCTGAAGATCGAACATCTCCCCTCAACAATGGGTCAATAGGAACTCATTTCTAAGTCTAAGTCTGCGTGGTTATAAATTAAATGCTTTTTTTTTTTCAAGTCTTTTTGATTGGATTCACTATTTCTGATGGTGTGGCTTTAGCTTTGTAAAAAGAAAGGATGATTGTTTCATCAAAAAAGCCACAGAGTCAACTTTTCAAACTACAAGGGAGTTGTATTGATCTCTTGGAAGAAAAGAGAGTGACGAATCAAAAATCGGTTTGAAGGCATAGAAGCCTGATGTTTGGGAATAAATAATCCATATATGGGTATTCATTATGAGCGGACTAAAGTCCACCTGAGATGTCTATTTCATGTTTCTTTCTTTTGCGAAAGACTTTGTGTCTTCATAGAATTCAAACATTTCAAAAAGCTTTGTTCAGAACACATGTCCGCTGTCAGGCCGAGCATGGAACAGAACATACCTTACGCGACGAGATTCAATGTCATACAGCTGCTGTTTGTACATATTGCTGCCATGACAGGGTTTGTGGCAGCTCCATTACATAAGGTCTACAATGCCCATGAAGCTTTTGTGGGCAGACAGATAATTAAATGTCGATTTACCCTCTTCAACTGTACTGGGGAAATATAGCAGTTTTGCTGATAGATTGAACACTTGCTACAGCATCACGCTCTTATGATTCAAGGCAAGGTGCCATGTGCAGACAAGGTTATGAGGAATTGGCCCAATTCTGGCGCTGATTGCAACGTTTACTGGGGCTACTGCTCTGGCTTGGAGTTAGAGACTGCTCAAGATGTATGTGCTGCTGCTGACGTATGTAGCCGTGGTGTGTTGGGGAGAGGGGAGACAATCACAACCCTGATCAGTCATCCAGACAGTCTGTGAGATGGGAAATGACTGCTAGAGGGGTTTCAGCCACTGGTTATAGATGAGAAAGGCACGGAGTAATAATAGATTCCTGACCCAACCTGATTTATCAATTGAAATATTAGTGTGATCATCTTTATCATCCCCGTCATCTATCTTCTATAACTACTGCCAGTTTAAAATTGTGGAGCAGTTTGTACGCATGTATAAAGAAAAAAATAAACCACAGTTTCATGACCTTTAAATCAACACTTCTATATTTGGAGTTTGAGCAAAGAAAAAAAAGATGAATGTCGTTGTTACAAAGATACTTACGTATATGAGCCTGTCAAATAAAGAATCATTCTCCTGCTGCAACACAATCCTGTTCTTCATTGCTAAAGTGACTGGTGCTTGATGTTCAAGCAGACCTATAAGGTCAAGGAAGCAAACTGGGGAATTAAAATCACACTTGAACACTTTGGTTGGAGAACCTATAGAGTGCAATAATGGAGTGATTCATTTTCTCCCAAAACCCTGTGTGATTATTCTTGACCCTGCGTACACCGTATGCATCACTGGTCCTGACCTACACTCATGCTGTGCTCAGAATGTAGTCACGGCCAGGATGTTGTTTTTGTCCTATGCTGAGGTCATATAATTTGCATAGTTATGGTAGCCCTTTGGATATGCCTGCTTCTTAGATTGGGGGCATATTCTTTTTTTTTTTTACGTTGTTGCTTTTTTTTTCTGAGCTCTCAGTGCTCGATCCAACAGCATATGAAAGTTAAAAGCAAGTATTCAGAAGCTATTCGTATTTATTTCACAGGTTTGATATCCATTGTTGCATGTCATCCCCCACATTTCCTGTCTGTCTCCACTGTCTATCAAACAAAATTAAAATATGAAATTAAAATAAAAGACACTTAAACCTAAATCCAAGTTCTCAAGTCATGATTACATTTTATATTTAAAAAGAAAGCATGATTTCTTGCCTTATGTTCACTACACACGCCTGATACAACTGGAGTCACATGCTATCAGCTTTTTAAAGTTTGAGTAAAATATCCTCATTCACTTTAGTTTTTTATCTTTGTTTTCTTCATGTAATCAAAACATATTTTGACTGATTCGTTTGCGACATGTGACAATTTCCCCTTTCTTTTGTTGAGCATTTTCTGTTTTTATGTCCTTGCTAGTTAATAAAACCATTCTGTAATATTCTGTTTGCAAAGTACCAAAGATAAGAGAAGCTGAAACCTCACAATAACAACAACTCCACCACAAATCCATACACTAATACCTACCTACGTATTGTACAAATAGACATGCTGTATCTATTATTTTCATAGTCCAGAAATTTGCTTATCATTTTCTTGAATGAGTCTGGTAATTGTTTTGTTTTTAAAATGTCAGAAAGTGGGTAAAAAAATGCTAATGCAGAGGTGACTTCAAATGTTTTTTGTTTCCCGACCAAAGCTCCAAAATATATTTAGACTATCATATAAGACAAAGAAGCTTTAAATCTCCACTTTTGAGAAGCTTGATAATGATTATTATTTAATTTTTTTTAAATTTACTGAGCAAGAGTGAGGGATGAATGTAACACTCAAGATTAAATGGCATCCAACCCTGATGTCACAATGGTATGGTATGTTTCTTTATAATGCTGTACAAAGTGATGCTGATTTTCTTCCTGAGAGGTGGACTGTACTGAGCTTTATGCAAAGTATCAGGTCTGGCAGTTTTCACAATGAATCTGTGTAAAAACATAATTATGGGTTTTTGTTTTCGAACTATTTGAAGGCCATCAGCGAAGCACCCTTCAAGTGTGTTTACCATCTCCAGAGAGTTTCGTTCAGGGCTTTAAAACGAGGCGGAGTGAGAGGCCGGTATCATGACATGCCTTGCAAATACTCCAGCAGCCAATACCCACAAGGCTTTGTTTCGGAGGTTATCTTTGCTCTCCACTCAGTTCACTCGAGTAGCCTATCTATCAGTGACGGAAAGGGAGCAGCGGTGACAGCCACAGCACGATTAGACGCTATGTTGGTTGAACAGGGCCAGCCTTTGTTGTTGTTTACACAGCGTTTGCCCATCATTAGGCTTGGCAAGACTGCCTACTCCTTTTATATTAATTAAAATGAATATACAGTAAAGACTGCACGTGTGGCTCCCAGCCAGAATTTTGAAGTAAGACTCAATTAACCTCAATGACCCTGTCTCACACAAACAACAAGAAATTAATTATATGCAGCATCCAACCCAGACGAGCTTACTGGCTTCAAAACTACATTATAAATGGTTCAGAATGCATTTCCACCTTGTTTTCGTTTGCGTCTGCCAAATCAATGGCCCATTAAAAAATCTGCAGCAACATAAAATGGATATCATGAAAGAGCAGTTGTTTGCAGAGTATGCCAGCTCTGAGAATCAGCATTTTTCTTTTTGTATATGATTATCCTCTTGTGGGATCTTCATTGATTTGACTTTAATGTTTGACAGACATGTACTTGTCCAATATTTTTGAAACAAGAGTGAACACAAATATATATATATATCTTTTGTGTGGTGAGAGGGACCTTGAGGTGTGCCACATTTGATATCGACTTTATTATTCCTGTTTGTTATAACGGTACAGAAGTTGGTTGTGTGTGTGTGTGTGTGTGTGTGTGTGTGTGTGTGTGTGTGTGTGTGTGTGTGTGTGTGTGTGTGTGTGTGTGTGTAAACAAGTCCCACTCCGACACACACATGCACACGTTCAGACAACCTGTGAAAGAAAGTGTCTCACTAATATGAAACGTGCTGGCATTTGTGCACAATACAGTGATCCGCAGACTTTCATGTTATCACATTGGCAGTTATGAGTAATTGCAGCCTGCAGCAGTCCCTACCCCTGGACAACTTTTAATTATGTTACAAAGTGCACACGCTCTCCTGCATTAATGTCTCCGCTGGAGTCTTGAACGATTACATTCACTCTGGTGGTGTACAAGGACTGGCGTCCCTAAATCATAAAAACATGTTTATTAAACTGAGATAAACTCACACCATGGTATTTGTTGATGTCAGTGAGGGATTGCCCTTTGTGTTGTGTATGATAAGGAATTTAAAAACAATGTGTAGCAAAGCTGTGTAATGCTTACAGAAGCTGAGAGGCGGCAGGGGAGCTAAAGTCTTCTTTTTTTCTTTTTTTTTTTGATGAAGAAGAAAGGGAATAGCAGCGATAGAGTGCTGACAACATGAATGAATGAACCCATTGTAACGTACTCCTCGGGCACCGTGGATCATTTATGTCTTGTATGGCCTATGCCTGAAACAGCTCTCCCTGTGGAGACGAACGCGCGTGTGTGTGTGTGTGCTGTCCATCATCGTAAGAGCAGATGAGTGTGAAGTGAAGCACATACCAACCAGCAGCATGTCACTCACAGTCTCATGTTGGGCAAGTCCCTCTTGTCACACTTGAGTTAAGGAACACATCGGGGCATGATTGCTTCAAGACCAGTTTTGACCAACACATAAAGATATGAAACATAAATCAATATGAGACATTTTAACACGGCAAAAGAGCAAGCAGAAAGCAACGTTTCAGACATGTTTTCTATTTTTCAAAACGTTTATCCTCATTTGAATCAGTTTTGTTCAGCAGCCCACGTTGTCAAACTTGTAGACACCAGATTCTGCTCAGTTAAAATTGTTGCAACAAGCGCTCAATTATTTTAGTAGTTTATCAGATATCAGATAGAACTTGCTGGAAATGTGCAGTCTTAAACCAACAAATCTCCTATCCGTACACTTTCTTCCCTCTGGAATTTCTTAATATCCAAAATGATGTGAGACAGATTTTCCAGAGAGGATTAAGTAGACCTTTGGGATACATCTGATGAGATGAACATGCTGATAAATGAATCAAGGTGTAGTGAGCTTGATATTAAGTTTACAAATATTGATTTGTTTTTGTGTTACACTTACCATCAAAATATGATTAATTGAAGCTTAACTATATATTTACATGTTGATGCTTACAGTGCATGCTCTTGTTTAGGTATGAAACACCTATTTAATGCTTGACTGATTATGACTGCATACATTAAGCACACTGGAAAAATGACCACCTCGCTTCAAAAAAAAAGAAAAAAAGAAAAAAAACGTAACAAGAGACCGGGGTCGTTGGGAAACGTGCTCCTTCAATCAATGTACACTGCACCGTGCTGGCTTAATCACAGATCTTGTACATGGATAATTGCTACAAGTGAACCTTGCTTGGCTGACATTTGCATATATTGAGTTACAGGAGTCAGTCTCACTCAGACTCCATCCGCTGGATCACCACATGTGATGTTATCTGTGTGGAGCTGAAAACATCAAAAGCACTTTCTTCCAATCATTTTTTACACATGAGTGCCGTTATAGTTTGATGTTGATTCTGTTTAATGGAGGGCTGGAATGCAATTCTAAATCGATTATAGACTTACTGTAATTTGGTTGAAGTGGATATGGAATATATCACTGCATATATATATCTATATAGATATATATATATATATATATATATATATATATCTATATAGATATATATATATCTATATATATATATACTGTAGGTTATACGATGTGTGTTTTTGGCTAAGCCATTTCTTTACAAACTGTGGTCACCCTCAGGGACACCCACCCACTAAGGGTCGTGAGATAAATCGAAGGGGTCACAAGGAGATTGAAACGAGAGAAAAGCAGAAGAAAAATATATATATTTATGCCACACAGTTACTGAGTCAGTGGAGATACAATTTAGTCTGAACCTGTTGAGATCAACAGAAGAAACCAAACGAAGTCCATCCAACACACTGGTGACCTGATGGTGGCGCTAATGTGGACGTTTTACACACTGATTAAAGACAGATCATGAGTTCCATCAGTTGCAATGAAGCCTCTGAAAAGAAAAAGAATGTCTTTGAGAGTTAAAATGAAGTAGATTTCCAGTGGGAGATCTTAGTTTGAAGCTTTCATAAATAATCACATCTAAGTTCATTTCTATGATAATTTCTTTTAATAAACTCCCTAGATTAGAAAGAGAGTTGAGAAATAAATTAATATATTTCAAATTTCAAATGTATTAGTTTATATATATATATATATATATACATATATATATATATATATATGTACATATATATGTATATATATATATATATATATAATGTCAGACAGAATTCAGGGAGGCATTGATGAAGTTAATTAAATTTTGTGAGAGGCTGTAATGCAATGTGATTTTCTGCATACAATGCATTTTTTATTTAGCCAATAAAACCACAGCTGTACAGTTTTGTGCAAAATACTTTCATAATGCCCTTGCAACACTGTAAATCACATCTTTACAGAAGCACCGTACGTCTTGTCTGTGAAACAATAGGACAGCATAGAAATGTAGGTTACTTTAGTTACTGAACCACCTTTTTGAAGTGCTGCTGATGGTTGGAAGCTGCATTTGGATTATATTTTGTTCATGCTAGAGAGGCTGTTTGAATCTGGTCCAAGCCGTCCTGCCACAACAGATCAATAGGCCTACCGACAAATTACTACAAGAGATTTTACTAAATATTACAGGAAACCATCTGGAAAGCTTGTGCTGTTCACAGTAATTAAAACAATAGATAGCGCAGGTGACAGGGACCAGGAGAGCAGGGATGTAACGTGACAGAAAAAAATAATCCCCACATACCTTCAGCACCTCTGAGGGGTGTGTATGGGGGAGGTGGGGGGGGGTGGCATGAGATTTGTCACGGGCGGGTATAGGAGTGCAACACTGGCGATGGGCCCATAGCAATATTAATTTAAAAAAACAATACTGATATCAACTGAATTGTTGCTGAATGACATGATCCTATGAATCATGAGAGAATATCATTATTTCATCATACATTGCTTCCACTGATGCCATTTCTGCTGTCGCTGCTCATATCTAAGCTATGATTTTTTTTGTCTGCTCTGTTATTCCATACATCTCATAGCCATCATAGACCAGAACAAGTCTCACGAGAATTAATTAACCTACATCGTTCTTGATAACAACCCTTGAAGGCCCTGTGGGAAACAGTGCGAAGGAGTGCTCCTCCTTTACTTGAATAGTCAATAAGAGGGTGTGACCTGACATGAATTTACATTTTATGTAAGTTGTTGCGGACGCATTATCTAATTAAGCATAATGCTGTTTTTCTGTCTCTAATCTTTTTAGAAATATCCATTATCCTTTGAAATAACAATATAATTGGCTTATTGCTATTGACAACCGAGAATCAGCTTGTATTCTATGTTGTATTTTTACACCCTTCTCTACTGGCAGAGTGGTAGAGCTTCAGTTTAAAGTCCGTTTTGTTAAATAAACCGCAGAACATCAAGCTCTGGCTCCACCAGGGAGCAGCCTTTAAGATTGGAGCTTCAACTCAAAGACCACACATTAAAGTGTTTCACCACTGGGAGGTTGCAAAGGTCTTATTAGCCACTGTGTCTGCTCTGTCAGTGATGGCAGACCTGTAAAAGGCCCTCCCTTCCACTGCCAAGTGAGCTCCAGTTTACTGTAGCTCCGTATTATGGTGTCAAGTGCAACTCTGCCTGTATCCTGGTACTGCTTGGTTCTCCCCATGGAGAAGTTTCTGAGGAGAGGCTACAGCAATTACCCATGGACTGCAAAGTGAAAGGATTTGTATTTATCAGCCGGTGAGTGATTAATGACAATACAATATGCTGGAATTATGGGGATTAGAGGCATGGATTTGTGTACAATCAATGAAATTCCCAGCAACACCTTAGTGCTACCTCAGTAAATTGAAAGACTTTGGGTGAGGGAGGGTGGCTTATATGTTGTGGGAAAGGACAGATGAGTTGGCAACAAGTTTTTTTGTATTTTACACATTGGGTATTTGACTGTGTACTATGACTATGTAAAGAAACAGGACAGCGGGACCGACATCACATTATGCTGAAAATTAAGGTGGCACATGCGGGTGTTAGAGTCAAGTTTAATTGATTTCCCTTAATTACAGGTACAGTCTCAAAGCTCTCTGCAGCCCCGACATAATGAAACAAAAAGTCCCACAGAAAAGAGAAAACACAAGAACACACAGAAAACACACAAAAAGCATAATCAAGCATGATTGAGACACATACCAAATCATCGACAGGATACAGTAACCAAACACAAATGCAGTGGGAGTACAAAAGATTAACAAAAGATTTCCTGACAGAGCTACACAACAAAATGTGTTTTTTCATTATGTCTAAATACATGTCTCTTTTCCTTCCCATTATTGGTAATGTAGGAAGTTGTGTGGCCATTTTGCAGGGTGCAATGATTACATTTAACAATGCAATCACACAAAAAGCAGCAGCACTTGGTTAAGCACTGTGGGGAGAGACAACACTAAACATTTCTCTCTTCAAGCTTAATTGGAGGAGGAATGACACTGGTTTGCCCAAATGGCATCCACCAGTCTGTGGAGAGCAATAAAGTCGCAACAACAGCATTTGAGACCGTACTCATCAAGAGGTCTCTAAACTTATTGTGCATATTTCACTTACAGTATATTCAGATAGAAACTCTGAAAATTGGACGCATCCGTCCAAAACCACTGAACGTTGGCATTGGACATTCATTTTGCATTGCAGATTCATCCAATTTGACCATAATTCCTCAAAATAATGTGGTGGTACAAACACACATAAGTAAGCTATTGCTTTACCATCCGATACAATGTGAAGACGCTCTTTTGGTCAGTCTTGACTTCAGTTTCTGATTTTACGTTCAGTCTGTTGCTGTTTCAAACTGTCAGTACAAAACTAGGCCTACAAGCATTCTTTATGACGCTATACCATATCCACTGATTTTGAGATCACTGAACTCCTTAATCATGGGGAAAGAGCTTGGCCAAATATCAAATAAAGAAACACTTCAACCCCAAAGAGCCAGGCCACCCCACCGAGAAACCTAAATTCAGCTTCTTCTACTCATGATCTCTTTCTTATGGTCACTACCCAAAGCTTCTGTCTGTAGATGAGAGTCAGTACAAAGATTTTAGTCTCTGCATTTACCACCGTAGTCCAATGAAGTGGCTGTCATATTAATATCACAATCACAATCAGCTTTATTTGACAAGCAAACACAAAATTTGACACTGTTTTCTTTTAATTGATCTCAATGTACCGACACAGAAATAGAGTGTACACAATAGTCTGTCTATTTCACACACACACACACACACACACACATATATATATATATATATATATATATATACTGTATGTATGTATATGTATATAATGTATATATAGTATAGATATATACATATATATATATATATATATATGTGTATATATATATACTGTATGTATGTATATGTATATAATGTATATATAGTATATATATATGTATATATATATATATATATATATACATATATACTATATATTTGTATGACCAACAACAAAGACGATACAAAAAGTCTATATACAAGTCAAGTGTGTCTATATACAAGTCGAATGTTTGTGTAAGTTATTACTACAGTGTTTCAGACTTTAGTTGGATATGATGAAAAAGTCTGAAAAATAAGTTTTTTACACCACTTACAACTTGAATGATTTTTACAAAGGTTGACTCAGAGTAGCACATCAATTGTGACAACGCCATGGTCTAACCGCGCATGTAATTGAAACAATCGATTTCAATTTCATAAACACAAATGTGCATAAAGCACAGAACCGGTAAAGTGAGCTTCTGTTGGTTGAGTGATCAGAACTGCACGCCTATCAATCTCTCCGTCTCCCCCTCCGGCTTGTTTATTGTTTTCCCATTGAATGCTGGATAGGGAGGCATAGCACAGGTCTTCTATCATCTCAAGGAGAGGCAGTTTCTGAGCTCTGCCTAAGGATTGGTTATCTCACTTCAACAGGACAAAAGGTTGTGTATAACAGGCTCAGAATATGTCCTCGATCAGTTACTAAATTGAGGCCTTCATAGAGAAAAAAATGGTGTATCTGTTTGAAATTTCTCTTAGTTGTGTGATTTTATGAATTATAATGCATGCTGTATGAGACCACCAGATCTAACTGAGGAATGTTACCTGAAGCCTTTCAGTTTCAGTATTTTACAAACATCATAATAGACAAATATAGCTCAGGTTCTCCCCTCAACTGCAACAAAATGCTCATCAAACCCCTCTCCCCAAATAGTGATCGCCCAGACTGATCTCACAGAAATACATGAAATGACCATAACCTCTTAACAGCGCATTATGTAATTGTGGCAGGTAATGCATTCAAATGACAAGAACATTAGTGTTACTGCTTTTTGCACAATTCTTAATGTAAACATTAGCATTTATAACAATGCACCAGGTTAGAGGGTTCCGTGTAAAATTTACAAATTCAATTTTCTGAGAATCTCTTTCATATCCAAAACATATTGGTATTGTAACTAAAATATCCCTTATCAAATAGAAAATCGAATCCACTCGGGGGATCAACAGCGATACAAAGTCATATTGTTAAGTAACTACATTATTATTGTATAGGCTTGAATGCAATATGACATTTTCAGTCTTTTCGTGCTCCTCGTCATTCGCATCTCAGTTGGTGTATCACTGGTCCCAGATGTCCCTGTACCAGAGTTACAGTAACATTACTGGCTTTGTCCTGCTCTTAATTGGATGTGAGGAAATTTTCCTGAAATTACTTGTGGAACTCTGTAGTTCAGCTTCATCCTCAAAGCCTTTTCTCATGAAAAGAAAATAAGATAAGTGTTGTTGCTTGTCCAAGTAACCTATTATACAGTTATTCTATAGTATACTATCTGATTAGCATTATGTTGAAAATAAATAATAGTGTCATATTGTTCTTTTTCTTATAATACTGTACTGTAATAGTAGGGCTAACAAGCTCTAGCCTGCAACACGAGAACAATACTGCTCCTTGATTTTCATTTGCATTGACTAGTAAGAAAATGTATAGCTTTAGCCTTTAGTCATTTCTAATTTAATGAATATGATAATCATTTGTACAGGTTTCTTATTTTAATATGAGTTAGCTGGAAACATTAAAGAGATCAAGACAAAGTAATGGAGCTAATGTTAGCGGAGGTGTAGTAATTCTAGTTATAATGGAGCATGTTTGATAACATCACTGTTCCAGGCAATATGGAGAAATGGAAAAAATATCTATCTATCTAATTTGATTTTTTGTTCCTGTTTTTCTTTCACATTATATTTTCTCTTGCCCGCTAAATCTGTATGTTTCCCTTTCTCTCTCTCTCTCTCCCTGTCTGTCTGTCTGTCTGTCTGTCTGTCTCTCCCTCTGTCTCTCTGCCTTTTCCTGGTGTTAAATTAGATGGGAATAGGTAATGAGAACATTTCATGCCAGAAGCATTAGTAATGATGATAATTAATGTACATTGTCTTTTGGATCAGCTAAATATTAGGCATCAGGCAGAATAATGTCCCTGTATGAAATCACATTAATCAACATTTGGGGCCACCTGCTAATCACGCTAATGTTCTCCCTATCCTGAAAATTGGGAAGAAAAGGGTCTGCATAAGGAACTCCTGAAATCAAATGTGGTGGTGAGCATTCAGGTTTCTCAAGTATATGAAAAGCTGATTTCTGAGAGGATTTGTCAAACAAACAAGTAATATTTCGCTAACGAATGGAGCAGTGCCAAATGAAAGAACAATCATTTTCAATTAATCAAGTGTGTATTTCTGTATCTTACAATTTGCTACGTTTGATCTTTTATAGAAAAATTCATAAAAAAAATAATGTATTTACTAACACACTGTTAAAGCGATCAGTGATGCACCTGAGCCAATGTTCTTGTCTTGTGGATAACTGGTCAACCATGGACCATGTGATGTGACTGAGACATTTTCAGTGCAGCTATCTTGGAGTTTGATAGAGAGAAACTATGCTATCTACAAAATAAATGTAAACATCAGGTTTTTTTATAAGGACCTGAGATGCAGAGAGCAAGGACCTCTTTCTAGACGTACCTTGTTTCCTCCATGTTCAGCAATCATACTGGAAGAAATCCATCACAGATGAAGGGCAAGTTTTTGAGTAATGGGTGCAACTCACCTTTTTGTGACCTGAAAAAATTCCACTTTATTACTTTTACTATTTTT
This sequence comes from Ophiodon elongatus, assembly GCA_016806645.1. Lineage (NCBI taxonomy): Eukaryota > Metazoa > Chordata > Actinopteri > Perciformes > Hexagrammidae > Ophiodon > Ophiodon elongatus. The sequence goes on along the minus strand of JACSYO010000415.1, from coordinate 5,813,957 downwards.
CTATCAATCTTTTCAACCGCAAAAGTTCAGGTGTCATCTCTGGGTACGTACTGTAGAAAGTCATTCTCAGATGAATACTGTATTAAAGAAAAACGTAGGCACAGAAAAAAGGTCAATTACAAGACCTGTCACAAAACGATGCTTTGAAAAAACACATTACATACATTTACATTGCATCCGAGTGTCAGAGTTGTATCAGAGAGGAGGTGCTGAGCAGTTTTTTCCTCTCTCCACCAGCATAAAATACTCCCAGAATTCCACTATGGAGGTTTTGCCACCTAGCCTATTCATGGTGGGAATCACACCTGCCACAATCCTGCACATTGTGGTGTGACCAAAACGGCTCAGGTTGAGACTAAGCAGTTACTCTGCTCCAGGAACCTGATTAACCTCTTAAAATCTTCTAGGACTTGAGCATCCTCGGCCAACATGAGGCTTTAGCAGGCTGAAAGACCATGACAATACTAGTATCATAAGAAATTTGATAACCTAAGGCAGGGGTGTCAAACTCATTTTCACCCTCGGCCACATCAGCGTTATGGTTGTCCTCAAAGGGCCAGTTGTAACTGTAAAAATGTATAAATGTAACTACTCCCTAACATATTGTTAAATGACTGACTCTGCATTTGATTATTGTTTATTCAAGTGTAACAATATAGTACATGCATCTATATAAATGTAAAAACGTATGTAAGCAAATTTCTCTGTTATTATAACATAAATCATTTTTGATTTAGGTTTAAGAAACCCACATTACTCTATCAAAGATCAAACTTTTAAAGAAAATAACAAAGACAAATATCATCAAACACACATTGTTACATTAACTTTGTGCAAAACTTTTTTTGTCACAGTTGAGAGGGACATAACTCTACAACACATAATTGTGAGCTGCTAAAAACATGTGTGACAGATGTGGTCTGGGGCTCACCACGTTCCCACGTTTGTGGGACTTCCACAACACGTACAAAGCAGAACTAGTGGTTATTTATTCTATGGTGGATGGCAGAAATTAACTATTTCCACGGAGATAAGCCACGCCCCCCTCTCCGGCGCGTCTAGCGCGAGTGAAGTGAATGAAGCGAAATAACCACGGACCACCACGGTCCAACACAGCATAACGGCAGGTAGGATGACGTTCATTCGCGGGTCACAAAATCGACATGCATTGTGGGAGATGTAGTTTATGGTCACTGTAAAGCAGCATATACTTTAATTTTAAAATGAATCATATTCCTTTCGAGCTCTCGCGGGCCACATAAAATAATGTGGCGGGCCGGATTCGGCCTTGAGTTTGACACCTGTGACCTAAGGCATCCATTGGTACCAACCATGTCATGCTAGCATGTCTGGAAGGAGAATAAATAATGCCCTAAATTTAGGCTACGTATATTTTGGCATGGTAAAAACTAGCATTGCCATAGTCACATGTGGTCCCTTGACCTCTCATCTCAAGATATCTGTTAAAATGGGTTATTTTGGTACCCACAAGTCTCCTATTTAGAGATATACCATTTATATGCTAATCCCATACAGTTTTAGGGAAAAACCATACAGTTATTTTGCCTGCAGTATAAATGTGTATAAATGTATGTTTTATTATGAAAATTCTAAAAATGGTGTATTTGGTCCTTAAACAGTCCTGGAATTGCATACATTTGGTATGACTGGAAAGCTGAGACTCCTCTGGATTCCATGAGGCCAAATGTTTTCATGTGTGATGATATTAGTCCCCATAGTACCCATCTCATTAGAATGAGAATTTTTTTTAGAACATGATCTGACTGTAAATTACCATAAATTACCTTTAACGATTATCTCATGAAACTTTACAACCACAAATTGAATACCCGTGCATTCAGAGGATGTATGGCTTTACTAGGTTTATTGACAATAGTGGGGTGTCTGAGCAATTTCCAGAACTACGGTGCTCGCAATGGAATCGCCGAAAAATGCCATTCTTTCAGAAATCTGAAAATGTCAAAAGCTTTTGAAACCAAGCCCCAAAACCCATATATGGTGTTCCCCAAGTCTTAAGGTATTTTGGAGGTATATTTGGAGGAGAGCCATCATATACTTACATCATAATGAGCCCTTATACACTCTACATTTTCATCATTTGAATAAGTGCCTGACTAAAATACAATGTTTATTACAGATTGACACACAGTGCTGAGATGCATCTCAAATGTATCTTTAGGTTCCCAGCTTTCAGATGAACTGTTTACCTTCTAGCATGTTATCAAGGAAGCGAAAGAGACATTGATATGTGACACACTGTCCCTGTCTTTAAACAGAGTTCATGTTCAGTTGTGGGTCATTTTGGACTGTATATCAGATTATCCGAGGCAATGTGGCTAAGGACAGTGTTTGCAGTAGTTATTGGTGACGTGGGAGTAATCATAGAGGATTTGGAGGAACAGCAGTCTTATTTTGGAGTTATTGATTTTTTGACTGCCACTGGCAATGTTAGACAAGTGAGGCAGGAATTTCAACCCTGCAAATGTTTTTTTTGTGGAGAGTAATGGAGCTCCACCAGAAGCCACAATGGCACACTCATTCAAAATGTATTCCCTGGTAATACTTTTACATATTTTAGGGTAACTTCAGACCTCAGTTGCCTTTATTGCCCACTGACTGTGTTTTGATGCCAGTTTAATTTACATGTCATGCATCTGGTACACATTCTGACAAGTATAAAAATTACACGGTTTTGTCAAACCTCAGGCTTCAAGCGGAAAGCTTTGCGAGGAGCTCTTTTAATTTCTCTTCCTGATCCGATGCCTCCTGTTTTTGGATCACTGCAAACATGCAGTGGTGCATTACAACCGGTGCCCACTCACAAGCCCCGTCTGTCTTTCTTTCCTCATTTTCTACATCTGATTTCTGGAATAATCCAAGCAAATGTTATACTAACATTCTACTATTGCATCACCATGCCTTGAGTCCACCCTTTCCTCCGCACCAATGGGAAATGTCAATCCAAGGACTCCTAGCTGTTTTCAAAGTGCAGCTCACAAGGATTTTACCATTTCAGCAGTACAATCGGCAAGGAGATTTGCATATATTATGATTCTGTGTATGTGTGAGGTGTAGTTTTTAATTTAAAGGTGAGACAGCATCTGTTTCTGTGGCTCTAGGATGACAAGGTTGGTTAGCTAAGATATCTAAATAACTATTACATGGATTAACCTTACATTTATGGTCCCCAGAGAAGTTATCCTAATTTGTTTGTTTTTAGTGAGATGTTTCTACAATTATTCGATGGATGTCAATAAAGTTACTTGCATTCATGTCCTTGCAGGATGAGTTTTAATAATATTGGCGTCCCACTGACTCTTCATGTTACGCCATCATCAGGTCAACATTTTAATTTGTCCAGTACTTTGGTTTATGACCAAATGTCTGCATAACTAGTGACATACATATCAGCCTGCGGTGTACTTTGTGTTTAGAGTGCAAATGTTAGCATGCTAACACGCACAATGGTGTGTATATAAGTAATGTTGACCACATTCACAATGGTGAATGTGGTCAACATTTTACCTGGTGAACATCATACAGTATTAGCATTGTCATTGTGAGGCTATTAGCATGCTGACAACAGCATTTAGCTCAAAGCATGGCTGTGCCTCAGTTAATCATAACATGACTCTTTTGTTTAAATAGTATTCGTCAACCCTGGAGTCCTGTTTGCATGCACCAATGATGACTTTCTTTTAAAGATCTGCCCCCGGCTTTTTAAGATATGGAAACAGTAAATTAGCCAGGATCAGCAATAGGCTCTAATGTCAGACTGAGAGACTTGCTGCAAAATGCATCATGACAGTGTTTCGGTGTAAGTTGAATTAATCATGTTCCATCGTGCACTGAACACAGTCAGAGGTTTTCTAATCTGCCCTGATCTCCCTCACTAGCCAGGAATGAGGCTTCTGCCACGGTCATGAACTGTGGAGCAACAATCACTTCCATATCAGGGATCATCTTGTGATTACTGTAATACTAATCATCTAGTAATCACCTTAAGAGCCTGTCAAGCCCTTGACGAAGAGTCTTTGGAGCCACCGTTCTCATCAATGTGACCACACAGCTGACAGAAGTCTCATCCTGTTACAGGGCCTCATTTGAACTCCCTCCAGCAGGAATGTGCTGACTGAGATATCCATCCTCCAGCTATTGTCCGTCTTCTAATCTCCTCACACAGAACATTTTCAATTTCAGCTTTTCACAGACACTAGTGTGAGGACCTCCAGGTCTGATCTCAAACTGCTCAAAGAAAAGGCAGTTTCAGATATATGTAAATTAGGGCTGCAACTAATGATTAATAGAAGGATTTTATTTTTTACTATTGTCCCTGAGCCCAAAGTGACAACTTCAAATTGTTTGTTCTGTCTGAACCAAAACTCAAAGTTACACACTTAATCAAGATATGAAACAAAGAAAAGCAATAGATTCTCAAACTTGAAAAGCTTGCAAATGTTAAATTATTCTAATTCTACATATAATTTTTTTCAGTTGATCAACTGTTTTATTGGTTGACTAATCATTTCAGCACTAATGAAGATGCCTCTACAATCCCTGCAGCTTCTGCTCAGTCTCAACCTACAGAGAGATCTCAATAGCCCTTCTCAGAATAAATGTCCAACACTTCAAAATAAAAGCTGTCTTCAGTGTTGCAGTGCCAAATAACATGAGGTAGTTTGATGAACAGACTGATAAGTCAAGCATGAGTGACTCATTTGTCCCCGAAGACTCTACACCATTATGGAGACTGCTCATTTTGGTAGTGTCAGCTCAATTGTACTGCTATGCATTCTGTTGTTATTCTTTGTAAATGTTATCTCTTTATTCCAGACCTGCCGCTATGTCATGGAAGTAAACACTTGTCCTACAGCTTGTTAAAATGGTCATGAGCAAACTACACCGTGAGTCACTGTCGAAGTGTATTTACTCCTCATTTGTGGGAGATATTAGGCTACATTTCAATATTTCAATACTTTATTTATACAATTTGGATGGGTCCTCTGAATATTAAACTTGGTAATGAGAAACGGAGCATCATTTCAGTTGAAGAATACCTTTTGTGAGTGATTGGTGATTATGCACTGCCCTTCTACCCTTTGTTCAGCTGTGGTATTGTTCATTAAAATCCCCTGAGAAACAATTCAGATTTTGGAAAATACTGAAGATGGCATAATGGATTTGCCATATTTTGTGAATGCGAAGATGCATTCAGTGGACCTTGCCAGCTCTAGTTAATTAGGGGTTTATATACTGTATTTTTCATGGCTGCTCAGAGACAGAATTACAAAAACAGTCTGAAGTCAAACTGCAAGTATGGCACATACAGCAAGTTATAAGGGTTTATTTTGTGTCAACTGCAGCCTGTGGTGCTGTCTGTTCCTGAGCTCTTTTTAAAATCACTCCTCCTTACCTTCTTCTAAGGCCAATTTTTCCACCATTAAGCTGACAGATTTACTCTTGTGATTTAATTCAATCAATTGGAAAGGGCAGTGAGATATATTCCAGCCACGGGACAAAGGTCTGCATCATTCGTCTGCACTCAGTCCGACCAAAACAATTATACAAATGACCTTTGAACACATTACCTTATTTTCTTCATTAGGTTAAGTGGTTCCTTTGAGCTACATTTGCTTCTGACTTGGCTCATTTTGCAATGAGCTTTATTTTAGGAAAATGCAGACGGTAAAAAGGGTCAAAAGTCATCTGGCAGCATATATCAGCCAGGCTACATCCTCCCCCAATTGCCTTGCGTAAATATATTCTCATTGAAATCGTACCTCGATGTCAGCAAGTGCTTTTAGTCACCTTTCTATTGTGAAGCCCTACAGATGGAAGAAGGGAGTGCAGCATTTGGGAGGAAAGTGGTTAGTTGTGAATATAGACTGTCACTGCTGGGAGAGCAAGAGGTAACGAAATGGGAGAAAACAGGTACATCTCCCCCAGGTCTATAATCCTGAGATTACTGTTTGCTCTCGGCCCTGTCTGACTGCACTCCGGACCGCCTGTGCTTCACTTCTAATCTCCTCAGTCCCAGCTGTCCAAGAATTGATTTGAAGATTCTCTGAATCAATTACTCTCCTGTCCAAGGTCTCATTGCCTGTGAGATATACTGACACATGCGCACTCATACACAAGCACACGTGAAAAACAAATGCATAGCAAAATGTACACGCACACGCACCCCATTCATCCTTGTGTAGTAAACAGTCATTCACATAGGTTAATTGCACAACCTCTGACACAACATTCTTGAACCAGACTTTGTAGCTATTTGTGTTACATTATACAGTTCGCTAGGTGGCCATTAACTTGCCTCAAATGAGTTTTGATCTTTTAGTTTTCTTCACTAACTCTTTCCACCTTCATTTTCATTCAGTGAGTATCCTACAATTTGCTGGTTTTCCCTGAGTAGAGTGCCACTTCATTGTGTACTTATTTAAAATCTGTTAATATCTATATTTGTAAGTACAGGCACTGCTACTGCGCTAGCTGCTATCATGCACTGCACTGCATGTATTATCTAAAACATTCGGTTTTGACTCTGGATTTCCAAGTGGTTGTAATGATAAACACCAAAATTTCAACAAAATATTGTGTTTTCAGTATACCTACCATAATTTATTCATGTGTACAATTCCCTATCATCAGTCAGGTTTCCAAACACACACTTGCATTCCTAAAAGTATGAATAATGCATGTGAGCAGGGAATAGGGAGGCTTCTATGTAAGGGAGAAGAAGCTGGAGCTTGAATGTCTACCAAGTGCCTTCAATTGAGCTTATTATTTATTCATCTATTTTTTATTGAGTCATGGAAAGCCACAGACAAGCCCACAATTGTATTATTGTAACTGTAAGGCTGGGGAGAAGAAATTCACTCCTTTGGTGCAGGGGAACTTTTAGATGAACTTGCTTACCCCCTCAGTAGTAATTATTATCTCTCTATACAGTCATGCAGGACGTAGAGGGAGAAAACCAGGGAAGCTGGTGCTGGCAGTCTTTTCATTTGCGAGTCCAACAGTGTTTGTAGTAGCTTAGAAATGCAGTTCGCAGCTGCAAAAATAATTGCAGTTTATTGCCAATTAAACTAATGAGTTCTAAAATAGCCTCAAGTGTGTTGTCTGACAAAGCTGCGTAAAACCGCACTAGAGAAAGAACAGTAATGTAAGAGAATCAGCAGGAAGAATGGATGATGAGTAAAGGTGAAGGAAACTGGGAGTCAACCTAGAAGAACCCCCCCCTCATACCAACACTTCTCATCCCCTCACGCCAGTCTGGGCTGAAGTACCTCGGCCTAGAAAGAGATGTGCTGCTCTTTGACAGATGTCATCCCTAGGCTTGGCCTCCAGCTTCTCCCTAAGCGGGGCGTTATTAATAATGCAGCAAGCTTTTGCTCAAACCTGCTTGACAGATGTGCATTGATTGAGCCTGAGGTTCCCCTCTGCGCGTCAACAGTCGGCTGTCATTTTTAGGGATAGGTTGAACTATGGTAGTACATTATGTTTTTAGGTAGCGGTGACTCAGTCAAAACAATGGACCTAACACATCTGTCATTTCCCCCGATGTGCAAGGGATTCAGACAGCACAACCAGGCCTGCCTGCCGTGTAAGCAGTATTGTTCCGTGGATGGCAATGCCCGCTGTCGGTTGGTCCACCATGTTTGTCCAAACTGAAATGCCTCAACAATCATTGGATGGATTAGAAACACTAATTATTTGCAAAAGTTAGCTTGCTAAAAAGGCATAAGATGGTATAACATAGTTAACGTTATTCTTGCTTAGCATTATCATTGTGAGCATGGTAGCATGCTGACATTAGCATTTAGCTCAAAGCCCCCCTGTGTTTTACTAAGTACAGCCTCACAGAGCTGCTTGAGTGGCTGTAGGCGTGTGGTCTTATTATTCCTTCAGAAAGCAGGTTTGTCCACTTTTTAACACTCAGTTTGTGTTTCATTCTCTGGCTCATGCGCCATTTGACAGAGATGCTGGATGTTGATGTGGGTCATATATATGTAACACCAACAGGGACTTGGGTTTAAATTTAATATTTTGTATACTCCAATAGCCTGCAATGAAAAAAGTATATCTGAGAAATTCAGCTCTAAAGTACAACTGTACTAACACGGCTGCATTTACTTTTGAATGAGAATGGAAATATACACACACTGCATCTAAACCTGTTGTAAATGCCTCAGGCTAAATTCAACACTCTTAACTTTAGTTATGTATGCTTTTACCATCTTTCACTTAGACTCTCAGTTTGTTTCCCAAATAAATTTAAAGTTCATCTCGTTCAAATAATATCTATTAACATTTCAACAGTGTCCCCATTAAACATTAAAAATATATCATAGCATCCATTCTGCAATTTGCATCAATCTGCACTGTAGACTTATACATTATTAATTAATGACCAGTCAATAGTCAGTTATTTTCTCTATGGGTCTCTCAATTTCACTCCTCAACTAGAGCACAAGTGCCTCAGTATGTGTGATTCATGGTTTTAAATATTATCTCCAGTGGTTTTAAATCCCTGGATTTTTGCTGGATTCAAATCCAGAGAAATCAGCGACAGAACGAGAAGTTTCCTGGAGTTGTTGAGGGAATGATCAGTAGTGCTACAGCTAACCTACACAGCAGTTAGTCATTAGAGCAACAGTAGAGGCAGCTGAGCCGAGGCAGTGACTCGTAATGCTAATGAAAAATGAACATGACTGTTGGCATTAGAATTCAGTGCACTGTTAAGAGACAAGATCAGTTCACATTAATACTCTGCGGTCATCTGTGGCTCTTACTGTAACTGTCACCGAGACAGTTAAAGCAGCTTTGCTGAAGCTTGTGAGATGTCAGTCCAGCTGCGGGGACGTCACAAGGATTGAGCTTTGCTATTTAAGATAAATGGCTTTGACCTGACATTGACTGTGTTTACTTGATGGCTGCAGCATGTGAGTGAATAATAAACAAACAAACTGCCATACTATATGAACTTCAATGCATAGCCTTCAGGAATGGTGCGTTTAACCGTCTGCAAATTGAGAAACCTCGGAGGAATGCAAACGTGTCACCCGACATCTGGCTGTTACATTTATATGTGACAACATGTAAAGGAGACGTGAACATTAAGCAAACAAAAAGAGCAAATTCCACTACGCAAGTGTCCCTCTCACCATTTATTTTTTTTATGTTGGAAAAGAATATATCACCTTTGCCACCGCACAGATGTGAGAGCCAAGAAGGCACAACAGTGTAATGTCCCTCGCTGCCACCAACGTGTCTGGCATCATTGTCGGGCCGTGGTGACACTGAGGTTATTAAAAACACAGGATCTCCATCTGTTTGAGCACAGTGTGTTTCTGGCCTTTTGTCTCTTTGAAGATGTAGGCTGTCAGGCTTTCCACCCTATGAAGTGACTGGAGATAAAAAAACAAAATCCGTTATCAGCATGTCTGTCAACTATCGACAATCCCATCTGTCTTCACTGATAAGACTCGTCTCGCATCATGGCTTCAGAATTTTCACAAGGCGTGAACGATTCTGACTGATGCTACGGAAAAAAGGGAAATGTGATCAAATTTGAACCAGTCTCATTTAAGATTAAATGTGGTACATGTTTAGCCTAAGATAATTTACAATCACATTGGAGGGCAGAAAACATGAGCAGCTACTTTGGGAACGGTGAATTTGGTACAGAGGTTTGAGAGGCCATAGATGTGTTTGTACAAAATGGATGCTGCCACAATAAGAACTCTTGGTGCTGAAAATACTGCAGAAAAATAAGACAGCTCTAACTGTAAAGCAAAATATCTTTGACTAATGCACGGCTGTTTGTGTTCCTTCTTCAAAATAGTCTCTACTCAGGGTGAGTCAGACCATTTCTTCCCTACATGCTCATAATGGTTAGTATGATTCACTCATGAACAACATAAATTCTAACATGAACATTTACATTTTTGTACTGTCAATTGTTTCCAAAAGGTGCCTAATATCAACACACAGTGATTTAGAGAGCAAATATGTTTTTGGACTCTTGTTGAATGCAACAAGGAAACAAAGCATTGCTGTTACACAACAATGCGAGTGTGAAAGTATCTGTGTCTGAACACCAGTATCTGAATTATTAATAAATGAAGGCAAATGAGCGCTGCCATTTCAGAAAGCAGATAATCAGACAAGAAAGTGTGGAAATAAAAGCTAGATAAATAATGAATGAATTTGTCCCAGATTCTTCTGCTTGCAAACCCGTCTGTAGCCGAAATGTAATATCTTGTGACTGAAAAGTTTTAATTTCATCACTGCATGCGTTACAAGTAGTTTACAGCTCTTATTGGGTTCATTTTCATGTTGACATCAATAATGAAAAAAAGTTAAATTCCAAAGTCATATATTCAACATCTAAGTTGGGGGGAAAATATTACTTCGTTTTTTTTTTTTTGTGTAATTGTTTTCAAATCATGCATATTTTTTCCAAGTTTCAATCGGTGATAGTAGAGTCGGCAGTGGGATATCTGCACACTGTCATACATTTCCATTTCACAAAAAATGCAGGAAATCATAAAATAAATAATGTTTTGTACTGAGCAACATGAAGAGTACAGAGAATGTTACAGAGATGAATGTCATGCTGTAACTCTTCATCGAGTCCCTGGGGATGAATAGTCTGTAAATAAAGTATCATCTAGGATTCACAAGTGACGCAGCGTCTTTTCAGTGTCGCCTTCATGCAACCGAGGCCCAATTGTATTCGTTGAAAATAAAAATAAAGTACAGCTGTAATGTTTGTCAACAGTAGTGGCCTCAAGCATCTGGGGGCCTGTTTCAAGAGCTAATGTGGGGCCCAAGACATACATGTCATAAGCCTAAAATGTGGCACTTACAGATCATAAATATATGCTTTTTTTTTTTTTTTTTTTAAATTGATTGTCCAAAATTATTAAAATGATTTTATTCTTGCATGGCCCATTTCAATTGACAGGGATGAAACATACCCAAAGCCACTACCGTTTGTGAGTGCATGTTCCAGTTGGTCTTACTGCTACTACTTTTACATTCTATACAGTTCTGGCATCAGAAACACCTGCCCACAGTACCCTCAAGGTGTATCCAGACAGACATGAGTTGAATTTAAACCATGTGTTATTTGCATATATTTGACAGCCGGATTGTTTGTATAGACTGTAGAATGATTGTACTGACTGTACAGACATAGCAAGCAACATGCACTACTACCCTGTGTGTGTGAGTGTGAGTGTGAGTGTGAGTGTGTGTCAGCTCCCGGTGGCATCCTTTGTTTTTTGAAAAGCAAAGCCAATGTAGTAGTTAAACTTCCTCCAGTAATTGGCGTTTTACTTCAACATACTTTTTTCCACCCTCACATCTCATGAGGTAGGGCATGGTTTCAATCATACCCTCCTACATTCTAGCATTATGGGCCTCCAGTATTCTTTAGAAAGAGAAGTAGTAAGGCCCCATTATTTCAATGCACACCAACTATATTGTTTACCACAGGCTGCTAAGGCTTCAGAGTGGAAACAAAGGTTGAGATTGTGTCTCTTCTTTATCGCTAGGGATCCACAGTAAAAACCAAGATTTCTGCGAATAGCTTTGCTGAATAGACCGTCGTTGTTGGCTTGAATCTACTTTCAATCCCCCAAAAAATATTTGATGGCTACTTGTAAACCTCAGGGGCCCTTTAATAAATGCAGCTAATTGCCAAACCCAACAAATGGTCAAATTAGCTGTTTAATATGAGCTTCAGATGTTATGCATACACAACTTCAGATTAAAAAGAGGGAGAATAACCATGCATTCAAGGGAAAGTCACAGCAAACTCAGAATGACAGGAAGGATGGGATGACGGTTGGAGAAAGTGAGGGAGCTCAGTAAATGAAAAGGGAGGGAGAGGGAGAGAGGACAGTCACCAACTGACTAAAAAGTGGGCTTTTATCATTTATTCATTTGAAATGCAAAAGCAGGGAGGCAGATAGTGAACATACCCAACTAAGCCCTCCTCTTTTTTCCTCTCTCATTTGCATTGAAAGGACTGCAGGGTTTGTGTGAAGGCTGAGGTTTATGAGCTTCATGGCACTGTGTGGCCCCCCTTGAGTCAGTTCATACTCCCACATGTTGGTGAACATGTAAGAGCTCTGAACAAAGGCAAGGCAGACAGCACTCATTGCACCAAGTCACGTTGACAACTATGCATAATGTAGACTTGGAAACTTGGGTAAACACCCAGGTATATGTAATGTGTGACATGGTGTTTTGCATACTAAGTGTTTTACTGCCTGAATTGGTCGGTGAGTAACAGCTGCGATTCAAATAGAACCACCTAGATTAGGGTTTTCCAGTTAATGTGAACTTTTGTTTCCAGCAATGTCAATTTCGTTTGATTAGGCTACTGCAATATCTGTTGGTGTCTGTACCGTCTTTGCGCTGTTTGTGATTTCGGCACTCCCAATTTCGCTCCATGATTAATTACGTTACGTAATTCACACTTTACTTCAAATCTTACTGAGAGCTGAAGTTACAGGATTACTCGTTTCTGTGAGTTCTTTGACAGTGATTTGCCCTTTATTGTACATTACAGGGGTTGCCTAGCAAAACCAATGGCAGTAAGAGTGCAAGAGAGTTTTGTGGAAATGTTGAATTGCCCTCTCATCCGCATGCTAAATGACCTCTTCCACAGCCATCCCCAGTTTCCCCCAACCGCATTCCGTAAAGACTCTTACAGTGCCTTTGATTGGCTAGTACTCGCTGCCTTCTTTGCAGAATTTGTCAAGTTTATTGCTTATGACTAACATAAGTGTAAGGTTGGTAGGGTTAATGATTTCAATTCAGCTGTGGATGTTTTCAGCAGGATTCTTGAAAAGTGCTCTCATATATAATTGCAATGTCCTTATTATGGCAGAAACATGTGTTTTCAATGTTGCTGTTCACGTAGCCTAAATAGATGGAATAAAGTTACAGATCCTTGGAGATTAAAATTGTGATGTGGTGTCATAATTAAACTTAATGTTAATGTTAATATGGCACACTGATTAACAAGATATTTTAAAAGTGTCACTTCGTATCAGAAAGGTTGCTGACCTCTCATACAGTGTGTAACAAACACGGAGTGTAAAAGAGCTGCCTCAGGTTACTGAGCAGGTGTTAAAATAACCTGCATGACAAGTAGATTCTAGTCTCCACCAGTGCTAACGTTAGCAAGATAGACTAACTAGCTTACAATTTCCAAATTGAAGATAATTGAGCGGCACAAAGTGAATGCATAACATCCTTTCATATTTAATTTTTAATGTAAACTTGTCACCTTAGGAACAGTGGTTCTTTAATGTGCATATGTCACAGTTGAGCTAATAGCACTACACCTGTATGTAAATGGTAAATGGACCGTACTTGTATAGCGCTCTAGTCTTCCGACCACTAAAAAAGCGCTTTCACACTACATGTCATCATTTACCCATTCTCGCCCATTCATACTATGTTAGCAGCATGGATAGCTACCATGAAAAAAAAGAGAAAAAATCCCTTCTGTCAACATACACAGTATGAAGGCTACACAGAGAGTCAGCATTTCTCCAAGAAACCTGGGCTCTCAAATGTCACTCTGCTGCTGCCATGGGGTAAAATCTGCACAATAACTGTGGTATCATTACAGTTTATATTTCCTCATGCAAAAAAGGAGAAGGACTTAAATGTCATCCGTAAAATATGAAATCAAAAGTATGGCATTACTTTACAAAGTGGGAAATATTACTACAACGGTAACTTAATGAAAATATTATAATTCTTGCAAAACCCTATACTATAATGCCGTATCATTACTATGAAATGTGATCAAACTGAAGAGCCTTTTAAGCCTATCTCACTGATACAATAACAATCCAATCCACTCCCAGCAGAAAATTGAATCAGAGAAGTCACTAAGAAATTAGAGCCCTGCAATACTGATAGATAACTGTTCTCACAAGAGCATTATTCCTTTGGTTGAGGAATGCAATATGTAAACAGAATGGTTACAAAATATGTATGGGATCCAAAATACCCCAAAACTATTCTTTACAGTGGTATTATAATTATTTATTTTAAAATGAGTTGTGTCCAATTTAAATCAGTGCTGCAATAAACACACATTGAATTTAAACATTATTATCAATTATTTAATTTAAAGTGTTTACTTCATATAGCACTGGGAAAGGGTATGACGATCTGATGTGGTTATAATCCTTCATGTACAGCCATAACTACAACAGAATGGCATTGAGCATGACTGCAGCCACTGTGCTGTCATTACCTGTTCCCAGTTTCAGCCAGACTTTACTTTGGCTACAGAAGACCCCACTAACTACAGAGAACTTTGTGTCCCACTGTGTGTGTGTGTGTGTGTGTGTGTGTGTGTGTGTGTGTGTGTGTGAACAGAGGCTGTACTGGAGGGAGGGGGCAACATGCTGACCGTCACTTTCCCTTGCTGTCAGGACCAATCAGTGTCTGGCAAGTTAATGGAGAACACAAAACCTATTTAAAAGCTACATTTACCACTTGGCTGATTCCATTACATTGTGTAATTTCCAGGTGTCACATTTCCCCTCCACACGTCTGTCTTAATGCTCTCCCAAGCACCCTCTGATTAGTCAGCCTCGGCTGGCTCCCCTAAATCCACTCTAGCAGAGAACCCCATCCGTTTACATCCTCCTTGAAGGGAAAAACTCTTTAATGCACATTTTATTCAGGTGTTCAGCAAGTTACCAAATATTACTGGACACTGGCCTAACTGTAAAATGCTAAATGGGTTTAAAAGAGGCTTCTGTTCTTGGTAGTGTCAATCTACATATGAGTTTTATCCTTATTCAAAAGACAGTAGCTATACAAATGGCATTCTATTAATTCATGCAAGTTCTGCCTCAGCATTTCAGTCCTTGTTGTTGTGACCTTGTCCACGGTTTGATCTCAAATTTTGGGATCAGAATTGCTTGTCATGGGCAGGTGACAGTGATAGGAACAAATAATGTTATTCACTGAAGCTGATCTCAAATATTTCATGATACTTTTAACTCGTGATTCATTTGGCTTCAAATGACAAAGTGACTCTTTTGTTTCAGACAAAATGGGCCGAAAGCCCGGGTGACCGGCTGTTCTGGCTCCACCTGTAAATGTTTCAAAGCCATGGACAAAAAAACAGTTTTTACTGAAATCATTTGAGATTGATAAAAATCATTGTGGGCAGATCATAGGCTTCATGATGTAAAACTGGCCCACAGGCTTTTTGTGACTTGGTATTATGTGCTATTGAATGGATTTCATTATATTTACAACATAAAAGGTTTCTACCTTAAATTATTTCTTGATTCCTGATCCATTGTGCGTGAGGGATCTGGGATTAACTTCTCCATCAGAGGCAATGGTTTAAACTTCAATCTGCAACAGTAGTTTCAATTTATTATTCTTGGAGCATAAATTTGTACTCTTCAGGTCTTTGAATTATTTTATTCTGATTGTAATTGTAACAAGAAGTCCTCCTCCTCTACTGTATTTCAGAGGTTGCTCGGTTAATAAGAGGCTGCTCAGTGAACTAACCACTTAAAAATCAGCGTCTGTGTCCCAGTGGAACCACCGGCGTTCAGGAGATGGCCTCCGCCACTTTATCAAACATGTCGCTGATGTTAAATCAAGGGCCAGACATTGAATTGTGGTCATCCACAGACCCAGGAAATCAATGTTGGTTGAAGATGCAATCAAGAGCTTCATTTGATTTGTGACCTGACATCTGGCCGTTCTCTGAGTTCGGGGGTCACAAGGGAGCTTCCACTATCAAAAGTCTGCCCCATAGAGACATTCCTTTAAGAATTAGCAACCTATTGATTCGTGGTTGCTTTTCCGTTTGTGTGTGTGTGTGTGTGTGTGTGTGTGTGTGTGTGTGTGTTTGAAGATAGTGCTCTCAGAAAGCATGTCATTTTCTCCATCACTCTGAGTTCATAGTCAATGGAGTGTGAGCACTTCCTTCTCGTAAAGGTCACTAGCCTTTTACAGTGTGTTATGTGTGGGGACACTCACTTTAATGTGGCATCTTACTAGCCTGTCGTTTTATGTGTTCAAGGTGAGGTCGATGCTTTCGCATGCGTTTTTTCTTCCTCTGTTTGCAACAGAATGTGAGCTCTGAAAATGAGGTCATTGAAAATGCAGAGCCTTGCCACCATACAGGTCCTTTTTACTGCATTTAATTACATGCTATACCCTGAAGTTATGAGATCTATCAAACTGCCAATACTTACAAGTGGGGAAATAAGGACACAATTGATTTCAGGATTGGCGATCATTGCTATTGAACTAATATGGCCCCAAGTGTGACACACCAGTCATAACAGATCAACAGAACTTACTGAAGGAATACAGGCAGATAATGAGATATAGACAAAAGCAAATAGAAGTCATTGAAGATCTTTGATTCAATTGCATTGTGCTTGTTATAGTTCATTTTGCAAGTTTAAATTAGAAATACAGAAACAGCAAATCAACATTATCAGTTATATGTAGAATGCTCCTCTAGTTTTAAATAGTATTCATGAATGTGCATTTTCATTTTGCTACACACATATAAAGGCAAATGGTTCAATTTCACAACAATTACAACTAGCTAATATAAAAGAGATAGTTGGGAAACACCCAGGGGTGTCTCATTTTAGTGCAGCTGATACTCAGCTCACAGCAAATTACAGGTCAACAAGGTTGATTTGCGTGTTTGGTCCTCCTACTCAAGTCACTGCTGAATTGCCCACTGTTGGAAGAGTATATTAAAAGGACCCAAAGGGCCACTAATGATCTTCTCTCCATCAATGTGCAGCTTGCCAGGAAATGCCCCATGCTTTAATTAATGATTCTGAAGCTAACAATCAGTCCATGTGTATGTTAAAGAATTAAATCTGTCCCCTGAAAATGTACCCATTTAGTGGGTGGACATGGTAATTGTTAGCATTACTGACAGTCGAGCATGTTGTTTAAAAAAGATAGAGGAAAAATAACAACAAGGCAGGCTGTCCATCTTTCCTAGGGTCAAATGGAGTGTGTGGGAAGGGTAACATTCGTCATGTGAGCTGTGAGCTATTTTCTGTCTGCTGACTGACTGGAGGCGATCCTTCAGGAATTCATCATTTATCAAACTGGATGATATCCCCTCCGGCAGGACGGGAGCGGATGAAGTCTGACACCTCTGGGTTTGCCTGGAGAGAAGAAGGCCAATCGGGATGCATTAGCTCCTAGTAAAACCACAGGATGACTACCACTTTCATTAAACTGGACTTACAGATGATAACAAATGAATAGTCTGGAGATGCTACTCTCACATGCACTCTCCCTTTACCCTTTTTTTATTTTTTATCTTTCTTTTCACAAATAAAAAAACAGTTATATATGTTGTATTTTATATTTTAAACTACAGAAAAAAGGTCCTACAAAAGTAATGGTACAGTATGACCTTCCCTGACAAAAAGAAAAAGAGGCAAACTTTCCAGTTTTTCATTGCAAACAGAAATAATGTTTCATTGTGCAAAAAGTCTTAGTTTGCTGCTACTGCTAAAGAACAACATGTTCATGTCTCCTTTTGAACAAGGCTCTGTGACCTCATGATATGTCTAATAGAATAATTGAATCATTACATATTATACTTTTTTTCTATTTTGTATTAACAAGGCTGTTAGATAAATGAATGAAAGAGAGAATAAGTCACTGAATAAATTAAGTCAATATCACGCACAGGATACTGAACTCGCATGGCCCTCAGTGTGGCTCAGAGCAGCACAACTTACTGGAGGAAAGCAGGTATATAATGAGACATAGACAAAAATAAATAAGTGGCAATGAGAATCTTTTGCAAGTTTAAATTTGAAATAAGTAAGTAAGTAAGTAACATTTATTTATAGAGCACTTTTTAAAGACAGAGGTCACAAAGTGCTTGATGGGAGTAGAAAAACAAAATGAACACACAAATACAGAAATATAACAAAGCTTCAAATCAACATTGTCAGTTCTATGCGGTTTGATGTGTGGTAAAATGGTTGGAGGCCAGCGTCTGCGCTAATAGAAGTTACAATGTCTCATCATTTAGTCTTTTTCATGAAGCGGTGTTGGGCCAACCATCACATTCCTGTTGGTCCTGAGGCAAATACCAATAGTTACTCTGCAGTAAACTGCAGGCTTGTGTGACAACACAACTCTTGACCATTCAGGAGAGACCCTCACCCAAAATAGTGAGTGCGGGTGCAGAGGTCACACAATCTTGCTGAAAATCAAGTGGGAAGTTTGATGCTACCCTTCTGATCTCGCAGCACAGCCTTGTAAGGTCCAGCAATCTCTCTCAACTAACAAAGGCCTCTTCAAAGTGTAAAATGCGTGCACACAGAGAAGCGACACAACCTACCACCTCACCAGAAGGTGATCAGACAGACAGCTTATCTTCTGTCCTGTGGACAAAAAACACCGGTCACTTAATCCTTTTAAACTACACAAACGCGCGCAAAGAGGAAGACATTGTCATGCCAGGATCGAGCACACAGGGGGCCCCAAATTATCCAAAAGCTACTGTAAAATTGAATGAAGGGGCAAGAAATGCAGAGTCAAATGTAGTCCCTGCTGCTGAAACAGTTTGAAAAGAGTCAAACGAAAGCCAGCCTATCAGAGTTGACTGCAGTTATCCATTCTGAAAATGTCCAGATAGATTCAACTGCTGACATTAGCACCAAGCGTTGTTGCTGAAACATGCATGCTGCAAGAAAACAATTATTTATCATTATTGTTCCTTGCTGTCTATACTGTAGTGTGATGTGAGAAATGAGTCAGAGAAGCTGCTAAATATTTCTTAACTACGAAAAGGAAATGTAATGGAGGACATTTGCATTGGGATAACAAACTGATTTACACATCTCCAAACCCTGAAAGAGGGAACACGTCAGAAAGAGTTAACGAAGCTCACTGCTGGATGAGACACATAACATGCATACAGCGGTGAGCTGCAGAAACAAGTTGTGCACACAACACTGGCATATGATCACCTTTTAAATTGATTTACCAAACTTGTCATGCCTAGTTTACACGATTTAACTTTAGCCCTGATCGTCCACTTGCCACTCCCTGACAAACGCCCCAGATCGAAGGCAAATCAGTGTTTGCTCGGCGCTCGCAATTCAGCGCTATGTGTGAAAGACGCAAGCCGAGACATGAGCTGATGTATTGCCGACACATTTCAGATAACTAGCATGCTAATAATGCTGGAGTCTGTCAGGGAGCTACAGCCAATGAGAGCGCAAGACACAGGTTGAGGGGAAACCTGGCGGAGGGGTTGCCTGTAACAATAGGAACTTTTCCTGAATGTGTTGCTTTTACACCTAGGGTGGTGGATGTTTGTGTGAATAAACATAACACATGACACAGTGACTGATCTACATAGGGTAAATAGTAAAGATGTGTGCATACAGGCTATTATGTCAACATGTGTGAACAAGCACGTCTTAGCACGTCTTGTGTCGTTTGTGACAAAATGTAGTTTGAGACCTCACCTGGCATCCTCCCGGTGAGGTCTCAAACTACATTTTGTACTACAAATATCTCGTAGTGTGTGTCCCACTGTCGCCAGTCAGTCATGTAATGTGAAAACCACAACGACTGAACGACTCACAATTACGAGACAGGGAATTGTGTAGTGTGGACAGTACCGCAATGAAACAACGTCAAAAGCGGTGTAGTTTGAGTTAACTTGGCTTTTGTGAATGGTTGCTTATTTACACATCCAGTAGTTATAGAGAAACATTAGCATCGTTGAGAGATGTGTTTCTATCCAGTCAGTGAATTTAAGTCCAATATTATCTCTGTTTTTGGTCTCTATCAACTCCTGAGAAAATATGTGGCTCTTTTGCTGCAACTGTAACTGCTGCACTGTGTTCACCAGCTAGTCTCTGTGTCTATCTGCTGTCTGGTGCTGAGCAGGTAGTGCAAAGTGGGTTTTTCAAACTTTTTTTCCTGATAACAGCTGCCTGCTGCAGCCGTAAATGATGCAATGGGAATGAGCCAAAACTTTAAACTTGTGGTTTCAGACAACTACACAATGAGGGAAACTCACTATCAAGCTCCATAAAGCCAAGCCAAGCTGCAGATTCAGATGATAATTGTTGTTATCATCGTTGCCTGAAAGCAATTCAGTATTTTAAAAATTTGAGAAAATTAGAATTGCACGGAAGATTATAAAACAACAAATAAAACAGTTTTGCCTTGTTTCGCCTGCACTATTTTCACAGCATGTTTTAAACCCTGACCTGAACTGATTTGAGATCTTATCACTTGTGCATGCACACAAAAACACACACTCACACTTATACACACGTGTCTCTGTTCATTTCCTGCATATACATAGCATATTCCAGCAGGACTAGTAATGAATGCCCAGCGGGATGACATGAATATGCATGGGCACTTCTGGATGTGTGTATTTATCAATGTGTGCACTCTACATATGCGTATTTGTGTTTGAAATATAAATTGTAATGTTAATATTTATATTACTTAAATTATCTGCAACTCTTCAGCGGTGATGAAATATATTCAGTGTGCCCCATTTGTTTACATGTAAATGGCAGGTTACGGTACTTGCAATGCGAAATCAATAATTAAATGCAAGTACTAATTGGATGATGGTATTGCCAATAGTTTAATGGAAAGACCTTCCAGTATAGGGACCAATAATTAGATTCTCTGCTTTACTGGGTTTGCAGTAATAGGTGAAAAATCTCATGTACATGAGGGCAAATCACTATTCCCAAGGCAAAAATAAAAATACAGTCCACTGCTGAAAGATAATTAATAGTATGAATTATTGAATTATGTATACTAGACTGCCCATACTCGGATGGATGGATGCATGCATGTGTAGCTATATATATATATATATATATATATATATATATAGAGAGAGAGAGAGAGCGAGAGAGAGAGCGAGAGAGAGAGAGAGAGAGAGAGAGTTTACATGCACTTACAGTCTGCTTTCTCCAGTAAGCTGTTTATGTGAATAAGACATCTGGTCAGAGAAAAATGAATTTGTTGACCATATTTTCATGTCACCGGGTTTCTTAATAGCTATTTATAAAAAACTGACCTGGTTACTTGTGCAAATAAACATGCTAATACAGTAGAATGAATAGATAGATAGATAGATATAGAGGACTAACACGGAAACCTCCTCCGTGCTTTTATTGAGCTGATGACATTCAAGTAGTAGAACCCAATTTTCATGGACATTGCAAATCTTTCACACCCCTTGTGACAAGCACAGCTGTCTCTCTCTTTATTATATCACTGACATCTTTTCTTTCTCAAAAGGCTGCTTTTGACTTTGAGTGCCTGTTGCACAGCTTTCACCCAGACAACACCTGACACCGCAGCGTGGTCACAAGACTTCACGCAGGGCCCTGCACAAAAAGATAAAAAGCTCCATATCGTGGCATTTTGGGTATGTGGATGTTCACAGATTCTGCTCATACGTACAGCTTCTGTATATACACTCGGGGAAATCGATAAGACAGAGAAAGAAATGTATTTTATTTACTACAATTAATCCATCAGCCAGGGGTAAGGCTCAACAATAAGCTGCTTTGTTTAGAAGAACATTTATCTCTATGTGCCATGCTGGGAAAAGGGGCCACGGCTGGATGATGTCAGTTTTGCTCCACTGACTTGGTACATTAAGCGGACTATTTGCGCTATGTGAGAATCAATAATGGGGCATCTGTAGAGGACTATTAGAGCCATAATCTTACATGAGCAGGCAGTATCCTCATGATTCACACAAGGTCTAAAAGAACACCTTGTACAAGGTTAATGTCAAGAGTGGGGAAAAAATCTCACACTGTAAAATAGGTATTGGAAGGGAGAAAATATCATGACCTAAAATAGTGGGCCATTGTTATAGATCTATGCAGTATTCATACATAATTGTCAGCCTTTTCAGAGTTTACTGACTTCTAGCAAGACCTGCATATCGAACCGCCAGTGTCCAAATCCTTTGAGATAACAGAACTGTCATAAGGTGTGAAGCCGGACAGATCTGGTTGGTCTATCAAACAAATCATCAGTGATTTTCAGACATTTGGGATTTTCTGCAGCACCATCCCAAATGGGTTTTTATTTCTTCTTCTTTTTTGTCACATGGAACCTGACTCGCTGAGCCATGATTGTACAGTGGCCCCTGCCTCTCATCAAGCACTCTTCAGTTTGGGCAATCATCTGTGCCCTTACCTGTGTACCCCTGGCAGTTGCTATGACAACAGCTTCCGCTTGATCAGCCTCCTATTCATGGAGTGACACTCGAATGACCACTTCATGTATCAGTGAAACGCACCCATCTGGATGAAGAGATACAGGAAGGTGTAATAATAATGATCACAGAAATATTGATAACTTTAAACTTGCAAAAAAGTTTTAGTTTTGTCTCATTACTCCGCAACTGTAAATCAATTTGTCAGTTGACTGATTCAGGAAAACCCACCGATCCAAATGTGAAGACACTGTAGGCTCAAGGTCAAACTTGATTGGTGCCTGTCTAATTAATGCAATAATTAAGATATTTAGTTTTGTTCCTTCCTAAAATATTTTTTTTATACAATTGCTGGTTTCAGCTTTTTTCAGCAATAGCCAGTCAATGTACAATTACAAATGCAGTAGTTTTCATTGTTAGTGGCAACTTCCGCCATGCCCACACTGTATGAGGGATTCAAAGCAAGTGATGCAGCAAATATCCAGCTTTTTTAATCATTTATTTATATTTACAATTTATATCAGCCTGCGTTGGACCAAATACCTCTTCTCATTTGTTTCTATGTGGGGCAAAACACATTTGCTTCCATTTGCAAATTGATCCACCCCCTTGACTTTGTGGAGAGTGAAATCTGACTTTGTTATCATTGAACATGTAAAATCTTGAGGCTCTCCAATGTTTGGCTAGAGGGGATGGGACTGACTTCTCATTCAGGTTTGTTCATTTTCTTGAATCATAACTGCGTGGCAAAATATTGCAAGCAGTGATGACGAAGGGATGCTACTTGTCTGTGGTAACTGCAAGGACCGTTACAGATGTTAATGTTTGATTATATGATGTGTAATTAACACGTTTCTGGACTGCTGTCATATGTTTACAATCCTACCTATTCTATTTTCTGTCCACCCTGCTCTTGGCCACACCACACGGGTACATTTAAATCTATTATTAGTCAATGTCTGGACTCCAGTAAACATCGGTATGTATGAGTTAAGAATGATATTGTAAATATTCATAGAATTATAATCTTACATTGAATCCATATGCGAGTACATTTTGAGGCTTGAGCAGCAGCATGTGACTGTAAATGAGTCATTTTTTCATGACAAGCTGTGCAGCACACATGTTGTTACCAGCTGACGTAAAGTGTTGCATGCTGATGCCAGCTTCTCGTTCTGCTTGAAAAGAAAGCAGATCAGATCTTGGGGAGACCCTCAGTCCCATCTTTTCGTTAAAATAAACCAGTGTGGGCGCCAGTCAGTCAGGGCGTCACGATCTGAAGTTTCTTCATTTTTATAGAGAGCTACACAGGAGGCATACCCTCAGGCAGACAACTGACTGGCCCTGTAGTAGTGCCAATGTGTGGTTTCATAATCTAATTGTCTTTGATAGACAGGTTGTATTCACCTAGTAGCCACACTGAGCCACAATCTAGTGGTCGTGGATGATCAAATTTGTCTTTATGTACCTAGTAAAACATTTTGGAAATTGTGTGAGCCCACTTTAGCACTTCGATGGTGCTAAAATCTAGAAGTGAATAATTTACATATTAAAGGGCCTGAGATATTTCCCAAATGTTCTCTGTTCCCGAACAACTAAAGATTCTCTATTCTGAGCAGGTCGTCCTCTATTCATAAGATTGGGGTTTTTGATCTCTGGCTCCTCCAGTTTGTCGAAGTGTCCTTGGGCAGGATATTGAACCCCAAATTGCTCCCAAAGACTGTGCCATTGGTATGTGTGTGTGTGTGTGTGTGAATGTGCATTAGTTTAGGGCAGGAGGCACCTTGCATGTAAGCTTCAGCTATTAGTGTATGAATTTGTGTGAGAATGGGTGAATGACATATAAACAGTGCTTTGAGTGAAGATTTGAGTCTATTTCCCGTAGAGCCAGAGTAATTGGAGAGCCTTAGCATATTGGATGTCTTTATAATGGACAATCATGCTGTGCCAAAACCTTTTTTTGCCAAAGTAAAAAAAAATGTAATAGCATAGTAGTAGTAGTAGTAGTAGTAGTCAAAGAGGGAGATTAGGAAAAACACACACAAACACTACCTTCCTCATTCATACAGCAAAGATTATAATGTGGCTAATGCTGTCACCGTTCAAGGATTACATGTGCACCTTGCAGAAAGATGAGCGCTTAACAGCGGGGTTGTGTTGCAACAGAGCTCGGCTGAGTGCTGTTGATTTTGCTCATACACACAAAATCCTCAGAAACTGCTTTCCTTTTTTAGCTCTGCATCAGAGAATAGTCTTATTAAACTGTCCTTTTAGCACATCCAACTTGGGCACTATTTTTTTATTGATTCTTCAGAGTGATAATGTGACACCTTTCACTCCAAGTGGTTTTAGATGTACGCCGTATTTTCATGATAAACATTTCTTAGGCAGAGCAGAGCCACACACATTACTCATGGGATACGAGTGAATGTGTGTTGCGTGTGATTTAACAAGCAGAACAATTCATATTTTAGTTCAACTAGCGCGGATACTTCAAACTCTCTCTCCGCAGCCCAATACAGAAGGCGTAGATGTGTTTGCTGTGTAGCTGTAATGTTGCCTCGAGAGCTGAGATACAGTAATAGACTACGACAGGGCCTTTTCTCTACCTGCCTTCGGGGCAGTTAGTCATGTGTGGTTGAAGTCAAGCTAGCCCTCTCAGGACCTCTACAATCCAAAGCATATTCTGTCAGCAACCCCCATCTCCCCAACAACATTATGTTCCTGTCATCTATCAATCTTTACCTTTGCTTATTCACTAAGCCCAGAGTCAGGCCCAGAGATGACAGTGACTGCCGGTGCTTCTGGGGCTTCACAACTCCTCCTTCCCTCTGCAGAATGGGCCATCGAGCAGTAGACGGCCAATCACATGTGACAGTATGAGGACCGCAGACCTTAGGAGGAGGCTGTTTGTGGCGTAAATAGGCTCTGACAGCAACACTGACTAACAATACACACAGCTGCAGAAAGTGGAGCTATTTATATCAGCTAAAAAACCCCAACAACCAGGTGACAGTGCAGAGATGAAGCACGCAGGAAACCAAAGGCACTGACATGAAAAAGGGAGAAAAACAAACCTCTTTCTGACAAAGCAATAAGTGAATATTAACAGTCCACTTTCATTTAAGCAGAACACCTTTATACCGCTGCAATGTCACTTCTGCTTTTTTTATTTCGAGCCTGCCCACTGAAAGCCGCTGTCATAAAACAATGATGGAAGGTTAATGAAAGGTAAATGGAGAGGCATATACTGTACCCACAAATACAATTTCACCGATAATGCCAAGTAGTCTTTTATGAAGGGACATTGTCCCATTTTGGTGGTGAGCAGTCAATAGCAATTTTGTACATCCGTCATGTCATTGCAGCTCAACAGTTTGGCAAAGCCCCAGACACCCAAAGTGCTGACACAACTCCCTCTACGCAGAGGCCACGTTTAAAAAGATAAACAATGAATTGCCTGGGTCACCTGAGATACTGTAGGAATGCAGCATAGGTCTGCAGCTGCATGATAAAATGTGTGAAATGAATACTAAAGCAATGACACATATATTGTCCTGCATGTCCTTGCTAAACATTGGGCCAATGCGAGAGCAAGTGACCTCACTCAAGGCAGCGCCAGTTCAGGGACAAGACTACAACTTTGAAAATGAAAAAATCTGGGGTTGTGTAGTTAGAAAGATGCGAGATTACCAGACTTCAGTAATCTGCTCCACCTCTTTGCTTGATGCTAGCAGCTCGAGGCTACATTAGCCACTACCAGTATAACGCACCTGGATATCTGATCGAACTGTCATCAATCAAGTTGCATGTGGGTAATGTAGACTCAACATTTTTACAAGAAGGTATGAAATAAAAGACATTTTCAAAAACACATTGGTATTATCGAGAAAACTCATTAATACACAGTACAGTGAGAAAAATATAGAATGAGATGAGGCTATAAAAAGTGTGCTCCAGCCACCCAAATAAACCACAGGTTTTTACCAAAAAAAGACAAATCCAGCTGGTTAGGCCAGTGTTTGTATTCAGAGAAAGCAGCAATACACAAGTCACTGTGTTACATACCATAACAGTCATACATCTATCCGACTAGACCAGTTTTCATAAATACACTATTAAACAGGCACGAATACACAAACCGACAAAAAAAAAGCACAGAGATCATTTAAAGTAGCAAAAACTGTTTTGTTGTTTTTTCGTTAGTACAAGAACAAAAAACATGCTAATACTCAAGGGTAATAGGGCAATGCGAAATGGAGAATGGATTAAAAAATTAACTTGTTTTCATCTTGTTGCAGTTCATTATTTCAAAGAGAATAAGACATTAAAATGTTCTTTCAATAAACAAAGCCTGATTAATATCCATGGCAAACAATGTCTAATGGTTCCTGTCTTGTTTGAGATTATTTTGGAATATCTTCACAAAGAAGCCTTTCATGCCCCCCCCCACCCCACCACCACCACCATCCAACAATTATTGAAATAAAACAACAAATGATATTATAGTTGTCAGAAACAAACGAAGAATCCTGGAAGCAAAAGAATAAAGTACAAAGAGTGTATTTGAAGTGTGAGTTTGTTCTTGTTCTAACGTTTTACTAAACTGTCAGCCTAAAACCCAACGTTTAAACTTCAAATTGTCACCTAAGTAAACAAAAGGAGACATATTTGTCAGATTACCCCTCAGCTTTGTGAGGTATTAATACTTACTCAAGTAAATATTTTGAATTCAGACAGAGGCATTTAGAGTTACAGCTGACCCACGTTGGCTGAATTCAAACAGGTAGTGTTTCCATAAGGACAAAATCAGCCTCATTACTAACTCTGAACTGTCAGCTACATCAAAGAGGATTCACAGCCTCTTTCCTTTTCTGGAGGGAAAGGCTCTGGTTATGGCCAGGCAAAGTAAACAGGACTGTACTGGAGAGAGATTTCTCTCTGATCATCATTGGACCCAATGCTTACTTCTTCCTTTCATGCAGATCTTTAAGGTGCATGAAAAGGAGAATACATTAAATTGTAATTCCAGGTGGAACCACAAAGGCGTCGACTTTGCATTCCACTGATCACTAGTAGATAAGACAGGTGCGAACTCAGTGACGCCTAAACCCTCCCACTAAATTGATACAAATGAGGTATTTATGCGGCATTGACCTCAAGTGGTTGAATCATTTCAGAGATTCTCATTACTCAGCTGGAACACTTTACAGTAATGAAATAAATGTGATTATTAAGTGGATCAAAGGAGGGTTGGGATCTCTTTTTAACTTTTATTTACTTCTGGTTAGTCATTTTAAGTGTTGGTTTGTTAAAGAAATAGTTTGACATTTTGGAAAATGTGGTAATTTGCTTATTTGCTCACAGATCAATACCACTCTCATGCCTTTCTGTTAAATATGAAGCTACAGACAGAAGCCTGTTAGATTAATTTAGCACACAGACTGGAAACAGAGAGAGACAGCTAACCTGGCTTTGTCCACTGAAAAAACCAAACACTAACCAATACTTCAAAAACAAATTGAGACTTTCCCCCAGCTTTCAGTCTTTATGCTCAGCCAAGATAATGGTGTCCTGGCTCTAGATACGTATTTGCCACATATACATGAGAGTGGTAGCCATCTTTCAATCTAATTCCCAGCAAGAAAACAAAAAAGCATTTTCCAAAATGTTGAATTGTGTCTTTAAAGATCTTCTTTGGAGCGGCCTAGTAGCTGATTAGTTACAGTGCGTGCCATATAACCGCTTCCAACCTTGGGACCTTTGTTGCATTTCATACCTCAGTCCCTACGCTGTCATTTGTCGAATAAAGTTAAATAACAACAAACAAAAATCTTCTTTGTGCCATTACAGCCATGTTTCTAGAGGAAAAATGCAAATCTTACATAATAGATCATCGCTAAAAGTTAGGTAGCTCAAAGTGAAAGCTTGTGGGTTTTTTTTTTAGCATGTACAACCAACCTTTCATTATGTGTTACTATCTATCTTGTCAGTCAAGATTAGCTGGAGTCACTGAAAAATACAGGAATTCAAGTCCTTGTCACTCCAGTTCAGTGCTTCTTCTGCTTCACATAAAAATTAATTATTCAAGTTGAGAGCAGCTTGGTTAGCAAGATATCTTAACTGAGAACTTTGATTAATTTATGGTATATGTGCAGGACCACTGGCACATGTATTGTGTTTCTCTGTCTTTGTCATTGTGGCCTGAGTTGTCAAGTGGACATGGTTTCATGCTTTACCAACAAAAGTCTTACAGTACATTATGTGAAAAGTCATTTTATAAAGCAACCAAGATCTTAATCTGCAAAGTAACTAGTAACTCCAGCTGTCGTAAAACCTATAAAAAGGAAGTATTCAACTTAAGTATCTCAAAACTGGACATGAATACAGTACTTAAGTACGGTTATTAGTCATTGAACAGTTCAAATAATGGTATAAAAAGCAGCAGGGTCAAATAAATCATGTGGTTTTACTTGCTGAAAGGAGATAAAGAGGTCAAAAATGTCCTCTTCCTATCTCATGCATGCACTGTGAAGGAACATTAAAGTCCCAGTGAAACGGAGGTTATAACTAATAATCCTTTGGATTTGATTGTATCACTAAAAAGTGGGCGGGCAGGCTTAGAATGTAGAGCAATACGGAGGTGCCGAGGACTGTGGCTCCACACACACCTTCCCTGTGGCTAAAACTTGTTTGATTGATGGATGGATGGATGTCATGTTAGTGGTTGAAATTGGTTGGTATTACTTTCGTAAACACAAGTCATATTTTGTTTTACAGGAAGGAAAGATTATTAGATTTTGAAATTGTCATATGGGTGCCAAATCTGCCCGGAAATGTGATCTAAAGGGTTAAAAAAAAAGAAGGCATTTTTCATTTAATTTTTGACTTTTAAGTGGTATGAACTGAAATTGTTTGATATATTCTCAGAGGCCGAATGTTTTGCTTTGCAGCCATCTTTTTAATGTGGCATACCACTGCATAAAATCATATTGATTGAATAAAAAAGAGCAGGCTTCCACTCCACTCTGGCATCCCGAGCAAGCAGCACTTACAAATTGTGATCTATGGTGAGCAAAACTCCTCACATTGGCGAGCTGCCCTTTCATTTATCACGGTGAATGTAATCACTGTTTATCTGTTTCGCATCATGGCTCCTACCTGCACAGCAGTCACTTTTAGTAGCATTAAGTGAACATGTGGAATTCAATGCGCCTGGAAATATCACCTCTAGCACTGTCCCTTGTGGACCTTACCCGGAATATATTCAGAAACGCATTCATCACTGCAAGGTGATCGCAATATTTCAAATATTGAAATGGTCAGACGTAAAAGAAAAGAATTTAAACCCAACGGGGTTGAAGGTTCAGTAACTGCAAGGTAACGTCTCTAAACGCTACTAAGGATAATAAATCTAGTCAAGTTTATGGGTTGGGATGATGAGCCAAACAAGGTGTGAGGAAAAACCTGGGGGGAGCTAATGATAGAAAGGCATCCAGAGGAGCTGCGTGGTCTTGATTAGATCTCACCACATGGCAGATGAGTAATTCATCTGCTCTTAATGTGCTGCAGCTGCAGTGTAATGAGAGAGGCACAGAAAGGAGACCTGGCCACAAGCTCCCCATGACTCCGCAGTTACCAGTCACCTCGGATGTGTGGAAGGCCAGTATGCAGACAGACACAGAGGGCTTCTCTTAGGATCCTTGTATATTCCATGTGAGATGAGTGGGTGAAGTAAATACATCATGTCCAAACGGCTTTAAAATTCTGGTTGAGTCAATTGGCAAAATCACGAACACTTATATGTACTGTATATTTGCTCAATAATGCCACAACCTATAACTCAAAAATTCTGTTTCTAACATTTATAAAAATGTGTCAGAACCAACCAGGCGGAAACTTCCAGTTCCAGTTCTCAGAAAATATAGCGGGTCGTCCTTCAGAGGTTTGATCCCTGGATCCACGGCTTCTCCAGTCCACGTTGATGTGTCCTTGTGTCCATGGCTGTAAATGACACGTAGTGTAAAGTGAGTGGTCGGAAGACTGAAATGGCGTTATACAAGTATAAGTCAATTTACCATTTAAAAAAAGAAATCAGATTGTAGACATTTTATGAGAAGATTATCCTACCCACTTGATTTATTATCTCAGTAAACATTGTAAACATGAGTTTATGGTCTCAATCACTGGTTTCAAGTCTTCCTCAATACAGCATGATGTTTATTTTGTAAATGATGGTCCCATTTAGAGTATATAGACCATAAAGCGGAGTATGCTTTAGGGTGTGGCTACCTTTTGATTGACAGATCGTGTCCCTACCAAAGCTCCATCAGGCGCCTCTACATCACTCCTCCATTGTTAAAGTATGGTCACTATCGTTCATGACAGCCGTGATCCAAGATGGCGACGACCAAAACTACGTCCACTTCTTATATACAGTTTATGGAACCAAGTTCCATAGTTACTCAATCATTTTGTTGGACTTCTTCTTGATCCAAACTGATTTTGATTGGCACAAAACCATTCAATGCTTTTAAAAAGGGAACAGTTTTGGTTGACGGTCGTGTGGCAACGGTGTTGTCACGACTTAACACTTGTCAAGCATAATGTATGGATGACTTCCCATATCAAAATTGCAACTTCATGAGTTCTAAATGAAAGAAGTAAAACAAACAAATCAATTCACCCGTAAAAACATGCAGCATTCAAACCTAGACATCCACTCATATGTGCTTGGCATTCATTATTGGTCTTGTCAAGTGTTTGTCTGCTGTGAAAACTCTTACAACTGTATCATTATAAAACAATATTTGTGCTCCACATTAGTCTGTACTTTTTAAAAAACATGTCTTTTTTTTTCTTTGAACAAACAATACAGTTTCACAACTGCCTGTTCTGTCTATGCAAATACCTTTTCACATATCAAGTGCCCTATAGCGTCCTCGTTGTTATGCTAAGAGGGTTGGAGGCTGAATTCACATTTGAAAGGTTTGAGAAATCATGAGCAACAAAGGGATCTACACTGAGTGAATGGGTAAGAGTGCCGGATGGGAATGGCCAAGTAGGCAGCTAGCAACAACGTAGAGCTGGCAGTTCCTGTGCGGCTTTGCCTTCCAAGAAGCTTCTCATCCGACACAGAGCCGGGCATAAGAACCACTAGCCCAGTCAGAAGAAGCCCTAATAAGAAGAGGCCTTATGAATTATTGATTGTGATGGCCCCCCCTCTTGCAGCCCAGCACCCCTTTAAGATACAGATTCCCGTTAAATCCAATAGGCTTTGCTGGGCTCTCAGTTGTGGCTCTCTGAGCACAGCAGCTCTCCAAGAGAAAGGGAGCAATGGATGTTCCAGAAAGAGAAACCAATTAGAGGCGGCATGGTGTCCTCTACGCTCTCTATTCCCCTCACGCTGCTATCCATGATCCTTTAACTCCTCTCCATTGGTTAGAGTCAAATCTTTCCCCAAGCAGTGTCCCCCTAATGTGTGGTTGTCATTGTAGATCTGAGGTCCAGACCCTTCTTCCTATACTCTGTGGTCCACCGCCCAGACCCCCAACGGTCAGTCCCAACCCCCCAGACGGACAGTTTGCTAGTCTGTGGCAAGACCGCACTGTTTGTTGTTGACAGCAACACACAAACCCAGAAGTCTCTAGATCACTAACCACCCAGTCAAATGCACTCACAATGAGGAGTTGTTTTTTTTCTTCACAGTATTAGATGGTCAATGTATTCCCCAATCTCATTGTGCATTCTAGAAAACACGTCAGTCACCACTCAAGGACAGACAAGGCTATGTGCTTAAGATGCAGGGACTACATGTATAAAATCACCACTCTAATGGTAATAGATATTGACAAGTAGGCAATCTTGTTTGATGGTATTTGCGGTTCAGTGCAGTCTGAAGAGCAGTTTCTGGAGTCTCTGCTGCACTGACAAAATCGCTGCAATTTACAAACCATATAAATATCAAGTGATCAGTCTCTCTCAGTTAAATGCTAATTGTTACATTGTAGCTGCTTTAGAGCTGAAATCATTTGCAGAAAATGTATATTCTGTTAATCAATTAATCTTTTAAGTAATTTTGAAGCAAAATTGGCAAGTTCCAGCCTCTCAAATGTGAATATTTTGGGGATTTCTTTGTCTTCTGAGAAAAACTGAATATCTATGGGTTTTGGATTGTTGACATCAGTGTGGGCTTTGGGGACATGTGATGGCCATTTTTTTCTATTTGCTGACATTCTATAGAGGAAACAATTGGTAGATGAAAGGATAATGAAAACAATTCTGCAGCTCTACAGTGTGACTGCTTTAAGTATATTTACAGAAGATTATTCTACACTATTTTGCTCATAGTTTTATTCATTCCCTCAGTGAAGTGACCCCAAGCCTCCATCTCAAGAGGCTTGCTTCATTAGCCAGGGGTGAGATGATTTGTGCTGAACAGAGCACCATGAATAGGACGAACCTGGACTGTAAAATATTTGAGTTCGATACTTCACTCTCTTGCAACAACTGTAATGAAATTCACCAAAAAAAATAAACAAGAAAACATTTTACATTTACAAACCTTTATTCTCATGGCTATTTGACTTGTATTTCCAAAAGAAAAACAGAGCTTTTTTTTTCTTCTTTTTTTTTCTTTTCTGTCTGAGCTATTTTCACAGAATCCAGAAAAATAATCCCAAATGAAGGCTGGAATTCCGTATCTGTTATGGAATTCAGTGTCTGTCCACACAAATGAGAGTGCAGGGAGATCTGTTATTCATGTGCTTGCTCACCTTGAGGCAAGTTCTTCACTTATATATATATGACTGTGTATAGTATCCATTCCACAGCTCGCCATGCGAATCTCTGCCTCTCCCTCGCTCATCCAGGCAGGTCATAGGGGCTGCCAGATAAGCAGAGCTATATTGAAATATTCAACAGCAGTCAGAGACTAGACCAGGGTGTTAATGGTGTCTTGGTGCACAGGATGGAGAGGAAGAAGAAGAAGTGGATGAGACAGAAGACGGAGAAAACAGTAGAGAGGAGGATGATGGCGATGGCAGACCTAACTAACCAGCTTTCTAAAGCCTGGCATTTCCCACCATGCAGAGTGGTTGTTAGTTTCCTAACATCCAGAGCCCTCTCCTGGCCAGATGGATTCCCTGTTTGCCATTGTGCCTCCCTTCCACTCATTCATCAGATGTGCTCTGCCAGACCTCCATACCCCTGCCCTGTCATCAGAGATCAGTACTCAACACTATGAAGCTGTAGTGTGGAAGCTACAGCAAATGAGATCGGGTAAGAGTGTATTATCTAAAAAATGTGTAGACATCCACTCAAACTACTGTAGACTACAGTTTGACATAATTGCTCTCACTGTGAAAAGAGAAGACAAATATGAAACTTCGGAAAACTTGAAAATAGTGCTGATAAAATTATAGTGCGGGTATAAGGTTTTTCTTATAGAGGCCTGAACCTTGTAATATGTCTTGTAATCACCCAAAAATTGATTGAGGAGGAATAGCGCCCAGGCCTGATGTACGGCGAAAGTAAATAAGCATAATCACCCTGCTCTTTTACTCCAGCTTCGCCAGGTGAATAATGTGCTTACATCTGGCAATCCATTGTTGAAGCCGGTTAGTTAAAGATGGTATAGTGAGGATGAAGTGGGACAAGTGGAATTAGATATTAAGGCTAGAACACTGGTGACTTTATCTTTATTGTAAGAGACCTAATGAAGAACCCTTTGATCTTTTGCAAAGGGATCAAACGCATTTGGACATGCTGTTGATTTTAGGTTGAGAGAGAGAGAGAGAGAGAGAGAGAGAGAGAGAGAGAGAGCGAGAGAGAGAAAGTGCTCTCCAAAGCCTGGGAAGATTTACTCAGGCCCTGTGGGGTGCATTTCAGTATAAATTTGCACCAGAGAGGACAGATCTTTTTTTTTCATTTTTTTACATTTCGTTTGTGGTCTCTTTGTGGGGACAAAAAATGTTATTTCCTTCTTTTTTCCACCTTTGCTTTAGAATTCATGAGAATCCACCTGTTGAATAGCACAGTCTATCATGTAGCCTATGTCAACACACTACAGTTTAAATGTCCATTTGAAGAGCTGTTTCCTGTTAATACATGTTATTACAAAGCAGTCACATATAAACATAATTGAAAAGTACAAGTCACTGGTCATGAATGGACCATTTTATAGTCACGATGACTGTACTAGCCAGGGATTAAATAATACGACCAGCAACGAACAAACAAATAAATAAATAAACTTTAACAGAAGAAAATTGTGGCAAACATATAAAGGAGACAATAATTACGGAAATATGTAATTATTATACAATGTTAGATAATCCTTCTTTTCATAATATTTCATGTCACTTTTCATGGTAGTGGTGTTGCTACCGCCCTTTCACTTTTCAGCCAATCACGTGTCCTCTGCCTCTTAAGATAACAAGCTGCTAACAGAATTAGTAAGGTGCAAGTGTTAGCGGCAGCAGCTAGCATTGGCTAGAGTTCCCTCGACAATTTTTTGGCTATACAGGTGTTCCTTAGAGAAAGGCACGCAACTGTGGAGATCAGGAAGACAGACTGACTTTCTCTGTGGTTGCTCAAGCCAACGCGTACTCAGACTTTTCATTTTGATGATGAGTAAATATAGCCTAGAGCCGGCCTAGCTAGGTAGCATGAGGAGCCTTCTTAAGCTAATGCTTTAAAACCCTAACCCACAAATAATTGGTTTATTTACATATTTTAGCCACTTCATTTGTATGATTATTTATTTCATTGTGTCCTTTATTCAATATTGAACATGTTGGCTTTCCATAGTTTCCTCTTATCGCTCAATTATCCCTATCTAATAAAGGCATACAATGCACAAAAATACATAATGAATCTCCTTATGGGTGCAAAAAGTGTCCCATAGGACTTCTATAGTGCTTTTAACCTGAGAGCAGAACAAAGCACTTTACAATACCTCTCCCCTATGCACACACACACAATCATACCCAGTGAATGCTGAGAGAAGCTCCAGCACCCAGCCGCCCTCAACAGGATAGGCGCAGATATAGAAAATGTATGTTTCCCTAGAACGCCAACCCAATTTGTTAAATAAGAATATACACTATAAATTTCAACAATGTTTCAAGGAACAACTGAAATATGTAATTTTTGTTTGGTACTTTCACTCAAATTACATCATTTGCACCTCATTCATTCAGCAGCACATCCCTCTTTCGAAAAGTGTGGAACATTCCATGTTTGTTGCTTTTTTGAAGTCCCTCTTTTACCATCGACATTGTCAGTGAGCCCAGCAGTGTGCATTAGACATTAAAAGCTCCCTATATCTAAAATAGGCCTCTGAGCATTAGAAGGAGCAGTGCTGCTTTTAACTTGCTCTGGAAAATGGGAGCTTATTCTCCCACAGTCCTTTGTTTCCTGATGGTTCCAACTCTATGCTGCATCAGCTCAGAGGAGCTTGGGACTTCAGAGAACCCTCTTGAAGCCATAACATCAACCATGCAGAGAGTAACACAGAAAGTGTTACAAAAGTGTCCTGGGAATTTGACTGTTTTCAGGATAATAAGTAGAGAGCTGGTGTTAACTTAGGAAAAAGTCGCTTGAGAAACCTACCACATATCACCTTGTCTGTTCAATAAGACTAATATATGAAAAAGGCAATTAATCTGACAATATGTAGGTATAACCTAAACATTGAGCTGTGGGGGGAACACGAAAAATGTTCAATGCCCCTTGACTTTTTTTTCAACATGTACTAGAAATACTGTAATGTGGAGACAGGTTGAAGGTGCATTGTAAAGTCCAACTGTGTGGTACATTTTTACCCATAGGAATTATTGACACATTTGATTCTGACAAATAGAGATGTAAAGAAAAATTATGCAGAGAAAAATTCAAGTACAGAGCTAGCAAAACTAATCAGAGTCGACTAACATGATGTGTGCAGCCCTTTTCATTGTGCTGTTGTAATGTAAGGACAGAAATGCATAAATAAATAATATAAACTTAGGAAGGCCCTACGCATACTCCTTGGAAAGGCCTACCTGAAAGATAAATTATTGATGTTGTTGGAGGAGGATGCTTCCCAGATTTTCTTCTGGAGCTCTGATGAGCCCACAATGCAGGTCAGAAGGAGTCACCAGCAGTCTGGGAGAAGGAGGTGAAGGGGTCAAAGGGTCGATAACATGGGGGAAACCATGCTGAATGTCAAACTGAGGGGAAGACACAATAGACCGGCCAAGGCAACAGCACAGCTCTGCGCCCAGCTAGCAGCTCTGACCTGTTGACTGAAGTATTTTGCTCTTTCTCTAACATATACAGCGCTGCATGTAGTCCAAAACAGGTCAGGCTGGCATTGACCATTCACTGCATACTGGAGCAAATGCCATAACATCACAGTGATTCAACAGTCGTTGTCTGTCGTGACAGATTCTGATGTTCAATAACAGGTGGCATTACTTGAGATGTTTGCTGCAGGAGTAATTTTCTAATGACAGGGTTAATGATGCATATAAGAGAAGACTCCAAGTGGAGGTAAATGTACAGTCTCAGTCAGTGTGTGTACTGGGGATGCATGTGTGTGCGCACAGCTGTCAGTGTACCAGATAATAAATCAGTAGCTGTACTTCTGTGAACAATAATGGACAGAAAGGCCAGTGGTACCAAATGGAGAGCAATAATGTGAGTGCATTCGGTCATTCCCAGGTGCACTGTGGACAACAGCACATGTGAATTACCCCTCCCCACTCAAATAACTGATCTGATCCTCAGGGACATTGGTGACATTGTATCCCTGAGTACTGTTGACGCTGACATGTCATCAAAACCCAAGATAAGAAGGCAAACACTGCAACAAGCTTTACCTAATACTGAAATTAATATTAGTCGAGACATGCATCCATTTCCCCACAAAAAGATGTTTCTTTTTGAAGAGTGTTAAGCAAAACTAGTTCATATGTAATTATTGGCTTAAGGAATAGTTTATGGGGAAAATCTATATTGCTTTCTTGCTGCACCAGCCTGTTAGCTTAGATGTGCATAAAGTCAAGAAACAGGGGGAAACAGTTTCCCTAGCTCGGTCCAAAGGTAACTAAATTTGCCTACCAGCCATGTTTATTAAATCCTTACAAAGGTTGGCAGTCTAAAAGCAAAAATTTGCCAATTTCTGCTGGATTATTGTATGAGCCGAAATTACTTCTCAGAGCTTGAGAGGTGCTGCAAGCTATTTTGTTATCTTGGACAGAGCCAGGCTAGTTCCCCCTGTTTTGAAGATGGGTAGACTGTGGTCATAAAAGGATGGACATGGTCAGCAACAATACTCTTGGTAGGCGGTGATGTTTAAGAATTGCTCAATTGATCCTAAAGGGCCCATGTGCCAAGAAAATATCCGCCACACAATTACACCACCAGCAGCCTCAACCACCAATACAATCAAGGTGGATCCATGCTGTCATGTGTTTCTGCCAAATTCTAATCCGACCATCGAAATGTCACATCAAAAATGGATGATCATTACACCAGGCAATGTTTTTTCCATTCGATTTTGGAGAGCCCGTTCCTCAGTTTCTTCTTCTTAGCTGACATGAGTGGTCTTCTGCTGCTGTAGCCCGGCTGTTTTAAGGTTCGACGTGTAGTGCGTTCAGAGATGCTCTTCTGCATACCTCGGTTGTTTGAGTTACTGTTGCCTTTCTATCAGCACAAATCAGTCTGGCCATTCTCTTCTGACCTCTGCTATCAGCAAGACATTTCCACCCAGAGAACTGTCGTTTGCTGGATGTTTTTACTTTCTCGTACCATCCTCTGTAAACTCTAGAGACAATTGTGCAAGAAAATACCAATAGATCAGCAGTTTCTCAAATACTCAAACCAGCCTGTCTGGCACCAAGTACCATGCTACGTTTAAAGTCTCTTACGTCACCTTTCTTCCCAATTCTTGGTTTGAAGTTCAGCAGATCGTTTGGCCATGTCTACATGCCTAAATGCCTTGAGATGCTGCCACGGGATTGGCTGATTCGATATTTGCGGTAAGGAGCAGTTGAACAGGTGTACCTAATAAAGTGGTCGCTGAGTGTGAATTACCACAGCAACTGCTCATTAACACTATTGATGGGCTGATTAGCTGGTCATGAAGTCATTGAGCACATTGTGTGCATAGCAATCAGCACCATATTTTTATCTGCAGCCATCTTCGTCCCAAACGGATGCCAGGAAAGGGAGGAGGGACGTTTGATCAACTTAATTAAAGCCTATTAGAGATTCTATGAGCTGTATTGGATCAGCACTGTGTAGAATAGAAATGATGGAGGAGACACTGATAAATGAGAGTGAGCCTGTGTACAAACAGACCAAAAGTGTTCCGAGATCAGGATAAACAAATAGAGTAACAATCATGTTGTCTCAGCCCCAAATTATAAAATGGAGGCATTACTCAGGGATGATTGCCTTTTGCATGCTTACACCCTGTTGGGTCAATGCAGCCATTAGTGGAGCTCACATTTCAACATAAAAACCCTGCTGTTCAGCCTATCAGGCTTGTATATAACTATCATTAGTCTGTCAGTAGCAGTCTTGGACCATGCAGCGATACCTGTAGAAATAAAGAGATTCCTCGTTGATTTTCTATAGACTAATATCTGCTTAATAATGTCGTTACAAGCTAGCTTTTCCTTCAGCTATGAATGAAATCTTCCAGGTTTATGTGCATAATACTTTTAGACTGTAATAGATACCTCTGCCTTGGAAATCCAGGAAAATGACAATTGCAATTACTCTGTAAGTCATGAATTTACATCATTCAAAAGATGAGAAATGAGCAGGTTTAGGGGATGAAATAACGATTCATGTTCATATCCTCAAAGTGAGTATTCAAACAGGAATGACATAAGAGCAGCGCCTCTGCATTGATAGGGTTCCTGAAACACCTTCAGACCTGTCATTACTGTTCCTCATGAAATGAGCATCAAACGAGAGGAAGATCCCCCACGGTGACATTTATAAAGTTGCCATACAACCGCTTTGATATTTCAAACAGTTCTAGGTTTAAACACGCCGTCTTTGAAGAATCCCAGTTTCTAGAGAATGTCAAAAATAATACTGGCACTTTGTGAATGGGAGGTTTTGCTTAAGTTTTATTAAACAGTTTTCTTGATCAAATCTGATGCCGCCTAACATACAGTACAAGCAATCCACAAGCTCAAGGAAAGTTATTCTTCTTGTAGCCTGTGTATGCGGCTGTCAAACTATCACTGAAATACCATGCAGGGAGATTAATGCAAGGTGGGTTTTCAGTTTTGCATGTAGGTAAAATGCCAAACCATATGTCAAGGAATTTAAAAGCTAATAATGTACGCAGAGTAGAAAAAAGATCTGTAAATATATATCGAAATTAATGAAACCAAGATTATGCAGCTTGATATTTAACCAGGTTGACTTTCCCTTCTTATTTTTGCAACAGTCATACTCCACTGTGACAGTAAACTATTATTTGTTAGATTGAAGATAATAACTGCAAACAGTCCTGACAAACAATTTAAATCATTGAAGATAAAAACACGATAAACCAAAAAGCTTATTGCCACAGTATCATAGACAGATCTTCAAGCCAAGCAAGGCAGGTTTAAGGTACCCTGTACTGTATCTGACAACTTACTAAAGCTTTTGAATATTCTTTTTTTCCTAACTTTTGTGCTCCACATCATGATATTCTGTCGTAAACAGTCTCTCCATGCTGTTGTTTTTCTACAGATTTCAATCCAAAGGGAGTTAGCCATCCCTGCTGTCCGTGACAAGCGCTCCTGTTACGAATGGCGCTCCTCCCCACCACCCACAGCAGCCCAATAATGGTTTGTTATGGCCATGCCCTGAAAAGTGATGATACACCAGTTTGGCCGGCCATGCCTACTCACCGTTAAATAGGGATATCTCTTTTTTTCCCCTGAACACCTTGCTCCACTGCTCTGTCCATCATAATAAGAGCTCTTGTATCCAAGCCCTGCCTGTGAGAGAGTAATCGGTGTGAAGCAGGGAATAACATATCACTTGGTATGCCTGGAAGCCCCTGCAAAGCCACAGTCCTAATGAAATATTAATCTGCGGCTCCCCGCTAATGATAATGCACTATCAAGCATGAGTTGGTCCAACTGAGGCAGGCAGTTCCCTGTCACACTTGTGTTATGACAGGATATCCCTTCTTTTACAGCCCACAAATGAGATTTGAATCGATGAATTACAAAATGGTTAAAGGGGTGGACCGCCGCTTTTATTAATTCTTGACAGCCCCTGATTTCCTCAGACTGTTGCACTATAGACCTTTCACCCAGTAGCCTATTACATTGAGCATTTGCATGTGTTAGACTGAGAGGTTACACTGATGGCCTGTGGATTTCGTTCTCCATCTCTTTTTCTCACTGGCTCAGTCTTTTAACTGTAATGTTAGCCATATTTTAATGATTTACATGCACAAATTTGTGTTTGATGAAACTGCACAATGTTCAAACTGAAAAAAACAAGTCACATCTCTGAATGTGTTCTCTCTCTTAAGTGAATATGCGCAAATGAATAAAAAAAAAAAAAAAAGAAACTCCCTTCTAAAGTAGCATTGGATTATGAGGATTTCATGATTTTAAAAATAAAAATGTACTTTCACATCACTTTTTGTGCCTCGGCTACAATTTCAACAGACAGAAAGTCTTAAAAGCTGCCTTCTTGAAGCACATTTATGAGATCCAAAATACAGTTTCTCTCCGTCACGTTTACATTCCTTGCCTGAAATTCAAAAGAATGCCTCTGCACCTCGTCAGTCAGGACCTGTAGCTCTCGGTTTGAAAATATATTTTTTCCTTTTCTCTCTGCTATTGTTCTGCCTACTCTGCTCGGGGCTCAAAGGCAACATTTATTGCAATATCTTTTGTGAATCGGACCTTGTGACGAGACAGATTGCAGTTGCAAGTGATCAGCGGCCTCAATTCATTCTTTGTGGATTCTCCCCACACGGTGGTTCCCCCTTGTGCTCACTCAAGTTTGCTCACACACTTGCTGTATTCAACATTCAGAGAGATTTTTCCAAACAACAACAGATTAGACGAGTGAGCCTACACAAAGCGGGGGAACATCTAAAGCCCCACTGTCTTCATAGCTCTTAAATTACCGGTACCATGCTGAACTGACAATGTCGAGCAGTCGATATTGTGTGTATCTTCGTGTTTCACACATGCAGCTATGAACGCAAAGGTGTCCACCCCCACAGCGTGCACTTTTGAAATACAAGAGATCAAATCTACATTGAAGTTATACTGATTGACAAGCAAGTTCAAAAGGAGCATTTAATTACTTAGCTTCAAAGGGGAATATGTGGCTCTGTCCTACATCGAGGCAACACTAGTCTCTTTTAACTCGAAATTAATTTTAGTCCGGCGAGGAGGGAAACATTTTAGTGTAAAATAATAAGCCACCTTCTATCAATTCCGTGGGAGATGCTATCAGGGCCATCGTAATAAAACTGGAGATCTAATCCTGGGAGAAACTCTGTTGTCAACAGTGATTTAAAACTCACAGCAGAAACACCTCGCTGAGACAAATCCTCTTAGCCACGAAAGATGAGACTATAGTGCCGTTCCCTCCACAAGAGATGACAAACAGAGTCTTGCGTGTCATCTTTGAATAGTCTCAACCTTGCTCATGTGGGTGAATTATTATTGAGCACCACGGTACAGCTACATCAAAAGCAGATGTATATTCCTGTTGTCTGTTGAAAGGCTGAACATTTCCTCCAGTGCAGAGTCCCTGTAGCACCTCTGAACCTGAAGTCATTAGGTCAAGGACGAGAGGAGGAGTGGGAGAAAAATGAGTTCTTACATTCTCTGACAAGCCCCATTCTGAGTACAGTTTTCAATTACAGCTGAAGAGTGTTTATGTGTGTATGTGTGTGCACTGTACGTCTGTGTGTATTTTTGTTTGTGCGTGTGTCACTGTGTATGGTGTACGCATGTGAGCATGTGTGCATCGCCAGTAGGAGGGGCAGCCAGCAGGTCCCTGGCACGGGAATTCCTGCCCATCAGGATTTGACGAAGGGAACAGATGGAGCTCTCTGAGGTGTGCTCCCCCTGCTTCAGCGCTGCCACTTCACCCCCACATCCCCACACCCTCACCACTCCATCCACCTCATCCACCACAGCCAGCTGTGCATAGCCTCTTCAATTTCATCAAAGCACCTGGTCATTCTTTTACGGCCCTTGAAATGCATGGCCTCATGTCCGGGTTAATATAATATGCAACAATAAAAACTAGGCTGATCATCTGAGTCATATGCAATGTTGGTGGGCGTCCAGCCACATTCTGCCTATTGCTGCTGTAATTGTGCTTTCTTAGATGAGTGCTGTTAAATCATATGAGTTCTGCTTGGCCTTGGCATGGGCGAGTGCCCATTTCACTCCCTAGTATTGATTCAAGATTGTTTTATTTTCCACACAATATTTAGTCTCTTTAGATTGGTATAAATCTGATCAAGGATTGACAACAAAAACAGGTTAAAGCTGCAATAATCAATATTTTATTATTAACAACAGGCCAGATGACTACATGTAAAGGGAAAGGTGACGTTTGCGGTGACAAAATCATCATCCGATTCTATAGCTCCCCTCAACTCTATGGAGCGTCTTCTTGCAGCTCATTATTTTGTTTTTATTTTACTATTTTTGTTCATTCTCATCAGCCTCATTTCCAGCTGCAGTATGCTACCGGTCTGGCTGGCTATTTAAAAAAAAAAATGTATTCAAGACAATTTGAGACAGTTCTTGGTTTAATACATGTTTTAATACATACAAACCGTCACCTCAGAGACACCTTTTATGATCAGAGTTTTGGATTCACACTTTAATTGTAACAGTTTAATGGAAGGTTTGTAAACAATGAGTATTTTTGCTAACTAGTTAATGCTGGTCAAATGTTACTGAGCGAGTTGGTGGAGAGCAAACAGAGCTAAAGATAGAAGACTTAAAAACATAATAGCAAATGAAGGCTAATGTTGCTCGTCGTGTGCTGGATGTTTAGGAAAGCACACTGTTTGCCAAATCAACTTTTAGGGGGATAGCATGTTTTAAGGTTTAAGGATTGACAGCAAGAAACCCTTGAAATCCTAATCAAACAATTAATTAAGTTCTCTCTTATCTTTTCATTCATTGTAGGTGTGTTTTGTTTGAAACACACCTATAAATGCGGATCTGGGTTTTCTTTTGACAGGTTTATGAAATAAATTGGGGCCTTAATCATATTAACCTTATCAAAACATGATTCCATCTTTAAGCCATCTATTTCTCGTTGTGAGTAATGTGAATGATTGGGTTCACAAAGGTTTTTAGGACAAAACCATATGTGCAATATCACATTTTTGTTCCACTTGCAGTGTGGCAGAAACAATGATTGTGATTACAGGCACGTGCTCTAAACACTGGTGTTTCCCCCTCCAAACCTCCTCTTAAGGCTGTTAAAAGAAGATTAATTTTCATATTTTAGCTATCTCTGTTTTCACCTGTTAAAACACTGAGTTTGGTTTTGTTAAAGCATGATAATTTCCTTCAAGGCACAAGCTGTCTATTTATTTGCAGTATTCTTCCACAGGCATATACTAATCAATACATTAAGGTTGTAATTAATCTGCAGACAGCTTCTGTATGTTTTCTTAAAGATAAAGAAAGACAAAAGCAGCGCTTGCTTTTTAATTTCCAAGCATTGTTTGTGCCTATGATTGCATTTCTACTAACCAGTGCTGTATGTATTCAAGAAACTTTCAATTCTACCAGGTCACACAATAACTCATTGTGTTTCTGCCAGCATTGTGGTGCTGCTGTTCATTTCTTAAAAATGGATTTACCCAGAAGAGACTGAGCACTGCTTTTCACACATCACACACTTACACCTGGGAGATGCTCCATACGGTGCACCCCTGAGTAGATGCATTGGAGCAGTCGGGGTCTAAGACCTTGCTCAAGGGCACCTAATTAGTAGTTGGGGGCAAGAGATTATTCGCTCCCTTCCTGCACCCAGAGAAGTTCAATCCGTTGACCTTCTGCTCACAATCTTGCTTCGCTAACCTTGAGGCTACAGCCACCCTCTATTGTATAAAAAAGAGGCAGCGAACAGCCACAGCAAATGCAATCCAGCATTACCACATTAAGGTGTTTTCCATGCTTTTGTCTCCCACTGTACTCTCTCGTGTGAATTGAAAGGACGAAGACAGTCTTTTTCC
This sequence comes from Ophiodon elongatus, assembly GCA_016806645.1. Taxonomy (NCBI): domain Eukaryota; kingdom Metazoa; phylum Chordata; class Actinopteri; order Perciformes; family Hexagrammidae; genus Ophiodon; species Ophiodon elongatus. Next base: position 5,769,402 of record JACSYO010000415.1, on the reverse strand, counting down.
ACATCCTAATAACCTCTATAATCTGCCCAGTTGTTTCTCATTTATTATTCTTTATCGATTTTCATCATCATTCCTAAACCTCCCCCCAGCCCTTTCCCCAATGAATCATTCTCTTCTCTTTCTCTCTCTCTCTCTCTCTCTCTCTCTCTCTCTCTCTCTCTCTCTCTCTCTCTCTCTCTCTCATACACACACACAAGCACACACACAAGCACTGGAACTGATGTTGCAACTCCCAATCGATTCAGTGCCCCAAGCATATGAAGTACGCCGCTTTTTTATTTTCAGTATAATACATCACAATCATGCATGTTAATGGTTTATTGTTTTGTAGACTGAGCTTGTATAGAATGCAGTATGCGGTTGGGTTTTTGCCAAAAGTATTAATTGCAGTTTGCAATACCAAGATAACTCACAGTGTTTGACAGCTAAGTTGTAGTTGACAAAAATAAAACTTAGACAATATGGGAATGGAGAAAAAAATATATATATCTGGGTAGAAATGAAACTTTTACATAATCTGAGAATATATATGTTGGCAAAAGGTAAAGCTCAAATGAAACATTATGAAAACTCAACAAATACAATAAAAAAAAAAATGTATGGATTTTTAAAGAAATATATATTATACATTTTGTCAATAAAAGTGCATATGTCTCATAGGGTTCACATACATAACATATATAAAGAATACAAGGCTGTAACAATTAATCAATTAAATAAATTAAAACCGATTATAAAAATTGTTGCCAATAAATTTCATCATCGCTGAGTTGGGCCTATGTAATGATGCATGGCATCCTCTGAGAAATGCCAGAGGCAGAGACTTAGGAATAGACACAGTGGAGAAAAGTGCAGATGTAAACGCACAATTACAGGTTTTAATTTAAAAATAAACGTGGATCATGGATCAATATATAGAAAGTCCCTGATTAGTCAGAGCCAGTGAGTCCAGAAACTTGAGCAATATCTGATCAAATATATATTAGTTAAATTAGTTTACTATATTATAAGAGCACTATATATATGTATATTTATATATATATGAAATGCTGGAAATAATTAAACAAGGTTTAAAATTTGTACTAATAATCAATTAATTTAAGTAATAATCGACAGATTAATCATTTATCGTAAAAGTAAGTTGTTGGTTGAAGTCCTAACAGAAAGCTTTACTTTGAATTCAGCAGAACTGAAGTTCTCGGCTTTTCATTCAGCAGTGATCTGGCACTAATTGGTCAGATCTACTTACTGAACTTTCCCCCACTATGTCTTTTCTAATTTCCTTTTACAGGACTCTTGTGTGATCGTGATCTCTATCTGTGGAAACAATGCCTTAAAGTATTAATAACTTGGGAGATGGAGGTGGTGATGAATGATGCCTTGATTGTCCCCTGTCTGTGACTGTACGAATTAATTCCAGTTCCTTGCCATCATTTCTCCCGCTTCCCCGTACTGCACTTAGTCGGCCCATTATCTTAACTCCATTGTGTTTGTTGTTCATTGTTAAAAAACACACATTTTAAACAGAACATCCTGAAACTCTAATCATGTTGGCGAGTGACCCGTTAACAAAAGGAGAGAATTAAAGTTTCACTGCCGACGGCTCAGAATGTCCCAAAATGATCATTATTGATGCTCTGAGGAACCCGTGATTGAAAGGTTTTGATATGATAATATGAAGCGATGATTTAGAACAAATTCACTGCTTTAAAATGCCTTATAGAGTTGTAGCGAAATGTGTCGATAATCCATATGGTGGTATGTGTCTCTGCCAGAAACAATATCTTGATGGTGTTCAAAAACCAGGAACGATGAAAAAAGTTTCATTAATGAGGTTCTCTCTGGTGTGGCTGCAGAAAGCAGGAAGGGCTACCTTTGTGTTGTATTTCTCCAGTTGCACATATCCATTTCAATGGGTCAGCCTTACCCTAAGGTGGTTGTATCTTACTGACTGAGATGTAGTGAACCCTTACATTGTGTCTCAAAGGGATAACTTATATTGTATGTCTGTGCTACTTAGTACATTTTGATGTTGCCAGATAGAGCTTTAATTCTCCTGCTCAGTCTTTTTTTGGATAACACAATTGAACTCAGCCTTTCTGCAGTTAAGAGTGCTAGTTAGCTAACTAAGTTAAAGTTAGCTCTGTTGGGTGATTGAAAAAAAACTGTCTCCAGCTGTTGTTGTAGTGTTACCAGTGTTACTCATTTTAAAACCTTAACCCTTTCAAAGGGGTCTTAATGGCAACATTTTGAAATTGTCCCAAAAAAACTGTCCCAAGATCCATGTAGGAGACATGTAAATACAGAAACAGCGTTTGTGTAAAGCTAGTAAGTATAAGTATAAGTATAATAAAACAAATCTAATTTAATATAGTGGTGTAGGGATGATATATTTGTTGTAGACCAACCCAGAAGTTAGCATCTAACTGGTTCCCTCAACAAAAAGCCAATGGGAGTTTTCTATTGGATTTTGGATTATTGCAGAAAATAAGCTCTGTGGAAAAAAAACGTTTATGATACTTACACTTTTTGTTCAGCAAGATAATAATCTCAAATGAACACCACTTGGTTTTTGAAGCGTGAATGCAATTGGCAGATATAAAACGCTAACGTTAGGCTATAAACAAACAACACCACGGTCGCATGAGCACGAGTATACACAACGACGCTGTAAAGGTGAACTAGTCGGCATAATGAATGAATCTTGTAGTCTCATTTAGCCACTTGTTAGCAACTGTCCTTTTTAAGACACAGCAAAATTCAAGAGAGGGTGATTCACTGACATTTTTTATATGAAAGAACAAAACGTTAAAATCTCTAAAGCTGTGTTAAGCACAGACCTTATTTCACGCATTTCAAAACCCATTGACTTCAAGATGAGGGAACCGGAAGTGAAAAAATGCCAACTAATTTCTTAAGTTTAGGACTCATTCCTGCAGCACTCAAAAGCCTGATTGGCCCCACATACATACTCGCACATATTTTCAAAATAAGTCATCACATTTAACATTACAGGAGACAAGATGAAATTATGTGTTTGGCAAATGTAACACTAACTTTAGTAATGAGGTCGTTGGAGTGTAGACTTCCTCAAAGCCAATAAAGAACCGGACATAGCTGCTAACATTAGGTCTGAACTGTAATGTCTTATGCTGCGTTCCATTTACTTTGGGAATCGGAAGTCGGAGCTGGGAATGACATCACACTTGAGTTGACCGAGTTCAACAAGTCGGAAAACTTTATGGGGTTGACTGATAACAATGCATTACACCGGTATTTTCTGCATACAAACACTGTAGCAGCATGTCCACATATATAAATTGGACAGTACTGTATGTAAGACTGATTTAATGAGACACAAATGAGACAGAATTGCTAATAAACACCATTTTACTACAGTTTTTAACTATTAATGGGCAGAGCAGCCATCTTGCATTTTGAGATTTGGGTTGGTCCGACTTAGGCGATATTCAAAGTAACATTTCCAATGTTCAAATGGAACATAGCATTAGTAACAGCATGGGCGGTCACACACTAAAATCACAATATTTTCCGAGACCTTTGGGTGCTGCAACGAGCCAGTAACATAGATTTTTGTATTCTGGTTGATTTTATGATGCATTTCAGAGCTGTGAGGCAGAAAGCATTCCTGAGAGCAAGCATATTTGTCAAGGCAACAATATTGTCTCGCTCCTCCTTTTTGTTCTCTGGTCTTTTTTTATTTTGTATGATATACACATTGAGGACCGAAAATAAAACACTTGAAATGCAATCTGAGGTCAGGTTGAGTTACATTTTTAGAGATACGATTTGAACCAGATTTCAAGACACCTACAGTTATGGTTTCTTTTCTGTGAAGATGAAATTCAGTGTGTGGACCAGACATAGAATATGAGCTTGCAACCCAAAATCAGGCCACAACTGTTTTTTTTCACTTGGCTATATTGTAAATTGTAAACAATGTATTTCCGAGTTAAAATAAAGGTTGAATGAAAATTGACTCTGTCCCCCCAATGAAATACATAAATACGGCAGAATAAAAGTGACATAAAATGAAAAGCCAACATTCCAATTATATTCGCAGTTGAGCAGTTGATTGAAAGCTCTACACGCACACACACACATATATATATATATACTGTATGTTGGAGCATGCACAAAGGAGATGAGGTGGCTTAAATGCTTAAATCCCTTTACACCAATACAAGAAAATAGTGTAATACATGTGCTTTCATTTGTGATCCCCCTCCTTTTGTGTAAAGTATTCTTAAACAGTCATAATGTTTAATGCACTTATAGCCGCTCTACTGTTTTTGGAAATCATCCATTAATGGACTTCAAAGTTGCTGAGTAAGGCTCTCAAAGTCACACACAGCTCTTTATAGTTCAGACCATAAGCTCACTGAACATTTCAGTGAGATACTACGAGACATATTCATGATTTATCAAAGATCAAATAATGATATTTACCCAAGAGTAGTCAGCAGATTAGGAAGCCTGAGTGTGTGGGAATGACTCATGATGGGGTTGTAAAACTGCGGCAGAGTACTTACTCGCCACACAGTTTAGTGGATTAAGGAGTGCCACAGTCACATTCAGACGACTGTGTCAACAAGGGAAGCATCTCCCAAACCACTGGCTAAATCAATGCGCCGCACACTCTCTAGGATACTTTAGAGGATATGCAAATGAACAAGGCTGGGATGTGACATTTTGAAAGCCCTGGATGGATCACCCCTATTAGCAAAGGCTTTGACAGATCCTAAAAGGTACTTTCCTTTCTCATGATGGAGGTTTATTCTACTCTCTCACTCCTGTTTCAACATGATTTGTGGTCAGCAGGGTCAGCGGTGAGTTCATATAAAACAAACACAGCCCCTGCTGTAGGGGAGGCCACCTGGGAAATGGAATCACAGCAGAGGAAAGAAGCAGGATTCAGGAAGCAGAGAGCACATAACTGATTTAATGTTGCATCACACTGAACAAATGCGTCAAAGAAAGCTTAGTAAAAACCAAGACTGCTCTAGTGATTCATGGAAAGGAAGCCTGTACAACGAGCTGTACGCAGCTACAGAGTGGACAGTTTCCCACAACAGTAATCAGAAGCAATAATTGCTCACATCATAAAATGAGAACAGAATGTCATATTCACTCTCTCCATTAAAAGGTGAATAATATTTGCACAGTGCCCAAGTGACACGCTAACCTTCACATAAATTGGTTGCAGCACTTAACTGATGAGATGACAATAGCCTAAAAAAGCACATTATGGCAGATGAGGCTGCAATTATTTGGTTAAAAGTCCTTAAACAGAATAATCGAGGAAAAGAATAGGTATGTTGATTGAATTCTGACACACACCAGCACTCAGTGTAGAGGTCGAATGTAAAATGACTGTGGTTTCCTCTGAATTATTTCAATAATTATATATTTTTGTTATTGTTGTTATTATATATATGTGATGAGTCCACTTCCATTCGCGACGAGGTACTGGGAATCTGTTATGCTACTGCTGACCCTTAATAGTAATAATCACCAGGAACTTGTGCAAAAATAATTAATGAAGATGAAGTTATTTTCATTACAAATGGCAGGAATGAATGGCATTATGTACAGTGTTGACATCTGGTATTTGGGCTCTAAATGTGTTGCATATACTATTAAACTAAGCACAATGAGACTGCAGAGGATGACATTAACGAATCAGACCCCCACAACTACATTACACATAAAGTTAGACACCAGCTTTCTATTATGTGAAATGTTTATTTGTCGTCCAGGCACTAGCCCCCGTATGGCACCCTAAAGCATTTAAGGAAATATACTACCAGGGGAAACATCCTCTATTGTGCAGGCCAGGCACAGAGTCTATTGATGGGAATATACAAACCGATTGCTAATTTTCACATATGTAGCTTGGGCAGGCAATCGCAGTGGTGAAGGAATATACAGTGTGTGATGATGGGAAGGAATGTCCGAGATCCAATGGTGCCAGTAATGAAGGGTTTGAAGTCAAATCTCTGAATGAATTGCAATGATAGTCATCAACTCAATGTCATGGTTGAAGCCAGTAGCAGACTAGCAGCCCCAATATGTACAGTACAAACATGAGTATTCCAACTTCAATTACCGAAGGCCCACATAATGCTCACATTTCATTATGAATACTTGAGTAGCTATTCGAGTAAACTACATTGCTAAACTTTAGATTCATTCTCTAAAACTTTCACAAATTGATAATACAATTTATATATAACAGTTATAACATGTGATTTATTTAATAATATGTTCTTAATATTGAACCAATGTACAACATTGTCTATCATTAATAAATAAATAAAATGCAGGGTCTAACATACAATTTAGGGCAAACACCTCACATTCTGCTGCTGCAAGCGTAACCCCTGTTGTTAAAATTATATGTTGCTGAATTCCAGTATGTCAGCAGTGATCCTAAACCAGCATCAGAGCTGGATAGCAATAATAATACATTATAAATACTAAAAAAGACATTTCCTAGTAAGTGCTTTTGCAGATGCCCAAGTCTTCAGTATGAAGTAGCTTCTGGTGTCGGTGTGAAAGACAGGAAAATTATGGTACTTGGAGCAGAAAGTTCAGCGAGAAAAACTATGGAGTCATTTATAAATACCAAGGGACATGACAAGTCTCTGCACACAGAACAAAAAGAGAGAGGAATCACTAGGCATTTCCTGAAGCTTGTCACAAAGGACCACAGTCATGAATATTTAATGTTGTGCCACCAGATGAAAAGACTAAAGGTGTGGCAGGTGACATCAAAGTTAGATGAACAAAAGTTTCCATTAATCCCAGGACACTGCTCTTTATATATTATAAGTGGACATAGGTTTCAGACAGCCTTTCGCGGATTGCCGTTTTGAAGCTTTGTGTCCATAGCCGTCAACGTTTTGGTTTTTGGCGGTTGCAATCTCTTTGTCTGCAACCAGGAGGTGGAGCTAAGTACAACCGAATGCTGAATAAGACATTTTTAGGTGACCAAACTCTTACAATGAAAACACTGTGAAAGGGTTAAAGTTCTCAGACAAAAACAAAGACAACTAGACCGGCCAACACAGTGGTAGCAGCCTCTCACTCACAAGGTAGCCACGCCCTAAAGCATACCTGCTTTATGGTCCACTTTACTCTAAATGGGACCATAATTTACTAAATAAACATCAGATTGAAATCATAAAGTTATGTTTACAATATTTACTGAGGTAATAAATCAAGTGAGAAGTAAGATAATTCGTTCATAGATTTCCATACAATCAGACTTCTTTTTGCAACCAGAGGAGTCGCCCCCTGATGGCCTTTAGAATTTGATTTATCTTAAGTCATATCCGCATTGGCTTCACTTTTCAGACCCGAAGATTTCTGTCTGATTGGAATTAATTGATTTTGCTGCGAAACTTAACCATTTCAAATGATGCCGTGTCCACGCCTGAAGTGTGGCTCATATCCTCCGCCATCACCACACGCTGATGTTGAAAGACTGCTGGGATACTTGTTTAAGCCAAGTTAACACATCTTATCTCCCGAAGCAGATAAGTAGCAAGAACACTTCCAGGGTTTTGAGCCGTACTTGGATGAATACTGACTTTAAATTGGGACAGTACTTGAGCTGTCACTGATGGCGTTTCAAGTCCGCAAGACCACGAGTATAGACAAGAACATATCTTGAGAAAGGGTCTATATTGACTCATTAATTTCCGCGCCACCACTGGTTGCATTTCTACCAAACTTTCCAGACTTTCTTCATTAGAGCTTTGTATTGTGTGTTTCTAACCCTGACTTATATATTAACAGCTCTGACCTGGGAGGAGCAGTCTCAGGTCTGAAGAGTTGCCTGTCCTCTTACAATCTTTTATTGCTGAGTAGCATAATTGAAGCAGTTGAAGACATTTTTTTATCAAGGGCGCTTGTTTATCAAGGGCACTTGGGAGGCAGTTGTCGAGGGAGCCGAGAGCGCTTCTTATTATACTCCCATAACCAGAATCTTTTCGAGCCAAAATTCAAACTAGTGACCTTGTCCAAAGCTCACTTCTACATCCATTAGGCTTCCACTGTGCCAAAAAAAAATTTATGATAACTACAGTCACTTCACTTAGTGTTGTAACATTATGTGCTGCGTGATATGAAAAAAACTATTTTCGTTTTGCTCCCACCATTCATGAATAGATCCTTGTGTCTCCATTGCATATTTCACTAGAGGACAATGGAGTCATATCGAGGCATGTCACACAAATCTCTATTGGCAATGTCTGACATCTAATCTAATCTTGTCTGTCCTCCATTTCATTTCACTGCTGGTTTAACAGACTATTATGTTTTTAGCATTTTTGTCTTACGATGCACAGACCCTCCTGTATCTTATTGAGTGACTTCTCATTGGAACTGGATACTTGGTTTGCCACGGCTATGGATGTCAGGATACCTCATAAACCCTTTATGAGTCATTTATTTTCTCTGTCTCCCAGATCAGAGCTTTCCAAGGACTCCAATGGACTCTACCATTTGGTCAAAAAAATGACAAAACAAATGAAAAAAGGAAAAGAAAAAATTGTCAATTAAATCATTATAGATTAGTAACTATCTTATGTCATGTCAAGAGTTGCATCATACATGTAGCATGTGAGGTAAGTTGCTCTGCATGTTTAATTATTCCCTTCTCTGGCAGTGTATGTTTCAATGTTGAACCAAAAAAATGAAATGTTCTGGGTCGTCTCTTTATTCCGATATTCTCATCTCTTGCTTCAGGCGAAGACAGCAATACACCAAATGTACACCCACGTGCATCATTTCCACAGTATCCCCTTTGGTGACGAGTCCATTCCCACAAGCATGAGCCGACATAACATCACACTCTAAAATATCAAGACTGTTAAAGGATAGACTTATATGGAGATGTAAAAGCACAGATTGTGATTGCCCTTCATCAGATCGAGTTAATCACATTTACAAAATCATTTCTTCTTCACAAAGCCTGCTTAAGAGTCTTTTTTTCTTCAACGTAATGATTAACAATAGATCGCAATGAAGGCTATAATTTTATTTAATGATTCCAGTCAGGGGCCTTTGACTCTGGGTGACATATGAGTGCGAGCAACCTGTGCTGCAATGCATTACCTGGGGTACACAGATGATGAAGTCACGCATTCAAAATCACATTAGCATGGCTTTGACCAGTTTTACATAACGTATCCCTGGATACTGGGGCTCCCACAGGGATGTGAATAAAGCATAAGGCCTTACGCAGTATCTTCCTGTGTTCTAAATATCCCCTCTCAACTTTTTATAAATGTGCAGTATTTATCATTTGGAATTCTACCACAAAAAATCTGTGTATCACTGGGGGAAGGAGAGGGAAATTGCAAAGGGAGCACTGGAATAAATTATTCGCAGACAAATCTTTTATTCCAACACAGAGCACAGAAAACAAGTGTGCCAGCTCCCCCAGTAATTCAAGAGGTACTTTTCTTTTGTTCTTCCCTTTGTTTTCAGTGCGAATGTGGAAATAGACGTTGCTAAATAAGGCCCCTCCCATTTCCCAATTCCCCTACGAGCTTCGTCTGTCTTTCTTTTTCACTTTGGCAGCCTCTCTTAAGCAATAGATCATTACCTGTTGTCTGTTTTCAGTAACTTGTACCTCCGACTCAGGTCTATAATTTAAAATTGCAAGTGACAAAGTCTACACTCGAAACTGGCGTGAGCTTCTCCTCCAGTGTTTATTAAGTGTCCCAATTGAATAAATTACCTGTGGTGGCCACATAATTGAGATGACCTTATAAAATAACAAGAGGGATGGCTCTGATGTGGCACTCTGGGCATCACACCTTCCTCCACCCTGTATGACCCTCTCTCTCATTGTTTGGACTGGATCCCTCTTATTAAGACTTCATTACTGCCGCACTATCAATATTTAATCCTCATTCTCTCCAGCTGCTTTGGCTGCGGTGAAGATGATAGTCAGAGAGGAGGAAAGACTTGGTCAAAGGAATGAGATAAATGGAAAGGGAAAGAAAGCTCTTTCATCATGCATCAGTGAATGGGACTGTTGATGCAAACGAGGCTCATGGATGGAGTATCATATAATGACTCACCCACCCATATTAATGTGTATTCTCAAGATCACATTTAAAAGTTTTGCATTATGAGTGGAGCCTCCTAACAAGACACAGTGCTTTCAAGCCCTTAGTTGCGTCGGAAGCCAAAAGGGTCAAATTTACACCCTTGAACAGTTCACACATCTCTCCATAGAACAACTTCTAATAACCGAGGTAACATTAGCTGATAATAGACTTGTGTTTTTCAGCAGTGTCTTGCGTTTCATTTATACTTTATTAATCACTACACATTGTTTAAAAGTATCTTCGCAGGGTTGGATTTTATGAGTCAAACTTTGTTTCCACCACCAGTCCAGGGATTCAAACTGAAACCTTTCACTCACAAGCCCACCTTGTCTAACCTTTAGCTTGCTGCCTCCTTACTTGTGAATTGTAAGACTCAAAAGAACTAGATTATTGCAATAGCAGAGAACTGCACTGAGAGCAGCTTCTGGGTAAAACCCTACAAGTCTCACAGTAACATTCTGTTCTTTCGTAAAGTGTGTTCACTCTGCCAGCTCAGTTTCTTCATCATGTCTAGTGTTGCATCAATCTGAGAAGCACTGCAGTTTCTCCACGAATGTTTTAAGGCCTGCCTTGTTCCTACACCTGGGGTTCAAGTGCATGCTTGAATTATTGATACCCCTTAGGTGTGTACAGTACGGTAAATGATGCATAGCCTGCCTCTACTCATCCACACTGAGTTGTGGACCGCATTTAGAAAGCAATATTCACTGCTGGAAGATTTTATTCACTCTAAAGGTCCATTGGATGTTATGAATGACCACTATAGATTAGTTAATCACAACATTTAGAGGTAGAATAATCATCTACTTGTGGTGTAAAAGGAGAAGGAATGGCATCATTTCTCAGCTTCCACCAGCCAAAGTACTGCAGTGATGCAGATGTTTTGTACAACATCAAAATGTGTTTACTTGGTAACGTGTATGTGTCTATGTGTTCTCCATGCTGTAGTGTGTGTACATTTCCTCCACTGCGTATATATACTGCATGCATGCGCGCGCGTGTGTGTGTGTGTGTGTGTGTGTGTGTGTGTGTGTGTGTGTGTGTGTGTGTGTGCGTGTGCGTGTGCGTGTGTGCGCGTGTGTGTGTGTGTGTGAGAGAGAGATCTTGAGATACCTGGCATCACTGCTGCCTCTGTTTGTTTGGCTCCAGGCTTTCAGACTGTCAGCGCGAGGGCTGTGTAGTGAAACAAAACATGCTGTCATCTCCGTAACAAGTCTAGCCGCCGGGATTCAACACACACACCTCAGTGAGACAAGATGCTATGGCTCAGCCTCTACCTCTCCGCATTCTGGCTCCAACAGTTGACACTTAGGACCGCAGCCGCTCTGGGGATATTGGAAAGATATGAAACACTCTTCTGTTGCCGTGTTTCTCGTTTGTATTTCTTTAAGCTTTATGCAGCTCAGTTATTTTTGTATAAGTACATTACGCGAGGCAAATGTGACAAGATTTTAATCACGTAGCTACTTGGAAAAGCAGCATCAATTTGAGATAACGCATCACACAGACTGATATGTGGAGACAAACGGGATAATCTACGAGGAGGTGAAAATGCCTTCTCTCACCGAATTGTTTTTTTCTTCCCCTGCAATTCCGAACCAACTTTCATGTTGTTTGTCTTTGCCCATCTGTTTTCTAAACGCCATGCTCCTAGAGGCACATCAGCCCTGGTCTGTAAGCTGTTACAGACGGGAAGTCAAGCGCCTCTTTCAATTACTCTCTTATTGGTTTAGACCTCCCTCTGGACAGGCCAGGCCCAGTGTCAATCCTCCTCGTAATGAGAGGAGATCTCTCCCCATGGAGGAAGTGTCTCTTTGGGTTTACATTATGTGTCCTCGTGCTCTAACCCGACAAATAGGAAGTGTGGGGGGGGGGTTGTGTGTTCTAGCACATGTGTGCAATGAATGTGTGCTTGTTTTTGTGTGTCCTCTTCTCTACTCTGCATTTCACATTTCCTGCCGTTAACATCACCTCACACACATATAACCGTTTTCTTAGCGAGTCAGTGCAATAACACATAACACAAAAACCTCTCTCCGAACTAAACTTTTTGCTCTTCCCCAGGGATTGTAAGTGTGTTGCATGTGTGTGTGCCGGGGGTGTAAGTGTGTGTGTTGCATTTCCCAGCGAGACAGCTGTACACCAGCCCAGTGTGAAGGTCAGGGTACAGGCCGACCAGCAGCAGGAGATGTCACACCAGGACAGGCCATGGCAGCCATGCACAAAATTGCCTCAACAGATCACAGACCTCCACCCATCTGCTGTGACGCCAGATTGGGGGGTTGCAGAAGGTTGAATTCAGTAGTTGAGCTAATAGCCCTCAGTGCGATTCACCACAGTAGCAAGGGCCGATTTGTAAATGAAGTGTTTGTTCCCTTAGAGATTTGTGGATTAATGAAATACTAATGAAATGCTCTATGATTGTTTTTGAGGTTGCACGACCAGCACAAAGTGAACATAAAGTGGTGTGGTGACAAATAACTCTTCATCTGGTCTTGAATATTTAAATTACTTAGCAATCTAATAATATTCATTAATTAACCGTGATAGTTTCAGCTGTAGTTCTGAATCATTTCTTAGATATGTGAGAGGTAGACGCATGACATGCACTGCCACGGTGCACCTTTCTTGCCAGATGTGACAAGATGATGACCTATGTTGTTGCTAGGCAGACTTTTCAGGAAACCATCCCAGATAAAACATATCTTGTAGGCCTAGCTTACTGTCCACCGAGTCTCACCAACTTTGACAACATGTAAATATGTCCACCTGGCAGCCTGCGTCACACCGCCACCTGTGATGGTGGTAGAATAATAGACGGAGCTGTCGAGGTAAACATAAAAATATTGCTAGTCTGTCAATAACAAATAGCTCAGGGAGAATATACGGGCAAATAAAGATGTGTTTATGTTTTCTGGAGCTGCTGGAGTGCCTCAAAAGCCCAAGTAGCATTGTAGTCGCAAAGTGTTGGAACAGAAGTGGGATGAAAATATAATTCAGCAGCACATCATCCACTCTCTAGGAACCTGACAAAGTCAGAAATGTGTAAACACCAGCATCATCCCGCACATGCATCACAAAAATGATTTGGCTAGACTGAAGACACAGAGAATGAATTGACAAGTGACTAAGTTCCTGCGTCAAAGTTTAATTACATTCTCATAGTGGGGAAATGACAAAAGTGCTGACCTCTGGGAGAATTTGATGGCTTGCAGTCACACTGCATAGAATATGTATTATTATTATATACAGCTTTGAGATTGGTTGGGGGGCTGAACAGAAAGTCTGTGAGTGAGCGCCTTTCTGTCGGCAGTTTCTATTTCTGTTTCCGTTCCTTGTGGCTGATGTGTCCCATCTTGGAGGAGTCAATCTTCCTCACAAAGGAGGAGCCTGCCTTCCCCGGGGACATCGTTTATTCATGTATCAGATTTATTTTTTGCTGCCATGGCCTCCCAGGATTCACATCGCATTCATTACAGGGGGGGTAATGAAAATTGAATTCATATGGCAAAGCCCCACATGCATTGTGTGACTCGGGTGCAATTGTGATGGTCTCCTCCTTCCACTACAGCGGGCTGAAACCACAGTTCCGCAGTGGAGATAGAAATTTGCAGTTGAAAAAACCTTGAAAGTTTTCAAGGAGAAAAATTGTGTCAATTTGAGGTAAAAAAAAAAAAAGAAAAAAGAGAATATTTAAGGATAGAAAGTTTGATTTTGTTTCTTTTTCTTTTGCAGTTGAAGTTTGCTGTGGGGAGAAATTCAGCTGCTGGTGAAACTGAGGAAAAACTCTCAGCTTCTCTTTGGAAAAGGGTCGAACATCAACATCAAAACAATTGATTGCATAGATGCACCTGTCATCTTATATTATCTTATTCTAACCAACACAAATTTCAAGCCTTTGTAAAGAAAAATAATAATAGGTCCATCTTCGCTCTGTGCTGTGTCCCAGATCTATACCAAGTACTAATTATTCAATGTGCATGTACTAAAAGAAGTCTGTTCTATAGTAGCTTGATTTTAGAGTGTGCTATTGATTGACGTTATTGTCCCACACAACATTGCACAAAGGCTGTTCACAGCTGGAAGAAAATACAACAAATTGTTGAACGTAGCGAGACAGCTTTGGGAACATCTCTGAAAGCCCAAACTAAAGTATTACATCCAGCAAACATCATTTCCTTTGTCTTTCTTCAGTTTAATTGGCAGTAACTTTCTAATACAGCAAATTGATTGATGTCCGTCTGTGCATGTCTTGTTTCCTCTCCTGTTGGTACAAAATGGAGCATTTTCCCTGCAAACTAAAAAAAAGCTATACACAGCAGGCCAAAAAGCTGAAGACAAGGAGTTGGCCTTTGAAGTTTTTACTGGAAGCAATGTATGAAACTGGGAAAACAGTGATTACAAAGTGATTACAAATCATAAAATAATGACATTCCATAAACAAGAGTGAGACCAAAGCTATTGTCAATATAATGTATTGCAGTAAGACAACTGAATTCACTTAAGACTAGCTGTCAAAATAGTTATATAGTCCCTCAAAGTAGGAAAAAACTATCACCAAATCAGTGACAAATCAACATCATCAACATCACACCATAGGGAGTACAACACAGTTATTAATTACAGTAATTAATTAGGTAAACATACATACAGAGTCCACAATCATAAAAGTAAAAAGAGGTGAGAACAGTTAGCAGTAAATTAACAATTACTCACAATGTTGTATTAGCAACACACAGCCACCTAGTCCAACGGTGAGTTCAGACAGAAAGCAAAGCCCTGCTGGACCTTTTGTGCAGTTTGTGTTTATTCACCGTAAATTTGGGCGACATTGTCTCAGAGGTTAACGCCAGTCGACTTTTAATCACAAGGTTGGCGGTTCGATCCCCGGCTCTTCCTGTCTGCACATTGAAGTGTCCTTGAGGAAGACTCTGAACCCAAGTTGCTGAGCACTTTACAGCAGCCTACTGCTTCTCATGCTTCGATGGGTTAAAATGAGGTGAAATTCCATTGCCTTGAACTTTGTACGATTGTATATGATGATAAACATAAAGTAAAAAAAAAATGTACACAGCCAATGGACCGACTGACTGTAAGCTAGCGAGCTACCAACCGTGTGTATGGTCAGTGAGTGCCTGTCTCATTGACTTGATCAACCCCGTTTGTCTAAACCAGACCTGGGCAATGTACGGCCCGGGGGCCATACCCGGCCCGCGGGCTGTCGCTGACCGGCCCGTGGGAGGTCAATGGGAAATTAGGAATAAAATGTAAATAAGTGTACATGATGCACATTATACAGCTGCATTGCTTTTATTTTGAAGGCGACTGCTGCCGGGTTGTTTTTTTTTTCTCAATTTCCGTCCGTTGGTACGTTGGTGAGTGTGTGTGAACAGCAGCGTCACTGCGGTGTGTTGAACTGAGTTTACAGGAGATGTGAGTTAGCTGTCAGCCCTCAAACATGTATCAACAGATTGATACAGAGAGTGTAGAGTTTTTTAAAAAAAAACATGGACTTCTAAGTATTTATTTGCTGAAGTCGACGGTAAAGCCGTGTGCTTAGTTTGTGGAGATCAGGTCGCAGTGTTTAAGGATCACAATGTGAATCTCCATTACGAGACAAAACACGCGGAGCAACACAAAAATGCTCATTTTTGGTTCGGAAGATGTTGTTTCTCTTTGGATCTACCTCCATATGTAAACAAACATTCTCCGTGATGAAGTTTAACAAATACATATACAGATCCTCTCTCACTGACGATCAGCTGTCCGTCTCATCTCCACCTCAGACATTCAGCCTGACGTCAGAGCTTCGTTCGAGCCCAACACAGACTGGAGTTCTCACACTGAACTGGAAAACAGAAAATTAAGTAATTGGATTACAAAATTTGATTGCAGAAACTTGATCCCAGTCAGTGTTTTATTATATATGGATATTTAATATGTATATTTGTTTGGATCATTATTCATGCTGCAGATGTTTAAGGTGGAACTTATTTTAACTCCTTTTATACACTGTTTTTCAGTTTGGGAAGTTAGGATGGGTTTGAAAAAAAAAAATCTTTAAAATTGTAACTAAAGCTGTCAGACAAATGTAGTGGAGTAAAAAGTACAATATTTCCCTCTGAGATGTCGTGGAGTGGAAGTACAAAGTTGAATAAAATGGAAATACTCAAGTAAAGTATACCTTGAATTTGTACTTAAGTACATTACTTAAGTAATTATACTTGGTTACATTCCACCACTGATAATGACATTCACTCTTACCATACAAACCATACAATTTACTGCTTTTTATAAAGAGGTGGAATAATATTGAGCAGGATTGAGTTCAGTCTATTGGTCCGGCCCTCCACAACAGTCCTTGTTTCTCATGTGGCCCCTTGGGAAAAATAATTGCCCACCCCTGGTCTAAACGCACCTCAGTGCTAGTCTAACTTTAATCTTGCATACTAACTAAGCTATTTACTTTCCACAGTAATTTAGTGAAGATTAAATTGTAAAATATACTGATGTCTCTGTCATTGACAGGTAAAACACGTCCATTTGATTGGTGGTATTTTATATCACTGGATTTTGTGGTCTGTTGGGGATCATGTGGTTGGACAGATGATGGATTGACTAACAAACTGAATTATTAATTTTGTTTATTTATGGGCTTAGATGAACACTTTGAAAAGATTATTTAGAGTGACATTCCAGCAAATTCACAGAGGACTGGCATGCTCAACTTGAAACTTTTCTAATATAAAATGGATGCATGCAGGCTTACTGATATGAAGTCATGCATAGATTGAAATAAACTGACTCAAAATATAGTCAGGCTGCTTCACACTGGCGCAGGGAGTCAGGAACCTTCAGTCTCTTTCCTCCGAGGAGTCTTCATCTCCTCCTGCTTCATCTTCATCCCTTCCTGTTCAACTCACCCCGATCGTTTGTCTCCTTTACCTTGAGTGTATTTTTCCTTCATCTGTCTCTGCAATGCCTTCTGCCGTGCAGTCTGCCTGACAGGTTGGCCTTTTTAAATGACCGTTTGTCATTGGGGGAGGCGTCAAGTTGCTTTTGTGAGCCGTTTGTCCTCAAGTATGAGGCAAAAAGGACACGGGAAGGAAGAAGGAAGAAGAGGGAGTGGTAGAATGAAGAGAGAGGAGGAGATGGAAGGAGGCAGGAAAAGGCCAAGGGACACAGGAAAGAGGGAGGGGGGGGGAGGTGATTTAAAGAGAGAAAATAAATCCTCCTTTCGCTTTAAATGACTGTGTGAGGGAGCATTTTTCACGCCCGATCCAACACCAAATTATGAAAGGTAATCTCTAGTTTGAGTGTGTGACACAGTGATAACTTGTGCAGGTGGAGAGGAATCCTACATCCTTAAGACCAGGAGTAAAGCCAGCAGATTTTATCACACATGGCTGATGAGGCCTTTGCTGTCGGCGTTTTATTTTTTTCTCTCTCTTTCTCTACCTCTCTCTCTCTCTCTCTCTCACATTCTCTCATCTCTGTCTTACAAGCTCACTGGGCCTGGCCCGCTGACATGCTTCAGCACGACCACTAAGCACATCCCCACTGTCGGGTCCAGAGTTCACTCTGCTGACAGTGCCAATTCATTAGTGTCCACTGACGCACAGCTAAACTCTAAGTCATAATGCCACAAGGCATTACATTTTACTTTCTTTCAGATCATTCTTTTTTTCTCCCGGTTTCTTCTGTACGAAGGAGCGATTAAAAAAAAAATGTGGTCTATTCCTTCACTCCAAGATCCTACATCAATTAGATGGAGAGTGAATGAGGATGATGGTAAATTCACCCGAGCATCTAAAGCTACAACCAGAAAAAAAAAAAGAAACACACAGGCACATTTATGTGTGGTTGGCTTCCTCTGAGCCTTTTCAGCACTTTAATTAAATTGGATCTGCCTCCTAATTATTCTAATTGATAAATTATACCTTGATTATGTCACATTACGGCTCTGTAAATCTAAAATGCTCATTTGCTTGACAAATAAAGCCGTGTCTACCGCTCATTTGACGTGAACATGGGAGGTCCTCGGCCATACCGATTAGAATGTGCAGTGCATTGAATATCCCCATTTATTCTCAGTGGCTGCTCAGGGTTTGGCGATTATTTGTTTCCTTTAATTACTAGACGCTCAGTCAATTAGAGCTCTTTTCATTTTATTTCAATAACTAATTTGGGAATTAGGGGTCGAGATTTTATAACACACAGGCTGTAATTATATTCAAAATATGTTGCCACACTTCTTTTTTTTCTTCGTCTTCACTTCTGGCTGGGAAATGACTGAACCCAAGGGCTTTATTGCTAGAATGGCTCCTCTTTGAACCACATCAGCTTGAGCTTGATGATGCTAGATTTGCTGAATTGAAAACAGGCTCCTGGAGAGGGAATTGTTTAACGTGATGAAGATATCAATACATGTGATTGGAAATCTGTGAAGTCAGTGAAGGAGTGTCACTGCTCACCTACTACAGAGGGAAGCAAACCAGGAGTAAATAGGATGATCAGCAGCTTATTCGAGAGCCAATAAGCAATTTAGCAAAAAGCAGTGGGACCTCATGCTGTTGTCCTCTGCAAACAATCAATTTAAAATGAGAATTCAGAGAACAATACGCTTTTCCAAGATGCCTGCTCATCTTGCAGCCCCCCTTTAACCCACAACACGACCCATTGCATGCACTCTACTGCCTGCAGCCATCATCACACATTTGTGTGGGTAGCAAGTTAAAATGGGCTGTATGTGTATGTGAAGAAAATATAACACTGAGAGAAACACATGGTAAGAAGAGTTAGGGGGTTCGGAACCCTCCGAGACCTCATTGACTAGGGATCTTTTAACACTTTGTTTCATCCGGCAACATCTGCTGTCGGATGCTCAGAGGCCAGTATACGAGAGGATGACCACACTGCAATTCTAGTTATTTTAACTTCAGTTCAGTCAGAAACTTTCTCGTCATAGTTGCAGCTGAATTTGCAGTAGTGACTCAATTGGAAGCAAAAAGAAAACCCTCAAGGGGAAAAGGGCAAACGAGAGTAACAGCGTTGTTCATGTGCAAGTGACATGGTGCTCAAAGGCAGAAATAGGGATGGGTGATATGGCAAAAATATATATATATTTTTTTTTCAGGCAGGATTATGATCCACAATCTTATCACGATTGTTATTCATGTTGGTTTTTAAGACTATTTTTGCAAGTTACTGAACAGTAGAAACAAAATATGTTTTCTATTTAACACCACACTCAATTATAATGTGAAATGTAACACTTTTTAACACAGTTTCAATAAAGTTTCTTTAAATATTTATCTGATTTTCCTGTTAAATCCTTCTTCCAAAACAGTGTTGAAGAACAAAGAAAGTAGCAGATGCCAGGAGTTGAGTTTCCATTAAATGAATCTGAGCACACAAGGTCAAGTTACCATAGGAGCATATGAACAACACCTTTCTTGGTTGTTTGGCATGTAGTCTGTACTGAGTGCAATGTAAACGCATCCACGTGAATATACTCTCTGAACAAGTGACTCAGAATGAAAAATGTGAGAGAGACCGCGGGATGGGGAGGTGGATGGGTCAAACAAACACAGGACTTGCAATCAGGAGTGTTTGTTTTTTTCCCGTTAAGTTAGTGAGGTTATGTGACAGTTGTTTTGACATTACATTGTACTTATTTTGTACTTACATTGTACTGTTATTATTCCGCTGTATTTGTACGTATTTTACACAGTTTACATACTTATTTTAAGCCCAACTACGATGTTTATCCTAAACCCAACTAAGTGGTTTTGTTGCCTAAACATAACCACAAACGTTTCACGGTAACAACATGGTGTTAAATGGCAAGCAAAAAGCCTGAATGACAAGCGGAAATGTTGTACCATTTATACGTCTTCCTACGACATCGGGGTGACCTAGCAGCGGCGCTACCAACTGTAGGCAGGGGGAACACTGGAGCCATAGAACTGCAACGGATAGGATGTGCACTGTAGCACAATACTAATGATCTCTCTGAAGGCAGATCATGGAGACGTTATAACTGTTCACGATCTAATATCGTCATATGGCACACCCCTAGGCAGAAACATATGTTTAAATTCTTGGTGTATCTTAAATGTAGTGGAAGTCTAAAGGTTGACTATTAATTCATCAGCTGAAGTCAAACTACGTGTTGGTGAGAAGCAGCGCAGCAGTAACAGCAGTATATGGTAATGTTTATAGGCTGGTTTGTTATGTGAATGAGTGCGTAAATGGCACTAAGGAAGATCAGCTTGTGATGAGCTCACATGGATGAAATAAATAACTTCATGCTCCTGCATGAGCTAAGCTCCATTAGCTAAATCATAGGCACAGATGAAACATTATCACAGTTGAGCTGAATATGGACTTAGACCATAGATGTGATTTATCTGCCTTGTCGTATTGCTAAGGTTAGATTGTTCTGTGTAATAGCTATATTTACTTTATTTCATTCACCGTGAGAAAGAGTGTTGATCGTGGTTCAACAGAGGTTTTTCAGGGAAGACTACTTTGCATCCAAACCTTGCTGGACAAAACACAAGTAGCCCACACTGACCAACTACAGTTCTCATTCTCCATGTGCTACCTCCATAACTCTCAGAGGCCTGACATGTAGCTGCATTTTTACAAATTTTCCTTCGAAACTATTTGCATAGAATTGCTAATACACTGATTCTTTTGTAATTTCCAGTCTCAATATCCACTCCTGGTTAAAAATGCATGATGTGATAATGAAAGCCAAGAAACAAGACAGATAACAGTATTGCCAGATTTTTTTTAACCACTTGATTTATACAGTGGGTAAACTCAAACATCAGTTCACCTGTGATGTAGCTAATTATCCCTCAATGGACAGGAAAACTGCGTGTGTGCACAACTATTAACTAACTATTGGTAAATTGACACAGGAAGTTGGTTTGTAATCTGAGTTTTGGAAGGAATTTACTGCTCGCCTTCATTTTCTGTGGGTTACGACCACATATAACTAGTCTGGAACCTTTGAGGGGCCTTGACTAGTCACGCACTGTTTGCAAAAGCTGCATGAAAGCTGATGAACCTGACAGTGAACATTTAAACCAACTGAAAGTGTGACTTCATCAGTTTCTGTTCCATGTTCAGTCTCTGAGGCAATTGTATTTCCCTTGCAGTGATTTTTTTTTTTTAAAGCACATTATGTTCTTGTTAATTATTCTTTTTGCAGTTTTACTGAACTTTCTTCGGTGCTGATGTCAGTAAACAAAGTGATGGCACGGTACTCGGTAGTGTATCGAGCTCACAACTATGGGATTGCTCATGCATGACTTTTGAAATGAAATAGTAGAAAGATGCCTGAATGCTAATTCCATCAGTTAAGTGATGAATTCAAATCAAGGAAATCAAATACCTCCGTAGCACTATGAGTCTCGATTTTGTCTGTTCTTTGCTGAGCTCGCACTGACAGCATTAATCTTACTTGGTGGCGTTTGAGGCCAAGGACAATATTGAATAACCAACCGCAGCAGAGTGACAGATTGATCTACCGTGAACATGATACAGATGTAACCATGCTATTCATCTTCTCACTCTGTCAGTGTATTAAGATGCAAGGTGTGTTTCCCATGCCCCGGTAAATAAGCTTTTATTGCATCAAAGCCTCAGGGACTCATCTGAATATTTAAAATCTTTGGATGAATACACTGATTTAGTAGCTTTGAACATTCCCCTCAGGGCGCTGATGAGAATTTATGAGAGTCGATTCAGTTGATCATCATTAATCTTTGAAATGACAGAAAAGACATGTTGGATGATGGGGAAAATGGAAAACATCCATAAAGTTTAAATTATAATTAATATGTAGGAGACTTTATCAAGAGAAAACATTTTAATTTTTGATATTTCAATGATCTAATGAAAAAGAAAAGGTTTTATTAAATTATATACTCATCACAATATCATGGCAGTTTTCAGGAATGGTTCATTTTGCATTTTAGTTTTATATTTTGGAAGCAAAGTTGATGTTATGTGTTGCATTCTGGCAAAATATCAAAAATGAATTTTCCAGGCAAGGTGGGTTCAAAGCAATAACAAAACTTCAATCTATCATCAGTACCTTATATATCTGAAAAACCCACATGAACTGAGGTGGATATTGATCATGATACAAGCACACACTGAAAACCTGTGTGAGGTCAAGAAAAAAAGACACCTCAGAGGGACCTCCAATTCCCACAATCCCCAGTTAACCCGAACATCAGCACAAAGTGAAGCATCTCTCAAGGTCAGAGGAGACATCTCTACCTACATTAATCATGAGAGGAGTCATCACAAGAAAACTCGAATGCCCATAAGCGTCACTCTCTAGGTGTGTAAGCATTCTTTTCTCACAAAGGCATCCATCAGATTTTTCTTCTCGGATTTATTTTTCTGTTTTTCATGATTCATCTGTTTTGCCTTCATGTTTGTTGCAGGCTATCCATTAAAGGTGGATCTACAGAGCTTTGCTCATAGATGTTTCTATCTTATTATCATCTCTCTGTGTTTGTTCCATATTAAAACCCCTCAACTCGCCTAGAGGAGCGAGCCAACGCCATCAAAGTCTGGGTGACTGCCTTGAAAAGGGGAAAACAAGCAAAATCAAAATTCCAATAGTCCTATTTAGTGTAGAAATGTTTTGATGTGAAATGTAGTTTGTGATGGATGGTTGCAGCTTCTTTCAGATCATTTCAACGCTTTTAAGTTCTTAACTGCCAGTTTGTAATGTAACATTCATCGGGCAACTACACCCACTCATGTCTGGGCTTTAAATGTGATCTTATCAGTTGCAAAAGTTGCCCTCAAGGACAAAATCACTTCTTACAGCAGATTGCAGAGTAAAATTAAAACATATGTTAACATCACATTTCCCATTTACAGGATTAAAGCTGCCGATATTCTTATTGTAAGCAAATCCCATGAAAAAGACAGAAAAAGTGTTCATCTCTCAACATTTTCAGACTTTTCTACCCTGTTTGTGGCTCTGAGCCCCAAGCCCATTTGTTACTGCTGATGACAATAATCTTAAAAAAAGTTTCTTTGTCAGTATAATTAATTTTCCAAACATCTGGGCATTCTAGTTTTTTTGGAAAACATTACTCAAACAGGAGTAAATAGTTAATTTGTTGGGGACTATTTTTATTGTTGGATTAATACACATTCGGTGCTCTAGCTTGGTGGTTGTCTACTTTTTTCTTGTGACCCCCCCCAAACCTCAGGTTGCATCTCTAAGGGTCATGAGCAGAAACAAAATGGGAATTTCTCTTCTCAGACTGTTCCATTTGAACTAGTGCAGTGCCCATTCTGAGCAGGTGGCCATTCGTAATGCATGTCCATCGGAAGTGTTGCTTGCAGCGTTGTCGAGAACTCATCACTCGTTGACTTTGGGGAAGTGAAGAACAGTTTGGTTGTAACGTTAGTATATCCAGCTCCAAAAGTGAACTGCAGCCAATGAGCCACAGCCTGTAAAGGCCCGCTGCAGACGAAAAGGCTTGATTCATGCCACAGAGCCCTGAAGTTCCGCCCTCGGTGCTGCACAGAGTGCCGTTGGCTTGTTTATTCAAAGTTTATTAATTTTGAACATGTCATGCCTCCAAATTGCACCAAGTAGGTCGGATGAGCAGTTCTCGAGAACTCACACACACATACAGAGATTCCGTGCTTTATAGTCCGATAATAATAAAAGGTCTGGAGGAGTAAACCTACACAGTATTTCACATGGAATGAGCGAGGAGTAGAGAAAAGTCTCATTTTGATCTTATTTTCTCACCCAGAAATCGTCTCATAACCATAGAAATGAATCTGCTCTAGTGAGTAATAACAGAACCAGGATGGTGTACAGTATGTACAGTATGTGTGTAAAATAAACCACTGTGCCTATGTGCATCATAATGACGAAACTTAATGGTCTGTTTTGGACAACGTAAAGGTCTATGGCACAAAGGATTAAGCTCTACTTATTGGCATCAACTCATTGTGGATTTTGGTCTTTTAATGGGATTTGTTGGCAATTAGAAACATATGGACTATCACTAGACTTATCCTTTATTTTACGTTACATTTCTTGAGAATTTGAAATCACCAAATTTAGAACATGATTCATTGTAGATAAAGGAACACTTATTCTCCAGGCCTAAAAAATGTAGATTGGTCTAACGAAAAGGTGCTATGACTTTGATGTTCCATGCATTGCTTCTCTTCTCTGTGCTGCAACAAGCGTTCGCTCATCTGCACGTTGTAGTCTAAGTTTATCACAAAGGCCCATTAGCGTTTCTTTATCATGAGTCGTTGATGCACCTTTTGAGAGAAATGGCTAATTAAATAGTCGATAGCTCTTGCAATTCCTGGAAATTTGCTTATTATTGATCCACCCTCCATCTCTCCTGCTGTGAACCAGATGCATTTCTCTATTGATCTCGCATCAGACTGCGCAGTGTACCGGCACAGTATTTTTAAATCTCAGGCTATTACGTATTGATTGCAAAAAACTTTTCATTTTTGCTCCAAAATACATACAAGTTTAGTTTGAAGGGGAGTCATTTTCAGCTCCACAAGCAATATTAGACTCACAGGGACATTCCAATCATAATGAAAAATACATTTATTTCCATTAATTTATTCCAGGTATTACCACAATGTTCCTGTGCTCCATGAGCACAAAGGACATGCTTGGCTTGCTGGACTCCTTCATGATAAATCCTTTCCTCTGTCATCGCCAACATCATCATTTTTCTGAGTTTCGGTGTTTGAAATGTTTCAAGTCAACAGCCCCCCTCAGTGTTAATTCATGCCTGACTTACAAGATTTCTATATATGGCTCCTACTTCAAGGTACACCCTTTGCGGTTTTGATACAGAGATGCTTTGTTGTTAGGAAACGGGGAAAAAAAGACCAAAAAAGAAAAACAGAAGTCTATTTCTGTCGAGCGACAACCCTGTGCAGTCTCGTGGATGTCAGAAGTTGAATTTACAAGACAAAGGCGGTGAGTGCACCGTCGACATGCTGCAACTCTCTCTTGACAGATGGATGAGAAATAAAACGCACAAAGAAAACACACTCCCTGTAAGCCAAAGTAAGACGTCTGGCAAGATGTCCACTATTTCTAAATGACAGTTGTGCTTTGTCACTTTATTCTTTCTGTGGTATCTGTTCGCGATGTGTCTATTGAATCTTTGCTTTGTTTTTTTGTTCTGACTAGCTAAAGTGCAGTGGTCTGTGGCAGCATTTATTTCACGCTTAAATTCCAACTCATCGGCCAAGTAAACAACTCCAGCATTTGTTAAGCTCACGGTGATAACGCGTAAGAAGCTTTTACAAGGTTAAAATGTTTATTACAGGTTTATTCTTGACTGAAATACATTCAGGTCATTTTACTTTTACTTACAATATTTTGATTCTTTAGACATTCAGCTTTCAAGAGCACATTGCCCTTGAATCACAGCAGGAATTCCAGTTTTCTCATATTCACTTCTGCTTATTAGTTCAGTACACTGTCGAGCCCCAGAGTTAAAATAAAGTAGTTTAACTTGTGTCTATAAGAAAAGTCCCTATGTATGAATATGTAATGGAGTTTTGCAGAGCCTCAGCCATGATTAAGACTTATGAATATGCATACTTTAAATTTTGGAGACTTCCACGCTGTTTAGGAATTTTCCAGGCGAAAGGGTGTCGAGCATCACGCTGTTGCTGCACCAGGTTAACTGATGAAGAGACACTTTTAATGTATTCATATGAACACAAGCCAGGCATTGTCTGAGGTGGCGCATGTACAGACTGTCTTCCTGGTGTCAGTATCAGCAGGTGGTCACACAACGAGGTGGAAATCCACAGATATGACAATTATTATTTATGATTACACTTCTGCAGATTTGCTCCAAACTATCGCTATAATATTAAGAGGCAGCTATAGGTTTTGTCCACATAATATATATATATATATATATTGTATATTGTATATTGTGCTGCATAGGCTCTCGAACAGGCAGACTTTACTGCAATTCTAAGTCATTCCATATGTTTATGTCTCCAATTTATATCCTATCCAGATGCACAAATCAAGCTGGAGATGTCATAGATGTGGAATGCGAGAGTTACTTGATACATAGCAATGTTGGGTTGTGCCATCTACTGTTTTCACAAATATTTCTCTGCGGCTTATAGCCTTCGGTTGTTTTTGTGCTGCATGATCGGTTCTGCTTTAACATCCTGTATGGTTTTGGTGAATCCCTGCTGAGTCCAGGCCTGTATCATATCATTACATTTCATATCAATAACATTCATACAAGATTTGATCTGGTAAAGGGCTAGTTCAGCCAAATTACAAAAAAGAAAAATGTTCTCACTCAACAGTAGTAATATGTAGCTGTGGAGATAGTTTCTGTAAGCTTAGACGCTCAATAATTTACTCCTTAGTAAGCAATAAATTGAGATTCCACACAGCTTCATCAGTGGTAATTTGCCAAATCAGAAACATAAATAAAATTCTAGTGAAATTATTGCAATCTCAGTTTTCTTGTAAAAAAAAAAAAGCTTTTTAACTGTGCTTTTTGAAGCACATATATTTAGCTTTATCTTTGTTTCTATGAAAACAAAAGGTCATGTGTTTGGACAAAATAAATGTATTAAGATAGGAAGAGATTTATGAATCATAAAGTGTTATCCTAACTTTTACACACAAAAATACACCTTATAGCAGTGTGGCTTGCAGCCTGCATTTGCTCTCTCTCTCTCTCTCTCTCTCTCTCTCTCTCTCTCTCTCTCTTCCACCCCCTCCCCCTCCCTCTGCATATGTGAGTGAGAGACTGTGGCTGATACTGTGCCCAGGTGATGAATGACCAACGGTGGATAAAATACACAGCAATAACCTCCAGGCAATCCGTAGCACACTCGGGTAGGGACCAGCAAATTTATCATTCAATTGTCAGAGGATTTTATCATGTCTGTTTTCTCCCGTGTCTTTTGATTTATTTTACAATTTATAAAAGTCACTCTGAGTCAGCATTCGACAAGTGTCATTGCAGCCAATACACAGCAAACTTACGAGAGGCACAGAAAAAAATCCCGGAACAGATTCTGAATTTAACGGTGACTCATGAACAACAATAGGACATAGCATTTTGCAAATTCTATTAATTTCGCGGAGAATTGTCAAATCTGTCCACAACAGAGGAGCATGAGTGGTGCTGAGGCCAACAGTATGCTACAAACTAAACGGATGACCTCGCTCTCTCTCCTCTCTCTGCTCAGACGAGTGGAGTGCGTGGGTTTGGGCGGCGTGGTGTAGGAGGCACAAACCCTGCTGAGCCCCGTGGGCTATGCACACTCATCAGCACATGGAGTGCACTTCACTATCTTGAACAGAATATACATGCTCCCCCATTACACAAATGGGTCTACAGCAGTGGAAAAGTTATCTCAGCAAACCGCTTGTTTACTTCTCTCTAGCAGGCTAATTGTTAATCATTTTCTTTTTAATTGTGGTGGTGGGCCTCGCCTCTCAATCTAAAGTGGCAGGCCTCCTAAGGCTCGCCCCGGCGTTAATGTGATGTTCAGTCGCATGCGTTTAGTCTTGCAGCGGTAGGCTGTCCCCCAGCAGTCACTGAGCACAGCATGAAGGCAGCCCTTGAGGGACATTAGCAGGCCATCCCCTCGGATGTGTGGTATGTAAGCTGCTTCTCACTTCTCTGTCTTGCCCAGCTCTTGCGTTTCTCTCTCTGGGGGCTTGGCAGTGCCCATGTGGAGGTGGCAGTGATTGATGATGCCCACTCCGTTTAACACACTGTGGGAACTCGGCGGCAGATGGGGATCTACAGATGCATGCTTCGTCGCGAAGCTACACAAACCCTGGTCTTGAGGAAGTCAGCGTTGCTACAGCGTGTCAGTGCTCTGTTTTACTAGTGCAGTAGATCATGTTGCCATCTTTCCTCAGACAGGTCATCCAATTGAACATGTATCATCCAACATGACACATGTTGCTTTTAATGTATTCAAATGAAAACAAGCCAGGCGTTATCTTACGTGCTGCATGTACAGACATGTCTTCCTGATGTCAGTATCAGCAGGTGGTCACACAACGAGGTGGAAATCCACAGATATGACCATTATTATTTATGATTACACATCTGCAGTCTGTCATTGCTCGAAACTATCGCTATAATATTAAGAGGCAGCTATAGGTTTTGTCCACATATTGTATATTGTGTTGCATAGGCTCTCGACAGGCAGACTTTACTGCAATTCTAAGTCATTCCGTATGTTCATTGTCTCAAATTTGTATCCTGTGCAAATCAAGCTGGAGATGTCATAGATGTGGAATGCGAGAGTTACTTGATAAATAGCAATGCTGGGTTGTGCCATCTACTGTTTTCACATGTCTGTCGTTCTTGTGCAGCATAATCAGCTCTGCTTTATCATCAACTATGACGGCCTTCAGGTGCAGTCAAGCCACCAAAGTCCAGCAGCCACTTCAACGTAAAATTGGAAATGGCCCTCCTCAGAGGCAGTGTTTGGTTTGTCCATTCTGGGCTCCTGTAGAAACATGGAATTAATTAAATAAATATGAAAGGCTCATTCGAAGCTAACAAAATCACAATTCTTAGTTTCAGGTGAATATACACTAATGAAAACATAATGACTAATATTATATTCCATTTCTGCCAATAGATCCTTCTAAATCCTATACACTGGTCTTCCAAGTATGAAATTGAATGCATGAGTATAAAGCTGCCCTCAGATGATAAGAAATCTGGTCTTTGCGGGGCAAAGCGTAGCGGAGTTAGCTGCGTCTGTATGTGGCTACGTCATATATAGATGTTATCTCATTGAAAACACTTTAAAAGGTCAGTGGCAATTAAGGTCAAATTTGAAATAATAAGCAAGCGGTGGCAAATTTGAGCATTGCACCAAGCCAAGAGTAGCGCTTCTCGCATGTGTGGTTGTGTAGGTGGCTTCATGCTTGAATGAGTGTTCTTATTATGCAGTTATTGGACCATTATCACTCTCATGTTTATGTCATGATGTGTAGCGCCATGTCCGGAGAAATTGCATTTGTGCTGCGACTTACCACTTGTTCATTCTGAACAAATTTGAACCTCTTCCCCCATTCCCTCCACCAGTTTTACATATTCATCTTATCAACGTTACAAGAGCGCAGATGTGAATGACTTAAACATCTTAAAGTTGTTTTCATGCAAAGGGGGGAAGAGGGTAGGAGGAAGTTATTTGTCGGTCTGCTGAAGTGGGAGGAAGTTCCATTTAATTGGATTTTGATGTGCCCTGTTGTCATGGCACCCAGATCCCATCCGTACACTTATATATACATGTGGGTCTGTGCGTAAGTGTGTGTGTGTATATGTGTGTATTTAAGACAGAAGAGCAAGTGAAAGACAAGGTGGAAGTGAAATCAAGACAGAAAGACAGACGGGGAACAAAAGGGGAATAATTATCTGACACAGGAAATGAGTTTCTATAAAGAGCTTTTAGTGATGGAGGTATAGCCAGTAATATTGATTGAGAGAAATGAATGTGTTTGGCCATTTGTCACAATGGGCTCAAGCTACAGCTGGTTAAGTGGCCACGGATCCCTTCGTCAGTGGCAAGTGAAATAGCAGCCAAGAGGTTTAGTGCATGTGTAATGAAGGGACACAAAGTCCATCTGCATCTCAGTCTGCTTTGATGCTTTGATGTGGCATGTGCTCTATCTCGATTTATCTCCAAAGGCGACTCTATAAAACCCCAGATTAGCTAGACACACACATCATTTATCTGTGATGGATGTGGAGCACAAACAGAAGAAAATGAGCATAATTTTAAAACCTTAATTAACTGGTAAAATAAACATCCCTATTTAAATCAACAATTTGGAGAAGTAACCATTCAGACAGTTAACTAGTGCCCAGAGTGTCTTCACTCCAATGGAAAGTTTTGGATTTCAAGTGCTTTGCTGAGGGGCATTGATGGTTCATAGTATTTGGCCAGCAGCCGAACAATCTTTAAACACAACACTGATGTATTCCCACTTGTATGATGTATAACTAACATGTTTGCAAACTGTTGCTTATTACAGTAAAACATCCAGACGACACACAGCAAGGTTCATTTGGAGTTGTGTCAGCTAACAAATGTATGTCTTATATTCTAATCTGATCTGATCTGATCTGACTCACCTTTTGGTTGCAAACAACTCCTGAGAAGAATATCTGGCTCTGTAGCTGCAAAATGCTCCACCATCTTCATCGGCTTGTTTCTAACTTCATCTGGGAAAGTAGCATACGGTGGGTTTATCAGAGCTCTTTCACTGGAGACAGCTGTCTGATGCAGCTGAAGACGCTGCTGATGAGAGCTTTGAGACTGAACCAAATCAGTGAAGTTACGGGCCATAAAACCAAAGCAATCAGCTAAAAGACACAAAAAAGTTCTGTAGAAATGAGAGGAATTGCAGAGTTGGGTGATAACTCTCTGTGGGTTTGTTACTACTACTACCCTTTTCATATAACACATAGTAATTTCATCCACTGTTGATATAGAAATGTTTTTTTAAACAGCTTTAAATAATACATATAAAATTCATAGAAAGGAGGCAAAAACAGATGTGGTTCTGTAAATGAAAACAGTCAATGAAATACTAATAATCACTCCATTCAATTCTTCAAGCGAGTGCGGGGGTTCAAATCTATAACTTTTATGTTGCTTTTCTTATTTTTGATTGTCTAATCTTCCTGTCACAGATTTGTTTGATGAAAAAGAAGTCTG
Organism: Ophiodon elongatus; assembly: GCA_016806645.1. Lineage (NCBI taxonomy): Eukaryota > Metazoa > Chordata > Actinopteri > Perciformes > Hexagrammidae > Ophiodon > Ophiodon elongatus. The sequence goes on along the minus strand of JACSYO010000415.1, from coordinate 5,738,470 downwards.
ACTTTTGATTTTAATGAAAACAGCTACAATTACAGTTATTGATTCCAGAATATATTTGTGTATTAATGTTAAGCATTGAGACAAAACACTGAACTCAACAGAGCTGCAAGCGCAGCGTGAGGTAAATGCTATCATCACTGAGAAAAAAACAGATTCACTCTACAAACACTGTGTTGAATTAATTGCCAGTCCCAGTCCACAGAAGCCGAGTCATTAGTCTATAAATCCGGCCAAGGATGGTAAGAGTGACATAAGGCAAGATTAACCATCCATCCTCAGAAGTACCAAACTGAGTCACAGTTGAGTGTGAATGTAAACACTAATATTGACATGGGGAGCTTTTGTAGCTTAACTGTGCACAAGGGAGCTCTATAGCCGATCCACACACACACACACAAAGAGAGAGGCACTTCTTTTGAGGACGCCTTACATCATAAAAACAAGTACATCCTACCTTTGTGAGTTGTTTGATTTTGAAAGGTTTTCCCAAAGCAGAGAGTAGACACTCTTAAAATAATTTACAGGAGTCATAATTTAGAAAATCACTGTTGTTTGTTTGAAGGTGGTATTAATAGTGGAGACTTTTAACAGACCAAATGAGTCTCACTGCAGTAAATAATGAAATATGACACTGTTCAGGCTTACTATGCTCATCATTGTCATTGCCAGATATTAGTGGTGGCTTGTAACTGAGTAGATTTACTCAAGTAAGTCAAATTACTTTTATACTTCATTTATTTAAATTTTATGGGACTATTTACTTCTACTCCACAACGTTTCAGAGGGAAATACTGCCTTTTATTACACTCAGGCCCCAGCTCGAAAAGTTATAGAAAGACTACAAGGTCTATTTGAATAATCTTGGTATCATAATAAATGTAAAACTTGTGAGATTTGAAGAATGCAAAGTAAATCAAGATGGAACACATCATACATTTCTGCATTTCATTTCCTGCCTAACAAACCTGTACACTTTTTTTGTGAATATCCCTTTGCCCAAAACCTCTAGCGAATCATATCACCACATATTTATACAGTTTGTGCACATTACCTGTGCACAAACTGATGCTAATAAAGTGAAGCAGAGCACAGTTGGAGAGGTTTCAGTAGAGCCATGTTAAGGGGGAATCTTCAAATTGGCCATTTGGGTAATATTTATGCCATTTGAAATCTCCTCAGGTAACTGGTGAACTCATTTAACTTAATTCATCTATTTTATGTCACTCTAGGAATTAATTCTATGCTTTGGCTTTGTTTTGATAAGTGAATCAATTGGACCTCTATACATATTTCCATTCAAAGAAAACCACAACACATTGTTCTCTTTTTTGATAGTTCCTGCCTGTACTGAAGGCCAATGCCTTTAATATGTGTGTAGTACCACAATATATCCACCAGATGGAGACGTAAACTGTCTTTTCACATGGAAAGCTGAAGATAGGCTGTTTGATGCTGGAGGAAGGCAGAATGCTAATGCTCCTCCATGCCATGCCGATGAATACAGGCGACTGGAACTCAAAAAAGATTCAGAGACATTGTAGTAGCCATTTGCTGTTTTGTGCCCTTTTGTAAAGTTGTGTAAGAGGGCATATCAATGCTGCTAAGTTAAAAGTGACGTAGTTTATGGTTTTGTCTATATAAAGTGAAATTAATATGTTCTCTTCTTCGGCTGCTAGTTCAGAGAGTTCTGCTCAGAAACTTATACTTATAGAATTGTGGAGTCCCAGCTTTTATGACAACTGTTTGTGCAGGTAGCTGTCAATAACCCAGGAAGAACTTTGCTTTGAAGCACATTTTACATAGTGGCCCAACCATAGAATTACAACTTCTAGGTCTGTCTTGTGGTAAATAGAGTGTACTTGTATAGCCCTTTTTCAGTCTTCCAACCACTCAAGGCACTTTAACACTACATGTCATCATTCACCCATTCACACACTAATGGCAGGGGCCTACCATCAGGACTGTATAACCATTCATACCCATTCACACACCGCAGGGGCACATCTTGCCGAAGGACAAGCAGAGCTGGAGATTGAACCGCTGATCCTTTTATTGAAGGACGACCCTGCTCTACCACTGAACCACAGTCGCTTTTCATAGCATTGAACTGGGCCCACACTCCAGCGCTATATTCAGTTGTCAGATAGCACCACTACGCATGATAGATATGTCTGCTAGCACTGTTTGGTTTGGGTAAAAATGGTTATTATGAGCTTTTAGCTGAGCTTCTTCCCTTTATGTGTATTTAAACTGTAAAACTCCTTACAATGTACAGAATAACATCCTCTGATCATTTTGATTTGAACCTTAAAGGACATGGATTTTTCAAATAAGAAATTAGGTTTATTTTTTTATTTATTTTTTACCCTTAAAGTGAGATTATGTAACTTTTGAAAGAAGAAATAACGCAACAATCCTCTTACAAATTAAAAGTTTCATTCATAAGCAATGAAACACACTTTTGATCATATTGTGGCTGATGGTACAGTTTATTTTAGCATTCATCATTATCTTGCATCTTTCCACTTGTTGCCAAAGTTCAGTAAAAGTTTGATAGTCTTGTTTTATTTTAACTGACCCCTTGAAAAGAACCGCTGGCCCCAGTTTGGCTCATGGGAAGGAACCACCACTGCCGATACAGAATGGTTAAAAATGAACTCCACCAACTATAACAGTAAAATCATGCCTTTACATTGATGCATGAGTAAAAATAATCAAGTGATATGATACATTATTTATTTATTTATTTATTAGTGACAGGATATTTTTCTGCTTTGACTACTTAACTAGTTAGTACATTAAGTATATTTTCCTGATTATATTTCATACTTTCACTGAAGTAACTTTTTCTTGTAATGGAGTATTTTCACAGTACAGAGTAAATACTTTTACTGAAGTTAAGGATCTGAATACTTCCTCTTCCACTGGCACATATCAAAAATAGATAAGGAAGCACCTCGGTGTTACGTGCGAGCACTTAGATCCCACAACAGTGCTAACGAGAATCTGGAGCATCCAAATTTAGTCGAACGAAATCCAGGGTTAATCACCCAGGATGCAACACAGACACTCAAACATCTGTTAGAAAAGAGAGAGCATGGTTGCTTGCATTGGAAATCCATTTGCTCCTCAAATAAATAGGGGGGAACAGTGGAATTACTTTCCAATCTCTGAGTGGAGAAGAAACATGAATTCATGTTTTGACCACGTTAAAAATGACGTTGAAGGGGGGAAAAAAGGGAACCACAATGATTTAAACAGCAAGTGTTTTCAAAATGCATTACCTATTAATCCAAATGGGCTGGCTTCTCATTTCTCATTTTGTATCAGAGAAATTAATTGGTATACATACAAAATCCTAATTGTATTTAGTGGTGAACTAAATCACACATATTTGGCGAGGCTATGTTTAGCTAGCCTCTGCAAATGTTGGAGATATTAACCCACATCAATTGCTGGCCAATATTTGGACTTGAAGCAAGGACGAGATGTATGGTGATGTTTTTTTTGTAAAGCCACTGCTCTGTGGCTGAACCCTGCACTACAAAAAGCTTTGTTGTGTCTCTGGAGAGCTGGGGGGTTCTATCCCAGTAGTCTATTCTACTCTACTCCATGCTACCTTAAGCAGTGTTGTAAACAGGTACATGAAAGTGCAGTTCTCTAACGAGGAGTTTTCATGGCTGCTAAATTGTGAGTAAAATCTTTTGGACGCATGCCTAAGCTCCCACTAATTGTCAGGGAGGAGGGTTACCTTGAAAACACTCTTCAACTCTCACGTCACATTAAGTCTTAACCAATACAGAGGAGTGGGAGAGAATGAAACAGACTTCACTCCAAAAAACTTAAGACCGGATCCTATGGGAAGATCCGTGCCCATTCATCTTTAATGTATCTCAACTTGTGCTCTGAGGCTCTGAGGACTGACAATGGAGAACAGACAGAGCAAAAGAAGAATGGCAAAGGGAAAGAGAGAATTTGGAAGGAGAAAAGAGAGGATGAGGGGGCAGCTTACTGGGGAATAGGAGTATACTGTGAATGATTGATGAGCAGACAGGCCTGTTGGATGCGTTTGCCAAGCAAAAGAAATAGACTAATCCATCCTTTTCACTCCCCGAGGATCATAGCACCGTAGTCATCACTGAGCTAGTGGGATTTTTGGAACTTTCCAGTTTGTTCACTGACCAATTTTCAAGAATTGGAGGAGTTGGGGCCAAATGGTTTCCAGCGTTTCCCTCTCCTCCCTTTGTCGTTCTGTACCTGTCCATCTGACTGTTGGTTGGTTCATTTGCCTGGATCAATCTGTTCTCCACCGAAATGTCCACACTCATCTCCTGTGTCATTTCCCCCTTGACCACCCACTCTCACCAGAGTAATTTTGAAGCTCACCTTCATTCATGCTGCATCCTGATTACACTTTTATACCTCTTGTTACTATTTCTCCCATCAGCTGCCCGTCTTTTTTTGCTAAACACAGAGTGACCCCTGTTGGTGGAGAATATACTTACAGGCAGTAATGGCACATCTTTCTCTTCTCTGGGGGACATCAACCGTGAAATCAGCCTGGCATTGGCTATACTGTGACAGACCCTCTGTCTCGGGGCCATATTTGCCCCCTGCTCTCCCTCCTCGTTTGGGAAGTAGCACCAGTCAGCAGGTGGGGTTAGTCTCCTTGATTCAGAGGTCTCCACAGTGTTTCCTCTCTCTTTTAGAGCTACTGTACAGCTGACCATTAAAAATCTTGACTGTAAATCTAGTTGCTGACGATCAGTGCCTCCTCGTGTTTTTCTTTTTATCTCAGAAACATGAAATGATGTGTTTCTTAAGTAGTGTGCTGTGGCGTAAGAAGTACTCCGATTTTTGACTTAAGTAACAGTTGCAACACCACAATGTAAAAAGAAGTAAAGTACTTCGCTAAATTTTCCTTCATTTTTTATGGCAGACCAAGCACTAAATGTGGTAAACAAAGTGAGATATTTGGGTCACATTATCAGGAATGAACCTAAGTGATGATGACGATGTGCAGCGCCAATGTTGCAAACTGTATGCACAAGCCAATATGCTGGCACGTAAATTTCATTTGTGTACAGACGACGGTAAAACAGCTCTCTTTAGAGCCTGCTGCACTCCACTTTATACAGCCCACTTGTGGTGCAGTTCTAGTAAAGCAAAAGTGAAAAAGATTTAGGTGGCATTTAATGATGCTTTATAAATCTTGATCAATCTCCCTAGATGTACAGAGCAAGTCCTATGTTTGTGACTAGTAATAATCCCGCTTTTCATGCTGTGTTGAGACATTTTATGTAGAAATTTAAATGTTGATTGACTGCCTCAAAAACTGTATTCATAAAGATCTTAACTGAGCCAACACAAAGTGATACAAGGTATTCTTCTTGTTGTTGGAAACATTGGAACAAATGTCTCTATGTTTTTTAACCACGAGTGACTTTTAAACTGCAATAATTATACCTTCGTGTCCTCCTATTGTATTTATTTTTTTGTTGCATTTGTTTTTGTTGTTGTATGGACTCATGTGTCTGAAGAAATAAAGTTGAATATGTATTAGCAAGATTGCAGTTGTCTTCTTTGACCAGTATTGACAATAACCATAATATTTAAAAAATGAAATATCGATAGCATAATACCCATATGATAATATGTGTTGTACAGTTATAGTTAAAGACTATCTATCCACATCCCTACAATAGTATTTTGAGTGTAAATAGATGAACAAAATGCACAATTAACCAAGTTAAAGATGAATTTGACTGATAGCATCTTTGTACAAATGTTATATAGATATTGAGCCGGTATCCTTATCGAGAATTCTTTTAGTCCCAATAATCGTGTAGTGAAAAGCTGACAGCCCCTGGCACCTGTGTTATACATTGTATATATAACCATCATATTATTGTAATATTGTTAATACAATTATTAATATTGACCCATAAGCAGCATTTTGAAGGGATAGTTCAGGTCTACTTATCCATAGTGAGTGTATTATCTACAGTTGATGTCGGTCTGCACAACACTAGTTTGGCGACAGTTATACCGTCTATATATATATATATATATATATTTATATATATTTATATATATAAATATATATAGCACAAAGGGGGTGAAAAACACTTTTCTGGTCTTTTGTTTAATCAGTTTAAACCGATATTTAAAAACAACATGTCTTAGTTTTTCTGTTATGTGCTGGACTATTTCTTGGTCAAACGCGGTTACTTCCTGAAGTCTTGTTGACACTGTGAAGTTGCCAGGCATCTTCATCTACAAGCTTTAGAGATGCTGTTAAGGACATTTTGTTTTGCCATGCTAAGATAATCGGCTGCTGGCTGTAGCTTCATATTTTTTGTACAGACATTTATTTCGAGTAATATCGATCATTTAACTCATGGCAAGAATGTGTATTTCACAAAATGTTAAACTATTGCTCTCAGTACAGCAATTGAGTAAATCTCCTTGTAGTAATTTTCCACACGCATGCTTATTACAAATTAAATTAATTTAGTCTTACACCACCATTCTTTTTATTTTGCTTTTTTGTCCTTATCTCTTAGTTTAATTTGATAATTCAAAGGCACCTCATAGATAAACTATTAATATGCCATTGATATTGGCAATAGCTTGAGGTAGAACTCACACAAATAATTACGAGTAATGATTAAGTCAGTCTATTTGTGTCCATCTCATCTTGTACTGTATACGTTTCACAGTTTAAATAAATGTGACAATCTATTAACATGTCCTGTGTGCGGACCCTCATCTTTCTTCAATCAAATCCAAACAGATGTCTTCACATTTTCTGTTGAAACAGTGACTTATTCATTCTGAGACTGAGCAGCTTCCCAAGATGCAAAGTTGATATCATTGTATTCATGCTGCAGTTGCTCTTGGAAGTCAAAACAGAGAGAAGTGAATGTCTTAAATTTGTTAAAACGCTTAAGTTATGACACAGCCAGCAGAGATTTCTTTTGAAATGCGGAGTGCGGTGTGCAGGGCTGTCTACAGTAAGTGAAGTGTAATTGGGTTTCAGTGTAGAAAAATGTCTTGAGTTTCGCTTCAACTTTAATTTGCTCCAGAGTAAAAAGAATGACTAAGACGTATGCAGATGGGAATGTCAATATGAGCTATGCTTTCTCTTTGCTTTCATCATTCTCGTAAGGCATCATGACATTGCCGATTTTGTTAAGGGGATTCAGCTCGAGGAGTGAAATATATACGTATGCCTGAAACAAAGGGTTTGGGGGTAGCACCTGGTTCATTTGATGAAATACTGTACAACAGCGCTTCTATAAGGGAGTAAATTGCTCAAAGTTACACGATGAAACTTGAGTAATATTTCACATGAAGATAGTTTACTAAAGTGTTGATACCCTTAATAGAAAACATGCACCTAATGGGTTCAGTTTGCAGGTTACACTTGACTTCTCCGCAGCCAATCACGCTCTGCTTAGACGACATATTGGGTCACCAGATAAGACCGGCCCCTCTCACACTCTCAATTACCTCACATGATTTATTTCAGATTTCATTTGATGAGACTGACCCTAGACCCAGCCACAGAGAAGACTGACTTATAAACGTCAACCATGAGATTTTGATTTAGGGAGATCCAAGTGATTAAAACATAATTGTTGAAATGTGTCAAGGTGGCTTGTTTAATTATGGCGAACGAGGCATTCATTTGGGTTCCGACTTGAAATAGCATGGTGGGTAACTAACACTGGGAGGCTCGCCTGTGTGGATGCAGCGCTGTTTTATTTACTTTGCAGAAGTCACAGCGATGACCCCTGGGGAAGATAATTAAGGTGGAATCAACATTTCATGCCGTACGTGATGAGCATATCAAGACAATTATGCTCTTCAGCAAAAGGGATGGGGAGCTTGAAGCTTGAGAGAAAATGCTGATAAGCAGTGTTACGCAGGTTTAAATTGTGAGGAATAACAGACAGTTTTGAGTATTCAGATGTGGCGTATCCCCAGGCTGCTGCTTACACGGGATAATTAGGTCCAATGTAGTAGCTGGAGGAGGTAGCTGGTGGAGTGGGAGTGCACAGATTCAGAATCAGCCTGTTTTTTTTATTTTTTTTTGTATTTATCTGTCTTGAGCTATTCCCCACTCAGTTAGTCCCCCCCACACCCCTCACTGTCACTGGGGAACCCACAGAATGCTCTACCATCTCTTTTAGATTTGTTGGGCTCATATTCATTGCCACTGATGTATGTGTCAGGTCATAGTCCTCCATTGGCATTAATGTATTCCATCATTCCCACTGTATTTGAGAAGAAGAGAAAGCCATGAAGAGCTTTCTTGCCTCCCGCAAAGTTTGAACTGGGTCACGATAACGACCCCGCAGGCCATTTCTCTTTGCATAAGTATTCCTTTCATGGCATGCCAGTTACACAGCAGATACTCAAGCGAAGTTCATTTTCATGTGAACTACTGCCCTTTTCTCTCCTTGTGACTAGAAAAAGAGCACTTTCGACTATTTGTCAATAAGGTCACGCAGCGTCATTGAAGCACAAGGTACCAGAATCAACCAATAACATCCATTTAAAGACATGCAGTTCGGAAAGTAGCACCACCTGCAGTGAATGAGTAATATTTCTTTCTTTTTTCCTTTTAGCTGCTGTGTGTCTTTGTTTTTATAGCTTACATTTTGAAGGTTTTTCATTTCTAAGCTATTTCAGCTGCAAATAATTATTTTTATTACCAATTAATAATTTAGTCGTTTATTAATTGTTTAGTCTATAAAACAACTGTCTCACTTACCCAGAGACATAGGGGATGTTTTCAAATGTCTTGTTATGTCCAACTTGTAGTCCAAAAACCCAAAGATATTAAGTTAATAAAATATAAAACAGAGAAAAGGGATATCGGAGAAGCTGGAACCAGATGTTGTTTGGTATATTTACTTTAAAAACTAACTCAAAGGGATTATTTGATTCTCAAAATAGCTGGCAATAAAATGTCTATAGATGCACTAATTGACTAACAGATTAATCAACTAATGTTTGCAGCTGTGTAAGATTTTTTCTGTTGAATACTGGGAATAATTCACAATATTATAAGTGCATGCTTCATGTGTTCTGTCCTCTGTGCTGCTTTTTAAAACATGAAATAATATCCCCTCTCATTTTGAATTCACTAATAAAAGCAAACACTATACTTCCGACCGATGCTGAAGCAAACAAAAGGACGTTGAATTTTTCTTCAGTTTGCACGAGACAAATATTTGTGAAAAGTGATGATGTCACCATTACATATGCATGTAGACAGTTCCCATAAAGCACTTTTGTGATATTTTGTGAGTTTTGAGTGAGAGTCCGAACAACATTTGTTTGTAAAGTAAAGAAAAGAAAGCAGATGCATGGTGTTAAATGACTACAAAAATGGAAGTTATTGAAATCTTGTACACATCTGTTGCTTATATGTAGAGCTTTTAACTCTGGACAGGGGACTATGTCTCTCTATTAGCACTTAAGCTCCCTTGTCTATGCCTTAATGCTTGGAGCTTAATGTTATCTCCAGTTCATAGATATTGAGAAACATAAATAAATTATAAATCACATCATATTAACGGAACCAATAACAAAAGTGCCATTTTGCATGTTTCAATGGCATTAAAGGCAAACACACATACTCATTCAAAATAATTGTAAAGTTAAATTATGGCGGCCATCGGGAAATAAGAATTATTTTATGTGTGCTGTACTCATTTCACGCCTGATGGACTCTCACCTTTAACCGGAAATATGCATGTCTTTCGATGCGGTTTCAGGCACAGGGCTTCTAATAAAAGAATAATGGAAGCATTCTCCCTTTTTAATTGGAAATTGTTAGAATGACATATCAATCCTGCTACAGAGATGCCCTTTCCATGTATACTGTAATTGAAACGTTCCCTATTTCCCACTCAGAGTCTCACTATACAGGAGATTAAGATTGTTTATGTCTTGCAAATCTAGACTGTCTGCATGGTTGTTTATTGTTGACTCCACTTTTCTGAGCATCATATCATCAAATCAATTCATTTTAATTTATTTTCTGACTAATATCTTGACGCTTCCGTGATTTACTCCCTCTGTATTCTGGGTAGTAAATGCTTCCTGCGTAGAAACACACACTAATGTGCAATTCTCTTTTGATTCTCAATGATATTAGCAATACTATTACGATTGGTGATTCATCCGCCTTCATAGTATTTGCTTTCCGCAATTTTACATTCCAAAAGCTCTGATTTCCATTAGCATTTTTGCAATTACTCAGAAATTCTATTAATGTTCTTGGCAATGAAATGACAAGAAATGATCACCCTATTAAGCCCCGGAGCTAAAAACAACATAATGTGCACAGTATTGTATCGTAATCATTTTCATTAGAGAAAGAAACTGTGAATTACTACCTGTGTTTAACCACTCAAAATTCCATTTCAGGTATTCATGGCATGAGGCTGACAAGTGAACTGAAGCCGAGCAAATAAAAACTGGCAGCCGCTGGATAAATGGCTGCATGTTTGGGTCATGATAAGGAAGAATTACATTTTTTTACACATCACTGAGGAGAGGAAAACAAAACCTGGTGTGGGGTTAAAAGCTCTTTAAACTGTTGGAAAATAACCCAGCGGGGGAAAAAAACAAAAAGCATTATTCTCTCTTAGTGGTTTAAGCCATTTCCTCGATGGGAGATGTAAGTGATTTAGAGCTCATCAAAATGACACAGTATGGCCTCCAGAGCACACATAGTAAAAAGCATGATAGTGGTCCGCAGGATGGGTAAGGTACTGTATCAATCTGTTGGGGGCGTCCTAATGGAGCTATTAACGAGTCAGTTGTCATATTCAAAGAACTTCATTAATCATGACAAGAGGGATAATACTCCCTCATTTAACAGGACAACTTCCTGATTCACCATATTCTGTGTGATCGAATGTAACATTTTTCTTCCATCCATCCATCTATCCATCTTCTGTCATCCATCCATCCATCTTCCGTCCATCCATCCACCAACCATCCATTCATCCATTCATCCATTAGTCCATCCTCCATCCGCCATCCATCTAGTAAGTATAAATCATATCCCTGCTTGCCCTGCTCATTGTCAACCTGTTTTTCACACATTGATGTAATTAAGCTGAAAATGTGCAAGTTAATTATAAAGAGGCAATGCCAAACAATGGCAGTAATAATGATAATGATAATGAACAGAACTGGAACAATAAACGGTGCTACAAGGATTGTTCTCTGTCATTGAAAGAACCAGACAAAGCTTGATTTTGCTGAATAGCATTTAATCTCTAATAGCAGGAAGTAATACTATCAGGGAAAGTTCTATGAAGTTTGGTGTAATTTTGAAAATCTATTTAATAGGAAGTAAATACACCTACTATTTATAGTGGGAAAATATGCTGTCTTTTCCATCTTCATTGATTTAATGTAAGATTGTGTCTTGGGTTGCATTATCCTTTATGTGTTGGAAAATTTAATAAAAATCTGAAATTAACAAAAGAAAAAAAATACTCAAGCAGAAAACGAAATTGAAAATATACAATACAAATTTTGTAAATCAAACGTAAATACCCCCGAATGAATCGCCAGATAAGAAAACAATGTATGTATTTCTTTAGTATTCTTTTAGAAATAAAACATTAGTCCTTCAACCCAGGTTTGAATCTGACCCGCTGACCTTTGCTGCCCTTCGTCCCTCTCTCCCACTTTCCTGTGTATACTTACTATCATTAAGGCCAAAAAAAACCATTACTCAAGTAATTGATTAGTCGATCAACATAAATTCATTGCCAACTATTTTGATAATAGAAAATATGTGCAAGTTCCAGCTTCTCAAATGAGAGCTTTTCTCTGTTTTATATAGTTGTAAATAAAATATTTTTGGTTCTTGAACTGTATCAAAACAGGATATTTGAAGAAAATACTGATGAACATTTTCTACTGTTTGCTGACTTTTTATATATCAAACGACTGACGAATGAATCAAAAGAACAATAATCAGCAGATTTATCAATCGTTTGTTGCAACTCTAGTTTATGTTGGTCATTAGTAGATACAAAAGCCAGAAGGAAAGCGTAGATGCAGAGTCAGTTCAGTCTTAAAGGACAAAAAAGGGGCACAAGGCCGACGTTACATTATCCCAGCCAGTTGGCAGCTTGGCTCCTGAGAACCCACTCCCACTGGGTGTGAATCAGAAATCTAACAGCTAATGGCAACAGTCGCCCCATGTAGCGCTACTGACAGCAAACTAATGCCCACACATACAGAGTGGAGCCCAAGAGCTGTCAACACCCCACCATGACCCTGTGGGTATAAACTGGCAAAAGAAAGAAAAGAGAGATGGAAAAATCAGTTGAAATTGATGGCTGTTGTTTCTTTTTCCAACACCTCTTAAGCACTTGAGCCTTTGACCACTAAGGGTGGATTTGCCTCTTCAGTGTTTGCCTTGTAATTATAAGAGGGAGCACACATGAACTGGTCAGGGAAAGAGGACATTTTTATCAAGTCTGTAAACACAATTCAAACATTTATTTCAAGCTCTCGCACACACATTACTCACATGTGGATCTGCGGCAGGATAATTAAAATGCCAGCAGATGGGTGATAAATTAAAAGGAAAACCAAAGTTTCTTAGTCGTGCTCTCTCTTTCTTAGCATGCAGGATACTCTACTGGAGAGATTGAACATTATATTTCCTCATTTGATGTTTTGATGATGGTGGTGGAGCACTATCTAGCATGTGTTCTCTCCCATAGGTGTTCAGCTGGGTTGAGCTCTGGTGACTGCGGGCTAAAATATATGATTCACATAATGTTCATACTCAAACCAGTCAGTGACACCTCGGGTCAGTCCACTGTCCAGTATTGGAAGTGGCTGTTTTGTTATGTTCCTCTTTAAGTTGTCACCCATCTATGATTTGGGGCATATGTTTGCTTTAGCGCATGACAGTTTAAATCTTTGTCTTGAAATCTTGAACCTTCCTCTTTGTATCTAACCTCAACTAAATTTCTCCAGCTACTGAAGGCCTGTCCCTAATTATATGTAGTGCACCTTTTAAGCCACTAGAGGGTATCACACACAAATAGTCTTGTTAGTGCTGCGTAAAAGTAAGACAATTTAATGCCTGGTTATTATTCATTATCCTACAATAACATCTACATATCTTGGTGAGTTAATTTATATATCTTTGAATTGTGTTGCTTCATCTATTTAATAATCATAAGCACTATGCAGCCTGTGAAAAACGTTATAGGCCTTTTGTCACTCTGCAGAGAGCTGAAGTTTTGAGAAAATATCCCTAGTGATCTTGGCTTGGGCGCAGACTGCACATTTTGTGACAAAACACCCGTGTTATAAACTGGTTACGTGGAGTTTTCAGACTTAAGCATTTACCAGGCAGGGTGGGTCAAACAAAGTGATGCTATCAGTTGCATTATGGGAAATAGGATCCAGCTTTTTTTAAAACTTGGCTCAAGCCAGAGACTAAAAGTGAAGATATCTTAGCCTCCTCTCTTTTGATTTTGACCATCTCCTTTTTTAGTACGTCTCTTGTAAGTCGACAAACTTTATGTAAGTGCAAAACTAAATTGCCGGTGTTCCCCTTTAATTAGCATGCGTCACCTTTCCCGCAAGTAAAGCAAAATCCAGAAATGATTATGTATCTTACTGTATATCGTGACAGCAGAAGGAATTAGAAGCTATCTGAATTTATTAAAGCACTATTTAATTAACAACAAAGCTACCAACCCCCAGCAGGCTTTCATGAGACAAGCATTGACGAGAGTGAGGGAATCGCTGAACAGCTGCACTCATCAAGATGAGCGGTATCTCCAGCGTTCAGCAGCACCGGCAAGCAGAATCCAGTTTATCAGTGTACAGGTTAAACACCAACACACAGCACCGTCAGCAAAGAACAGGAGTCCTGAGGGGAACAGACATCAAAGTCATCAACATCTGAATGCAAGACGAGACGACACGCCATCGAACGGTTTCACCTTTTTTGTTCGGTCGACTTGAATCTTTAAACGTGCCTACAAACACTATTATTTCTTTTGGCGTAAAACATAATCCCCCAACATGATAAACCAATAACAATAATACAATGTCATTTCCTCCTACAGGCCACAACAGTCTTGATTAATGAGGGCTGGTACAAGTTCAGAAACTTGAATTAGTGGCTGAAAGTGAAAAACAGCAGCTCATCCCAGACAATGCTCAGAACAAACAGGCATCGGCTAAATCCATCTTGAGCAGCACACATGGCAGAATGCGGGACCGACATGATTTTCAATTTTGTTCTTTTTCAGCGTTGCTCCACAGTGCAGATATTGTGTGACTGAATCGCCACAATATGAGCGAAGCACTTCAGCAGAAACTCCAGGTTCTTTCTCCGAGATCCCAGCAGAGAGTGCATTAATCATCACAGTCTCCCTTCTAAGTGAAGACAGAGAGCAACAGCTGGGGGAGAGGAGCTTGGCTTTAAACAGTACAGACTGCAGGAGGTTCAGCCATCACTTCTTGTTGTGGATTCTGACATCAATAGTAATGAATACCTTGGAGCGTTGCCTGACTGCCTCAGCATGTATTGCTATCACACATGAGGCCGGGCTTTTGGAAGCGGTGTTGTTTGTGTGCCTTTGTGTGTGCTGGTGACCATGTGTACTTGTAATGCACACACCTCAGTGTACCTGTACGCCCTCATGCATTGTTGCGAGTGTGTGCCTTTGTTTGGACAGATATGAGTAATATGCAGAATAACATGTTGGCCTAAATGACCTAAACCGACAGGAACAATTAATCATAACATTGTTGGTGCTCTTGGACAAGGCCGGTGCCTCATGCTGAGGTTACACCTGCAAGGGCTCGAGCTGCATTGGGATCCAGTGCACCTACACACAATGATCTTTAAATGATCTATGGCCGGCTGGAGCACATTTATTTCAAGCAAAGAAGCAAGTGTTTGCATGGTTGTTGGGACGGTTAAAGGGTCAGTTTACCCAGAGTACAGAAATGTATTTTCTCATAAAGAAAACACGTGAAAAAACGGATTATCTCAGTTGTGCAAACAAAAAACAACTATCTGCATGTATGCCACAGAGGTGAGTAAATACGTTCAATCCTGAAACTGAATAAATGGCAGTACACACACATGGGATACATGCCAATTCCCTTATTTGATTTCCCTGCTCCACGATCTTCGCTTGACCGAAAATCACGAAGGCTGTTCCATGAAACCGACCTGAGCTGCAGCTGATCAGACTCATCTAAAACTGCATAAAATCATGCACCGCAGTCCAGTTTTTAACAAATAAAAACACAACTGTCTTCATTCAGTAGAAAGATTTTTTCCTCTTCATGATCTAAGATGCAAGGAAGAGAAGCAAGGGACGAAAATAGATGCAATTAAGGGAATTGGCATGAACCCATGGACAGCCTTGAACTGATTTTTTGACCAAAACAGGGAAACATGCCATAAACACAACATTTACAGATTATGACCTCGTGAAATTGTTGTGGCTAAAATGTAAGCAAGCAGTTTCTCATTTAAACTTCAAGCCGACACGGAGCAACAGCATTCATATGTAGTCGTGTTTCTGTCCACCTCATGAATGTGGCAGTGATATAATATAATATTAATATTAATCATATATCCCCATCTCGCCTCCTATAACTGGGGCGAATATTTTCATACATTTTTCACCCCACATTTACCCAGAAAGAGGAAATTGTAATCATTCTTGAGCACTATTGGCAACCTTGTGTTTGGCAGTATAACAGGGAGTGAGATTATGCACAGGTAATAAGGAGGCAAGAAGGTTGATAAACCACCCAAATGTAAAATAAATACTAAATAAATTAGTGCATGTGATGTTGAGATAAATACAAATGCTTCAACAGTAAATCTTGGTGTGTACCGGTAGATGTCTGGGATCGGCAGGCTGGAGTAGTCACTAAATTCCTGCTCAGGGAATTCACCTGTCAATAATCAAAGCAAATGTAATTAAACACGGACTTAAAATCGGGGCCCTCCTCGTTCTACTGCTCTTTTGTCCGATCTTCTATCAATGCTATAGCCACCTAGCCAGCTTCAATGGCTTACCTCCTCTCCACTCACTCACAATGCCAGGAGGTCTTTGCTTGCTGATCTATGTAGGACAAGCAGTGGGACGTCTGATGCAATAAATGAACAAGATGAATGTGGGGGATATGTTCATTTGAAAGCTCTTGTCACTGAGGGTTTGTCGTCCGGCTGCACAAAGGGTGGCGCCGTCCTGCCTGATTTACTTTAGATTCAAACCATGGCTAAATTGGAAATCGTGAATCACTCTGACACCATTGGCGCAAGATGGATTACTCCAGTTAAAGGCTGCCTATTCTTTACTTTGGTTCTTTTTAAAGAAATCATACAAAAATTAATTTTTCTGACAGACGGCTGACCCGGGCAGTCGACGAAAGGAATAGCAAAGGGAGGCCAGCACTGAGGCACTACAAAGCTGGTTTTATCAGCACAGCACTATTCCAGAGACATCCAAAAGCTCTCAGCGGCACAAGGAGCCTGGCTGAATATTTGATCAACTGTCTCAGGTTTAACAAGCCTTGCCAAACTACACCTGCCTGGAGGAAAACGATATGCCTTTGAGCAGGGTAATGCCCCCCCCCCCCCTCCCACAAGATGTTAAGGAAATAAGCGTTTGATGTTCACAATACCCAATCTGCACTAATCTCATCCAATCTTGGGCACTCGGATTCTCAGCGAGGATCAAGATTTGCATTACTGAACAATAGCTCTCTGAATGCAAATGATGCCTTCCAATATAATCAAGCCATAAATTACAAAACAAAACACTCAACCACACTGTAGGCTAAATGGAGCTTTTACGGATTGAATTCAATAAGAAAATACTATAAGACTGTCCTTCATGCCAAGTGGGATAAAACTGATATTTTGTCATAGTGTATTTGGAAACTCTCCCACATATAAAGTCATGAATAACTCACTTGTACAAAGGTGTGAATTTGCGTGTCTATGCTCTCTGTGTCTTTCTGTCTTTCAGTCTGAGTTTGAATGTGAGTGTGTGTGTCAGTGTGTGTTCACCCCAAATCATCGTTGCTGGCTGCAGCTCATTGCCCAGCAGTAATATCAGGCCTTGCAGACACCTGGGACCAGTGGTGTGGGCCCTCAGAGGAGGCAACCGCCTGGCAACTGGCCCTGATTACTTTCTCCACTCTCCGGAACTCTACTCTGTATATGCCATTAACCAGCTGCATTCGACCGTGCCATTAACCCTGTACACAAAGTGTTGTTTACAATCGCACACATACACACTAGACAGAACTTCACAGCTTAACCAGCAGCCTACTGAAGGCACAACCATCTGCAGGCCAACATCTTCCATAATCTCCCTGGTGAGAGTTGTACGGCGGTGTAACATGAAGCGAGGGGGACATCTAGTGGGCATATTATAGAACAGTCTCTGTGATGTGTTATTATTACAGTGATATACAGGGTAAAAAGGGGAGAATGCCCTCTAATCAAACAATACGAGGTGACTTGTCGCTGACAGTTTGCTTTAATTCTGTTTTATTCTCGTTTGCATTATTTAGCCTTTGGTTTCATTAGGTGTTTTCACCTCACCTCACGCTCATTGCTTGCCCCCGAGAAGATCATTTAAAACAATTATAGATCATAACACGTGTTTTTTAGTGTCTGTACGAGTGCTATAGGACTGGTGGAGAGCGAGGCCGTACAGACGGTGGAGGGTTTTGGTGATAACAATCGGGTGTCTGGTCATTTTTGCGCTTCCTTCATACTTTACATTATTTTTCCCTTTGCTTTGCTGTGAGTGAAGGGCATGGTGGTAGAGAGTAGTGAGTAGTGTCCAAGTATAAATATCTTCCCCTCACTGTCACGGCTACCACCTATTATCGTCCTTTAGTACTACGTTTTCTTACTGCAATTTCCATTATAAATTATTTTTCTTATGTACAGTTAAGACCAATTATTTTTGATAAAAGTATTATTTTAATATCCTGTTTAATCAGTAGTTGTTTTTTGACAAATACATTTTGTAATTTTGGGGGATTTACTGTTACACATAACAGCCGTCGTCAGAAGTTTTTGTTTAGTCTGTTTCCTGTTTTATTTTTAAAGTTACCCCTATGTGTCATGTTTTGTTTAACTTCCTGCTTTTGTCTTTTTCCTGCCGATGTTCTACCACACCTGTGTTTCAGTGTCAGGTCATCTGCTTCAGTTGCTTCTTTCTACATTTCATCCTTTCTCCTGTTAAGTTTTCTCCTGTTTTCGGTAATCCATGTTTGTGTTGGATATACTTCTGCCTGCTTTTAGAATCAAGCTGTAACTCATTCTTGTCATTAAATCATTATTCTCCCTGTTGTCTTCTCGTCTCTTCATCTGCGTTTGGGTCTAAACCTGCTAATTGACCGTATCATTAAGGATCCGTGGACATTTAGTTGGTTTGAGTATAAAAGGGTCAGCGTAAACTAAAATTTTAAAGTAAAATCCGGGCCTCGACACGGCCAAGCCTCACATGCATTTTAATTAAGAAGCAAGCACCGAGAGCAACGCTAACATGACATTACCTCTCCAATATAATTATTAAAGTATGCTGAAGCAAAACTATGTGCAAGATGGTGGCAATTATTTTCCTTGAGAAAAGAACAAGCTGAGAGGTGCTTTACCGCCACCAACTGGACGGAGTGTGGAACCAGAGTTTGTGATGGAGTGCTGTTCTGGTGTACCACAATGTGAGATTAGTTGTTTTAGCGAGGTATGCCTAAAGCCAGAGTTCTCTGTGACTTTAACCTGGCTAGAACGTCACAGGTACCAGAATGTAAGAGCTTCTCTTTGGAGGGAGAGAGTTTTTAGAGACTGAATGGATCCGCTGGCTTTTCCTGACAAAATTCTCCACGAGTGATAATAGCTCACACTGAAATGCCGAAGATGTTTGTCGTGTTTTTTCGGCCATTTGACCTCTCTTGCTATAAAAGACGTCTTCTGTAATATCGCAAACGTACATAAATAATTCACTATATTATTATTCAGTGTGATGTTTACTTCCATATGAAATAAGGTATAATTCCCTCAAAACACACCATAACGTTACCATTTTGGATTATGTTTTTATGCTTGGTGCTGAATTGCTGAAGTCAGCACTGCTGGTATATGACAGCTAATAGAACACCTAAATGCAATTCTTCTGATTCTGCTCCATCAAGTTTACAGTTTGAGAGATTTAGAATCGTCACTTCGTCAGGTTGGAAATAAACAGCAGGCATTTAGAGTGCATGGATTAGTAAAATAAATATATTCACTTACTAATTTAAACTATTGGAACTTTTCTACCAGCATTACTCTCTTGCTTTACAGTATTTACAGCAACAGCAATGCTTTTTTTATGTTATCATTTAATATTTTTCATAGGCGAGCATGCCATAAAGACAAATGACACGCCAAATGCTCCCTTTTATGGGAACGCACTCAGAGCTTGATGAAGAAGGCCAGGGTTAACAAAGCATGTTAATAACCCGATAACTCTGACTGGGCCTTTTGGGTGTGGCGAGCTAAGGCAAAGCAAGTATGGCTCTGTTGAAGTCATGGTACTCAGGTGCTGTTGCTTTGGTCTGAATCTGTGAGGCAACCACGCTCCATTCATTTGAATTTAATAGATGAGAATAAAAAAGATCTGGAAAATAAATGTGGAATCAGGAAATAAAAGTCCTATTACATTAATAAATATGGAATTATGAAACAAAAGTCCCCTGACATAAAAGTAGCCCTTTGTAAAAATGTATTTTTTTCAAATAAAAACCTATTAGACTGGCTCATTTACATATTTATTGCCTTGTTTATATATTTCAAGTTTTATTTTATAGCCATATTTATTCATTTTCTAGGCACACTTTATGTATGTATGAATGTACGCATTATGTATGTATTTATTGATTTTATTTATATATAATAGTATAAATAGCATATACATTACAATTAATATTACATATGTCTTTAATTTGGTCAATATGTATTGTCTAAATGTTCTCTATAAATAAACAAACTTGATTTTTGTCTTTGTGTTTCGGTGCTACATCTATAATGGCTCTTACCACAGCAAATGAAGAGTGGATCTCATTTCATTGCATGCGTTTATTGCCGCTATATCGTCGCCTAAAGGGACAACGGCAAACAACAAAGGCGATGTAAAATAGCCGAGACACGGACACACAAAGAATGAAAAGGAAATAACTGGTGTAGGAAGCAGCGTGAATGAGTGACAGCCAAAGGAAAACGAACACCTTATCTAATCTCTGCTTTATGCAAATATGTCAAGGCTCAGCGTGCCTCCGTCAGAAGGAGGAAAAGGCAAGAAATCATTTTCCAAGAGGGCGGTGCTATGAAGTCGGAACCGTGTCAAAGTTACTGTACTTCGCAACATTCACGGGGAGTTGCAAGAGTGACTTCTGCGTACGAACGGGACGCGAAGGGGGAAGAGACGAGCGGCGGAGGTAAGTTGTCGCTTCGCCTCCGAGATTTGTTGACGAGGAAAAGGGCTGTTCTCTGACCTGACCCGCTGCCTGCCGGTTAGCGGTGGACATGCCCCGCTGGCAGCGTGTCACCTCCGTCAGGTAGACGTCCTCTGTTAGCACAGGGACGGCTGGGAGATGTTTATGTTTCCGGTGCAGGTGACTTCAGTGAAGCGGCGTTTCTTCCCGGTACGTCTGGCTGACTTCATTTGAACAGGCTGAGTTTACAGTAGGCCTCACGTCAGGCTACATCAGGAGCCCGGGCTCCTCAGACCTGGTGCCGTGTGGTGGGCGAGTCCTTTTCATCGGACTTCAACTCCTCTTTTTATCAAATTTGACAATTACAACATACGCATTTTAATACACTTACATAGTCTAAATGAAACACGAATTTGTAGCTTTATCAGATATACTAAATTATAATATATAGAATAGAAGTTGTTGGTATATGTAATTACTTTGTACTTAAAAAAAAAAAAAAAGGCAAATAAAGTTTTAATTGTCATTATAGGTTCATCTGACAATTATTTTCAGGATTAATCAATTAATCGTTTAGTCTGTAAAGCATCAGAAACATTTCTGTCACAGAATCCGTGAGCCCGAGGTGGCGTCAACAGATGGATCGTTTTGTTCAGAAATGGGATTGGCTATGTCACCCTGAGGCTGTGTAAAATGTAAAATATTTAATTTACTGTAATTTTGGAACAACAAAAGACGCTAATTCTCACATTTAGTTTGACTGATTTTGTTCAGTCGAGTGGCGATATCAGAGTTTCCGAACTTTGGGGAATATGATACAAAAGTGAAAGCTCAAGGGAAAACTAAAGGTTAAATGATGTCAAATAAACATGTATTCCTATGTGAATATCATTTTCCTTCAGTCAGTCGATGAATATCACCCCGAGGCCGTGCAACACGTCTTCTATGCTGCTGAAAAGAGGCCCGGATGCTCCAGGATGGATCAGGCACTTCCCAGCCAGAGCTCAGTGTTGGACCTGCTTGAACCAGACAGCGAGGAGCTCCAGCTCAGAGTGGACTTCTTCAGGAAACTGGGTTACCCCTCAGCAGAGGTGAAGGCTGCTCTGTGGAAGCTGGGCCTGAGCACAGACACCAACTCGGTGCTGGGAGAGCTGGTTCTGAGCAGGACCGGCCCTGCACCCAGCATGTCCAGTTCTGATGGTGATGAGATTAACACGGGCCAGAAGGACCCACTGCTGCCTCCCAGTTGGGCTCTTGGACCCTGCAGAATCAATCTACAACTTGGGGATCGGAAGAACACAGACACAGAATTGAGGCCCATTGTTATTGACGGCAGCAATGTTGCAATGAGGTAATCTTGACACGTTTTTTTCCTCTCTATTCTTGGATCATAGATCATTTAGTTGAATCCTATTTAACCATTTTCAAAGCTGTGTTTTACTTCTTTGAACTACGGCAGCAGGTGTTGCCTACCTGAGGACAGTAAAGTGTTTTTAAAACAACGTATCAGACTGCACTCACTCGTTGGCTTGGCGTCATTAAACTCAGACCCTGAAATATGCATCGCTGTGTTGTTTTAAAAAAGAGGAGGTGTTCGGCAACCTGCCCGTGCATGTTTCTGTAAAGGATACTGCTATAAAATGCAAATTCTCGGCACACGCCTCGAAATCTCCACCTCTCAATAGATACGAAATGTTATATAGGAAGTGCACAGTGAGTAATAGCCCGAGTCATTCAAAGTGTAGTGTGTACACAGATCAACTGCAGTTTTACTTCTCCCTTTCATATCTATCTTCTCTCCCCTGCTTCTTTTTACAGCCATGGCAACAAGGAAGTGTTCTCATGTCGCGGTATCCAGCTTGCAGTGAACTTCTTTCTGGACAGAGGTCACACTACTATTACCGTGTTTGTTCCCACTTGGCGCAAAGAGCAGCCCAGACCTGACGGCCCCATAACAGGTGAGGATACAAGAAGTGCATACAACCAAGCAGACGGATGGTTCTCATCAAGCAGAGTAGTGTTAATCCAGCCTCTCCAACACCTTTCAGTCGAAGCAGAAGCAGAAGCAATCCCATTGGCTAAACCATAACCAAGAGGCTAACCTATTTTTCATTCTTGACCCTTGCAGTCATACATTTGAGTGGCCAGCTGGGATGCAGAGCTAACTAACTTGTGTTTTAAATAAATAGCCACAGCACAGGAATTCACACTTTTAGCATACAGGGGATAGTAGAGGTAGAAATCACAAATCCATTTGCTGTTTCGAATCACTCCGTTCAGTTCAATTCAAAGATTTGTAGTCATCAGGCGTCAACCGCCAGTTCTAATGTGTAAGTACCTTAAACCTGCATTCTTTCAAATGGCAAGCAGAGGGTCACTCCCCGAGTTGCAAAAAGAAGTCAGATTGTATAGAAGTCTATGAGAAAATTCTTCTTCTTTTATTTAATTTATTACCTCAGTAAACATTGTAAGAATGATATTATGGTCTTCTTCAATACAGCATCATGTTCATTTAGTAAGTTATGGTCCCGTTTAGAGTAAAATAGACAATAAAGCAGGGTATGCTCTAGGTGGCTACCTTGTTATTGACAGGTCGCTACCAGAGCCGTATACGGCGTCACACCTCCAGAGTCTAAATATGGGCACTTCCGTTCGCGAGTTGCAAAAAACAAGATGGCAGCAGTCAAAATCCAAGGCGATGGTCCAGGTGCCGAACTCGAGGCTTCATAACCGCAGTCCTCAAACCAAAGGGTGACATCCTACGATGACTACATCCACTTTTTATACATATATATATACAGTCTATGGTAGTCACTGATTTCTTAAGCTAAGCACTGGCATCACCGTTTAAATAGACTTCATTACGTGCAACAGTAAGCGAACCTCTCACTGTTCACAAAGGCCCAAAGTTCATTTTGAACGTGCTCATTTCAGTAGTTGTTGCTGGTCCAAACTGTTATGTCCGCTTCAGTACAAAACTAGCCTATACAAGCAATACCATATGGTTAATAGCTCAACCGCCTATTATTTTACTGAGTATGAAATAGTTTCTGTGGCTTTTGCAATCTTTTAATATGCTTTTAGCAAGGAAGTAACATACTTAATACCAAGACTGGACACAGGACGAAACTATTACTCTGTAAAAAAACGACGCGTAAAAGCATCAATTGGCCATTTTTCAAGGGGTTTTCTCTGTCCTCTATTCCTTGACTGAGAGCACTAACTTCTTACAGTCTCCACTGGTTGCCGGCCAACTAATAACCTAATAAATTGTCCAGCACATAAACTTGTAAATCAATTGTGGTTTTCCACTTCTTTATCGCGTTAGATTAAACAAACAGGATATAAAATGTTGATTAGTCAGCTTTAGAGGTGTTGTAAGGAGTGTTCATCACATTCTCCAAAATTTTGAACTCGAGCAATCAGTGGTTCTTTTGCTTTGCTTTGTCCCTGAAGATATTGTTTCCCTTTACAGAGCTTTGCTTTTTTTTTTTAAAGAAATGTGATAATAACCAAATCTCCTCTGAAACTGTAGCTTTAGTAGGAATGAATGCATATTCCTGGAACTGAGGATTAGTCCCACAATAGCCATGATATACTGTTTCAATGTTGTCTGAGGCAGAACTACTGAACACATGCCAAAGCCATGAGGCAACACAGTTAAGATTGGGAAACAGAGGTTTACCCAAATGGCTGCCAAGTTATGTTTCCGAATGAAACCAAGACAACAGCAAGTGTGAGCAAACACTACGAACAATTTGATCTGAGTAGTAGCAGTAGAACACAAAAGAGCTCTACATTTCAGACAGCTGAGTTCCTGATGTTTTTGGGTGTATCTGACAAAGCCAAATTGATATCATATCTACACCATCTCTTTTATGCAGTCATGGTTTCAAGTTATTCCTGCTAATCTAACCTTTGACACCTTCAGCAACAACTATATAATGAAGGGTGGGCCAACCTTTAAAAATGTATGCATCCTCGCTCATGATTCACTATCTGTGCGGACAGTGTGGAGCAATCCAAAGCTTCTCTTTTCAATCTGTGAACAAGGAAGTAAAAGTTGGCGCACAGTCATTCCTGGGAAAGCCCCATCAGGAAGTACAGCTGTGTTTTTTTTTCTACTCGTAGACTATAGTTATCTGCTGTCTGTCATCTACAGCAAGAGGTTAAGTGAAGACTGAGAGGCACTTAAGTTAGAAAAGTGCCTTTAAGTGTTCGTGTGTATTGTCTGTCAGGCTGCAGTTCATCCATTCACATGCCTAGCTTTTATGTAACCCGGCCTCTTGTCGATTCATACAAATTTCCTGTTTCATTTCACTTCTTACATGTGTAATAAGCACCTACAGTCTGTGTGTGTATTATGTTTTCATTCAGTCATATTGCAGTCAGAGTAATATGATATTATGTAAATATTAGATTGGTTGTAAAGGTGATACCTTATCTGATGTCTTTTGTCTGTGAATGATTGCTGGGGCGATCATGAACGTGTGGTCGTGGATCACGACAAATGTGTGTCATGTTACATAACAAAGCTTATCACTTTATAATAATACATACACCTCCTCGTCACTATCTCGCCACAGCCATCTAAATCGTGACTGTTTGAACTTTCAGATCAACACATCCTGACGGAGCTTGAAAAACGGAAAATAGTGGTCTTCACTCCGTCGCGCCGGGTTGGTGGTAAGCGGGTGGTTTGCTATGATGACCGCTTCATTGTCAAGGTGGCGTATGAGTCCGATGGAGTGATTGTATCCAATGACACCTACCGCGACCTCCAAGGAGAAAGACCTGAGTGGAAGAAATGCATCGAGGAGAGGCTCCTCATGTTCTCCTTTGTGAATGACAAGTAAGCAATTAGCATGTTTTTCTTCCTGAGCATGTGAGGTTCCACATTTTTCTTCTATGAATGCTATTTAATTGGGTTCCAGAGGGCATATTGCATCTTAAGGGTATAATCAGGGAAG
The DNA here is from genome assembly GCA_016806645.1 of Ophiodon elongatus. NCBI lineage: Eukaryota > Metazoa > Chordata > Actinopteri > Perciformes > Hexagrammidae > Ophiodon > Ophiodon elongatus. Next base: position 5,712,965 of record JACSYO010000415.1, on the reverse strand, counting down.
CTTTATTATGCAGCACCCAGCTGATTTGTCACAAGCGCATTTTTCTTTTTCCAGGTTTATGCCCCCAGATGACCCTCTGGGTCGCCATGGCCCCAGTCTTGACAACTTCCTTCGGAAAAAGCCGCTGCCTACAGAGCAAAAGAGACAGCTCTGTCCTTATGGTAAATTGTGATTAGCATAGAGCGTCATTCCTTTAGAGGTTTTGGACAAGGAAGTAAACTAGTTCCCAAATGAGATTACCTATAATTTATGTGTATGTGTTTGTCCGTTTTTGTTTTTCCTCAGACAAAAAGTGTACTTACGGTATCAAATGTAAGTTCTACCACCCAGAGCGGTCGAACCAGTCCTACCTGTCCTTGGCTGATGAATTGAGAGAAAAAGCCCAAATTTCTACTGTAAAAGAACCAAGGAATGCCAGATTATCACCCAGACATCTTCAGTCTGATCCTGGGCCTGCTCATGATGCATTTTGCCTTCCTAAAGACTCAAACACAGAGCACACAAGAGACCAGCAAAGTTACTCACATCCCAGTCAGGTTCGCGAAAATACACCGTACTGGGAGGATCCTAGAAAAAGTCAAAATCATATGCCCTGTCCTGTAACAGGAAGCCAGGGTCAGAAAGAGTGGCCTGGGCTGCCCTCGACGCCAAATCATCACTATGCCAACGTCTCTCACGATTACCTGGATTCTGGCCTTGGCTCTTATGAGAGTCAGTACTCTGACTATTCGCATTGCCTCAACAACTCCCACAGGCTCAGGCCTCAGCAGCAAAGTGCCCTCACTGGGCCCAGACACGCCCCAGTGCATTTAGAGAAAAATAACACCAGCCAGTCTTGCAGGTGCTGTTCCCACATAGTGCCAGCTCACCAGCAACACCATGGGGACCAGGGCTCTCAGGGTCAACCCAAATATGACACCTACCCTCCTCACATGTTCCCGGCCGGTGTGCCACACCAAAACAGCCTCCCCAGCCATCTCCATTACAGTGGAGCCCCACATCATCAGCAACATTACTGGTCGGATCCCTTTCAGGGGCTGCCCCAAGCCAGGACGTCATGTGTTCTCCCCTCGTCGGTCCATTCATCACGCCCTCAAAACTGCTCTTACAAAGGCCAACAGTACCACTCCTGGGGCCAACTGCAGTCGTCCTCTGCTGCGTACGACCCACAAAGGTTGGAACTCCGCAAGAAGCTGCAAGCCATCTTCAACCCGCAGCAGGTGGATACAGTCATGGAAATGTTTCCACATGTGACGAATGCGGAGAAGCTGGCTGCAGAGATCCTCAACCTGAAGGCTCAGAGAGGAATATTTTGATAATTCCTCTGATTATTTTCTTCCCTGGCCTCTTCCTCCATCCGAACTCAACTCATGTTGACTCTCTATCATAGCAAACAAGGAAGCGCTTGAGAGGCTTTAAAAGTGTTTATAGTTGAGTGATTTTAAATCTAATTGAAAAGATGTTTCCTTCAGTGTAATTTGCCTTCCTATTAATGCATTCTGTTAAATGCATTTGAATGACATTGTACTCAAAAGTGACCCTATCGTCCAATGATTTGGATGTAAAGTGCCTCAAGACCAAACATATTTATGACTGAGTTTTTAGAGTTTTGACCTTTTTGATGCAAATTGTGTCAAATGTGACACATATTTATCTTTTTCCCAAAAATAAGTTCTCGTGCAATAAGGAAACGCTGTAGAAAGTATTACATTTTATTTTATGTTCACTATAGTTCTCCAGAACAGCTTGTTGTTCCAACAGTATCTCTGTGAGGTGTAGCTCCACTATATTACAATATGCTGTGGCTGGCCAATGCATTCAGTTGGTGTCAATCCAGTTGAGGATCCGGACTCCCACATTGTATTCATAATGAAACCTAACCTGACAAGGAAAATGAGGAGAATGCTTTGACACGAGCAAATGGAATTTGCTGGTGTGTCGCCAACCTTCCTTGTAATCTGCATCAGTTCCATGATACATTCTCAGAACAAGTGTTGCTGTAATACCACACGTGTATTTGGATCACTTTGCGTTTGAAAAAGGACAATATAAATGTGGAATTAAATTTTCAAACATTCAGATTTTAGTTCTCATAGAAATGTATACTGTGAGATAAATGCATCGTTGTCATATCTAGGAATAAAATAAACACTAAAAATGAAAAAGAGTTTGATATAATGTGTGTCAGTTAGGTTAGTGCTGTACCAGTCTTTCTTGAGCTTAGCTAGTTCTGTAAATATGTCTCCAAAGTTTCTTAGAAGCTTAGCATTTGCACCCACTCATGCTTACACCAGATCATATTGTCTAAGATTCCTACCAAACTCCCTTACAACATTTTAAAAGTACGTCTCCTACACACAGACCTGCCTACTACAACCATTTTTCTGGAAAAAAAATAGGGGGAGCCCAAGGGTTTTACAAATCAAGAAATTCTCTTCAGCTCATGTTGCAAGCTTGGTTTTTCTCCACTGTGTGAGGGGAAAGGTTAGTCTGTGTGTGTGTAGGTGGAGGTGGGGGGGGGTGCTCAGAGACAGACTGACATCAGTTAAACAAAGTTTTCAGCTATTCTGGAGAGTAAGTGTTGAATGGCACAGTTTAGCTCGACGACTATTTGATGGATTTCTGTGAGTTTTGGTAAAAAAAACATTCATGGTCCCCAGAGGAGGAATTGTAACCACTTTGATTCCCTGACTATTTTGGTTTATGACCAAATACCTGTAAAACTAATGATATTCTCATAGTACCCTGCTGTATTTTGTGTTCAGTGCTAATTATTGAATATTAGCATGCTAGCACGCTAAATTAACATGGTGAACATGGATAACATTATACCTACTAAACAGTAACATGTTAATCATCATTGTGAGCATGTGTGAGCAGACGAGTCCACCAACTAACTCAACAAAAGAACAGCAATTACTTTTTGCAACACCAACATTACTGACATTACGTCCAAGCTCACGCAACGGAAGTACTTGATGACATGATATTTTTATTGGGAATAACAGAAAGGAAAATACATCTGTTTTATGTATATTCTTTGATACAAAGACTTTTCTCATTAGTTATCAAATCCATGCATTAAACTACCGTTCTGCACTCTGCCAGCCCTCTTGCTATGCATCCTAATGGGAAGTTCTACATCAGCAGTCTGTACTTCTTTCATTCCCAGGCCATCAGTAGTTTGTGGAATGGTACAAAGGCACCATAGCCAGGCTTGCTGCAAAGGACAGAAACAGAAATAACAAAATATTTATAATGGTCAGGAGAAATGTTAATTTAAAGGTTCTCTATACAATATTTAAAGCATTAATATAGAAGCAAACAACTATTTGCAATGTAAACTTTTCTTCAGTTAATGAGTAAAATATTCAACAAAGGGCAACTAGAAGTGGTTTTAAAGATTTATTTTTCATTTATCCATGTGTTGGATATAATAGTTCATGCGCGTATTGTACTTCACTACCGGTTTTATGAAGAAAAGACTATATTTGAGCTCTGATTTCAAAATGTGTTGTTGCTGTAGGCAAATGAGTTCAGACCTCACCTACCAAGTTCACCCGTTATCGCTTAAATGCTGTAATTTGAGGCTGAGAAGTTTATCACTTTACAGGATTTGTTCAAGTGTGTCTGGAGGCATTGTTTGGCTGTTGCCTTTCATATGGAGTGACGCTTAAGTGTGATTTTATGTATTTGTCCCAGGCATTTGGAATCATACTTTGATATGATTTTAACAGATGATCCTGCCAGAACATTGCAAGTTCTTTGTAAACGTTCTTTTGAAATGTGATATCTGAGTGACGCATTGGTGAGTACAATAAATACCAGCACAGCACAGAATGTCAGGGTTACACACCCTGAGACACATTAGGAGTCTTCATGTTGCTTGTTCTCACACAGTAAGAAAATGAGATCAGTTACCATTCAAAGTAACTATATCCCCTGAGGCTGCCATCATGCAATCCGTGATCAGGTGTCTGCAGCTCCACCCCAAGGTGGAGATCTGCCTCCCCCTGCAGGTGACCCAGGTAACGAATCGTTCCTGTGCTGATCCGTCCAGATGGCAGCATGATCCTGACCCGGTGACCCAGCTCCAGGTCCATAGGGGAATGGGGTACAAACACCCGGTGAGGCCCTTTGGACGTCCTCCATGATCTCACACTGGAAGAAGAGGGGTACCGTCAGTAATGCAACAAAAATAGAGATGACACATTTTAAAGTGCTTTAATTGACAACTTTAGAAACATCAGTGATATTTAATCATTTACAATGAGTGTTCTTTCTTTCCTAAAAATACCTAAATGTCATTGTGAAATTAAAAAATATTGATTAAATCCGTAAAACATGCAGTGTAGTTTGACATTTTGGGGAAGACACACATCCACTTTTGGTCGAAAAGTTAGCATCAGAAGATTGATACCTCTCTCATATCTCAACAAATATGATGCTATAGCAAGCTACCGGTTAGCTTAGCTTAGCACAGAGACTAAACAACAAAACAGCAAGCCTGGCTCTGTCCAAAGATAGAAAAAATCCAACTACCAGTAAAGCGCACTCATTTGCACGATGTATCCTCTGTTTAATCTGCACAAAAAAGAGCGTCATGTGGTCTCGCTCTTAGCCGATTCCAGGCAACCAAGAAATAGAAATAGTCTTGTACACAACTCAAAAAGGCAAAGTAATTTGTTTTGTTTTCATATTAAACACATCATTCATTTGGTGTTGATTAGTGAGCTTTAAAGGTAGCTGTTTCCCACCGTCCGTGCAGTCTCTGTGCTAAATTAAGCCGCACAGATACGTAAATGGTCAATCTTCTCATCTAACTCTCTGCCAAACTACTGCTTTCAGGGCTGCACGCCTGCACCTGGTGGCTGAGGAGGAGGAAGGTCTCGAGCTTAGTGCCAATGATAAGGATAACTGGCTGCCTGACAAACTGCTTGCACAAGTGTCACCTCTTGACGACACTTCTGAACCTCGGTGTTGGTACATCATTCTTGAGACACCACCTGTTCGTCAGAAACGAGCAGTTGACATCATTATTGAATTCAAAAGCATGAATGTATAAAAACACTTCTAAATGAGCTCAGTGTGTCATTTACTTGAATATTCCTCCAATGCTTCTCCATTGTCCACCCCTGACTCTCCATGCTCATCACAACCGTCCACTTTCACCAACAGTCCAGCCTGAGAGGCCAGCTGAGGAAAAGGAGACAAGTTATCATCACTGAAGTCTAGTGGTGGAAAGTAATAAAGTACTTTTTACTCAAGGTTTATTCTGAAAGTTCTGACATTTTGGATGCAAGACTTTTAATGGAGTATTTTTCCATGTTATTGCTACTTTTACAAAAATCATTAATTGAATACTTCTTCCACCTTGCCCCCCCCCCCCCACACACACACACACACACACAAATTCACGAGCTCACCTGATTAAGTAACTCTCCCTGTTTTCTTTGCAGCTCCGAAAACCTCCTCTCCCATGATGCTCTCTCACAGGCGACCCTGGTCTTGAGTGACAGTATCTCCTTCTCGGTTTTGGTTAGTCTTTTATAAAGGGCTGTTGTACGGTCAGGGCTGCCTGGTATGGCTGCAATCCCTTTACTTTCAGATCCTGACAAATTAAGTCAAATGGGGTCATCACATCGTATCTCTATTTACGCATGTGCTGACGAGATGTAATGTAGATTTGTAGTAGAATGCAGATAGACATTTGGCTCCATAAACTAAATAGGACAATACAAATTGTTGTTGGTTTACATTCAACCCTGATAGATGTGATAGACTTTATTTCATCGTAACAATTCATTTTGTGGGATACTGAAAGTCACCCTTACCCACAAAATGTTTCAGCTGTCTACTTGTGTCCTCTATCATGTGACGTTCCCTTGGCAAGAATTTGATTGCATTGTATGGGCATATCTGAAATGCAAATAAACATAGTTTATAGCCACCATAAAAATTAGCCCTTATCAAAACGTGTTAATAATGAGATGACCAGATTTAAATTAAAAACATTTCACAGAGCAAACACTCACCCAAAGGAACCTGCAGGTGCACAGTATCCCCTTGAATGTCCATGTAAACGCACTCCACAGGATATATGCCGTCATGTTGAAGCATGTTCACCTCACATTGTGATATTCTGACTGGAGACGGAATTACTGTTAATGTGAATTGACAGTAATGGGGGGGAAGTAATTCATCGGAAATGATATCGATCTCATCATTACAGTGTATTGATGATAGTGTTACTGGACCATGGTACAATGAGTTCAAAGGATCAGGTGTAGGCTGCTAAAGAAAGACGGCTATGCCATCTGTAATTGGATGCTGCCACGCTATGACCAAAACAAACACACATCAGAACATGGATGGAAGCCTACTGTTGGGAAATGAACAGACGGAGCTGGACACTGACCTTTGCCAGAAACTCAACTGTTGGATGGAAGGAAACAATCCCATGTGGGGTCATGAGGAGACGATAGTTCCCAATCCTGCTCGATGGGTCTCTGTCCTAGTCCATGTTGAATGCTAATGGTGCGCGCTGACCTGTTGCTATGCACCACGTCCGTGTGAACAGTGCTGCTGACGACTACTGGGGAGGTAAATCTCGTCTAATCCTCTTAGTCATGCACTTACACAGTCCAGTTCCATTCAGGCTGCTTATTTGGGCTACTGAGCCTTATCTATAGACAATGTGAATAAGCCTCCACATGCACTGCAACTGTTACTCCTGTTGGAGGAAGGAGAATTCAGTGTCAGCATCCATCTGCTCCGTCTGTCTTTTGATTCAGTTGTAAGAGTTGAAGTGATAATAAAAAACGTTTGGGACAAAAATACTTGCTTTTGCATTTAATTTACAACATACTTTATTTGCATTTCCATTGTGGGACGACGCCACAGCTTTTTTTTTTTATTTGCATGTTTCAGCTCTTCATTACTGTTTGGGTTTTTTTGTTCGTTTTTTACACGAGGTAAAAAATAACAACCCTAGGGACTTTAGACTTCAGACCCTTTTACGCGATGACCATGGAGGTATGTGGACATAGTTAAACATAGAGAACAAAAGATAACAGATATAAAGTAAGTGGACAGCACTTACTTCCAGTAATGAGCAAATAAAATAAAAGAAAAAAGAAAAATGAGTAAATAAATAAGTTGAGCAAACAAGCACTTTGTGGTCAGTGTAACCTAGGATGCCATTAATATTATAACAAACTTAGCAATATTGGTTAACTCTTAGATGCTCTTAAAGTTGAAATCGTTTTCAAATTTACTTGGACTAGTTCTATGGTGTCATTTAACTATCTGTTAAGGGTTTATTTCATTGTAAAAGCTAGGACAAACTATTAAGTAAAATATATATAATGTTAGATGTCTTGTGTATCATTTTATATAAATGTTCCTCACTGTTTTTTGACATATGTATCTTTGGTAACTCCACTAAATTTATAAATAAAGTTCAGTAAGTCTTAACAATGTTCGGACAAACAACATTAGTTAGTAAAAACTGAACCAGTCCAGTAGAATTAAAGATACGGTTCACATCTACAATAGTTGAACATCATAGAATTCAACTGGAGAAAAGATTCTTAACATACAGACAAAGCAACCAAGGAAGGGCTGGTTCATTCTACGGACCATCCATCCATCCATCCATTATCCGAACCGCTTATCCTTTTTTTTAGGGTCGCGGGGCGCTGGAGCCGATCCCAGCTGACATCGGGCGAAGGCAGGGTACACCCTGGACAGGTCGCCAGTTCATCGCAGGGCAGACATATAGAGACAGACAACCATTCACGCCCACATTCACACCTATGGGGAATTTAGAGTCCAATTAACCTGAGCTGCATGTCTTTGGACTGTGGGAGGAAGCCGGAGAACCCGGAGGGAACCCACGCTGCCACGGGGAGAACATGCAAACTCCACACAGAAGGACCGCCCAGACGAACCCAGACCCCTCTTGAAATCCAGCCTTGAACCAAGGAGTTTTATTTAACACTGGAAAACAGGGCGAGCGTGGCAGAGCATCGTTGGTGAAGAAGTGTCTGCGATGACATTTGCAGCCTAATAATAGATATGATAGCTTTATCTTTTTTAATGTCCTAATTTTGACACCACTTGTAGGAAAAAGGCTGCAGTTTGTTCTGTGTTCAACAAATGTGGATGTTAACACTCTCAAATTAGAGCTGACAGTTGGAAATATCCCCTTGCCCTCACCTCCATGTCTTATCCATTGTGCCAAAGCATGAACTACATATGGACTCACACTAAAAGGCTGGCATTGGGTTAAATATGTTTTACCAGACATTGTGTTTGCATATGACATTGCACAGAAGCTTTATAATCACGAGGCCGCATCGCCCAGTAAGATGAGGAAGTGAGACTGCAACCCAGATCTCACTGTTAGGAAATCAAGTATGAAATGGGTTGATTATCCTATTGATTATAATACAATAGTCTTTGGTTTCAAAGCAAAGCTGGGCATTCAAGTGAAATGTGAGCCTCCAGACAATATCTACATGGTTAATTGCTGTGTGCGAATAGCCGTATAACATCAGCCATTATATGGTCAGCTTCAGTTCAGGTGTGCTGCGTCTATCTGTTTCACTCAGAGAGGCAGAAAAACAATCTCTCATCTCGGATCATGTCCTCATACACATACATGCAAACAAACCAAACCAAACAGTGAATCCACATCCCCAGCATCAGACAATAACAATGATATCTGAGTTATCCAAGCTAGTCAGTCACTCTTTTATCTATGAATTTGCAGCATGTTGGCAGACAACAGTGTCTTTGTAGAGGAGAATATTTACATGGATATACTGCTAATAATGATGCGTTGTGTGATATCGAGGGAAGTTGAGCCAAGTTGGCAGTCTTCAATAGAAAACCATTTTGAATACTGTAAATAAACAACTTCATGCATGTAAATGTGCTCCCAAGAATATGTGAGGGTAAAGTATGTATGGGCCTGCATGTGTGTAGCGGGTGAAAACAAATCTCCTGGGATAATAAAGAGTGTCTATCTATCCGATAAAAGTTGATGGAGTGAGGAATTCTGAATGAATTTTCCTTGCATCTTTGTGAGTAAAGATTAGGTACACATCTATGTCTGTGTATGTTGGAGTGGCTCCCTTCCTGGCACTCTCTTGATTAGGGCTAATTCCCCTCACCTGTCCTCCACAGCTGCCTTCCATCAACTCATCAACTCCACAGTATATATACTATATCTACCTGTGCACATAAATGCTAACCATTCCCACAGTTTCTAGGCAACTGAAACGCCAGCCATATTTTGGGAGAATATATATTCAACCATTGGAGGTATGTTGGGTTATGAAAGGAGAACAGTAAGATATATTTGTGGATTTACAATTCAACTCTAGACCTGATTTTGTCACCTACGTAATTTTCTCTCAAACTATCTTTCTAACGACACCTTGAAAAAGCCAAACAGTGCGGACAACATTTCATGTGTTTCATGAAGCTGCGATGAGGAAAAAAAGAGTGGCCTTTTGTCACCTGAATTGTGCAAGTGCCTTTTGTGTCGTGCCCAAGAATTCTACGTTCTTTAGGCCACAAAGAGGTGATTGTAGTCGGCGGGTGCTTTATGGCTGGCAGAGAGAGGGGTCTGATTTCACATTGTGTTGAACAGAAACCAGCTCCCTATACAATCTCCTGCCCCCCCCCACACACAGGGCACTGAAATCTCACCTGTACTCTTATAGACTCTCAAAGGAGTTATTTTAGTAAATCTTTAAATGTTGGTTGCACTAAGTTATCCTTACTAAAGTAACCCAACAATGTGATGTATTGTAATATATCTTATATTGGCATGAAAGTATTATCAAATGGAATTTAATAGCTGATGGTAGAATTGGTGACTCAAAGTTAATTATTTACTGGTTGTATGCATGTAACACAATAGTTTTGCTAAATGTGTCTATTTTTTTATTATTTACCACGCTGAGTTAATGTTTAAATTTGTTCCCTCTTGGGTTAACCAGACTCCAGGTCAAAACTCATAACCAGTCATAATGGGAGAATTATGAATCAAGTTCTTTCAGGTTTGATAATGCTGTAATTTAACCAGCACGTTATGAAACTGTTCAAAGTATCTTTTCCAGGAATCATTACCGCATCAATTCTGGGGCATCTAGAGACCCACCCAGCAACCGCAGGCCGTTGATCTCCTCCTCTCTCACTAGTATAGCTGTGCCGGTGAGTTTCTCCTTCTTACATTGCCACTTCAGTGCTGTTGGCAGGAAGAGAAGGGGGGAGGTGACAGAGCAACGGAGAAAGGGAACACCAGAGAAGGAGAGCGCTCATTCACTTCAACCACAGCTGACAAAAAAGAAATCTCTACAAAGTGCACCGCCGGTGAGTGGACTTTTAATAGAAACACTACTGATTTGATATGATTTTTTTTTTTTTTTTTTTTTTTTTTGGTCGGTATGATTTTAAATTCAGGTAAAAGCTTTGAGGTTGTTCACAGGGTGATGCAGGTCAACAACAGTGGTGCTATTGTAGCCAGTGATTGCTACAGCAGGGGAATGCTGCGCTGTCTGTGATTTGACGTTTCTGTTACAAATTGTATTCTACGACTGCATTATCAGTGTTATAATAATCTATCACTCACCAACGAATATTTAGCTTTAATTGAGTGTTGATTTGAGTCAATGAATTCCCTCCATTTATTATAATTTGTATCTTATTTCTTAAAGATTACTTATAATTTAGTTTTTATTTCAGTCTCATAAATAATATCCTTTTTTGGCTGATTACTAAATTATTCACAAAACATTGAGGTTTTGTTAATGGCATCTCCACCTTGCTGGAAACATACAGACGCCATTCATTACCCTTAAATTTATGAATCTACACGGCAGGTGATGCTGTTGAGGGTTCCTTGTGTTTTCATTTAACTAGTCTAATAATTAGATCTTGAACTTGATTCACCAACATGATGAAAGTGTACATAGTGAGTTTCACAAGACCAACGGGAAGATGTGATTCACAGCATGAGAATTTAGCACCTGGACACACCGCTTGATGCATGATATCCAATTTGATAAAATCTAAGAAAACTACTTACTTTTTCCACTTAAACTCTGCATGTTCACCTTGAAGCCAACATGGCCACTGTTGTCACTCAGTTTCTAGGGTGAAGAGCCCAAAGGGGATGCCTTGCTAGGGAGAGGGGAAAAAACAAGCCTTGCTGCTTAGCAGTTCTCCCAAGAGGACTGGTGGAGGAACAAACACATTTTAATTGTGTTCACTGCAAACAGACGTAGGATATAATTGTGCCACTGCACAGAAATAATCTGGACCTCATGAGGGGGTGACCACTGAAATTTGCTTGTCACGCTTTAAATTAAAAAGCTTTTGTTCTAGGTTTTACTTGTGAGAGAAACCTTGTAAGTGCAGCTTTAAATCTCACATATATTCACTTCTTAATATTGTGACTCAACCAAACAATTATGAGATCAGTTTCACCGGAACAATTAGAGGATTGTAAACAGAGGAGGCCACAGATGACTTGGCGTTCGCGACTCAAAAGAACTGCTCAGGTGAGTTACAATGAATGAGCACAGCTGCAAGTCAGAGACCTATTGACCAGCATGGGTAAGCAGATAAATTACCACAGTACCATCCACCAAGAAGATCTTTTATCCACACCCAAATTCATTTTTTTTTTTTTTTCTGCGAGACTTGTCAGTGCATGTCTAACACTTTGTGGACATTATAGCAACACATCTGTCAGCTGTTTCATTCATGTCATTTGTATGTTTGCCACTTCCCTTTAACAGGACATGACTTCATTACAGTCTGGACAAAGAGCGCTTTCCCTTTCAGCCAATGTGATAATGGCCTCCACTACTTTTATAAAGGACACAGGTATGAGTGTGCATTTGCTTATTTAATATCGCTGCCAGTGGTCCGATACATACACTCAGTTATTAAGGCTTCAAGTTTCCTATGTTATGTTTTAACATTGTGCTGTTGTGTCTTTTAGGTCTGATTTGTTTTTTAGGTGGAGTTTCTGTGCAACTTTTATGTTACTATCTTGGCCAGGAACCCCTTGTAAATGAGATCAATTTTATTAAATATAAGAAAAGGGTACATAATAGAAGCAACAAATCTGTTCTTTCAAACTTTTAGAACAACCTCGGTAAAGTTATTTTATTTACATAATCACAAATTTGTCAATCTCTACAGCATATGACACCCTTTAATCGTCAAATTATATAAAGGAAAATGAATAACTGGGTAAAGAGTCAAGACAGACTTGCAAGTGTGTGTATATATATATGTATATATATATATATATATATATATATATATATATATATATATATATATATATATATATATATATATATATATATATATATATATATATATATATATATATATATATATATATATATATATATATATATATATATATGAATGAGAGAGAAAATTAACATTAGTCAAATTACAATAGACACTCAGAATGTCAAAGTGAATATCATTTTAATAGATGGGCTCTAGCTGTCCTCTTAGAGAGCAACTTTGCATGTACTGCAGTGCAGGTCTTGCTTGTATCTCATTGATTGTCTTTTTTTTTTTTTTTTTTTGCCAACATAGATTTATTGTACTTTTAAAGTGAACATTGTTGTAGGCTGCATAATGTATTGGATGATGACTAAATGACACTTACTCATAAAACTAGTGTTCGTCAAGAAATAAATGCAGGGAAAGAGCCAGTGGGACCAAAAGCAAAGATGTCATACTATGACACAAATATACTTGTATATTATACAATGAGTACATTCTCATAAATATGACACATGTATGTTGGCATAGTAACTGTGCACGCATATGTATATCTCTCTCTCTCACAGCATGATGCTTACATAAGTTTATGCTCTGCGTGATCTACATCTTTTTCACTCTTTAAGTCATGTTTACGTACGGTATCTCGTAAACGCACATTTTAGCTTAGTTTTACTCTTCAGTGGATGCCGTTATATCTGATGTTTTTATATGATTTTGTGTCCATGGTTCTAATTATTAATGTATACTAATATAGTTTAGTAGGCTGAGATGCAATTTAATATGGCAGAGCAATTTAAATGTTGAACAAAAACACATTTATGGTCAGTAACATGCAGCACCTCAGACACTATGGCTAAAGTTTCTAATACAAGCCTTCCAGTTCACTCTAAGCACACTGGCAATGTTTTTGACAACTAAAGAACTAAAATATCAGCCTTACTGTAGCGTTAAAGGCATAGAATTACCAAACTCAGTCGGCTTTATCCTAAGGGGACCTATCATTTCTGTGCAAAACTGAATGACAATCCATCCATGGATTAAAAGGTTTGTATTTGCCTTCCAGTTCACTATTTAAGTGACACATTTTTATTTATCTTACATACACTTTTTACCATATGCATTTTCCCAGACATTATTAAAAAGCTTAATTATTAGATATTAATAAATATGATATGCTTAATTACTGCAAATGTCACAACTGGTTAAATACATATTTTCCTGTTATGTTTCCTAAAATAGCAGGTTGTGCAGGCATCCTGCACCTTCTCCTGTTAGGACTACTTCTGCCATCAGTATTAGTGTCAGGCCAAAACACCACTACTTCGATGCCCATGAATGCCTCCACATCAGACAACACCAGCCAGGCACCATCCAACATGACCATGGCCACAGCAAACCTCACTACTACCCAGCCCGCCACCACCTCCGAAAGCACAGGCAACATTATCCAGCCCTCCGTCAATACCATATCTGGACCCACAGCAACCTCAACCACCATGCAGTCTCCAACAGCCAGCAGCAACACCGATTCTGCCACCTCTGGAGGTACAGCAATTACCACTACCCAGTCTCTCACAACCTCAGCAACTCAGTCCCCCACAACCATAACCACCTCTGTAGGCACAGCAACCTCTACTCCCACCCAGTCCACCACAACCACCTCTGGAGGTATAGCAAACACTAGTCTCACCCAGTCTCTCTCAACCACCTCTGGAGGTACAGCTACTGACATCACTTCTGGAGGTATAGCAACCTCTACTCCCACCCAGTCCACCACAACCACCTCTGGAGGTATAGCAAACACTAGTCTCACCCAGTCTCTCTCAACCACCTCTGGAGGTACAGCTACTGACATCACTTCTGGAGGTATAGCAACCTCTACTCCCACCCAGTCCACCACAACCACCTCTGGAGGTACAGCTACCGACACCACTTCTGGAGGTATAGCAACCTCTACTCCCACCCAGTCCACCACAACCACCTCTGGAGGTATAGCAAACACTACTTCCACCCAGTCTCTCACAACCACAGCAACCTCCGGGGGCTCAGCAACTCAGTCCCCCACAACCATAACCACCGCCATAGGCACAGCAACCTCTACTCCCACCCAGTCCACCACAACCACCACTAGTCTCACCCAGTCTCTCTCAATCACCTCTGGAGGTACAGCTACCGACATCACTTCTGGAGGTATAGCAACCTCTACTCCCACCCAGTCCACCACAACCACCTCTGGAGGTATAGCCACCACTAGTCTCACCCAGTCTCTCTCAACCACCTCTGGAGGTACAGCTACTGACATCACTTCTGGAGGTATAGCAACCGCTACTCCCACCCAGTCCACCACAACCACCTCTGGAGGTACAGCTACTGACATCACTTCTGGAGGTATAGCAACCTCTACTCCCACCCAGTCCACCACAACCCCCTCTGGAGGTACAGCTACCGACACCACTTCTGGAGGTATAGCAACCTCTACTCCCACCCAGTCCACCACAACCACCTCTGGAGGTATAGCAAACACTACTTCCACCCAGTCTCTCACAACCACAGCAACCTCCGGGGGCTCAGCAACTCAGTCCCCCACAACCATAACCACCGCCATAGGCACAGCAACCTCTACTCCCACCCAGTCCACCACAACCACCTCTGGAGGTATAGCCACCACTAGTCTCACCCAGTCTCTCTCAATCACCTCTGGAGGTACAGCTACCGACATCACTTCTGGAGGTATAGCAACCTCTACTCCCACCCAGTCCACCACAACCACCTCTGGAGGTATAGCAAACACTACTTCCACCCAGTCTCTCACAACCACAGCAACCTCCGGGGGCTCAGCAACTCAGTCCCCCACAACCATAACCACCGCCATAGGCACAGCAACCTCTACTCCCACCCAGTCCACCACAACCACCTCTGGAGGTATAGCCACCACTAGTCTCACCCAGTCTCTCTCAATCACCTCTGGAGGTACAGCTACCGACATCACTTCTGGAGGTATAGCAACCTCTACTCCCACCCAGTCCACCACAACCACCTCTGGAGGTATAGCCACCACTAGTCTCACCCAGTCTCTCTCAACCACCTCTGGAGGTATAGCCACCACTAGTCTCAACCAGTCTCTCTCAACCACCTCTGGAGGTACAGCTACTGACACCACCTCTGGAGGTATAGCAAACACTACTTCCACCCAGTCTCTCACAACCACGGCAACCTCCGGGAGCTCAGCAGCCACCACTACCACCCAGTCCCCTATAACCACAAACACCTCGGGGGGGTCAGCAAACGCCACACAGTCTGGTACCAACACAGCAACCACTGCCAATCTTGCATCTTCAACTTCTATGCCCACTTACAATTCAATCAGCACTAATATTTCAGGAACCACCTCTGCCTCCTCTATAGCCATGACCCAGTCCAGCTCCACCATGACCCAGTCCAGCTCCACCATGACCACAAGTGGTTCCATGACCTCAATGATGCCCATGTCATCAAACTCCACTGGTATGTTTTGTTTTGCCGCATAATGAGTTGTTACCTTGCCAGGGTTTATTTTCCATGTAAAAAAAGGAAAACTATTTAATTTGTATTTCTGTCTTTCCTATCTTTAATTGTGAAATTCATCTTTTTGTCCCAGACAAGCCTGATGTGAATAAAACCATGATGGTAAGTCCACCTTATCAGAGGTGTGTAATACACTAACATGTTTCACTTTAACCTCATCTTGATCATGTGCCTTCCATCTCTCTCAAACAGATGTACTGCCCCTCATTCGCCTGTAACTACACTGACTGTTATACAATGTACACCAGTCAGAATAGCACTTTATGTGCTGCTGGTGTCTATTGTCAGGTAGGGAGGCAAATGACACTGACAATCTCTTGAACCATCCAACAAAACTATTTGTATGTTGCCAATGGCAAATTATAATGTGTCCTAAAATGCATCTCAGTGTATGTACATGCAGCTAAATACAGATGTATTATATCAGTAATCCACCGATGCAACTGACAAATCAAAATATTCAGTAGTTTCTCAAACCAACTGAAAGTAAGGGTGTATATGCTTTACATAATGTGAATCAGTATAGTCTTACTTTGTGCTATATGGTCAGTGACATTTTTAGAAAGATAAAAGTCAAAAGCAACTAAAATATATCTTGTGTCATTCTGCAATGGATCAGCTGATTAGACAGACGGCCATGTCATACGCTGTTAGCTGCAGCGCCTCCTGTGCTGATAGTTGCGGCAACGCCTCTCAGACCAACTGCTCTGTGACATGCTGCAATTCTACTGGCTGCCTCAATAGCAGTTTTGAATCCATGATGATGACAGCGACAACCACAGGTAAACAGACTCATCTTCAACGTCCCCATTGCATGACTCTTATAATTTTTATTTTGTCATCCTCACAATGTTCTTACTAGTTATGAGATTTTATGTCATGACTGCATGTTTACATGCGTACACTTTTAGTAGGTAGTTGGCCATTTTTTTTATTTACTCTTTTTATTAATTTTAGTAATGTCAACCACCACCACAACAGCAGCAGCAACAACACCACCCACCACCAGTCAGCAAACAACAAAAACTGTAAGGACAAAAGGCTGCATGTGTGTTTTGGCATGTCTCTTCACTCACAGATTATCTTTGACTAACCGCTAACAACTGTTAGCATTTGTACACAATGTTGGCCTTTAAATATTTCCCAGTGGTTATAATAAATTTCTGACTAATTCAATATTTTCAATTTGTAGAGAACAAAATAACAATTTGCCAAAAAGTAGAAGTCAGGTCTGGTGTAAGATTAGTATCATTCGTTCTGTCTTTTTTTTTTTTTCTTTTTTCAGGGAAATGCATGCCATAGAGGTAAATGTACCGGTACCACATGCTACAACGATTTTGTAAATGCAGCAGCACAAATATGCTCCTCCTCACAGCCACACTGTCAGGTGAGAACTGCTCACTTTTTTTTTAAAAGGCCAGGTACATTTTGGTTAATTTTCTTTGCTTGTTTTCGATTCATTCAATTTTAAAAGGTGCTAATCAAAGGCTGATGTCTTTGATTAGCAGCCTTTAAATTGTCCTTGCCCCACAAATCTGTTTTCAGCACAAATGCATAACATCTACTTAATTTGTCAATTTAGATAAGTATATAGCTGCCAGGAACCCTTATTATGAGAAACGTATACATCTTGAGTGATCCCTGAAACTATTCTAGAACGGTTCAAGGTAATAAAAGTTCACAAAATGCAGTATTTCTACAATCAAATACTGCATAAAGAACAGCTTTAATATAGTTGCATCTAAAGTTAATTTATAGTATAGATTTAAAAAAAAAAAAAACATTTGTTTGCATGTAGACCTGTAAAACACTGAATATATTTAAAATTCACTGTTTTAACATTCTTTTAAAAATTAGTTTAAGTCTTTAGACTAAAATTATGTACAATGTGAAAGGCCCACATCAGCACTTTCAACTTTTCTCAGCTTCTCGCTATATGATATATAAATGAATGTTACAATATACATAACTATGAATAAGCAGAAAACAAACAATTGAACGTTTGACTTTCAACCACTTGCACTGTTCTGTCTCCCTCACTATTGCCTTTGCAGCTGAAAAAGGAGACCGTAGACTCCAAATTGCAGTGGACAGCAGGTTGCACCACCAACTGTTCTGGTCAAACCCCATGCAAGACCTCCACCCAACCTCCATGTCATCTAGAGTGCTGCAACGCCACAACGACCTCCTGCCTCTGGTTGAACGGTACACTGCATGTCCCCAATTTCTCTGCTAGATGTCCTCATTATCACACAGAATTGATTGCTGCTTTACTTTTCCTGCTCGCCATCACTTTGCTCATGTGAGTCACTGAATGGGAGGAGCTTACTCAGCTGCCCCGTGGGTCATTAGGTAATCAGAGATTTGTGTAACTCTCAGCCCCTACAGGTAAATTTAAAAGCTTAGCTGTGCAGAAGTTAACACTATTACACCATTTATCTCATTGATATTCATGTGATTGTAATGTATATACGTATGGGATTGTGTAACTCCTCGGTTACAATGTTGACTTTACTTGTTATTAAAATGTCCTAATCTCGTTTTATCTTTGGTTCAAGAGCATAAAAAATGTCTTTGAACAGTATTTCTAAATTAAAAATGTCAACACAATGAATCAAGAAAAAACATGCCAGATGCAACTCAGTCTTCACACCATTTCATATTTTAAGGTGATCACTTGTATAGTTCACAAAATTATATATTAAAATAAATATCCTTCAGTTAAGCTTTAAGAAATAATTTAAGACGGCTAAAGACTTTGTTTGAGCTATGAACTTGCCTTAACTAACTGAAGTCAGATGCTGTCTTCTTAAAGGAAGCCAAATGATGCATTTTCGCTCAACTGATTGTAGACATTTATATTTTGGGTGAGTGAGTCTAAACACTTTATGTTGACATGGTTATCAATGTTTTATTTCCAAAACCTGTCCATAGATCATCTTTTTAAGCCATTGTGAGTGATGCAGCTATGACTCTATATATGCACTTTATGAAACACAAACATTGAGCTGTTACAGGGTGTTGTGAAGGTTTGCTTAAGCATTTCTGTAAATGTAACCGTAATGTGCAATTTAGTACTTTTGGCTACTCTTTGTCTGTTTTTGTGAATAGTGAGTTGGCTGTCTACTGTCTGGTTTACAAAGTATATTTTAAGGTATAATGGGTCATGTAAATGTAAAATGAAATCAGAAATGCTACAATTTATTCTAGTTTTGTGATTAAACAAATTTAATAAACTGTCAGATGAATCTTTTGAATAAGTCTCATATTTTTTGATTGAGTGGGGTGAAAGATGATATTTCTGGGGTGCTAGCGGCAAAACGGCCCACAATTCTAAAAGGATGAGTTTGTTATGAAACGTTAAGACCTGTGAAGTTCCAAAATGGTGACCACTTGTCAGCTAAATTAATCAAGTGGTAAGTATTTCCTCACATTGTCCAGAATGTCTATAGCTTCCACAGAACAGTTATTTGTAAGGAACTAAGTACAGATATTTAAAAACTGTAATAGAGTAAAATTTTGATTACCTCTAATTTACATTTCAGAGGCAAATAGTGTACTTTCTGCTTTTTTACATGTATTTGATGGCTATAGTTACTGATTACTTTTAAGAATATAATTTTACATCAAAACATGAGAAGCTTATCAGATACAATACACTGCTGTTGTGTCTTGTGACCCCTTATTAAAAAAAGCAGTGGGGCACCTTTGTTTGAGTTGAGTCCAACTGAAACATTTTACACATGTAGGAACTGAATGCAGAGCCTTTACTTGCAACTGAGTATTTATACATGTAATATTGGTACTTTCATTTGGGTAGAAGGATCTGAATACTGCATCACCAGAGATGATGTAAATAGATCTCATAGTTGAGTTCAAATGTTGGTCTTAAACAAGTTTTAGGCCAAAAATGGCAGAACATTTGATTTACCTTTAGCAATACAGTTCTCCCTGCATTACTGTTCAACTCTTCTTGCAGATTTATCATACCACAGGTAACAAATTATATAGGAATGTCATTCTAGGTTTAAGGTGGTTTAGAAACCGTATCAACTCAATGCAGTTGGTCCACCACAGCACTGCAAGTAATTTTTTTTTTTATGCTGTGAAATATCCCACTCAGTATGTAGGACACCTTGGTCAAAGTACTTGTGTTTTTTTTCTATTTGACTATCAGGTTTTTATGGATAAACAACTTCAGTGGGGTCTGCCAATTCTGTGTGGGCTTAAATGCCTGTCGTTTCTGTTTACTATTCTACTAAACAGAGTTGAATGTAATGCCCCCAGTCATTTTAAACTGGATAAATATCAGTTTGGTTTTAACTCCAACAAAAAACCCACTTAATTGGACCTGATGTCTCATCAAACCTCCTCGAAGGCTGTGACATAACTTTGCAGAAGCTGGGATACGGCTCTATTGTCGGACATAATCCTGTTTGGGTCAAAGGCCTGAGGCCCAGATCCAAACCAAACCCAGCTGATGACAGCCCAGATGTGACGTCAGCGCGGGTGCACGGGAGGGGGCGATCCCGAATCAGTGCGTGGCAGACTGGGCCGAGCCCGCAGCGAGGGAAGAAGAACGCAACTGGGTCGAAAGGGGGAATAATGTCGGATTTACACGAGGACCCTGAAGTGTATCTGTGTATTTAAAGAGAAATAACTGGAGTTACTCGACACTCCTCCGGGTACTTTCGGGTCTGGGAGGCGCGCGAGAGCAGAAGCTGTCACACGAGTCCTCACTATGGATCAGTCCGTCGCAATTCAAGAGACTTTGGAAAGGGGAGAAAACTGCATCATAGTATCCTTTGAGACGTTCGTGCGATGGTTTCTCGGTTATCAGCACTTCACACGAAGGATTACCTGCCTCAAACTAAACTGGACTGTAACTCCGTTGGAGAATATCAGAGAGGGACTCGGGAGATTAAGGCTCTCTGTTGACTATCAATAAATAGTAGCTCGTGACTTCAATGCAGGTATTTACGGTGCACGTAGTTCGTGGCACGAGTTTGGGTTTAGTCCAAGTCGGGTGTGACTTTCCAAGGATTTAGGCAAACTTTTGTAGTGAGACCTCTCGTCCACAAGATGGCAGCTTTGTGTAAAAGAAGAAATATAGATCCTTCACTTAAAACCAACTCATAAAAAATAACTCCATTAAAAGTTGGCCTAAAGGTCCTGCATTCATAATGTTACTTAAGTCAAGTCAAGTATCAAAAGTACTTCTAACGCAGCAGAATTGTATAGTGTAATATTTGACTATTATTCATGACTAGCATGTAAACAGCATTTTCCTGTTGTATTTGGTCGTGGTGGAGCTTATCTTAACTATTTTACATTCTGCTAAGCAGTTTAACGTATCAAATGTTATATTCTGCGGATGCAGTTAATATGAGAATTGTTCATTTGTAAGGTAACTACATATGTCAGATACCAAAACATAAGTTGAAATGAGAGGAAGGTCATGGTAAAATATGAAATATAAGGTGCAACTGCAAAAAAAAAACACATGACCATATCTCCACTATACCCTTAACTAAACTGTAAACATGCTGTCCAGTGTGACGTCTTCTTTGATAACATTACAGAGAGCAGACTGCTGGGATTGGTGGAGTCCACAAAAGAGCATGCGTGAGTTTTAAAATATAGTACAATGGAGCTATAATATGGCTGTTATTGAGCAACATGCTTGTATTCAAAGGCAACGGTAATTTTGTGGACAGAGGATGATGCATCAACCTGTCTGACGCAGTAACCAAAATTATATATTATACGAACATTGTAGCATTCACTACAGAGCTGCAAGGCTCTACTGTATCTGCTTGCATTACATTTAATACAAGTGTATTTTTGTGTGCCCTCCCCTGCATGTGCCTTCAGACTGCTCACTAAATCCAAATGTAATATTTTGTAGAATCTTCATTTATACCCATCGAAGGATGGCTATTACTGCTGATGACGTGTCACTGGAGGACATCATACCCATCTCCCTCGACTTTGCTGTCGTGGAGGGTGAGCTGCTTTCATATGTTGTATTCCACTGCAAACAGACGGACGTTTAAAAAGGAGAGACACGGATAATAATGTGTTCCTCAAGATAACTATTGTTTTTAGTGAAAGAAAATAGCATGATAGTAATTTATCTCAAGGGCCCTTACACATTTCTCATGCTGCATTCTTTTTTTTTCAGTTTCCTCACCAGAGGAACTTGCAGTTGTGGGTGAGTTACCCTTAATTACAGTACAGCTCTATCATGATATGCTACATAACTGATTTACTGTGTGACATTCAACATCACATTTTTACCTGTGGTCTTCATCTTATTCTAGGTGCCGACACTAAAGTGAGAGTCAGCTTCCAGGAAGAGGAATTAGAGCTCAGACTTCCTTTTGGTTCCCACTCGCGGCTCTTCCTCGGTGAGGTCAACAGGGCGTGGAGTGGTAGGTCAGCCCTCAAAGATGTGTGATATTTTCTTATGACATCTGACTGAAATTTCTTTTATTGAGGATAGTCACAGCTTTTGAAAATTCCTACAGTGGAAATTTTAAGAAAAAATATACCTTTTTTGAAAAAGAGGTTTAACTGAGATGATATTGGCAAGGATACCACTGACATCTTTGGATATGTGTGGAGGAAATGCTATTTATTCAAACAATGCAGTATCTTGGACCCTCACTTATTTTCATGCATTTGTATTTAGTTGTTCATATCTTTAAATTTTCTTGTCCGAGCAACGTAGGAAGCGGAAGCACCCATATCTGAAGAAGTACAAATAATCTGTTGCCCTAATCATTTCCTTGAATGAAACCTGTTCAGCCAGTTCTCAGCTGCCTTGAGGTTACATTATGTAGCAAACTATAAAAGACCTTTATTTTTACAATTTGACAGTTTATGGAACAATGAATTTAAAAACAGTGTACAAATACCCTTTTTTGAGACAGTTGGTGGCTGTGGATTACAATCTACACCATTTAAGAACTACAAACTGGTGGTGTCACTTCATCCGTCAGTTATTGGGTGTGTATATGACGCATGGCTGACAAAAAAAAAAGAGACACAAACAGAGAGAAGGGGTGGAGTTTGGATAGTGTACTCTGTCTTTTTTTACAGAGCGACATGGTGAGAACAGTTTAAAAAGAACGTGCATCTTCCTCTTTCACGCGTTTCTTGGCCTATTTTTTACTTTCTGCATCCTGCGCATCTGAATGGAATGGTCCACTGAAAGGTTAACACTCTGTTTTGTGAGTGGTGTGTCACCTTTGACACTGGCTCACTATTTTTCACTGTGGAAACTCCACACGAGCGCGGACAAGGACTGATATGTTGTTTTTTGTGGCACTCTAAGATGAGCCACAAAGTTGTTTAACCTGGTGAGGGATATCAGTGATGGAAAGATTGAACAACCTTGCACCTGTTGTCGTTAAAAGGAAGAGCGTGGGAAGTGGTAAAGGTAAGCAGATAAAAGTGCAATGTCTTGAATGCACTGCAGCGCCTGTAACTTGTGGCCACAAAGTGTGGAAGTTGTCTTACAAACTTGAAGTAAGACCCATATGGAATAGCAAGAAATAGAAAGATGTTGCTTAGAAATACCGCTTTTTTTAAAATGTCTTTAGCACAAGTGGAGTAGATAAGTAAGCACTCTTGTTTATATCATTAATCTCACAATTACTGTTGCTCTATCCTCTCCACTTCTGCCTGAAAAACAGATTACATTACATTTCATTTAGGAGACACTTTTATCAAAAGCGACTCACAATAAGTGCATTCAACCATGAGAGTTCAAACCCAGAACAACAAGAATCAAGAAAGTACAATTTCCTCAACAAAAAAAAACCTACCAAGTGCCATTTACGTGCTACTAAAGTAGTACTATATATACAATAATATTTTTTTTATTCCAGGTATAGTCGGAAGAGATGTGTTTTTAGTTTGCGGCGGAAGATGTAGAGACTTTCTGTTGTCCTGATGTCATTGGGGAGCTCATTCCACCATTTAAGAGCCAGGACAGGGAACAGTCGTGATTTTGTTGAGTGGTTAGCTCAGTGATGGAGCTACAAGCCGATTTGGTAGATGCAGAGCGGAGTGAGCGGGTTGGGGTGTAAGGTTTGACCACGTCCTGGATGTAGACTGGACCCGATCTGTTCACAGCATGGTACGCAAGTACCAATGCTTTGAAACGGATGCGGGCAGCCACAGGTAACCAGTGAAGGGAGCGGAGGAGCGGAGTAGTGTGGGTGAATTTAGGTTAAAGACCAGTCGAGCTGGATCAAAGTTCAGAGACGGTTCTTGTTGTTGTCGAGTATTGTGATTATCCTAACTTATTCGTATTCTCATGCTCTCTCTGTCTGTCTTTCTTCAGATGTATGCAAGTCAACCACACAGGCACCCAAGTTTGAATGGATCAACAAGTACCACAAAGCCAACAGAGGGCAGGGAGTTGTCAAAAAGGCCCTCGCTCCCCTGGGCACAACACTCACGAAACTCAGCCAGCACCGGAAAACAGGTTTGTAATTTATTTCTATTTGCAGATATTCCGAGCCAGTTCATGTCCAATAAAACTTGGGTAAATTGGAATAGGTTCATCAGTATTTGTGCAGTGGATGACATGAGATGCTCGTCTTTATCTCTTTGGTGTTTGCTCTTATTTGTTTGTTGGCGTAGATAGCCCCACACAGATAAAAGTCTACATCAAAGGGTTGCATGATTAAACGAGGTGGTTTTGAAAGCACCACTTCCTTTAAATCAAATAGGCCCAACCTGTGTATGAGCTGTAGTACATTTACATATAACTGTCAGAGAGCCATGTGGAGAGGGAAACCCGGGAACAAAATAGGCTTGATGTGTCACAGCAGAAAAGACACAAGTGTAACCAATGACTCTATTTATGGCTCCATTTTATTTAAATATAATGCCAGCGAGCCAGCATGGACGACAGCAGTGCAATGGGCCTGGCAGAACTACATTGAATTCAGTCATTAGTAATGTTTTTAAGAAACACTTGTGTTTTATTTTTTTTTGCTATTACATATGGAAATGACCGCCTAGAAAGTAAGATAGTAAGTAAATAAGTAACCTTTAATTTATTTGCACCTGACAAGATTCTTACCAGGTGCACATAAAATACATTACCGAAAAACAATTTCAGGGAATGGTCAAACATTATTAAATTAATAAGTTATAAAAATGCCAGCCTATTCAGGTAGTTTATTTTTTTATAAATGTGGCATAAACTAAGCTGATGTGATGAAATGGTCTACAAAAGAAAAGGCAACTACATATAAAAAAAATGATCTGCAACAAGATTCCATGTGAGATCTGTGAAATGTACAATTTGTAGGCTTTGTATGTAAAGTGTGTGTAATTTGGCTAGCATGTTAATGGACAATTTCACACACATTTCACTCCACATTAAGTAGTTGCATGCTAGATTAGAGCCACACTGTTTACAACACGCATGTCATATGCAGAATACATGACGTAAAAAGTAGGAGCAAACAAAAATGTAACGTTCACAGGCAAAAGCATCCCACATTTTTCATCTATATGGTCCTTACAGGGTGTTAAAATAAGCTATAAGTATATATTCAACGTATCTATCGTCTTGAAATGCACGAGCTCGACTTCCTGATGTCATACCGATTGTGTCGAAGCAGTTTCCGGTCTCACTTTTCTGCATAGTGGATCTGTTTGTTCAGCCTCGCGTCTCTCTGCAGCAGCAGCAGGGGAAGCTAGACTCCTCCTCCTCTTCCTCCTCCTCCTCCTCCAACGTTAGCATGGGCAGGTCTCACACGAACTGGACATTGCTCCTCTGCACACAATGCGTGGGAGATGTCTGGGGTGATGAGAGACGCTGGTATGAAAAAAAATATTCCTATATTTGTTAATTTATTTAAATTTTTGAGGCGGTGAAAGGGAAAAGCCTTCGCACAAACTCCCGTAGCATCCGGTAACTAGTTAGCTTTCCAGCATAGCCTAGTAACGTTACTGACGCTGGTAACGCTCGTGCTCATTTCAAACTAGCTAACTTTAGCCAAATCAGATGAAGGGACAATAGTCGTCCTTTGTTTGTTTGTTTGTTTTAAACCCCTGGTTGTAGTATATATATGTATATATATATTTGTTATATGTTCCTATCGCGAATGTTCTCCCACACAGACGGTTAGCTTCATACTCTAGTTAAGGCTAAAGGTAACTAATGTTAGTCCTGGCTAAATGTCCTCGGTGCTGCTGTTACACACCTGCTGTGGTTGGTGGTGCAATAACGATTGTGATGACACAGAATTGTGTCACCCATCAGGACACTGGCTTTGTCTCGCTTCTCCGGCGCCAGTGTGCTCTTCGGCTACGGTTG
This sequence comes from Ophiodon elongatus, assembly GCA_016806645.1. Taxonomy (NCBI): domain Eukaryota; kingdom Metazoa; phylum Chordata; class Actinopteri; order Perciformes; family Hexagrammidae; genus Ophiodon; species Ophiodon elongatus. Next base: position 5,686,726 of record JACSYO010000415.1, on the reverse strand, counting down.
TTTTTTTTTTCCAGATAGAGACTTTCACTTGAGGCTCACTTGTTAGCCCGTTAGCTCAAATCAGTGGTCTGTAAACTTTCTTCTGGCCTCACGGTGAGATTATGGTGCTTACTTACTGTCTGCTTTTTTACTTTTTTAATTTAATTGTTTTTTAATTTGCAGAAGAAAATCGCAAAATTGTGTTCTTCTACAGTTTATTCGTTGTTTCTTGATTCATTGAGTGGATGTAGTTTTTAATCTTTTTATTATGAGGGGAAGTTGCACAATGTTGAACTTTGTGCAGATGTAGTTAAAACGACTCTTTTAATATTGAAGAGCCTGAGAGCTAACATATCTCGATGTTTATGCTGACTTGTGATTAACCACAGATAGAGGCACAGGGGTGTGAAAATGGCAGTTAGTCACACTTCATGCAACTTACTACTTTGAGGTTGAAAGTTTTTGGTTAAGCTCATTAGCTGGTTAAAAATACTAAAGCATGAGCATGAATGTAAGATATGCCATGAAATAACAAAGGTGCTCACAAAAGCCTCATGGCTGCAGGGCTTCATTCAGGTGCTGGTTGCAACAACAAAAAAATGGTTGCAGTAATGGTTCGGTTTAAATAATAATTACATTACATTTCATTTAGCTGATGCGTTTATTCAAAGTGACTTACAATAAGATAATAACTAATGACAAACCTTAGAAGTCCAATGCATTGTCGTAACTATCTTCGGCAGGTTGCAAATGGCAACCGAACAGTCTCTGTGTTGTTTATCTGAGACTATAGATGTTAAATAAATGTCACAAAAACTACCATTTGTGCATTTATATTGAGACTTGAGATTTGTTTTAACTCTTGTTCCGCAAGTTCACTTCATTTTTCTTCACAAGAATCTCAGTTTACTATGGGCCCATGTTTTTGTTTCATTGCTGTTATTCTACTTTTTTTCAGATATAGTGAAGTTCAAAAAGGAAAAGATGTAGAACTCTTGTATAGTCAGTCATTTTTGCTCCACCTTGTATTCAGAGCAGTTTAGAATAAATGCTGTAAAGTTACTGTACCGTTAGATTATCGATGCAAACAATAGAAAAGGAAGGAACTCTAATGGTTTATGGTTCATCAATCGACATCCTTGCAATCCAAGGGTTAGAGTTGTTAATACTCGTTTCTAGTTTTGCATAGGTCAAATTGGAAAACTCAAGACAGGTTTCTCTATGTGCACATGGAGATTTTCAACATCTCAAATTTAGCATTCCCACTCACACTTCCATAAGCATTTCACAGTTTGCTGTTTTTCTCAGTCAAACAAATGCCCTTTTTCTCTTCCTTCTCCTGTTCCCGCAAATAACACAGTCACTGGTTTTTAATTAAAATGTCATCAATCGATTCTTCTTGGAGCTTCTTTTTAATTCATTTTTTTTAACAAAATTAAACAAATGGTGTCGGCATTACAGACATGTTGACCTTTTCTTAGAGTTGGTTACACAGGTCACAACCTGTTTCCTTAGTAAAGATGGTGTGATGAGAACATTTCTTTTGTAAAACTAAGGTACAGCAAAAAATAATGTTGCCTATCAATTGTGGTGAGCAGTGTTTTTTGTTTTAACTGGCTCCGGACTTTAGTGCTGCGTTAAACAAAGCTATTTCAAAATCACACCTCTAACTGAAATTGTGCCGTGGGATAGGCAAAGCATTGCAAGTCAGACTTAATTCAATTGCATTGTTTAGAAATGCTTGTTCTGAAAATAGTTGTACAATTGTATTTGTAGGTGTATTGTTGATATATCCATGTCCAGTCAGTTAATGTCAGTGCATTTGAGCCATGGGGTTCTTGCGTTAAATGCTGCACACAAACAGTTTAGAAAACAAATGCATCATGGGTTGGGATCCCATTTTTAGGAGACAAAGTGTCTTTCAGTTTGCCAAGTAGAGATCATGTTAATAAAAAGATTACAAACATGGAAGCGTATACGTTTCTCCTCTTTTGGGTCACGAGTACTGTTGGGTCAGGTGCTCCCTTAATGTAGTCTGCCACAACTTTTGTAGAGTTTAATTTCCTGTTCAAAGAACTTGGCTTTCCCTTTCAGAGCAGCCAGCTGTGTTCCCTGCCAAGCTGCAGGAGACAGGGGCCATGCTGTCTCATACTTCACACGCGCCCATTAAATCCAGCTACTTAGGATGCAATAACTGTAACCAACTGCAAAAGGCAGCCTCAGTCGACTGACCGCAACAACTGAGCTCTGACATGGCACATTTTATGATTGACGTGTGTATTACTGTGCATGTTTGTTTTTATTCTTAGTGATAATTATGTATTCTCCATATTAGTTGTTAAAGAGTCAAAATATGGGTTTGCCAAGGGTTGGGTTCTTTCTTATTAGAGCGAGTCGTCCCAGGTTGTCAATACCTCGGGCAGAGTTTAAGATGATGTCGATGGGAAGGTCTCCCAGAAGCTGGCAAGGCACACTGACACACAGTCCTAACTGACAACCTGCAAACAATATACTTGTTTGTGATTCGAAGTGCAGGCTGTGCTAATGGACATTACGTGGAACTGTGCTATAATGCAGCCATTTAACTTCATGATCTGTGTTTAACATCGTTAAAAAGTAAAAAAAATAAATGAATCTTCCTTTTCTCTCCTGCTCTTCCCGAACAGAGAAATCGTCGAATGAAAAGGAGAAAGGTGCTAACGGCGGCACCCAAAAGTCCAAACAACCCTATTCCGGCCCAGAGAGGTAAGGCCTTTTTTATAAATTCACATTGTGGGAGCTCTGAAAATGCTTTACATGCATGTCGTATGTATGTCTTTTTACATGGTGCTAGATAGAGTCTTAGAATATCCCACTACTCAAGTGGTGTTTCTTAACTTTTACTTTACAGGTTTTATTTTCAACAAAGATTTTGCGTTCATTCAGTGTTATTTACCAAAAAGTGTTTGTATCCTTGAGGATTATCAAATGTTGACTGTATCAAATGTTGCTATATCCATAGCTTCTACTAGAGGTACTTCACAGGATACATTTTTATTATTACAGTAAAGCCTTAAACATATACTATGTTGTTCATGTTTGGAATTTGAGTGCATAAAATAGCATAATTATGGTGATTTGATTACTTTCCTCCACCAGTTTTATAACAGATACTGTGCACGTGTCTAGGAGCAGCTTGGTGATGAGCGTTAAATTGATTTAAAGTTGTTAAAGTCTAAAATGTAATTTTGCTCAGTTCAGTTGTTTAACCTGGAAGCCAGTGTTGCTACTTTTGGATCGAATGCCTATACTCTAAGATGGAGTTCAGTTACAGCATATTCTTGGAAGATTATAGGGTTCAGGCATATTACATTTCTTCCTTTCCCCTCAGCCTCATTTCATATTGACAACATGGAAATAGAGCTTCACCGCATAGCCTGGATTCCTCTTGTCACCGTGGTGATCTACTGTACATTAGGCTGTTAGTCTGGAGCAGAGTGTAATGTTTCTGCTATTCCAACATTTTATTTCTGGCTTTTAGCAGAGGTATTGCTTGTTACAGTTAGGCTGCAGTATCCTGAATGACAACTGGACACTGTCCATACAACCAACCAGACGCATGGCTTATGATAATTTGTTCCCTCTGAAATCACACCAGTTTGAGAAAATGACTCTATTTCTGTCTTGGACAGTCCCTCCTCCTCCCACGCCTAACTGTTATTTCTTCTCTCCTGGTCTTCAGTCAGGGCAAATCCAGTCGCGAGGACCGGGATGACCTGGTGCGCTCCTCCAGCCACACCACCGCGAACAAAGCTCAGATACTGGCCATGCCGCAGTTCGGCCTGCGAGACAACCTCATCAAGTGTGAACTGCTGAAGAATGAGGTCCTCTACACTTACACGGAGGACTTCAGGTATTTTTCACACAACTGCTTGTATCAGTTATGAATCCGTCTTAAAAATGTACATGCGTTTGGCAGATTGGTGTAGCAACTTGGACGTAGATATTGATTTCGGGCCATAGTGACTAAAATAGCTGGCTCAATGATCGGTGACACTGGGACCGAGCTATTCAATTTAATTCTATGCTATGCCATTATATACGGGAGTTCCTGTTTAAGTTTTGACCAATTTGTTGCTTCATTAAAAAGGTTTACACTTCAATTGTAATTCCTGTTAATTTGCTGGTGCAATATTTAATATCTTAATCATAAATAACAAACCAGTAAATTTATATCAAAGTATTTATTTGGAACGTTTTGTTTTAGAATGTTAGGAAAGCAACTTTTTTTACTTTCTTATCAATAATGTGTTGATGATTTGGGCGGGGCACAAGTTAAGAGTCTAAAATAGTTTCTTAAAGACGGTTCATGCAGGAACAGGGGGAGCCCAGACTGTAACTGTGAGCAGCGTTTGGATTTGAAAGGGTTATGTAAAATGAAGTCAACCTCTGTGGGTTTGTGTTTCTGTGTATTGAGGTCTTAGCTAAATTAAGTTCCACAGTTTTAGACACTGTGCACCAAAACGATGCACCAGTGTGGTGCATCAACTGCTGTAGCTCAGGTTGTTTTTATCAGATGTAAAATATGCATTTCCTGAAGTCCGCATCATGGTTCTGCTATGATGCTGACACTGCCTCCTGCTGGTAGATCTATGCCTTACTATTTAAACCTACATAAAGAATATAGCAGAGAATAAACAGGAATATAGATGTAATGAAATGGAAGAAGGAATCTTAAATATCAAAAGATAAAAATACAACAGTATTTGTGATACAAAGAAAGTAATTGAGGAATTATTCTATATGTTGTGCTAAAACATTAGTGGTGCAACGGATCATAAAACTCACGGTTCGGATTGTATCACGGATAACAGTCACGCATCGGATCAGCACCACTTGGGGGGAAAACGGAAGCAAATATAACTTTTAAAGATCCCTGATCATGTTTTTTGCCGTCAATACTAATTGCGACTATTGATGATCCATATTGTTGTTTGAGTATAGCAGATGGTCTACAAGGCTTCAGACAAATTAACGTTGAACTGTGTAAAAAATCCGCGGTTCACGTGCGTGCCGAGCCGAGGGGGGGGGGGGGATCAGTACTGATCACGGATTGACCGTGGTCTGTTACACCACTATAAAACATTAATGCTATTCACTGTCAAACTTAAGAATTTCAAGAAGCACTATACGTGTCAGGTTCCGAGGAACTCTAAGTTGTCTGTAGTTGTCAGTCTGAAGGCGTTTGTGTTTGGTATGTGAATGACTTGCAACATCTCCAAGGTGTTTACCTCCCTTTTGCAAAAAGCTTTCTGGGCATGCTCCTGCCCCTGCATGACTCTGAATAGAAATAAATACACTTCAATAGTTGCCATAATCGGAAACAACAGAAAAGGTTACATGTATGTGCATTACCTGCCTTCATCTCATATGACAGTACATACTGAGAATGTACTGGAAATCTATGCTGATTAAGCAAACTAGGAAAAAAAGCCAAGGAGAGCAGCAGTCTGTGTAAAGACAGCTTTGGCATCTCTCTAGTTAGCCGAGGGAACGGACATTAAGGCAGAAAGTGTTTTACAGTGCGATGGCAGTCAGCACAAAATTCAGAGCTCTGTGCTGCTCCTTTGCAGCATAATCTGAGCAGCTCCAGCCTGAAGGTCAGAGAAGAGGGCTGTTGAAAGGGAAAAAGCAAATTTTCAATCTGGAACTGCATAATTAATCTCAGTGGGGAGGTAAATGACACGGATTGGGTCCTCTTACCATTTCTCACAATTTGGGTGACCTTCAGCAAGGCACTTAAGTTCCAGTGAGGCTGCTCAGAGGTCAAAAGGTGACTCTTTATTATTCTCCAATATCTACAGCTTTTTTCTCGGCACGTACAATGTGAATGGACAGACGCCAAAGGAAAGCCTCCGTTCTTGGCTGAGCTGCACTGCGAGCCCTCCTGACATGTACTGCGTGGGGTAAGTACCATTCCCCCTGCTGGAGAATAGCCTTACAATTCTCTGCTTAATCCCATTACACAGACAGATATTTACTGCTTGAACCTCTGACAGATGTATGCAACCATTGATCCTGTTTTAAGTAAGAGTTCAGACCTACCCTCTGATTCAGCACTATGTGTAATCCTGCCTACGTTTGAAAAAGTTTTGAAAATACCATGAAAGTACTGGGTAAAGCTCAAAAATCAACATTTTACTGTGCGTCCTTCCCGATAGTTTTCAGGAGCTTGACCTCAGCAAAGAGGCTTTCTTCTTCAATGACACCCCCAAAGAGCTGGAGTGGACGAAGGCTGTGTCTGAGGCCTTGCATCCAGATGCCAAGTATGCCTTAGTAAGGAAGTCTTTTATTCTTTTTTTTTTATCCTGTTTTAACAAAGTTATCAACAGCGAGTTGGTATTTGGGCTGGGCTTGTGACCAGCCCACTATATTTTGTTTGTTGAGCTTGTTTAGCTCTTTTTAACATGGATGCTGGTACCATAATTCTATTATTTTACGTTACTTTTTTGTCTTTCTCTTTCTCTTCTTATTCGCTTTCATCTACTTCCCTTTTCTCACAGTGCTGACTCACTTATTCATTTCCTCCTTTCTTGCCTGTTTTCTTCTGGTACTTTTAGTGCATACAGGATGTCTGTAAGTCACGTAGACTGTATGTATTCTTCAGCCACTGTCAATGCTCTGACTAAAGCACACTTGACTGCTCTGTAACTGACACTGTATAGCTCAACAAGCTGAAAAATAAATGTTTTCCCCTTCACATCTGAATCACGCTTGATTGGTGACGTTTGACAGGGAGGCATATCAAACTATTTTTAAGTCCTCTCATGCACAACTGCTTGTATTCTGGGATGTACTTTTTGCTTCTGTTTTTCTTGAGATAAGGCAGGGGATGACACTGAATGTCTTCAGCTGTAAATGTGGTCATTGTTCACAGTAGCTGCGGTTGACAAACTGTTAAGAAGCTGATATAAACAGCAAGCACTGTATAAAAAGCACTTATGAGCCTGCTTCATGTGGCTGCAGGGTCAATTAAACTCCACTGTCTGCCATTTAAATGAAATAGAAAATCCCACCAATATGCATGTTACATTTCTCTGTTAATCGTTGACATTTGTAAATCTACGCTACAGGTGAAGTTGGTGCGACTGGTGGGCATCATGCTGATCTTCTATGTGAAGAAGGAGTATGCAGAGTTCATCTCTGATGTGGAGGCTGAGACTGTGGGCACTGGCATCATGGGAAGGATGGTAAGGACAGATTTCACAGGTCTTAATCTTTCATGCACTGACCCTCATGTAAAGACACTGGTGGTGTGTATATCCTAAGATATTACATCTGCACTGGCACCTCACAGCAAGAGGGGCCAGTGTTCGATTCCCGGGCCAAACTGACCTTCTGTGTGGAGTTTGCATTTATTTATTTATTTTGTACCCTGCCTTCGCCCAATATCAGCTATTATAAGAGCAGCCGTGATCAGAGTCGACGGGTACATGAGGGAAAAGCTTTGATGAAAATGTAAAACCTTTTCTGGTTGCTCCTTTGAACTGTTCTTCATTTTAGTGCTTCATCATCCATTAAGCATCAGCCAGCAGCTCCATCTTTACTCTTCATGCACTGTTGAAGAATAGATTATTCTGCCAGCAAAGGTGCATATCTAACTGCATAATGTCTAAAACATTGTGTTTTCTCTAAACTCTTTGCAGGAGCTTTAAGTTGTGTTGCTGAATATGTTATCTGAGTTTCTCTTTCAAACACTCATTGATTCAAAGGGAAATAAGGGTGCTGTGGCCGTCCGTTTTCGCTTCCACAACTCTGACATCTGCGTGGTCAACTCTCACCTAGCTGCCCACATTGAAGAATACGAGAGACGTAATCAAGACTACAAGGACATATGCGGCCGTCTCCAGTTTCGCCAGCTTGACCCTTCCCTGCCTCCACTTACTATCATGAAGCATGAGTATGAAACCAATTAAATTACAGAGTTACAGTGTCACCATATGTATTAAGTGGTTTCTTTATAGATGATAAACATTATGCCACTACATCCAGAATTTATCGCAAATTCTTATCCAATATCCAACTGAGACAATATTTTCTCCATATTCAAGTTATCTCCGTGTTTCTCTCCCTGTCTCTTTGTCCCCCACCAGTGTGATTTTATGGATTGGAGACCTCAACTACAGGATCAGTGAACTTGACGTCTCAAACGTGAAGGAGCTAATAAGCAAAAAGGACTTTGAAACACTGCACAGTTATGATCAGGTGATATCAATGTGGTACTCTTCTTTCTGCTATTTAAAAAGTCTTTACTCATCACTCGTGTTTATGAGTCGTGATACTTACCAGCTGCAAATGGTCCTCAGCTCAAGAGGCAGATCGATGAGGAGGCTGTGTTTGTTGGCTTTGTGGAGGGAGAGATTGATTTCCAGCCTACCTATAAATACGACACCGGCTCTGACAAGTGGGATACAAGGTAATCTCATATGAAGGCCTGACTGTGAAATAGCAGAATGCAACATTTATAGTAAGACGATCATTCTTCAGTAATGAGTTATGTTCACAGTTTAGATAAGGATAGTTGAAATGTCAAGTACTACAACAATAAAACTTCTGTGACTGTTTATCTCTCAATTTATAGTGTGGCAATGTATTTTTATTTAATGTTTTACTGTGTCAAAACTACTTAACTGGAGTATTCACTAAAAGATTGGCACGATAGTGTATCACAGTAGCATTATGATTAAAAATAAGGGGTTCAGGTTGGTGAGCCAATATTGTATTGTAATGCAAATATAGTCTAAAGGGGACATGGTCAGTCATTATTGGACTCTGCTCTGTAGCGATGTTGAAGCAGCTCGAGTCCCTGGGCCTAATTTAAGCACTCTTGCACCGAGTCAGGGATGTCATTAAAATGGCTTTATTAGTGTTGGGCATCTCAAACTTAAATGCCCTACACTAACAAATGCATTTTAATGACATCCTTTGCTTATTGCGAATGTGCCTGAAGGAAGCCCAGGGGCTTCCCTTCTTCTATAGTTGACTAGTTTACGCTGTAGAATACACTGCAATACAGATGCAATGTTTGCCGTATGTATTCAAATAGTTTGTAGAGTAAAAACTGTCATAAAATGACTTGAGTATGAATATCTGGGCTTTCTTTTGCATTTAGTGAAAAATGCCGCGTGCCTGCGTGGTGTGACCGGATCCTGTGGCGAGGGAAGAACATCATGCAACAGCATTATCAGAGTCACATGACTCTGAAGACCAGTGACCACAAACCAGTCAGTTCCCTGCTTGTCATCGGGGTAAATATTCAGCGTTCTAAATGGTTTCATCTTAAATTTCCTTCATTTAGTTTCTTGTTATTTGAAGAAAATGTGCATTAAGATATAACTATCTGCTCGATTCACATCAATAGGCTCTTGTTTACTATTGCAGGGTATTATTTAAAGGTCGTATAACACAGATGTCTGTGCTGCATTGTTACTTTGCCTCTAACCTGTTTCTTCTCTGTTCCTAAAGATCAAGAAAGTAAATGCTGAGGCCTATAAGAAGACCTTTGAAGAGATTGTACGCAATATAGACAAAATGGAGAATGAGTGTATTCCATCTGTAACTTTGTCCAAGCGAGAGGTAAAGTTTCCCGTCACATTCAGTCCTATTAAAGTGTAATGAGAGTGTAATGAAAGTGTAATACCTCTCTGATACACCTTGTAAAATCAATTTCTTTCTCAATATGTTTTTTCTATTTTGCCTCATGAACTGTACCCTCTTCTTTCAGTTCCACTTTAAGGACGTGAAATACATGCAGCACCACGGAGAGACACTGAGCCTCTTCAATGATGGGCAGGTCCCCTGTCAGTTTGAGTTTATCCAGAAGCCGAATGAGCCCACGTACTGCAAGTCCTGGCTCACAGCCAACCCTCCCAAAGGCTTTATTGCTCAGGGTGAGTAGCACATAAAGTAAGCTTTTCACCCTGGATTCACATATTTCATTTTGATAAAGCATCATTGTCCTGCCTTGTAAGTTTTAGAAATTGTTATGTAAACTTACAATGGCAGGCTTTTAATCTTGCAAGATAAGTAATCACAGATTAGAGATGTGTTGATGGTTCACAAACCCTCAAACGGTATTAAATCAGTGAGTGCTTGTAGTGACCCGAGCACAGCGACTCACTGGGGCAGCAGGCATGAGTTCCTGACTGGTGACCGTTCAGCCACACCCGTACTCACTTTATGTGCATCTCTCTCAACTTACAGGTGGTTCTGTGGACATTGAGCTTGAGGTTTTTGTAAACCGCTCAACAGCGCCTGAACTTAACTGTGGAAAGGAGCAGATAGAAGACATCCTTGTGCTCCACCTGGAGCGTGGCAAGGACTACTTCATCTCTGTGACAGGAAACTACCTGCCCAGCTGCTACGGCTCCTCCATCCGTTCATTGTGCCAACTAAGGGAGCCCATCCGGGACATGCCGCAACAGACCCTGCGTGACGTGGTTAGTGGTCCCACGTGCAGAGCAGGGACTGTGCCCTTGACACATACCTCTCATCCATTCAGAGCTGTCTCATAGGCTGCAGCATCACAGAAATATGCATTATGGTTTCTGGTTGTCTGTCCGGTCCGTTCTTGTGAAGGCGATATCTCAGGAACACCTGGAGGGAATTTCTTCAGATTTGGCACAAATGTCCACCTGGACTCAATAATTAACTAATTAGATATTTTGTGGTCAAAGGTCATTGTTTCCTCACAAAACACGTTTTCGGCCATCACTCAGAAGTTTGTACGAACATTATGATATTTCACGCAAATGTCTGATAGGATAAATTCATGAAGTGAGGACATTTTGGTCGATATGGATGTAAACTGCAACTTGACTTGTTCGCGGAGGCATAAACCCCCGAGGCGCTAATTCTGGTTTTATAGTGTTTCCTGTTTTTTAAGTTGAATCCATTTTGACTGAACTGCGTGTCTTTGCTCCGTTTGTTCTCAAAGATGGAGATGTCTGGAGATGATGATGAAACAAATCCTGAAAAGCCTCTCGACATTCCTAAAGAACTCTGGATGATGGTGGATCACTTGTTCCGCAATGCACTCAATCAGGTAAGAAAATTGCTCATTCTTCTGTTTTGGTGCAATAATAAAATAAAAGAACACGATAGTGTGATTTTGTGGAAATGTTCTTGTTTGCAGGTTCATATCCATGAAGTGAATTATTCAACTCTTGCCTCCCGTCAAACTTTTTTTTGTCTTGCCTATAAGGACAAATAAATGAAAGTTGCTGCATATACCCAGTATTGAGCAAAACAACACGTCTCAATGTTCCTGAGTCTACAAAGACACTGGTATAACTCAGTAGTTGTCGTGTACCAACATCAACTGAACCAAATAAACTGATCTGCAGATCTTTTGTCTGACGTTTGCCTTTTAAATGGCTGTGCCAGCAAGACCAGTAGCTTTGTAGAGCCTCTGCATTGATGAAGGGAATTAATCTTAATTTTTAGAATTTATACATAAGAGTTTCCTTTTCATTTTAATCAAGTCTATTGCAGCTCCACTACGGCTCAAATCAAAAGTGCATTTTCAGCCCACGGGAAGCTGTTAGTAATTTACATCCTTGACTTAATTACTGTGCAATTTAAGGAAAAAAATATTTGATATTTACTGTCCTCTATTTGCAGGAAGACATATTTCAGCAACCTGGGCTCCGAAGTGAATTTGCAGAAATAAGGGATTGCCTTGATACTGGCATTCCGGATTCTCTCCGTATCCTTCAACACTGTTGCCATCATAACCATCGTTGGACTTTTTTTTTCTCTTTATGAAATATTTGAAAAAGTTTAGCAGTGTATTCCATACATATTTTTTGGTTGTTTTGACAACCGACCTTTTTTTATTTAAAACTACCCTGTATTTCCGTCTGTTTTGTCTGTCTGATGGTTAAAGGCATTATGAGGAACTTTAAACTGGTTATGAAACTGTTTCAATTTAATACTGATGCCTCTATATGACCTAAATAAGAACGAGACGATCAAGACCATCAGCCAGAAGAGATGTTCCTACGAGTGTAGTGTACCCACGCCGCAGCAGCGGCTCCTCCTCTGGCCAGGAGCAGAGCTTTGCCTCGCTGGTCAACAGTTCACCAACACCACATTTTTGGCCATATCTTTGGGCCCTTTGGAGTGAAGACCCAGAAGAACCAGACCCATGAGTGAGCGGGGAAGACTGTCAGAAGAACTTGCTGCTGTAAAATGAGAGGTTTTCTAAAGGGACTTGGAAAACGCTACGGCTTTTGTCCACAGGGACGACCAAAACCCAACGCACAATGAAAGTTCCTCGTAGTAGCTTTAACCTAACCCTTTTGAATGAATCCTGGGATGTAACAGTATATTAGATTTTTATTTTTGCACTGATTTACATTTCAAGACATGCAGATTTTACTCAAAACTTGTGACCTTGACTCAGTATTGACCTGCAGCGGGCAGTAACCACTCTGCGGCAGAGGCCTTGCTTCTCTTCCTCGATGCCCTCCCAGAGCCTGTGGTTCCCTACTCCTTTTACCAGCAGTGCCTAGAAAGCTGCTCCAATGCCAGTCAGTGTGAGAAAGTGAGTGTGATAGACCACAGTTAATCGCTGATCACATTATTCTATTCCAAGATGTTAAATCATAAGTGTTAAATTCTTCTGTTTTCAGGTTATTTCCATGCTACCTCAGTGCCATAAAAATGTGTTCAACTATTTAGCTGCCTTTCTCCGTGAGCTGTTGAAGAATTCTGCTAGCAATCGATTAGATGTCAACATCTTGGGTAAGAAACGGAAGCAGGTTGCATGTCACTTTCATTTGGGAGTGTGTTGTTATTATTAGAGGCTGCTTTGTGTTTTAGTCAGCATGTTGAGAAAGTGACGGGAAACTAACTAATAAAGTTATAGGAAGTGAAAATGAATAAATATCCCGTTTAAGGCCTGAATTTATATTCTTTTCAATACTCTGTAAAACAGGAACTTTCTAGAAAAGAGAATGGATGCTCACTTAACCTAACCTGTATGAATAATGGTTGAATATGAATTAAATAGTAGCAACATAATGTACAGATGATTATCAAAAATATATACATGATCATTTATTCCATTGAATTTCTTCTCTATCGCAAAAAATATAACCCAGCTAATAAAGATATAACATTCAAACTCTTTGTTGTACTATGCCATATGAATAACTCATTCTCTTTCTGCATAGCCACCATTTTTGCCTCCTTGCTCCTGAGGTCACCTTCCAAGCAGGATCTTGCAGAAAAGAGGAAGACTCAGGAGTTCTTTCAGCACTTCCTGGCCCAAGGCTCCTCCTAGACGGAGGACCCTCTTGTCCTTTATGCTGAAGCTGAACACTAAAAACTGTACAGTCCATTATTTGAAATAAACTTTAATGATTTCTTATATTCTTAGATGGCTCTTTGTATAGATATGTAGTATAATTACAGTAATGACTCTTATCTGATATTAATTGTTTCACACACACAGAGCAAGGTTTGTGATATTTGAAGGCACAGAGTTTATTATATATCATTGAGCATCTGTAGAGACATAATTTTAAATGTATGTATATTTTATTTAAACAAAAAAAATGTATTTTAATGTTTCTGATCTCAACAGCAAGTTGTTTTTATACATAAAATGGTTGGAAACAATGTGTGTCACTGGTGATTTTTTTTTGTTGACAGTCAACATAGAAATAAACACAACATTGTTTATTTTTCTCACTGAGTTTGTATGAGAATACAATTTATAAAATACATTTGCCACATACAAAGTAAAAAGTCCCATCTTTTAACAAGAATGACATTTGATGTTTTAATTTAGCATCAGAAATGCTATTTAATTTCCCATAATTCATCACGAATGGCTGCGAGTCTGTGACGTTGTTTGGTATCACAGGGAGGGGATAGAAAGAAAGTGCTAAACACCCAAAGCACAGGGATAAGGCTTAAAATTGGACAGGTAAATATATATTTTGTATGTAATTTCCTTTTAGCTGATGAACCTGCGCGTTAATGCAGCACTGGGTGTTGGTCAGCGTGTCACTTGGCATCGTGAAACTCGGTATCCTAACAGGGAAGAGAGGTAACGTCAACTGTCGACAGTGGACGAGCTAACGTTACTAGCTAACCTAGCTTAGCTGTGAGCCAAACCGCTGCTAGCTAGCAAAGCTATGCATGTGCAGAGAAATAAGTGATAACGTTGGTTCTCTCCCTGCTAGCGAATAGCTCCACCGCCTCGATGTTGCTGTCCGATACATGGAAGCAACAAAAATACAGGAATGGTAACTGATATGTTGGCTCTGCAGTCAAGTCGCTCAATGTCGAGAAGAGCTAATAACGATGGACGTATTCTTTAATATCGCACCAGAAACGGTTTGATGTGTGTGTTTGTAGCAGGAAGCTAGCGACACACGGCTAGTGCAGACCAAGATACAGTCACTGTGAAATAACGTCAGGTCGGTATTAATTGTCACACAGCTTTGCTTAACGGTGTGAAGACCATCGGTTTTGTGATATAAAGTCGAAGCTAAACACGGTATTGTCATTCATCGTGCCACTCTGTGTTTGTAAACGTTAGCCAGCTATGTTTGAGGAAGTTATGGAAAAGTTAACTGGCATTATTGTGTGTGTGTGTGTGTGTGTGTGTGTGCGTGCGTGACATCTATCTTACTCGTAACGTGCTGCACCAGGTAGCCTGGGGGGCTTTTAATCGACTGTGAAATGATCAATCATGTTGGTTAAATTAGCTTGAGTTTGAGCCGCGACTGTCTCGTGACTTCTGTCATTGAAATCAGAAAGTTCTAGATTCCAGGTCTCGCTAATGTGTCCTGTGACCCGCAGGCTCACTGGTGAGCGATCCATTTCTCAGGAAAGAAACACAATTATCTTTCTTAAGATTGACATCAAGGACGTATTTACGTCGGCTTTTAGTATAACGGTAATGTAAGTGCCTCCTTTTAGGCAGAGCACACACATTTGAGGAGGATGTGTAACCTTTTGTTGTTACATTGTTCCTTTCTGCTAGAACAGGCGTTCAAGATGCAGTGCTCTCTAGGAATATATATGTATGTATGTATGTATGTGTGTGTGTGTGTATATGTATATGTGTATGTATGTGTATATATATGATTAACCTAAAAATGAAATGTAACTTAACCTAAACATGTTCTTTAATGTCCAATCTGAGATCCTTTTCAAAGAGGCACTATAGCTCTTTATTGTTGAGTTGACGATCACCCATCTGGCCGGTTAGATCTGCTGCTGTGTTAAGGACTGTCCAAACCTCTTGAGTCATTTGGGACAGCATTGCTTACTGTCTATGGAGATGCAGCATTCAGTCTTATTACATCACATATTTAGAACAAACTCTCAGAAAACATGAGGTCTGCTCCAACTCTGTTTTTGTTTTAATTCAGACACTTTGATTGGCACTGTCTTTTATTACATACACTTGTTAGAATGTCATTCTCATGGCACTGTAATTTTCATTCATTTGTTCTTTTCAGTTTTTGCTTGCGCCTACCTTTCATTTTACTCTTTTTAAACCCTATTATGTGTATTTTTTTTTATAACACACTGGGTCTCTTGTATCTTATTTTAATGCCTTATCGAAAGCTCTTTGAAAATGCCAAATTTGATGTAATAATAATTCAACACATTTATATTTCAGGCTGTAACGTTAACAGTGTGAGTGTGCAGTCTTCCCTGCCAAGGAAGGAGAGGCACCTGGGACCATGAGTGAGAATGGCCCTCATACAGAGGCGACGATGTACTTTGAGGTGGAGGTGGATCACCTGGAGCGCGACGACGAAGAAGAAGAGGACAAGATACACTTCGACAAAGACGATGACGACCTGATCGCTGAGCCTTCATCGTCATCTGGAAGGGTGTACGACCGTACTACTGTACTCATTGAGCGAGACCCAATCCGGCTAGACGAGGAGGGAGAAGAGGAGGGTCACTGTGGAGGGTACGATGATGGGGTCACCTTCCTCACTGAAGGGGAAGGCGATGGAGATGAGGAGGATGGCTCCCTGGCCTTTATGAACGACCCTGATGGCATGTCACAGGGTTATGTGCACCACACCATTTCTCCGGACCAGATCCAGTTCACAATAAATCCTGGCTCCACTCGCATGCCACGCAACATAGAGGGGGCCACCCTCACCTTGCACTCTGAGTGCCCCGAGACTAAGATGAGAGAGGTAAGCCTAAATATATGCATCTCCTCCAAAGGATATAGCGCTACATACTGATGCATTTTGTATATGCTTGTTGGATTACCAAGGACATTTCTTTTGTCAAGTTTAGTCTGAACACGGGTGTTTTCAACAGGCGGATTCTTTTGTAATACGGTTTTATGCTTCTATTCAGTAACATATGGTGTGAATACATTTTTCGCACCAGTTACAACACAAATGATGGTAGAATGTGGTCAGCTCTTTTGCTGAAGTAATGCTTTGTTTTGTTTGTTTAGTGCTGAAGTAATTGCTTGGTTATTGTTGAAGTAATCATTCGGTTTAGTTAGTGGAGGATCTTCCAGTCATTCCAGCTAATTGCTCAACAGAACAGCAGATGGTTTAAAGCTAAATCTAACATGTCTAATGTCCTTACAAACTGTTTGATGCATAATGTAACAATATAGGAAGTGGTTGCTATTTTGTTAAGTGAAATGCAAAGTACAATTGCAAATACATTAACATGCTGGAAGGTCTTTTAAAATTAGGTTCCTCAGCAGCTTGAGCCTGGTTGCCTTATTTGTGGAAGTGGACTTTAAAAACATCTGACAGCAAGTGTGCACTGGTAAAGTAGCTGGTCCTTGCAGAATAACGGGTATGGTGCTGTAGGACGACTGGGAAGAACTCTGTCCTGCATTTCAGTTGTTTCAAATGTCATATAGTTCACTCGATATTCCCATCAAGGAAATGCAACATACAATTATTGTGCCAAGCACATCAATTGTTAATTATTGACCAGTTGCCTCGACAACTGGAGTGAATGCAGTGTTATCCCTAATGTTATTAATATGGAGGTCCCACAAGGGAGCACTTTCCTTCCAGTGCTGTTTTTAATCTTGACTTTTCTGACGGCATAGCCAATGTTGTTTTCATCAATAAAGATGAGACAAGCTACTGTGGATGGACTAATCAGTTTGTCAGTTGCTGTCAGCCCAGTTTTGGGCACTTTGTAAACACCAAGAACATTGTTTTATTTAAATTGTATACCCCACTGCCATCACAAGGAGAATGACATTGAAGTTGTGGATGAATACACATTTCTATGGAGAGTAATTAAAACAAACTCTTCTCGTTTACTGTGAATTTTTGGCGACTTTGTGGTATGTTTTCTTGTCAGTAATAAGAAACTGCACAAATGGTTAATATTTCCTGAAACACTGATATGATGCAACCGTGTACTGATGGTTCTGAGTCGCAGGAAAATAACAGACAATTCTCGGTGATGTGTCACATCCACTTTTTAGTGAAAATCATTTGTTGACATGGTTCTGAGAACACGGGGTACCTCCTTTGGGAAGTCACGTGCCTGTAATGCTTTTTAACTCCGCAGAATAATATCACTGAACAAACAAACCACGATACTGTGTTTGGAGGTTGGCCAGTATTTGCAGGTGTTAACTGCTGTACACCGAGCATGGTATTTGTTTAATCTTCATGTAATGTTGGATTGTCTTGATCAACATCATTGTTCTTCCATAGTTGGTTGGCTTTTATCTGTATTGTTTTCTTTTTCAATGTTATGGTTCTGACGTTATGGCTTGATTTACTATGACATTGTTATGATGATGACAGAATGAGTTTCCAAGAGGACCATAAACGTTCGGCTACGATACTTCGATGTACCCAAACTGAAGTGCACACGCCAGAAAATAGAAGAAACCCTTAACCAGATTAATCTCCATCTTGCTTGTGTTTTACATAAAAATGTAAATGTAAATTGTCACATGAGGGCATTGTGATGTGGTGCAAATGATGCTGTGTGCATTCAATTCAATGTGTACTGACCATAGAAAACAAAATGTAGCCACCTTTTTGAAAGGCATGACGAGAGTAGAGGGGAAACGAGAGTGACTATTTCCTGAGAACAATGAAAAGAAGATCCCAGCATCCTGTTCAACAGGTGTTCAACAGTAAAACGCCCAATGACAAGCAACATCAAGCATTCAGTCATACATTGCTGTAAAATGCATTCACATAACCATTTCATTTGTAATGAAGTGGTCTTGTTCCACTATACTTGTGGGAGACCAAAGCATCCAATTCTCTCTCTCACTGATCCAACTGATGGTGGAGTAGAGTCACGATGGTGTGGGAGATGAATACAGTACTGAGCTCCGCGCTTTAGCAGGCATCCTACGGCGGCTTTGGATGTTTGCTTCACAAATGATCTCTCCCACATCCTTAAAATCTAAACGAACGGCCTTTTCGTAGCATGATGAGGTGTGTTGGAGAACGTGTGCTGAGGTTTGAGACTGCGAGGATGAACGACATAATTATGTGAGTTATTTTCCAAACTGCCAAAGCCACCACTTGCACCATAACAAGTACTGAACATCATGAAGGTACTTGAGTTTTCTCTTATGCAAATAAAACAAATTAACATGCAGTAGCACTTAACTGGTAAGAGTATTATCATTCGCAGTCAGGCAGTTCTTATGAATTGTTCAAAACTTTGTTTGAATTCAACATCAGGTCTTTCATGAAATAGTTTAATTTTAGTAGTCTGGCTTTCTTAGAAATTGTGCTGCGATTTTCACAACCCAAGTCCTGCTCTCAAATTACTTCAACAAAATTAAGATTTTATTAACCTTCATTCAAAGTTTGTTTATTACTTTGTGGAAAAAAGACCTTATAATAAAAAGTTTTCTCTCACTTTCTAATCGTCCCACTTTGCCGGCTACTCAGCATTGGGGTTCGACCTGATCTATTTTCGGGATGCGACTTTTTTTAATCTAGCTTGACCTAAACATTGCTTTCCTATGTTTGTAAAGCAAAAAATGTAAAAAATATGTACAGCTACTTGAGTCAGTATCGGACCGATGTGTGATATCAGTTTTGATGTTCCTGCATCTCTACTCTGTTACAGCCAGGGGTAAACATGCAGTTTGCTGTCTTTATTCAAAAATGGGATTTTTTTTACGGTAGGAATTTAATTTAATTTATATGTGCTTTACAATATCTCTGAGAAGATCGAGACAGTGAGTTAAAGGAATAATGTGAGCTGAGAGAATGTAGGTCCTCTTGTCGAGGTTGCTCACCACAAGCTTCCTCCACCTGACTTTGTGTTCATCACAGGGTAACGTTGTATCGACGGGGAGAATGAACTGCCTTTATTCACATTGCCCCAGGGCTTTTGTGTGAGAAGGGAGCAGGAGACTGCCACACTGCAGTGGAGCTTGGTGCTGTGAAACAGAACTGGATGGGATGTATTGCATGGGGGGTTAGTCATCATCACTGTCCTTTGTGCTCACTCGCTTCATGTGCTGACGGGTGGCTGAGTCATTGAGTTCAGGTCCCATCTGAAAGGTCAAACCGAGTCAGCCTGTCGCTCGTCGTAGAGCCAGGCTGGTTATTACTGAGAATAAACAAATTCTTGGCTTTTAAAAAGAAATACAATCTAAAGACCATTTAATTGATTTTTTTTTTTAAAGTGGTAATGTTATCTTTTTCTTACCTTTTCAGAACGATTTCACAGTTTATGTTTAAGCACTGATGTCCCACTCTTCTTCCTCCATCAGGTGAAGCGCTACCAGTGCATGTTCGAGGGCTGCACCAGGACGTACAGCACGGCGGGAAACCTGCGAACACACCAGAAGACACACCGGGGCGAGTACACATTCGTGTGCAATCAGCAGGGCTGTGGAAAGGCCTTCCTCACCTCTTACAGCCTCAAGATCCATGTGCGCGTTCACACCAAGGAGAAGCCGTTTGAGTGTGATGTGCAAGGCTGTGAGAAGGCCTTTAACACGTTATACAGGTAAGCCTTTACACAAGTAATATATAGATTGGATTGTGTCATCAAGTCAGTTGTTTGGCATAAGGTAGATGGTCTTTTTGTCAAAATACTGACATGTCTAACTTTTATTCAAATGAAACAACATGAGGTGGACACAATGAGTAATTAAATGTAACTGAAATGTATCATTTTCTTAGGTTTTATATAGAATTGTGTTGGCAGTTAATTGTTCTCTGACCACAGTTAGTACTTTGAAGTATTTTATTTGTAGCTTACAAATCTCAAATGTAAGTATATAATCAAAAGGACATTTATGTGGTCAGAGGTGCAACAAAATTCACAGGATCAGTACAAAAATACACAATGTAAAACAATAGCGACGGTCCATAAAAGGAACAATCCCATGGAAAACCAGAACATTGTCATCTCAGGGGGCTTTGTTCTGTATGTTCTCTCATTACTTGCTAGCTGCCTCCTAATTACCAATTATCCATGAATGAAAACACCCTCCTTTAATCCTGTAGTTCATTTTTTGTTGCAATTTTCTGTCCCTTTTTGCTCAACTAAAATGTTGGTGGAGGGGGGAGTTAGGTCATTCAAGTTATTGTGCTTAAAAAAAAATTGGTAAATTTGCTGTCTAATATGTCTGAGATACCAATGCCAGGCATGTTGTTATGTTATATTGTATTTTGACTGTTCAGATGTTGCTGTATTTTGCTGTGATCTCAAGCAGTCAACATCCAAGCCCTCTGGTCTTTATTAGTTTGGTTGCTATGACGACGTCTGTGGAGCTTGGTGAAGCTGTGCCCCTGCCATCAGATCCTTGGCAGAGGCTCGTACTCAGGCAGCCAACCAGTGGCACTCATGACCTGGGTGGATTCTTTTTTTAATAACATTACCCATCTTCCGTGTCACCCAGACTATGCGACCACCATATAGAGACTGTGTACTTTGTTCAGCCGTTTCCCATGTCTGAGTAGATGCAGTTGTCATCTGAATGTGGACTCAACTGTCTTGTTCATAACCCTTTTTAGATGGTCTTTAAAAAAAAAAAAGCGCAACAGGAATCAACACGTTGTTTAATGCCACTGTGCTCCGTTTGTTTCTCTTTGCATGTCTCCCCTTGTGGTTTAATGCAACACACTTGATTGTCTCTACAGACTAAAAGCACACCAGAGACTTCACACAGGCAAGACATTCAACTGTGAATCAGAGGGATGCACAAAGTACTTTACCACACTTAGCGACCTGAGGAAGCACATTCGCACACACACCGGGGAGAAGCCATTCCGGTGAGCATTGCCATTATCACACCAGATTTATTCCACCCCTTGGTAGAAGATGAAGGAACTGTGATAGTAATAGATACTCACACGCTCTTTGAGTCTGTTTTTAATGTTTGCTTGTCTACACAAATTAAATGGTTAAAGCATTTTCATATTAACAAATTTTATTCAGTGACTTTCACTCTGTTTATTTGTTGTTTTTCTTTTGAGAGCTGCACTTTGGTGTCATGAAAATACATCACTGTCTATTTGTACATTTCTAACATGATTTTGTTTTTCTGTCTTTGCCTTCAGGTGTGACCACGATGGCTGTGGCAAAGCATTTGCTGCTAGTCATCACCTAAAAACACACGTACGGACACACACAGGTACATATTACTGGTTTGTTTTATGTAACCTTGTTTCTTCTAGGGAGGCTTGAAGAAGGACGTGTTTGTTTTTCAGCTATGCCTGATTTGCATTTACATTGTTACAACTCCCTCCCATGCATATAAAGGTTTTGGTTTCACTATGTTTGTGTAGACATGTAGTTTTATAGAAGCAGAGATAAAAAATAAATTAAAAAAAAAAGCTGTGACCATGTGTACTTTGTCTTATTGGACAAATAACTTCCCTAATTGTTGTTGGCTGTGCTCCTGGATCTGATAGCTTCGAGACCAAGTTTGATATTAAATAAGCTTCTCAAATACTCATTTTCCCAAATGTGCTGAAGTCAGCCTTCTTCAAAAAGAAGGTGATCTGCTCGATCTTAATCATTATTTATCAAATGCTTGGATGCTTGTTCAGAGAGAAAAGTGCCAGCTACTCACTCCTGTCCAGGTGTTTTTTTTTTTTCTAATACGTGGTTCCTTATATGTAGTTTTTATATAGATGATTCTCCCAAACTGTAGATTGAACTAATGTAGTGGAGTATAAGACCAACCTATCAATCTCATAAATTTAGTCCGGTTCCAGTGAAGGAGAATAGACCTTTTTGTTTTTATTGCCATGTATCCAGTAGAACCTCCTATTTATTAATACAAAAGTGAAACATAAGAGTCTGTGCGTGATATGCTATCTCATGTTTACAGCTACGTGCATGAAAAAGTAACCTGAAAGCTGCTGCAGTTTACCACGTATTGTTTTA
This sequence comes from Ophiodon elongatus, assembly GCA_016806645.1. NCBI lineage: Eukaryota > Metazoa > Chordata > Actinopteri > Perciformes > Hexagrammidae > Ophiodon > Ophiodon elongatus. The sequence goes on along the minus strand of JACSYO010000415.1, from coordinate 5,664,346 downwards.
GTCTTTGATGTAAGAACAAGTGGTTACAAGTTGTCTGCAATGGGTCATTGTTGGATTTCTTTGTAACATTTTCTCTATTTAAAGTTAAGTCGCAACTTTTTATAACGGCTGATGTTTAATGATTAAGCCGTAACTACCAGCTCTTACCTGCCGGTCTCTTTCCGTATCCCTCCCTCTTTGCCTCTGCTCATTCCGTAGGGGAGAAGCCATTCAACTGTCCCAGTGATGGCTGTGAGAAGACTTTCAGCAGCCAGTACAGTCTGAAGAGTCACATCCGGGGCCACGACAAAGGACAGCCCTTCACAGTCACCCTCACCCATCCGCTCTCTGAAGTGAGTCACAGTACAGCCACTTCATCTCCATGCACAGCCGGAGAGCATAATATTCCTCATAATATTCACTTCATTCGAAAAAAAAGTGGGAATTTTACCTCAAATAAACTAACCTCAGCAAATCTGAAAGTTATTGTGACAAAGAAATAGCTTTCGGTGGAACTACTCGTTAAAACACATTTTGCACACCTTTTCCACATGAATAGTTATTAATTGTCATTAGCTGCTAGTTTGCTTTTTATGGTAAAATATTCTTTGCAAAAGCATACACGGTGTTGCTTTCTTTTCCAATTGTGCTCCACTATTATGACGCTTGATACCATAGCAGTGGCAAGTTTAATCGTGTCCAATTAATCTCTTAATTTCAGGATGCAAATCACTCGCTGTGCCTCAGTGACTTGAGCCTCATCTCTACAGACTCAGAGCTACGGGAGAACATCCATAATGTAAGTCTGGCCTTTGCTTCAGCTTTGACTAGCAGACAGTGGTTTAGAAATGTGTTCAAGATGGTCAGTAAAGATGGAAATTAACAGGCAACCATATTGACACCTAAATTCAGTTGTCTCTGTCATAAAAATGTAGAGGTAAAACAAGAATTTCTGGCTGTTGTAATACTTAGTAAGCCATTTAATGCATTTATCGCATACATTTTAATTGTATTGCAGGCTCAACATTTGGACCTCAGCAATGTGACCCCTGTGAAAATCTTTGAGCTCATGTTCCAGAGTCCTGAAAATAGTGTCAGCCAAGATGATGCCCACCCCAACGGTTCGTACATTTCAAAACCCGTCGGCCTGAATTGTATTGAATGTTCTTGTTCACTGAGGCAAGTTTTTCTTTTTTGCCTCTTCCTCAGAGAGCTTTGCTGAATCCTTCAGCCTAGAGACGCCTACCCATTCGATAGGGACTGATGGATCGTCTCTCATCTCTTTCTCTCTCCATCATACCTGCTCATCTTCCTGTTCCCACACAACTACAGTTATGGAGGCTACTTCCCAGCTCAGTCGGCGCTCTTCCTCTCAGGCCTCCACCCCTGCTTCTGTCACTGCTACTGTGAGCTCAACGCAGCCTCCCCCTTTCATGCAAGTAACCGGGCCTCAGCAGATCTCCGATGTGCCTGCCCAAGCCTCTGTCCAAGCACCGAACCATGTCACCCCCCAGCACTACGTGACACTGCCACCCACATTCCTGCAGCCGGATAGTGCCACCCAGACCACTCCTCTACCACCAGCTGTCTCCGCTCCGGCTGCTGTGGCTCCAGCACTGACTACCGCGGCGCCGGGCGCTGCTCCTGTGTCTGTTGTCGCGGCCACCGCAACAGACGCTGTCGTGGCAGCTGTGGCTCAACCTGTGCCTTTGGCCAACAACCCCGTTACCAACTCTGGCCCTGGTCTGGCTACCACCCCTGCCACCATCACCATAGCTCCCACCCAGAACCTGCTGCAACCCAGCCTGGTCATGTCCGACCAAAACCTCCAGTGGATCCTCAGCAGCGCTGCCAACAGCCAGCAGAACCCAGAACAAACGGTGAGTAATGCTCCCACTTGGAGAAATGGTGACCTGATTTGTATTAGTCTTGATTTTGTGATGCGTTCTTAAGTTTAAAAACGCATTCCTACATGCATGAAATGAGTGATTTCTGGCATTTTGCCTTCTAACCATAAGTATGTTCATGTGAGAGGATTAGCAAAGTCCAGTTGGGATAGCTATGGCCGTGCTCAGCTGTGACTCTGTATTTGCAGTAAGTGTAGCAAAGGAAATGGTGTTACTTTAAAAACAAAAAATATTACTTTTAATACAACAGATACACCACAGAATTCCCTTCAATAGAGTTATACATCTGGTGTAAATCAACCTCATATTTTTTTATATCCTGCTTCAACTGTGGTGTTTAATGTTTGTTCACAGTCTCATCAAGGAACTTCTAAAGTGGAAAAAGTTTTCTTCACTACCGCCATACCAGTGGGAGGAACTGCTGGTAAGTCGATGAGTTGTGAATTATTATGTATTTTTATGTTTTGGACATCGGCCAAAAGGCTGTAATTAAATCATAAATTTAGTTTTGGCATCCAGTGCAGTGCTTTACTTTAATAGGACTCATTAAATGGTTGATTGGTGTCCAGAGAGCTTCACTAAGATACTGTCACAATTAATGCACAGTGCTAGAACTGTTAAAATGGTATCTCATTATAATATTATTATTATTATTATTATTATAACAAGTAAAGGCAGAGGAGCAATAACATTCAGAATAAGAAGAGAATAAGTATTGTCGACGAACCGATTAATTGAGCTCTTGTTTCAGCTTTCATATTTTTCTCTTCAAAAGAGTCCTGACAAAGTTTCTCTTGCAGCTGTTCTCATAAAGGTTCAAGATGTTGGGAAGGAACAAGATTTAAAAGTTGATGTTGTTTTGAGGGAAAAGGCTGTACTTTATATTCATTGACCTACCGGTCCATCGGTACATGTGGTATTAACTCTGCTCTCTTCTCAGTCAACAACTGATGAATGCCAACTCACAATTTGTTGTTTCTCACCCCCTATAACTTTTGGATCATATCTTCATTTTCTTTTGATGAGCTTTGCAGGACATTTGAAAAACAAAGGCATCTTGTGCTTCTTGTTTTTAAGTGACTTTTAACTTTAAATATTGTTTTCTGTTTTCAGGCAGCTCGGTTCAACAGATCGGCCTCAGTCTGCCTGTCATCATCATCAAACAGGAGGAATCCTGCCAGTGCCAGTGTGCCTGCAGGGACGCTGCTAAAGACAAAAGTTCAAAGAGTGCCTCCTCCATTGTTTCAGCCCCAGCACAGCCGCAACCACCAGAGCCCCCTCCTCCCCCACTATCGCAACCCCCAGAGCCTCCACATCATCCAGCCACCTCATCTTCTTCACGCAGCCTCCCCGCGTCTTCCTCCAAGGTGGGTGAGGTGCAGCTGGAGGCCCCCGCTTCTTCTTCTTCTTCTTCTTCTTCTACTTCCTCAGCTCAGACTCTCTCCACGATAGTGAGCGGCACTGCCACAAACCCCCCCTCGTCTGACGGGTTAGCCAATATGGATGTCTCGGACTTCCTCTCCCTGCAGAGCCCCGAGACAGCTGCCAACATTGAGGCTCTGCTGCTGGTCGCTGACGACTTCAACATGACCACTGATGGCAACCCTTAGAAGAGCTGCCTTCTGAGTCCGGCACCGTGTGTTCGTTTTTTGCACCCACTCATCCAAAGGCATCAATTCCACCCACATCTCTAGTTATTCTCCACACCGACGCCTCTTCGTTCTCCCTATATAGTGTGTGTATCGAACCCCCTGTACCTGCAGTGCTTTCTGTTCTGTGTGTGTATGTATGTATATATGTGTATGTGTATGTATATATGTATGTATATATGTGTTGTGTGTGTATGTTGCACAATTCTCTACAGAACAGAAAGCACTGCAGGTACAGGGGGTTCGATACACACTATATAGGGAGAACGAATATATATATATACATACATATATACATGCATACATATGCATGCACGCACACAATGAATACTTTTTCTGTTCAGTCTCATTGCAGTAGTTGACTTTTTAAAGACAGGATTAGTTTGCTTATTGAGATTTAGCAATGTTTATGCTAATGATGATAATGCAGGGAAAAAGCAGTAGATCCTTTTTTTTTTTTTATGATCATAATCCAAATGTAAATAATAACCCTCAATATCCAATCTGAATTGATTGAATGAAACAGATGAGTGTTGTCCAAGCACTGATGACTTAAGAGTTCCATTTTCCTTGAAGGTCAGACCCCTGAGCAGGAAAACAAAACTTGTCTGTATATCTTTGTACTGTACTACAGGTCCTAACAAATGCTTCAAGCTGGTATGCAACTGACCAGAATGCACTGTATATTAGAGGAATTTAATTTTGACAAGCATTGCTCCCAGTAGGAATTTGAAGGGTTTGGTCACCTCCCCCCTCATAAGGCTACAATATGAAGTGATTTCCTCAGTTTATTTTCTTTCTTTTTTTTCTAGGAAAACTATTGTAGTCCAGAAAATGTGATAATTCTCTTTTATTTCTTTTGACAGATATTTACTAATCGAGAAAAGAACCTGTGAGCCGATCGGCCTGTCTTTAAGTAAAATTAATACATCAATAAGTTGCCTATAACTTAAACTAATTTAAAATTGTACATCTTAATTTATTTAAATACTTGATTATTTCATCATACTGATACTATTATCCCTAAGATAGCAGAAAAATATATTAATTTATTCCAATCACTTGTTGTATTTTTAAGTTGAGCTGTTTTTATGTTACTGAATTGTTGTTTTTTTTGTTTTTGTTTTTTTAAGAACGTAATGGGTATTGCTAAATGCAAGTTTGAGAAAAGAGGCACCTATAGTAGACTGCACAGTGAAACAAAAATGTCCTAGAGGATCTGCTTGTTTGCAAAGATTGTCCACAATGAAACAGTAAGGAACTACTGTCAACATCCCATGTTGTATAGGGTTGTGACCCTCTCAGGGATGCATCAAGTCATAATATGATCCTGGTTCCCTTAATTTGTTACTCAGACATGCGTCTTTCTTACCAGATGCCCACACTTGCAGTAGCCCTACGTTTTGCTGCACTCTTCCCTGTTTATTGCACACTAACTTGTAAAGTGAGTAATCTGACAGCTTGTTAGCTGAGGCGCAGCACCACTACAGACTTTTTGTATACAACTGCTGTAAAGTAGCATTTAAAAGATGGTGTCCTGGCAACAATGTAAATACAGTACATTTTAGTGTAAACATATTTCAGAAACTTGTAGATTATTCTAGAATTTGTATTTTTGTATAGACTTTTGAATTACTAACTCTGAGTTTGGAGCTAATGTATATCCCCTAGTTAATGTGTACCCTCTATCCCTGCATTCTTCCCCCAGTCACGTTTATGCAGAAGAGTTTTTGCTGTGTTTTAGTTGAATTGTTCTTCAAGCAGCTGGGCTTTTGTACAGTCCCCATAGTAACAAAATATATGTAACACATATAGCCTCCTGCTCAGAGTTTAACAGTATTGTTTCACACGGGACACAATGCAATGATGATTGAACAAAGGCATTATGCCCTGTATACTATAGAGTGTAGAGCTACTTGGCCTTACAACAGAACTATTTCCTTGAGCCTTCTTGCCTTCACGGTCTCTGCTTCAGACAGACTTGCCATTGACATGCCAACCCATCATCTTCATTGAGTCTCAGGCAATCACTTCCAGCAGCAGACCACAATAAGGCAAAAGCGTCGACACAGAAAAGTTTACGGTTTTCCTAGAAACTGTATTTTCTTTTTTTTTTTTTTCAGCCGTCTGTTTGGAAAGTCATTGATATGCAGCATAACAGTTACAAGTGATGCGATTCTACATTTTAGATCCCGGTTGTAGGATCAAACCAAACTGGCATGCACGTCACATAAGTCATCTGGTTTCTTTTTTTTGCCAAATTGTAGGAGTGGAGCGTCCCCTTAATTCACAGGTGCCAAGAAGGCAGTTAGATATGATGTGAAAGGCTCCAGTCACACATTTTATGCTCTAAACCATTCCATGTATGCAGTATTAGTCTCTCGACTTGGTTCCGTTGGATTACAAAATGTTAATTTACTCAACCCTTTGTAAAGACACTCTAAAATTCCTGCCATGTGTCAAGTTCATACAATCAATATATATTTTCATGCATGCATACAAAGAACACAACTATGCAATTTTACGTATGGCATTTGCAAGTTTAAATACAGACTTCATGATAAAAAGATTTATTCCTCCCTCCATTAAACGATATTCTGGCACAACCTTATGCGGAACTCCAGAGGCAGAAGTTGCCTTTCTAATGCGTATGATGTTGAACATGTTTCTTGAACTCCAGTAAATTGCATTTCACATTTGGAGTGTGTCCAAGTACTGTTCCCATGAATGTTGCAGCACAGTTGATCCTTTTACATACTGTTTAAAACCAACTGGATTTTTTTGAAAGAGTATTTTGTGAATGATTCTGTTTTAAGAATTATTTTGGTCAAATGTATGCAGCTTTTCTTTATTTTTTTTACTTTTACATTTTATGTGTAAACATGTTTCATTTGGGCTCACTCAATTTATGTAATCAGTTTTCACGTTTAAAATTTGATGTGGATAATTTGTTGGCTCATTTTCACCAGTAAAAGTTAAACTGACAGCAGTCCATATTTGTTTTAATCAACAAGCAGATAAATAGTTGGACATGTGGCCCAGGTTGGTCTTTCTGGGAGTTTACCTGAAATGGAAACATCAGAAAAAAAATTAAAATTAAAAAATTAAATTACTGAGTCATTTGTTTGGAAGCAGATTGTATGATCCCAACATGTTATATAGCCAGTTTTGAAATTGAGATCCAGAAATTCTAATTTTTTTTTCTTTTCAATTGGGCAATATTTTAAAAAGGGAAAAAAAAAAACAATACGTTTCCAAATGAATGTCTTGAAACCCAAAGAGTGAGGAATAATTAAGGGTTTTTAAAAAAAAAAGAATGTATAATGTTTGCTTATGCTTGTTTCGTATAAAGTATGATAAATACATTTCTGAATTGAGCAATATAATACTAATAAAACCTTATCCTTGTCACTGAAATGATTGCGTCCTCCGCTTAATTCAGGGGTTCACAGTTCAAATGGACGGTTGATCTTAATTGGATTTATTTAGTCATAAAATAGAGGGGGAGGAGAATGTTCCACTTCTGGTCACTTCTGTGGTGGTAAGGGCGCATCCTGGAGAGACTTCCTCTGTGGGAAACAAAGATTGCTCTTTAGAAAAAAAACGACATTAAGTCGCAACCATCCACAAGGAGAGAAATGCAAGCTCACCACGAGTACACCACGTAGCTCCTTAAAGTCATTCAGGACTTGGTTGCACAGGTTTATGTTATCGGTCAGGGTCCCGAGTCTGTCCTCCAGGTCCTGTCAAAGACACAACATGGAAGTCATTAGGTCATGTTGGGCAGACGGCCCGTCAAAAGTTCAAGCTGCAGATCGTGGCTGACCTGTTGGACCGGTGAGACGGCCTCGTCAGTTCGCACGGTTAAGTCTGTACAATCTGTAACTGTTTCACAAACATACTTAGAGAAATGTCAATAATGCAACCGGTAAAACCGAAAAGTGCATTTGTTGTCACCTGTGTCCGAAGCCATGATCATAGACGTATGTGTCCTGTAAGCGCGGCATTTCATTATTGCATGTGCCTTCTGCATATTTAAGCAAGTGCTCACAGGTGATTTAAATGTCCCTAATTAATGAGCAATGAGGCAGGCATGCAGGCAACGTGGATTCGTGATCTGTTGGAGGGTTTGAAGAAAATGCTTTCCCACACATTTCCAAAATAGCACCAGACTAAAATCATAAACCATCTGACTACAATTTTTATTTTATATTTATTTTTGAATTGGCAAAATGATGCAATATCAAACTTTAATAATAAAACATATTTCGAGTGTAAATGTAAAGTTTTAAATAAGGTTGGGATCGTGTGCAGATATATGTTACATTCATCAGTATATTTTGGGATATGATTTTGCTAGGATGAGGAAAAAACATGATATTATTTTGTTATGAACTAATAATTAATAATAATAAAAAACAGACGCATCAATTCTCCAAAGTCCAAACTTTTTTTTCTCCACTTGACAGTTAAAACAACGTGCTGCTGGCCCTTTAAGTGAGGCGGCGTCATTGTTTGGGGGGACGTAACCCGGAAGAGTTCCGTCATTTCAACAGGCGACAACACGCCTGCGCCCCGGCTGTGAGGTGACAACCGACGCTGTAGCTTTGGTTGTATGAAGTCCATTTTTAAAGTCGCTGTTGAATGCATCAAATCCAGAAGAGCTCACAGTTCACTCTCAGCTCGTCGACTCGGAGGAGAGATGTGTAAAGAGCTCAAGACCAAAGTGCTGCGTCTGCTGCCGCCGACTTCCAATGGGCCATGTGTTCATCAGGAGGGCCAAACAGGTCAGCTCATATGCATGGCAAAAAGTGCACGTGCATCCCTGTAGACTATAGGTTTGATGACTTTGATAGATTTGAGCTACAGTATTGAAGAACGATTTTAAAGAGGTTTGACAGTGAGTAACGTAAACACTGCAGCAGGTTACATCAGACTCCGGATTTTCCTGTCATGCTTGTTCCAAGTACACACACCCACACATAGTTTATGTCATAGTCTAATACAGTAACATTAATGTACTTCATAATCAGACGGCTGCCTGCACACACTGAGCATCAAGCTATCAAAGCTTTATTTCTAATGTAATCATGTGACAGTCCATGGCATCAGATGTTTAACAGCTTTGGGAATAGTATCCTAATTCTGCACCTAAATAAAATAAGGAATTTAATATGTGAAAAAAAAAGGTCAAATGAATGTAAAATACTCCTTTGCAACTTTCAATGTGTGACTTATATAAAAGTGTGGACGGAGTAACTGCAGATGTGCTCAGCTATTAGAAGGGAAATTACTTGATGAACTATGGATTTGTAATAAACATGTCTCATTTAGTTGGGCAGTAGATACTAAAGTTATGATCATATTCCTAGCTTCATCATCTGCTTGCAAGCCTTTTTGTCTGCAAAGTACATTTCGATTAGATGAGTGTAGTTGAGAAGAAAGTGGATATATGAAGTAATAAAAAGTTTCGATGCACTGCTTGCATGTACCTTTTGTTGAAGAATAGGCTGCACTTCCCACAATGCAAGTCGATAGTTATGAGACACTGTGCCCTGGTGCTGATATCACAGGCTGAGGAGTCTTCCACACAATGAGTGCATAGACTTTCACATGTGAAACCAGTGGATTGCACATTTATGTGCAGCTCTAGAGCAACACATGCAATTTGTTAATGTCTATATCTGCAAGTTTTATTTTTATATATATATATATATATATATATATATATATATATATATATATATATATGTATATTTATATATATATATATATATATATATATATATATATATATATATATATATATGTATATGTGTGTGTGTGTGTGTATATATATATATATATATATACATACACACATATATATATATGTGTGTGTGTGTGTGTGTGTGTGTGTGTGTGTGTATATATATATCATATTTTTTTTCTTCCCTCTGTGTTTTATTGTTATGTGTGTCTTGCTATGGATGATGCCTCCATTTACCCTCCTTGTCTTTTTGAACTGCAGATGGTGCTGAGATCCTGAGTTGTACAGCGAAGGCTCTGAAGGAGGGTCACGTGGTCGGCGTGCCCACAGACACCATCTACGGCCTGGCATGTCTGGCCCAGAACTCTGAAGCCGTCAGAAAAACCTACGACATCAAAGGACGAAATGGACATAAACCGCTGGCCATCTGTGTCGGAGAAATCCAGGATATCTACAAGTAAGTTTATGTCCAGATGTTTGCCGGTTTACCTCCAGAAGGAGAGGAAGACTTGGATCCGGGCCCATTTTGTTGTTTGATGGATGGTCAACTGTGAATGTGGTAAACTGATATTTCAAACAGTTTGAGTGCAGATTTAGTCATTTAGAACATCAGTGGCGCCTCAGAAGTGTGATGGTTTTAATTATAGACCGACCAAATATATTAGTCACCCACAGATGAGTCAGACATAGAAGAGGCAGAGATACCGTCTCCACACCAACAAGACACATTTTACATTTTGAGTGACGGGCACACCTGCTGTCACAGTAACAAACACCCCAAGTATTCATTCATTATTTGCTCGGGAGAAATCTCTTAAATTAAGGCATTAGTAAGTAAATCACAAAATAATACAGAGGAGATGAGGCAGACTACCCACTGACAACATCTTGGATTAATCATAGAACATCTTGCTATGTGGAACCGTGCAGTTGTATGTCACTCTCTTACCGAATGTACCACTGGCTTTAAAAGCACTGCTCAACTTGAAGGTGCTCAATACGGAATTCAGAAAATATCCGTCCACACACGGCTTTCAACATTGTGACGGCTGAGCCGGCGGCTCGCAGCTCGCAACGGTGCAACAGCGCTGACCGAGCTAACAGTGTTTACCTGAGGGGGAACTGGAGGTTGGATCGGGGGCGGCGGTAACCGCCGTGTATGAGAGCAGTGCAGTGTGGCTCAGTGGTAGAGCGGGTCGTCCTTCAGTCAGAAGATCGGCGAGTCAATGTCAATTGTTTGCTGCTATATTAATGCTCTGAATCCTGTTGCGAGAGAAACTTTTAAACCCCTGTTCTTGTTTCCGTGGTCAGGTACTGTAAGGTGAAGGTGAAGGAAGGGCTGCTGGGTGACCTGCTGCCTGGTCCTGTCACTCTGGTGTTCGAAAGATCTGAAGTACTGAACACGGATCTCAACCCCTTTACCTCAGTAAGCCCACTCCTTCTACCTGGATATTACTGAACGTCAGTCCTTTGCTGTTAACATGTCCACGTGCCCCCCAGCTTGTCGGCGTTCGTATCCCGGACCATGCCTTCATGAGACGCCTTTGCCAGATGTGTGCTGAACCACTCGCTCTTACCAGCGCCAACATCAGCTCACACACCAGCACCGTGGCCGTGCATGTGAGTGAAAAATAATACGTGACAAGTTTAGACATTCTTTTATCAGCGTTTCCCAGCATCTCCATTCAGGTTGGAAGGGTGTCTCTCTTTGTTTTTTTTTCTTTATCTCTTTTTCATTTAAGTTGACTGAGTTCTTTAATGTTGCTGTTTTTCCTCTGAAGGAGTTTGAGGAGCTCTGGCCCAAACTGGCAGTGGTCGTAGATGGCGGACCAATAGGAGGCCACAGCCGCCTCGGATCAACAGTGGTCGACCTATCAGTTCTTGGCAAATACAGCATCATCAGACCCGGCTGGTGAGTTCATGCCCTTTCTGTGACCCAGTTAGCTTTTACTCTCTGCTGTTACATGTAACATTTACTCTCCCCGAATTAAATCATCCCCACCAATAATATCCTCAGGAGCACCAAACTTTTAGCAAAGAAAAACCTTTATGCCGTTGTGCCGGCGATGGCCGTGGCCAGAGGCATTAGGTTTTTCAGGCTGTCCATTTTTCCCGTTCTGGAGGATTTTGCACAAACTCGAGGACCATAACTCAATAATGAATCTGCTAATTATGACAATTTCTCACAACTGTCTAATACAGGAATATTCAATTATCATTTAAAGGGTTCAGAGGTCCACTTAAAGAAAATTTCCTTCAGCTAATGAACATCATAATGTCAAACGTACATTATTATTTCGTACCATTGCGTTTATTTTCTGTGCCGTCGGTTTGTATTTCAGTGGGTATGTTTGCTTAAAAGATCTGTGCTTTGTCGTGTAGCGCCGCTTCATGTTGGCGCTTTTAATAATCACCACCGTCTCAGGAACAAAACAGATATATGGTCTAATAGGCAGTCAGCATATCATTTTAATTGCACTGAGCACTTAATTTTCCATTTAAGTGGCTTCCCATTTTCCTATGATATATATTTTTGGCCTTTTCACTATTTATCACTGTATACGTGTACACAAAATAAATAAACGTGATACAGGTCACATTATACTTCAGTTCAACAAAATAGCCCAGACAAAGGATGTGACGTGATTGATCAATATTTATTTATGACTGAAATCTGATCCGAGCGATCTGTAAATAGCGTATGAAACTGATACCGCAGTTTGTTATTTGGTAGTATAATAATGACTTGCATTTCCAAACACATTAGCCCAGTCCCAAGTCCATTCTACATCCAGGTTTGTATGATGCAGTGTCATCACAGTGGAAGTATACTCAAAGCAGACAGTATGCATATTATATACACTCAGTTTTTGAGTATGGAGGATGCTTACAAGTGATGACTATTCAAATAAATTGTGGCTGTTGGTGAAACAGGTTCTAAAAATCTTGCAAAACACAAAGTATTAAGTTAGTATTAAATCTTGGTAAAAGCATTGTGGTGTCTCTTTGGGATAATAAGTTGGCAATAGCTTGCCAAAGACGCAGTTTGATTACAACTAACATCACACACATTGTATTTACTGTTGAAATGTTAGTATCTGAAGTATGTTATTTTATAGACTAACTGCTAAAACAGTATACTATTATGAGCATGTAGTACGTGCTGTATATAATTAATATTTACTCTAGTATGGATTAGTCGACGGCCCATGCATATTTGCATGGTAAAGTTGAACAAAGAGGAAACGCATTCTTAAGTTTGACAGTCGTAGAGTCTTCAGATGAAGTGAATTGGAGACGGAGCGACTGTATACAAGACTGAAGTGTAATGTGATCGTTCCTTCAGGTTTCCTGTTTATTACACAACTCGGGAAGAAGGGAATATACGAATAAAAGGAAAAGCACAGGCTAATTTCCTCCAAAGATGCACCTGCTTGCATCAAGCACCTGCCAGTGTCTTTGGTTTACTGCAGTGCTTTGTACTGAAGCAACAGTGTCATCACAATGCACTCCACCACTGGGAGGATGAGCCTCCTGCAGCACCTGCTGTGATTATGAATGTCCTGGAAACTAGTCAACACAATGTAGTCAAGCCTATGGAGTCAGAATTTGCAAATACTTTAATAATCAGGGGTGTAATGCATTAATTAGCAGACTAAAACATGGCTACGGCCACAAAAAAAAAGCTTTACTGCATGGTGTCCTCCCACGTTTACTCTGTAGGACGCTCGGTACATTAAACAAGAAATGACTGTAATTCCATTTTCAGTGCTCTTTCTTCTACGGTTGACGTGCTGGAGCACAAATATGGACTGTCAGAGGACTCGGGGGCAGAGATGAACCTTTGAACTCTCCGCACTCCACATCACACGCTGAGACGCACAACCAGCGTTGACCGTTGGCTTCTTCAGAAGAGATGAATGCTTTTCATGTTCACATGGAAGAATGAGTCTTTCCCGAGGAAGGACTAGAACTCAGGAAGGACTCGACGGCTGATATTGTTCTGGTGGCCGCGTCTGGAGTAACTCTTTTCCTTTTGATGACCTTATTTTCTATGTGTCTTCTATAATGGGATTATGTGGGATCTTAAAGTTTCACAGTTCTCTACCATCTATTTAGAAACAGAGAACAAGGTCAGCCATATTGTATTTAATTATTTTCTTTGCATAAAATTTCAACTTTACATCTTTTTGTATTGTTAAAATAATGTGACTTAATAGAAAATACAATGGTTTGAGTATTTATTTTAATATTTCTATACTGGTTAGGTGTTGTAGGGTTAATTCTATGGCCTAAATGTGATAACATGAGGGATGGGAGGAGTTCTGTGAATTGCATTGACTACACATCAAATTTGAGGCCAGAACTATGTTTTATTCTCCTATGAATCTCTTGTATTTATTTTATCCGCATGTCATTTTAACCACGTGAGGCTTGCACTACAATTGGTCACCTGCGACAGTTACAATAACTGTTTTATGTTGGACCCTAAATTACATTTACAAGTTTGAAAATACTGTAATATTTCAGATTTATGTTGGTCAGCATGTTGGATAAGTGGATGAACAATATGTAATTCCTCTTCCCATTTGCATGTTAAACTGGAGCATTTTTTTTAAATCGCCTGACTAGACTCATTTTAATGGATTGTGCAACCTTATTGCAGCCACAATAAAAGTTTTTTTTTTTTCCCAGTATCAGTCTTATTAATGCATAAGAAAATATTTGAGCCATACTGTCTTTATTTTTAGGTGTTTGGAGTAAAGTGTCTGATTTTTTTATTTTATTTTAATTTTTAAAGCAGAAACTACTCGTAAGCACCCCTCACAACCAAAGAGCATATTTTTATTCTCAAAAATGCCTGTTTGAAAGTACCTTTTACTTTAATAGACAGCAGGATTTCATCAAATCTAAATCAAATTAATCCATAGAGCAGAGTGCTCCAGTAAGTGGTGCATTTTTATTCATAAAACCACTTCAAAACACTTCTGATTCTGTTTTTTTACTTAAGTGACTGAAGGTGGCCACCATGAACATTGATTGACGTAACCATAATATTGCCAGGCAACCAGCACAGACTCCACAAAGTAACTGGAACTGGCCAAGAAATTGCAAAACCACAACATGTAATTTCTACACTTTGGTTTTTGTATGAACTGAACAAATGAGGTATAATGTGTTAATAAATTGGTATTAGAGCTGCTGGTAGATTTCATTTTGTGGTCATCGGACAGACCCAGGCTAGCTGTTTCCACACTTTGTATTTTTTATTTAACAGGCATATATGAGAGTGGCAGCAATCTTCTCAGCCAACTGTCTGCCAGAATGTGAATTGAAAGGATTTTCCAAAATTCGAAACGGTTCTCTTCACTTGCTTAACCTCTACATAATGCTTTTAAAACACCATGACTGTGTTCAAACTAGCATACTAACATACTGTTTATACAAAGAATGACGTCAAATGTAGTATGTAGTGCGTTCCAACTGTATGTTATGTGGATTTTGTGAACACGAGAAATTCTCCTTAACATAGCAAAAATAGTATGTATAAAACATGAGCTTACTGGACATACTCGACCGCCCCAAAATGCATTGCTGCCTTTCAGACTGTCCAATAGCTGACAGTGAGGCGGCCGGTTTGAATAATTAACCGTTGGATAAAATCATTATAAATGATGGAAACATTGAGGAACAATTGAAAACAAAAAACGCAGAAACCCACTTATGTACTGTATCACACTAAAATATTTATTAACTTGAATTTGCCTTAAAATAATACTGGAACATATTAAATTGAGTGGTCGAGGTAATTTGATTGAAAATGTGTGAATTTCTTTGTCAATGGTAGCGCTTACCATTAACGTTGTGATCGATACATTCATGAGATGCAGAGAAGACGTATTGCTTGAGTACACGTCACTGTGAGTAATGGCGTACTAAATCGTTAATTGAATAGGCAGTATGCAGTACATACAGATCTAGTATGTAGTATGCAGTACGACATGCGATTTCAAACACAAAGGGGGGGTCACCATTAGCGTCTCAATCAGTTTGACAGCCAGTTGTGTATGAAAGTGAAACCATAGATGTGTCTGGCTATTTTAATCAATGCTATTATTTAACTGCAGAGAGGGAAAGAGGCCCTTACATGGTCACAGTTCATGGAGTTGCATTAAGTGAACAAAGGCCAAGAGGCGGCCTACAGAACATTTTAGGACTCTGGGCTGTCAATGGAACAAATTCCCCCGGAATAACCCTTTTAATGCTGCTTTACTCAGGAACTCAAACGAGACAAGTCACACCGATGACACGGTGTCCTGTCCTGGCAGATCAGCATGGGCGCGCAAAAATACGCACGCACACGTGCAGAAACTCTCGCATCCGGTTTGTCTTTATGCGCTCGCATCTACACTGATTAGTCTGTACATTCACTCCCCTCTCCCCCTTTTTGTTCTCTCTCCTACATGTGCACACACACTTCCACCAGAGCATGCTGTTTCAAGTCAGTTTGATGAAAGCTCACATGAGCCACTGCTCCTTCTCTTTGTTGAACTGCTCCACCCAGCGGCGGGTCAACTCCAGGTAGTGATCGGGTCCGTGCGGCTGATAGTCCAAGTACACGCGGGTCACCGTTCTTTTGGGCATTGCCCTCTCTATCTGCGTCCCCTCGTGCCACTCGTTAAAAGATGTGATGGTGACGACCTCCGGCCTCACGTTCAGCGCCGCCTGCAGGGCCGTCTCATAGTAGCGTCCGTTCACCCTGTTGCGCATGTTGTGGTTGTTCCACGGCCGGATGCTGGTGTCGATGTAACCCGGTCCAACGCTTGGGATGAAGAGGAGATTGTTGCCGTCGCAGAAAGCTTTGATGGCCTTCCAGTTCTGGTGAGAAGAGCCGAAGGAGAAACCGTTGGAGGCAAAATAAGTGTACATGCCATCAAAGCCACCTGCGAGGATGTCGTGCTTGTGGCGCTCCTCTACGATCAGTGCAATGAAGATGGCGTCGTAGGCCGAGCCGCGCACGCTGTGGGAGCCGGTGGGAGTCAAGAATTCCGACCAGGACTCTGGAGGAGTCAGGTAGGTGTCGTAGATGTAAAACAGAGGAAGACTCTTCCCTGTGCTGGAAGTAAACTTGTAGAAGGCTCCATGGTCACCATACCTTTTTAAAGACATTAACACAGTAAAATAATAACAGTAAGTTAGTGTTGAAATAGCTGATTAAGTCAAAAGGCTGCTGTGTTCTTTACTTATCATGTTGCAAGGCTTGACAGCAAATTAATGGGACTAAAAAGATGTATTCCCTCAGCATTAATAATATTAACAAGTGTCAGTATAATCTGCATGTTCAAGTTGACTATGGGACATGAGGAAGACACAGGAGGAAAGCTCAGGTTAAAAATGGAAAGGGTTTATCTTCTGGGGAGCCTGAATCTGCTGAGTAGGCTTCTTGACACTCTTCATGGTATTTCTCACAGGAGTTGAGTGGGACCAAAACCAGAGCTAAAAGAGAGTGAGTATTGGACCATCGTGTGGCCAGGAACTCAACTCTAAAGGAATAAAAAATGTCTCCGTAACTGTTCGATGTGTAACTATAGGCAACTGTTGGAAGTTCACCATATCGAAGGTGAGAAAATCTTAATTTTGTGTTCACAACTTGTTTCTTCTGCTCCCAAGTGGCCATACTAATTCAGTTATTGAATGTTTACATGAGGGGTAACAAAAAAAGGTCTATGAAGTGGTTAAAGGAGATTAATAGGATCACCTAAAACACAAAGATCTAGCCTCTGGGCACCATGAATGTTCGCAGCAAATGTAATGGAAAGCCAGCCAATACATTTAGGATACATTGTCATGGACAAATATGTATGGAGAATTAGGACCAAATAGGATTTCTAGAGAAAAGGTCAGAGGGCAACTGATTCTTCATTTAATGACAACATGCATTGCTTTCCATTTCTTGCTAGAATTTGATGAAAACTGAATATTTTTGGGAGGTTTGGGCATTTGAGTTTGAATGTACTTGACAGGTGCTCTTTCTCAGAGCAACCTTTATACTTAGTTTTGTAAAATTTCATTTGCTTCAAAAACTCATTCATAAGTCATGAAACTAGCCTTATATAATCAGAAATGCTTTCTGAAAGTATTTCAGTTTTGTAACTAATGTTCTTTTAACTGTCCATGAAATCTTAATGGTTTTCTTTTGAAGTTGAATCAGTGATGGAGAAGTACAGCCTACCTGTCAATGATATACTTGATGTTGTCATGCACACTCTGGTCGTTTCGTCCTCTGTATGGTTGGATGTGAAATGCAACCTAAGAAAACATGCAGAAAGACCCACGTTTTGTTAGTTTTTCCATTTATCTTATTAATGAAGCTATAGCACAAGTTCAGTCAGAAGACCATACTCTCGCAAGCCCGTATTTATTTCTCATACATCCGCCAATCACTTCTCACGCATGCTCACTCATTTACTTGCTGTCATTATTCGGGGCTGTCAATCAGACGGCAGCTGTCGAGATCAGCTGGTCTCCTCCATCCAATAAGCACAACGAAACAATCACATGGTTAGCCGATCATCTTGCTGCTGTCTCTTTTAAATATGACTGTCTCTCTACCTTCAGTTCATTCATGTTGCTGTTACGCACCCCTCCACCTCCCCATCTCCACCCAGTCTTTGCAGATCCATCAGCTTCATCAACTCATCATTCTATCAGCCTCATCAGCCTCCACCACCACCACCACCAACACCACCAGGTCTGGACTCCACGGGGGGATTTATCATGTTGCTGATCGGGGCGGACGGCCCTCAATTACAAATCTCCCTGTAGAGTCCAAGCGCCAAAGACTCTGAGACTTTATCATCACATATCATCTGTTAACAATAAACAATTATCATTTCTTTATTCAACTGGTCTCTCTTTATTGAACTGCCATTAAAAAAAAGATACCACTATCAGATGACCTGAGCAACTATTGACTTAAAATCAACATTCAGTTGCTGAGGGGAGACTTCTCATCAGGGATTGACAATGGCAACAATATGATTCTATAACAATATGGTTTTTAATTCAAGTTTGTTACAAATAAGATGCATTTTATATGATAGTCAAAAGCTGTTACAGCTTATCGGACTTCCGATTCCTCCTCCTCAAAAAAAATTAATAAAAAATACCGGAGATTTCTACCTTTTCAATTCAGCAAAACAAGTTAGTCATGCACCATTTTGACCTTGTATGGCCCGAAGCATAGCATGACATCCGGCGTCTGGTTTCTCTTCCCAAGTACTGTGTGTGACACCGTGTTACAGATGACTGTACTTGTTTACATATTTTCTAAAAAACCTTTGAACAGATGCGTCTCACACAAACTTTGGCCACCAGTACATAACACAGTTACCCATTCAAGCAGGTCCTTTTCGGACAGGATGTGACGTCAAAGAACCACGTTTTCACTATTTTCATTTTCATGACAACGTATGTCACACTTTAAATGTTTTCACCCTCAGTGCTGCTCCTCTGGAGACTTTTGTAATTCTCAGTCACTGGCTCAGTTAGAAACAAGTATTTGCAATTGATGAACAGCAGCAGCAGAGGAACAAGGGACCTGAAGTGACACGTTCAAAAAAGTGCTTAAGTTGAATATTTTAAGGAATGGCCAGAGAATTCAGAGACTTTGAATAATGTATGATCGAAGTGAAACACTTTCCTTCTCGAGCAGTGGACCCCCAAGGGGGACAATGTGAATAAAAGTGGCTTTTTAAGATGCTGTAGGCCAACAGTAACTGAATGGATGTAAGATGTCATCAAGTGAGCTACATCGCCGATGTTGTATGACTCCTCTCTCGTCCCGGATGAAGACCTAATGAACATCTGCATTTAGACCAGTATTTTTTAACGAGATAAAGACTGATCGGATAAGTTACATTTTGTATCTGATGGTTACGCTCGAAGAAAGTGTTAATTGATCACCAGAGTTATTACAAATCCTCCTGAGAGGGACATGAATGTGTGTTGCAAATTTCATTGTAATCTATATAACATTTGCAGAGATAATTAACTTAAACCCACAAACGTCTGCTGGTGGCACTAGGGTGAAAGTCAGTGGATCAACAAAGTCATTAAGCACCCACAGAATAAATTCCACCGTGAATGTCTGTGCAAAATGTCACGGCGATCCATCGTATAGTTGCCTCTGAAATATTTCAGTCTGGAGCGGTCGCCCGACAGACCGAGCCACACTGTTAGCGTGGCTCAGATGCAGAAACACTGGCAGAAAATCTGCAGGTTGCAGCGCATGCATCACTCTCTGGAATAAATTATGTTTTTCCATTTTAGTTAGCGACATTGAATCGTATATTTTGTAATGAAATGTTCTACTGTAGGGAAGGTCATATTGCACACATAGGGCTCACACTGGTGTTTATCTGTGGAAGAGAGGACTGTTGGCTGCACCGACTGTGTCGCTATGACATTGAGCATAAGTGTACTAATGGATTAAAGTGATGTTTAGAATTGGCTAGAGCCGCGCAAATTGTTTTAAACTGCAAATGTCTATAGATAAACTGTCACCTGGAGACAAGAAAAAATAACCACTTGTGCCACTAATGGAGATGCTAAGTGATTTTATGTGCTACAAAACATACATTTTAATGGTGTAAGATGCAGTTGCTGGCAAAATATCAATTTCAAGAAAAATGGAGGAAGGGAGATCCTGGCCATCCGGTAAAAGGAAGCCTGGAAACAATGTTTGTTCAGCCGTACGTCTCTGGACGTCGTGTAAGGTAAGAGCCCAGTAATGTGAAATAAAATGTGAACCTATTTATAAAAAACTGTGAGGTATTAGCAGATATGAAGCCATATCATTATGGGAAAAGCTGTAATGGTCTCCTGTTCACTGCAGCAGAACGCCGGCCAATAGAAAGCTCATTTTCCAAACACATTGGCCCATTGCTCTGTGGTAATTTAGAAGTAAATGAGACAGAGTCTTCACATTTTAATACCTCATAAACATTGACAGCATGGGCCAGGATCAACCCCATGATTCATGCTGAGCAGAGTGGAATTTAGTGCCATGTCATGCAGAAAGCACTAAAGGAGGGATATGAGCCAACACACAGATAAAGGTCCAGACCCTTATAACAATTTGATACATTTTAACAAAGCAGAGCAATTTTCTTCATGAGAGAGTGTCAGTTTTGCTCTGTGGTCACAGCCAGTGGATGGAGTCACAAAGCTGTACTGCTAGGATCTGGAAAGTGTGGCTGATGCCATCATAGGACACCCATTGGCGTTATTGCCCTGTGTACACGCAGCTACATGGCCTATTTATTGGACAGAACTTTTACAGCCCCTCAGGGTGCAGATTGTTCAGAGCGGCAAACTGAGTCATGGGACCCATGATGCACATTTCCCCTCTGCTCCTTCCCTCCTGCACCCAGCTTCCAATCAACCCCCCACAATTTCCCCACCAAACCGCCCCCACCCTCCCCTGGGCAGGAGGACTATTTCAACTCCTCTTCAAGCTGAGGTCGAGCAGCAGCTCTGCTGTGGAGGCTCCATGTGCTCTGCTCTCCAACTCGGCTGTACAAAATACAGGCTACACAAGCTTTTTGTGTGGGTGCTGCTAAAATACTGTTCAACTTGTATAATAAAAAGTACATTGCTTTCTTGTGTAGCATTACCCAAAATAGGAGCCACTGTGCTTTTAGCTGTGTTGTGTGGGATTGCCAGAAAGATGGAAGTAGGATTTGTTTTTGGTGAGTTAGATCTGCTCCAGTTTTTTGGAATTATTACTAAAATTTGTAATAGTGTGTATTTCTCTTAGAGGAAGTGTATTTAACATACTGAAAATTAATAAAGCAGCAAACTACTATTTAATCCCATTGGTTTGCTCACAGCCACTGCTCTGCACTTCCCTCATACGCCGGTTAAAGTAGTTCATGTAGGGAGGCAATCAAGATGCTCCCAATCTCGGATCTTGCACCATTAAAATGTATATTAAAATAAACCACTATGGATGCATACAAATTCCACAATCTTGGGAAGTCTGCATTGCCAATCAGGCAAAATAGGCAAGTGCAGAGGGACTTGGTGTTGAATTGTTCAGTCATCTCTTGTTATATGCCAAAAATATAGTATATATAAGAATATATTTTGTATTATGCGATTATTTTAGAAAAAGTAATTACAGGTATATTAAACAGACAGTATGATAAAAATAATGTAGCTATTGAACATTAAAGCTTGTAAACGTAGTAGAAACCCAAAATACAAGTATGAACCTGAAAATGAGCATAATATGTACCCGTTGAAATATTTTAATGACTCACCTTGAACATAACTTTATCAAATCAGATGTGGTGTGGGACTAGCGAACCCCGCCCATCATACTTGCCCATTAGCTCGTAGGTTGTAGTAGCTAGCACAGTAATATCATAGTAGGAGGTGTGTGTTTGGATGTCAGTTGGCAAATTATGGTGATTATGCTCTAATTTATTATTTTTCCCTTCTCTTGACAAGAGTGCAAGTTAAGGAGATGTTGGTGGAGGGCAACAGTCCTCTACAACTCAAAATCACGCTCTAGTCTCTCCAATATTTTTTTTTAGAATTGATTCATTGTTTCAGTCATTTTTCAAGAAGAAATGACCAAACATTCTCTGGTTCCACTTTCTAATATGTGAAACTTTGATGCTTTTCTCTGTCGTGTATGCCAGTAAATTTAATACATTTGGCATTCGAAATGTTGTTTGAATAACAAAATCAATTCAAATAGATCAATTTTAAATGTTCAAACGTTTCGGAAGTTAGATTTCGCAGCCTTGGTTCGTATTGTGCTGTCAATCTGATGGCGCATAGTCCTGAATACAATTAGAATCTTGAAAAGGTCAATGCCAAATTCCTGCCACAGTGAGCCACATAAAACCACTGTAAAGACACATTCACATGCTGTTTTTAGATTGCTCTGTGAAGCAGTTAAAAGTCTGCCAAGCTCACTATAATCCTTGTTTTCAGTTAGGAGGAGTGCTGCTGAGACAAACAGGATAAGACAGCAAAGGACAAGGACGGACAAAGATGTGAGATGGAAAACAAAGTGAATATGGACAGGTACCCAATCCCACTTTTCTCTTTAACGTTTGCTCATCTTTTTTTCAGTAATATAACGTTGTTATTATTTTTTGGGAAATGATATTGACTCTCCAAGGGCCTGACGTTTCAAAACAACACTGCTCGTGCATTCTCAGAAGCACTTCTCAGATTGGCTGGTGTCCACTTTGCTGTTAAAAGCAGATTGCCGATATGTGTGTTTCCTGAATCCTGATCTGATACATGTTGGGCTGCAGCCACTGCTCCCGTGGGACCACCAGTCTTCCTTTGGGCTTCCCTCCCTCCTTATAGCCTGCCTTTCACTTGAAAAGAGCAAAGAAATAATTTACGGTTGTTGCTTTAGAAAATTTGCATTTGAGTTCCAAATGATCGGAGTCAAAGTTCGTTACCTTGTCAGCATTTTGTTGAAATTATGCATGAAGAAACACTCCAGAGATAAATGTCCTTGCGTGCAGAGGGAGTGGGAGGAGTTCATCAAAAACAAGGAGAACTGGAAGAGGATGCCTGGAAAGGCTGCACTCGCCGTGCTGCTGTATACAGAGAGAAAATATTCTATGGCTTTCTCTGCTCCGCTGCCCGATTGTGATCTTCTAAGGGCTTTCACAGGACAACGCTTCCGTCTCAATGCAGGGAGGTTCTGAAACGTTCCGTTGATTTGTCGAAGGCCTGTCGGGGTCTGTCTTTCCACACAAACTTCCTCTACGCTTTTCTGAAAATGTTGTGCTTGCTCAGTCACTCATGATAATATAGCATGGCATTAAATTCAATCTATTAGCTTCTCTCCTGACAGCATTATGTGTAAAACCTCATCAGCTCAGCGTTGCATGTCTAATCCGGGCGTTCTTGTCTTGCCCTCACAGTGATACATTGTTTCTTTGCCTGCAGCAAAACGGCACACTAAACAAATGTGATATCAAATATGACAAATTGTCTCTCATCAGAGTTGTTTATACGCAGGAGGAGGCCAATATGTGTCACATCACTGCTGGAAAATAAATGATCTTTATCTTCGCATCAGGATACAAACACTTGCATCATAATGCATTGTGTTATATTGATCCTTCCGATGACTTTGCTTTGTAATTAACCTCTGTGATAACTTTAGCAAGTTGTCAATATAACTTCTTATAGATCAGTGACTGGTTAGATTTGGACCTCTACGTTAAAATAGGACCATGCATCAAAGCACAATTACGTGTGGAAAATAATAGTGGTGGTGTTTTTTTCCACAATTTGACAAATTTTGTGTGATCTCACAATTGCAGGACAGGTGTTCTTCCTTAAAGTATTGGGAGTCTGCTAAAATGATGACAATTTTTGGACTGGGACTCAAGAACAAAAATATCCTAAAACTATGGCCGCTATTAAGCAATTTATTTCCTCTGAACATTGTTAGGGCTGTAAGTAACTTACTGATTTTATTCTGCTAATACATTTTTACAGCTCTGAAAATCATAGTAAATCAAACAAAACCTTACAGTTATGTTGACTCTGGATAGCTGGTTGATTTTTCTTTACTTAAACATTTAGCGTGTTGTGCAAATGCATATGTGCATTATTAATGGAACCTGCTTTTACATAGGAAAACTCTTACTAGCTTGTCTCTCTTATATGTCATTTCAAATTCATACAGAAAGCTTTTGAGTAGCTTTTTATATGCACATGAACACATGATGTATATTTCTTCAACTCTCCTTTAAGAAAAAGTCTGATAAAAAAAACACCTCAAACTCCGATCATTGTGTCCTAATCTCTTTTCTGTCTTTCCCTTCCTCTCTATCTTTATCTGGAGAGAATCTGACTTGAATTGTATCGCATTACGAGCAAGCTTTCCCTGTAAAAGTTTAATAAGCCTTCGATACAGTGACAGGAGGCAGAGAGACCAACATGGTGGGCAGTTATTTCCTTCAATGTGCCATTTTCCAACCTAATTGGCAAATCGGTCATGTGGTTTCGCTACCCCCCACCTCTCCACCCTGCTGATATGCTCATCCCGACTGAACAACTGATTTAGCAAGAGCAGCTATTTGACCTGTTTCTTTTTTTTTTTGCTCTAATGCTGGAGAGGGAATGTCATTGCAGCTGCACTCATCCAGAGTCAAATCCACGAGTAGCACAGACAGCTTCATGGGAGGCAGCAGAACAAGTTCAAAAGCTCTCAACCTTCTTCTCCTGTGACAAAAACAAACTGCTGTTCCTGTGTATAACTCCCCACAGCACAATGGCTCCTTTGAGATTACTATCCTGAGCAGTGTTAAGCTCTCTACTCGCCTTTGTGAAGCACCATTAATCCTTTTCTAGCTCCTGTGTCACTCTGCTCTTAGTGAGATGAAAATATGGTGAGATAATGGACAGAGATATTTACACATCGAACCTATGCCTCAATACTACTAAACAGCACATTGTCTTTGTTAGTTGTAGCTTTTCTGTAGTTATGTTCGTAGTATTTGTAATTCAGTGGGCACTGTTCAAGCAAGCTTACTGTAATTGTTGGTGTGCCTCAAGGTTTCTTTCTTGGCCTCCTTTCTTTTTTCTTTAAATAAATCATGTTGGTATTTCTGCCCATGGAACTAATACTCATTGCTATGCATATTCTATGGTGTATAGCCGTGGTTCTTTTCTCCTAGATACAGTTCATAGATACAAGTCGTGTTTGTCCTCTGCATGCTTTCCTTTATAAAGCGTGTTTATCTTGCAATCATTACATCAAATCACAAGACATACAGTATCTGTCGGATAAGGAAGTCTTTACGTTTTTCTTCTCTAGCCATTGAGACAATGTCTGGAATTAATATGATAAATCTAATATCTTTCATGTAATTAGACGAGAAATATACAACTGTAAATTTTTTGATAAATGATTTAATTCTTAATTCGGTCTTTTCTCTACCTATTTTAGTCAATTTTATTATTATTATGTGTTTTTATTAACGTTTTATCTGTGGTCTGATTTTGTCTTGTTTTGTCTGAAACTTATTATGTTGCCGTCTTGGCCAGGTCTTCCTTGTCAATGTGATTTACCTGATTAAATAAAAGTTTAAAGCTACTACAAGGAACTGTCTGGCCCTGCTGGAGTCTGAGCTGAAGGACTTTCTGGTGAACCTGAATGATTTCATCTGATCTCATGCAGAATCCAACCAGCTGGCACCGATGACTAGCATTAAGAAGAATTAGACAGAAATAGCCAATCTTCTCACTGATGGTCTCGTTTACTTATGTCGGTCATATAGTTTAGTAATAAATTGAGACTGTTTTATAAGCAGTTAAAAGTTCCTCGTAGTAACTTTAAATAAATACAAATAGAAGGCCAATAAAAGTTGTAAATACCCACTACAAAGCCCATACCAGCATTATTGGTGTAAAACAGTTTCATCAACAGCTGCTGATTTAAAATTGATGAATCATTGAACAATCTTCACTCATTTTCCTGCGACAACTTGCAGTCTGCGTAAAAATTGAGCCGATGATGGATTTGGTTCATTGCTCTTCTTCCTGCCTGGGACTCTTTCCCCACTTTGTTTCGGTCACACACACACACACACACACACACACACACACACACACACACACACACACACACACACACACGCACGCCTTTTACCTTGAGGTTGTGTCTATCTGCAGCATCCAGCACAACTGGTACCAAATCATCAACGGGTTCCCCGTTGTCGTCAGCCAAGCCAGGAGGAAACCAGGACAGGACCAGAACCCCTGGAGACACACGTAAACTCATGAGTCTGTCATCCATCCTGGACCTAAGACACTGGTTAATACCTCAGAGAGCATCTATTGCAGTGTAATGTCCAAAATGCATATGAACCTCTAAATAAGTTATCTCATGCATTGTTGAAATGGATTGTAAGAAATGCTGACAGTTCTGTTCCCCAAATGAGAGCTGATAAAATGTTTGCTTTCATCAATGTACAGTGAGTTTTTTTCATGCAGCCCTTCACACAGTTTTACAGACCCATTCGAGACCATTGAACGAACACAGTCAGTTGTGCGTCTGTGCAATTTCTGCCCCTGTAATCCATTAGGGTAATTACCGTATGTTATAGGACCAGACAGATGCTGGCCCGGTTTGTGGTAAGATACTGTATGCATGGTTGGATTATGAGACAATGAGTCATTGGGCGCAAATATGTAAAAGGCCCGCGACCCCACCTAAATAGGAGCAAGACACCACATAGAGCAAAATGCGTCTCGTTGTGGTCGTTTTGCATCTCTTTGTGGCTATTTTGTTACTCTTTCTGTTCTTTTGGACATGTCTTTGTGGTCACTTTGAATTTCTGGTTGTTAAGTGTCTCTTTGTGGTTGTTTTGCGTCTCTCTGTGGTCAGTTATGTCGTGTGTTGCACAAATGTTGTTGGTGCATTTTCCACGGAACCTGCTTTGACATGTCCATAAGCAATGTTGACGTTCACTTTAAACAGAGGCTCATACGCGGTGGGCCCCCTGAAGCCTTGGCTCCCTGAGCCTGTGGTCTGTAGGCCTGTTCAGTAATCAATCCATGTCTGTGAAGTGGAGAGTTGATTTTCTAAAATCTGAATGCCTACCTGCCCATCACCCATATCCTGCACCCGATTGATGAATATACACATATTTATTATGCCTTGTTTTAGTGGCAATCTCGCCACGCAGCTCTAGTGTGTGACACCTTATAAATTGCAGTTGAGAAATGCTTTCTCATGCTATGATTCTGGCCGAGGAATTGCTTCATATCAGCAACAACAGCGCTTGGCACAAGAGAGGATCTGGCACATGGGATGTGCACTAAGAGCTAATTCATTAAATAAACGTCCACTTGCTGTGGA
Source organism: Ophiodon elongatus (assembly GCA_016806645.1). Classification (NCBI taxonomy): domain Eukaryota; kingdom Metazoa; phylum Chordata; class Actinopteri; order Perciformes; family Hexagrammidae; genus Ophiodon; species Ophiodon elongatus. Next base: position 5,637,148 of record JACSYO010000415.1, on the reverse strand, counting down.
GCTATGGGGACTATTAAATTACAATACCCAACTACGTCTGTGTGTATTAAGAATGAGGCAGCTGCTATTCATTTTATTTATGGGCCTCTGTGAAGTGGTGGGGAATCAGTCATCAAGCCAAATGGAACTATTTAGGGTTTGGCTGGCTGTGGTGCATAATTAAATTGATTATTTTTACAAAGCATTGTGAGCCAGCACTCCCATGATCCATCTGTCTTTGTGGTGAGGTTACAAACGGATGGGTGGCGTGGTCATCATTCCGGATGGTGTACAATAACTTACTGAGCTGCAGGACAGAAACATCCAGGCCTATCATGTGTAGGCTGCTGACGGCAGGACACACACCAGGCTGTTACTCGACACCACGCTACAGGACTTTGCTGTCTTTTAGGGAAGCCATACAAGTTTTTGAAAAGAATAACAACATACCTATTAATATTTCATGAGACGACCCCCCCCCCCACCCACTCACCCCCCAAAGAAAAACGGATCCGTTTTCAGGACTGGGGATAATTAAATACCCTACATCTCTTCTTTTAACGTATAACACACATTTAAATGTACACAATTGTATTCCCCTTGAAGATTTAAAGCTCTATTATCAGATGAGTTTTATGACTCTTGTCATGTTTTTTTATTAAAAACGTATAGTATTTTGTCTGATGAAAGGCATAGAATTAGAACAGTTCATTGCATTCAACATAACGACTCATTTAAATGTGAATATTGTACCATATAAACGTATTACTATCCTGATATTGATTTCAACCATATTACCCAGCACTGAGGGACATGCTGTCTTGAAAAACACACAACAATTGTACCACACTCGAAATTTTCTGAATCAATTTTGAAATTGTGATAGTCAGGAAGGTGTTCCAGTCATAATGGAGACCTAATAAGTTGATCTCTTGATTACTGGCGCTTTTAAAGTCATGACGTCTCTCTCTGTGCTGCGTCGAAAAGCGCAGCAGCAGCTCTTTGGGGACTTTGAGCTAGGGCTGTGGGGAGCTGTCCAGTGGATGTGTGGTGCTGAAATGTGTTCTGCCTCTCCAGCAGCTTTTTTTAGAGGCCAGAATATTCTGTGCTGCATCTGAGCACACAAAAAAAGCAACACTCAACTATTTTTCTTACTATTTCTTTACAAGAAATCTAGGCAGCCCGTTGCACCTATGAACTGTACCTGCCGCAGATGCTCCTATCTGCTCCATGTGGGACTCCAACACGTCCGGGTCCCTCGAGCTGTACGGATTGAGTTCGGGGTAGAAACTGGAGCCGATGTCCTCAGGCGGCATGTGTCTTCCTCTCGGGTAGCTGGATGCGATTTTGGGGTCCCAGTGTGGAACCAGGATGTGGTCCCAATGAATGTATTTGCCGTCCATGTGTGGGGTGCCGTACCAGGTGTAGTAAAATATATGAACGTCATAAAATATGGTCCCCTCGGGACCAGAGTTGGACAAAACCGCTTTACTGCCAGCCGGACGGGCTTGATCCGGGGACGCGGTGGCGTCACGGGACACGGAGCGCCGGTCCATCTTCCCCGATATCATCGGCAGCAGCTCTAAGCCCGGAGCCAGATCCGAGAAGCCGTCGCTGGGCTTCAAGGTCCTCAGTCCCATCATGGTCCCAAACACGAACAGCGTGAAGAGAAACAGAGCGATGCACGCTTTCCTGCGTAGTCTTGCCATTATTTGTCTGGAAGTGATCAGGAGCGAAAATAAACCTCCCCTCTGTCTTGTTTCTGCTTTCCCCTCACCGAGAGTTCACCTCACAACCTACGAGCTCCTCTTCAAAGTGTCCTGCAAAGCTATTGCACATGGCATATTCTTCTGAATTCATAACAACAAAAAAAAGAAAAAAGTAGCTACATGATTGCAGTCCGGTCGCAGCAGACTACTTGACGCAGTTGGCTGCTGGAGTTTTAACTTTCTCCTGCTGCTTCGTGTTTTCCATCCTGCCGAGCTGCGTAGCCTGTGAGTGTGTGTCGCCTGTGAGGAAACTCACTCCCTTCAGCGCTCCTTCTGCTCCATACAGTGGGAATAACCGAGTCCGCCGACGTGTTCTCCCATTCGGCCGTGTAACGGGGCGGAGGTTCGCGATGCTGTTCCCATCAAGACGCTTCACTCGCTGATCTCCAAACTGTCATTCTGTGAGCTGCTTGGCTCCAGCTGGCCGCCGAGTCCCGCCCAGAAGCTGATCCATCCACCTGACACCGGACACGGACAGACGACCGGCGTCGAGATGATGCACCCCGGTGATATCCAGAGGGGCTTTCCAGCCTCCGTGGTTGGTCGGTTTCTAATTTAGACCGTCCGTTTAGGATATGAAAGAGGCGGGGCTCGGTTGATCTCTAGTTGTGCTCGTTTGTGCGTGGCTGCAGAGCCTCGCGCAACAGACATGCGTGACCAATAGCCATCATGTGAACGCTGTCCGCATATCGGCAACAAAGGTCAAGTAAGTCGGCTGTAGTCTTGTCGGTGTGTCGGACGGGACATCCCCGTGACTCTCACGGTCTAATCTCTTCAGCACAGTTGTCATAATATTTACTTTAAAGTCCAAACTCAAGTGTTTAATTGACTTCAGAGATGTACTGACATCTAGTGGTGTTTTATATAATGAAACCCAAGGGCACTTCCCCGTGCTGCTTTCAGGTACTGCCGGGAATTATGACGTCCTAGATGTCTTGCCGTTGTGATGTCCAGTTTAATATGCAGAGAGAGAGTAGGGATTTTATTATTATCATTATTAATAATAATATTTATCATTTTTATTATTTTTTTTAATTATAAATCCGTGGGAGCTGCAAAATCAATGAGTTTCTCTGATTATAATCTATTGGTGTATATATTTGTTATCGAAGGCAAAATGTCCCTTTCATCTTATTTATTACTGCCGACTTTGAACTAAATGAAGGAGTTTAGCTTCAATCCCACAGAGGGGGAAAAGTCGATTAATTTAACAGTAGTATACAAGATAAATTAGCGAGCAGTCCATTAGCTCGTGCACCTTGGCTGAAGTCCAGCAGTGAGATCTTGGCTTCCAGCCAAGATAATCTGAGGCAGCACTCGGGAGGCACTGACCCCTCCATCTGGTTTACTGATACTTCATTAGATTGTTCTCCTTGTCTGCTGAGCAGTTCGTTTAGGCAACTTGATGACTGATATTCTCATAACCCGTTTTAACTTGTGCTATTTAACGTAAAATTAAAACTAAGATAATTTAACGTATCAGTTCAACAAACTTCATTCTCCTATATTAATAAGTATATTACCGATTTTTTTTTTTTACAGCTTTCATATAATGTTAAATTCGCACACCGCAATGTTAAAAGAGTTGGAGTATAGCTCAAATATCTATTACTGAGAATATTTACAGGGCAGTAAAGCATTTTGCGCAAGTTTAAAGCGGATGTTGGTGCCGTGTTTAAGGCTCGTGCTCATTACTGTAATATTTCCAACTGTACCAACAATAAAGAGACACAGCAGTTTAATTATGCATTACCTTGAGAATACTTTCTTGTGTCAGAATTATTAGTTAAAATCCTTCAAACTGAATAGGTTGTGCCATTATAAATCATTTGTAAAACGTCAGAAAGTAGTAAAATAGGGAGGCAGAGATACTTTTACAGCTTCAAAAACGCAATGATAAAGTCGATTATGAATATTATCATTTATTTTGCAGATTCAAAAATACCACAGAAATCCTTCTGGTCATTTTACATTTCAACATCCCGAAATAGAATCTCATTTTCCAAACCAATTTTAAAAGAAGAATCCAATCAAGATAATGTATCAAATCTATTAGGTGCATTTGGTTTTTATAGCAGAACATTAATGCTTCCTATAACTTTCCTTCTTATCTTCCTATCCTGCAGGTCAAAGACATGTTTCAGTAAACCTGAGACTTTAGTTGGAGATTCTGCTTATTATAACATACTACATTATAACCCCTCTCTGGCCAAGAAGCATGTTAATAAGCACATTTATTCCAAGATGTTTTACAACAATTTACCAGCGTAACGCATTGACATGGTGCAGACAGCTTTCTCTGATTTGTGTGGTTAACAATTCCATGATTTGGGATATTTAATGCAGACGATTATGTGGCCGAATGTTTAGGGCCATTCATACGCATGTTGCGGGTCCACAAGGGGTCGTTGTAGTAGTTGTGATGAAATCGACAGGTCACCTCTGAACCATCCATCAAGCGGTACAGACACAGAGGTGGAGCTGTACTTCCATTCACCAAAATACTACTTAGTAGTTAAGGAAACGTTCTAATTAATCTCAACAGATAAATGTGACTAATTCAACTACTTGTTTCCCCTCACACACGTCGTAAACTAAGTTGTTCATTCAAACACAATATAGAAATTTAAAAAAAAAAATCCTTCAGATGTTTGTTGATATAATCTGAACAAATTATTTTTTTCAAAAAATATGTTTATTATTTCTTCTTATTATTTGGATTGGTTTTTTTTTGTCTTTATTGTTGTTGTTTTTTTTATGTCAGCTGTAGTTGTTTGTATTTCGTTTTCATTCATTGTAAAGAAATATTATTTTGGTCATTTCGGAGTGACTCTCACTTTCAGCTTGGTTAAAAGATCACTTTCCTGTGTCTTTGATTCATCCATCACTCCACAAGGACACGAGTCAACGTTTTAACATGATGTGATCAATCACTATTGATCCATGAATTCGTTTGGTCAGCTTGGCTTGGTAACATGTTGCCACCTTGCATCGTGGGCCGTTTAAAAAAAATTTAAATAAAATTTGTGCTGCATTCTTCTTCTTTTTATTTACTTTTATATTTTAAACTCCCCTCGTCGGTTGCTTGAGTCAGCTTAGCTGTTTCTCTTCTGCTGCATGGGAGGACCCCCCCCCTCCCCACGCCCCCCCTCCATGTTTCATCTGGATTAACATTACAACCCTTTCTCTGGCATGTTCGGACAGCAGCTAGCCAACGCACTGATCGCAAAGAAACGAAAGCACTCACAACGAGAGACAATAGGCGAGATGACATGGTGCACGATAAAGTAGATGTTAGTATTGTCTTATAAAAAACATAGTCTACACTAATTAAAAACACCTATATATTTAACCAAACTGACTTTAAAAAAAAAAAAACTGGGTGTTTTAAAACAGGCACTTCAGGCTCCACTAGTTTTATTTGCCCCCTCCCACCTCGGGTGCATGTAGCCTTTACTGCATATAGATCCCATTTTAAAGGAGGTTAAACAAAATGTGTTTTTCTTTTTCATTTGGACTATTTTAGAGTCATGATTCAAGAGTCGTGATTGAGAAATAGCTGAATAAAAGCAGGTTTGATGTTAATAAAAAAAAAAAAAGGCCCCACAAGCTACAAATATGAGTGTGTAAAAAAATGACTAATTGTAAACTATGTAAATCACCGTATCATCAATTTACTGTGAGTTTCCTACAAGTCTAGATAGAAATACCATAATAATGTCGCGAGGACGTGTCGCTATAGTGATTGGTCACTCTCCACATTTGAGCCCTTCTTCTATTACACAATATGCAATCTATCCTTGGGGACTGTATAATTGTGAATCACGTGGACGTGACCGAGAGTGTGTGGGGGGTTTGTTGGATGAGAAATGGTCATTTGTATTGACCAACAGAGCTGACCACTGCAAGAGAGAGAGAGAGAGAGAGAGTGAGAGAGAGAGAGAGAGAGTGAGAAAGAGAGGGAAACGCGTTTCAGGAAAGAAAGGCACTGGGAGTAAACTGGCCCACAAACATGGCAGAAGGTATGTTGGGAGCTTTTGGTGGGAGTTATCTCTTCAGGGTCTGTTTCTGAGTTGTTGTTTTTTTTTTTTTCTTTCTTTCTTTCTTTGAGGGGGGGGGGGGTGATTCTTCATCAAAAACCCTGCCCGGTGACCCCCACCCCCCTCCACCCCTCATTGTTTAGAGGGAATAGGTTGCCAGCCCCCTTTTGTTTACCTCCCTCTCCCGCTTTCCCTCTCTCTGCGCAGTATCTGCTTTTCACAGCATTTTGCATGAAAGTGGCAATCTGTGAGGATTACCCAGTTTGAGGGCTGAAAAGCTGGGTGCTAATTTTGACTCAAGGCAGAACTGAAGACATGGGCTCCGTTTCTAACCAGGAATTCCCAGGTTGAGTAACACAAATGAACAGCATTTTGCTTCTTTCTTTTTTTTTTTTGGTATGAGTTAATTATGTTTTTTTTTCGTCTTCTTTTTCTGGCGTGGGACTGAGTATCTTGATAGTAAGACGTCGTAAGGCATTGTTCACACACACGTGATGTGCAGCCCGTGTGTCTATCGATGCATTAAACGCTCTTTGGAGATTCTGACAGCACGCAAACCCCCGAGATCACTTATTTTGCGCATCGAGTTGCGGCATATTCCGTGAGAAAAGAAGGTCGCGTATGGTTCACGTTCTTATACGAAATCAGGCCACATTGCAGCCTGTGCTTGTTACTCGTTTCATCGATTCCTATTGATTGGTGATTCAGCAACGCGAGAGAAAGGAGAAAAGTTTATTTGCTTCGGTTTTTAGACCTTGTTGAAATGATAACCCCCCTTTTTTTTTGGATACAGTTTTCAGAAGTCATCGTATCTATAATGTTTTGTAGGCTTACCGTTTTTTTTTTTTTAAATTTATTTTAATTTTTTTTTATAAAACCGTACACTTTTCATTGCAGGAGTGTGTAAGACCGAGGAGGATGAGGGACCGAGCACCGAGGAGGATTCACAGTCCTTCCACGGGATCGGCACCTGTAAATGGTTCAACGTCCGCATGGGCTTCGGGTTCCTGTCCATGACCGACCGGGAGGGAGAGCCACTGGAGGAACCGGTCGACGTGTTTGTCCACCAGGTAAGGCCGACTCTCTCGGTGGCGGAAACTGCGACTAACTGTGAAAGCCAACACTGGTGTAACATATCAACGTTGTTCGTGCTGAAGAAAAAAAAAAAAAAAAAAATCCAACTTTCCCCCGATAATCAAGTAACATGTTTTGCCAGCAGAAGTGAGATCACCCCACCTGTTTCCAATACAGCTTAATTAAATTTAGGAATTTTTTTTGGGGTGTGTTTGTGTGCGTATCATCGAAACTATAGTGAGCGATGACTCATTAGTCAGAGTTAAGAGATCACTCGAATAAAAAAAAAAACACCGATATAAAGAGTAGAAGACAAACTAAAACTTAAAAACGGTCTTAATAGGAGTTTCAATATGTTTGATAAAAAAGTTAAAACCGATTTGAGATATATTTAAGGGGGTTAGATGGACGCTTTTTTTTCGCAGTGTGGTGGGTGTTTCTCCCTCAGGGGACCACGTGTTGCTGCCGGACTCCCTCGTGGGTTTTTTTTTTTTTTTTTCAAAAGAGGTATACTGATATAATGTGATGGAAAGATTAAAGTGTGGTCAGAGTTTATATCTAACTGGTCATCAATACGTATAGGGCGAGTGTAGATGAAAACGGGTTATTTTAAAAAGGGGAGGAAACGCTGCGTCGCTTAATTGATCATCTTCTGAAGCTATTTACAGTCGATATTTGTTAAATTTAATTTTTTTTTGGAATGAGTGGACTTTTACATTTAACATTGCATCTGCTGAAGTGGAAGCTTTGAATGGGTTGATCTCGGTAAATAGACAAACCATCTAAACATGGATTCTTGATCACCTTTAAAAGGTTAAAGTTTTTTTTCATACTTCGAAAAATGTAGCGGTATAGTTGTAGTTTTAAGGTTAGTGCTGTTCTTCTACGTTTTCTCCTTCTTCACTTGAGGTTTAATTGTTTCTCAGTCTGAAGAGATAAAGGACAACGTTTCAATTCTTCTCAGTTCAAACAATTTACCTTCTTGCATACAGCGGGTGGGGTGGGTGGTAAAGAGGTGTGTGTGTGTGTGTGTGTGTGTGTGTGTGTGTGTGTGGTGGGGGGGGGGGCATTTCCCTCCTACTTCGCATGAGAGCGAGCGCCTCCATTGCTGTCTGATAAGATAAAGGCTTAGCATGTGAATGTGAGGCGTCCCCACTAGCTGCCCATCACCTCAAGGTTCCTGTCATAAAATGATTAAAGGCTCTTTGCTGTCTGCTCAACCCCCCGTGTGTGTGTGTGTGTGTGTGTGTGTGTGTGTGTGTGTGTGTGTGTGTGGCAGCTTTAAAGAGGAAAGGAGATCCCAGGGTTTTATTTTAGGTACATTTTCTTGTCCACACCATGCTACTGGTATCCAGGGCCTCATGCTGTGGATACTTTTGTCTGTTGAATTCCTTTTTTAAACATGTAACTTTCTTTGCTAGAGATAAAATTGAAGTTGGTTTTTATTTCCATTTGTATTCATATAAGCTTGCATGTCTCCCCACTTTCTTGAAGCCAGTTTTCAGACTCACATCCTGTTTTAAGTCATTTGTGCTCCATGATGATGCATATAGAGAGATTTAATTGTGCTGTGCAGCCATTGTAACTGAATTATTGTTTGACTCTACACAGGAAGTTGCTGCCTGATTAATCATAATGCAAACCAAAACATGGGTTGAAGTGGGGTTAGAAACTTACAGTTTGTCTCTCCAGCGCGCAGATTTAAAAGAAAATGGAGATGAATGGGTGGTTTTACAAGAAGTATAAAATTAACTCCCATTATATGCATCTTACAAAAAATATTGTGTTTCCGTCATGAAAGCAAGTTGATTGTTGCTGCAGAAAACAAAAAGGAAGCTCAAATTGAAAGAGAAAATGCTCACGCCTTTACTGAAGACCTCATGTTCTCTCAATTTATCCACAAGAAATGCGTAACCAATGACTTACTTCCCTCTCTGTCAGTAGAAATGGTGGAGACACGCGTGTCAATGATGGATGTATAGGGGTTATGGCAACGTAAAAGGCCTCAGCCCTAAAATTAGTGGCTGCGTGTCAAATTAACTCCCAGGCTCCACTGGCCTTTGTGCAGGTGGACAATAGAGCCATGCATCCGAATGAAGCACCCCTCGGCCGTGACCGAGCCCCTCTTTGTCTCAGCAGCAGTCCTGCTATTGTCCCTCGTTGCTCTGATGTCTTTCTCTGCCTCACTTGGCTTCCAGACACATTCTGGACAGAGTTTACAGTACTCATAATGCCCCCCCACCCTCCTGCCCCCCACATCAGATCCTTAAGGGTAAAAAGGTCCCTACCCTGATCTGTACCTGTATCTGTGTGTGGATAACCTGATGTGGGCATGTAGCTGGCCGGGGTCCGTTATGGGGGTGGGGAAGGTCATACATGGAAGAGGAAGTGGGTTAACGGTCACCGGGGCAGAGACGCCTGACGGGATTGGGACTCTGCGGACGTCCATGTCGCCACTCAGATGTCATGGCTCACTAGTTGTGTTGCTCAGGACTTTGCAGCAGCAGATGCTCAATTGTGAGTTGAAGGATTAGAGAAGACGGTGCTTGTTTGTTCGTTTCTAATTGCAGGGGACTAATTCCCAGCTCATTAAACTATTGTATGCTTTAACTGATCATTTTGGATTTGGTCTAAAGCAGACGCCAGACTTTCCTCCCGATAAACCGTGTGCTTTGAGGACTGTTTGATCCCTGGCTGATATGGTAAACGCAGAATCATAATGTAACTTTACTCTAAAAGAAAATGGGATTAATGTCTGACAAAACAAACCTGCTTCATCATGGATATTTCTTCTTAAGTCAACAGTCTGTTCTAGTTGTCACATCTCACACCAAGGGAATTTTAGAGAGGGGTTTCCCATGTTGTGTTAGCCAAAGCTGCTCCACACCTTCCTTTAATCACTCTTCTCTTTTCTTTGGAATTGGAAATGTTTCCGGAAAGATGAGTAGAAGTACCTCAAACCCTTTCAGTGAATATGTAGCTAAATTAGTTTGTACTCTCAGCATATTCAAACCCTTTTATCTTGTTGATTGATTAAGCCAACGCGCCTCTCCAATGTTGCTGTTCACCAGACACGCTACAAAATCCTATCACCATGTTTCTTTCACAAAAAATAAGATGTCACGTATTCAAGCACTGATATCAAAGGCAGATATCAATCATTTGTGCTTTCCCTCAACTTTTTATCTTTCATGTCTTTCTGCCAAACAACTATCCAAGGAATGTCCCCCTGACCCCCCAACCTCCCAGAGAAGCCACGCTGCCTTCTCACCCCACCCCCAACCGTAGCACTAACCCCTGCATCCTGCAGTTTAGGGTTAGTGGTGGTGGTGGTCAGTGTGTTAGTGGAGCTTTGTGATGTGGGTGGGAAGAGTGATGGGGTGGGGGCAGCAGTGTGGAATGCTGTTCCTCCGTTAGGGGGGGGATGGGTTGAAGGTTATCCTCGTCAGGTTTACCACTCAAACACAGCAAAAAAGACAAAGCAGCATTAAGACAACGGTGCCTTTTAAGCAGGGCAGTATTTGTACAAACTGATCTGTAAAGTGGGAACAGCCAGCTTTGTTGTGCTTGTTTGTTTTATCAAGGTAATAATCACCGTAAATACCTGATAAGTCCTATCAGGCTCTGATGAGATCACACAGTGAAGAATGGGTGGGGGTTGTTCTCAAGGGTCAATGTGGAGGTGATTTGGACACTGGTCTTATAACATACATATATATATATCTATATATATATCTATATCTATATCTATATATCTATATATGTATATATATACATATATATACATATATATATATATATATATATATATATATATATATACCTAGATATAGATAGATATATATCTCTTCTATTATTATTATTATTTATATTACTATATATATATATATATATATATATACCTAGATATAGATAGATATATATCTATAGACTATCTATATATATATATAATATATATATATATATAGATATATCTATATATCTATATCTATATCTATATATATCTATATCTATATATATCTATATATCTATCTATCTATCTATCTATCTATCTATCTATCTATCTATCTATCTATCTATCTATCTATATATATATATATATATATATCCCACTAAGCATTACCTTCTGTATTTCTGTGATGGGTAAAAAGATTGAAATCTATGACTCGTCCTTCCTTTCACAAACCTATGTCACTGCATAACTGGAGTTCTCCGAAACACCAGACAATAATTTTGACGCTGAATCCTCTTCCTGTGTTACCTTTCAGAGCAAGCTGCACATGGAGGGCTTCCGGAGCCTGAAGGAGGGCGAGGCAGTTGAGTTTACCCTCAAGAAGTCGTCAAAGGGCCTCGAGTCACAGAAAGTCACTGGACCAGGTGGAATCCACTGTGTGGGCAGTGAAAGGAGACCCAAAGGCAAGAAGGTCCAGAAGCGACGTTCAAAGGGAGACAGGTAAGCAGGGATGAGATGGGGAGAGAGCAGGAACGACATTTAATGAATTACAGCAGTGCAGCTTTCTAAACATGGAAAGGAACCTTTTGCAGTTTATCTAAAATATATTTGGAGATACTTGGTTTTCTGCTACAGATTTTGCGCTTTTATATTTCAGCCCCCTCAGAGGCTTTCCTTCTCAGAAGTCCACAAATGGTCATTGTTGTGTCCAGTTTAGATCAGATATACAATGGTGTTTTAGTTTGTCCCCATTTTCCTTCCTCTTTCTCGACCCTAACCCCAACCCCCACCTCCAGCTCAAGCAAGGGTCACACCAGCAGGCTTGACGTGTGACCTGGATCAATAACTGTTTAAATCTGCTGGCCCCTAGTGAATTCACGCCCACTGACTCCCTCTCTCTTCCTAAACCTTCCTAAAACCATCAACGTGATTTGAAACACCAAAACCAATCATGATCTAAATAACCTAAACATTCATCTAGGTTTTGTTGGTAATTCTTCCACTTTCTCTTTAGAGAATGAGGAATTTTACTATCTTATAGTCTTTCCACATTACTGAAAAGGAAGTTTTATATTTTCCCTTTACACGATCCCTGAACCTTTACACGATCCCTGAAAAAAGTAGTTTCATGAGTTCAGCTCCTGAGAAAGTTACAAAAGGGCCAAAAACTTAATGAGCAATCTACAAATATATCGTCCTTCATGAAATTTCTCCTGAAGATTTGAGGGTTCCTTGCAAAGGCAACAACGTCTCTCCAAGTGAAAGAAAGAGGAGCCAACAGGAGCCTGGATTTTTAGGTCATTCTTTGAATATCAATAAAGCACAGGGTTAGAGGTGTATCAACTTCACCCTCCTGTCAGTTGTGATTAGAGCCAGAGAGTAGTCAGTGTGAGAACAGAGATCATTACTGCCCCAAAGAGTCCTGGGAGGCCCGCGGTGGCTCAATAACTCTCCCTTGACCACACTGATCCATGGATAAGATATCGTACCCCTCTAGCGTATTTCTAATGCCACTGGATGGTGGATGGTGTTTCATTGGTTTCACGTATGATCGATTGATCATAACCAATAGTCAAATATCATTGGCACAGGAGTAAGAAGTACATTGTAGTTCCAGTTTTGCCAACCAAAGTGAACAGCTGTTTTTTAAGTCTACATTTTACAGACCGTGTGTGTGTGTGTGTGTGTGTGTGTGTGTGTGTGTGTGTGTGTGTGTGTGTGTGTGTGTGTGTGTGTGTGTGTGTGTGTGTATGACTTGAGGGTGGGGAAAAATCTCCTGTCCATTTAATTGATAACAGATGTAAGAGCCTGGGCAAGGGGGTGAAAGGTCACTGTTGTCATGGCAACAGTGTATGAGTAAATGCAAGAGGGCTGGGATGGGGGGTTAGAGAACTGAGGAGAGGGCGGGGAGGGCAAGGTTCAGAGGTCATTACTGCAGCTTTTTTAGACAAAGGGACCACTTCCCCTTCCCTCCACTTGCCTCCTGATGGATGCTGATGTGGGGAGCTTCTGTGATGTGACGGTATAGACCTTGACACAACCCCAAACGGCCACACTGACCCCTCGGCAGGCGCCCTGTTCAAACGTCATCTGCTGCTACAATGGTGGCAGGGGCTCTGCAGTGGCACGGAGTGACCGCCTCACGCCCACCACCCATCTGTCTTCTGCCCCTGCACGCGTGGTCATTATATAGATTATATTCAAACAGAGGTGGCCGATGGCGTCCGTGATGGCTCCCGCTGACCCCTCATGGTGTCCATTTCGAAAGTTCAAAGCCGATGAAACGGATGTCTTAGTTTGATACGATAGAGTCCAACGGGGGGGAAGCTATTGGCAGTGACAAACCGATGAATAGAACAAGCTGTTCATGATACTTTGAGATAATGAGCCATGGTATCACTACCAGGGCCTTGACAAAGTATGAGCCGTGCCACTTAAAAGGTGTAATATATTGAATTCAGAGCATAAATACAGCAGCAAACAACTATTTGCTGTGTAAAGTATATAATGGAGAAATGTCTACCTGAGCAGAGAATGAGGTCGTACATTTTAGTGAGAGTTTTGCCTCGCTTCGGTGACAAAGACAGGCCAGCGGCTCATGCATTTAGTGCATGTTTGCGCATGTGAGTAAACCCCACGGGCTAGCTCACAGCTGCCGCTCTGAACTGTGCTCATACGGCAGTTGAAGCCGATAATGCCATCATGACCGACGGCATCGCAGAAGCGTAGGACTCACCCACTGGTTCCCCCTCAGATAAACACCGTTAGCTGCGTCAGCACTTTGCCACTTTTACTGTTAGTGCTATTAACAGTTAGCTACGAGACACTAGCCCAGGCGTCACCATGTTGAGAGCGGTTAAGAGGCAAATTAAATGCTCCCAACCTCGTGTAAAACACCAACTATGATATGTTGGTGGCTGTTCTGACCCAGTGTGCTCCTCTACCGAGCAATGTGGTGTGACCTAACATGCCCTTTCAAGATTTACGACCAAATGCAAACTCAAGTCATTCCAGATGAAATGTTGCCATCTAGTGGAAAACAGGTGCAACTTAAAAATGCCCCTTCACTCAAAAATGTGCTTTGGTTATTGTTGCTTCGTTTGGATGTTTTGCCTTCACTTTTTTCACATGCATCTGCTGAAGGACAAAAGTTTCTCGGTGGTTTATCGTAAATCTGAGTTTAAGATATGCACGTACAAGCAGGACTTTTGTGACGTCACAAAAAGTTTGGAAGCCAATCAGGGTTCAATATGCCTTATGACGTCGGACTTTTCTTTGAGGTAGCACACGTCTTGCATCCAGCGGTTCACGTTTTGAAATTAATTTCTGGATTTGGGATTTTAAAATGATGGAGTATGTGAGCAAAGTGAATTGAACTTTTTAGTGAAAAAAAAAGACCGACACAGTTGGCGACTAGCTGGTGAATATAGTGATGTATTTAGCAGCTAAAGAGACAGATATTTCCCAATAAGAGACAAAATGCATGAATATTGGACTTTGCCCCGTTGACCAGAAACATCACGGCTCCACATCAGTAACAATGTTGCTCGGTTGGATATGTAAATAATCCAGTTATTGCACGTTCAAGCACATACATACTAAATACTGAAGACTAAATACTCTCTGCTCTTGTAGGTGCTACAACTGCGGTGGTCTGGACCACCACGCCAAAGAGTGCAAGTTACCACCCCAGCCCAAGAAGTGCCATTTCTGCCAGAGCATCGACCACATGGTTGCCAACTGCCCAATCAAACCACAACAGTCCTCGCCAGGTTCTCAGGGAAAACCATCCCCATTGAAAGGAGACGAGGAGCACAGCCATACGGCAGCGCCTCCCGAGACCTCTGATTGAGCGGGGGATTTGGGCAACACCGACGCCGAGGGAAGCACAGAGGCCAATCAAACTGCTTTGATGGAGGGACGGGACACACGGATCCCCTTCCACCTGTTGAAGCTGCTTTTGGAACTACCTCAGGTTAAAAAAAAGAAAAATTTGCTGATGAAGAATGTTGCTGAAGGTTTTTTTTTTTTTGTTTGTTTGTTTGTTTGTTTTTCAGTTGGTGTAACACACACACACACTCAGGAATACTGCTGTATTATTGCACTCAGGAAGCTTTCTAAATGTTAAAATCACTGCTGTTGCTTGAGGGGTTTACGATTGTAGTGAGCAATGCCATATAACGGGTCATCTTGATCATGAGTTTTTGTAGAATCTGTTTTTTTTAATTTTTTATGTGATACTGTGCCTCTCTTGTGGGCACTATACCTCTTCTGTTTTTGTGAAATACTCAGTGTGTTTAGTATAGAGTTACACTTTTGCTGCCTTACCATTTAGTCTCCTTCCTGATTGTTACACCTCAACATCCAACAGAGAGTAGTTTGTATATTGCATGGGGAAGGGGAGGG
The DNA here is from genome assembly GCA_016806645.1 of Ophiodon elongatus. Taxonomy (NCBI): domain Eukaryota; kingdom Metazoa; phylum Chordata; class Actinopteri; order Perciformes; family Hexagrammidae; genus Ophiodon; species Ophiodon elongatus. Next base: position 5,621,927 of record JACSYO010000415.1, on the reverse strand, counting down.
TTTGGGAAAACACATGGGACGGGTTTTAGGGTATAGCTATAGGCCATGTATTGGCATCTGCCAATATTGCAATTGACCATCCAGTTTTCCTGGGGCCAAATGAATGTCAGACCAGAACTGGTTTCCAGCTTTTGGTCAGAGTTATTTTTTGTTGTTGTTGTCAATTCATCGTTTTCATCCAGCGTTTTGCTGGCTGTCTAAAGGTGCACAGTCTACCTCATTGGTGCTTGTTTGGTATGCTACCAAAACTGTCATTTGCACCGCTGATCGTAAACCAAAATATTCTCAGAATACGGTTTTGGAGATTGTGATTTGAATTGTGATTAAATCAAATCCTCTTTGGACTACAGAATTTACAAAGCATTGCCATTCGTTATAATAGAATCCCTTAAAGCTAGGGTTGGTTTTGTTCTTCTTATATTTGTTGAAATTCTCATAACATACCGACAGCAAAAAATCAATCAAATTTGACAAAAAAGAAGAAAAAAAAGTCTGGTATCGATGGCCGTCGCAGGACTAGCCCGTCCAATCATTTCATTCTTCCTAAATGAAATGATTGGACGGCCTGCCTGCATGCCATGCCGTTTACGTTCATGCTTACGATGATAATTTTGGCGACTTTCGTGCTTCTGGTGGAGCTCGTGCTGCTGGCTACATTCATTGGAAAAGAGTTGGCAACACTGGGCTAAGTTGGATAATTAAAAAAATAAAAATAAAGCTTCTCTTGCTAGTTTTGCAACATTTCCAACCCTAGCATTAAAGAGTAACTTAACACATCCACACCTGAGAATGGTGTATGTCAGTTTTCAAAATTAGAGAAATTGTGAGTCGCATCCCCTCCAGTTCAGATGCTGGAGAAGTGCAGGAAGATGATGTTTCAAAAGTGTGTCGACCATCAAACGAGCAGTTCTGATGGAGCATACTGGCCACTTAAATGTCTTGAACCTCTGACCACACACCAGCTGGATGTGGTCAGCTGTATTTAGGTGTGAGGGAAAGCCAGGCTGATAGTTACTCTTAAAAGTCTCAACCACAGAGGGCAGCAAAACACAGTTTTTTAACTTGCTGTTAAGTTACTCTTGAACATTTATGGGAGCTTAGTCAACTTTCCATCTGCAGTATGTTCTTGTGTGAAATACTGCTGCATTATAATTACCTCAACTTGGATTTGATAGAATTCCAACCAATGTGATACTAACCCCAATACATCATCACATGTAATAAGATACTTGAACTGGACTAAGTTACTGAGGGGTCCAGCTAGCTCTCCTCTTGATACTTGAAAAAATAAATGAGGCAGAATTAGACATAATGTTGCCAGTGAGAAGGCAGGTGTTTTTGTTTTATATCCAGTGTGATCCATTTCTAGGTAGTTATTTAAGACATAACCTCCCTATAACCCTTAGTAGGGTAATAGTTCAGGAACACCAAGTCTGCACGGAGAGGCATGTCGAACTAGCTAGTTAATCAGCCTTTTACTCCCGTTTTACAGGAGAAAGCTGACACGACTTTTACACCCAAATAATATATATGTAAAATTATTCCAAAGCCTTTTAAAAAAAAAAAAAAGATCATACTAATTTATTTTCATCCAAGAGTGCTGCCGCTTCTCCCTCTGCTCCTGTTGAAGCCATTAATGTTCTAGTAGACCTCAGAAAACTGCCAAATGTCATTCAAAGCTATATATGACTTGAGAATATATTTGGGTAACACATTTTTAACATCAAGGTAGTCCTATAATTTGTACATATGTGCTTGAGAAATCACTGTCATTGTCCTTAACAATAATGCAATGCCGTATGAATGCAGTGTAACAGTAATATATTGCAACACACAAACAATATACAGTGCATACTGTACAGGTACATAGAGTTCTGAGGACTGACGTAAACTGTGAGTTTGTTTTTCCTTTGCCTTGTATGAATCATTTTTTTAATTTATTTTTTATGAACAATGAGCCTTTTGTAAGAGAATCCCATTGTTATTCCTATCTATGCCAAACCCAATGCAATGTTACTCTGCACTAATCATGTGTAAGATGCATTAATTAATTTTTATATTCAGTTTAATCTCTTTTTGAATATGTTCCATGTTTTATATTCTATTTTTTGGATTTTCATATACCACATACAGTCGGTCGCTGGTTGGGGGGGGAAAAAGAAAAACTCAACTCCAGTCTTAGGCTCATCTCAGGAATTGCCAATCTGAAAACTCAGGGAATACTTCAGATTGATTTGAAAGAGTCGAGGAGTGTTTATACAAGACTAATTAGAGACCGAGTGTTCATCCGCATGGTGTGGAGCGTACAACAAAGATGCCAAAGTAAAATGGTTTTAGGGATGTCTTAGTGCGGCAGTTTCTTTTTTACTTTGAAGGAAAAAAACTAAGATTATGGCCACAAAAAAAGCAATGAATACAAATGATGTGAAATGGTTGTGATTGAGATTCATACGATTTTTGACGACCATACTTTGTCAACTTAATGCACCCAGTTTGATGATGTTCTTTATAGTTTATCCTCTTTGACATAACTTGCCATGATGTGAAGAAAATGTTCCGCTATTATTGTATGTTTTTCCTCTATAATCGTTGTAGATGGGGATGTAGTAGAATGTCGTTAAAGGGATTGGGGCTAGTAGTATATAATCCGGGGTTGTCTCATCTCAACACGTATACCCGATACTTGGTGTTTCAGACTATCAATGCTTAAGACAAAAAGAATGTGTCATGGATGATTTAACACTCAAATATTGTTTTATACTCTACTGTTAGGTGGTGTTTATATAAGTTTAAGAATTGATGAAAAAAAAAAATGTTGATAACTCAGGATGTGAAAGGACGGAAAGATTGTTAAAGTGCTCTGATTAGATGGAACGGTTTACTTTTCTGTGTATTTTTATGTTGAATTCACCACTTGTGATTGCAGTGCCAGTATATCCTCTAACTTGAACACTCTTTCTCTCCATTTAAAAAAGGGACTCACGTGGATGACTTTTGTTATTAATCTCTGTGATTAACTTTTTTCTTTTCTTTTTTTTTAATACCTGAAAACACTGACTAAGTAATCTGTCAAACATATTAATTGGATTCTGACACCCACTATTTAGAAAAAAGGTTGAATGAAAGTGTCGTATTGTAATGTTTGCAATATTCTGCTGTACCAAGTAATGTTTTCAAAGTATCATTTGTGAACTAAAGTCCATGAAAGACATTCTGATTGCAACAAACCTGTTTGACCCCTCAGTGGTGCGTTATTGTGATTTGTTAGTCGGGTGTCGATGGCTCAGATATACTTGTAATATTATGTGCTCAGGGCAACATTTGAAGCACATCAAAGCATTCTGTATCACAGTTTGCATTATGTGTGTTTTTCATGGTATATCTTGTTTGTGACCATCAGCCATTTCCTCTGTGGTGTATCTTATAAGATTAGGGTAACCAGAAAGATTATCTTATATCAGATAAATGGCTAGAGCTATTTCCCAAAAAAATTAAATTTATTACTGATGAATGTATCAATGTTTACTGCCATAAAACATTTATCTTGATTCATCTTATCTTGATTTAATGACTAGTTTTTCAATGATGAGCAGCATGTAGGCTTTTCAAAGTATTACAGTGATTATGTTTCTATATGTTAAGATCTGCTCCATTTATTAGTAAATATGTCAATATTCATGTGTCTTTGCCTGTTTTTTCTTGCTCTTGGAACATACTCTGCAAACAACTAAGATTTTAACTAAAAAGCTTGCATTCAAAATCTAAGCCAAATGGATTGTATCCAATCCATACAACACAAATGTTACCAAATTGTGATAGTTTGATAAATATATAAAGTCTTAAGTGTATTTATAATACATATTGGTAAAGCTGTTTATTAGTGTAAACATAAAGAAGGCCTTATTACAAAGTGTTACGCAGGATTTTAATGGTGTACATTGTCAAAGTTAAAAAGGTAACTAGTAGCTATAACTGTCAAATAGATGTAGTGGTGTAAAAAAGTACAATAGTGTAGTGATGGGATTGTAGTTGATTTATCGACAGAAAATAAATCACAACAATTGTCAAAAGTCCTTTATTGAGCAAAAAAAAAACAAAACAGTAATTTCTCAAAGAAATTGCTGCTTTTCTTCAACATATCAAGATATTAACTGTAAATTGACTGTCTTTGGGTTTGGATGGTTATTCTGACAAAACAAGAAATCTGAAAATGGAATCATGATTCAGAGAATCATGCTATTGCTATTTTTAAACGTGGGAAATAACATTTACCGCAAATGCTGTTCTTATTTCGTCAAGGACACGTTTAAAATTAAAAATAAATTTGCATAAATGTACTTAGCTACATTCCACCACTGTTGAACGACTTCTGTGTAAAAGGATCACAGTATGCCACATCGTTTCCTCACATGAAGTGAAACACGAACGCAAACAATTTAATTCCTCTTTTTTTGACTGGTAACCCCCTGAGACTCTACTAATTACTGTACCACGACACAGCTATAGGAAGTGAACTACCGCGTGCACCACCAGGGGCACTATTCTGTGTTTATATATTTTCAATGACAACCTCAAATCCAATATGGCCGTACAGTAACAGGAACGCCAGTGAAAACGCACAGTTCAAGTGACACACATCATTGAGTAGTGACGTTATTTAACCCCTGGGTCGCGATGTGGCTGCCGCTCTGTTTGAGGAGCCGGACAGCCTGCAGGAGGAGCCTCGCTGCTGCTCTCCTAAAACGTCCGAGGCCATGGGGAAATGCGAACGTGTCTCTCTCCAGTCAGTCAGCTGGACCTGCAGCACACACGAGCAAGGCTCTTCTGTTCAGAAAACACGGAGACCCTCCTCAAGTCGTCCAGTAAGCCTGCCTTTTATGCACGTGTAGTGTATTCGTCCCTGTGGTGGTGCAAAACTCCGTTACAGTAACGTTAGCTGCAGTTCGTGTAGCTAAATGTACTCTTTAACGGAAGTTGAACGGTTAACCAGAAGTGCATTTGCCAAAGTAACCTGATAGTCTTCATTATTTAAGTCTTTTCTGTTGTAAAATCGAAAAATACCATTCGAAAACCCTTCTGAAGAAGTATAAATCGTACCTTTTTGTCGCTTATCCCAGTAAGTTGTCCCCAAGTGCGACTTCTTCTTCACCTTATTGTGGTGTACCAAACCGTACTAGGCTCACTACTGCCCCCTTACGTCGGAGGGCAGAAAGACACCCACTTGTTCTTAACGTTTGGTGTTTCGCCCAGTGGCCACAATGGTTGTGATACATGTCCTGAATAGAATGTGGATTAAGGCTTCAACTAGCAATTACTGTCATTATGGATCAATTTATTGTAATTTTTTTTATTATATTTTTGGAAATGTCCGAAAAAGAGGGAAAGATTACCATCAAACTTTCCTACAGACCAAATGATCACACACAGTTGTTTGTTTTGTCCAATCAACAGTCTAAAACCAAGTGCTAATCAATTTACAGTAACAGACAAAAGAAATGGCTAAAACAAGTAATTGATTTTCAAAACGGTTGGTTATTACTTTGCTGTTGATTTGACTAATCAATTATCAATTGATTGTTTCAGCACTGATAAACATCCTAATGCACTGTTTTATGTTTTACATGCTAATAAATTGATGATATGGCTGTTGTTTTGAGGTGTCAAATAATACTATTGTCTTTTTTTTAGGCTTAAAATGATCAGTTTTTAGTTTCCAGTATTTATTTGCTCAGATATTCCTAAACCGGTCCGCATCTTGATAAACACCAGGAACCACAATGGATATATTTAGACAAAGTCATGCTATGTGACTAAGCCTGATGTACAATATTTCATACATTAGAATGCTTTCACCAAACCCCAAAACAAATGTTTTTGCTTGTCAGGTTAGAAGATGTAGACCTGCCCCCCATGGGGGCAAAGGATGTCCTGGTCAAAATGCTGGCAGCTCCAATCAACCCATCTGACATCAACATGATTCAAGGTGCGTGGTTTGTTGGTAACCTCCGCACCAAACAGCAGCACAGTAGCTTAATTTGGAAGCAGCTCTACCAACAGGAACAAGATAGCCAAGAAACCTAACACGGTATTTATGTTTTTGTAAGGTTGGAAGATAAGCTGTTTATCTTCCAATGTTTTTTTTTCACCAGGTACTTATGCTATCTTGCCTGACCTCCCAGCTGTTGGGGGCAATGAGGGAGTGGCCCAGATCGTAGAAGTCGGCTGCCAGGTGACGTCCCTCAAAACAGGAGACTGGGTCATTCCGAAAGATGCTGGTTTAGGTAAAAACAAGCAGAAGCTTGTATGACATGGATGAGACCACAGGGACCACAGGGTGAAGAGTTTTGTGCCTTTGTGTGAGCAGGAACCTGGAGGACAGTGGCAGTGCTAGCAGAGGACGACGTCATCTCGCTGCCGAATGACATTCCCTTGTTGTCTGCTGCCACACTGGGGGTGAATCCCTGCACTGCCTTCAGGATGCTCTCTGACTTTGAAGATCTCAAGCCAGGTAATCATTTCCACGCACATAGTCATAACATTATTTTCTTTCATAGAACCGCAAGCAACTGAAATAGACATAAAATGAATCCCTTTATTTGACTAAGATTCCACTTCCAAAAAGCAAACAGCTTGGTTAATGAAACCAATAACTTCCTGGTTACAGAAACTCGCAGTAATAAAGTACTAAGGATGGAGTAGTCCTGCCTCAGTTATCTGTAAAAACGTGACATGCTGTGCAGTACTTTTAACCATCATGTGACAGTTTCGCTCAATCTACGGTCCTTGCAGGTGATTCTGTGATCCAGAATGCAGCCAACAGTGGAGTTGGGCAGGCTGTAATACAGATTGCTGCTGCAAGGGGAATAAGCACCATCAACGTCGTCAGAGACAGGTGATATATCAAGTATTTTCAGAAGACTCAACTTTTCAGTCCGAATCACTGGCCCAGGTAATCAGTCCACCTGATAGTGAGATAATGAGGCTGAGTTTTTTTTTGTGTGTGCTCAAATTTACGACTGTCATGAACTTCTTCATTGGTTCTTCCTTTTAAAAGGCCAGAGTTCACACAGCTTAGTGATAGGCTGAAGGCCATGGGAGGAACTTATGTGATCAAAGAAGAGGCACTGAGGTGGCCGGAGATGAAGGAACTGTTCAAGGTCCGAAGACTTCAAAGATATGATAATAACATATGTAGATATGTACTGAATTAACAGTCCTAATTTAAAGATGTGGTTCTCTTTTTCTTTGAAAAAGACCTGTCCAAAGCCTAAACTGGCACTGAATGGAGTCGGAGGCAAGAGCGCAACAGAGCTGCTCCGTCATCTACAGTGAGGATGCTGAATCATCTTTGATGTCTAATCATTTACACTGACGGGAAAATTGGATCGTAAATTGCAATAATTCCCATGTACTCCAGGTATGGAGGATCTATGGTGACGTATGGAGGGATGGCCAAAAAGCCAGTTACTGTTCCTGTGGTAAGATGAAACCTCCCACTGCCTCCTAGTTTCAACATTACATTTCACGACACAGACACACGTTTCTCTCAGTGCGCTTACTAAACTTGTTCTCTCCAGAGTGCTCTTATTTTCAAGGATGTGAAGGTTCGGGGATTTTGGGTCACACAGTGGAAGAGAGATCAGTCAAGCGGTGGGTCAGCGTGAAGTTTCCTCTTTCGTCAAATAAGTCTCTTGAAATGAATTTTAATGAGAAGTGACACTGTCTCCTTAGATGGAAAGGCATTCAGAGCCATGCTGGATGAACTGTGCCACCTCATTCAGCAGGGAAAGCTGACCGCTCCGGCCTGCACTGAGGTCGGTCTCCAAGACTACAGCAAAGCTCTGGACACAGCTATGCAGCCTTTCGCCTCAGCGAAACAGGTCTTGATCATGTGAACGGACTCGCCAACTAATCACTACACTGTCCTGACCCCAGGGACGGCCACTATATTGTCAACATGTCAGTGAAATACACTGCTCAAGCACAAACTCAATAAATGTGTCCTCACAGCAGGCTTAAAGTCTGGCATCTGTCATTTTATGACATTTAAAAAAATATATATATATTTGCTGATGGTAATTAAGAAGTAATTACATCTTTATATAGTGATGTGGAATAACAGGAAGCTATATAGAACTTAAATAGTGAAGCTGTATCTGATCTGTTTTGTAACAGGGTGATTTGAAGTTATATGGGCAGTGAGTGCAATTGATATTAATCAACAGATTTACTGTTGCGATAATACTGATATGGTCTATATATAATAGTGCATTGATTCTTGCTGCTAAGATAACCTTCAACCAATAAACAACTGTTTTAGCCATTTCTGGTTTTATTAAATAGATTCAGTAGAGTTTGACAGGAAAGCTTGGTGGCAAAGAAAGATTGACAAAAGTCTGGATTTGATCCAGAACATCACATGTGACTTATGTACTTGAGCCTCTTGAGCCTCTTGAGCCACATGAATACCACATAGTGTTTTTCTATTGACTGGAAATGTAGTATTCAACCAGCACCAATAAACCAAGCTCAAGAAGCCTCACCAAAGATTGCTGAAGCCAAAGGTTGTTTTTTCTCTGCTCAAGTACATCTCGTGCATGACTCAAATTATAGCTGTCGTATGATTAAAAGCGTCATCCTATGATGTTAACTGTTAAATATTTACATGACAGCAATAATCTTGATCTTGAGTTTCAGTTATTCTATCCAATGACTCTCTGAAGCGTCAATAATTATATATTTAAAGAAAAACATCTTTGATAGATTGATCATCATTACCGATTGGCCATCACCAGACTTACAGCCACAGAGAGGACCGGCAGCAACCCACCATAAATGGCAGCTGCCCCTTCTTTTTCCAGACAGTGTTCATACCTGTCAAAGTCTACCTCTCTGGCTGCACACACGTGGTCAACTCGGCAGTCACTGTCACACTCTGTCAGGTCGTAGCTGACTGAGTTGAACTCGTAGTACTTCTGCAGAAAGCAGCGGTCATTAGCCATGCGCTCTAGAGCCTGATGCATGGAGGCTGGGGATGCGTCTGGTAGTTTGAAGCTCTCTGTGAGGCGGTACTCCTTCTCCCAGCGTCCGCCGGCTGCATTAGCGTGAGTCAGATTCAGATAATGGGTCACCACATCCTGAGCGTGTTCGAGCATGTGATTTAGAAAGCAGAAACGAAACCATAAAAATGTTAGTTTTTTGTTTTGTTTCCTTGAGGCTGTTGTGTATTGCAGCTAAGAACGACGTGTGAAGGGAAATTACACGGACTGGCCTTGACTTACTTTGACCAGGAGCGTTTGGGTGTCATATTCAAAAACACGAATCCCAGGGTTGTTTGCTCCATCCTCGACTCCAGGAAGCGTTGTTTTCCACGGTGTGACCCCTGGGCTGAGGAACATGGTACTGATAGGAGAGCCTGTTCAAACAGGTATCGCTTCTGATTAACACAGTGTTATGGGCATTAGTAGTAGCATTGGTATTCCAACAGTGAGAACTTACCCTCTGAGTTGTAAAACATCCGGAAGCTATCGGTATGATGATGGCCAAAGAACTGTCCAAGTATCACTGAATGATGCGTCTGAATTAAGTCCAAGTATCGCTTATTGAATTTCGGCGTGAACCACGGCTTACTTCTCTTCTTTTCAAAGAAACCTGGGGGAACGTGGCCAATGATGTACACCTAGAAGAGAAACCAGTCTAGAGTTACCAAAAATGATCTTTTTTCATTCAAGGTAGACAAAGTTCCATTATTTCAATACGCTCATATTTTTGCAAGACATGAGATAAATTGGGCTGGTCCCTCCTCAGATTTAGGAAGTGTCTATGTTTACCTCGTTTTCATGAGATGATTGTTCAAAACGAGACTTATACTGAAAGTTTTCTTCCTGGTAACCATGGTAACCAGTATTAAAAGAGGAATGAGTTATTCATTACTCACTGAATGTTTTATTGCCCTCTACTGTACGTAGAGATTAAAAAATAACTTTAAAATTTTACAAGGCACAGATAGACAAGATGCGTTGCCTTTTCTTTGTTGATGGCGGCCTCTGTAAGAACCTGGTCCGCCCAGCTAAACTGGCCCGCTGGGTCATCCATGTCCTGGGTCAACTTGTTCTGGTCATAGTAGAGATTAGTGTTAAGGACCAGCATCCTGAAACCTGTTCGATACAGCAGCTTTTCTGTGTAATATCCACCTATGTGAAGGAAAATATTGCAGAAAATGCATGACACAATTGGTCATTTATTGGTTCTTAGAGAAGAAATTGTGTTAATATCAAAAATATTCATCTCAAAGTATCACAAGAGACTCTATCAACCTTTTTTAAATGTTCCTCTGGACTCTGGATCCAACCAGTCCTGCCACATTTCAGCTATCTGATTATAGATGTAGTTTGGGCCTGCAGGAAACTGGCTCTTAGGGTGGTAGTCGTGGTTGCCAAGGGCAGTGTACACTTTAGTGTCTAAGGAAGGCAGTAATGTAAAATAATATGAGTTCATCCATCCTGCAACGTCACTGTAAATGTTGATTCCCGATGTTTTTTTCACTTAAATAGGCTACACATGATGTCTCTTGACTTCACACTTACTTGGAAACACCTGCTTTATAATGTGGGTAAGGTTGCTGATTATGTGGAGCACATCTTCTTCTCCCAGATCCTCGTTGGGTACATGTGGTGTGTCATCTCTGAGCAGCAAAACAATATATAGTGGATAGTTTAATAATTAAATGCTGGGAAAATGAGTGGGGAAAAGTGATTATTTTTTTGGGAGAGGGTGAACAAAAGTAGAGTCTGAATAGAATTTGCAATGGAGATATGGCAACATTCTTTCAGTGGATCAAATTCTTCCAAGCTGCATGATATCTCGTTAAAAATATTATTGAGCTGCACAAGGATTTCTCTCTAGAGATGGACTTGGGACTCAACAAGACAGCAAGATTTTTTTTTTTACAATCCACCTAAAGTGGATACTTACCCTGTCCATATGATGAAGTCCGGATTAGGTAGAATATCCTTCATGGCATACACAGAGGAGTTTATAAGGAGCCACGGCGAATCACAAGCATAGTCTCCAAATTTCCCCGCATTGGCCGCGGGTCGTTTACCACTTGATGCGCACACAAGTGTCGGATTATCGGTCAGTATGTATGTTGGGTCCCAATGCTGATCCGTGATGTGCCAGAAGTTTCCTACATAAAAACGATGCGTAATTGCGCACATGAAGTTGTCCCCGCGCGATGATATTCAAGAATCATTTTAACGTACAACAATATAACTTACCTGACAGTGCAACAACCTCTTTAAACAGCAGACAAGCTAGGAGCAGCTTTAGAGTGGACATGTTGAATTCGTCGAAGAAATAAGAAGTCCAATACAAGTCAAGTCCGGGTTTGAGAGGTAAGTCTATAAAGGGCAAAGCTAGATAAGATACCGCATGACGCGTCCTTGGCCTGAAGGTGGTCCATTACTGAGTTCTCTGCAAAATATACACTTTATATTTGTCCCATCCATTGTTTCAATTTAAAATGTAAAACTAGGATTATCAACTGACCACGGATAGCCCAAGGCTACATCTGTCAGCCTAGAAGTTCAAACGCAAGTGTGCATTTTTTTCTGAATTGAAAGATGAAGTTGGCTAGCTGCACGTAAACAAATCTTGGGCAACAGGACCATCAACTGTAGTGGCCTAAGCTATAAACCAGTGGTCAATGAGTCATTATCATGTATCATACCCCACTCAAACGATTAATTGATTAAACAGTGTAATGACTTAAGACAATGTATTTATAGGCTATTTGCCTCCACTAATCCGGGTACTTGAGGGCCGAATCACTTCATACCGTTCTCTTCATAACATTTAACCATACTATCCATGCTCCGTGCAAACATTTTTTATGTGGACTAAAGATACAATTAGTAGGCCTACTTTTACAGTTGACCTCTTTGGCATGTACATGAGTAGTACAGTATCTGTACGGGCTCACAGCTCAAATGGTGCATGTCTTTTATTTAATCTGTGTTAATGTTACTGCAGCAAAAGAAGATTTAGAATGTGAATATTAAGACATTTTAGAATTTCGGAATTGTTAAAAGCTTGATGAAATAATGACTATCCTTATTTCATACATATACATATAACTGAGACATGTATATTATCAAGTAATTGAGAAACTGTGTTGCTATCGCTCACTCAGCAATTGCCACGGTTGCAGCAATAACCTCTTATTAGTAAAAGCAATATGTCCAACAGAACTTGAAGGCAGCACAGCCTTGGACAAGCACAGACGATTTATTGATTAAGCCCCGAGTCTTGCCTTTCAGGCACTCCTTTCTTCAGGGCTGTTTGCTGCTCCACAAGCTTAGGGCCATTGTTGAGAGTTGGAGCAGCCACAAAGACAGTATTTGTACACACACACGCACGCACGCACGCACGCACGCAAATGGAAAGAACTACTGTCTGACCAGTCAAATTCAGGGCTAAAAGAATCCCTTACAACCGTGGGTTCGCGGGACTTTTCCTCCGCGCATGCGCTGTATATTGAGTTTGGCCCGTGGGACTACAAGGAAGTCTACAGAACAACGTGTGGCTGTTGTACCTGTTCCATAGCGTCAATAACAGGAGCCAGCATGTGGAACCAGGGTGAGTTTAATGACCACGCTGTTCATAAAATGGTCTGTCGGCTTGTTGACGTTGTCTGGTTGCGGATAACGTTAGCTTGACTAACAGTTACTTAATTAACGTTAGCTCACTTGCTTCGTTGTTGTTGTGGTGTCTTGAAGGTGCCGCCAGTTTTTAAATGGAAGAACAAACGGCCATTCATCTCAGCTGTCTCTAACTTTTTATTTTTCAGGAGGAGGATATAATGAGTCGAGTACGGTCGGGGGGGGCTACACTCAGTCTCCAGGGGGCTTTGCGTCTCCTGCCGCATCCCAGGGAGAGAAGAAAGGGGTTCGTGACGTCACTGAAGTCTAACGTTACACTACAATTTATAAACCACTGAAAACTAAACGGATATAGAGCAACACAATTGTACTGAGCATCAATCAAAACAACAACACCATCCCTTAAACCTTCATATTCTGAATAGATGAGTTAGGTTATCAGCCTATCAAACGCTTAGCCCCGCTTTCCTTTATCCACATTTGTTCACATCTTTTCGTGTACTGATGGAAACGGTGTGTGTGTGTGTGTGTTTTGCAGAGGACCCGTGCCTCACAGATAATCCCCTGCACTGTGTCTCAGCTGATGTCTGCCTCCCAGGCTGAGGAGGCCTTCAAAGTAGGAGATGTGGAAGTAGCCCAGGTAAGCTGACTGCACAATGGCAGAACATGACAACAACTGTTGGAACAAGTGTCTCATGGTGCATTAGCGTTGAAATTACTGTTACAATTATCAGATAATAATGTATCATCTGTTATTAAACTTTTTAGCTTCTAATGGTGGGCATGAAAGAATAAAATGTCCGAAAATAGTGGGAAATGTTTATGATAGTTTCTCTGAGATCTTTTAGATGTCTTTTAAATTTCCTTTTTTTTTTTTTTGTCCAACCAACTGAAATTAAGTTGATTAATCAGAGAGTCGCGCGACAGACAAACTATCTGCAACTATTTAATTTCATTGTTTCAATAATTTCTCAAGCTGAAAAGCCAAACATTTACAAGTTATAGTTTCTGAAATGGTGATGGTTTGGTGGTTGTTGTTTTTTTTGTCACATAAACGTAAACTGAATATCTAGGGGGTTTGGACTGCTAAATATAACGATCCATTTCAATACATAATTTTGGGCTCTATGAATATAAAATGGCCATTTTTCTCTTTCTGACATTTTCTAGAGAACAATGATTAAGCAAGAAAATAAACATCCGCTCAACCAATTATTAAAATAATTGTTAGACGCATCCCTAGTTGTCGGGTTAGTTATCAACTACTTGTTTCAGCTTTCAAATGGACATAATCTGTAAGGCACTTTTGTTGATTGAAATTTGATGCAGAATGATAAATACTTAAATTACAATACATTTAAATTGGATTGAGCTTTTGGCAAGTTACAAACTATTTTTGATCTCCCTGTTGGATAACAGTTCATGTTCTGTGTTTTAGGTTACCATTGTGGGTATCATCAGGAGCATAGACAAATCCATGACTAACATCCAGTACAAGGTCGACGACATGACCAGTGCTCCCATGGATGTGAAGCAGTGGGTAGACACAGAGGTCAGTGACGGGGCTTTTATCCTTGCACAAACAATTTAAGCAACGCTGCTGTTGTATTAAATCTCAATCCCTTGTGATGGAAACATGAATCATTTGTCTGTAAAATATAAACACTTGATGGATAAAACACCTGACACAATGACACAATCTTGATGGTTTCTTGTTTGGCTGAGGTTCTTGGCACATTTAAAGAGAATTGGTTTATTTTTTGATGCGAGCTCATTTGATTGAGTCAGTCAGTGGTAGTTAATAATGGGAATCACAACTGTCCATTTCTGGTCAAGAATGAGTTTCACTTCTCAACTTTATTATTAACCTGAAGGAGTTTTGGCAGGAATTAAACGCAAAACATCACGAATACAATAGTGTTGACAAGCCAACATCAATATTCATGGGGTCACATTTGTAAAATGTATAATATATGCTTGAAAAACATAAAATGAGTGTATTAAGCAAGGATAGAGACAGTCATACCAGCATAAATTCATCAATGTAAGATCAAGACCCATAGACCACACTTTTTGCCACAAGTAAACACAGTAAAAACCGAACATTGTTTTATTTCATGTTTAGAAACTGAAGCATATCTTTGTTTGGTAAACTACTCAAATTAAGCCTCTTAACAACGCTGTTGTTTTGGTGTGTCTAGGACCCTGGTGTGGACAGCACTGTCTTGCCTCCAGGCACATATGTCAAAATTTCTGGTAATCTGCGGTCCTTTCAAGTAAGTTCCATGTTTTTAAAAATCCTCTCCACAGTACCTAGAAACAAAAAGGAACCACAGCTGTATGATCTCTTGAGAAGCAACGTCACCTTGTGAAATTTGGGAGATAAGCTTCTTTCATGAGCAGTTGTACTCTAGTGACATTATTCTAATCTCTAGCAAGTAGGTTCTCTGTGAATTCGGCAGTTTTAAAAAAAAAAAAAAAAAGAAATTGACTCAGGGTGTGAATCTTTGTCTTTTTCAGAACCACAGATCTATCGTGGCATTCGGTGTCAGACCCCTGGAGGACATGAATGAAATAACCTCGCATATGCTGGAGGTTGTGCAAGCGCACATGGCGCTCGGTAAACCTCAAACCATGGTGAAACATCTTTTAGCAAAAACCATAGCAGTCTTATTTTTTTTTTTTTTTCACATGCAAAATGAGGAAGTCAGGCTAGCTATCGGTCTATCATGCCTTGTTTGAGTTAGTATTGACAAAATCAGCTAAGTATGAGCATCCCATCACTTTAGAGATACTGATGAGCTGGTAAAAGCTCACACACTCTCTCACTCACTCATTCATCAATGTGAAGCTGAAAAGCACTAACATGTTACCCAAGGAGAATATACAGTGCCTGTTATGTATTACATTTGCTTTTAACAACCTTTTTCCCAGGAGTGGAATTTGCTCATTTCACATTTCTAAGTATTTGTCTTGCATCTAATTTTGGGGATGTTCTTTGTGCTGTTACCAGGAAATACCTCACAAAATTTAGTTTTGTTTCTCTTACAGTCGAGTGCTGGAGGAGGAATGAGCAGTGACGTCACGCCTATTTCACGACCGACCGTTGGAAGCACTGGAGGGAGCTACGCAGGTGCTAACGACATTGTTAACAATGGGTTAAGCGCAAACCAGAATCAGGTGAGCCTAAATTATGTATGTTAAGGTTTTAGGATACACTCCTTTTAAATTGTCATGAATGAATTATGAAAGATCATTTATGGACTTTGGACAGATTTTTTTTAAATTTTGTAACCAATGCAAAAAAGGCATACAATTTTAACCTCTGAATTTTTAACGAGACCCTTAGAGAGAAGTTAGACTTTGTGATCAATAAGTCATAATAAAGAAAATACCACGGTACACCGCTTTGCAAAAAAAAAAAAAAAAAACAGCCTTTGATTAACTTTTTTTAAGGGCATTTAAAAGCAATAAACTAATTTTTACAAGCCTTGAAGAAGACTGAGTTTGAAACGTGTAGGCAGTAAGTTCATTTTCTAAGGACCTTTTCATTTTTTTCTAGGCAGTGTGCCTTGATATTTTTAGTTTTTAGTTTTTTTGTTTTTTTTAACAAAGCTAAGCACAAGTCTAACATCTCTTTTTTTGGTCTCATGATAGGTCCCTTTTTCTTTTTTTTTGCCTTTTTGACCTGCGTACAGAGAATGAAGTGGCACCGCACAATGCTCAGTGTCCCTTCTTATAGGAATGAATTGCATGAAAATAGTTTACTCAGAAAAATGTTGCACGGGTTTATTTTCAGTTTGACGCTGTGTGCATGTTTTTTTTAATATGTTGTTTATCTCACAAGGTACTGAGTTTGATAAGAGGCTGCCCCGACCCAAAGGGCATCAGCGTTCAGGAACTGAAGCAGAGACTAGGTGTCATGAGTATGGCTGTCATAAAGTAAGCAAAGTTCCACTTTAAGTTGTAACGGGATAACCCGAGAAATAATATTTACATTGTGGTGTTTCAGTGAATTTGGACAGTAAAGTCAGTTACTATATTGCAACCATTAACGACTTCTCCCAAAGATGATAGGCTCTTTGACACTGAATTCATGATTTGCACTGTTTATATAAAATGGGCTTTGAAATATTATTCATATCTCCTTTTGTGCTTGAACAGGCAAGCAGTGGAATTCCTAAGCAACGAAGGTCACATCTTTTCCACCATCGACGAAGATCACTACAAATCAACAGACAACGATGATTAGACTCCTTCATGTTTTGGCACCAGTTATTTGAGTTTAATCTAATACTAGTCAACCGGTTTTAGAACTCAAATCTATCAACTAAATCACAACCCCTCTGTCCTGAGTGACATCCCGAGAATCCTTCGGTTAAGGTTCTGTGGTTGATGTTCGTTGAAGAACACATGGTTTAGGTTCGGCGTGACCTTTTCGTGTACACATCCTGTCATCCTGAGGTTGCTTCTGCTATCTTGCAAGTCCATAAGGTGTTGCTGTTGAAGAAGCCGTAGTTAGCAGTTAATACTGTTCTGTTCTTTCCCACCTCCAGTGTAAAGCTTTTTGTGATTTTAAATATTTGGAACGTTAGTACTCAATATATTTTTGTCTATGTAACTTTACCTTTTGCCAAAATTAAAAGATTATACAAAATGCAGTCGGGTCGTCTACCAGGAGCTCTTGTTTCATCATTTAAACATACACTTTTTAAATTGTGTTTTTTTTTTTTTTTTTTACAGTGGGTGTAGACATTCAAACCCTTTCACCTTTCCACATTTTGTTGTATTTAACCTTAACTTGAGACAATTATAGTCTCAGCTTCCCACGACAAACAAGCAGTTTGTGCACATTTATTAGCATGTAAATGCACAAGTATTTAATTTACATGTGTAATTGGCTGTGACACAACACACTTTTGCATCCGGTATCGGTCACACTTTACATGATTGTCTCAATTAAGTCCACCTGTGGCAAATTCAGTTTGGTCAGGATGCAGAAATGTAGACCGACACATCTGATTCACAGCTTTAAATGAACCACATAGGTCTGAGATGGTTCTGGAGCAACTTTATTCGGGATGATACATGTCTTCAATACAAAATAAAACTACAGACAAGTTAATCTAGTATATAATTGAAATAAATGGTTCCAACCTTACATTTCTTTGGCAGTGACTCAACCATCATTTCAAAGACAAATAAAAAAAAAAGTACAAACAGGATCTGATACCATGTGTGGCATCTTTTTGTATTCTCAGGTCATTAGTTTGCTGGGAGAGCTTCTGCTATTGCTTTACCATTCCATGGCAATGCATGTGAGAAGCTGCACATTTAATTAAGACTCGTGCCTCCCAGACTGGTTTCAGCATTTTATGTTTAGAGTTTGTATTTATATGTTGATACTATAGGAGGTTTCCATATACATCAAATGCTTGTACAATAAAATGTAATACCTCCATGAAGCTTATAAATATGTATTATTCTGAGGCAACAAAGTAATGATTCAACTGTTTTTTAAGGCTGTTGTTTGTGGTGTTGTGATTTGACTGTATTATACTGGAAGGTGCTGCTGATGTTCCAGGATGGACTATATCCAAAAACTGCTAAGAATTGCACAGTATAATGGTATTTTATGCAAAGACTTAAAAAAAAAAGACCATATGGCTAGAACCAAGATTTGTTGACAAGTTTGAACAAATGTACTTTTTCACATTTCAACAAATACTATAACAATAAATACCACAAATGGTAGTATTTGTCCAATCACAGTTTGTGACACAGCGACAGCCAAGAATTTCAACAGGAAATATTCCTGTGAGCAAACATTTGCGAAATAAAGTGTCCAACAGGGCGACCCATTAATAGTCATCAAAATCTCCGCAGGTGTAAATTATCTCGTGGATCCTCACAGATGCAGTATACTGTCAGGAGATTAAAGCTGAATAATTTTATATTTAACTGAAATATCCAACCTTAAGTTAAACCGATTATTCTCAGAATTAAATAAAATCACAATGAGTTTCAACAATATTTAGGATTTCATGGACAGGTTGCTTGGTCTGACTAAAGTCTCACAATATAGTCTATGCCACATTGGTACAATACAAAACAATTATTTAAGATAGGAGAGCTTAAAAACTGCAATAAGACATTCTCCTTAGTCATTCTTAATTATAGCCACTCATATGTCATATTCTGCTGCTGCGGTTTAACAAAACTTTAGTAAAACATGACATTCTGTTGTGCTGTCTTCACTACCAATGCGAAGGTCTCATCTATAGTTTCATAGTCGTGGTCGCTGTCATCATCTGCTGTGACCTCACACAGCTCCACTGAAGAAGGAGAACAGTTAATCAATCAGTAATATTAAATATTACAAACAGCACAAGGATGAATTGAAAAGCCTGATTAAGCTTCTGTCATAGAGCTCTATTTTTGTTCATAAATATAAAAACAAATTAAATAAGTCACAATGTTTCACTTCGTCATTTAGCGAAGTGAAACGACTTCAGTGTATTTAGAGTCAATCTCACATACACTGTGCTGGTGCCATAAATACCGACTCAAAATGTATTAGTCTGTCTCCGTGAGTAGTCCCAAATGAATGCACCATGGAGTAACAGTTGATACAAACTACAGTGTCCCTCTATATTAATTAGTAATGTTGCATCTTTTTTTTTTTTTTTTAAGTATTGTTGGTTTTGGTCCTAATATAAATTATAAAATAATGTCAGAATTGTCCTTTTTAGTGTTGCCAGTATGGCTGTAATCTTTGCGATAAGAGTCTGCAGTAAGAGCTTCACCTTTTTTCATTGACTCCTCCCTCTCCACGTAAGTGTTTGGCAGAGCCTTGCCTGTTTTCGTTTCAGCTGCTGACTGCTTTCGGGGTACAAGTGGTGGCGGTTGATCATCCAAGATAGCCTGCACAATTAGAGGAATTCCGAAGCATTCGGCTTTATTACATGCATGACTTATTCAGCACAGCAAAAAGAGGAAGCATTATGTATTTGCATGGTATGTTGTTTCTGACCAGTTTGAGATTTCGTGAAAGTCACATTGTGAGAAAATGTTTCTCTGAGACAGAAACTACACTTTGGTGTGTTTTACATCTCAACCACAATATATTCTAAATAGCAGCCATACATGACTGTCATAAATGTATGAAAAGCCATACTTACTGGAGTTGGTGGAGCTGGGGGCCTTTTTTTGCAATTTAAAGTCAAATTGGCTAACTCCTTGGTTGGGACGCTTTTGTCCGGTCCGTGCTTGGACTTGGCAGCCTTGGATGTTTTCTTTACGGATTTTTTGGAAGACTTCGAAGGTGACAGATTTCGCTTTGGTGGTCGAGGTGGAGGAGCTTCATCTGAATTTCCCTGTCTGTGAAATTCATAAAAGAAGGTGTCTGTCACCTCAGTAACCCAATTCACATGGCACTTAGGGGGTTGACCGCTGGGCCATGGCAGGGCTTCCTGGGTAAAATAGATGGACATAGAGAGCCACTGGGTTGGGATCTCGAAACAGTGGTCTGGCCTGTGCAGAAAGCTTGCCTGGATGGTGGGCTCTAACATGGCCCCCTCTATTCTGAGACACGCAAACCCAACCAGGGGATCAGTCTCCAGGTCGGTGTCCCGGCTCACCACTTTCACATCCAGTGGCAAACTAAACTCCTTACCCAGGTCTTTGAGTCTGTACTTCTTGTTATCAGCTATCACTTCCATAAAGTGAGCCTGCATGTACAGAGGCAGAACAATCTCCTCTCTCTCATCCTTCTGCTTGACTTCCTCTTCATCCTCATCATCATCATCCTCATCATCTGGCTCTTGGAGACGCTGACACAAAAGAAACTCGGCGACCTGCTTCTGTCCCAGGCTGCTTTTACAAGGCAACTCCATCGTTTCCAAGCGAACAACCTCCAGCTGCTCGCCCACACTGAGGGCAGGCAGGCCTTCCTCATCATCTTCCTCACAGCTCCTTGTTACACCCACTTTCAGACCCGGTGCCTTCATGGAAGCGACATACAGCTCGTACACTGAATTAAACTCTCTTGGCCTCCTCCGAAATCGTCCACCATACTGCTGAGATACCAGGAAGTACTGCTGTGTCTTTCGACTCTTCATGCTGGATAATAAAAACATGGCAGAGGTTCCTATCTTGTGGAAAATCAGGTGGCTGTTCTTGCTCAGTTCTGGCAGCCAGCTGCACCTGAACAGAGAGCGGGTTTCTGGGCCCTCCAAAATCTCTGCTATTGCAGGGAAGGATTCCTCCGGCTGGGAAGAAACCTCCGTCAGACTGAGCGGGGTCACAAAATTCATATCGTTGGACATCTCGGTGACATCGACCACGTCCACCTCTAAGCTGGAGGGGAACGTCAAGATGTTTTTCCTCACTGTACAAAACAAGTGAGAGAAATTATGAATGATACTGTTTTTAACATCTTAGCCAGCGCATAACAAGTTACTATAAACTGGGAAATAAGTGTAGTGGTAAAAGTGCAATATTTGCCTCTCAGATGTAGCAAAGTATAAAGTAGCATTAAATGGAAACACTCAAGTAAAAGTACCGTAATTTAATATTGAAGTGAAATACTTGAGTTGAATTATAATACAAATAATCATAATCATAATCATGAAGGAAGAAAGAAGGGGCAAATAAGGCGGCTACCTTGACGACATATGAACAGACAAACAGTCAACAGAAAAGCATTCAGGAGTAGTCAAGGACACAAACAACAAATTAGAAAAAAAAAGAGAAAGAATGGGTATGGGTAATTTACACACTAAAAAAAATGTTAATCAATTTTGATGAGGTATACAAAGTGAAAATAATAACCATTATGTTTGCAAGATGCAGATAACTTTAATTCTTTTCAAATAAAAAATGAAAATGAGTTATTCTTACTGTTCATGATGGCGTGAACCTGGTATATTGGGCTGAGGATAAGGGGCCGTTCACTCTTGGTGGTGTTCATGAGGCAAAACCTTCGACTGCGCAGGCACGGCGAGGACATGATCTCCAGCAGAGTGAAGCGCTCCTCGCTTTCACACTCACTGAACTCCCCTTGGAAAGAAAGTGGGATACACACTTCCGCAGAGGCTTCTTGTTGTCCTTGAATGTGGCAGCGCACCTGATCCTCCTTGCCCTCATGCCGCTCGATGGAGAGCACCGTCAAAGCTCTCTTGGCCCCCAGTGTGAAATTGCCAACGGTGATCTTGGAGTGGCTGGTGAAAGTGAAGGGAAGGCAGGACTCCAGGCCCACGGGCCTCAGGCTCATCATCTCCTCGAGTGTACCGTATGGCTTCTCCTCTGGAACAACCTTGAACAAACCTGAGGAACAGCACCAAGTGTCAGTGGGCAGCTATGAAGCAAAACTAGCCGTTCTCCAAAAGAATCTTGTCTACAGACCAACCTTTGTGGTTGATAGGCAGCTCAAACGTCTCATTGTTGTCGATGTCGTCACAGCAAACTGATAGGAACTCAATGCGAATGACCTTTATTAGATCCCCAGTAGAAAAGCACACTTCACTCCCAGAAAGTTCATATACAGACCCTGAAACGGAGATTGAGAATTTGACCAAAGAAGGAACTAAATAACAAAAGCAGTAATGAGCAGATATATCAGGTATAAATAACACGCTTTCTTGACGCAATTCTCAGCTAATATGCCATTTTTATAATTACCATTCATAAGCAATAAAAACCTTTCAACTAAAACAAAAGCTCACTGTCTTATTTGGCAACAATAACGTCTGATTTGGGGTTAAGAAAAGAAATTAACATGAATATTCTAAAGATACAAATGTATGCAATAGCTACAAACAGACATAAAACAGAAATCCAGACAGGTTAGGATAGCGATCTAATCTCTTCAGATAATCACTAATCTCCTTTGTCCTCATCTGCTCTCCCAGTTAAAGTTCGCAATGAACAAAGCCATCAAATGCCTACCTTGGAAATACACTCCAGAGCAAACTTGTAGAATTCTTGGCATACAAGAGTTGTCCAAAGAAGCAATACATTCTTGAAGTGGCAAAGCAGCCGGGCCTGCCATCCCTGTTGCCTGTGCGCTGCAATCAAAAGTGAAGGTAGACAGCAAATGCGAAGCAAAGCATAAAAGGAAGTTGCTTTCTCAGTCAAAAACCACAAATGTGAACGAGGAAGTTACTGGAGCTGTTTGCACAATGCTTGCATTCATAGGCAGAGGACAAGTGATATGACATTATTTTATGAAGTTGAGAAATAAGATATCTCAGTTATTATTCTGTTAGCTATTTAATTGCATAATGCCATGATTTGCTAATAACCAAAGAAAATACACCAAGATACTCCAGGATATATACCTTTATATGGAAATATGTAATGTTTGTGTTTGTGTGTGTTTGATAACTGCAAACATTTGCAATGTGCACACATAATACTCCTAAGGAATGACATACTCCACTCTCAAATTGACACATTTGATTCTTCTCTATAAAGATTGTTTCAAGGTCTAAAAGACCCCCAAAAAACGAATCTTGTTTTTGAAAATCAAGATGGACAACTTGGCCAAACACAAAGTCCTGTTTACATAGCGCTGACGCCAAAACACAACAACAATAGTTGTTACTTGACAGGAAGGACTGACATATTTATCCAGAAAAGGGGTTCCCTGAGTCTGCCATGACACATGACATATCTTTCATGCGGGGAATGTGCCCTCTCAAACTACTTAAGCCCCATATAGGACAACACCCTCACATCCTGTAGAATAAATTCAGCATCCGACAACCTCTGTGACATGACAAGGCAGCCGCTCATCCCAAGGCCAGGCAAGGCCAGGCAGGCCAGGCAAGGCCAGGCAAGTTTATTTGTATAGCACATTTCAACAACAAGGTAATTCAAAGTGCTTCACATAAAACCATTAAAAGCATCAAAACATAATGAAAAACCATTATCTCCCCATAACAACACGAATCTGACACATTTCAAAAAAGATTTTTGCTGCAGCATACTCATTATAGACAGAAATCTGGGCTCTGAGAACCCCTAGTGGCTGTCGAGGGAATTCAAAGTTGTTCTTGTTCACTTTAATGTTCCTCACTTGATGTCAGCGTAGTGACAATTTTACCCAAGTTCATCCTAAATTGTGTGGACACAATGTATATAAATAAATATATTTGGTGTTCTACTTTACTGGGCGACCACAACTCCCAGTAACCCAAAGTGACGTTTACCCAACATGCACTTCGGCTATGAGAAGATGAGGCAAGATGGCGACTAAAATAAGCAAAGAAAGTGCTCCTCCTTTTGATTGTCCATCATGGTGAGAAAATCCACATGCTAAAGTTGCAACTGTCTGTTTGTAATGCAATACCAGATGCAAATGAGCAGAGCAGCGTTCACTCATTCATATGACTGGTCTTTTACTCAGAGATAAGCTTGTAGTAACTGTTGCTAGCGTTAGCAACTAAGCAAGCTAGCAAGCTAACTCGTTCACGTTGGTATTAATTTCCAAATGGCGTGAGTTTTTTTTTTGTCGTTTTTAAAAGAAGATGCTTCACGTGTTTAATTGTAAGGGTGTCGTATGAGCAGAAGGGGTTCAGCGGTATATACAGGGCGTTATTTAATATGTGTTTGCCTTTTTGTCTTGGTCTTTTAAAAGCATTGCAATAGATGACGACCGCTAACGCTGCAAATGTTTCCCTGAGATGACTAACTAGCTAACGTACAGGTCCATCGTCACAAGCACTTAGTTTGTGATGAATGCACCTTTAAGCATGTCAAGAGAAATAATGCTTTGGTATTGCTATGATCAACATTGCACAAATGCCCGGACTTGTGGACTTTGTAAATGTTTAAAACGTTCACCAAGTGTTTTCTTTCAGGGCAGGTAAGCCGCCTCAGGGGCTCCACCTCGACGTGATGAAGGGAGACAAGCTGATGGAGGTAACTCAAGCAGTCTTACTTGAGGTCACGGTGGTCTTTCCATCAGCCCACTGTTGTTGTGAACTCGAGTTAATGCATGTAATGGATCATATTATGGGATGTAAATGAGTTGAACGCACCAGATACGAGCCTGCAGGTCCACTCTGTCCCAGGTGTGTTGCACACCGGGACTTTCCTTGGCTGCATGGCTTCAAAACGGTGCGAGAGCAGAGTAAGCCCTGATATTTAAGCTTGTCAGTGGAAAGCAACACTGTTAAGTTATGACTCAGAGGCACAGAGACGTTTTTACGTACCTGCTAACCAGTTGTTTGAAATACCTCGATTCACCGAAACTGTCTCTTCCCCTAGAAACTGATCATAGATGAAAAGAAGTACTACTTGTTCGGAAGGAACCCGGACTGGTGTGACTTCACCATCGACCATCAGTCATGCTCACGTGTACACGCTGCCCTGATCTACCACAAACACCTGAAAAGGCTCTTTCTCATAGACCTCAACAGCAGTAAGACATTCACAATCACACTTTTATACTCATGTTATATTTAGAACCAGAGTCATGAAAGGTTAGACGTACATATGCTCAGTGCTGAAAAACGAACCTGCTAAGAATCCCTTTTGCTGACCTGGAAATACACGAGAGCTGAACCATTAGACAACTTTTTTTTATTGTCAACTATTTTGAGAATAGATTAATCGTTCCAACTTTGTAAATGTGGGGTTTTCCAACTTTTGTTATCCTATATCCCTGTAAATGTAATATACTTTTCGTTTTGAACTGTCGGTTAAACAAAACCAAAAAGCAATTTGAATATTTCCCTTTTGGCTTTGGGATTTATTTAAATTTTTTCTTATTTTTGGACAATTTATAGACAAAGCAATGAATAGCTTTACAACAAATGGATTAACACCAGGACTGAATGGCATTTGATTCAGTTCCACGATAATGTAACATTAAAAAACTAAGAATTATCTGTCTTACCATTTGCAAACCACGTTTTGTTTTTCACCATTTTAGCCCACGGTACTTACCTAGGACACATCCGTCTGGAGGCACACAAGCCTCAGCAAGTTCCCATAGACTCTACAGTATCTTTTGGGGCCTCAACAAGGACCTACACCATCAGAGAGAAACCCCAGACCCAAGGCACCGCCGGCACGGGAGACAATAAGACGGGAGAGGACGAGGAGCTGAAAGGACTGCTTGGGCTTCCAGAGGAAGAGACAGAGCTGGAGGTACATTGGGTTTCTCGATAATAACAATATTCTCGTGCTCTCAAATATGAGTTACATAAAAGGAGAAAGAAAATGGCTGCACCTTGTCTCTTAATTATCAATTTTTTTGCCCACAAGGTAGTTAATTGGCTTTATGAAGTGTAAGATTTTGTGTTTTTTGTTTAAGTCCTCACTGATCATAGATTGTATGAGTGGTATTAATGCAAAATGCACTTTCCAGAAGTGAAATGGAACATAACATTGGCAAAGATCTAATGATATGACCTGTATAGGCCTGCAGTGTCTTCCTCTTTAGTTGTATGACGCTATTTGTTATTATCTTGCTCAGGCTAAGATATTGCTGTCATGTAAAGTAGTAATATCTTGATATTAATGCCTGTCTGCATCCTACTAGAATTTGACAGAGTTCAACACAGCTCACAACAAGCGCATCTCCCTACTGACTATTGAGGAGGGTAATCTGGAAATCCAGAGGCCGAAGAGGAAACGAAGGAACTCCAGGGTTACCTTCAATGAGGACGACTCCATCATTAACCCAGGTATGGATCAAAGATGAGGCTGTATTGAAGTGAACACAAAGAAACCCTCATACTTTGAGCAACTTTGTTTTTTACTGATGACAAATCAAACTATTTTTGTGGTTCGATGTTCATTTTTATATATTCCTTTTGTAAATTATTTTAAGATCCTTGTGTGAAGGTTTTACATCATGTAACTGAGAAGGAAGCTTAGAGGATTTTAGTTTTGACCTCGGCCAAGTTTTTTAATGACTTTAAACATATTAAAAGGTGCTTTATACGAGGTTTGGAGCATTTATATTGCTCTCAGCATTAATATGGTTGAGTCGGTGGCTTGCAGCTAACAGTACAAACTCCAACAAAAGGGCAGTCAGAGCTAACAGTATTTAGCTGAGAGGGAACCGTAGGGTGGGTGCTACACTTCTGCGTTGACGCTGTTGGTCGGGACGGTGTAATCAGCTGTAAACGCAGTGCAGAACAGAGGCCGTGAACTAGCTAGTGGGGCGCACTCACATGAACAAACCTTCATTAAAAGCATGCGCTGCGGGCCCGCCTATGTCACCAAATCAAGGAGACGCTCAAATTACAACACACAGAGAGGGACAACGCCTTCATTCTCTGCTCAGGTAGACATTACTCCACGACTTGTTTGCAGCTTTGATATTCAGATGCTCTGAATATCAAATTTAGCACCAGGAAGTAATTTGTTTAATTAATTTGAATGGATGTTTTTTTTTTGGTGAGGGGCCTCCTATCATGCTGTAAATGTATAACCAAGCTGTGTCATATGTGATAAGATATGTGCATGTCTGCTATTCTTTTTTTAAGGGAAGAAAAACATTCCCCGATCATTTTTAACACTTGTATTTTAAATGCTTACAGAGGATATAGACCCCTCGGTGGGACGGTTTAGAAACATGGTGCAGACTGCTGTCATCCCCATCAAGGTAAGATTTTTTTTTTTTTTTAAATGTCACACAGCACATTACCAGTGCTATGTTAAAGCAAAAATAATAACTTATAACATGTGTAAGCTCACTAGATGAGCATGGCACCAGCGTTCTCAGAATGAGTGGTTCTGATCTGTTTCAACCAAAAGTAGTGTGCTCACATGGTGTTGTATAACACGTTGATCGTTTGCAATGGGTTAGCCATATAACCTGCAAAGGTAGTAATGTATGACTTGGACTATGTATGACCGGTGATGTTAATACTGTCATCTCTCCCACAGAAACGCAGATCAGAGGGTCACAACACTCTTGGTCTCGATGACCTGACTTCAAAGCGCATCCACAGCTACAACTTGGGTGGTGGTCTTTATGGGGACTTGCCTCCCACCAGTCACGAGAACCAGCCAACAGGAGCTCAAGGAGGTGCTTCTATGCAGGGAGGGCTTCCTCTGCCTTTCCCCAATCCAGCGCCAGAGGTGGACCTGGCCCCAGAGGCTCCCCAGCCCCCTGTCACACTCAACCCCACCCCTGTCACAGCCCCCTACCTACCAGAGACACACAACGAGCCACGCAAAAAGAAGTATGCCAAAGAAGCTTGGCCGGGGAAGAAACCCACCCCATCACTACTCATCTAACAATTTCTCAAAGTTGCTGACTTTCAGGTTTCCAGCAGATACATCAGGGACTGTGACCTGGCTGAGGTGGAGTCATTCACATCTCGAATTTTCTTTTTTATTTGTCGTGTTACTCATTGTCATCACAAAAAGGCACCACACAATTCCTTTGTGGTCTGTCACAAGATATCACCAACATTGATTGCTACGTCAGCAGTTGATAAGTTGGTAAGAATACAGCAGAAGCTTGTTGATTGCAAACACAATTAACATAAACAAGACTTGGCAGTTAGCGTTTGAGCCTCACAGGTGCAGTTGCCTATGTTTGTCTGTGAGTGACAGGCTACATGGATATGGCTATGTTTTGGATGTTAAGTTGTGGGTTTTTTTTCTACTAATCACTTTTTCAACATTTTTTTCACTCCGTTAGTGTTTTGAAAATGCTGTTAAACAAATGGTAAACAGACTTTTATATAAAATATTTTACTGTGAGAAGTCAGGAAAGTCAGAATCCAGACATGAAGTCAGTTTCTATCAAAACACAGGGCTGCTTTTTATTTCGAAAACCTCTTGATATAATGTGAAGCCTTTCCATTACATGTATTAGACCAATATGACATCAACTCAAGTGTTTTGTATTTGTCCAACAAGCCACTAGATGGAGACTTGTGCACAATGGTCAAAGTTGTCAGTGAGGTTTAGCCTGTTGCACCAACCTCAACATTTCAAAATCCATGTGGCATCCCATGAAAGTGATGATGCAAATTTCTCGTTACTGATTTTGATTCTTCTGCTGATAAAAGCCACTTGCCCTGTCCAAACAGTATGTTGACATCTGTCCTTTAGCTTTTTCCAATATCTCTTGATTTTTAAATGGTTTGTAGTATACTGTAAATACAAGAATTTTACAGTTTTCTATGTTGGCAGTTAATTGAACTATTATGTAGTAACGGAATATAGTTTTAAATTGAAACGGCAGCACAGTAACAAATACCAACTCTGCGGCAAAAAAAAAAGGTAGTCAAAACACAGGTTTGGATTTAGTATGTTTTAATGGTCATGTAGTGTGTTAATATCTTTCACTTGCAAAAGAGTACAATGCAGTTTATCCAGTCAACTGTTCATATTTACTTTGCCCTGAACTGAATTGAAACATAGGACCCATCTTTGCACAGTAACAGAAAATCATAGTTATTCATGTCAAACAGGTGGAACATTATGTAATTGGTTGTAATTCCCAAGTTTAAAGATCCCATGGAATGGTATTCTCACTTAATTGGTGGTAAATCAACATCTTAATCACAGGGCCACTACGTGACTGATTCATGGGATCTTATTAGTAAAAGGTTGGATATCAGATCAACAAAAGACGAGGTGTTTCACTTTTACAAACTGCTGGTGACTTTTTGTCCATGTGGATTTTGTAATCATATGACTGTAAATAAAAAATGAATTACTTTTGACTCAACTCTGCAGTGTTTTCAGTTGTGATTAAATATTGTTGAATTGCATCTGTATTCCCTGAAATGTCTTCGAAGGGCAAGCAATTCAATGTCCTCGAAGCAAACAGACTGGGAACGAAGACCGTATTCATTGATCAGATACGTCAGGAGTACTTTGGACTAAAACCTGAACTTTATTATTTTAAATCAGTGGGAAAGTTCACGCAGTTGTTTAATGAACACGAGGAGAGGAAAAAACAAAAGAAAAAGTGTTTGCTTAACCTTATGGTGGTTTGACATGATCCTAACAGCCATCAACCACTACAAAAACTAAGATACAAAAATATTATGGTGGATAATGCATTTACAAATGAAGACATTTCAAACTGATTTGGTGCAAATATCATGACAATATATGTAGGTCTTATTCATTTTTTTCAAATATTAAGTGCAAATATTTCTCTTTTAAAGACTGTTCCAGTGTGAAAATGATTCTAAAATACAATACAAACTAGTAATTTCTCCCCAAAATAAAGTACTTCAGTTATTTATTACATTATTATCCATTAGTGATTTTATGTCAGTCTTAAGATTTAGGTTTATTGCATTTTTGTGTGTAGAGGTTTGATCTTGATGTAGATGCCATTGACTGAGCGAAGCACCAATCGACCAACTAACTTGGGTTTCTGAGTGGGGTCCTCGATCAGCTGGTATCTCTTCAGTGTCATGGCCGTCACCACTTTCAGCTCATTCATGGCAAAGTTTTGACCAATGCAGTTTCTGAGTGGGGAAAACAGAAACAATTTGAGGAATATGGTGATAAATTAAATGCTTTAAGGCAACATCACAAGAGGACAGCAACATGCCATGACGAGAGAATTTAAAAGTAAGAAAACGCCCCAAAAAACAAGGGTTGTTTTATGGTCAAGGAACGCAAATCAACAGTCAGTACCAACCTATTACTATTGAATGTGGGTTGACATATTAGAATAGGATAGATAAAAATATATGGTAATAGCCCTGCAGTAAATGTGGATAAGATGGAGCCCATGATCAGTTATTTTGGTTTAATAGGGTTTTTGTCTGTTTGTTTATACACGTCACAATAAAAAAAAAAAAAGATCCTTGCTAAATGAAGTGATATTTTCAATGTGTGCAACTGGTGTAATTGTACATTTCTACTTCGTTTATTGTGTAAATGATTGAGTGCTTGTATTTTTGCTCCGAACTCTGTTGAACTTCACTGCGTTAACATACGTGCCCAAGTGCATCTTTTGTGTTGTTGCAAAAGAAGAATTAACCCTTGCCTGCGCGCAAAGATAAATGTAACTGAATATGAATATTCACCCAAGGTTTTTTTTTGCAGTTGTTCCAAGCAGTTTGACACCAAATGTAGCCATTGACGCCCACCCATGCCCTCTTTCTGTATAAAGAAAGAGATACTCCGAGACAACTTCTGCTTTTAAATATTTCAGCACTAAAAGACTCACAAAGTGGGTACAAGATGTATAATCTTTAACTAGCAACAAGCTTTTCAAAATTGGTTCTTACTGCAGGGAAATTGGGTTGTAAAGTGTTTCTTTTATGTTGCCCATAAATCCATGTCGAGTCCACGAGTGCATTTATTTTTCTGCTGGTAGCAAGCGTTGTTCACTAAAATCCAAAGACTTGCATATTTCCTTTTGGGGTTTGTGCATTGTTTTAAATTGGATCGATCCAAGGTTACACTGAGCTCTCTTGGTCCCTTTACAGTTTGTATTGTGTTGGTGAAAAGGGAGGCTGGTGTTAGCTACACATTCACACACTGCAGACTGATTAGACAGATCAAACTGTCGCCCTAGTTAATAGTGACCCAATCCAAATGATCAGGTGAGGACATAAGTCATCATCACTGCAATATCCTCATCAAACACCATATCTTGAGTTGGGAAAACATCGTTAAATTCACAAATGCGTGTCTGGTTACACTAAGCGGAGGCTGAGCCTCCGCTTAGTGTAACGCACTCAAAGTAGCAGACACACTAGATCTGCTTCAAGAGGTGATTGTGTCATCTCACATAGGTCAAGCTCTTTTAGCAAATCTGCATTTTCTGTGACTTCAGCAAACTCGTGGAATCCTCTGCCATCACACATACGCACAAACAACACGTACAAAACATTCAAACATAGCCTTAAGGAATGGCTTGTTGCCAATCAGGTGTGCAAGCTTTAATGTACTGTCTGTCCTGCCTGCTTGTTTCGCCTGTATGTTCATTTGTCTTGTTACTGTCTATTTATTGATGAATCTTAGTTTCATTATGTTATTTGAAATTTTGTAATTTTAGGCTGCCTTCAAAAAAATCGGGCCGGGGACAGCAGATGAAAATTAGCCTCTCTGGCTAACTCTGGCTCACTTACAGTATTACTGTTGATTAGTGTGCATTGTCCCTGCAAAATAAAAAATAAAAAAAATACTGTACCTTGTCCCTGCTGAGAAGGGCACGAATGCATGTGGGGACCTCTTGGAAACATTCTCCGGCAGAAAACGCAGTGGGTCAAACACCTAAGATAAAAAGACAAACAAACAGTGTGGCATAAATAAAAAAAAAAAATCTTAATTTGTCCCCTGAAAGTCTTTCGAGCTAATGCCCACTCACACCCCTAATACAGTGAGAGAATACACAGAGGCGGATCTTCTGGAACCAGGTCACTGTAGGGATTGGATTAATTGGGCACCAATTTCATGGCACTTTTTATGTAGAGGCAGGGCGTTGGGCCACCACAGCAAAGAGGGACCATAAGTTTACTTTTATCATTGATTCCATGTACACCATGTAGCGAGTTGGCACAGGTGAGCTTTCGCGTCACAAAGATTTGCTCAGGATGAGCATCTTGACTTACATTAGGGTTTTCCCAGACAGTTGCGTTCCTGTGAAGCCCAAACACACTTGCTCCAATAGGACAACCTACAAATGAGAAAACATAAAGTGTTTTAGTACACCTTGTTTTACAGTCGTTGCACAATCCAAAACCCAAATAGACTAGCATTTAATATATTAAAGTGTGAGACACATTGTTTGGAACCTGCTACAACCAGTTAAAGCATGTAGGTTAAAATATGCTGATTGTTGTGCAAGGTGGACTTAGACCAAAGAGCCATTATGGAAAACCAATACAAGTTAATAATATATTCTTTCAGTGAGGTCAAAGTTATTATGTACTTAAGATTATGCTGCCCTACTCATGTCAACTTTCCATAACCAGTAACAAACCTTTTGGCAAAGTCCTTCCATCACAAAAGGTCATGGGTTTGGTGGTGATTCTGGCCAATCCTGGTACAGGAGGGTAAAGGCGGAGGGATTCTTTTATGCACATTGTAGTGTATGGAATTTTACTGAGATCCTCCCTTAAAATAAGACAGACACGCGTTAGTTGTCAATATTCTAAACAAAAACAAGTGACAGCGTAAAGCTCATCTAATCCAGCTGTTGTGACACTGACTTGTATTGCATGTGGCAAAGGTTGTCAACAATGTAAGCCTACCACGCAAAGGTGTCCTTGCCATCCAGAGTTTGAATGATCTCTTCCCTGCACAGCTTCTGGTGTTGTGGGTGGCAGGCCAGAGAGTACAGGATGAAAGACAAGCCACTGGACGTGGTGTCATGGCCCTCAAACATGAAGGTGTCCACCTCTGCTCGTAGATCTTCATCGGACAGACCCTGCTGCTTCTCATCCTGAAGGTAAGATAATGGACAGGAATGTAAAAAGACAAAAAAAGACTAAATGAGCATGCTGATTTGTGAATGTGCCACTTCTGTGTACTTTATTTGTAAAGAACGTTTTAAAACAAGTACTGTACTTGACGGCTATTTCTCTCGCTAAATGTTGCATGTAAGGACATGATCATCTTTGATCTAAGAAAGTGTTATTCTGCCTCTACAGTAATCTATCTATAGTAAAAAAATAAATAAATAAATAAATAAATCAATCAAGCACTACATAAACTATAAGGCAAGTCAGACACTGGAAGCTCAGAGATGTTTAGAGCAAGCAGAAGCTTTGTATGGCCAACATTGTCTTATTTATTAAAAAATAAAAAGTTTTTGACTTCATGCCGCTGCTCAAGAGTGCCTCATAAGAGGACAAAACGCCTGACTGTTGCATTTTGACCAGTGGCCATTGATATGCTGAACATGTGGGAGCTTATGTTCACCGACAGAAGCCTTCTGTGTTTCCTTTTGCACTGGGATTTTGCCACTTGCTGGCGATGTTTGCACATTATTATTGTTTTTTTTTTGTCTCAGTGGTCTTTGTCCCATTTTATTATCAGTCTACATGTTTATGATTGTCCCTACCATCTTAGTTGTTAGTGAAGGGTTTTAAACCTCAGATGAACATTAGTGACTTTGAGCTTAAAATGCCATCTGTAATGAATTGATGGCTGTATATCAGCGGCTGTTTTTAAGTTTGATTGCTGCTACTTTAAGGCTGTTTATGCTTTTTATGACTCAATACCATTATTCAAACTGTCTTCCAACTATTTTCTCTAAAGAGGATGTTTAAGCAGTTGGTATATGAGGGCAGTTTACAGGTTTGTGGTTTATTAAAAGATGTCGTGACATTGAGCTAAAGTGAGAATGTGTCGATGGGAGCCGATATCACATAACATACTCTCGCTAAGAGAAGGATGTCCAGAAAGTCCAAGTTTCTCTTGGCCTGTATCCGATCCAGCTCATTCTCCTCCTTTAGTGCTTCTTTCCTCTTTCTTATGACTTCCTCTTCAAAAAAAAAAGGACAAGACGATGAATGAGTGTTTGCAGACTAACTCTTAAAATGCAGCAACGTGTAAAATAGATTGACCATACACCAAAAGCTTAGTGTGGGTATGCTATATTGCAAATTTATCAAAATCCAGTATGATTGATATTTGGCAAATGCTTTATGATCTTACCTGTATGTCTGTGAGCCACCCTGCATGCTTTTCTAAATCTGAAGCCATGTGGGCTAAGGAAGAAA
Organism: Ophiodon elongatus; assembly: GCA_016806645.1. NCBI lineage: Eukaryota > Metazoa > Chordata > Actinopteri > Perciformes > Hexagrammidae > Ophiodon > Ophiodon elongatus. Next base: position 5,587,588 of record JACSYO010000415.1, on the reverse strand, counting down.
ATAAGATCACTGTGGTATGGAAATGTCCGCAGCCGCAGGTTTATGAGGTGACTGAGGTCATAAACTGCTTTGATGTATGCATTTGTTCCACTGAAATGAGAACGTAAGCAATCATTCAAAGCTCAATTTCTTCCACTCATGATTCAGGCAGCTGAAGCAGTAAACAATTGAGAACCGAGACCAGAACTTGTGAATGGCGAGAAACGGTTGGTTATGGATTCACCTCTCGGTCTGACAGTTGCTGTTGTCGCTGAAGGCACACTTCAAGATGGTGTCTAGTGTCATGAGGCTCACGTGTTCAAACAGTTCAAAGGACTCATTGCTGTTTGCATATCTTTCCCATTTGTCCTGGCAACAGTGAGAGAACAGATGTGACATCTCCGCAGGAGACGGAAAAAAAACTCCAACACACTCATGAGGTCAACCAACGTTGACACACAAGTTTGTCGTCTAGATTTTCTAAACATTACTACACCATTATGGTCTTTGTTTACTTATTATGAATTGTGATTTACACAACTAAACTGTCATTTACATACCAGCATAGTTTTAGTAGAGTCCAACATCAGATTTATGTATGGTTTCAAAACATTGTAATGGAAACCTGGAGTCAAGAGCCTTCTGTGTCTGAACCACTTCTGACCTTGTGACACCAACAAACCTTCACCTAAAGACAGAAACAGACATGTCTGTGCGTCACGGAGTAAACAACTCGGTTGTCGCCAAAATATGCAGTCGGATAAGGGAAAAGCGGTCTTACCAATCCAATCTGCAAGAAAACTATATCCAATATTATCTTTTGGCTCTGTTGGGAGACAAACAAATAAAAATGACGTTAACAATGCAGCCGTTGTCTATGTAGGAGATTAAAAATCACTAAATTCACAACACTGTTCTCGTGGTTTATCACGTCAGTACAGAAAAAAAAATAAATTGCTCACTCACCTGTTGATGATAATAGCGTTTTCACATAATCCGGATGATGAATGTTGATGAAACAAACAAAGGGACCAAACCACATTGGGAAAGCATAAGGGTATTGCTCTCCCCATTTCACAATCTTGTCCAAGTCTTTCCCATCTTGTTTAAACTGAAAGAAAAATGTACACATTATAGGAAGCTTAACCTAACCTGTCTGTCCTGTAGCCGAGGGAGGACAGTTGGTTCGCCTGTACTCTAAAGTGCACAATTAAAGCAAATGCAGCAAAACCACAATATTAATAAATACTAAATTACAAGTTTTCAGTCTTGCATGTAACATTTTTACTTAATTAAAAGTAAATAATACGTTATCGAAAAAAATGTACATCAGAATCAAAAGTAAAAGTACTCTTTATGAATGGTTCTTTAAAACTTTGGATAAATAGTATTACAATTAAAAGGTATGCCTTATTAGAAAGTGGTATCTAGCATTTAAGTGTTGAAGCTGGTCCAGGTGAAATTAATTTGAGCCAGTTCTTAAATATTGTGTATTCAAAAAGACATCATTATTTTACAGGTTACATGTAGTTTAATCTTTTTTTTAAATCAGGGACAGCACACATTAACAATGAATTACACGCAAATGTGTCTGTATAAGCCAAAAATAGGCTAATAATTATATATGATAAGATATGTATCTGCAAATGAACTTGTCAGAAAAAAATATAATGGTGTAAAAAGTACCCTTCAGTTGTTTTTCACTGGGATGTGGTGGAGCGGAAGTGTATATAGACATAATGGTACCTCAGGCAGAAGAGTACTTCAGAACTGTCCTACTAATTGCACTTTCCCACAGTTGCAGTGGCTGAATTACCTCTTTCATGTGTCCAAAGAGCCAGTGGGCAGGTGGCCCGGGAAAAGCTTCAATGTTTCGAAGCGCGTTTCTTCTTTCGGCGAGCAGCACCGAGGACTTATAGACGCCGGCAACGAGACAAAGTAGAGCCAACACCTGTAGCATCAGAGGCCAGCCCAAATGAAATGTCACGAAATCTGCAGCTGAATCCATTCCGCCTGAGCCTGAGCCTGAGCCTGAGTCTGAGTCTGAGTCTGAGCCTGAGCCTGAGCCTCACTGACGCGCCGACTCTCTGAACACACTCCGAAGGTGTCCTTCAAGATGACAGATGTGCGCAACAAACTCTCTTAAGTCGGTCACGTTGGAAACATATTCACAGATTTGGACTTCCCTCGTTAGCGAAACGGTGTAAAAACACAAACGACACCTCTCTGTAACTGTAGTGATGTAGACCACAACCTACAACCTTTATTAACCTTCATTTTACCAAAACGGGCCGTTCTCCCGGCTGGATGAATAACATTGGTCTCAATGTCCCGGCAGGCTGTGAGACGAGTGCGCAGGGACCGTCTGCAAAGTGCAATGCGGAAAATACAGACTACAACAATATTTAATAACCTTTCATACATGGTGACTTCACTAGCTGGCGAACAATAATAATAAAAAAATAAATAATATATATATATATATAGATCTATATATATATAGATCTATATATATATAGATCTATATATATATATATTATTTATTTTTTTATTATTATTGTTAATAATATATATATATATATATATATATATATATATATATATATATATATATATTTATAGATCTATATATATCTATATATCTATAGATCTATATATCTATATAGATATATAGATCTATATATATAGATCTATATATATAGATCTATATATATATCTATATATATAGATCTATATAGATATATAGATCTATATATATATATATAGATCTATATATCTATCTATCTATATATATATAGATATATATATGACATTATAGAACCATGATATATTGTTTTATTTTTTAGTTCATAGCATTAAATTAAAGGTTGGTGAGATAATTGTTAAAAAATGTGTTATTTTTTAGAGTCCTCATCTTTAGCAAGGGACTAAATACTTGGGGGGATTGCTTCGGCACATCAGCCAAGAAACAAGGTATGCTTAAGCATAACAGAAATGTTTTGACATAGGTTTTAGTCCCCTTTAAACAATATTAACATGGTTCTTTATAAATATAGATTCCAGTCACCTGCATGTCTCCAACTGGGGTAGGGGACTGTGTTCCAGTCTAGCAAGGTAGATTATTTACTTTGTAAATTTTACTTTTGTATATTAATGTGTTCTTGTTTCTTTTAGTTTTTAAACAAAGACGCCAGAGGAGCCAACCACTGTTTTTCCCGGACTTATTAGATTTTAGTGTGCCTTTACCTAATCAATTGAATGGGCCATTTTCAGTTTTATTTTTCTTGTGGGGCTTTGTGCTGTGCTGAAGGGGGAGCGAGTGGTAGAGTAGCCATCTTGCATGTGTATTTTATTGTGTGGTTTGAGTCACCTTAGCTTGCTGTGAGTAGGTACATCTGATTTGTCTTGGTTTGTGTGCAGTGGGGGTTTATTCATAATTTGCCGACATATTTTGGGACAGTTTCCTCTTTTTACGCATAACTCTACTCTGACCTCCCTGATGGTGCAGTTTAGCTTTTACATTCTTTATTTTCTTTGTTTGTTTTGATCTATGTATTACTTATATATATGTATTGTCCTGCATTTAGGCCTTCCATTGAAACTCACTTGCATTGTCAATAAAATCTATATTTTCGGTTTAGTAGTCTCTGGCTCCAGTTTATTCTGGGTCTTGTGCATTGAATATCACCGGGTCGAATTTAGAGAGGTGTTAATTTTACTATATGGTCCTATTTGAGGTTTGTAGTGCTGTTGAGCAAATCTTAAGATGTCTCCACATCAATAAATTAACTTTAAAGAGCTCATGACTAAATGATGACATTTTAAGAGCCCTATAGTTGGCTTGTTTTGCTCACAACTGATTCATATTGTGAGTCAAATAAACTTTTCCATTGTTGCACATTTCCAGACACTGTGCTTGTTATCAGTGTCTGCTCTGTGTTAACCCAAATAATATTTAAGTACCTAGCACTGTTACTCAGAGCATATATTTTATCAAAGTAAAGTATCATTGCAAGAAACTCCTGAGTTTAAGCTTGGCAGTTAAGTAAATTGTATTGACCGCACAAATTTTTGTTTTACTCAAATATATAATATATAATGATCTCGGATGTACAAACGGTTTGACATATTTCATGTGAGAAATTATACTTTATAATGATGCACATGCTCTATCTCAATACCTATGCTAATGAAAAAAAAAGGTGAATAAATACCACGCCATAACAAATAGTGTCGGGGGGAAAGCCACGACAAATTCCACTGCACTGACTGTTTGCCCACTTCCTATGTGTCACTGTGAATTTAGTCGTTATGCTCAATCTTAAACCTTCTGGTGTGACACAGAGTCTCTGATCTGTGTTTTGATGAGCAGCAATGGTGTAACCACCGAGGGGATGTTTCATCACTTCAGTGTTGTCTTTCTCTCTCAAGAGAATTGAGTCCCTCAAGCACAATGCAAAAAGGCTTCGTTTTTCTACTTATTATTTGGAACTCGTTGCATTTTACCTCACAAAATGGTAAGTAACTGACTAAATCTTTCATATGCATGTGTTTAGAATGCAATTTGGGAAGTAAGTGTTATTCATATTTAAAATTTTTCAAGATACTCTTAGTGTGTAACCGAAAACTTGTATTTTGGCAGCAACTAATCACCTTCTGTTCTCGCTGGGATGTCAAGCTGTGATACCTTGTCAACATTACGGAAGAGACTCAAATTCTTTCAAATGGTTTTACAAGAAAGGCGAACATAGCCTCCTGCCACTCACGATATATTTTCAAGATAAGGCGGGAATAATGCACCATCAGAACCTCTTTCGCTCCAGAATGAAGGTGCCAGGCAATGGTTCCTTGATCATCAATAATTTCACGGAGGATGATCAAGGCCTTTACTGGTGTGAACGTTGTTTTCAAAACAATTGTTGGAATAAACCGCACACAATCGTCAGCGTGAAGAAAGGTCAGAACTATTCTTTTAAATCTTTTAGATCTTTTAAAACGGAATAAAAGCACCAAACAGCTTTTCGTATCAAGTTGTAAACATTTGCCAAAACCCATCCCGTACTCACATAAACAATACCTTTATTTTCAGAAATTCTGAAAGAAATTCGTCAGACATTCTTCGTTATTGCAGGCATCAGTTTTACTTATGCATATCCAGGCGATTTTATCAACTTAAAATGGACATTTGAAGCAAGTGACAGGACTGCACTCAGGAACTCCGAACGCGGACAAGAACCAGACTTTGCGACTTACAACAACTCTGTACACATTGTGAATGTCAAAAGAGCAGATGCTGGGAAATATACCTGCTGGAAAAGTGAATGTGATGGACACAAGCAGAAGTTACTCACCATCAACTTGTGTGTACTAACAGGTGAGAAAATAACACACGTATACAATGTCTTGTGTCAAAATGAAATGGTTTTACCTAAAATCTTTTTCTTTTGCCGTATTACAGTACACAACAGTGAGGTTTCATCTGTTTCTTGTGCTGTGATGTGCGACATGGAATTCAATAACATCAAAGCAAACGGCACAATAAATGTGGCGACAGGCACAAGGACAATATCCGTGCCTCTAGATCCAAATGGGTCTTTAAATTGCAGTGCAAAGCAGATGTTTTATGGACACACTACAGTTAACAGCACTCACGGGCCATCAAATGCTTTCAACAACTCAACAGGTGAGTGTTTTTCTGTGTCTCTCTTTAACGAGTTCATGGCCGAATCAAAGGAATTTAAAAAAAATTTTTTCTTGTTTTTACAGACGTACCTACAGAGCCTGGCTATCTGATGGCAGTTATTTATGGAACATCAGCAGCCCTTACATCTTTTATTATAATGTCACTTTTAATGTGCTACAGACACAAATTGCTGGCAGGTAGAGTATGCAGATTTTTGTCATATTGAATTTCCTGTTTGTTTTTTTGTGGTAAGCTGCCTTGAAAGAGAAGTAGACTTTTGAGACATTCACGGATTCTTTTGCTGTTTCTGTTTCTATCTCTTCGCAGCGCTTCCTGTTCACTTTTGTTGCTGTGGCTTGGATGGCAGGGTGAGTAAGTGATGATGATGATGATGATGATGATGACGGCATAACCTAACACTATCTACCATGCAGCAATGAAAATATATTTCTTACTTCTTATTGCAGGTGGAAGAGGATACTTCAGTGGTTTATTCATCAATTCTCTTTAGGAGATCTGCTAAGACAACAAACAATCACATGACTCACAGGGACAGTGTTTGTGTGTACAGTAAAATCAAAGTAAAGACAAAAAGTCCAGAATTAATGCCATAATTAATGCTTAAGTTCCATAAATGCCACTGTTTAAACGATAGCTCCCTTGTATTTAACGAGAAAAAAGTATTTGTGACTTCACCCACGCGGTTCTGAAGGGACATTTTGAAGCATTGGGTGAGCTCTTTTGATTGAGAAGTTCCCTAACTGGGTGGAATGATCCAAGCAGCAGCCATGATGAGAGCTGATTGAATTATCTACTACACAATGTAAAAAAAAGTCATTTATTAGTTGCTTTCCTTTTTTTTTTTAAACACGGAAATACCTTTTCCATAATTCCTTGAGCCAACATGACTTATAATTCAGGTGTTTCAAGCCAAAATATTGATATTGGTCCACAGAACTTTGGGTTTGATGCTTATGACTGATAATGTAATGATCAATCTTGATAATAGATTACTCGGCTACACGAAGTAAGTCGAGTCTTGCTAAAATCATCTTCTACTTGATCAACTACAAGTATAGCGGTTTGTATGGCAATCAGTAACCAGCATCAATAACAATAAAACAATGTTATATACACATATATGGACATTTTGTATCTAATTCTGTACTTTTGTGAAATATTTTCTTTGCAGCCCTTTTACTTGGAATAGTAATAAAGTATTTTTGCAACATGATATTGATACTTTTACTAAATGTGAGTAGTTCTTCCATCATTGCTTTCACGTTAGTGCATCTTAATGGGCATCCAAAGATATGCTTATACACTGAAAGTGGCCCTCATGTACAAGTGAATAATGAGAATGTGTATTTTAATACTGAAGTACAGTTTAGTGATAGTAATTTTTGAATGGATGAGTTTTACTTTGAATTACGTATGTGGACACAGGCCCTAAACTATAGCATTACTTCACTTCTTCCATCACTTTTTAGGAATATAACTAATCTACTCCAGTACAGAGGTGAGCGTGGATAACTATTCTGGAAAATAAAAATAAATGAAGAGAGAATGAAGTGGGAGTTGGAACAAGTGCCTTCCTTAGGAAAATATATCCCAGTTGTCTTAAGATCTTCACAGCCACTTCTAAGAACAAACAAGAGCGTGGAAATCTCTGTTTATATCCCAGAATTCCAAATACTTATCTCCAAAAGGCTGTCTGACCGGTTATCAGTGTATACAGCAGAGATAGTGGCAGCGTTTATTGCTTTGCAGTGGGTGGAAGAGGTCAGACATGGCTCAGATTAAGCAACTGTCGATAAAAAGCACACAGTCAAACAAAATCTATATACAGGAATATTTACTCATTGAACTGTCTATGTTTGCTGAGACTACACAGAGGTGGTGTAGATGTGCCGTTCTTAAAGGATTGGATGCTGACAAGTTTGCAAAAAGGGCAAGGCAAGACAAGTTTATTTGTATAGCACATTTCAACAACAAGGCAATTCAAAGCGCTTCACATAAAAACATTAAAAGCATAAGGACATAATGCAAAAGAAAAGAAGATTTAAAAACAATTAAAGAAAAGGTTGAACACACTTCTGCGTCTACTCTGCCACAAATACGACTGTAGAAGAAGAACCCTACACACGCGCCTCCAGTAGGTGGCGATAATGCGCCTCAAAGTTGGATGCAACAGCAGCTGTAAAAGAAACAGAAGGAGAAAAGTAAGACTGGTTTTCATTCACTGCTGTCCGACAATAAGCCAAGCAGTCGGAATATTTTGTGTTTGTTTTAACCGCCTTTTTGTTTCCATTAATATATATTTGACATTCCATTCAAGTACAGGAGCTCACGTTGAAAGGCTCAGCACGCTGTTGTGTCTGCCTTAGCTAGTAGCTAGCTGGGTATATAGCTAGCTACTAGCAGCTAGCCGTGTGTCAATTGAACAAACACGGTGAAGCCTTCGGGTCCTCTGTCTTTACTGTGGAGACTCTACAGAAGACGGGCTCTCCAACGTTTAGCCGGTGTTCCCCATCAAGTGAAGAGCTGCATTTAGTCATTGTTCAGGTAATGAATCAAGCTACCCTAGCTCGCTAAATGTAGCTAACACTGGTTGACTGGTAACAATAACTTCTGTGTTGACTAATGGAGAGGGTGCAGGTGTAGCTAACTAACTGTGAATGGTACTTTGTTCCTACAGAGAAAAACAACTTGGTGCCTGTGAAAACATGGAAGCCCCTCCTGTTTCAGTGATGCCGGTCACCGTAGGTGCAATCAACATGATGGAGTATCTGCTGCAAGGTAAGATAAAGGAAATGAAACAGCTCTCCATACGTGTTGGGTAGCTACATGGCCTGTAGGATTGAATGGTGCAATGAACATATTAGGTTAGTTTTATATCACTACAGGATGTGAGCATGTGTTTGTGTTTGTAACTCCTAAATCATAATTTCAAGCTAACAACCATAGTCACCTAAATGCATAAAATAGGAAAATTACCTAAAATGATATTCCTGAAAAATTAAAGGACTTTGTGTCATACATTCTCATGAACTCAAGTGGTGGATGAATACTGTTCTTCCGAAAACAATTTCCTAAGGTGGTTGAGATTGACATGTTGTTCCAAAATCTTCTAAATCTGATTGCTTGAACCTCATTGATTTTAAATGGGGTGGACAATATATTAGAGCATTAAAATGCGATAGAATTCAACAGCTGTCTGATCATGAAGTTTAATCACCACCCTTTTTAACAGTTTAATAAAAACTGAATATTATAACCGTCATGACCGTAGGAGTTATTGCAGGACTGATGTATTACAATGTTGTATGAGACTGCAAACAGTGTTATCAAAGATGACAAAAGATTTTCAACCTTAACTGGTAGAACATCTGCCGCGTTTGTGACAAAGGTCTATTGCCTTTCTGTCTCAGCTCTCTGTGTCTTAAGTAATCTCAGCTGATGTAATGTTGGAGGATTTTTTTTTGTGTAGATGTATAAAATGTAAGAGCAAAATATTGTGCAGACACATTGTTTACACCGTATTTATATATTTATACATCTGTTTCTCTACCCCGTATCAACTCAGGCAGTGTGTATGACCAGGCACTGGAAAGCCTCTTGCATCGCCTTCGAGGTCTGTGTGACAACATGGAACCTGAGACTTTTACAGATCATGAACTGGTTTATCTTCTGAAAGGCCAACAAGGGAACCCTTTCATTCTGCGTGCCCGGCGGTCCCTCTCCCACCCCACGTCACCATGGCACCTTCGCTACCTAGGCCAACCTGAAGTGGGAGACAAGAGCCGTCATGCCCTGGTGCGCAACTGTGTTGACGTGGCTGCCTCTCACAGCCTGCCGGAGTTCCTCAATGAGATGGGCTTCCGCATGGACCACGAGTTTGTGGCCAATGGGCACATATTCCGCAAAGGTGCGATGAAAATTGTGGTTAGCAAGCTGTCACGCATCCTGGTACCGGGGAACACGGAGAACACAGAACGTCTATCACTTTCATACCTGGTGGAGCTGAGTGTGTTGGCTCCCGCTGGCCAGGACAATATGTCAGAGGACATGCGCAGCTTTGCTGAGCAACTTAAACCCCTGGTTCACCTGGAGAAGATTGACCCCAGCAAACAGAGACATTGAATGACATCATTTAGAGGGTCAAGTCATCTCCGGCCACCATGGACAAACAATTTTCTTTTTTAAAATAATGTTTATATTTGAACTGAAATTAAATGCAATTCAACTTTGACTTAACGGTTACACTTCTGGTCAATTTGTTATGTGAGCTGGAAATGACTAAAGTCATACAAAATATTATTGCATTTCATAATTTTCCACCAAAGCGTGGTCACAGAAGTTTTGAAATGGTAACCATTATCACTTTTTCATCAATTCGTGCTGCACAGATTTGGTTAAACTCATTGCTAGTTCGTCTACGTTTTTAGTTGCACCCCGCTTGATGAATTAGGATGCTTGTCTCCTGCATAGTGGAATTGACTATGTTTACAGAAGAAATAATAGTGAAGTGTTTGGGAATAAATGGAAGAAACATAAAAGTGTTGCTAAAAAACAACTTCCATGCAAGTGATATTTGTTATAAGAGTCGATTTTTACATCTTGATATATATATAGTTCTCAAGGTGGCTCCTGGCCTTTGTATTTCATTAATTGGTTTAAGTTCTCGATTTATGATCCTTTAATACAAAATACCTAGATTTAATTCTCTCTGTGGCGGGTTTAACACCTAAAAACAAACAATTTTATATCACTTTATACATACGTCACTAAATTGTAGCAGCCGTTTCCTTGATTATGATGTATGTTGCACAAAGACCTGTGTTTTCCTGAAGAAACGTTTTTTACATTCAATATGATTTGTGTTCTACACATTCATTTTCTCCCACTAGGGGTCTCTCTTGCTCTTTGTGAAACTGGCTGTCTTGCCAGCTGAATGCTACCTCAGATCATCTACAGGAGCTGTGGTTGCCATGGAAATAATTAGCTGTGAGATCTGCACATCTTTTCCCCCCACTCTAATTACCTTTCTCAATTGCTTAATGATACATAGACCTGTGAAAGCCGTTCTTTCTTCCCCTCAACAAAAGCATTGATTTTCCCTCTCTTCCCCTCTCATTTCTACTGTTAACCCATTAGTGCCTCTTTCATGGGAACTTGAGCTGGGACTATTACACATGAAAGCACTAAAGCTGCCTCAGGATCCTCCCTCTTCATGCTGAATTCCAAAATGGCTTGTACACTAGTGTGTCAACATTATGGCCAATCTGCTGCAGAGACTGAAGTAACTAATGTACATCCTGTCAGTTATGATAATAATGTGGGCAATAAGACAGGAGTGCTTCTAATAATACCCCCCACAGGAAGATGCATTTGCAGGGGTTGCAATGTAAAGCGACCGTGTCTGAAGGGAGAACTCGAGGGCAGATGGCTGTCTCTACATGTTGACCTACCTGCATATCAAGGCTGATGAGGACAAGCTCGCTGAGGTGGAAAGGTGAGGTGACATTGCTTCCACATACAGAAAATGCACCTTGAAAACCACCCTTTGAACATGCTGTACATTATATCGCTATAGGATGTGTCCATTTTGAAGGCAAAGCTGTTCTGTGCTCAAATCAAACCTAATATTATAGTTTGGTACACAAAGTGGACAGTCAATGAGAGACCGGAATATCTGATGAAGATGGTTTTATGTTCCAACAACCACAAGCAGACCACTGGCCCTTAGGACTAAAGCATGATGTTTCAGCTCTGAGTGAATTATGTATTAAAGAGGCAGATTCCTGCTAGCCCAAGGCTTTATATGTCCAGCATGGATACACTACAGTCTGCTGGCTTTCTTCCACTTAAACTTGTGTTTAGCACGGTGCTCTTTGGTGATGAGCTGGACTCCCACTGCACCTCTACTCCACATTGCCTGGAGAACAGGGGCACAGCTAGGCTAATCAGTGTCTTGGCATCAGGCCTGCTTGGCTATTGTGGATGTAGCCAACTAACTAACTTGCACATGTGAGGGATTGAACTTGTTGCTGGAGGCATTATGAAATTCTGCATGGTTTATTTCAAGAAAAATACTGGAGTGACACCAATTCCAATACATGCATACAAAATATAAAATCATAAAAATCATAAGGGGTTAGAGGATGTAACCGATCATCAAATTGATTACTTTTCATTGTGGGTCTGCACATGGCGAGAGTCGGGGGTCTGAGCTAAAGGAGTTTATGGTGAATCCGACCCGACAATGACTGGAGAAATAACCAATATTGGTGGATCATGTGAAATCATCAGTATTAGACTGAAACTGTCTGATAACCAGACAAAAGTTAATTATAGTATTTTTAATAGATAAAATAGAAAAGATAGATGGATACATTTTTGCCACGGCTTCTAATCTTAAGTATCACTTACTATCAGGGGGAAAGGGCACACTGTCGGTCATTTTATTTAAGATAGACAGATTTCCTCAGGTGTTCCTCAATCTTTTTTTTTCTTAAGATAACATTAATTACTCAACTTATAAGGTGTTGAGAAGAAATGAGTCAACAGCATTCTTGGAACCCCAGTCGGTAGTCCTTGTAGGTGTTGGATGAAGCTTAATTGATTGAACTTTCTTCCCCAAGTATGTATACTACAATCTTATTGTACTAGTTTCATACATACACCTTGATTTGGAGTGCACAATTGTCAGTGCATCAACATGGTTAAACTGGCCACTCGCCTCCACTAAAAGCATCTATGACATCATGAATGTGTTTAATACAACTACGCTCGCTGCACTTTTGGGTATGAGCAGAGCAAACTGATTTTCTTCTTTGGGCCATTTGATTGTTCTGGGTCTTCAACTGTCAACTATAATTAATTTAAGGCAGATAGTGTTAGTTATGCACATATTTTGTTAGACCTCTGAAATGGGACACACACACACACCCCTGTACATGCCTTTACTTTCCTTTCCATTCCACAACATAGCCTTAATTAAAACTCTTGGCATCCATTGTCTTTGCTGCCTCTGAACATCATGTTCATAGTTGGCAGCGCACACACCAAGATGCCACTAAAAGCTGGCTCTTGCTCGGGGCAGGAAGTCTTTAAGTCATCCTACTTTGGGTCAGTGCCACGAAGGGGTGAAATCCAGCTTCGTCTACTCGGGAACGTTCACAGCACTTGGATTTGAGCCCTCTCCTTCATGTGTCATTGGGAGCCCATATGCTTGTTAGAGAATGTGGGTTGTTTGCCGAGAGGGGTGGAGAACTAGGGTTTTCCCAAACGGGCGTCGATCTCCCGTGGGTGTTCTTGTGGCTTCTCCAGCTTCCTCTCATCCTAATCCCACTGGGCAGAATGGTTGACGGGGATACATTGCGCAACATGGTGAGGTTGTGATGGACGTCTGCCTGCAGTGCCATAGAAATGAGGATTGTCCCTTTCCGTATATGAATGAAATTCCAGAGAATGGGGGTAGGGGGGAATTGACGGGCCCAAAGCTCTGCATTGCTTGTGGCTGACTGAGGTGATTACTGCTGTGCAGAACATGCTGTTCCAGGATCAGCTACTCAGAGCCTGAAGCCAGCCACGCTGCCTCTGGAATGTCTGGTATGGGGACAGCGTAGCAGTCCGCCTGGAGGCAACCGAACACATATGTAGTTTTAAAAGTCGTGCTGCCTGGGCCTCCCTCTTCTTTGTCTGTCTCCGTCCACTCTTCTTGTTTCTCTGGAGATTCAGTCCAGCTGTGAGCTTGTGTCATTTGTCTTCCCAATTACTTTTCTTTCACTTTGTGTAATCAAGAGGCATTGTGTTGTCTTCTGTCACCAACAGAGTTTTACTTCATACGTCATAAGTATAGCACCATGTATTACATGGGGGATATGAAAGGGTTGTCGTTCTCCAGTATTGGTTTGATTTTTGCTCTTGAAACATATTGAAGTGACCAAATGATAATGAATCTATAATAGATAATAATAGGTGCAGTAGGGCTTGCAGACTTTTTACACAAACCGTTAGCAACATGGCTTTTCAGCCATCTGATCCCATTGATGTTAAGCATTAAATCATTCTATGACACACTATGACACATCCTCCCGCATTTAAAAGTGTGCTATTTTTTTTACACACATTTCTCAACATCAGTCATGTCTAAGTGCACACAGTGTGGCCATGTTGTGAAACGTTTAAGTATAGCTTCCATCCACGCACACTTCGCACGAATTGGGCGGGGTCGTCAGGCCATTTGCAGCCACCTTGCTGCACAGGTGCTTATTTTGCTGGTGCCCCGTGAGCTGCGCATGCGTCGCCCTGAAACACGAGGGTGTTTTGGTCCAACTATGAGTAAAATATGTTGAGTTGAATCTCCCCTATGGGCGGTAAAAATGCTTGCACTGAACGGCCGCCAAACTTCCAAATATGATCAGAAATTGTAACTGCGTGTGCAGCCTGAGTGAGTGAGTATGTAGAAGTAGGACTGCCTGTAAAAGTCCATGAATAAATAATATGCAGCCATCATCAACATAACAGGTGTGAATGTGCATAAAACTGCGAATCAAACTGTTGCTGTAGAATAGTGAGCTCGGCAAATCGTTTGGATAAAGGTGAAAGGTGAAGTGCAGCGTGAGGCTACCGTCCCACTTTTATTACAAAAAAAAGTAATTTTAATAGCAGGAAATAAACAGCCAATGGGATTTGTGCACCTGTGACTGTGTGCCCGCCCTGCTGTCAGATTTGGGGAGGGGGGTGGTGGGATGGAGGGGCGGAATCCCCCCCTCGGTCAGTGTAGCAGGATCACGCACTCGGGTCTGACCGGGGCTGTGTCTGCCACAGCAGCGTGTCTTTTGGCGTCGAGTCTTGGCCAATGCGATTTGAGATGACGATGTACAAGTGTTCTGTGCCTCCTCACTTTGGATGGAGTGCGAAGCAGAGATGATCTTTCAATCTGGCCTCTAAAAAAAAAAAAAAAAACGAAAAAAAAAAAAACATTTCACCTCACTCCTCCCGGATTAAAATCTAGGGTTACCTAATCTCTCTTAATCTGGACTAAATCGGTCTAATCGGCAGAGAAAATTACACTGGCTGAGGTATAGCCTGCAAATAATCATCAGAGGTGAAACCTCATGCGCGCCGCGAGTTCTCCCTGAAGGGCAATTGGACGCTGCACACGTTGCTCTGGACAATTTGCTACGCACAAAGCCTGATCAGACACTGTCTTTATAAAAAAAAAAAAAGAAAAAAAAAAAAAACCTTGTCGAGATTATGCAGGAAATTCCCCCTGTGTAATTTCCACGTTGTCTTGTTCTATCCCCGCTGGACGGCGAGGCTGGCACACAAAGCGCCGTGTGACGCTCCGCCAGAGAGACCATTATGCAGAGTTTTGATTAAGAATTTGGGGTTTGCTCCCACCGTTCATATCAGAGATGATGGTGAGATAGGTGGAGACAGGGAGAGAGAGAGAAAGATAGAGAGAGAGAGAGAGAGAGAGAGAGAGGGAGTTCGGGGTTTCGCTGTAATCATGTTCGGAGAGTATTGATTTCGTGAGCGCACTCCAATTGGCAGCATCTCCACTACAGCGCCGGCGCGTCATCATCGGTTCACATCGACTGAACGAGTTGTAAGCAAATGAGAACATGTGTGGGATCTGAGAGAGTGAGAGAAGGCGAGGGGGGATAGAGGGGAGCAAGAGGAGGTGTGATAAAAGACTATTTTATCAACCTGACAAGTGGATACGAAATTTGATCGCTGGACTATTCTTCTTCTTCTTCTTCTTCTTTTTTTTTTCTTTCTTTCTTTAAATTTTTTTCAGACTGGGAATGTATTGATTCGTCACATGCGCACGCCTCTTCATTATAATTGCAGACAGTTGGGTGCTGTTCAGGCTGAATGGACTTGAATGTGCCGCTGCCAGCTTAATCCGTGCAGACTGGAAGATTTAATAATTCACGGTAATCACGCATTATCGCCTCAGTGGATGCTCTCAACGCAGCTCTGGTGATTTCTCCCCCTCTTTCCTCATTCTTCCTGTTGTCTTGTGGAGGATTTATCGACGACTGCTTTGCAAATATGCTCCTTATCTGAATTATCATCTGTTGCTGCAACTGGGTTGAAAAGCCCCCATGACTGGCGCTGACACGCGTTTGAGATTGACTGCCTCGGGGTGATGTGGACTATTCTATGAGACGCAATTTTTATCGCCGTTTGATATTTTACTCCAGGTAAAAATGGACGAAAAATTATTATTACTTTTATTACTTCTCTTATCTCTACACGCGAGGCTGTGATTTTGCTCGTATTGACCATGATCCTTTTACTCCGTTGAATTGCTTCTTATTGATCCAGACTGTACGCTTAATAGCAATTTTATAAGGCGAATTTCAACGTGAAGTGAGACTGAGGACAGTTGGATATTGGGGGATCGTGGAGGTATTTCCCTCCCTTGCTCTTCATTTGATTAATTCCCTTTTCGACGGAAGGGTAAATGTTGATGATGGAGGACGACGAATTAGACGCTCATCAGGTTGATTCGGATTTCGAGCCGCAAAGCCGGCCTCGCTCGTGCACCTGGCCGCTGCCATGCCCGGAGGATTTCCCCGGTGGACACGAGGTCAGCGGGGGTCTTCCACTGGCCAACATCAAGGTGGAACCAGAGGACGTCCCGGCTTGCATAGCGGGGCTCGTGGGCGGAACGCCGGGAGAGCTGAAGCATCCAGCCGGCGCCCCGGCACCCACAGGCGCGACGCACCCATGCCTGGCTGGCGCGGCGGCGCTCGATGTGACCGGACCGCTGCGCAAAGCCAAATCCTCGCGGCGGAACGCGTGGGGGAACCAGTCCTACGCGGATCTCATTACCCGCGCCATTGAGAGCACCCCAGAAAAGAGACTCACGCTGTCACAGATATACGACTGGATGGTCCGCTATGTGCCCTATTTCAAGGATAAGGGCGACAGTAATAGCTCAGCTGGCTGGAAGGTAAGGACTAAAACGCATGTTGGGCGTTTGACGTGTTAATCACAGTGATAATAGCGAGTATTATTCCTATTCGCTAACCCATTATACATTTTTCTTTCCACCCCTCGTGCCTTACACATGTCACCATGGGATTCCGTGTCGGTTACGCATGAATGGTGCCATGCGTTATCTTGTCTTAGTTCATTACAGCCGTCAGTCATTCTAATAGATCGTTGATGGCAGAATGTAATAGACTGGAGTGCAGTGTGTGTGTTTGTGTGTGTGTGTGTGTGCGTGTGTGTGTGTGTGTGTTTGTGTGTGTGTGTGTGTGTGTGTGTGCGCGTGTGTGTAACAAGTCTTTGCTCATCCCAGAGCAGCTCATGATGGGCAACAGCGTCCGTAGTAGAGCATGAAATCCTTTCACCAGGAGCAGCACCACAATGGTTAATGATTTATTTCCATATCTGCTGCGAGTAAATGAGTCATTTAAATATAATCTATTCAACGCCTTTTCATTCAAATAGTGGCACACATTTTCTACTTATCAGTTTAAAAAAAAAAAACACATCAACAGAGGGACACTTGTAGTTTGTGATCACAGGTCAGCTGTCCACAACGTAAATATTCTGACGGGTGTTCTACTGACCACAGTCCACCACCACCACCACCACCGCTGCCTGTCTGGCTGAGAGCCTAGAGAAACCTCCTGGACATCTGCCCATGTTATCAGCCTCATCATGTTGCTATTCATTATGGGCATCTGAGGACAGGGCGAAGGGGCAGGGAGATCAGCAGGGCAGCAGTGCTTGTCCTCATGGCTCACCTGAGCTGAGTTGAGACCTTAAGTTGCATCTAAAAAGACTTATTTCCAATGTGTGAGAAGTAAGAGGCTGTAGAGTACGATAGCTCTTTGCTCATGCATTGTCAGTCATCAGAGTCGTGCAGTTTATTCTTTTATTTTTGCTAAATCAAGACCACTAAACAGGACTTCATGTTTACGAAAAGCAAACTTGTTTTCCAGCATAAACCCATTATTGAATAGGCTTTTAATGCTGATTGCTAAGATATCCCATTAAATACTTACAGGAAGAATTATTGAGTTGGCTGCGTCACCTGATTTCTTCCCGCCCAGAACTATCGAGGTGTCATTCACATCATTAAATTCAATCAAAACCCCAAATAATGGCATGTGTCCAACAACATGCATTCATATTTTGCCTTCCAATCTGTTCTCAAAACTTGTTGTGTTGCTGTTGCATAACATAAACTCTGTTACCACTCGGACATGAGTCTTGATCACAAGCACCTGACTGACACCTCAAGCCTGTACCATATAAAGTGAACTCTGATAAGATGTGACTCCAGGTAAACTTTGTTCCATTAGCACCAAGAGTCTGCAACCACGGGGCCTCTTTATCTTTAGCGCTAAAGTCCTAGTCTGCTATTTATGAAACTGCCAATTAGGCGGGGAGTTAGGGGGGTGTGGGGCGGGGGGGGGGGGGTGGTGGTGTTGACCGTGGCAGTCTAAGGTCCGGGGCTATTTCAGGCCACAGGCGAGACATGGGGCCCATTCCAGGTAATGACCGGGCATTAGGTAAGTCGTTTAAAGCAGGCAGCCATAATGTCGGTAACAGGGCTGACCTGGTTTTGGTCAGAGACAGAACGGTATTGTAAACATACACTTAGGAGTCACATGTGTAGCTCACTTACAGGAACCAAACCGACAGCATATGGAAATATTCACTAAGCAGCATGTGTGCATGTACAGTAAAACACAAATTTCTGATGCAACTACCAATCCTTTCTCTTGCAATAAATGTGTTCAACTTTTAAGTGAACCTGGCTCATCAAATGAGAATCCTATTTTTTTTTATTTGCAGGATTATGAATACATAATGAAGCCCTGTAGAATATTTTTTTTGTTAGGAGTGTGACAGAAATTTACATGCAAATTATTTCATTACGGTAGTTATAGAATAAAAAAAAAAAAAAGCTTTGGAGTGGACACATAAAACATCATGTTTTATAAGAGATTAACAGTAGCATTACATGTAAAGGCAGCTCACAAGACCAAGTTTGACAAGCTTAATATTAGGTCACATGTTCCGATTCAGTCCATGAACCCAGGACCCCAAATCACGCTACCTCCTCCCTCATTTGCGCACAACACAGGTGCACTCTCATACATGTAATTTTACAATCATATCCGGCAATTATACTTGACAGCCGCATTTGTGAGTTGGAAAACATTACTTGTATCATCCACAACATTTTAATCTCAATCAACAGTATCACGCATGAAAACATTTGATGCAAAAAGGTCTGTTTTTTTTTTTTTTTTGTTGTTGTTGGAGCGGGGAATGTGAAAAAAAACATAAAAGAATTGTTGGTAAGCTGCTGATGAAATGAAATGAAATTTAGTGATATAGCTTGGCAGTTTGCGTAGGAGGCAGGCAGAGGGGGGGGGGGGGAGGGGTTGATGGCTTGATGGCTTGATGATGGGTGCTAGACAGCCAGTACACCTGGACAGTGCCATTAAGCTTCTATAAATACCTAATGGCTTCTGACTTCTAGGAAAGCTGCAGTATTCTGAGGTCATGGCTTCCTAATCGCCTCCTTACTGAGGGGAGGTGACGTAGAATTGTTTACTTGTGAACCTGATTACACTTTCTGCCGCCACTACTGCAGTGTCGATTAATAGCAACTTCAGTGGCCTTTTTTTTCCCCCTCCAGTGTTCTGTAACTAACGAAGCTGATCCAACGTAGAAATGTGCAGGATGCTGTAAAGTTAGCGATCGTTTCTGAAGCCCTGTATTTATGGTTGTGTTTTATGTCTTTATGGCTAATTATATCTATATATATCCACGGCTGCATGTGGATGCATGCTGCATTTCTGCGTGGGAGAAGCACATGTCAATTTGAACAAAGCGTCAGGGTTGGTAGTGTTGTGTGTGTCTTTGTGGGGTCTAGTGAAGGGGGAGGGGCTGTCTACTTCTATAGGCGTGTGTGTTTGGGCCCGCTGATTGGTCTGACAGCATGTCACTGCAGAGGATTCTGCATAGTCTCGCACTTGACTTCATAATGCCTCTAATGGTGGGGTTTAAAGGCAACTTGGTGTGGGGATTTCCCCCGCAGGCGCCCAGAAGTTCATTAACTCCAAAAGGGGTTAGATACTGCCATTGTTCTGTTGGGGTGGAGTTGCTTTATTGTATATGTCAGCAAGGAAGGTTATGGGATTCAATAATCCATTATACACCAATGTTTCTGGTATATACAGTATATTTAAACATAAATGTGTGATGCATGCCTCTAAAATATCATCCCATTATGTTTTGGGTGTATGCAATTGCAACTACAGTGCATCTACATGGAATTTGTCCGTTTCTGCCTCCTTTTAATGTACAACACATAGTTTCCCTGCTTGTGTTTACAGGGCTTTTTGCAGCGCTTGGGCAGTCATTTGCCAGGGGATTGCGCAGCTGGTCAGCAAGGGTGCCAGGCAGTCACTCAGACACTTTAATCTAAGAGACTAGACCATTATTTATAAAGTGTCTTTAGGTAGCAGGGCCAGTAGGGCAAAAGGTCACGGGGCTTCCTTTTTTGACAGAAATTAAGCGAACCAGAAAGATGGTGCTCAAAAAGAAAAAGAGAAATGTGACAGTGACTGTAGGGCAGAGAAGAGGAAAGACAAATTGCATGTGAGGAAATGAAGAGGAGAAAAAGAAATATGTCTCTCTCTGTATATGTAGTCTTATCTTCTGTAAAGGCACACAACCCCTGTCTCCACAGGCATTAGTATTTATAACAGTGCTGGATCATATCACTTTATCTAATTGATTTATAGGTAAAGAGACAGACAGGCTCTCGTAATCCTGTCACTATGCAAGGGCTCCAGCAGCTGCAGTAGAGAAACACTTGTCAAATATGAGGGATATGAATGTCAAATGTGCGGCAGAGAGTGTGTTTGACAGAAGCTTAGCATGAAGTGGAGAGACTTGAAACTTTCTCAGTGTGTGCCGTAGCTTGCGTGTGTGTGTTGTGTGTAGGAATGCACGCTTGTGTCGCCTGTTGATGGTTGGAGAGTCTGGAGAGACTGGAAACTATCCTAGACTTTAGCTGATTCATATTTTATCCTCCGTCTTGGCTCAGGGGAGCAGAGTAATTTGAGAGTGCGACAGATACACATGCGTGCACACACATTTACACACTCAGAAAATGAGAGCATATGATGCATGCTGGACAGATTTATGGTGCAGGATTATGAGCACCTTACATCTTCCTTTGGCTCCTGCAGCCGGAGCCGGGTTGGGTTCGCGCAGTATATTCGGGTTCAGTTGGGTATCTGACGCCAAGAAGCCCGTTCTCACTGCCTTTTTTCCCCCTGCAGCTGTCAGGCAGCCGTGTGGCAGTTCATTTCTCACTGAAAATGATTAATGTACATGCAAATTACCAAAGCATGGGCATGCATTCAAATATGGGAGACCGCAATCAGGAGACACTAATATGAAAAACAATATAATTTCACCTTAGATATTACTTCACTCTCTCCTATCACTTCATCTAGCTGGCACCCATGTTATCTCCTCTTTTATCTCCCCGCCTTTCTCTTTCACTCCATCCATCTATTAGACATGCTGTACATTTTTTCTCTCTTAGTGGTTTTTGGTACAAGGGCCAATTGAGGTGAGGAGTCTTTCTCAAGAGAGCTATGGCGTCAGTCTCCTGCCAGTGATCCAGACTGCCTTAAGCAGTGTGCCTCCTCTCGTCTAAGAGGAATCTCATATCTCACATTATCTCAGAGATAATAGGATAACAATGCTGGATTTTCCCCTGCTCGACTCCTCTCAGCTACCGGGTCTTTTGGAGCAGAATACAAGGGGATGAGACCGTCAAGTTCGCAATTCGACATGGATGAACTAATTTGGATGTTCTTCTCAGCTGAACTGAACTTCGGCTGTTGAAGCATTTCTAGCCTATTACCCATGGCTCTGTAATTTATTTCATTATTTTTACAGCCGTTTTGGTGACATTTCTCCAAATATTAAATACTCCTTTCCGTTAATTTAGTTTGCCTAAACTGAAGAAGTATAGTGAAGCAAAGAGAAATTGCCATTCTTTTCCCATT
This sequence comes from Ophiodon elongatus, assembly GCA_016806645.1. Taxonomy (NCBI): domain Eukaryota; kingdom Metazoa; phylum Chordata; class Actinopteri; order Perciformes; family Hexagrammidae; genus Ophiodon; species Ophiodon elongatus. The sequence goes on along the minus strand of JACSYO010000415.1, from coordinate 5,565,847 downwards.
GCACTATTTAGGGTGATGGTTTCCTCTATTCCCTCTGGCTCATGCACACACAAACACACACATTTGCACGAGACACACAACACACTTGTGCCTCCTCAAACCACCCATGGAGGAACACTCTGTTCTTGGGTGGAGTGAGCCATTTTTGGGAGAGGAGGGGGCTGACCGAGAGCGGAAGCGACTTTCTGTGGTGCTGTTTTGCTGTCTGATTTGTTTTGAAACCTGTCGGACTCGCGGCGATTGGCTCATATGGAAGGCGTGGCTGTGTTTGGTGAGCGCCCGCGGATTTTTTGGCAAAACCGTTCACAGCTGCAGGGACAGAATGTGGTGTGTGTTTTCTGTCTGAGGCTGTGTAGGTTTGATGTCATGGAGATTTGATCGGGAGGAGTAGGGGGGGAGCCTTGAGTGATACACTAGCGCTGGGTGATTAAAACACATCGTTTTTTTATATCCAGGGAAAGGGTTATGAAATTTGGGAGGGAACAGAAAAAGGTCTTCTTCTGTTGAAGGGTCTCTATGTCTGAACTCACAGTGGACTTTAATGCATGCAGCCACAATTCCCACATTTCAATAAAATAATGTCTGTGTTCCTGCTCAGTTACCCTCCAGCCAGACCATATTGACACCAGAACCCCTGTGATTTGTAGTCCTATACTTAAAAAGTCTATGTATTGCTAATAATCTGCCAGTTTTGAGGGAGGCCTCACAGATCTTTGTCAGCTGAGTTAATATTAATATTACTCCCAGAATACACTTCTCAGAATGGGGTATTTTTCATTCATGACCATAAATACTTACCAAAAAAGACTAATAGGCAATAAATGACTCATCTAATCGATGGCTTACTTATCAGAAATGAAATACCTCAGTTTCTCAATGTAATGCGGTTCAGAAAATGCCCATTGTTATAACACATGCTTGATCAGTAAAGTAATGAAGAGGGATTCCCTCATTGAAAAAAGATCAAAAAAATGTTGAAGTCGCTTATTCGTATACAGAGAAGAGTCTTGTCAGTTTGAATATGATGGCAGCGCATGAAGCTACTTTGTCCTGGAGAACTGTGGTTTGTATTGCAAATGTTGTAAATGGCTTTGAATATTCACTTCAGCGTGTGAATAAAACGTGTTAGCCCTCGTGGTGCTTGAAACTTTGGTCTCCGTGTGTAGCAGCATGCTTGTTGCTCATCTGTGTCAATGTGCATAATATGTGATTGTCGTGTGTGCGTGTGTGCGCGTGTGTGTATGTGTGTGTGTGGGTGTTTATGACTGCATTTCTCTCCCTCTTCCCTGCATCAGAGGGTGAGTGTGTGCATGTGGGTGTGTTGGGGGGGGTTGATGGGCTCAGTGGGAGCCCGGGTCCTGGGGGAACAGCTCTCGTTAATAATTCAGACGAGGCTCATTATCAAGGCAGCGCAGATTTCTCCCTGATTCCACCTTAATTGCAGGCAGGCTGCTCCACTCAGGCAGGCGGTAGTCACGCTGGGTCGACTCTCTCTGTCTTTTTCTCTACAACTACAGGCCTTGCTCTGCTCCACTCTGTTCTGCTCCGTCTCCAATACTCACCCCTATCACAGCAAGACGGCCTCAGGCTAGCCTACTCCATGTTAGCGAACACCGTAATAGCCTTAATGTACAATGAACATGCTATTTCTTTATACTTGGAGATGTGCCTCATATATTTCTGATTAGATACAGACCGAGCACTGTCTGGGCATTGCTGTGGAATGTTTGGTTTAGTTGGCCAACAAAGACGCTCTCTGCAGGATGATGTGGTAAGTTGCAGAGCTGAAACATAAAGTCGATTAATTATAACAGTTGATCAGCAGAAAATTAACCGGGATCTATTTCTTGTTAATCGATTAATTATTTCAGTCATTTTTCAGAGATGAATGTTTCCAGCATCTCAGATATGAAGTTTTAATATCATCATATCATAAATTGAATGCTGCTGCTTCACAGTTTTCTGACATTTTGTGGACTGAACGATTCATTGTATTTAAAAACAAAAACAAAAATTACTTGATAAAAAATAATCATTAGTTGGAGCACTTGTAGGTTATATGATTTATGGTTCATTATGACTAAAGTACCAGTTGTATATTTGCAGATCAATCTGCGACATAATGTCGTATTATGATGCACACTACACAAAGCCTAATGTGTTTTGCTGTGGTTATATGGTTTGTGATATATTATAATGGCGAGTTTATCCTTGAAATAGCCTATAGCATATTATCATACTGATGACACTATAGAACGTGTGTTGCCATGATTGATATCCGTCTACAACAACACTCCTCTTCATGACCATTTATAGGCTTATGTAATGTATCTTGTCTTCATAATTTACACTGACTGATGGGTTTCCATTCACTGAAGCCCTGCCGAGAGAGCAACATAATGGGCCTGATCTTGTCATACATGTATATGAATATTTCAAATCAAGCCATTGTAACTAGATGGGGCTTTAGATAAACAACACAGATGCCTCTTCCTCCTCGCTCTCGCTATAAGATGGAGTGCGCTCCAAGCTGTATTTCTCTCCCGGCCTCAAAACTCACTTCTCACAAATCACGGTGCCCATATTTCCTAATTCAATTTTTCTCTTCGTCTGATATCTCTTCCTGTATGCACGGGATTGATGGCCGTGTGCATGTGTGTAAATGTGTGTGTTTACGTGCACGCATATTGCCATGTCTGTCCCTGAGAAAGAGATGATATATACCGAGCTAAACGGTGTCTTTCACAACGCTCCATCTCCAGACCCTTCCTGGCAGCCACGTGCTGGGTCTCTCGCTCCTCTCTGCCTGTCCATCAAGCCCCTGTCATGAGCCAAAGGATTGTGGGAAGGGGAAAGGGGAGCGTATGAGGGCCGTCCATCAGTTTACCTGAGCTTGGCGGTCCCGGCAAGTGATGGAGGGATCCGGCTCACAAAGGGAAATGTAGTTAACGTTGACTGATCGGAGCAGGTGGATAGAAAAAAAAGGAGGGCAGTGGAGAGGCGGAGTAGCAAGAGTTATGTTCAAGAAAGATGCTTGTTATTCTAATGCTGGTGGATATGCTGCGGTGGGCCATGCGCCCGCGTCTGATGGATGGAGCTTCGGAGGTCACCTCCGGTAGCGGCTGGTCAGGAACCGGCGCAGCACCCTGCTGAGCTGTAATGTTTGCTCACCTGAGCTGAAAAGAGGAAACTGACCTTGGAAAGAAATCACTTGTGTGGTTCTGCTTGGGCGTGTACATTTGTCTGTGTAAAACAACCCATGTGTGAGCAAATCTGCGTGGGAGCCAGCATATGTGTGGGGAGCCTACAGGATTGGGGCGAGGTTGTTGGGTTATGAGGTGACCAGCTGGAATTGTGGAGGGAAGAGGGGGGTGGGGTGTTTTTGTGTTTTTGAGGGGAGGTATGGTCAGAAAGGGGGGGTGAAATTGTTCCTCCCCAATTGGATTTGTATGTCACTGGCTTGAATCTGGGTCAGGACACTGGGTCCGGTGTTTAGTATGCTGACCGTGTGAGGTCTGAACTCCGAGTCTGCTCATCGCCCTGAATGAACCCAGCACGTCTGCCTCGCTCTGTCTCCTCTCCCCCTTTCTCTTGGACCTTTTTTTTTTCATCTCCGTCTCTTCCCCCTCTTTCTCCTTCGGTTTTTCTGCCGAGAGCCCTTTTCTATCCCCTCCTCTGTCTCTCTGCCTTTTTCCTTTCCGCACCCCAGGCTTTTATTTTTTTTTCATACCCTTCTTTCTCATGCTCTCTTTTTCACTGTCAGTCACTCACGGCCTTCTCTTCTCTCCTCACTTGTTCTATTTCACACTCTCAGTCCTCCCCACAAAGTAGCCTTTTTATCACTCATTTCCCTCTTCCCTTGCTCATTTCTCCTGCTCCTTTCATGTGCTTTTGAAATCCCCTTTTCATCTTTAGCTCTCTCTCCCTTTCGCCTGCTCTCTCCCTCTCTCTCACACACACGCACACGCACACGCACACGCACACGTACACACACACACACACGCTCATTCAGTCATTCCTTTATTATCCCAAAACTAAAGTGATAAATGGCTCTCTTTCTTCTCCGTAAATGTCACTCGGGGAATTGTCTCTGCTCATTGATTGACTGGAGTAGAATGATGGCCACACATGCACGTGCGCCAGTTGTGCACACGTGCACACTGGCACAAAAGAGAGAGAGAGACAGAAGAAGAAGAAGAGAGAGAGCAGGGAAATGATCTATCATTAGAAGTACAGCTTGGCTGGGACTGCCGCCGTCAGGGTTAACATCTGGCCCTCATAGGTCCAGCTTTCTCTCAGAGGCTGATGCATCATTTGAAGAACTTGTGCGGTTGGTTTATAATGAAGCATCAATTCTCAACAGAACTTGGCATTCACGGGAGTGCTGGGAAGCTGAAGCTCGACAAGGGATCAATCACAGTTAAACAATCGGAGCAGGCAGGCTGGACCGGTCTTGCCATTCTTTTCTTCCTAAAGTGACGTGGCGCAGAATGCATCAGTGTTGTTCCCAGTTTGATCGTTTGTCGTTAGCGTATCCTTAAGTGTCAGAAAAGTGACGGCCAAGGAAATACGAATCAAATAGCCATTGTTCAGAGCTGTGTGTGTGTGTGTGTGTGTGTGTGTGTGTGTGTGTGTGTGTGTGTGTGTGTGTGTGTGTGTGTGTGTGTGTGTGTGTGTGTGTGTGTGTGTGTGTGTGTGTGTGTGTGTGTGTGTGTGTGTGTAAGTAGGAGTTAATAATGTTCAGTCATTTTCTTAATGTCTCATTCACCCGGCCTCAGGCGTTAGAGCTTGATAAAGGTCAAGACTACTGGTGGTTGCATGTCATCTTTCCTTATTTCATTCTCTTCACTGCACAGCAGGGAGGAGGGAACCAAGAAAAAAAGGAAAGTCTGCGGCCAGCCAGCAACGATGCTGATCCACGTCTCTTCATTCTCTGAACCAGGATAAAGAGATTTAATAGGGAGACTGGGGGGAGACGGGGGCGGCCGGCTCAGTCAATGAAGAGGGGATGAAAATATTAAATTGATAGAGAGACAAAGATGGAAAGACAAGGAGAGGCAAGTGAGGAAAATGTAGAGGGAAAGAAACGAGAGCTAGAATAGAGAGTAGATTATAGGGCATCCAAGCAGGACTGGAAGCCAGACTTGGCTGCACATCAGCTACACTCTGCACTTTTCAGCTCAAGTGTGCGTCCATTAGTGCACTCCCATTGCACTCAGAAAGCCATGCACTCTGAGATGCAACACACAAGCACATGCACACATAAACACACAAACACAGTAAATTTCTTATATACTGTTCATACATGCAAAGCCCCACAGACATACAGTAACTCTGCCCTCACACACATTTACCCAAAAACCTACACTGACCTAGTCCTGCTATGTCTCTCCCTCTCGCTTTCTCAAACACACACACCACACACCACACACACGCACCCGTACACGCACGATCCCTTCGCTAGCCACCAGATTGCTTCCCGTCAAAATAAATAATTAAATGAGTGCAATAACGGCTTCCGAAAAAAGATCCCTCAATTAGTGCAAAATGGGTAAATGGCATGGGGTAGGGGCTGCAGAGGCAGGCGGGCGGGGGGAGGGTGGGGGAGTGGTATTTCGGGAACACCCACACACACGTAGATATACACGTACACACAATCTATTACATAAGTCAAGTCATGACCCAAGAAGGTTTTTACGCAGTTGTGCAAGGGTAATTTCCCCCCTCCCCTTTAGCAATCAGCTTAAGGAAGTCTTTTCTCAAATCCTTACAAGTGATCCATGCCTGAACACCGGCCGGGGAGAGATCTAGATGAGTGCCAAGGAGATGCAAGAGGGGCAGCTGAGGGGATGCCGCTGGGGTCAAGGCTGTGTGTGTTTGTGCGCTGTCTTTGTGCATTTCCAGGGCTGTGATATCTGGAATGGTGATTACGAAAAGGTTGTAATTCATGCAAGGCAATTTGTGTGTGGATATGCGAGAGAGAAAAATACAGGGCGAAAAGTTGACATTCTTCTTGAGAAATGTGTGTGAGAACATCAAGTTAGTGGTAGGGGTTGTGTTGTAAAGGTAAACAATGTTACCTGGATATGATGAGAGAGTAGAAACTGTAGGTTAGATGCATGTTTATTGTCAGGGATTGCCGTGGTTGGGAGCTTTATATCTTGTTTGAACGTGAAGATCAGTAATTACATCGGAATTGCCAAATCCCCTTGTGAAGATAAAAACACGAGTCCGACTTTATTGGGCTGCAACTAAGGATTCATTTCATTATTGCTTAATCTATTGCTTAAAATGAAGACAATATAGGGACAAAAGCCTAATGCAAGCATCCAAGGACCAAGGGGTCATCTTGGGCCCATGTGCCACTTTTAAGAAAAGTCTCCAAGAGACGGAGGCTTCAGTTGTTTCATCCTTGTGTCTGTCCCACTGTCCTCTGTTGCACCTGGTCGGTCACGTGTGCAAATGTACACATGCTAGTTTCATTTCTGACTCCATGCCATCCAAAAATCTTTTAGCAGAGCTGGCATTTGGCCAGATTGTACTGTTGTCATCAGCAGGGCTATAATACTAAACTACACTCGCAGCAGGTGCCAAAACCAAGCTCACAAATGTTTCACTGGGACAAATATATTACGCCGTGGACCTAATCTGTGTGTGATAAATGCTACGACAGTACAGCAAACAGATGGATCCTTGAACCTGGAACCCTACTGAGTGAGCAAACTAGGGAAGAATTAGCACTTGTGCTAACACAGCTAGCTTTGTCAAAGCTGTTCCGTTTGTTAAATGTCAGGCATGTTGATTTGGGTATTCAGCAGTACAGGTCACAGACCTGGAGGGATAGAAGGATCTCAGAGGGGTCACTGAAGAGAGGGAGTTGGTGAAGATGGAGAGAGGCTGAAGGCCGAGTGGTGCACAAATGACTGTGGACATGAAGCATACTGACACAAAGTGTCAGATGACTGGATGGATTGATGGGTTCATTTACATATGAATAAACTGATGGTGGAAGGAGTGAAGGGCTGGCACGGACAAGAGGATGAAGTGCTGAGATGGAGAGTGGAAGGAAGGCAAAAGTTGTGAAAAGAGCTCATGTCTCACATGTGTAGAACAGTTGTTTCACCTTACTGCGGTTAAGAGTAGGTCAACTTGCAATGATTCTTACTGCAAGGAGAGTAGCGTCTGTGCGACGCAGAGTGGGCAAAAATGAGAGCAATGGGCTGAAATGGAAGGATGTGAGCGGAGAAAGGGAAGTAGGATGGATAAATCTGGAGCTAGGGAAATGAAAAGCTGCAACGCACCGTGCTTAAGTGAGGGCACGGCTTGAGAGATATGGGGAGGGACAGAGAGGGTCAATCAGAGATGCAGGGTGAAAGGGGGTAAGATGGATGGAGGGATGGAGGGAGGGTGACAGAGGGGAGAAAATGACAGAGGGAGGGGGCCACGATGGGGTCTTTGCGGTGGGGCGATTGCGTGACTGAGAGGAAAGTGCACTGCTGTGTGTGTAATGCTCTCAAGACGGATATTAAGACGTGATGCCCGACTCACACAGTCACTGCCCCTCTCTCCCCTTTTCTCCTTTACTCTCCTCCATTCTGCTCCCTCTCTCACTCCCTCTGCGTCCACTAATGATCCTCGCGTCCTGCCACACTGCCAGGCTGAGTGATGCCCACTGACAGTCGCACTCAGGCGGAAACGCTGCACCCCCCTTCCAGGAGTGCTGTGACACACACACACACACACACACACACACACACACACACACACACACACCACATACAAAGGTGAAGCACTTTCTCACATACATGTATCAGCTTGTACAAAGCTGCTGACAGATGTGTGTATGTGTGTGTGGGTATATGACCATCACCCTGCTCACGGTCACACACTTACTGTAAATATGCTTCCATCCAGCTGCATCGGTCTACAGGAATTTTTATGTGATGGATAGAGGTGGGCCATCGAAGTAATCACAGGGTACAGCGAGTTCAATAAGGATCCGAGCAGTCTGTGTTTTGGCTTGTGAGCGACAAATGAATTTGTAAAAGCAGACATGGTGAAAATGAGGAGACAATACACAAAAGGTAATACATTTTCAAGTTAAGAATTGCTCGCTATAGATGCACTATGGTTTGCATAGAAATACTTGGCTCCATAGATATTTTTCATGTTTCTGCAGATACGGCATCAAAGTTGCAGATTAGTCACTTGACATACTGCAAATGTAATCTACATAATTTTGCAATTTATATGATAGAATTATACAATTGCAGATGAATGCACTGAAGTATCCTGTTGACACCGGAGTGAAATCTTGAACTCAACCTCTTAAAGCACAGTGAGCATTGCCAATGCAGTCCCTTCTAAAAGGTTAATTCCCCTCTCCGAACCTCCACTGGTTTCCCTCCATCATGCCTAGAGTGTGTTGGCAGTTAAGACAGGAAACGGGGGAGAAGGGGAGGGAAAGCAGCTTGTGGTGCTGCAAGTTTTTAAGTCAGTCTGTGGCTGAGGCCCAAATGCATGAGAGCATCCTACTGAGGTGGCATTTGTAGGTAAGAAATAGTTATTTAGGACACTGCTACTAGAATCAAAAGATTGACATGGTTAACTTTTAAAACTTTTAAAAGTGTAATACTGCTGTGATCCCTGACTACAGTAGTGACTAGAAGCACACCTTTCTGATCAACAAATTAACCCCAACATCTATGAAGTATGTATTTGATAGCCAACAAGTAAAACCTGCAGTTTCATAATGTTCTGGATTATATTACATGATGCACATCGGAGTCACACATTGAATTTAGCTGCAGTGACATGATGGTGTCGTAGTTGTCTCCTAATTTGCCGTACTCCCATCACTACCCCTCTGTCCAATCCCTTTCCATTACCAAGCTTCTGTCTGTGAGGCACCGTCCATTTTCCCGCCCTAATCCAACCGATCCAAGCCGAGGCTCCCATCCTGTCTGCCGGGGAGAGGTTAGGAATTAGGTCACAGCATCTCACTCCTCTAATTAGATGCTGTGAGTGTATGCATGTCGGTGTGTGTGTCTGTATATGCGTGTGCATATGCGTGTAGATGCTGTTAATCCGTAGGTGGCCTCTAATGGAGAGTCCTGGGATAACGCGCTAACCCGCATTTCTGTTACTCTCCACATGTTATCAAATTGTGTCTGACGTCAGGACTTGAAATGACGATGAGGAGAGTAGTCTGTGACGAGGATGCTGAGGCAAAATGTACCCCAGGGGTGAAAGAACAGGTCAGATTCGACTATAAAAGATGCATGCGAAGCATTAACATTCCCGGAGAACAAGCTCCAGTTGAGAGGGAGCTTTGGCCTTTACACGCCCTGCAATGCAAGCTGGTTAAGACTCAATTCAACCCATCGGTTACATGTAACTCTAACTTCTCTGTGGAAGTAAAAGGCATTTCAGGTAAAAGAGCTCTTCACCTTGCTCTTCAGAGCCCTGTGGATTTGTTCTATCCTCTTTCTGAGATGTATCCACGTAGGGGGCGAGGAGGGACATACCTGCCTCTGCAGTTTTAATGTCGACTCGTGCTTTTTTGTTTATCCCAGGATGTGTGTGTGTGCGTTAACATGACCAAGACATTGACATATTCATAAAAAGCCTGCGTGAGTCATTTTTAAGTCTTATATCCAGAAATCTAGTGTGCATCAGCTCAGCGGGGTGTGTGCAAAGGGCAAAGGGGGAAACAATCGGCATGCACTTGAAGGAGAGCGGATGAGAATGAGGGATCATAGAGATTTTTTTTGTATGTGTGCGTGTGTGTGCAGGCATGCGAGCATGAGCCAGTGTGTGTGCGTGGGAGGCGGAGTAAAAGAAAGGAAGAGTAGCGCCGGGCTAGTCTTAATTAAGTTTTCAGGAGGCTCTTAAAAGGTCAGGGCACGCCTCTGTACCCCCTCACCACCGCCACCACGCCCCGCCGAAATCCCCCCACCCCCCATATTCCCTCCGTTCCTCCTCTCCCTCCCTCCCTCACCTCCCCGTTGCGATCTATCCAGTCATCAGCCCCCCATCTGTGCACATTAGCCATTCATGAACACACTCATTAGGGTGGGAGTTTGAAGCGATTGTGTTCACTAGTCTGCGGCTGGAGCGTGGCGATTAATATTTCAGCATCTCCCGTCGAGGAGCTGAGAGCAAGTTTGGCCCTCTTAGGCTAGAGAAAGGGAGAGAGAGTGTTTCACCCATCCCCTTTCTCCCCCACAACCCCAACAAACCTTCCTCCTCCTCCTCCCCCCCTCCACTCTCAAACAGTTTCTGCAACTTGCAGTACGTTGCCCCCCTATTTCCATTTATTGCACACACACTGGATACACATTTTTGCACACACATACACACAAGACCCTAACTCAAACTGACTTAATTGGGCTCTTTTTGTTTCAGGAAATGGAGAGAGGAGGGGGAAGGAAGGAGGGTGGGAGGTAGGAGGGGTAAAGCCTTCTTTTCTTGTCCCCCTCATCTCCTCTTTCCTCTCAGTTGGACAGGACTGTCTTTCTAGCTATCCTTCTTTTTCTCTCCTTATGAGCTCACATTAAATTGTTCAAGCTTGGGTCAGGGTGGGAGAGGTTTAGGTGGGTGGGGATCTTAACCGTATATCAGAGTTTATTCAGACCAAATCGATACTCTCCCTCGTTCATATTGTACACTATACTTAAAAGTATCAGAAGTTGAGGCAACCAGGAGCATCATGGGTTGTAAGGCAGTCAATACTCGACGCTCTGCTCCTGAATACAGAACTCACTTTGACCCTCCAGAAGTTGAGCTCTCTTCTCCTTGATTTCACAAGCATTTTACTTCAGAGTTAAATGCTGGTTCTGTAATATGAACAAACCTTAAAGCAATTCTATATTCCTATTTATTCTCATGCATGTTGTTATCATGTCATTAATGAAATATACTGAAGCATTTTTAGGTTTTTAGCAATTCTGACCGCAGTATAAATGATCTCCAAATGGCACTTTGGAGTGAAACTTTTGACACGGTCATATAAAAAAAAAAAAATTAAAAGTTTGAAAGGACGGTCTTGAGTGATGCGATCAATGAAACCCTTCTTCTCCTTGATGTTATCCTCATTTCTGAGGTCATTTTATTTGTCTGTTTTGTCTTTCCACCCAAATCAAAGTGAACAAAGCTGGATAAAGCTGAAAACTGTGAGGAATACTGATAAATGCTACCTATTAACCAAGGCTAATGGTATTTGCGGGCTGCTGCATTAAGGTGATAGAAAACAATTCAATTGTAAAAACAGTTAAATATATTGAGGATTTAATCACATTAATCACTTCTAATCACAGGGACATTTGTAGGCGAAGAGGTGAAGCCTGTGATGTGTTTGCAGAAGCTTGATAAGTTGTCAGTTGTTTTACATTAGTGTTTTCAACAGCTCCGTTAACAGCTAGCGTTTATAGCCATCATTCACAATCAAATCACTACGAAACTGAAAGATATGTCAGTGACAACATTGTAGTGTGTGCTCGGCTACACGGAAACACAAAATAAAAGATCAGAGGTGGGTAAGCGGTGCGTTACCCTGCTAATACTAGGCGGTGTATCTGATGTATTTTTTATTCATGCATTGACATTTCTACAATGGCGTATTAGGGCCATTGCAGGTTAAAACAAATATATTACAGAGCCGGGGTAGGGAGTAAAGAGCTTGGCAATTCTTTTTCTTGTAAATTTGCCACTCTATTCTCTATAACTTTCCAACTAAAATCTAGGATATTCTTTAAAAAAAGAAATTCTCCCTGAATATAATTAATAATTCTTATCAATTGTATACTACCTACAATGGCCCTGCATTTCTGTGTGCAGCGCAAACTTTTAGAAAACAATCTGAAAATGCAAATTTTGTGAAAAACAATTCTCGTTCTTAACCCTCAACATTGCATTAGAGAAAATTGTGATCACAAGTGGTAAAACAGCTTGCAGTGTGTTCTAAAATAACCTTACATATACGGAGGAATGTGTGCTTTGTCGTGCAGTTGCATTCTATACAGAAAAAGCATCAGAACAATGTGCTGAATGTGTGTTTGGCTGTACGGTGCAATTCTATGGTTTGAAGAATAGTGGCTGTAACTGAAGGTCAAGGTTGGTTAGGAGGAGGCACAGTTACAGACCGAACTGCTTTCATACAGCCTTGAACTACCAAAGAGTGTACCACTCTTTCAAGCGGGCCCCCACATTCAAGACCCTGTCCTTTGTTCCCCATCCTCTTTTTGTTCTTCACCCACCTCTGCCCTTTTTACCCCTCCCCCTACAGATACACTCGACCCCCCACTCCCGCCTCCAACTCCAAACTCCCTGCTTTTCATTCCAAGCATGCCATTCTCCATCTTCTCCGTAAAGGTGTGTGAATAAGTGGGAGTCTATGGGCCGTGCGTGAGTAAGTGGGAGTCTGCAGGCTGAAGTGTTGCATGTGGGTAGGCATTCATGGGAAGCAGTGGTTGGTGCGGCGCACACTGATGGCTAATGAAGTTCCTCTGCACCTCATAGCCCTATTAAACTGCTGCCCCCTACCTCTACCCACTTCACCCCCCACCTCTTGCCTTGTTTCTCCCCGAGGGAGAGAGTTGGCAGGGAGCAAGCCGGCTGCTATGGCAACAACAAGGAACCCTCCCTCTCCCACAGGTCTCCTTAGCAACTGGTAGCTTGGCATTGCGGTAATGAGTGTGCCCGGTGTGCCAGGCTTTGTCGTGTGTGTGTGTGTGTGTGTGTGTGTGTGTGTGTGTGTGTGTGTGTGTGTGTGTGTGTGTGTGTGTGTGTGTGTGTGTGTGTGTGTGTGTGTGTGTGTGTGTGTGTGTGGGGTACAGTTTGCAAATTTAGGTGAGAGTTAAAATGTGTGATGACAAAGAGATGTGGAGCCACTACATGGTGCTGGTTAAAAAAAATTGTGAAGCTTATTTTATAAAAATGTAACCAAAACTGGCACTTGACTGATTCCGCTTATCTCTTCTCTGTGTGTGTGTGTGCGCATGCTGCAGATGTGTATTTGTGTATTTATTTCGTCCCTGTGATTGCGGTCATTCTTCTCTGTTCTGTGAAAGTGAAGCAATTAAAGGGACGATGCAATGAATTTTGCATGGCTGCCTATGAGTTTCCTGCTCTGCTGAAATTAAATTAAACGCTGAGAATGATGTTTATTAAAGTGTGATCAGAGGTGTGCACTGACCTTTAGAATGTGGGAAATGAGATTCTCATTGTTATGAATGAGATTATGTGGAGGCCGATTGTGAAAAAAGCCTGGGTCTGCATTGATGCCATCGTTGGCTGACAGTTTTTTGTAAATAGCAGAGGGAGGTTTCAGTATAATCAAATCCACACTGTGCCTGTTGGCTATTAAACAGACTGAACCACAAATATATAGACACACAGGCGCTTACATAAATGTAGATTGACTTGTGCACGCTTGCACGCACGCATATCATGCAGATCTTGTAAAAAGAGCTGTAAAAGCCTCTCCAGAAACGTCTTGGTCTTTAATAAAAGCATGGCAAGCCCAGTGGAAAATGTTAGTTTGCTCCCTAGTCGAGGTGTGAAGTGCGAGCAGGCGGCCGGCCCCACAGGTGGCCCAGCCCAAACACCTGTTGTGTGAATCCTCAGTGGGAGGGCGCAAGGTCTGCCTACCTTGCAAGTCCCAGTGGAAAAACCACACCCATGCTATCCTATGGCACGTGCTCCTTCATGTGCTCACACCCACTCTAAGGCTCCCCCGTTTTGTGCGTGGGCGTCAGACATGATGCCCAGATTGTGTCCCCTTTGCGCCCACCGGAAACACTCAGCTGTCCCTGGCATCAGGCAAACGGATTTTCCGATCCCCTGTCCGGGTCTCAGATGCTCTACTAATCTGTCCGCATCTATTTTTACCCAGCAAAGCTGCGGCAGCCCTTCTCTAGCCCACACCCTGCCACCCCGATGCCAACCCTTCCCTTGGCGCCAGGGTGGGCACGGCTGATGACTCGCCAGCGATTGGATGCAATTAGTGCACAGTCAGGCAGGAATCCCCTACCAACTCCATTACACCCCTCTCCACAGCCACTTCCTGATCTGAGGCTACCAGACACTACCACACACTTGCTTTCCATTTTAAGCCTTTTTATAAATGGCACTCCTGCAGTGTTGTGGAATAATAGGGTCGAATACCGAGCACCTTTCACAGTGCTTCAATCACTCTACTGTGCAAACTCAGTCTTTTCAAGTACAGTGGCTGCCGAGGGAATGCACATTTGAATTGTACCTGTTCAGATTTGGCGTTGAGATTAAGTGAAAGTTCGGTATGTAATAGTACAGCTATTGGTGAAAAGTCCTTGAGTTACTCTGACTCACTTTAGCTTTTTCCTGTAATAATTCTAGAAGAAATGAGAGCCTGAAGTTTTCGACTCTTTCCTGTAAATCGTATTGATTCAAGAAATTAAAAATGCTGCCAATCCTCAGAGACCCCACAGTGATACACTGAGATATGCATTTCCTAATCCCAGGTTTATTTCTTCCCCAACCAGGGCTGCAATGTGCCTCGCGTGCCAATGCAGTCGTGACCACTGCTGTGGAGGCGATGATGGCATGTGGCAGAGAAGTAACTGTTTCTCACCTCCTAATAAAAGAGACTCCTTTTTAATCTTTTCAATTTGATTGCATTCCAAAAACAGGCCTGTCTGCCCATCTGTCTCTCTTAAAGAAGCCTCCTAAAGGGATTTTAATCATCTGACTCTGGGCTTCTCAGGCAAATAGCTCTCTCTCTCTCTCTCTCTCTCTCACTCTCTCGCACACTCTCTCGCACACTCTCTCTCGCTTTCTCTTACACACACATATGCACACACAAACTATTTCCAATTTTCTTTCTTGTACTCACTGTCATAGTCTCACTTGTCTTCTCTCACTCTCTGATACACCATATCGTCTCAGCTGTATTGTGCCATATCTGTACAGCCATTAGGCCCTTCAGTCCCTCTTCAAGTCCTCCTCAGACACATAAAATTCCCCCAACCCTGTCCCTATTAATCCACATGGCTCTAAATTCTTTATTTCCCTTCAAAGGGACAACGCGAGCCGTGACATCAATCATGGAAAGCGAATATTTAGCCGGCGCTAATTTCCACCAATAGCCTGGAGACAGGCTTAGCTGACAAAACTCATTCCTGTGCTGAACAAAACTGCTTGTGTTGAAACCTCCCCTCCCCCTGATCCCTCCTGCCTTCTGCACAGGCAAAAACAGCATCACAATAAACACAGTTAGTGCTTCTGTTACTCCCCCTTGATTTAGGCTTATCAAATGAATGTGCACCATAGAGGGATACCCTTTGACAATACATAATGGCTCCATTCTGCATGAAATGGTTTGGTAATACCAGTCGAGTGTGGCAAACGGCTTTACTCGGTGCCACTACAAGAACAGCTGCTGTGTTCTTAGCTGGGCAAGCGCACCACGCTGCTTCACCCTTGAGGTTGTTTGAATCGGGTGAGTGGTTTCTTTTTGCTGGTTCCCAGACCCCTCTCACAGTCCTTAGTTCGTCACTCAGTTCTGTTTGAATGAGTGCACATTCGCCACAAGATGGGTCCTTTAAACCGTTTGACCCGTTTCCTCGCCCCTCTGTGTGTGAGCATGTGTGTTGGTGTGTAAGCGGGAAAACCCCTGAGTGGGCTCCGATGGAGGGGGGATGGGTGAGTGGGGGGCATTTTGAGGGCACCCCTTTGTGTGACGTGGAGGGGCCCCTTGTGGTGCCTCTGTATTCCAACCCTTTACCCCCAGGCCCCTCCAACTCATGCTGTACCTCCCAGCACAGCTGCCCCTATGCCAGTCATTTGGGTTATCCCAGATGAACCATTGGGCCCAACATAACATGCTAATGCCTGACTGACATCTTGAGAGAGGCAACAGAGGGATGCGTTGGGCACCAAGCCAGTGGGCACAGTCACTTAACTGACAAGCCTGTGGCAGTTTGTTGTGTGAACAGTGGGTATATGGCATATTGAGCACCGATATTGGCCTCATAATGCAGGTGGATTGAATAGTTAGTCAGACCTTGATGTGTGCTAAACCTCAGCACTGATAGGCATTAAACTTTATTGATTCCCAACACTAAATGGGCCTCTCCAGTCCCTGAATCAAAACCAGTTTGCATTGAAGAAGGGAGGGAGAACAGGAGAACAATTGATTGGTATCTTAAGAGCCAAATTAATGGTTCTTAAAGAGAATATATTATATATATATTTAAAAAATCTAACTGCTTATCCACCTGTGTGTTGTGGAAATAGGTGTTAACATGTCAGATTTTTTCAAAAAGAGCGAAAGCTTTTAATCTGAGGACAAAACGGCTTGCTATCTATTGTCTAAATATCTAAATCAGCTATTAGGATTTTTAGGCCTTAATGAGAGTTGAACCCAAGCTGATTGTTTTCCTGCATCCAATAGAACCTTGTTCACCTTGATTTGCTTTGATTGGTCCATAAACTCTTTCCCTTATCCTCTTTTAGTTTATGTCCAAATTAACCCCTTTCAGCCTGATTGAGTTGTGTTTGTAGGCTGAGGATGAGGATAGATGTCCCTGATAACAAAACAAAGAGGTCAAGCCACTACTTATGACTGTCTGTTCTTTTCAGTATTATGGGACCAGGCAGTGCATCTCTCTGCATAAGCCCAGCCACTGGTTCATTCATTATTTAGAGCCCTCTCCACTAGGCCCATTGTATTAAAGGGGTATGATTTGAATAGGAAGCAGCTTCCCGGACCCAGGCGTGTGATGTGTGTGTTCCTCACTGTCATTGTATGTTTCTGTGGGCTTCATCCATCTGCCTCAGCAAGCCAGGGGGCTGAAAGAGAATTTCCATTTTATGAATATTTAATACATAATAAAGTTTTCAATTTTATTCTATACAACCCGTAGAGGTAGAAATGTGGCAAAGCCAACCCTCAAGGACAGAGAACAGAGTAAAGGTAGTTGATTCAATGGCGGCATCAAAAATGCGGTCAACATCGGAGCACTGCCTCAAAAATCTAGTAAAATGCACAAACATCAGGAATAGTTTAACACTACATCCTATAAGGGGTTTATAGTGTCCCTATTTCCCACATCTCAAACTTCCCTTGTGCTATATTACTATTGGATCATAGCATATCCGGGCTGCCCGCTGTGTTCGTGGTGACCTGGCATGGCTCTGTGTGAGACACCCAGCTGGGAGTGCCCCTGAATCAACTTGGGATTAGCCCAGGATTGTCTGGGATTACTCGGGGATGGAGGGGGATTAGCAGTGACTGCTTGTTTCGGGGGCGTGAGGGCCATAGGCTGGCCAAATTGCCCCTGACTCAGACTCAGGGAACAGCAGGCGAACGGCACCACACCCACAGTGGAACCACCTGCAACCTGAGCTATTCTTAGATTCTAAAACACACAAACAGGATGACAGAGAAAAACATGTGGTGGAAAACTACACGACAGGAAGCCAGCAGCTAGTGATGATGATGATGATGATGCCATTGCTGGCCACTGTCCGAAATCTCTCAAATCTCTCTAGCAGGTGGATTCATCAGATAAAGAGGGTTTGGGATGATGACAAATCCCTCCAAGTTCAATGGGGCTGCTCTTCCCTCATACGGGGATAAATTGCGATTTGACAGGTCACACGGAGTTGCAGCATGAAGTGGTTCAGCTCTCTGAAAGATGCCCCATTTACAACCGGCCGTGGTGGAATGGCATGAAAGCTTACATATGTTTTAATTCAGGCATGCACGGGACTTGACGTGGATGATTTGGAGTGGTATGATAGGTGGATGATCCAGCCAGGGTGAGACGGGGAGTTGGCGCGGCACGTAGAGAAGCCGTCAGAAGCAGGGAGCGGGCATCCCCTGCGGACCTGCACTGCTGAGATGAAAGACTGTTTAGTGTTGGAGCAGCAGCATCAAACAACCGCCTCCTCTTGCATCCTTTCCCCCATCCCCCACTCTCCCTCCATCTCTCCCTCCCTCCCTCTCTAGACTCTAACCACAATATGATATAGTTCTGCCGTTGCACGTTTACCCGGTTGCCATGGTTACCCAATGCCAGAGGTGTCACAGCGAGATAACCCAAGGAGGCATTCACCGATCACCTGAATTCTGTTTGCCTCCTATTTATGTGTTCACCGTCGCAATTTGATTTATTTGTTTCCCTGCTGTGCAATTCAGTGTGAATACAAATAATCCACAACATAATGGAGATGGTGGAAGTGTGAGTACCCCTCAATCTGAAACAATCTATTGTCCCAGTATATTCCTAAACCACAGGAGGTGCTTTTTATTTGATATTCTCCTGCATGGACGTCAAAATGCCTCACACACAACAAAGAGCAGAACAGCAACGACAGACTCTGTTGCACACCAGGAACCTTCAGCATTCAGAAACCCGTGAGATAAATGATAGTAAAATGAGAATATATAAAACCTATATCCTAGGAATTACTGAGTCAGTGACTGTACATGCCCGTGTTGAAGATAATGGGAAAGTAATTGGTGACACACTGTATAATTGAAGGCACAGAGATTGAAAGGAGAAGTGGAAAATGACTGTTGTGTGTGTGAAATAAGAAAAATACAAAATATGTAGCACTCCGTGACAAGAAAAAGAGGGATCGTGATAAAGACAGAACAAGGGAGGGAGAGGGAGATAGGCAGTGAAGGTAGATGTCGGAGGGTGGGATACATCCATTAGCCTTCCTTGCTCCCGGCTCAATCTTCCAATACATCCTCCCATTCAAGCTACAAGAGCGAAAGAGACAGGGCTGGCGCTAAGCCAGACTGGCACCAACTTCAAACATACAGTACGCCCAACCACAGCAGCTTACATCAGCCCGGCTGAAAGCAGAAGTAGAGGAGGACAGACGGATTGATGGAAATGAAAGTGGGAGGATTGACGTACATAAGAAAAGTTTCTCGAGATTGAGTCTTGGGTTAGTTGAGGCTGACAGGGTCGTGGTCTGTACCAGCTATAGCTGTCCTTCGAACATGTTTGGGTTTTTGAATGTGCTCTGAATTTTCTGAAATTGGTTGACACTGATTGCATAGACTGTTGTGCCTCTACTTCTGTGTGTTTTGTATATTTAATAATAGACGTGGAAGCAACGTTATATAATTTTTTACGACTGAGTGCGTATAGACTGAATGATTTATAGGTAGGTTTGTCTCCATTGTTGATTTTTACGTTTTGTGTATTTTATATGAATCTTATGCAAATGTCACACATTTACAGTGTTCACCTTACAAAAGTTGTTTGTGTACAAATTAGAAGTGATGTGATGTATTTATTACAATTAAATTTGATCTCTCACTTACTGTGTGTCTCTCTCATCTCTCTGCAGAACTCCATCCGGCACAACCTATCCCTCCACACACGCTTTATCAGGGTGCAGAATGAGGGAACAGGCAAGAGTTCTTGGTGGATGCTGAACCCAGATGGAGGGAAGATGGGCAAGTCCCCCCGTCGGCGAGCAGTCTCCATGGACAACAGCACCAAATACCTAAAAAGCAAAGGCCGCGTCAGAGGCAAGAGAGTTGGCCGTCCTGGGATAGGAGCAGGGCCTGTTGTGGTTGGGCTCCAAGGTTCCCCCGACCAAAGCAGCCCACCACGGAAAGGCCTCCCAGGAGCTGGAGGTGCATCCGGGACAGATGGAGAGTTTGATGCTTGGACAGACCTCCATTCCAGGGCTAGTTCATCAGCCTCCACACTTAGTGGTCGTCTGTCCCCCATCCTCGCAGAGGGAGAGCCAGAGGAACCAGAGGAGGGTGGCCTGTCCTGTTCCACCTCCCCCCACCTCTACCCCTCACCGACCAGTGCCCGCTCTCCATCTAGGGGAGCAGGGAATCTCTGTCCTCCTCTTGAGCAGCTGCCTCAGCTGGCGAACCTGACTGGTGCTATCAGCCTGGATGAGCAGCTGATGGAGGATAGTTATCATCACCATCACCCACCGCAGCAGCAACACCAGCAGCATCCAGCTGTTGGCAGACATAAGCACCAAACCCCTGTCTACCACTACAGCTCTGGAGTGAAGGCGCAGAGTCCCTATGGTGCAGGCGTCTATGGTGCAACAGGCATGGGGATGCTGCGCCACCACTCACCCATGCAGACCATTCAGGAGAACAAGCCAGCAAGTTTCTCTGGAACCATGCGGGCGTACTCCAGCACTAATGCCCTGCAGAGTCTGCTTACAGGCGGTCCAGTTAGGCAGCAATACTGTTCCAAGGACATGATGCTGGGACAGGAGAGGGAAAGCCATCCTATGATGGGGCAAGCTAGTAATGGAGTGGGCTCCAACCATCACAGCCACCACCCTGGTCACCTTAATGGCCAGAGCCACAATGGACCTCATAGTCACAGCTCAGCTCACAGCCATAACAGAACTCACAGCCATACAAGTAGTCATAATCACAACAATGTCACCAACCACAACCACAACTCACCTCACAGCCTCGCTCACAACGGTCACAACCTCAGCCAGAGCCATAACCACACACCGCCCCGGGCTGTGGCCCTCATCCCACGCGGCAACAGCAATCAGCTGCAGACCTACAACCACAAAGCTCCCTACCTGTACAGCCCCCCATCACATGCCCACCTCCCCGCCTCCACCACCCTCCCCCCAAACCCAGCAGGTATGCTTGGCATGCCCCAGGACTCCTGCCATGTGGCCACCGCCCCACAGCCCCGTCACAACCATTACCCCGATCCACAACACCAAGGCATGACAAACGGACCATACCACCATGGCCAGGGGATGGGGAATGGTAGCATTGGTAGCAACTACCATAGCTATCACCAACCTCACCCCCATGAGAGACTACCAGCTGACCTGGACATTGACATGTTCCACGGTAGCTTGGACTGCGATGTCGAGTCCATCCTCCTCCATGACATTATGGACTCTGGGGAGGAGATGGACTTTAACTTTGACTGCTCCCTAGCCCAGGGGGTGGGCATTGGCATGGGTATGGGCATGGGTGTGACCATGGGAATGGGAATGAGCGGTCTGACTGGTCCACAGCAAGCCCATAGCAACCAGAGCTGGGTGCCTGGCTGAAGTCTGGGACAACACATCCTACCCTATGAACTAAAAGAACTACCCTACCCATGAAGCACTGTGCTCAACTGTGACATTCCTGACTTGACACAGAGACTTTAGGACCAACACTCCCGTCCCGCTTTGTTGTCTTGACAATTCTTCTGTCACCCCATCCTCCTCTTTTGATCCACCCCCCCTCCACCCCCCACCCCCTCGAGAGATCTAGTTCACGTCACATTAGGTTTTTTCATATCAGCTATACTGTGATGACAATCTCTCAGCTGTGCTTGCCCATCATTGCTTCTCATCTACCATGAGAACTGAACTCTCAATGCACTTTATTGCAAGTGGGTCACATCTCGGAGTGCAACGCATTCCCAGAGCAGCTCAGGCAGAGCTTGGCATGTTTTGTAAGGTGGCTGCAGTATTTGACGGCAGCAAATGAGGAAATCACAGGCTCCGTTGATAAAGTATCACGTCTTGGCAAATTAATTAAAATCGGACTCCTTTTCTCATATGCTGTCATTGTCTGTGTAGGAATAGTCTTTTTTGTGATTAGAACTGCGAGGCCTATTCTTCATAACTCACAAATTTAAAAATAGAATAAATAGAATATTCTTGAATTTAACCTGGATTTGAAACAGGCTTGAATGCATACAATGTATTTAAATAGCGATCTGATCTTAAACCAGTTCACCATTTTAATGATAATGACATTCACATGCTCATCAGATCGAATTAATTATCTTACACCGGCAGTCCTGTTTTTTTTTTTTTTTTACAGCTACATGCATTTAGTCCTTGGGGCTTTGACTTTTCTCTTGGATGTAACGGTTTGTCAGTGCCCTTTTTCCCTATGGTTAGAGAATATTGTCACGACACCGTTAAATGGATCTTATCATTACTGGCAGCATGCAATTTGGTGGATTAAAATGTTGTATCATCTTATCTCACCTGGGCTCCTCGTGCCAGTTCCCTCTCTCTCTTCCTCTCTCTCTGCCTGCCAGTGGAGACAAAGTGACCATTCCTCACACGAGCCATTAACGTGGCTTGATTGAAATTCAGCATCTTGCTTTTAATCTCCAAAGTGATGCGGCAGCGATGCGTCATTATTGAGAATCTAACACGTTGTCCTCCCATCTCTCACCCCGGCCGTCCAGGCGGTCGCTCGTCTCTCCGACTTAATGTGCCAAGAAAGCAAGACAAAACTGTGATTAACGCCAAGTCACTCTGCCTGCTGTCCTGCTCTGAGAAGGGCCAATGTCACTGTCCGCTTGCCTGCTCACAGAGGGTACAAAAAGGAAAAAATGGAGACAAGGATAGAACAAAAGTCTGTTGTTGCAGTGGGATCAATCATCAGCCTCAGTTTCCGTACTCTTTGGGTGTGTGTGTCTGAAAACAGGTAGTGTATTCGTATTGTAAATCATCCCCAATGTCTGTATTTTGTATTCCCCTGTTCCCATGTTTTCAGTGCTTATACCCTGAGCTTCAAATACTCAAATAGGTGCAATGGGAGGTAATTAAGGAGAAAACAATCAGCTAGTCCGAATGGCATGAGTCTATGTCAAACAGGGTTGTAATGCCCCACAGCCATCCACATCCACTTTTTGTGTGTTTATTATGTTGTCTTGTAGTTGTTGTTGTATTGTTGAAATTCTAAGGACCAACGAGGACAGCGCTGAAATATCCATAGTGTAAGGACGGCATTCAGTGGTGAAATGATGTTGGTAGTACAGTATGACCTTCCTATGTTCCAATACCCTGCACCCCTCCCACACGTGCTCTCCTCAATTGTCTCTGTGTTTGTGAGTGTGGGATTCTGAAGCTTGTTTCTCACTGGCCTTGAGAGAGGAAAAAAAAGACCCCTATTCTCCAGTTCCCTTAAGGAGACTCCTTGCGCTTGGTCTGCACCAAGTACGGCACACAAAGGAAAAGATGGGGGGGTTAAGAGTAGGGTGGGGGTTATTTTTACAGCCAAAGGTCAAGCACAGCACAGACTATCAGACCCATTATTGGAGTAAATACCTTTATTTCAGGGCTTTTAGTCGCGCTGGTTCCAGATAATCTCCGTGACGAAAGTGCGTGGAATTTTTTAAACAAATGGGCCTCACAAAGCAGTTATGTTATAACCTATGCTACAGACATTTAGCAATGCCCTGCTATTGGAAAGAGAGCTATATATGATGTCTAATTTTCCTATATTTATTTATGAAAGAGATTGGTCTTTGTCACTCCCTAAATGTGGTAGTTGTTTGAGTCAACTCCTATCCCCTTCTTTTCTCTGTTTTCTAAGATGTCACTCTACCTTTGACCCCTTTTACTGACTTTTATTTTGTACAAAATCTATATATTAAGAATATTGTATAATAGTTTTTAAAATCTCGAAATAATATCAGTTTTGTTGTCTATTTCTTTTTTAAGAGAATGTATCTCATCATCTGGTGACTGTTAAATAAATGAAATTAAAAGAAAGTCTTTGTCATTGCAATTTTGTGAATCTGACCATGAAGATAGATTTGATTTTGTTCATGGTAACACAAAAAAAATGAACTTTTCCCGACAATTCAGTCATTGGTGGATTCTCCTGAGCGTACTTGTGCTTGTCAACTCTCATGTGCTTGTGTACAGTAGCTGAAAAAATGAATGAATGTGCGTTGCTAGTTAATTTATTTATTCATTTTGTAGTTTGTGCCAAACATAACTCCTTATGCATATGCAGACAACCCCTCTTGGCTGTCGTGTTTGACCAGGACACCAAGTCGCAGCGTGGGAGGCGAAAGAGTGGTCTGTATGAATGAATTATGTGGGGGAAGCACCTTCACATATGTCGGGAACCATCACTTGTGCTTGAGACTGCATGAGAAAGAAAGAAAGAAAGAAATAGTGTGAATTTTTCATTTTGTGTGTGTATGTGTGTGTGTGAGAGAGAGAGAGTTCCTGTCAGACAGACAGACAGACAGAGTTGGCAGGATTGGAGTAATAGGTGTGTATATATGTGTGTCTGTGTCTGTGTGTCTGTCATAAGGCTTGTTATAGCCCATGAAGCGGTATAGGTTGGCCACAGCTGTCCCGGTCCCATTGGAGGTGTTTTCACAGGAGGAGTATGCAGCGCTGCAGTGCCATACTGCCAGGCCCCAGGGGAGCCCACGCCTCTACACATTTGCACACACACATGCACATTCACACACATACATTTGAAAGTGCCACAATTACACAAAGAAGCACACAGCGCAGTTATGAAACCATATGCATCAACACGCACACTCAAACAGACATTTCTCACTTAGATGTGCCGTTTTAATTGACTCCACTTGGCAAAGCCTCCCTACAGGGAAAAGAGTGAGAAGTAGAGGGAAAGTGAACAATATAGGTGTGGAGGGAGGACGCCAGGAGTCATATGTTTAAAGCTAAAGATGCCTGACACAAAAACACACACTTGAAAAAAAAATCGAAACATTTTTAGGAGTCGGATGAGCGCAAACTTGGTCCAGTAACTTTAATTTAGAATGTTTTATAATTTCACAATTAGACCAAACAGAGTGCGATTGAATGTAACTGAGACTGAGAGCTTGGCGCATGACCAAAGTCTCCCTCTTCCCTGCCGGTCTCATGAGGGAGATAGAGGCTGAGGTAGGCAAGAAGGCAGTCCAGTCCAGGTGCTGTGCCTCTGGGAGGGTCTGCTCTTCTGTTCCTTGTTATCAAAGAGAGAGAAGCTGTGTTATAGTGTCATTATTCATCCACTCAAGCATCTGGGAGCAGGTCTTTCCTTTCTTGGCCCAGTGATAGTGTTGTAGAGCCCGCCCTTGGAGCTAAAGGCTGACTGGGGACACGACTAACTGCTAACAGACAGACCCACCCATGAAAGGCTCCAGAGCGCTGATGTCCTTGAGTGCTTATGAGGATTCAGCAGTTCTCACTTTCCGGCCGTGCTGCAAAGTGAAAAACTGCTATGTCTCCAAAGTTCAATTGTTCATAGAAATGATTAAATCACCAATATGGGAGCATGGGGTTTGATGTAATGCTTTCAGAATTAATCTTTTTCTCAGTTACTTTAGTCAAAAATAGACTAACCATTCCAAAGGCAAACAAGTTGGTGTAATCAGGCTGCACATTTCTTTTACTGTAACATGTTGTGGTGTTGTCCTCCATATGGTGAAAGAGCTCAGAGAGAACACCGAAAGTCCACCAGATCAGGGTTGCTGCTTGCGAAGCTGCTGAGTTCAGGGATTACGTGTTATGTTTTAAAAGCCAACGCCAATAAGTTGTAGCGGCATGATCTGCCCCAGATTGAACTCAAAAATGTGGACAATTGAAGGCCACTGAGATTTAAAGGAATTAAAATGTGGCATTGTGCTTGTATTTGCTGGTAAACTAAGGCCAAGAGCAGTTTTTGTCCTCTGTATTCCTAAGATTATACCTAAATTTATCATTTGACCAGAACCTTAAGTACTGTAAAAGCACTTAAGAGACGTTCACAGGACCAAGGGCTTTCTTAACGAGGGGATGATCCATTGAGGGTTCAACTAAAATAAAAAAAATTGACTTTTCTCTCAAGAGATATTACTGCAGCAAATGGCCCAAAAACAACAAATTAGAGATTATCATTTAGAGATTATTATATGTGTAGATTTTCTCCTAATTTGAAAGAAAATGGTTAATCATGATATTACATTGTGCGATTGTAGTATTTTTTGTATTGCTTGCTCTTAAAGGTAGCGACAGCATCAAGACTGTAGTCAGAGAAGAGGTGTTAAAATGGCAAACAACCTCCTTGGGGTTGAGGCGAGGCACAGGCGCAGTGTTAGAAAAGGTTGTCAGAAAGGCCTCCGAGAATCTTCAGCTGAAAGCAGAGTTAAACGCTGTGGGACTGGTGCACAGAGACACACATTAATAAGACAACAGCATGTTCAAATTGGCCTCACAGAAGGATAAAAACGTTTCTATCCTATGTAAAGATGTATTTTTAGTATTATTTATTCCAGTTACTATAAATCATGAAGGATTGCGCAATTTAACTTTACGGCTATATAAACTACACCTCAGAGAGTTCTTTGCATCACCTAATATGGTTTGAATTTTCCTCACATTGATGTAAACAAACCTTAACAGCATCAGCAAACATTAATAACTTGGATTCAGTTTTCTAGTGTAAGAAAATGTATTAAAATATCTCTCAATCTTTTTGGGAGTGATAGGAGTTTCAGTCCTGTGTTTTTGGTTTTGGTAGTGAGGATATTTATTATTGAGCCTTGACAACATCTAGTTATCTAGCCTTCTCATAATAGATGTTTTGGGATGTATCAGTGCATCAATCATGCACTCAACTATTTCCTGTCAACTCTAGCTGAAAGCAGATTCAATAGCTTTCTAATAACGCCAATTATCACAAAACAAGTCTAACTAGAACTTCGAGAGCGTAGACCTCCGCCATAGCCCAATGCCCTATCTTGCAATATTAATTCAAATGAAGAATAATTTGTGTATCCACCCCAAGATTTGGATCCGGTCCAAATTCTAGTGGGTTCTTCCATGGCCCATGCTATACCCTTCCACCAAGTCTCCTGAAAATTGAGCAAGCTGTTTTTTCCCTAATGCTGCTGACAGACAGATTAACAAATAAACTGAAAACCTAACCTCCTTGGCGGAGGTAATAATGTGGTGCATATGCTTGATAACAATATTTTTCTCAAATGGGAAACAAACGAGATCTAATCCTTCTAAAACAGGATCTTGTGACTTTCCTAATTTGGAATTGGCAGTGCAATGAGATCTGTTTTAGCATGCTTTGTAGATGCTTGAAGGCTTGTGGAAGAAGTATTTCAACTGTAGTTTGGTTTCAATCCAACCATGATACACACTGAGGCAACGCAGAAGGGGTGTAGAAAAATGTATTGTGGACACAGCTTATCCAAGTCTCCATGGCCTAGACAGCGGTGAATCTACATTAAACCAGAAGGCCAGACCCAAGCCTCCACCTTGCTGAAGTGTCCCTGAACATGACAATGAATCCTTATACATTTCAGGGTTCCTATCAGCTCTGGAGGGGTTTTCTGGGGGATGGATGGTCTGTGGGTCTATTCAGTGATTAATACACAACAATTTGTCTCAAGAGGTGCTCAACACTTAGCCTCAGGCTGATATAAACTGTAAAGCAATATAACCTCATGAAAGGATTGGGTTACAGCAACTATTCATAAACCATCACTAACTTTGTGTGTGAAGTCCTTCCTAACTTCTGAGTAACAACTAGCCAGTTTCAAACTGGTGATTTATTGCATCTGGTTGCACGATTAAAACTTAAATGTCTTAGCTAGTAAAGACTTTAGTAATGTGTACATCGGTTGCAAAGACATATCTAAAGTGCCATCCAATCAAAAGCAATCAATTATGCAAACAAGACGTTACTTTAGCATTACAAGCTGTTAAACAACTCTTCAAAATAACAGCCAAACCATGTACTAAACTTAACTGACAATCCTTTGTCAATGTAAGTATGACTTTATCTGATTTGTGATTCATGAATTTGCTACTAATGCTGTTTTCAGTTTCACAATTGCTGCCACTAAAAACTCCAAAGGCCACCTTCTCTTCCTCAACTTTTATTGGAAATGTCTTTAGCTTGCTGTAGAAGACAAAGCTAAGTTGAAACACAAGAACAGTTAAACATGCAAAAATTAAAACTAGGGAAGCTGTACATTTTGACTCAAAACCAATCAACCAAGTCAATAATTATTTGTTAAAAAATATATTTATCCAATCCTCCAATTAAACAGATAATATAATTATATAATCAAGTCAAACGTCCCCTGGGTGGCCAGGGCTACTGAGTTTTTCCTGATTAAAAGAAAATGACCTACCAGGAAATCCTCCTATCCTCTATCGCGCTACTTCCCGCGTTATTAAACCAATCACTGTCCTTAATGACTCTAAACCCCCACCCTCCTCCACCTCTTCCCTCTTGTCCCCATTTCACCCTCTTCCAGTGCAGACAGACAAGACAAGACAGATCTAATCAGATCTTTTCTCTTCTCATCCGCCAATGATCCACTCATCAGGAGTGGGAGAAGAGGAGAGCTGTGTGTGGAGGGAAGGGGAGGGGGTGACCTAAAGCGGCAATGACACAATTAATGTCAAATTAATGCTCCTCCTGAGCACCGACATCGCCTCACCTCCCTCTTGTATTTTTCCCCGCCCTCACCTCAGTACCTCTGTCTTCACCTCTTCTCTTCCTCCTTTATTTCCTCCCAACACACATCTAGCCTGCCTGCCTGCTTGCCTGCCTGCCTGCCTCACCCTTCCCTCCCTCCTCTCCTGCTCCTATCTAACCGCACGCTGCCTAATCTCACACATGGGGGAGCTCATCTCAGCATTGTGCAATACTGTGCAGAAACTAGCTTAGCTCGCTAGCACACAGAGTGCAGTGTGGAGTGCTAATAAAGACTGGGGGGGTTGGTGGGTAAGGGGAAGCAGAGCGGGGGCCTGATTGGTGTCTCTAATTACAGTTTGATACTAAAGAGTAATTAATGAGTTTGTGGCTGATGGGAGCAGCTTTGGAGCGTCAGACTCGATCGCAGGAGATAAGAGCTGTTTGTGCGGAGGCCATGCAGGATCCCGCGGGACAGGCAGACATACAGGCAGACATACAGGCACACAGACGTACGCACACACATAGATACACTGAATGTGCTTACTATTAGTCTTTTCATTAAGTACACTGCGGAGATGAATCTGGGTGAAATAATGTATCTCTCGATCAGTGTTAACCTTACGTATTACATTTCAACCTTACTGCCATTAAAAGTAACAAGATACAGTGTTATCGACTGAGAAAAGTAACTCGTTAACTCGAGTACTTTTGTGTTATCAAAAATGTAAACCTTTTTGTAATTCTCTGCACATTTTGGGTTTATTGTCTACCTTTTGAATGTACTGACTATCATCATAGCCTCATCTGTAATTCTGCAGTAACAAATGACAGACGCAATATCCCCTTTACAGCTCTTTATTATACCGAGGTAGCTATCAAATGTTTTCTCTGTCAGGCACTGTTTCCTCCATGTTACGCATCATAGGGATTTTATTAATGATCTTTAGGAAAGATGGAGACTCTACAGTTGATAATGGTAGCATCTCCTCCACCACATAACCAGCAACACGCTCGTTAATTTCCCTCAGAGTGACAGTCGAAAGCCATTGCTGTTTTGGAGCTGTAGCACTGGCATTGTTCTCCTCCTATTCACACACCAGTGTTGTGGACTTGTGTGTATGCAGGTGCTTCTTCAAATTTGAAGTAGGGTTCTTCGCAAGTGTTGATTGACATATAGGTATATTTAGATTTTGGTTATGTTATATTAGTATCTGTTCTCTACATTCAGTATACAGGTAATATTGACCAAATGTAGGCCTGCGATTCACTTCCCCAAAAAAACACCCCTTTCAATGGGTAAGAACACATTACATTTTGGAGCTGATCCAAATCACGAGGCTTATTAAAATGACCTATGTAAAATGGTGAATACTCATTTGTTGCGTATCAATTCATAAACTAACTGACTTTCACATACAGATGAAGACATGGATATAATCACTTATAAACCAACACATACTGTAACATAACCACGCTCACATCCAGGATACAATATTGTAGCCAGGCTGTTAGAAATACTGTGGTCATGAGTCCAAATAAAGATTCATTATTTAAATTATTTAAAAACATTTCATTTATTCAGGGAACTGCTCAGTCATATTGTCTGTGTTTCAAAGTGGTCTGTATTTGTTGACATAAAAGTAGTGAAAATGAAATACACTGAGTCGGAAAACATACTAGAATCAACCTGTGAAATACCCAACAATGTAGAACATAAATTTCCCAAAATGTCCCAGATTTACATTAACATTTAAAAAAGCGTCCGTATGAGATGCACCAGGCTATTAATTAACACTAATGTAAATCCATCTGTGTAATTATTAGATGCTCAGAGCAACAGATGTAGTATTAGCAGCAAAACAGGAGGGAGGAAAGGTTGGATGGGCAACCAAACACAGGACTTTCACCCTGTGAACGACCATGTGGCGCTATGGCACTGAGTCACATTACGTTATGTCCGAAGCTTAAGTTGCACAACAGACGTACTAACCAAATATGCGTGTTGCCTAAAGCTAACCACAATGTTTCAACGTTCATTTACGTATTACAATGTTAACCACAACCGTGTTACAATGTTAACCACAACGGTAATGTTACGATACTAATACTACACAAACGGTTGCCCCAGGTGCCATCGGGGGCTTCGGTCCAAGCGACAAAATATGAAGAGTATCGATGAGATCATGTTGTTATATGAGTAAGCAAGTTTTAAAGCTGCGTTAGAGCTGCCTTTTGACAGTTAGAGGGCAGAAGATAGACTGCAAATCTAAGTCACAACAAGAAGCCGATGACATACAACATCAAAATGTCCCGCTAAATATTTCTACGGCTGGTCCAATAATTACTCATAATATTTCAAAGACTTTAACGCAACATTTCGTGATTAGTTTCCTTGTGCTGCAGGAAACAGATTTTGATATGAGAGATAAAATTCCAGATGTAAATCAGTGTAAATTAATTGCTACTCCAACCACTTGTGCTTTGCCAAAATCTGGGTATTTTTATGGTGAAAATCTGTAATAAACTAAATTGGTGAGCCTTGTGATTAGTGGTGTGCATGAGGGACAGATAAAGAGAGATAGCAATGCTAAAACAGAGAAGGAGAAAGTGAGCAAAGAGAAATACAAAGCTTGAAGGACAATATGTGTGTGTCTGCGACTGTGTGTGTGTGTGTGTGTGTGTTAGTTGCTGTGAGACAGAGAGCGAGAGGAAGCTGTGTGTGCGGTTGTGAGAGGGAGGGATAGAGAGAGAGGCAGCGTGCTGAGGAGTGTCTCTAAAACAGGGGCAGCTGTAGTGTAGTTAATGAGGCCTGCAGTAGAAAGCCCAGTGTGTGAGCACATCGTGCGTGTGTCAGTGTGTGTGTCTCTGAGAGAGATATTGAGAGATGGTAAATGTGTGTGTTTTCGTGTGAGCGAGGTGAGTTACCCAGTGTGCACTCTTGCTTGACCCTCAGTAAGCCTGTCACCTGGAACCAACGGGCCTCAGAGAGGAGAGGGAGAGCTGGAGGGAGGGCATGGAGATGAAACAGAGACAGTGAGGGAGAGTTTAAAAAAAAAAAAAAGAAGAAAAAAAGGCGCCTCTCACTCAACCGAATAACTGGAGCAGACTTTAAGCATGGCTGCTAACAAGCTCTCTGTCTCTCTTTCACTCTCTCTCTCTCTCTCCCTGCTTTCTTTCATTTATCGCGCTCTCTCTCGCTATTGTTACCCCTCCATTTCTTAGCCCTCTCCAGAGTGGCACTTTAATGAACAGCGTGTGTGTGTACAGTGGCCAGGTTATCATAAGAGATGCCTCACAAGAGCCTCTGATTATAAAAAGCCATGTACACAGACAAAGAGAGAGAAAGAAAAAAGCCCCTAGTGAGACAAGCTCCAGCTTTTCACAGCTCACCCCCACAGGGAGCTGAGTTGACAGGCGATATGAAGTCCACTGCCCTCATAGCAGCATGCTAGGTTACCCGCTAACAGCTGCTCCCTGAGTGGCTCCTTAATGGACTTTTTGTTAGAGACAGTTGCCATAACAACAAAGCAGCACTGAAAAAAAATGTATTGGGTAATTTTGGGCTCAAATTTAGTCCATAAAGTTTGTTTTCTCTTGGAGGAATTGTTAGTTATGAATAGTTGCAAAGAAATGCACATATCACTGTCTTTCTGTGAATGAAATGAGAAGATTGATATTAATCTCAGACAGGAAGTTGATATCAATCTTGTCGCCACACTCTCAGAATTGAACAAAATGTTACACTATTCCTTTAGAACACATGACAATTTGTGCCAATACATTACGAATATTAAAACCTGTCTCTAATGCAGACCCACTTGTCTCAGCTATTACAGAAATTAAATTTCTAGAATATTTTGGAAACAGTAAAAAAAAAATAAATGAATACATATTTTTGTTTCTCTACAATGATTTCGATATGGCATTCAGAGCAAATCTCTGTTTAAAGGGAATGCCTCTACACGGCTCTCAACATGCCGATGGCTGAGCAGGCGGCTCAGAGCCAACGACGTCAACGATTGAGACGATGTTATCAGCGAAAGAGCAGCGGCCTTCAGCTCGCCAGTGGGACACACAAACAGGGACTCACAGGCATTCTACCTAAGTAATACACAGATAAGCTTGGATTACAACACCCAGAGGGACAGTGACTTAATTTCACCCTCAACTCGTCACACACTAGCGCTTGGCCAGGACCCTTGGCGTCACTTAATAATGCACTGGTTAACCCAGCACGTCAAACTACGGTCGCAGTAAACACATGGTTAACGTTGTGAATTTAAACAAAAAACATTTGCTTTGGTTTAGGCAACACAACCACTTAGTTGGGTTAAGGATGAACATCTTGGTTGGGTTTAGATTTGTGTGTAAACTAAGTCAAATGTAAACAACGTCGGTATCAGACACCAAGTGGCATGACAAAGAGTCGGTATTTGACACCCTGGGAATGAGAACGAGCTCGGTAACTTTAAGAAAATAAGGTTAGTTACAGAGAAAATCATTTTATAAGATGGAGAATTTCGCTGTGTGGCATCACAGTCGAACAGACATCCATATCTATCATCCCATCTTCCTTGGTGGATTTGGTGGTTTTCTATTTGTGAAATATTGAAGCAGCCTAGTGGGCAAACAGAGAGTGGAGATGGATGCTGGGAAACATGTGTAACTGAGTACTTCTGATGACTTTGCCAGTGGAGAGGTCTCTCCAGAACAACAGAGGTCCCCCTGGTGTTAGCAGAGGTCCCTGTGGTGGAGCTCCGCCATTGGGCTTGCCTATCAGGAAATAAAAGGGGCCTGTGCAAACAGAGTGTGTATGATGGTGGGATTTGGAGGGCAGATTTTTTTTGTCAGCCTGTGAGAGTAGAGCCCCAACAGGCAATCACAGTGGAGGAGGGTGTGTGCGAGGGCATCCATCATAATATTGTCTGCCCAAGGGCCAGTTTCTCACACACTCAAATTATAGAGATAGCAATGACAGTAGCACACACTGTCACTCAGACATGTCTGTGCACGATATACACAAACAAGACAAACACACACTCATTCCCCACAAAATACAGCTCTGTCAGTGTACCCCTCAGAACACAAACACACACACACACACACACACACACACACACACACACACACACACACACACACACACACACACACACACACACACGGACAATGCCTTCACACACTGCTTCTACACAGCTCCTAGACACAGAGCCTCACACACACCCTTCAGACACACACTCTCCTCTCTCCACACACACAAACCTTGCCTCTCGCTATTCCCTCAGCAGCAGCAGCAGGCAGGGTACAGTGTGTGTAGTACAGTGCAGTGTGGTTTGGTGGTGGAGATTCTTTGCTGAGAGGAGCGGCTCAGTCTAGACGGAGGCGATAGACATCTCATTAGGCTCTCGCTTGCTCTCCCTCCTCTACAGCACCCGCCGGCTAGCAGCCTGTCCTCACTCTGAGGGCCAGAATAGAGAGGAAAGGAGGGAAGAAGATGACGGAGGGGAGGAAAGGTGGGAGAGGAGGAGCTCAGAGAAATATCAGAGAGGGAAAGAAGAGAGAGAGGCAGATTAAATGAGAAGGATGAAGGAGGGAAAATTAGACAATGATAATAGCAATAATAGTCTTGATCCTCCAGGAGGCCCACTCCCAGAGGCTCCTTCTCTCTCTTTTCTCTCCCTCTCTCATGCTCCTTCTCTCCTTCAGCCTCACTGCCGCCTTCCCTCCCATCTTCCCTCCTGCTGCTGTTTCACTCTTAATTAATTTCTCACTACTCACCAGAGCCCAGAGCTGCAGCTCTCCTCAGCCGGCCTCCGAGACTGCTCTCAGATCAGCGCTCCCGTTGCCTCACAGCCACGGCAGCTCATCTCCGCCTGCTCCGCGTTTGGCTTTAAATCAGTGCTGAAGGTAGGACTACACCGTGACATTGCCATGAGGGTATGGATATACACTTAGATCAGTTTCACTTGCTTAATTAGGCCATGTGCTCTGTCAGACCATTAGGCATCACAAGGGTCAGATGATGTTCACTTCGGTGTGCGGCAAAGTCACATGGCCTGCGCTCAAATCAGATTGGCCTGCGCTCAAATCAGATTGTTTTCTTCTACAACCGCAAACCACTTGTGTGACTTTTATAAACTACCCCTGTCATCTGCCTGCACATTTTGGTGCTAATGTTGAGAAATCCAAACAAATTCAAACAAAGAAGCAGACTTTTAGAATACAGCTTCTTAAACGTACTTAGTTCAAAGTAAAAGCATCGGAAATGGTAGAAAATACTTAAGGATAAATATGGTTTATTACAACTTGGATCTAATTTTTTGAGTTTCTCTTTATCTTTCCTATATCAAAGTAGTAATATTTTCCTATCAAGGTAAAAGCATCGGAAATGGTGGAAAATACTTAAGGACAAATATGGTTTATTACAACTTGGATCTAATTTTTTGAGTTTATCTTTATCTTTCTTATTAGTAATAGTAATATTTTCCTAAAAACATTAATTGCTGAAATGTGGGAATTCAGCAACAATGCTATAAATAAGTCCGACAAGGGAAGAAACAAGTGTTCAGATAATCATATAAACAAAAAAATAGGGCTAAATTAAACTGTTCATTATATACATCAGTGGTTCCCAAACGTGTTGACTTGCGACCCCCTGAAATAAAGCAGTGTTATGGCCCTAACGTGGATATGATTGTTGAGCATTTGAAGCAAAGAGAGATATTTTTCTTTCTCAGATTGTTTGATTTGAATAACTTTTAGAGGTCCAGAAGAAGTGAAACTATTCAATTTATCAAAGGAGTCAACCTTGAAGTATACGTACTTGCCAAAGGGTATACATTCGGTTTTCCACTGCAATGAGGAATAATAGCGACAGTTTGGCTTACTTTCCGTTTTATCTTTAAATCTATTGGACTGTTTGCAATCTGATCATTTGACTGCTCATGTTTCCTCTCCTGTCAGCTTTTCTAACAATGTAACCATCGTCTCAGATATCTGCTATTAACTAAGTATAACAGTATCACAATCGACAAAAATGATGGCCAAAATTATGAAAAAAACAAACAAGTAAGTAACAATCAGTTTCATCACCGAAACAGTTGCTCGGTCAGTTTCATTTTTTGGACTAAATGGACTTTATCTCTGCTTTCATCAGCAGAGATAAACACACACACACTCACTCAAAACCCGAAACGCACTTAGCCCTCCGACCTTTGCGTTCCTCCCAAATTCCCAGCCCATGCTAAGCTTAGCCCAGGGCATACCCTGAAGTGCTCACTGAAGCTGTTTCTGCCAGCTACATAGTGCATAAAAAAAAGAGGAAGGGGCCCTAACCTAAGGTTTACCACACACACACACACACACACACACACACACAGACACAGTCTCATATACCAGAGCACTGGGTCTCTTCACAAAGCAGAAATTGAGATTCCTTTATTTCTGAGCTTCCCATAGCAGCAATTGTTCGGTGAGTTAGGGGGTAGGATTGGAGCACAAAAAAAAGGAAAAGCAAGAAACTAAGCAGGCTTTCTCAAGGTCGCTCTGCAGTGTGTGTATAGACAGAGAACGAGGGAAAGGAAATGCATGGATGAGCTTAAGGGCAGATCTGTGTTGTGACCTTCCTCAGGGGAACCAATCACTATTGGCCTTTAGGTTTGACCTTTAACCCCCATGGCCACCAATTTAACTAAGAGAAAACCCTTCATAGCACTGCACTCCCTTTTCTCCCAGCCCAACTACTCACAATGTTTATCTCTCCCTTCAGAGACCACTTGGCCTCTCTCTCTCATTCAGTGCACTTTAGTTACCTGGATAGTCTCAGCTGTCTGCAAATGTTCTTGAATGCCACACCACCAGAAACCTAGTTTGCTAAAATAGGGTAAAGGATGAATACAGAGACGGTTACACTGATGGATTTTTACTGGAGAAACCAGATTTCTTTTGCCGATTATGCCTAACAGGGATTTTTTTTTTTCAAGTAAATGTGTATATTTGACTTCAGCCAGGGAGAGTATCGGGAAGAAAGGAAACATCATTACTTGCAGCGATGTGTCCTTGGACCCAAAGTGATTGAGTCCAAAGTCTGACTAATACCGAAAAGTCAGTTTCCATGGGCACAGTAACCCGATTTCACCCAATAATCAGGTTTCTTATGTGCATGTAAATGTAGTCAAAGTTTGAGCTCATTCATTCTTCCTCTCCTCTCCTCTCCTCTCCTCTCCTCTCCTCTCCTCTCCTCTCCTCTCCTCTCCTCTTCTCTCCTCTCCTCTCCTCTCCTCTCCTCTGCTCCTTCCCTGGTTAAATGAGCCACAGGGGAGCATCAGACAAGCCATAACCTAGCAGCTGGAGCTTCCAGCTGGGTTAAGAAGGAGAAAGAGAGGGAAAGGGAAAGACAGAGTAGATTCCCCTCATGGAGATGGCAAAAAGCAAGGCTTACTGAGATAGAACCTAATGCTTAAAGTCAAATGTGCTCTTTGTGTGAGTACACATTTTACAGTACATGACAGAAAATAGACTGTGTTTTTTAACATCTCCTTCTTTTCCCACAATCTCCACATCATATCTGTTTTTGTACATTTGCATGCCCTCATATCTAAAGTATGATCAGAATTTTGTAGCATGCTGTTTATGTGCATTATATTCTAGCTTCAGAAACCTGGATAAAATCATAACCCTGATTTGAGACACCCAAATACTCACTGGATTACTCCAAAAGAAACTAGGATAGTGTGGGATATAAACACTTTATCCAAGTCCCTGCACTATCTGCTCTCTGCACAGGTGACTGGAGTAATGTAGTACTTACTCAAAAAAAAAAAATTTATGACAGATGATATAATGATAATCTTCATGCTGAAGTGAAAGTGAAGCTGTGAAAATGCGGTGGATAAATTGGGTTTCTCTTTGAGCTCTCGTTTTCCAATGCTGGAGATAGAGGCGCTAAATCCAGCAGACAGTGTAACATGCAGCACTGAGCCAGTTTATTTGAAAACACGAGAAGAATAATAACCAGGATGCTAGTGTACATGTGAACGTACAGAAATGTGTCGCTTTGTTGCTTCATTAGCCCGGGTCTCTCCACCAGCCACCATATTCTCTCATCACTATATGGAATTAGACCACAAACCTGTAACTTGAAGTTTAAACTGAAAAAAAAAGAAAAAGCAATGCCTCAACCTGATGTAAAGAGACCACTGGAGCAAAAATGATGAAAATCACATAACAAGAACTTACCTGGGCATGTTGCACCAAATTTGCAACATGCAGACCGTGGTTTGCAAATGAGATAATTTCATTTTTTGACAATTTAAACAAATACCATACTTGCCTCCAGTTCATGAACATGTGAGACCCCTGACTCGTAAATTTTCCTGCGAATCATTTTTGGTCCACAAAAACATAAAACCTGACCAAATACTCAAACTCAACCATTTGCAAGCGCTTGCACAAACGTAAGGTCTTGCACTTTGGATCACGGTCTGTGTGTGCATCCACAAAGCCACAAAATTATAAAAATAGCCCAAATACATGATTTTTCCACCTTTGTTCTCGTGCCAGTTACATGATTTTCATCATTATTGTTCTTCTCGTGTCTCTTAACCTATGCCAAAGTCACCAGCTGTGATTTCTTACAGCAACATGTGATCTTAGCAGCTTCCTATTACCATTTCAATTTGAAAGACATGCCGTGGTTGAATTTGAAATCACAAAAAGCTATTAACCTCAGCATGCTTAAACGAATGCCACTGTTGCCTAAAGCTGCCACTTACAATATATAATGGTTTGTCAGTCAGTATAAATCAAATAATTAGTAGAAATAATGTAGTATGTTATTCATAGGGTCTAATAGGATCAGGAAGGATTGATCCAATGAATGAGTCAAGCAGTCTGGCGATGATGGTAAAATTACGTAACTATCTTCACAGTCTTGGAGGTGGGATGTTGACATAAGAGGTATACTTAGAAGGGTAGTGGTAGGGGGTGCTAATCCAGATAATTTGAACTATTCTACATCACCCAAAAATGTTCAGCTTCTCGTACCTTGAACTATAAATTTACACATCACCTAAGTCTTACGATAATGAGATTTGAACACATGCAGAGGGGCTAATCTGGGATTGTTATTTTTGATGCAGTTTTACAAATTTTTTGCCACCATTTAATGTTTTATGACAAGCCTACCTCACCATCTGTGCACCGTGAAAACCATGATGAATGTAAACGTCTGACTTGAACGCGGCATCCCATGGGACTTTTTTTATTTTATTTATCTTCCATGTTCGCACATTTAGAATAACACCATTATCACATTTAGGAAAATTATATCAGATCAAACTGTCAGGAATCCCCAATGGCATCTCGTTCATTATGATTTGAAAAGCCCCGAAGTGAACTTAAATCAGACCTCCTATTGTGTACAGGGTAGGAGGGGGAAGGTAGGGGGTTCAATGGTACAGGCTGGGCATGAGCAGGCGTGCAGGCCAAGTAGACAGGGACTGCTCCCCAACCTCCCACCCGTGAACACTGACACTAATTGAGAGGTCTATGAAATATAGATGATCTCTGTGGTGGCCCCCCTCTCACTCTCCCTCTCCTCTCCACTATTCCTCACGTCCTCTGTCTGCCTGCTTGAGTGACTCGAGATCAAGATTGCATGCAGACGCCGTGTTGGCATGCACATGCCCTGCTGCACACTAGGTATATCAGGGATGGTCCAATGGACATGATCGGTCAGCCTAGTCGGTCAGTGTGTGTTTGTATGTGTGAGACAGAGGGAAGAGGCTAAAGTGAATGTATAGGATTGTTATTATCTGAACATGAGAAAAAGAGAGAATACTTATATGGTTCTATGTGTGTGGTCTTGCTTGCTTTTCTGTTTGTATTCTTGTAATCACAAAATATCCAGACGGGTGACATGGAGAGAAATATCAAAAACAAAATTCCCCTTACTTGCGGGCTATTTTATTGCTAGGTTGAGGTTGAGGTTGTGGTTACGTTTTTCTTTTTCTTTTAGTTTCCGTGTAACATTCCACATCAGAAGGGGCATCATGGTGGCGAGGAGTCATGGTGGGCAAGAATGTGGTGACAGAGTAAGTAGTAAACCGGAAACATACGACCCAAAGGATGAAGTTAAAATTCTCACAACATTGTTGACCAATTTAGGTGACAGTGTAGTGGGTGGCAAATGCAGGCTGTGGGAACATTTTCACAACTTCTGACCGCCAGCCACAATCACACAAAAATGCCACATATTGTTTTGGTTGCAAATCTGCCATTTTGTATGAGTATACTGGCCCAGTATCCGTAGAAGTGATGTTCATTTTGAATCTGCAGCTAGCATTTCACATCCAATGCCAAAGTGCATTCACAATGCTGGAAGTAGTCTGCCTGTTATGAGGCAAGGTGGAAAGAAAGGGTGTGGAGGTCAGGGAAGTGGATAGGTGTGTAATGTGTCTGAATTTCATGCCCAAGACCCGGACCACTAATTCATCTTGGCTTTTTAATTGAAACCATGATCCTTCCTTAAAGGGATATGTTCGATGCTTTGGAAAAAAACAAAAAACGCTTATTCGCTTTATGCTGAGAGCTTTATGAGAAATGTGATACTGTCATGCCTGTATGACATAAATATGAAGCAGACACCGGCACTCGGTTAGCTGGCACAAACTGGAAACAATTCGTCTGAGTGTAGCAATGATAAGTTTCATTGTTACAGGGGGTTCTGTGCATAAGCTAGAGGAAGTTACTGCACATAGACAAGGAAATGATCCTGCACGTAATCCCCAGTAACACTGCTGTTTATACACTTTGCTTTTTGTACAAATTAAAGATGTTAATGTACCTAGTGAACTAGCCGGCGATTAGCTACAGCCCCAAATTAATAGTACAGATATTAGAGTTGTATTGATCTTCTCATCCAACTCAGCAAGAAAACAAAAAAGCATATTTCCTAAAACTATTTGTCTCACATAAACCATAATTTGCCCACAATACAGTTTCCATGCGCTAATATTGTAGAAATACGTAATTTTAAAAACATTGGTAGATCAGATTTGAACAATGACAACATGGCTTTCCAAACAAGGTCAGGAGTTCAGGAGGGCAATTAAATGGAGACACCCACAGACCATCTTTCAGTTAGGTTGTCAAACAGGGCTCAACGCTGACTCTACCGATCTGTTCAGAAAACTTATTTGGAGACAATTATCCAGCAGGAGCTTGACCTTATCATCATGTGTGTAGTGTAGTGAGTGGAGTTCAGGGTTAGAGGTTAGTCTGTGAAGGTCTTCACAAGTGTAATTATACAATATTGTATGTGTGTTTGTGTGTCTTTAGAGGGAGCACAAGGATGGAGAGGTCACTAACGTGCCCTGCAGCTTTGGAGATGTTTAAAGGCCAATGGTAGAGCACGGATGGAGGCCCGTTGTTGCTGTGGTTATTTTTAAGGGATCCACAACAAGCACACCAAAACTGTGGTGGAAAAACTGTGGAATTAAAATATAACATTTTATCTAAAATATTTCTTCTCTCTTTTTATCTTTCAATCACCCAGTCTCTTATTTATGTCTTTCTTTTTTTTATTTTGCTCATCTCGATGTTCCGATTGCACTACATTTTTCTGCTTATTTCCCTTCAGTTCAGATCAAAGAAATTCAGTTCAGTTGATTTAATTCAAATTAAATCAAGCAGCTATTTTGACAATTTTATATGAACATTATAAAAAATATATGGCAATACATTTATCTAAAGAAGTAGAAAAACTATGATAAATGTAAAGCCCTGCCCCAGTGTGTGAAAATCTGGCAGACACACACACACACACACACACACACCTACACACACACACACACACACACACACACACACACACACACACACACACACAAACACACACAAACACACACACACACACCTCCTGTCCCGGCTTTCGAGAATTCCAGGAGAATGTTGCTTACCATCAGCACTTTGCCTTGGCTGTCAGTCGTCTCCCTGCTCTCTCCGATGGCTCACACACAAGTGGGAAATCGTGCCTGTGTGCGAGTGTGTGAGCGCATGCTGTGTGTGTGTGCTCTCATGTGCAGATGCTCCTGACTGTTAGAGTACACGTGTGTTTGTGCATGATCAGCTGAAAAGCCTGGCGTCGTTCTCAAACTGCACTGTGGAACAATTCGAGGTGTAGCTCAGAGAAGCAGCTCACTCTGTCAGGAAATAAAAGATCTTAGTTTCGATGGAGTGCCCGTGCTCAGTTTGGCCCTAAGTGACACAAGCTGACATCGGGGTCAGCCATGCAGCCAATTGTAGAGCAGTGGAAAGCCATTCTGGACCACTCCAGCTGTGTTAGGCCCCTTTAAATTATTATTATTATTATTTCCCTCATTGGCATCTGCAATGCGTTTTCCACCAAATGTCACATTATAATTTGTGAGAGTCCAAATCAGCCATACTTTTCTTTACAGGTGAGTGTGAAAAAAATGAATGAGCTACAGGAGAAAGTTGTGCACGGGAGTAGACAGCCAGCTAAAGAGGGCCAAATGATATGGTGCAACGCTTTTCCATTTTCTCCTCTTTGCCTCTTTGTCTTCTGTCTCTTTCAGCTTTCCTTCTATTTGTTACCACAGTCTGAATGCTTCATGTAGACATTTGAACAGTAGACTACTGTAGGTTTGTACTCATATACTTACATTCCTCTGTATGCTCTCTTCCTCTTTTACTCATTTTTCAAAACACAGTTTTATTTAAATACTGTGTGTTGTAGTGTGCTGTAAATATCCGTTGCATTAAGGCAAACCAAATCTTATACAGGTGAATAAATATACGGTGTACATACTCTCATACAGTATGTATGTATCTGAGCTGGGAATTAATTCATGTGACAAAACTCCATAAACCAATGGGAATCATAACAGTGTTAGTTGTCCAGGTCTAACAGGTGCAACAAAACCAACAGGAGAGAGTGGGAACAGTTTGAACACACTGAAACAGTCCAAGGGTCTAATCAGACAAAATAAGGAAAAACACCTGTGTGGGTGGACTATGCAGACTACATCTGTTAAGCTACCATGAGGCTAGCCCACTTACCTCGGTTATGTTCCAGTAGCTGTATAACATTTGAACATTAACCTAATATTCCTCTGGATACCTTGGCATCTGGATGTAAAGTATAGTTGCATCTAATATAATATTAATGGGTGAAAAGGCACATTATTTGGTGCAGAAACATAGGAGAGGTTTGCCTGTTGATGATAGAGAGGGAAGTCAGCGAGAGACAAATACTTTTTTGATCCTCTTTGAATTCTGTCATGCATTACACATATGATGTTCGTCAACCTTAATGAGGATTTTGCAAGTCAAGAAAGTCACATGTTTGTCGTAAAGCTTTTGTGCAAACATTGTGCAAGACGAGAGATTTAGTTCTCACAAAACAAAATGGTACTACTACAAACTGCAACTTTCTTGACTTTCAAATGTATCGGTCATATCAGAGCTTTCAGAGAAATCGGAGTTTCCCAATTGTAATTAACTCCAATACGACATGAACGCAGCATTTAGCCAGCAGATTTCGGTAACTGAACCTTCAGTATACCTCTGCAGTGTTAGGTGATCGTTTTCTCTCTATGCCACAGTGCGCCTCTTGGTATCAGTTAACTTTCAGGCAAACTGTGGTGCAGTTTGTTTGTGATGAGAATGCAAAATGTGCAAACCATAACATATTATAAGATATGTGATCCACCGGCGCTATCGTAATGTGCACATACACTGAATGAATTATGTTCTGCCCCAATAAAAAGTAAAACTGGCAGTGCGTAAAAAATAAATTACTCAGTAAAATGATAAATGTAGTAAATGTTAATATAGTTACGTCTTGGTAAGCCTGGGTAGTTAGACAGTAAGCTATAATTTCTCACCTCCAAAGTGATATATATATACGGCTCTTCCAAAAGTCACTCCTCTCCACTTTCCTCCATTTTCTAGTTTTTCTCTTTCGTGGCCCTTCAACCTCCCTTGTGTCTTCTTTTATACGGGCCACAGTCTCTCCATCCATCTCTCAAATCATCAGTTTCTTTTTTCACTCACCCGCCCCTCTGTCTCGCTCCCTCCCCTGTCCTCCGATTTCCTTCTCCCTCCTCACCCAGGTTTGTCGTCTGCCACTGTGGCATGCTAACACTCTGACAATGTGGAGAGCTGAATTATTGATGTGTGGATGTGAAAGTTTGATGCCTGACTCGCGGGCAGATTGAACCTGCAGGCAGAATGCCTTTGCCCATCAGCCGACTCCCTGCTCTCTGCGCCACTCAACACTCTCTCTCTTTTACACACACGTACACACACCTTACCATACAGTACACATATCTCCCAATAGACTCCTCTACTTCTTCTCTCAAACTCATTGTAAAACTTCTCAGATATTTGCTGCAAGATTCTGGTATTGTTACGTATAGAAATTGAGCTAGAGGTACGTGTTGTACTTTTACCAATACTTGGCCAATCACCTTTATACTGATGGAATAAATCATATTTTCTCTCATAAAGAAAATTTTGAGCAAATTGAAAGCAACACCTCGGTGTTGACAGAGGAAACAACTTATTTCACGAGTGTAACCAAGCAACAACAAAATGAGTTTAAACTCCCATGACGCTCATCATTTGAGACCTAACACACACGTGGACACACTAAAAGAAAAACAGAACCTGACAGCATACAATATGATGCATAATAAAGACGCAAAGTGAATAAAGAGTGTTGAACTGGTTTCACAAGTCATTTGTGTATCATTTCACTTGATTTATCACCTGAAAAGCCAATCTCTCCTGTAATGACTAACCAGGAAA
This sequence comes from Ophiodon elongatus, assembly GCA_016806645.1. NCBI lineage: Eukaryota > Metazoa > Chordata > Actinopteri > Perciformes > Hexagrammidae > Ophiodon > Ophiodon elongatus. Next base: position 5,521,818 of record JACSYO010000415.1, on the reverse strand, counting down.
TGTCTTTTTTTTTTATATTACCTTCATAAAGTGAAGACTGGCTTATAGAGGTGCAGATATCGTTATACCCCAACGATACGTTTCTCCTTGACAGCTACATTCCCCCTCGAAGAAGAAGTGCTATTACCAAACTAGAGAAGTCACTAAATGCTGTGTGTGCAGGACTGGAAATGTCAGTGTCAGTAGCAGATGAAGTAAACTTTCATTACAGTTTATATATTTCCCAAGTGATAGGAATTGTTGTATTCGTTAAAATCTAAATGCTAATTTGACTTAAATAGAGATTGATTTACTCGACACAACCATTTCACACGGCACATGGTCAACAAAAACAACTTGTGACTGCGTTTACTCTTGAAGCATTTAGTCATAATAACCGAGGACCGCTTTTCTAATTTCTTTCATCGTTGTTCATATTCAGCACCGGCAAAAATTAAAGATGAAATAGGTACAAGTCTGTTTTCTTTGCAGCTAAAAATAACTTGGTCCGTACTTTTTTTTTTAATGCCAGTACATTATTATATTTACATGAAAATGCTCACACTGATGAATGCAATGTACAGTGTCAGTCAAAACATCTCAGAGTGCATATTATGTCCAATCATTGACTTAAAGTAGTAAACTAGCCTATGTACTTTCTCTGTGCACAAGATTACGACAATATAGAATATTAGTGGGGGTTTCAGGTGATTATAAACAAAAGAAAACACATCAATAATATTACATTCTATTTCTGCTAATCGATCCCCTTAAATGCTAAGCGCTGGTCCTGTAAGAAAAGAAAAGCGGCACATTCTCACATTTGAGACGCTGAACCCAATCTCATTTGACAAACCAGTTTCTGTCGATCAACTAATTGATTGATCAACTAATTGATTGATCAACTAATCGTTCCAGCTCTTCTGCATATTACAAGCTGTTAAGTCAGGCAGAGAGGGCCTGGCACTGTGCATGGAGGGCGGTATGGGTGCAACTTTTGGATGCAAACTAACAAACAAGAAGATGAAGATTACAGTGTGCACTTGCTGGGCGTACTGCACATTCCCAGGTCACCTGAACTAGCCACCATGTACTTAGTTTGCTTACCTGTGCAACGACAGGTGGAGGAGAAAAAACAAAAAAACAACAAGTGGATGCGCAGTTAGCGTGATATTTGTTGGCCCGGTAGGACACTCGATTTAGTGACTGTTCACCACAAAATGAAGTTCGCAAATGTTAATTGTTCACACAACAATGAACATCTCCTCTGAAGCCAGTCTAAAATGTATTAATACTGAGACTAAACATTTCTATATGAAGCCTCTGCTGCGAGATGTTGAGTAAAAACATTTTGCTAATCACGCCCTTAAGCGCTGGAGTCAGCGCTCACATTTAAAATGCCTCGATTTAAGCTTTTTTTCCCCCCTTCTTTAATCTACAAGGCCTCCTAAGTGTTTGTGCTCTTTTTAAATATACTGTGGAAATGACTGTTTATAGCCCCAGGATTTGTGTCTCATATTTCTCCCTCAGGTCAGAACTGAAATGGGCCGAAAGTGCCTCCAGGACCTTCATCTTAATGGAACTCAAAAATGGCTTAAAGCAGCAGGAGCTGGTCTCCAGGTGAGTTCAACTTGTTAATGAATCTTTTGGCAGACTCAACATAGATGTCTTTTTGGCTTTGTTCTGTTGATATTTAACGAGGCTTGACTCATATGAAACCTGTGTTTTGATACTAAACGACTGCCAGTTGGAACATATACACACTCACACACACTTTATATATATATATTTAAAAAGCAGCTTTATGAAGTACTTTGCAAGCATATTGTTGAAGCTAAATAATTGTCATTTTTCAAGCAAAATTGCCTAGAATTCATAGTTTCCAGCTTCTTGATTGGGTTGCCTTTCTTATGACAGTAAAATGAATATCTATTGGTTTTGAACCGTTTGTCAGACAAAACAAAATAAGTGTTGGTCGCAGTCCTTTTTTTACAGTATGAGTGTATTGAGTGTGTTTGTATGCATCGTGCTCTGCATGATGGCATCCTTATGCCTCCCTCTCTATCTTCCTCTCCCTCTGTCTACTGTATGTGAATGTGTCATGGAGGAGACGTTGGGGCCCTGCCTGCTGATTTATTCATGATATGACTTTTAATATCATTTACTGGGACACGAGAGTCTGCATCTCAAATAGGCCTGTAGGCACCTGTGTGTGTGTGTGTGTGTGTGTGTGTGTGTGTGTGTGTGTGTGTGTGTGTGTGTGTGTGTGTGTGTGTGTATGTGTGTGACAGCGAAAGAAAGAACAGACTGCACATACTTGTCTGTGAGTGTGAGTGTGTGTTTGTGTTTGTGTGTGTGTGTGTGTGTGTGTGTTTGTGCATCCATGTAGGTGTGTGTATGAACTTGCACATGCTTGTGCAGTTAGGTGTGTGCGCAAGGATTTATTTTTTGTCTGGGATCAAATCGAGACAAACTGTTCAAATCGAGACAAACTGTGTTTGTGGCAAAGTGTTTGGACCAGTGAAGAGGTGGACCTCATGATGATTGCCAATAGTACGGCTGTGATTGAGTTATCGGACAACAGTAGGAAGTCATTGTGTAATGGGCAATAGCCAACAATGGGGGCCGATACCAATCTGTTAAGCAGCATAGGGTGTAGAGAGGAATGTAGGAGGAGGTGTCTAGTTTCTGTGGTGGGTGACTGTTTTGTAAGCCAACGTGCATGCTTGCTTGTGTGCGTGTGTGCGTGTGTGCGTGTGTGCGTGGGTGTGTGTGTGTGCGCGTGTGTGTGTGTGTTTCAATTTGATTAATAGCTATGTATTTGTCGGTACACGTTTGACAGTTGACACTGAACACTCCAAAGACGGCTAATGTAAAATTAGTTTTGCCTTCTGCATGTTAAAATCCAGTTTCCTTGTTTCATTCTTACGAGATGGATATATATATTCAATTTTACGGACACAAAGCCATATTCCACATATATTTTTGTCAATTAGCAATGTGTGCTGAGTTTTTTTTTTTTGTCTAACCATACCTATTAGTGACTATAATTAAATGATGAGGAATAGGTGGGTGGATGGAACAGGAGGTAGACAGAGAAGGGGGCGGCTGGAAAGCGTGATTTAATTTGGTTATGATCTAATTTGCTTTGATTAAAAATGTATGCAAATCCCTCTTAGCATAAGGGTTCAGTGAGGAGAGGCGACACCTCTCTCTCTCTCTCTCTCTCTCTCTCTCTCTCTCTCTCACCCCCCCCTAACACACACACACACACACACACACACTGTCACCCCCTCCTCCTCTACTTTCAGTCCTCCTCCTCCCTCTGTCTGTGGCCACTAAAGTGAGATGTGCGAATTGGAGAGCGCAGTGTGTATATGTGTGCGCGTGTTGTTGGAGGTGTGTTCTTTTGTAAAGCGGCGAGAGGAACCCACTCACATTGGGTGTTATTGCACCTCATATCTATTGGCTGAGTATCTGCTGCAGGCTGGCTCTAGGTGTGAGGTGCTTCTGTGAGAGTGTGTGTGTGTGTGTTTTTCTTGTGTGTGCGTGTGTGTGTGTGTGTGTGTGTGTGTGCGTGTGTGTGTGCGTGTGTGTGTGTTTGTTTGGCCTGACCCCGTCTGCCAGTGAGCCCTGTGTAAGGGTGACTTTGCCAAGCTACCCATGTCTCCCAGAGGTTGATCCTCCCCACAGCCAGACACTGAAGGTCACGCTGCTGAATGCTATCTCATCTTTCCAGTTTCCTTCGGCATTTTCCATTTCTTGTTGATCTTTCCTTCCTACTCTTTCTTTTTGCTTTCTTTCACACAAGTAGACACACAACTTTCCTCGCCCCCTTTGTCCAGTCTGTCCTCTATGCTCCCGGCCACTGACAACCTTCAGCCTGAGATAAAAACCCTCACACACAGTGCGCATGTGCTCCTTTCACTGTGAATGTTTTTTTTCTCTGTGTGAGTGTGTATTTACCTGCTACTCTCCATTTTGTGTTTGTGATTCTATTCTATTGTGTCTGTATAAGGAGCAGGCCATCTAGGTAACTGCATCTATTTGCATGGGGTATTCACGCCACTCTCAATTTCTTCTCGTCTCTGCACTCTCTCTCAGCCTGTCACCACTGCCTCTCCAAGTTTACTGTAATGAACTCTGGTTTGCCTCTGTGCTCCCGTCTCTTCTTACTCTCTCTGTGTTGCTTGCCTGACTCCAGCCAGACAGGCAGCCAGCCAATCAGATGTTTAATCAGACATCCAGGCAGCCAGCATACCTATCAGTCATCCAGCTTCAGTGAGTCATGGAGTCAGTTGGCCTGACATGTCCGGAGCATGACAGGTTAGTTGGTCAGCATCACTAAGCTGGTGAGTCAATTAGACGGTCAGTAAAGGAAGGCACAAACATTAGATTACATAGTTGGATTTAGACATCACCTAAGCGGATCAAGTCGGACTAAATGCATTTCAGTCTTGGCCAACTGGTGTTGACCGTTGGGAGATAAAACACTACGGTGTGTAGCGTTTAAAGAATAGTTTCTCATCACAGCTGGGGGGAAAATCCAGAAAGAAAACTGTAAAATAATGTGGTCTTTCGCAAGGGAGTGGGTTTTATTTTATGATCCAAGTAAGGGTTTCGGTGCAGAGCCACAGCTTACCTGGTGTTCCTCTGCACTCTTATGCAGCTCACTCTCCTCCAACTCTCTCTGTAGAGTTTTACAATTTTGCATTTCCCCTCAATTTTCTTGCCTCTTTGCTTGCAAATCCCAGCATACATTTGGGAGACAAACTGTTTTTGTTTTTTTTAAAGGATTTCTGTTTTGGTAGAGAAACGCATCAGAATTAATTCTCACAGGAATTCTAGGGTTGACTAGCTATGCAACTGCCTTTTTCATTTGATAGTTGGCAGTGTTCAGATTGACAGGAAACGTAGAAAGAGAGAGGGTAACCAGGACACCTCAGCAGTGAAAAGTGTATTCATAGTTTTTTTCCCCCTCATCTCTGTAAGTTAACAAGGCTGATTCATAGAGCCCCAGGGTACATGCCCATTTTACTGTTCAATTCGAAACATTTTTAACTTGCGTGGACGTGTCCCTGCTTGGGCATATTTGCGCCTAATCGCATTTTCCCATAGATTTTGCATTCAAACATGCCGCCTCTGAAATGGGCTTTGCATTCATGTCTGAACACACAGTAAGTCTAACCGCGTACCGGTGTGTTCTTTTCTGCATTTACTTAGTTGTTCAATATGTGTTTCTTTCTGACTGTCAAGACTAAGAATGTTTTTGTATTGATGGAAGCGTTTATGTGTCTTTGAAAGTTTCAATACTCTAAAGGTGTTTTTTTTTTCTCATTCTGTGATAGGCAGCTAATCAGTCAGTCAAGTCAGACATTTTTTTTCGTCAGTTTGAAAGTCAGTAAATCAATCAGTTTGTTCACTGAGTCAGTTGGTCAGTCAGTCAGTAACTCAGCCATTCATTCATCCATCCAGTCAGTCAGTTAACTCAGTCAGTCAGCCTGTGTCTGCTCTCTTACATAAGCCGGGCGACAGATGCTGAATCATGAGCTGCCCGCTGGAATGCTCTCTCTACCCAGAGGGTGCCAGGAGGGAAGACGACACACACACGCACACACGCACACACGCACACATGCACATCTTTTTTCTTCAAACACACACATGCAAAAACTCAACTGTATGCATTCATGCAAACATTGTGCACACACTGGCATGCATGTGCAAACACACACACACACACACACACACACACACACACACACACACACGTTGCATGTCATGCACTATTTCACATGAGACTCCTCATGATTGAACTCCAGAGGGGAGATAGTGGAGGAGAGAGAAGACGAGAGAGAGAAGAAGAGAGACACAGGGATGCGAGAGATCGAGAGAGGTTGAGTGTGAGACAAGAAGACAGAGAGACAGAGACAGAGAGAGAGAGAGAGAGAGAGAGAGAGAGAGAGGGAGGCTTGCAGATAGACTGACAGAGAGTTCAAGAGAACGAGAGAAGAAAGGAGAGTGAGATCTTCCCTCAGCTGTCTGTGAGGGTTTTGATGTGGTTTAAAGGGTTTTTCATGTTACGCAACTTTGAAGATGAAGCGTTTGATGTTTAGTTTGCTAGTTTGTTAGCTACTGGATTAATCGCTCTACCTTCTACCTCTCTTTCTCTGCAATTTATCTGATTAGTGCTCGGGGCTTGCATCACCCTCGTTTTGCCTTTTGTCTCGAACGATACTCGGAAGGGTGTTTTTCAGCATCTCTTCAGAAACTTGGCACCTATCATCTATTTATGGGAGAAGCAATTGAAACTGGAATAACGGCCCTATTTGCCTGCCTGTCTAGCCTTTCACAAACGCGACTGAAATGCTGATGGAACAATGACAACTGTATCTCCCTTTTTTCCCTCTCATCTCCCACTTTCTCTCACTACCTCTTCCAATCTCGCCGCTCCACGTCCCCTCAGCATGGGTGATTCATTTGTCTCCAACACAATATAGCACAACATGGGCTCGCCACCGTCCATATTGCCACAATGCTTATTTGTCGAACGCCCGGGATTTCATAAATGTATTTCCACATTCTCTCCTTCCAGCGTTTTCCTTCTCTGCCCTTCGTCTTTCCCCCTCATTCACTTATTCCCTTTCCTCTCCTGCAGCAACATACACTTTCCCAGTTTCTCTCTCTCTTTTCCATCCCGTTCTCTTTTTCTCTCTCATCAGACGAATGTAAGAATAGAATAGGGGAAGCCCTCTCACCTCTCCCTGCACACTGACTAATTAGCATATTCATGAGAGTCCCATAAATTATACATGAGATCCGGAGGGGAAACAGAGGCAGAAGAATGAGACGCAGACACACATTTTCTCTCTCTCTCACACACACACACACACACATGCACGTGCACATGCACTCTAATATATAGGTATGCTCTCACACACACACACACACACACACACACACACACACACAAATAAACACACACACACACACACACACATGGACACAGTCTCCCTTTGGCTTCCTCTCACACCCTCTCTCAATCACACAACACGGACAGAGAGATGCAGACAGGTAATTGGTGAGAAAGAGTGTGTGGTACAGTACATTGGCAGTGTGCAGGGGAGACGGCATGCACAATATTGAAAGAGAGAAGTAGAAGTCACCCTCAGTCAAACAGAAAATGCAATGCACACACAGGCACACTGCTTAGGTTGGCTGTATGTTTCTCCACACTGGAAGGTAAGAGGGTTTATGCACTTTGAGACACTAAGTAAGGTCAATGCAGCGAGGGTTAATGTTAAAAGGAAACTGTAGAATGGAGCGTGTTAGATTAAGACAGATTTGGAGGTCACAGGTTGACATTATAACCAACAAGAGTGAAAACTGAAAGGCCAGAAGGTCCATAAGATTATTCCAAAATGTGACATCCGTGTTAGAAGAAAAAACCCAGTTTGATTAGCTTAAAAGTAATTAAAACATCAGGAGTTCAGCTGGTTGTTGTCTTTTGGTCGAGCAAGAGTCTAGAAGTTATGCACCATCATTCAAACGATATTATATTTGTTTTAAATCCAATTAATGTGTTTTTTCCCCTTACATGATGGATATCCCAATTTGAAGCCAGACTCTGACTCAGCATGCTGAGGGACGACTAGACATCTTTATCCACATATATCATGTTTACATGGTCCAAAATAAATGCAATAAGATGAAAGCTGACAGGATGCTGGAATACCTCCAAGATGTGAGCTCTTTTGGATGAAAGGGCTCTTCTTCAGTCTTGAGAATAAGTGGCATCACTTTAAATGGCTTTACATTCCTAAAAAAGTGAATTGCATTGATACATGAATTAGAAACAAATAGTTTGATCTATGAAATGGCATAAAATTCAGTTTACTATCGTACAAGAAAGAGAAAAGCAGCAAATCCTCACATTTGACGAGCGGGGTTTGTTGTGTTGTGTTTGCCGTTTTTACTTGAAAAATGACATAGGCGATTCATCAATTAACCAAATAGTTTTTTATGTTTTTGTCAATTTCGCAACTGATATCTCGAGTTATCATTTTAGCTCTTCTTTAAGCACTCCTTTGTTCATTTTGGAGTCAGTTTTGGCTGACACACCCTCAGTGAAACAAATAATATATTGAAATCATACAACAACAAAAAAACCAAATATCCTTTGTCAAAATTTCACACCAATGTCTTTCAGTTAGTTTTTAAATGCTTTGTTGTTATGCTGCCGACTTGGATGTCAAGGTATTTGGATTGTTCATTGTGACCAACTCTTTATCACACCTGAAAGGCGAGGCAATAACCGATGGGGCAACAGGCTTCTTACAGGCAACATGCAAACACTGGCATATTTATTCAAACACAAAATGGCAAACAGCTCTTGCGTACATGCAATACACATACAAACTGGCTGTTAATCGCTTGCTATCTGCATTTAAAAGCCTTGGACTTGCCTCAATACCTTTCTTTAATAAAACTTGCAACATATTTGAATCGTATATATTTGTCGCCTCATTTTCCCTTATTAGAAGAACTGCAAACAGAGGACAGTGTGTTGAATAACCTACAGATACCGGCACACTTATATGACAATCATAATTCCACTTCATTCGCATCAAGCAAAATGTGCTTTTAAAGCTCGGGAACTGAGTAAATTGATTAGACCAAGGGATGCTGTTATTAGATAATGCTGTGCAGTGTAGATCCATATGCCAAGCATGACTGCATGATGGGAGTCCTGTTGAAATGATGTGGATATGGAGAAGTGAAACCACATCCTGTAGTGGAGGCAATTGATTTCAGAGAGTTGCTGTTAGACATGACGGTTTGTTTTAAGTGTGTGGTGTTACAGCTAGAAATCCCCCTCTGGCTTGCATAATGCTCTGTCACCATTCTAGCCCGCGAAGAGGTAGCAGGGATCCGGCCATACATGCTTATGACAATTAGCAGATTCTGGGTGGTTTGGATCTAATTGAAACACAGGGGAATGAGAGTGATTGAGAGATTTGCCTCTCCAGTGTAGATGGAATATGCATGAACATGTTGCCAGGACTGTTCGCCTGAGAGAATCTGTTTTCTTTTATCTATCAGTTTCTTGATATAGAAACAGAGGCTGAGGAGGAATTTTCATATTTAATCATAATGTGAGTTTGTTTGTATGAGAGCGTACACGTGTTGCTGTTCATGTGATGCTTATCATGAATTTGTGATGCACTGTATTGGAATTTGTTAATGTATGTGTGTTTGTCTGCAGGAATGCAGGCTGTTCTCATCCAGCTTTCGTCGCTATACCTATGAAAAATAATGGGCTGTAATTCGTAGATATCCTATGAAATCAATTTGTATGTAATCCATGTAATCGTGAACCAGACCGCAAAAGCACACACGAGGCGGGAGGGAGGTGAGGTGGATGGGTCAACTAAAAATCAATCTTTTACCAGGTAGACCACTGTTCGTTACACGTGTGAAACCAGAAGTCAATGTTGACTGTGATGCTACTTGCACACTTCAGTAACGGCACTTCCGTAGTTATTTTACATCAAACAAAGGTATTTTCCTAAACCTAACTAAGTAGTTTTGTTCACGTTCATTTCGTTTTTTTTCTGTGAAGAGCAAAGTTTATTTTGAAAAGACAGTATGCATGTAACCAGTGGAACCAATTGACAAGTGTTGCTGGACTTCACAGGAAAACTCATAAACAATAAGAAGTAACTTTTTGAAAGAAACATATAAATCATAATTTGTGGAATACAATTTAAAGGATCAAAAACAAATTATAATTTGTATTTGAAAGGGCCTGGAATTTTAATAGGTTGTCACAAACTATGGCTTTTCCGACAATTTCAACAATCTCTTTCAAAAGCCTATTGAATGCCATCAAAATTGCAATGTCACGTAGATAAAAACAAGGATCCTCTCACTGAAAAATGTACATTCACATGCATTCTTGCAAACGCATGCAAGAATGAAAACACAAAAAAACATGCACTCCAAACCTGCTGCAAATACTGGAATACATTCAAGAGTCAAAGTGCAAGCATTAATAGAAATGTAATCCAGTTGCAGTGCGAAATAGTGATAACTTGCTAGTTAGCGAGTTAGCATGACTAGCATTGCCTTCTGTCTCTAATGTGTTTTGATATATCTGGTTTTGGAGCAGATTGCCTTTGTCCTCAGGGAGCATCGTAGTTTTCACCCAAAGGCAGTTCAGCTCTTTTTCATGAATATGAATAACTCATTTCAAATGGGTGTGAGTGTGCGCGCACGTCTGTCTCCCTGCAAATGTGCGCTCGCCTGTCTACATTTGTGTGTGTATGTGTGTGCGTGTGCTCCTTCAGTGCGGGTGGCAGGAGCTAATATCAGATTACGGATGTAAATTGGCAGAGTGGCTCTCTCTCATTATCACTAATAAGACTATGGCCTTGCTCTCTGTGCCCTCCCTCTCTCCCCTCACTCTGTGGTCGGTTAGATGAGAGAGAGATGAGCTGATATAGAGAGCGAGAGAGAAAACCCGTTCCTGAAAGCAAACGATTTCAACATGGACACACTTATTCAACACACACGCACAGCACAAAAAGTGTACCAGTCTGAAAGCTCTCAAATCATTCTTCTGTATAAAAACGCTCTGAAAAAGAAATCCTCTCCAAACTGAAGCCTCTTTCTTTCCTGTTGTCTCTCTTTAGCACACATGTCGGCATACTGTGTACCATCTTACACTATTAAATGTAACATGTACACACTCGCTCACTGTCACTGTTCCTTCCCCTGTCTTTGTCTCGTACACAATTACGCACGTATGCATGCCACCATTCTCCAGTCCAAGGACATTACACTAAATGAGACTGAGATTTATTTATAGTAACACAAAATGTCTGAGGCAGAACTAACACTTAACATACAAACTAACACTTCTATTTTATTCTCACTACTTATTGTCACAAATGCACTATAGTTCATAATCTAAGCAGCAAATCTATGCATTACCCCGAAGATATGCATTAAGACTGATGATGCCAGAAAGACTCGCAAGCAATTCTACTGGTACTGCAGAGTCACAATCAATCATGTAGCTAATCAGATATAGGGAGCAGTTCAGAGATCAAGTCGTTTGAACATGTGCTCATGCTTTTTTGGAAACGCACAAAACACTTATGTGTCTGTGTGTGTGCACACACATACAGTACGTACAAACATAATTATCCCAGCACATAAATCGATGCAAAAATGTGCACAAAATTGGGTATTGATAACATTGTTCTAACTACACACCGCACCAATACACTCAATGAATGCAATGATTGCTCTCGGTCTGTCTCTCCTTTCCTCTCTGTCTTACTCGTCTCTCCATGGACCACATTCGTTCAGTAATTACATTTCAGCCATTATTCTCGGCTGACATTTCTGTACAGTTAATCATGCCCATTTTGCCATCACGCACAGGGCAAAGTGTGAGGGTAAGTATGAGAGCGGGAGGGAGAGAAAGAGAGAGAGAGAGAGAGAGAGAACCAAAAAGGATAAAATTACGTGTGAATCATGTATGCTTACCAGGATGTTTGCTGCGAGCACCTACATGTTTGTGCTCTTGCATTTGCAGCATATTTGCATGTATTAACATCTTTACTGATCTGACTTTATCCGTTTAATTAATCTGTCTGTGTATTGCTGCAAATGTGGTGTACATGCGTTGGTTTGTACCTACGCACTTTGTCATGGCACAATATACGACCAGAGTAATAATGTGTAAAGTGATGATGTGTAGCCACCCAATCTCACCAGGAGGGTCACGACCCTTGGCCTTGGATGCACCTTTGCATACACTTGTTTTTGTGTGGGTGTGGGTGTTTCAAGCCAATCTGCCTGGCGTCTGCTCACTCCTCAATCCACTGCAGGCCGTCTGCTGTCTTTTATTCCTTCTTTAATGACCTATAAAGGGACTGTTACTTTTTAAATAAACCATAAAGCAAGGGTCATAAAAGGGGAGTGCAGTGCTGGGCACAGGCCAAGCTCTGAGAGAAGTGTGTGTCTCAGCGTGTATATAAATTTGGGTGTGCGCATGTGAGTGCGTGTGTGTGTGTTTGCATATGTTACCAATGTAAACCAAGCTGAACCCGCAGCCAAGGAGAAAGCATCGTCTGAGAGAGCTCTGTAGCTCTGGTCTATAAAATGATAAACCTACATAAGTGGTGACCTTGCTTCACATAGAGATGAGTGGGTGGGTGAGGAGCAGGTCCAAGGCTAAAGCTTTTCTTTTTTTCATGCCACTGTCTTGGAGCCGCTGTAGTGGGTGTAAAAAGAAGCGAGCCTGCGGCGGCTTCAACAACGCTTCATACAATGAATAAAACCCCTTTGCAGCAACTTATATCACGGAGGACTCACGACCGACAGAGGAAGCTTGAAAGTGCTTAGAGATGCCGAGAAGTAGTTGAGGCAGGTTCAACCAAACACTACTGACAGTAATATATGGGTCTTAATAGGTGCATGGTGGTGATATCTGCAGGAGGTGTAATTTCAGTAATGCTTGTGACAGAAAAAAAAGTTTAGGAAACAGTAAAGTGCCTGTCTTAGAAGAAAGGTCTTTGCACCATGCATATTTACGTCTTAGTTAGAGAAATGTGTGGGTGCAAGTCATCGCTCCCTGTCTCCCCACTACCCCCTCCTTGTGCGCTGCGATTCTAAAGCCAAACATAAAAAAGGGGGGAAAAAAATAATTGCCCGTTTTAGCAGAGTGTAACGTCGAAAATGTGTGTCGCTCATGCAGAGCTTCAAACGGGCTCGGCGAGGAACAGAGAGCAAATCTTAGCACGCCGCGTTTAGGACATCAAACGGGCCGCAATCAACCGCTTCGCAGAGGAGGAGGGGGGACAGGAGGGGTTCGGAGGTGGCGGCGGCGGGGGGCTCATTTCCTTTGACGTTCATGCACTTCTTCTCCCATAAGAAGTTTAGCTACTTCCAGCATCTATTGAGAGAAAGACAGGGACAAGGCATTGGGTGATGCAGACATGTGGAAGTGGAACAAAAGCTGCACAGGTGATGGAGAAGGTTATGTGGGTTATGCAGACAGGTACAGAAAGATGGACGACGCAGGGTGGCAGAGTGCAATCCCTGGCTTTTAAAAATATTTCCCTGAGATGTCATCATCTGTTTGCGGTCTTTTCATAATTAGGAGGCAATCTTATTTTCCATGCAACTGACAAAATAGACTGATCTTGCTTTTACTTACAAACATTTCTTGTTGCGTTGCTTAAGAGGAGCTGCTTGGTGGGGATTCAGAATAGATTTTACAAATCTTTAACATCAAGAATTTAAATTTTGCCTTGTACCCAGAGCTGCAACTAACATATATTGAAATGTTCTATTAATCTATTTATTATTAACTTACTAATTAACTGTCAATATTTTTGGGGGGGATGAATCAGTTAATAAAATGTTACAAAATGTAAAAAATTCGAGAAGTTTCTCCTTATATACGTGAAGCAACACAATTTCAAATTCTGTTAGGATCTTAAATTGCCTGTAATCTGAGCCTGGTTTTAACAGTCTAGGACAGAAATATACTCTATTTACAATGACAAAAGCAGAACATCCGCACATTTGAGATTGTGGACCCAGTCAGTATTTGACATTTTTTAGCGACGCTAACATTGTGATTCTAGGGTTGGAAATATCCGTCAGTCAATCCGTCAGTTTGTCAACGACTTTGGTCCAGACTGAATCTCAAAAAACTGTTGGAGGAATTATCATGAAATTCTTTACAGTCGTTCATATCTCCAACTGGCTTTGGTTAGCTTTTGACTTTTCATTCAATGCTTCCAGCTGGTCAAAGATTTTACTTATCATCAAATTTAGTACCAATACTTTAGTTTATGATCAAATGTTGTTCCGGCAAAAACCCACCGCCCTCAGCTGTACTTTGTGATTAGTGTTAATTAGTGTTAAGTGTTAATTAGACTGATAATTTAAAGTCTATAAAATGTCACAAAATAGTAAAATTGCTTGTTTGTCTAACTTACAGTCCAAAAAAAAAGGAAATCCTCACATTTCAAACACTGAAACAGGGACTATTTGCCATTTTTGCTTTTTCTATTATCAATATTGTTGTCAATTAATTTGTTGTCGTTAAGAAATCGTTAATTAATTAATTAATGAAACGACTAATCGCTTCAGCACTACTCGTTTCAGCATATCGTACCAGTATGTAATTTGCACCATTATGGTTTGTAACATTGGGACACTTAATGCCGCTCCAGTTACAAAATTGTACTTAAAAGGGATGCATTGACATTATTTGACATTGATTTTTATATTTGTCCTTCACAATCATGCAAAACACGCTATAGCTCAGGACTTGTTTTGGCGAATATTAACAACTGGAGAACAGAGGTTTTGTCCTTCAAAGTGCCAAATATTTAAAACATCATGATATGCCTTTCATTTTTTACTGAAATGTACCTTTTCCAAATGGTACAAATGTGCCCTGTTAAAGTGAGAAGCTATTTGTTGCAAGCTGTTGTTTAAAATGCAGACAAAACACGCAGGGAGCAACATTTCCCCTGGATGCTTACTTCAGTGTACCAGTCTTTTATTTCATAAACCTGCAGTAGATTGACAGGCTGACAAGCTGCAATAAAGTGTTCTTTGATCCGTCTCGCACTCAAAGCTGCACTCTGCTCATTCCAGTCTTAAACTTAACTCGTAACTTTTACATTACAAAGATCCTTGCCTCCAATCACCTCTTCAAACACGTCATCTCTCCGCTAGTCGCGTTGTATTTCTCCTGTCCTTGCCTCACCTCGCCTTCTTTTTCATCTGCCAAGTGGCTTTGTGCCTTTCTTTCTTAATGTTAATTCACCTGTGATCTTTCACTGCTCTCCCTCGCTCCCCCTCTGTCTTTCTCTCTCTTTTTTCTCTTCTTTTCTCGCATCTTTCCTGCACTTCTTTTGTCCTTGATTACCTAGTAGTGAGCTCCTGGCTGTGTCTCCTGCAACTGGGTAATGGACTATTTGCATGCAAATGGCAGTGCCTGGAAAGATTAGACAGGGTGGAGTGGATGGTGGAGGAAGCAAGGGAGGAGGGGAATAAGGAAGGCAAGGAGACAGACAGACTTTATTGAAGGAGGGAAAGGAGGTTGAAGAGAAGCTCAAAACCAGATGAAAGGCAGGGATGAGTACGTTCAGCTTTTTATCGTTTTGGCTGTCTAGAGGTCTAGATGATTGTCTTCGTTAAGACGCTATTATTGACAGTTACTTCTATGTGTGTGCGTGCATGTGCATCTCACTCCAGCTGTGTGTTTATACAAGTGTATGTGATGCTCAAAGACTGAGAAAGAAAAAGTTTGAACGCCTGTGCCTCAGTATTTGCATGTTTATGTGCGCCTAACTAGCTTAGCTCCGAACTTGGGGAAGATAGGGCACTGCGGCATCTCTATTTCTGAAAAATTAAAGCTTGAGACCAAAGGTTTTTTGTCTGGAGAGAGAAGCCCAGGCCTCGCTGCCTCCTCCCCCTCCTCCGACTCCTCCAAATAAATAAGAATTTTTGATTACAGTAATCAGGGCCATTAATAATGCAGAGGCTGTGATGATGCAGAGGAGATGAAAGATGGCTCTTCTCAACCTTTCTGTGTTAGGAGCGAGGGGAGATAGCTGCTAGCTAGCCGCGCACACACACATTCGCACATGCACACACACGCACACAAACACTCACCCGCAAGTATTCAGCATCAGTAGAGACTTGAGACCCAAAACACAACCTTAAAGAGATATAAAGTTTTTGGGCTGTTTTCACCCGACTCCCAATTATATTTGGTACAACAGTCTCCACTACTTTTACTGCTCAGAACAAGGGTTGCGTTGAGGTCATTCTGAGTGCTGTTGATAGACATCACAGATAGAAGACACCACAGTAGGTCGCTTACCATTTTTTATGTTATTTCACAGAGAGGATTGACGGAGTCGTGAATTGGATTTGTAGCATCTGTTGTCTTTAGCACTCTTTGAATGCTCCCCCTCGCACCTTCCTCACACACACACACACACACACACACACACACACACACACACACACACACACATACACATATACACACATATTCAGAACATATTACATACCTCACCTTCCTCACTTTCTCTCTGCCACACACACACACAATCCTCACACCGTGTGTATACCTCTCCCTCCCTGAGGGTGAGTTGGCAGCGAGCCAGCAGTGGGGAGAGAATGCATAAAGAGCTATTGTGGCTGTTGTCGTTAATCAGGCCCGTATGCTTTCTGACAGCAGCATGCGAGGAAGGGAGACTGTCTCTCCTATAGCCTCTCCATACACTCGCTCTTCTCCATTAGCTTACACCAGCCAGACAGACGGTCTCCAGTTACAAAATCCTACAGTGTAATGGCACACAATATCGAAAGAGAAAAGGAGGCAGAGGGAGGGCGAGACGTGGGAAAGAGGTGTGTAGCACCAGGGTGGCATAAACTGGATGCCCCGGCACCCCGCCAGTGTCCTGAAATTCCCAATGGAGCCAAGCTGAGGTCGAGTGAACGGTGATGAATGAGGAGTTAATGATGGAGCAGTTTGTATGTGTGTCTCCATGTTGGCCGCTGATCCATCTTTTGGGATATGCGTGCACTTCTGCCGGGCACATGGACGTTTGTACATCTGGAAGTGTGCACGCCCATGCATATGTGGTAACGTGTGTGTGTGTGTGTGTTTGTGTGTTTTCATCGCAGATCTACAGAGACCATGTCAAAGACTGTGTCTCCTACAGGTGTAAGCCCAGAACATCTGGCTGGCACATTTCAAACGCTCAGAAAGGCAGTAGGGTTGGGGCAAAGCCACAGTGGAGGGCTGTACCACAGTCATTAAACAGCAGAGGGTTGGGGGGGGTGCGGCCCAGGACTGCACCACTACAGCATACACCTGCTCCTTGCACGTCTGTCTGCCCACAAACCACTATCCCTCCACTATGTGTTCATGCAGCTCAGTGGCCACCCATTGGAAACGTCAAGTCTTAAAAAAGCAGACATCTGGAGCCAATCAAAGCCACAACGGTTCATCAGCAGCGAAAGGGGAATGCCAGCGTACAAATTTAGAAGCATTATTTTCATGGCAAAAGCCTGTCATTGATGATGAAACAACAACTCTTTCAAAGCTAGAAATCAGAAAACTCTGGTCTTGCATCAGTATTGGTCTCATGGGGACTTGTGATGTTTGACTCAACAGACTCCCCCCAAAAAAAGAGCAAGTGGTGATTTGAACTGAATGTCCTCAGAAAACACATAAGTTAGCTAAAAACATAGGTGTTGTCTTGTTATATGTCTGGTCCCACAAGATTTTGCTCAAAGTTAGTTTGGAACCCTTAAAGCTGGTTACATGGTCCTTCAGACATGCTGCTCATACAGTCAGAAAAAATGAGGTTTTGTAATTGGCTCTCTGTTGCCCAATTTATTTGACTCTCAAAAACATAAAATCTGACAGTCACCCCCGCTTTCGAGAACGATTGGCCAGGTGTGGAGAGGTGTGAAAATAGGCAGAGCACCAAGCTTGTTCTCTGCGTTGCCAGCAATGGAGGTGTTGCACTTTCAAAAGAGGAAAAAAATGAGGAGGAAAGTGACTGAAACCTGAATCAAGTTCTGAACAGCAGAAGAAATGCTGTAACAAATAGGGATGGGTATCACCAGAATTATATTGATACTGGTACTCTCATCGATTCAGCTCATCGGTTCGGTTCCTTATTGATACTCTTATCGGTTCTTTTTGATTATATTGTAAAGAAAGAAATAATCAACATTGCTTGTATGTATACAAATAGTCTTTCTTGAGCAGCAATACAAAAAGTAAAAAAAAATCTTTAACACACATTCACAGCTGAACAATTAACGAAGTGATTTTCTTTCATTTATTAGACCATTTTTATTAGCAAACTCCCAAGGTATCGCTAACGTTACCTGCAGTGGACGAGTATGATCGCAAAACAGTCAAAAAGAGTGTATTTCTGCAGATTCATGTTCTGCTTGTTCGCCAAATGTTTTGATAAATTGCTCGTATTACCTCCCTTACTTGTGTGGGTTTTATTGCATTTGTGACAAAGAGAGTTATCAGCATCTACTCGAGTAAAATGTAACCACACTTTCGATCTTTTTGTTCTCTGTGCCGTGATGTGTTTCACGCTGTAATAAGCCGGAGTCGGTGTGTGTGTCAGAGTAAAGCACAACGCCGTCCCTCGTGCAAAGACAGGCACGGAGACAGAGATCTCCCTCCGTAACTTCTAAAGTAGCGATAGCAGAACTGTTAACTCATGACTTTATTAATACTATGGGATTTTACTCATTTAGAACGGTCTCGTGTTTCAATGTCTACCTTGAACTTCTTGTCTTTCCCCACATTCAAAACACCTTTTTGGACGTCGTGGATTTTCTGTTATTGATCTAAATGAGTATGTTATCACCCATAGAACCTGTATTGTAGGACTGGGTGATAAGGGCAAAATATTGTATCCCGATAAAGGCATAATGGATAATGGATTCAAGTCAAATTGTGCAGAAAAAATATCTAAATACAGGCTGAGCCTATATCTTACTTAAACAAGGGTCAGAAAATGTCAATCATCAAAACGGTTGATAAATGCATTTTCCGGGACAGGTGGCAGATATTAAGGCCCATCATCATTAAAACAAACACATCCTGGTCTCAATCAACTGCATGTAAGGTGTGTGTAGCCTCCAAACCTCACTGAGTATTATAGCGTTGGTTGTAATAACCGAGGTTGAGAGCGGCAGAGGGTAGTTTTCTGTACTCATTTTCACCTGCTTTGTTTACATTCGGTGTCATTTCAATGTCCGAGTAATGGACATGTAGTGGGATAGCGTCAAACACTCCTATCCATTTAATTATTATCTGTGTTATCTGGGGTTTTTCAAAGCTTCTCCTATGACAAAATCTGTGTGAACGCATTTCTATGTTCTGTAGTATTTAGTCCGTTTCAGGTGAAGCAGAAAAATGGCATGACAACTGTTGTGGAAGATTTGTGCGTTACATATTTTCCCATCACACAACGGATAGGCTCCACTCCAAATATGCCTGAATTGGGGGCCGGCGAGTGGCAAACTTTGCAGAAGATTGTTTTCTGGTCCTTGTCTGACTTTTTTTTACAAGCTCTTCTAGTTTTGGTTGGGCTGAGTCTGAGACTGTTTCCGCATGTTGTGCCCTCTCTTGTGGGAGCAAAACAGCTGTTCGCTCCAGCTCTGCTCCCACATGCCAGGATCAGAATGTAAAGCGTCGTCCAACTGACGTGAATATTAGAGTAATTGCTGTTTTTTTTGTCAATGCGATTGAAAGAATATAGGAAAAAAGAGACATTTTTATATTATTTGACTATATATATCATCATATTGCCCACCTGTACTATATTGAGCCTTCACATGTTTCATAAACTGGCGATAGGAGGATGTAATAAAAGATGATCCGTGAGGGCAGTCAATGCCAAATGAGCATATAAATTTATTATTATTTATTTCTACCATATACTGCCTTGGCATCTTGGGATACACATTAATAATGTAAGCCTAAGGCGTTTACATTATGTTGATCTTTTGAAGACATTATTGCCACATTAATGCACTCATTACATTACGTAGAGTCCAGTAGTTATCTATGGATAACGCTTGACCTCGCATGAATTCCATTTACATCATCTCCAGTAGGGTTTAGCCCTGTACACATACGCAACAGGGAGTTTACCCACGGATGATGGGAGCACAGTGGCGGATTTAACATTCACACTATGGGCATTTACATGTCAGCACACATCAGCTGGAGTCAACTACTCTCATAGTGTACGTGATTCTCATGACAGAGTGGAGAATTAAGCTCAGAGCGAGGATTGGCAATGAGGTCCGCATGCGTCGATCACGTCGGCTTCAAACCAATCTGGGGTTGAGTCAGGTTGCGGGGGGGGTGACTCGTGGTCAGACTCCCAATGCTGGCCGTGTTGAATCTCGCGATCCCACAGGTTTTTAACTCAACCTGCTTGGGGTTTGGCTTGTAGTTGTTTCAGTTGTGTGGCTCAGGCTGATTCAGACTGGACGTCCACTCAGTTTATAATCTGTTCTCATTTAACAGAGAGTCACTTTATGTGACAGCGTAGTCTCTTCCCCTCTACTCAGCATGAATGTGCCGTTCCAATCTACTCCAGTCACAGCCTGTGAGTCGTGTAGCATGTCATCTGATGCCTGCTGTGCCTGCAGATGCCAGGGCGTCTACCTCTGTTGCGGGATAGGCCTCAGGTCACCACCCCTCTGCCTCTATCGGTGTCTCTTCCCCTCTTTTTTTCTCCTTTTTCCTCTCCTTCGATATCTGTCTCCCCCTATCCTCTCGTCTGCTTCTCCCTCCCTCCTCTCCCCCTCCCTCTCCCCCTCCCTCCTCTTTTTCACTCTTCTGCACTGACACGTTAGTCAAATCTGCCCATTATGTGCTTCGTTGGCCATGCATTGCTTTTTATATCTGGCATAAAGCAGTCAATGACACTGAAAAAGAGGGAGCACAGGAAAATAAAGAAAAAAAGGTCTCCACAGAGAAAGGGCACTTTTGGTTTGGTATCCTTTAAAAGTAAGCATCTAAGAGTAAGCATCAGTCGTCAGTGTCACTGTTTGTTTTCCTGTATGCGTCCTCGTCATTGGTGTATATACAGGGTAAGACAGAAGGCTTGTTACAATAATTATACACTCTGCAGTACGGCCTATCATTTGGCACAAAAGACAGGAGCATGTGTCTCAACAAGAGTAGGCCAGAACAGTTATACATAGAAAACTATTGGGGGGGGGGGTGATTTTTTTATTAGTTCTTGAGCTATTTTTATAAATACACACTGACCATATGTATAGTATTTATATATTAATATTATGATTTTCTGGTGTTGGCTGGTTATCATTTAAAATGTTTGATCCTAGTGTCCATACAACAACGCAGTTTCAATTAGAAAACAATACTTTTTTTTATACCTCAATTAGATTGTAAAAGAAAGAAGGGATATCAACGCTTAACACAGTTACGCTTATCAGTCTATGGGTTAATTTATGGTCTGTATATAAGTCTATATATTTATTTCTTTTTTATTTCTTTTCTTAATAATTAACGGGCTAGTGACTGGTTAATGGGTGTTGGGCTATCTTGAAGAAATATTAACCGAAGCTGACATCCCTAGAAAGAACAACAACAAAAAAACACACTGTTGATCACTTCTACTCACTTTATTTATAACATTATGGTCCTCAGACTTTCATCAGGTAAAATTCATATGTCACTTTGAGAAATACTAATGTATTCTTCTGCAAAAAAGCTTTTTTTTTAATAAAGGAAGGCAAAGCTTTTTCTAAAAACAGACAGCTGCACAATAACTTTGCACTAAATAAAATAGTCTTTTGATTTACATCAGGAATTATCTGATCAAAGAAAAAGTCAACAAGATTACAAATCTGACCAGGTATGGACACATTTTTTGGACATATTTTTCACTACAAAAATAATTGTCCCATTAGGTTTGAATACTCCATTTTAATGCGAAGCGGTTTGACGGTATGGCTCTTAAATTTCATTCCAAGAAGACAGTGGCCGAACTGCTGGAGGCATAAAAGCAATTCTGGATCCTGCACAGTGTTGCAACTTTTTGAAAATATAGGGCTTTGGCCGCGGCTATAGTTGCCTGTGATGGGAGTGAGCTGTGAAGACTATAATCAGTGTCAGCTCCCACAGCCAGACCTGACACCGCACACTGAGACGCAATATCTCTCCCTCTCACACACTCGTACCAACACACACATGCACATCATGCACACAAACACGCACACGCACACACACACACACACACACACACACACACACACACACCCCCACACACACACACACACACACACACACACACACACACACACACACACACACGCATACTCTCTTTCTCAATCTGTCTATCGTTCTCCCTGTCTCTCTCTGTCTCAGTCTCACACCCACGCTTTTCTCTCTCAGTCTTTTTCTCTCTCTCTCTCTCTCTCTCACATACACACACACACACACGCACGCACACACACACACACACACACACACACACACACACACACACACACACACACACACACACACACACACACACACACACACACACACACACAGATGGGTGCTGGGTACCATTACAGTGACCAAGCAAGGAGGGCTGGACAAAGAGATTGTCACTCACGATTCAGTGTGTTGAGTGTGTATTGCTCTCACCAACACGTGGATGGCAGAGCTTGTGTCTATCTATGTGACAGTGGATGTGATTCCCGGTGAAGTGTGCGTGTGTGTGTGTGTGTGTGTGTGTGTGTGTGTGTGTGTGTGTGTGTGTGTGTGTGTGTGTGTGTGTGTGTGTGTGTGTGTGTGTGTGTGTACTTATGTGCATTCCTTGCCTTTTATCTGGGTATAGCCTCAGAGCAATTCACAGCCTGTCACTCACTCTCTAGGACTGGCAGTAAGAGTGAGAGGGAGAGAAGGATGGGGTGGACAAAGAAAGTGAAAGAGAGGCCGAGCAGCAGGAGAAAGAAGAGAGATTAACGACAATTGTGAGATGGAGAAGGACAGGGAGAGGCTGAGAGGGAGGACAAGAAAAGGAAAGGGAGAGATGGTGATATAGAGAGTGGTAGAGGCTGTTTGCTCCCTTGGGTGCATGGGTTAGGGCAGCCCGCGGGCGCAGTTGGCATGCAGCTGGGCGCACTGTCGCTCAGTCCCTCCGGCGGGCTGTGTGCTCACACTGCCTTCCCTCGGAGAGCAGAGGTCGAAGGGAAAGAGGAGTGTATGTGTGTGTGTATGTGAATGAGTGTATGTGTGTGTGTGTGTGCGTGTGGCTGCTGCCTCATCAAAAATGCCAACATTGCTACACCATAGCCCATATCTGTTTATGGACTCATTGCTCAGTCCCGTTGTTGCTCAGGGGGACCATTTGCAGTCACACTTGCATAATGATAATAATAGGGTGAGTTGGAGTGGTTGTGTGCGTGTGTGTGTATTAGTGTGTGTGTGTGTGTGTGTGTGTGTGCATAAGTGTTGACCGATGTGTTTATGTGCACACTGACTCCTTCCATTTCCTCTCTTAATTCATTTGTCCATCCTTGTCTCCTCGGCTCTCCTCAATTCAATCAACCCCCACCCAACTTTTATCCCCATCCTCTTTTTTAGCATCCCCCTAACTCCTCTTCGCCCTGTTCTTGCCCCGTCCTGCCCCCATCAACCGAGCACCCACACACATGCCCTTGCATAACCCTGTGGGCCCACCACAAACTGACGGGGCACGGCCCACTTTAACCATACACTGGACAAAAGGTGATGATTGCATCACACGCATCGCCGGTCTTCTCGCTGCTCCACCAAAACCAACACTCCGCCAACCCATCATTAGTTCACATGCCACATTGGGTGCGCTCATTTTTCTTCCTCCTCTTTTCTAATTTTACAGGGCTGGGATCATTTTACACCCAGCGTGATTTTTCTTTTTTTTTTAACCGCAGGGCGGTTTGGGCCTGCAAAGTATTTTACAGAGGGAGAAAGAAAAACAGAGACACCGTGAGCGAGCAGGCCCTTGGGTACTCCAGCTTATGTACACGGTATATTACTGTGTTGTGTGGAAGAAATGTAATAGGAGAAAATTAAATAACACATGAAATGAAACACTAAAATGAGAGGAAATAAAATAAAAAAAGTAGAAATAAGTTAAAGAGAAAGGAAACTGATGAGTACAGCTTAGCTTAGTTCAACTGCTGGATGTCTCAGTCAACCAGCAGCATCTCACAAAATTAAGCAAATGCAACTTTTTGAAAAAAAGATTTCAAGTATTTATTAAACTGTACCCATTAGCCTATGCCAGGCACGGCACCAGCATTTAAATTTTAGATGAGCCAAATACATTTTGGCTGGGCCTTCTTTAAAGGAGCAGTGTGTAGAAATTTGTGGCATCTAGTGGTGAGGTCGCAGATTGCAACTAACTGAATACCCCTCCGCTCTACGCTCCCTTTCCAAGCACGTCAGAGAACAACGATGGCATTCAGGTCACGTAAAAAAGCGTAAGGCTTCCGCTAGAAACAGTATTGTTTTTTATGGTCTTGGTTACTATAGTAACATGGCGGTGCAACATTGGCGGACTCCGTGAAGAGTCTATGAGTATATGTAGATATGAACGGCTCATTCTTCCGTTAATTACAAAAGTTAATACTGTCTGCCACTTTTTGACAGTTTCCAACTGGTAGTCTCGCTAAAATAGAAATGACTGAATGACTAGTGCATCTGGTTTATTATTACTCTTCAAAAACATTTTCAATGTAGAGATGGCTTATTATGTACCTGTGACAGTTTGTAGGCTATTTATTACAAGCGTCACACGTGGCTTTATTGCTCAATGCAAAAATTAAACATAGTATCCATCATGTAGATTGTGTAACAACAATACGTCCGTTCCCTTAGAACAGCGACATTTTAATCCTATTCAAGGAAATACCATCTTGTTTGGATGATCTGGTTGGAATATTTGTTTGCCATAAATTGATTGCAGGGAGAGAGAGAGATGGACTGCTGGGTGAGCTAAGTTGACTTTCAAGAAGAGAGAGAGCGGAGCACTGCGCTGTCAATTCACAAGCTTTTCTCAACAGAAATATAGAGACAATCAAGTCAGGCAGGAGTTTATGGCTCTACCCCCCGTATTGCCTTCAATGCTTTCTAGGTTCTTCTAGTCTCAATAGGAAATGCAGTTGCAGCTATGAAATCACATAGTGACTGCATCTTCATTCTAAACATGTGTTCTACACAGCTGGAAACTTCAGCCAACATAGACAACGCTAGACAAATGCCTCAATAAAAACACAAATACTTACAGCCAACATATTTATTTACAATTTTCATAGACACACAGACTGACTTTTGGATTTCTACTCTTAAAGAAATAATCTCTCAGCCCTCTCGGCACTTCATTGGCCCGTTGTGATTGGTCCAGACTTCACACAAATGTTGTCTTTTGTAATTTTTTGTCTTTAATGGTGTATTTAAATGTTGATTGTAATAATTCAAAATAAAAATTAAGAAAATATGTTCTCCCAGTCATTTAGCATTGGTTAGTTGGGCCTAAGTCTGCCCACTTGTATATTAGGCCAACCCATCTGTATATATAAATGAATGTAGTCATTGATACATCACCTATTAGTTTGTGGACTACGGTTTTGAAGCCTTGAGTTTGGTTTTGGGTCCGTCACCATCTTCATTTCTTGAAACCAGAAGTGACAGGGTGGACCTAAGTAGTTTTGGCATTTTTAGTTGTTCTTTTAGATGTGATTAGCTCACCGAAAAAACACTTGCGGGGTAAAGTACTGCTGTTGTCATTTATGCTTGCAAGGACTGGGTTAATGTATTGAGATGCCTCTTCTCGGTCTCAAGGCTGTGTGTTCTGCCAGCATAACAAACAGTAGTGCTGCTCATCCTGCTCATTCAAAATCCTACTCTTGAATAGACGAAGGACAGAATTATTCAAAGAAGAGTGTTTGATCACATTATGTGGTGCCCATATAGTTTTGGGGCGTCGCCATTTTGATTTCTTGAAACCAGAAGTGAGAGGGTGGAGTTAAGTAGTTTTGGTATTTTTAGTTGACCAAAGATTTACAAAATGAACATCATGCTATATTAAGAAGACTTAAAACTAGTGATTGAGACCATAAGCTCATATTTACAATTTTTATTGAATTAATACATTGAGTGAGAAGTAGGGTAATTTTCTCATAGACTTCTGTACAATCTGACTTATTTTGCTACCACAGGAGTCGCCCCCTGCTGGCCATTATAAATAGTGCAAGTTTAAGGCACTTCCACATTGGCTTCACTTTTCAGACATGGAAGTTGCTGCCTGATCTTTTTTACACATAGTTCATTACACACAATTTATTATTATTAATTTATTTTTTACTTTTGATTTGGCTGTGTGTTCTTGTAAACTAGAAATCAAATGGAAGTATCATATAATCAGATTTTATGTTCAAAGGTAAAACTAGCAACTTTATAAATGTAAATTACGTGCAGTCTGACATCAACAGGCCAGACCAGCCGCTTATTTTCAGAAAGGTTTAATATTAGAATTTTCCACTTTTGAGATCAACTACTCCTTTATTCCATAGGCATGCATGAATTGAGTTAAAGTAAGTTTAGCTTGAAGTAGCTTATGCTTAAAGTACGTTTAGCTTACTTTAGATTCACACTTCCTAGTTAATGTTTGACACGTGTGATTAGCTCACCGAAAAAAGACTTGCGGGGTAAAGTACTGCTGTTGTCATTTATGCTTGCAAGGACTGGATTCCTGTGTTGAGATGCCTCTTCTAAGGTCTCAAGGCTGTGTGTTCTGCCAGCATAACAAACAGTAGTGCTGCTCATCCTGCTCATTCAAAATCCTACTCTTGAATAGACAAAGGACAGAATTTTTAAAAGAAGAGTGTTTGATCACATTATGTGGTGCCCATATCGTTTGAGCATCTGTGCCCACATATGCGTCTCAGAGGCAGAAAAATATGTGTCTGCCATGCCACATTCCTGCCATCTGACTAACCACATTCCTACCATAGCCTGGCAATTAAAAGCCTTTACCTCCAAATCCCCACCACATAACCTAGCCCAGCAGTGAACTAAGAGCACAGAAAGCTCATTAAAATGGGAAGTGAATGCCAGCTTCTTAATCGAAACACATGTAAGCCATTAAGAGTACACTTTGAATTCTTCTCTGTGATCTAAAGGGGGAAACAAGACGCATAGGGAGAGAGAGAGAGAGCCATAGACAGACGTCAACTCGGAAAGAAAATGTGGGATTCTTGTCTCACTTAAACAACTTCAAAGTCAGCAACAGAAGGAAAGAAGTGCAGATAATAGAAAAAGAGACGTAGACAAAAACCCAGGGAAAGTAAAGAGAAACTGGGGGCTTTGATTAATGGGCAGGATGATAGCTCTAATATGGGGTGTTTAAGCACTAAATCCACACTCCTGCTGTGCCTTCGCATCTTCAAATCCCCCCCTTCCACATCCTTCAGATGGTTTGGCCGCGGGTTCTTTGAATTGGGTCCCTATGGCGACGGCCCGACTGGCGGCCAGAGCAACACTCTTTCCTGATGCTGTGTGGAAGTGGCAGGGATCACAGAAGGCCACTTCTGAGCACAGACTCACTGCGAGGGCTTTCTGTCTGTCTGACTGTCTGTTGAGTGAATCCACCTCTCGCACTTCAGTTCCATTATCACAGGCAACATCAGCAGTTTCTTCTTGTATTTTTGTAGTTATGAGAACCAAAAGTTTTCTTTTATGTTTCTGTATAAAATGCTCTGTCTGTGGTTCCCTTCTGTCTCATTGTCTCTCTTTTTATTGCCCTCTTCCTCGATTTGTAATTCCTAATTCAACCTCCCACTGTCTGTGTCTTGTGGTTCTTACATAAGTGAACGCAGCTTCACACATGTGCGCACGCACACACACACGCACACACACACGCACACACACACACAGTGCCCATTCATAGACTCCTCTCTCTTCACACACATTCACAGCATCTCTGCACAGGTTTCACCGTTATGTAATGTTGGAGGGAAGCACCAATATTTTATGGATTTGAGCTTATGGCATTTTCTTGTATATCTATAGCTTTGACCTAAAATCTACAAGGATTTAGTAATTTTGTTTACCAAGCAATGGTCAAAACGCATCTGAAATAGTTAAACTCTCCCACTCTGGATAACAGGATGACAAATAAACCAAAATGATCTAATGCATTTAAAAAATAATGAATCGATGCCGGGTTGTATTTGTCCACTGGAAAATTTGAATAGATTAAATGTCACAGGATTCCCTTAGAAAATAATTATGTGATCAAATACTGCATTTATCCATGGAAGGATTTCCTCCAGGAAACTGTGGTAAGCCTCCCTGATCCTGATTAATCGGATCAATTTAGTTAGTAGATGACGTCCTAAACAATAGTTACTCATTTAATATATTATATTTCCTGTATGAAATTGCATTTCTGCCATTTTTCTCTGAATATTTATGATTCCCATGTGTTACTTTTTTTTGGTGGTCCTAATTACAGGCGAGGTGGCCCACCTCTGCTATGAAACCCTGCGTTGCATTAGATTTGCATGACGATGTATCAACTGTTCCAGACTTCTAACAAAAATAATTATACATTTGCTGGTGAACTGTGGCTGTCTTGTAGTGTCCTCCAGTGTCCTGGGCAGAGAGAGGTTCATTACTGGTCGCTGCCTGGGACACACTCTACTGAGAGGAAGTCTCAAGCACACACACGCGTGTGTCTTTGCTTTTTATGTGCTATTTCCAAACTTTTCTTCATCCTTTCTGCTCTCAGTTGTCCCTCTGACTTTTTTCTTCCTTTTGTTGTTTTGATGCCACTGATGTTTTTATATTCCTTTTTTCTCTGTCTTTCGCATTGTCAAATCCCTCATGCACTGTCTTTGAACGTGTGGAAGCCCACATCACAAACACTCATAGATATGCTCTTCTGTCCCTGACCCCCTCGTGCATCTCTCCAGCTCCCCATCATCTCTTCCTTTCTCCATCTCTAACCTTTCCTCCAGCATTTCTTCTTTCTTTCTTTTCTTCTTTGGGTGTGTTCGCAAATAGTCATTCCGAGCGCCCTCTGGCACAAACTGGTCCGTTCATAAATTTGGAGCACTGTTGGAATGAGCACCACACTCTTGGAGCTTGTTTAATAAAACGTTAATTGAACGTAATAGAGTGGAATTTTCACTAACTCCTACTGTAACGTTACCTATAGCCTACGATTTCTAACTTATTTTCATAGGCATATTGTTACAGTCTCATCATAATCATTGTTATCCTCACTGGCGACAAGTTCTTTGCAGAGGCACCTTTTGCATAATAACAGGAAAACTGTCAGAAATGAAAGTTTTTCTTTCACCCATTTTAACAAACAATTAACTGACGTTCGTTAATTCATATAGAAATCAAACGCACTGTTCCTTTGAACATTTCTCCTATTTTAGAGTAGAGCGTCGGATTGGATTTACAAACGCACCCTTTGTCTCTTAAAAGGCTTCTGCCCTCCCTCCCTTTCTCTCTCTAAACCCTTTAAAATGTCCATAAGATGCTTATGTTTCTCCCTGCATCCATTGCTTCCTCACTTCCTTCCCTCACTCCTTCATTCCCTCCTCTCCTTCCTGCCTCCTTAACTCCTCACTTGCTATGACTGCTATGAGTTATAGCAATAGGCCAACATGGACATGTCTAGCACATAGTCACACTTAACGCTGACAACAAAGACTTGACTTTGTGTCGCTCTGCAGTCTGTGACCTCCTTACATATCCATGAAAGAGAAAAATTACAAGTTTAAGGTCTTTCCGGTTGTTGAGATTTGAACCACTTGCATTTGTGTGTATACATGTACTGTATAATTTTCTTTTAAATGCGCAGATATATGTGGATGTGTGCTTTGAAGTTTTCAAATACTTTACAGTGTGTTTTTGACATTTATAGGTAAAACACACCTCAAGATACATGTCAAGTTGTAAACATGGTTGACTTTCATATGAAACAAGCCAAACATGTTTGACTTTCAACTATGCCTTGTGAAGCTCAACCACTCAAGTCTGGGACATGCTTCTTTGGGCTGCACATAAGAGAACCTACACCGGTGTCGTACATAGATGTTTGCATGGCAGTTTTTTTTTTGATACTTCCACACGTTTTGGGTTTAATGTTTGAATGTTTTTGTCTTTGAAACCTCCTTGAAAGAACAAACCCTTTTCCAAATCCAACTGGATAACATTTGCTGTAAATTGTCAATTCCTTGACATAACGCTCTTTGACTGAATCGTGCACCATGTTTTCTTTTGTGATCTGTTGGCCCATACAGAAATACAGAGGCCTGTTTTTGAAAATCCAAGTTTAATTCATTGACGGCTAAATGCCCTGACTTGCGGTTTGTGGAGCGTTTCAGCCAGCGATGCCTGCACGTTTGGTCAGGTGGACAGTCGTGATAATAAGCAGAGGGACATAAACAGAAAGGAAGAGGTGGTGCTTAAGAAAATGCCCAATGACATAGCAAAAGGGTAATTGTACAGTGACTGGATTCCTCTGGAGCGAGCAGTGTATATGTGCACGCATAGACTCGTGTTTGTACAGTATTTGTGTACGTGTGCGTGTGTGCGTGTGTGCGTGTGTGTGTACATTGCAGCCACAGGCAGACACATGGGAGCCTGAGGAGCGGTGAATATTACAGAGGAGTGGACCACAGAGGGACCAGGCCCATAGCCAACAGACAGGCCCCACTCATAAATCCTCTCCACACTGACGCCTTTCCTCTCTCTCTCTCTCTCTCTCTCTCTCTCTCTCTCTCTCTCTCTCTCTCTGTCAAACTGTCTTTTCTCGACTTCTATCACTGTGTGTGTGAGGGAGGGGGTGTCCTTGTTTTGTCTCACTCATCCATTTTACATGTCTTTCTCTTAGCTGAGAAAAGTCTAGCATATGAACAATTTGTAACCCTCTATGCCTCTGAGCATCGGCTCTTAGGATTAATTTGAAGTAATTAGGGGTAGGGTGGGTGAAATAAACCGTATTCACTGTGGTGGCATCTCACTTGTAAACTTGTGCAATAACACTGTGGTGTATGTAAAGTATTTTACATTTTGACCACGTTGTACTTAACTGTGAAATTGTACAGGTTACCCTTAGAAACCTGCTACATGTTGAAGTATTTTAGTTTTGGAATAGTTCCGTAAATTGGTTGTCTGAAAAACAAATTTTCGATTTCATTCACCCAAAATTCAGGCACTTTTAACAGACACCAATATTCCTGCGTTATTTCTTTTAAAATCTATGCCACACTAGTGTTTTAAGACTACACTAGTTGCTGACAATGCATTCAGTTCGACTATGCAGACGCAGTAAGAGCAGTTTCACTAGAGACTCACATAAACACATAAACCGGCCTGTGAAGTAGTTTAAAAGCTTAAACACTCAACCCTGTAGAACAATTCACTCAAATTTGCATGTATTTGCTCATCCAGCATACTGCGGAGGCATGGCCACTCTATCTTAGCCCGGTTGACCTCATTGGCCAAAAACAAACCCCCAAACTCTGAAGAGGGGAGAAGGTGGGAGGCCAGTAAGGGTCGGCTTCTGCCCGAACAGATCTAGTTTGTGCGACGTGTTGTCTGACTATGTTTAAGTTTACTTTCTTAAACTTTCACTTGTTCTGAACAGCCACACTGGAAGGCGAAGTGAAAAGATGTGATAGATGTGATATTGTTTAAATATGCAGATAATGGCACACATTTTCAGACTCTCCTGGAGGGCATTCTTTGTGCTGCACTTGGTTGTTGACGTGAAAAGCGACGGAAATATTGTGTCAAGAATGTCAAAAAAGAGAGCGAGGGAGAGAAGTTCAACGTGGGTGTGAATGTCCGATTGTCCGTTTTGGAAAGTTACAGTAATGGTCAGACAAAGCTCCCCTAATCCTGCATCTGAAAGGAGCAGGAGGGATAGGGATTACCAAAGCTATTAGAGACAGTTCTGACGGAGTACTGCCAGCAGCCTTAAGATGCCACAGCCTGCACACAGTGTGCAATAGAACAGCACTTCTTAACATTCTGTCTAACAATTGAAAGTTAGGGGATACCAGTACCACACGAATAGTGGCAGCATCTGACCTTTCTCCCATCTTTCCCATCCAGCTACCATGGTCAGTCAGTCATTACCATGGTCAGTCATTACCATGGTCAGTCATTACCATGGCTAATCAACCAAAAATGCCCCTATCTGGCCGTTTTGCATTAATATAGTGGCAAAAAAACATTTTGCAATGTAAAGATATGGTGGAGTAATGTCTCCCTGATCAGAGAATGTTCACCATGTTGAGAGCAGTGTTGAGGCAAGTCTAGTCTAAAGACAAATCACAGAAACACAATTTCACTGCAGAAATTATATTTGAGAGTTGCTGTGCAAAACTCCACAGCAGTGCGACTTCAACATAGATGGCTACCATGCCTGCTCATCTGTCCACCTTGACTTCCTCCATTTTCACCCCCAGCTGAAGTGTCAGAGGCAGAGATCTTTTCAGCACGCAAAGTGTGTTGTGAGTGGCAGAAATGAGATTGATTTTAATCAGAGAGCCTATAATTACATTGCTGCTGCTGTTGTCACTGATGCTGACAACAGCCAGCCCTCCTATCTGCCTGTCCTTCAGTATGGCTATATCTTTTTGTCTCCCTGCCTGAAGCCTGTCTCACTGTCAGTCTGCCTGTGTCTCACTTTGTGTTGCTCTCTGTGAACCTGCTACCTGCCTTCCTGTCTGCCTGGCAATATGCCCGACTATGTTTCCTGTCCTTAAGCATGTTCTTTTGTCTGTGTGTCTTTTAATCGGCACGTAGGAAGCAGTGTAATTACTTGTTTCTTCACATGTTCCTCTGACACTCACATGCAGGAACGCTTTTTGTCAGAAAGGACAAAGAGCATGGCTGCTCAAAACAAATGACCTTGATTTACAACCTTCTGCTGAGGTCTGTTTGTTCTGCTTCCTGTCTGACTTGTTTGTGTGTTTACTGTCGCATGTTTGTGTCCCTGTCTTGCTTTGTGCATGGGAATGTTACCCCGGTTGTAATGACTGACCTTGTGCATCCTCAGAGTTTTACAACACCTGCCTGTGAGTATGACAGTACGTCGACCTGTCCTTTCAGATTATGTAGGATGTGAACTTTATTGAAAAGGTAGAAGCGATTTAAGCCACATGGTTATTACAAATGGTAACTGTAAATGTATACTTTAAAACCAACCCAATCACAGCCAAAACAAAGTACTGACAAAAGAGATGGCACACATTTCTTTTTTAAATTAGTCAAATGCAAATTGTATTTATTGAGCAGTGTTTACATGAACAGTAGAGCCTGCCCTGCTGTACTGCAACAAGTGTGTGTGTGTGTGTGTGTGTGTGTGTGTGTGTGTGTGTGTGTGTGTATTTGCCGTCTTCATGTGTGGGGTCACAGCTCAACAGCTGGCCAATCAGAGCTCCTGCTGCCACATATGGACACCCAAAGTGTTCACAAAATTAAATGATTAAATATAATGTTGTGAAATAAACAATAATCTGAATAAATACATACAAAATAGGAACTATGAAAACAGACTTTTGAAAGAAGAAATTTTTAATTCAAAACTGCTGAAACAAAACACAAATGAGCTGCAGTTAACGTGACGTGAGAAGAAACAGGATGAAATATTTCATCCTAAAGAGTTTTTACACATATTGGACTATTTCACAACTTCCTGGTTGTATTTTATTTTATTGTATTGTATTCATTTGTATGATTAGTTATTTCATGATGTTAATATTGATCGATCAAGCAGAGTATGCTTTAGGGCGTGGCTACCTTGCGATTGACAGGTTGGTATCACGGCGTTGTTTGGTTTGGGAGTTGTCCGCGTTTTTCGTCTCACAGTTTCTAACTTTTTTTATTTAAATTTAAATTTGTAACATTTTCATCGCCTTTTGTCTTATTCAGCATTCTGTTTTACTTTTCTCCAACTTCTCATGTCACTTCAATGTGCAAAAAAAACAAGATGACGACGGCCAAAATGTCGAACTCAAGGCTTTAAACCGCCCGTCTTCAAATCAATGGGTGACGTCATGGTCATGGTCCACTTCTTATATATACAGTCTGTGGCTGGACAGAGCTTGAATGTCTAAAGTGCAAGTGTTGATGAATAAGATACATTTTGAGATGGAATATGATAAATAATTACATCCTTTTTGTAACACATTTTTGCAATTCCATTTAAAAAAGCAATTTTAACTCAATATTTTAAGGCAGAATTAAGTAATTGAATAATTAATTGTCAAATTGAATAGCCTTAAATGATCTGCATGAATCAAATGCTAATCTAATTAACTGATTTATAATTGCTAGTAATTATAACTAACTAAATGTAATAACATATTAATATATTATAATTTAACCATTAAAGTATATAATTATTCTGATTCTAGACTCTATATACCAAACCACTTAGAAGAGGTTCGTTGGCTCACAATATATTTAAAATTTTGGTGAACAGATAGTTATTTGGTGTCTATTCTCTTCCATTTAAAATGTGCATGACTTAAACTGCTCTTGTAATCTGGTTTTAGTAATGCTTGTGCTTTGTGTGTCTTTGCGTCACTAAAAATGTCAGTAAGGAGCAAAAGTGTGACTTGAACATAATCCTATAAATTTAGAGCTGCAGGTCTCTATCGTGGTCGGGCCAAAAGGTCCCGTGGCTTCGTGTTCAGGAGCCGGGGCGTCCGTCTGCCTGTTGGTCCCCTTTCATGTTTGACATGGCAGGGTGCAGCGTGGTGAACTCTGCTGCCTGGTGGCGCAGAGGACTTGTGACACTGCTTATCCCCCACACTGTGAGATGCCGACACCGCTAGCAAGACAGAATGGCATAGGTCAACTCCTCTCTTCTCCCTCCATCACCCTCGGTGCCAGCGGTCAGGGTGGACTCCCAATTAAGTGACCATGATTCCCTCATAAACAAGGTCAAAGAGACTGGAATCAGAGAGTTAGGGAGGGTCGGGGCACGAGTTTGGACCAAAGAAGCAAAGCGGGAGAGGACAAGCTGAGAGATGTAGCTGCAGAAGAAGAGCGATAGAGACTGGGTGAGTCAGGATGGAGGGAGGGAGTAACTGGGAGGAAAAAACGAAAACATTGAAAGAAGGGAAAAAGAGAGGGAGATTTGAGAGACAGAAGGAAAAGGCAAAGTATTAATATTCACAGACTCCCAGCGCTTCCTAAATATTTTATTACTTCCAGCTGTTTGATGTTAAGGAGACTCACCAGAGAGCCCCCCACTCACAGTCAAGCACACTCACACGCGCGCACAAACTCACACTAATAAAGATGGATACATGCACACACCATCACAAAGCCACATTCACTAACCCACATGCAAGTAAATACTTACACACACACAAACAACATCTCACAACCACAAACTCAGACACATGAACAACGTGCACAGAAACATGAACACCAACAAACACACACACACACACAAATACCAGCAAACACACTTTGAAGACACACTCATGGACAACAGCAATTACACGTATGTGCAAAACAGGCATGTTTACAGTCACAAACCAGCACACACCAAACCACATGCAGCGTGCATACATAACCATTACACACAAAAGTGAAAGAAGAACTCACGCACACAAATGCACGTCACTGACTATGCATCGATCATAATCTGTCTTTCAGGAGTTCTGTCACGTTTATTCATTTATTTATTGGCTTATTTATTTATTTGTGTATTCATTATTCGTTGGGCTGACTTTCTTTTTATTTGCCAGCTCGGTTCCGAGGGGAGAGCGGGAGAACATTCATCTTCTGATGAGAGCATTCATTAATTCAGAACAGGCCCATCCCTCGTTCTCTCCCTTTGTCAGTCTGTCTCTTTCTCTCTGTCTATCAGACGAGCGCTCTCGCTGTCTGTCTCTGCCCATCAGCCCAACTTTCTGCCTCTCTGAGAAGAGAGAGCCTTTTCTCTGAATCTCAGCTGATTAAACCTCCGTGCTGTCCTCCCCTGCTCTTTGTCGTCACCTAAACTCTGTCTTAATGCAGGCAAACTCAGTTTGTTCAGACAGCTGAAAGAGAATAAAACAATGATTTAATCACAGAGAGTTGTCTTCTTTAGCTGCCACCAGACTCTGACCAGGTTCACGGCATTTTTATTTAAAAGCTCCGTTTGTCCCGTCCACACCAAAATGTGTGGACGGGACCAGTTGCATTGAGAAAGTTCAGCCGTGCTTCAACTCTTTTTGCCCTTTTTTTTCTAGCGCTATGCTGGTCTGAACATAGCTTTACTGTGGACGCACTCCTCTAACACTTATTCTTTCGCTCTGTCTCTGTCACTCCTCCCTCTATCTTTCCCCGTCTGATCCGTCTACCCCCCCGTGTTCCCAAGCCTGTTAATCAGCAGATTGTTAATGAAGGCCTGAGTTCAAAGACACAGAGAGAGGGGGAGAGGAGGCACAGAGTGGTAAGATAGGGAGGAGTTCTGGACCAACTGTCTGTTTGTCAAAACATGTCCAGCCGTCTGTCTCTTTGCCTGTCTTCTCCTCTGATGTGAGTCCCTCAATGAGCTCTCCGCGAGGACCACAACACAGCATTTGCTCTTTGGGTTTCCCTTTCATGTTCCATTAAATGTGAACGAGAAGGAGACAGAGAGACAGCCAGAGAGGGGGAGAGAGAGATTAATTACACGTTTCAATAATGGAGATTAATTAGTATTATTTAAACATTGACAGTATCAACTAGACGTCAGGCATTTTGCGAGACACACACTAGAGTACTCACTTTAATGGGTAAATTCATGTCTCTTCGTGGCAGCCTAAAAGTCATCTCTTCACATGCTTTCCCTCCTTCCACTGCTCCTTCAATACTGTACATCAACTCCGCTGGCATCCCAAATTGTTGTTTTCATGCATATCATTTCATGTTTATTCCTACCTATATTAAGCCTCG
Source organism: Ophiodon elongatus (assembly GCA_016806645.1). NCBI lineage: Eukaryota > Metazoa > Chordata > Actinopteri > Perciformes > Hexagrammidae > Ophiodon > Ophiodon elongatus. The sequence goes on along the minus strand of JACSYO010000415.1, from coordinate 5,485,268 downwards.
CCAGCTTGAAATAATCTTCCTGACATTTATCGTTGCTGCTTTTCCAGTACATAGACAAACCACAGCTTTTATGAAAGACAGCAGCATAGAGAAAACTCTCAAAGTGGAAGTGGTCAAGTTCGAAGCACTAACGAGTCAAACCCTTCCCCTCCCCTCCCTTCCGCTGGTGGATGCCAACACAAAAGGGGCAATACAAAAAGAGAAAAATCAAGTATTTTGGCTGTAAAGATGTCACACAGCCCCTGAAAACATGCCAGCACTATCCAGCCTTGGCCCCAATTTGAGAGGGTGACAGGAAACAGTGAGGGGAGAGGGAAGGATGGCAGAGAGTTACTATAGAGAGGAGAGCGTGAGCTCTCAAACCACATTCCGACACCACAGGCCGACTTCACCCTTTTTAACAGCGCCATATTTCCCCAAAATGTATCAGGCGTAGCACGTGATAGCCAAATGGCAGTGAAATCTCTGATAAATCCAGGGAGTAGTTATTCTCTTGAGGGAAGGGCTGTCTGGTAGAATCATTTACAAGGGAGTGACGAGAAAATCTGTAACTGTTCAAATAACAAGAATAAGTAAAAATAACTCAAGCGATTTGGCACTCATGGCCTTGAGATAAATCTGAGGGGTTAAAAGATGATTAACTGGACAGGGAAACAAAAGAAAAAAGACGTATTTTTGGTACATGACATGATGGCCAGTTTTAAAATTTGGTCTTTGTTCTTATGAGATAAAACATTTTTATGAGAATCTAAAATCTGGTTAAATTGCCCCCAGTTTAATCTGTAATGTGGGTTCTTAAGTACTCATTTGATCATTTTAAGGGTTCACAAAAGCAAGCAACAACGAGCATTAATACAATTTCTCCACTTTTAAATTATGTAAATTTATACTGATCAGCAGCAGTTATAGATAACACACACACAATAATTGTTGGGTCGCTGTAAATAATATTAAGAGTATGGTCTGGACCTTCTCTATATTAATATTGCCCCGACTTAACTATTAATTATTATTTGGCGCTATAGAAATTAAAATGAATTGAATACACAATGTTCAGCACAGTGTTCCATAAATCCCTACGTGTTCACTGCGTTTGAGATGATCCAGTCTTGAAATCTAAACATCGACTTTTTATTATTATTTTTTTTATTTGCTCATCCAAGAGAGGTAGTTATATATTTCTGCAAAGATCAGCTTCACATTCATGGCTTTACATGCCCTGATACCCGCTGTCCGGTATTGACCTGAGGTCTTTTACCATTGAGCAGCTCCAACACTGAAGAGCAGCCCGAAGCTTCACTCCATCTGTGCAGCGATACGCTACGTTGTTGTGAGGGTTTGAGATGTATACCGAAGTAACAAGATCTCTGGTTAAAACTCTCACAAGACGGAGATGAGGGAAGTGAAGAAAAACCAAACAGCGGGCATCCGCCTCATACTCGACTCTACGGGGTGCATTTGTGCACGCGCATGTGTGCATGTTTGTGTGCGTGTATGTTGTGGGTGTTTGTGTATCCTTTCTCCAGCAGGACCCCCAGATCAAAACCACAACCCACTCTCCCTCCCCATGCCTCTCTCGTTCTCTCTCTCTTTCTCCGTCTCTCCACCCCCTCTCTCATTAAAAACTGCAGGCCCTGGCTTCTAATTAAATCCCACTTGAAAAGTCTTAAAGTCAGCCTCAGATTGATTCAATTTGCATTTCTGAACAGAGAACATTGCCTAAAAGGATTAATAAATTGGACGAAAAAAATTCCTTCTTTCTGCACCACGCCGTCAGAGCTTGTAAGACAACATCCAAAGAGAAATATCCCCCCTCAACAAACGTCTATCCAACATATGCTCTTGCTCTCTCTCTTGCACGTCCCTCCCAGGATGCCAGCAGAGATGGGAAGTGTGTATTGTATGTGTGTGTGCGTGCGTGCGTGCGTGCGTGCGTGCGTGCATGTCCTCGTCTGTGGGACAAGCACAGAGTCCTCTGAGGCACAGTCGGGAGTGAACACACGCAATCCAACTCCCACTGTGTGTGCATGTGCACGTTTGTGTGTGAGTGTAAGTGTCTATTTATGCCTGTGTGTGTGTGTGTGTGTGTGTGTGTGTGTGTCTGGGTATTTGTGTATGTGTGAGAGGGGCGACTTTGTTGGAGCGTGCCAGAGTGCTGAAAGTGACAAGAAGGCACAGTGGGAAAAGATCCTTGCTCTACTGTCTGTATATGCAGAAACAGACCACGGCAGTGGAGCCATGCCATTGGCTAGTGGACACCTACAGCAACATGTTTGGAAATCCAAAAAAATGTAAAAACGTCGCCAGCTCAGAGTGCCAGATTCAAGAAATTAGATAAAATGAAAAGAGCGAGGAAGACATTTCAAACAGACCAAAAAACGATTGTGCTGCCAAAAGAGAAGAGCAAACACTAATACGAGAATTTACATTTGCATTGACACAAAAGGTCTGTCTGAAAATTGTACTTTACAGGCTCTTTGTGTGTTTGTATTATATGTAACTGTGGAACCCTGCTAACAAGATGAGAGGAAGATTACCTCTGAAATTTCTTCTGATTACAGCTATCAAATGCATTTGCATTTGCAAATCAAACCTTATAATTTGCTTATCTTTCTTGTGCTGTTCCTTATGTTTATGGTAATTCTTCTTTTCGGGGGGATGAGTGAAGCTCATTTTTTGTACCCAATATGTACCCAAGGAATTTCATTCATGACATTTTCTTTGATGAAAAACATTTTGCAAGACTTACAGAATTGGATCTGTATTATATGTGTTATGTGTATACAATTTGTTGAACTTTGGGAAAGTGTGATTTATACTTAGCGGACTGTTGGATGTGACACATTGACACTATTGTTATATGCCAGTCAAACTGGCTTGTATAATGCCTGATGGACTTTCAAAGACTGCTGACAGCTTAGTGGTTTAAGTATTATTAATAAAAAACTAGAACCACATGGAGATCCTTACAAAGAGGCAGGCACACAACATACAGTAGGCATGGCTTCATTGCATAGCACTTATTTTAATGAAAATTATAGTAACGCGGACAGAAACTAGTGTACGACTAGTCCTCAAATACAACTAACACAGAACCGAATGAAAAAGAAACAAAACCAAAGAATTTTATTCATTGAAAATAAATAAAATCCTTAATCATCATCAGAATAAAAGTCTGAGAGTTTAAAGAGGAAAGTGAGCGGCAAAGATTGCCAGTGTTACTGTGCTGTGCTCAGAGGAAAGCACAAAATAATCATGATGAAATGAATAGGCTGAGGAAAGTGGCAGAATTATCTGGCCCTGCTTTGTATAAAACAACACTGACCCCTAGTGATAATAGTTAGGACCAACCAGAAAGTGATTTGCATAATGCTTGTGTGCGTGCGAGTGCGAACAACTTTATGTCTCTGCATGAGGACGAAGGGTACATAATATTTCTGTATGAGTGTGTTCCTGTACAGTAGTAGCTTGTGTTTCTTTGTTTGTCTGGGTTTTTTCGTGTGTGTGTGTGTGTGTGTGTGTGTGTGTGTGTGTGTGTGTGTGTGTGTGTTTTTGTGTTGTGTATGCAGGTTATGTGCATGTGTGTTTATTCTTCCACATATGTACAATCATTACACCATTAGTACAAACTCTGTGTACTGTGCGTGTCCATGAGGTGTGTGTGTGTGTGTGTGTGTGTGTTTGTGTGTGTGTGTGTGTTTTAATAACGGTGCCTGGTGGACTGGGGCTTCCTTTGATGCGATGAAGGCTGACAGGCGTGAAACAGGTCCAATCAGGCGCGTGGGCACTGCCAATTAACCCTTTTCACCGTGTGAAACCAAACATAATTGCCTGGGGTGCAGGGGGCCACTGGGCCATGGCCTGCCCAGCGTAGGCTGAAATGGGCATTAGCAGTGCTGCCAGGTGACCATTACACACAATTGAACTGCTGGGTGTTTCTCCAAATCACACAGTTACAGTTGCTTCTCAGACGTAATTGGCATGGCATTACCAAATTACCACATTTCTAATTTTCACACCTACACAATTTATCAGGAATATCTTTACAGATATTGTACTGTGCCAGGTTTATTACACCACTGCAGGCAAACTGTATTTCAGTGGTATTTTGCTATGATTTCACTCTGGGAGCGTGGATTACGTTATGTTTTAGATATTAAATTCCTCTATTTGTTGTACATTTTGATGCTGCCATGATTCTGTTCATAAAGTTATAATAATCTTAACCGGAACAAATAGTGGTTAATAAGTTAAGCTTTGTGTGCACTGATAATCAAAATGTATTAATGTTATGCTCAAGGCAAACACCCCACATTCTTAGTCAAACACCCAAAACTAGAGCACTGTTTAAATGAAACTAGAGCAGTACTCTGTACAGCAGTACTGCTGCAATAATAATGTTTACTGAATTCCACTCTTATTTGTCTTATTTTAATATTCTTGTGATAAATTAATGATCATATTTATCAACATTGTGTGATAAAATGACTGTTTTTTTTTATTAATGAGAGATATTTCAAATTAAAGAGCTGCATAAGAACTGAAAAAAACTCAACATTTCTTCAGCATTCTTACAAGCAATCCAGCAGTCATAGTGATGCTTGTTGGAGTCCTGGAAATAGTTTGTTGGGGATATTATATTCACTGCAATATACAGTACAATTTATTATGCAATGACATTTACCTACATTCATTTAATTCCTAAGCAGGATGTATGCTGTAATACATACACTCAGTTGCCAGATTATTGCAGAATAACACAACTGTCCTGCAATAAATCACCTTGATAGATGTTATAATGTTCCATTTTTCAAAGGTGTTGAATCAACTCTAGCTTTGGGCACTACACTTTGACACCTCTGAGCTAGGTGTGCCTTATAAATTGGTAAACTGACTATATGTATTATAACTAAAGCCTGCTTATGAATTCATATTAAGTAGTTAAATGTAAATGCACAAATTGTACTGTATATTAAAGTGAATATAATGTGTAAATGCATTTCATGTTTCAGTATTGCAATGAAAGAAATACCAGATAGTAACACCAGTGATGTATGACATTTATTTTTTACCTGGGGGCTTAAACTGGAAATAAATATTAGTTAAATTTCTTCTTCTTTTTTTTTATCCCGTGCTTGAAATCTTTTGGCCGCCACGGGTCGTGTTTTTGCCCTTTCTCCATCCTCCAGCCTCCAGCCTCCAGCCTGACTGACTGACTGCCCAACAAAAAAAAATGTTGGCAAAACACCCCCTCCTCATCGTGTAGAGAGGAAAAAAAATGGCGGACAAGCGCTAAAATCCACACCAGAAACAAACACACGTTACAAAGCGAGGTAAACACCCTCGGATACACCGAGCGACGTCGCGTTTTAGCCTCCGCTGCAGCGTTGAGCCCCGGGTTACCACCTAGCCGGCACCCCTGGGTGCTGGTGGGCTCCCTCTCTGATAATGCTAATATTTATAGCCAGGTCTGCGAGCTAGCGAGCCGCCGAGCTAAACTAGCATCCCGGGCAGTGGGCATGTCTGTGTGTGCGTGTGTGTGTGTGTGTGTGTAGCCGAGCGTAGCATAGCATGCTGGATGCAGGGTCTTGCACTTGCTGCACGCGCGTGTGTCTGATTTTTGTGTCACTTTTGTGTTGTACTTTCTAGAGGCTACTGTTAACTCGTGAGTAACATAGTTATTGGGCGTCTGACCCATGATGATAACGGGTAAAGAAGAGGGCGCTGGGGGTCCCCGTGTGTCGGCTTTGTGTTTCGGACGGAGCGCAACACATTTCTGCAACGCGAGACGCGATATGTCTGTCTGTAAATGGGAAGCGACGTCCCCGCGCGCACGACAGCGACGCGGCGCCGGAGGTGTCAACACACTAGCCGGGTTAGCAACAGGAGGAAGGGGTACACGCTGATCTCTCCCTAATGCCAGTCCTCCTGTCACTTTTATTCCCCAGACTGGGGGGGGACAAAACAAAACAAAACAAAAAAAAGCACAGACCGGCCCGCTTTGATTTGGACGCCACCTCCCCACCCCCCCTTGGCGGAGGAAAAAAGGCGCACTTCCATTGAAGAGGAAATCATCCGGGGAGGAGAAACGCTGCTCAGCGGTTATGAAGTTTTAAGGTAGGGTGCTGTTCATAGAAACATACCAAACGGTATCTCAGTTACCTTGTGGGTCCTCTGACGTTGCTCTTTTACTTGTGTTTCTTTGTTAATGTATAGCTGCTCTCACAATCATTTAAATATTTGGCAGATGGTTAACAAGTGTTCTTTTCTCTGTGTAACGTTAGTGTATCATAACTTGCTTGGTTTAAAATAATTAAATAATATTCTTTTCATATTTTCATAAACTCTAAAGAAAATCTACATTTTGGATTATTTGTATGTATGTTGTATGTAATAAATGCCATGTTGGACTGGAGAAACAACCCATTGTTTTGATCAGTCTGACCTGTTGACCTTTTATATTGTGTTTGGTTGGTAAGGCTGGTAAGCCCAGGGTTTGGGTCACAGGATGAGTCCCTGAGCCTCAACACTTATCCACCGATTAATGACGAGGCATTTTGGAAACATTCTCACAAGATCATTGCATGAGAGTGTTTTCATTGACCTTTTGGGAATTACAATAATGGCATTGGAGCTGAGTGATACTGACAACATTGTGAGACTGGTGTTAATTCAGTTTTATGGTGATTTGGTGGCTGCTTGTTGCCGCTTAATTGTTTTTGCACTATACTGAGAGGTTTCTAATATTTTGTCCCCTTTTGATTTTATCAATTGCCGCGTGCGTACAGTTATCACAGCGAGGACCTCTAAGTGAATCATTAACATGCGAAAAAGCTAATTAAATCTAGATGTGGTACATGTGTGGGCATGATCTTGGGTCTCTTTGTTGAACTTGCCTCTGGTTGCCTCCCGTGATGACCCCCTGCCTGGAGAGAAGGCCTGCTACAAAGATAACAAGGGCAGCTCTATGGTTTCCCTTTCAAATGCAATACAGTGAACATATTGTCGCCCAGCCTTGGGTCTGAGTACTCCTGAGGTGTCCCTCACCCCAATAACCCCCCCGCCCCCCCCAAAAAAGTTAAATAATAAAGTTGCCTACGTAACATATAATAGTCCATCTATGTCCAGATATGTTGTATCTCCAGTGCATTGTCACAGTCTCGGGATGTTCAAATTGTATGTTTTTAAATTGAGTTGATTTACGTTCTGATATAATCAATAAAGGGACGCGAAAATCTTAACAAATTTACAGTATGACTGATGCACAGTACCCAATCCTTTACAGATATAAAAAGAAACCATATCATTGAGCAACACGGAGGGGAGGTAGAGTTACATTATCTCAAAATAACCCTTTTAACTACAACCATATATAAAACATTACAACCTGCGAGGTCGCAAATGTCAGAAAACCCAAAACATAAGTAGGCTTATGGTCGGAGAAATCCGCACTGCCTGACACTGTCTTTGTACAAACTATATTAAGTCTCACCTGAGTAGAGATGCACCGATTGATTCGTCCATGACCGGTGATCGGCCAATCACGGATACAACCAGTTCTGTGCCCGTCTAATTTACACTCATTCGCCGCACGATGGTCCACGCGCACAGACAGTAACCGACTATTGGGCCTCATGCAGCAACATTTTCTTCAATATCTCTCATATTTTCTCCCAAAACAAATTGGAGAGGAACCATAAGAGTAATAATCTGAAATGTAATCTTTAATACAGAGTGAAATATTCAAACCGTACACTCAATGTGTTCTATAGCTGCACGTTTTTCATCAAATGGAAATATTCTAGATAATATGGAATATGCATGCAAAATATGAAACACATTTCACCAAAATTCAGTCCGACATATTACCACACAAAGGTTTGTTTCCAATTGTAACGGCAACAACAAACAATTGACCAAGTTCATCTCTTCATTTCACACAGCTGTAACAGAGCTCCTTTTGTGTTGTTGTTCTCTTGTCTTTAGAGCGGAGGCCACTTGTGTGTCGTGAGCTTGGTCAGTATTGGAGCATGAGGAAACCTGTGCCACAGAAAGGTAAAATTGCACTATGGCATTCACAATATGAAAGCAGTATTTTTTTTTCCCCCAAATAACTATAACAAACAAGTATTCAGAGTAGCTTTCAGGTAAAGCTAGAAGTATGGCACATTTTAGTTTGAGTTCACTCCAACCAATCCCTTTTGTTTTTACTGTGCAGGCAGATCCATATATTCTCTTGTAATAGTCCTGTAATCCCAGGCCATGTTTGGAGCAGTGAGTGTGGCAGGTATTTTGTGGGGTACTGACTGATGTGAAAATTACCCGTAGTTGAGAGCTTATTCTATCTTTCTTGGCTCCTCTAGCTATAGAGTGGAAAGATGCCAGAAGGATCAAGCAAGCCCGGAGTGGACGGCCCTCCCGGGTGCTCTCACAGTACCAAGGTAAATAACCCACAGCAGCCAGTGATATATGAAGTCAGTCTGGAGCGATTCGAAAAGGAAAAAGTGCCCAAGGATTTACCTCGGCCATGTTTCATTAATCACCAAGACAATATTTGCTGAAGTGTTGATAATAGATTTCAAGCATCTTTGGCTCACAAATTCAACTCAAAATGCATAAAAACCTGAACGTTTAGGAAACTTTCCACCACTGCAAAAAAAACGCATCTTAACACAACTGTTACGTGATGTGCATTTCCTGTTGCTCTCGTGTTCTTCTGCAGGGCTTTTCAGTTGGGAGAAATACCTGAAAGAGACGGGCGCCGTTGCTGCACCCTCTGCTTGTTTCAGACAGGTGAGCGAGATCGAAAGCTCCCCTCTTATCCGTCTTTATCAAAGCTATTTGTAAGCGTCTCTGCCGCGAATAATTGATTACGCATGATTCCACTTGCTGCTGTCATGCTGCCACTCTCCAACGAACCGCTCGTCTGTCGTCACCGTCCAGAGCCTCACGCCTCCACTCAACGAGTTCAAGGCAGGGATGAAGCTGGAGGCCCTGGACCCGCGAAACACCACGTCCACCTGCATCGCCACAGTGGTGGGCCTGACGGGCTCGCGGCTGCGGCTGCGCTTGGACGGGTCGGACAACAAGAACGACTTCTGGCGCCTCGTGGACTCCTCAGAGATCCAACCAATAGGCAACTGTGAGAAGAACGGAGGCATGTTGCAGCCGCCGCTTGGTAAGGACGCACACGGAACACGTTATCTTTTGGTCTTTTTCATGTTTTTGGGGGGGGGGTTTCAGTCTGGTCCACAAGATTTCAGTGACTAACAGCACAAATGTCAGTGTGTCATGTTAATGCCTATAAATAACTCCCGAGCACAGCATAGAAAGCTTCCTGCCCCGGACGTTTCTGTATTGAACACCCATGGGAAAAGACACGAGAGCATCTGTTTGTCCGCCCATTTAGACGTGTTAAGACTGATTGTTTTGAGGTTTGCGACTTTCTTTTCTTTTCTTCATTTCTTCATCTGCTAATTATTTTCTTGGTTAATCGCCTATGAAATGTCAAAATATAGTGAAAACTCATCAGAACTTTTCAGGGCCAAGGTGACGTGTTCAGATGTCTTGTTTTGTAGTTTCCCCATGATTTGTCTACGTCCCCATGTTCGCCTTGGCACTAAAGCTGTTGTAGTTATGACAACGATTGTCGTCTTCTTCAGGTTTCCGTCTCAATGCGTCCTCTTGGCCCATGTTCCTTCTGAAAACACTAAATGGAGCTGAGATGGCTCCCTCTCGCATCTTTCACAAGGTACCTGTACAAGGCTCACGAGCTCAACACACTCTGAAAAAACTAGTTGCTGTCCCATATCGGGGAGGAAACAAGCCGGTTTCTTTACTAGTTACTTATTTATACCAGCGTTCACTGGGATTCACAAACGATAACTGACTGCTATAAATGTCTGGTTGAATAAGAAAAACAAAAAAAAAGGCAAAAACTCACCAGTATTTCGTTGATTTTACTGTACTTTCCTGGTACCAATAAATACACAGATACACATGCCAACTTCATACCTGACCCCCTTTCTTTCTCTCCGTGTTCCCCAGCAGGAGCCTCCCGCCCCGGAGCAGAACTCCTTCCAGTTAGGCATGAAGCTGGAGGCGGTGGACCGTAAAAATCCCCACTTCATCTGCCCGGCTACAGTGGGTGCACTGCGTGGTGTCGAGGTGCTGGTCACCTTTGATGGTTGGCGGGGAGCCTTCGACTACTACTGCCGCTATGACTCGCGTGACATCTTCCCTGTTGGCTGGTGCGCCCTCACTGGAGACAACCTTCAGCCGCCCGGCACCAAAGGTATGGACCTTAACATTAGGCGGGAGGTTTGATGGGAAAAGGGGGTCATGTCATTTTTTTTTCTGCTAAAATATATTCAACTCCACTGTGTTGTTGAGGAGGCAGACTCACCAGAGACATTGTTTCAAAACCTCAACATGGAAAACCAAATCTGTCCACATGGCTATATAATAACTTAACTCTGGGACTAGTTTAGATAAACGCACCCTTTAAAGACTCATACACTCATGGTCCACCCACTCGGGCATTTTCACTTATTTGCGTGGTTAGACTTATTTTTAAGACAATAGAATTGACTTGTCCCTCTCTCTCTCTAATTAAAACGTACGCTTTTATTCAAGCTGCAACGAGACACAAAAATCATACCACGGTTTCGGATTATGGTTTGGTACGTTTTTAGAAACAATAGAGAAAACAAAGAAAATGCATTTATTTTGAGAAATGACTATCATTCAAGAGTTTCTCATTGGCCATAACTCTTACTTTTAACAGTTAAGGCACTCAAACACCGCCATATTGTCAATAATAAATAAATGATTACCAAAAAATAAATAACTAATTAATGTCAGTGAACAGGGCTTTAAAATGAGGTTTATTACTGTATGGGGAGTGGACACAGATGACCTTATATTACTTTGTTAGACATGGTTATATTTAGTTGAATTAAAACAGCTATGACATAACAAAACTAACTTTTATCATGTTAGTTTGTATTACACTGTAAAGATGCTGCTTTTATTTTGTCCATCCACTGTATTTTCACATTCATATGTTCAAGAAATCCAGTGCATCCATAGCGAGCACTTTTATGGTCCTTATTTTGTAACGGGCGTCAAGTGAAAAGGATATTTCATCAGTATCATCTATTGCAGTTCTACTATTACTTTTCACTGTATTTGTGTTTTTTTTTTTTTGGTTCAACACGGTCTACAGTGTGATGCAAGTATTACATCATCCGCCTGAAGGCATCATTAGTTGATCAAGTCATCAACATGAGTTTGCTATTTTCCATGCCAGATGGTGACGTGACCTCTCTCCGGATAACTTTTCAGCTGTGTTTGCAAACTAGGCTTCCAATATCCAGTAACATCCAGTTCAGTGTGTAAAATGTTAAAGTAGGAATGGTTTTCCCTGCGTTTGCAACACATTCCGACGGTGCACAGAGCTACACGACCCGTTGCTTTGTTTTTCCATTCAGCAAACGAGGAGTTTTCTCGTCACCAGGCAGTTTCTCCTCAAGCTGGAGCGGTTCAGAAGTTGTAGCCGTGTTTACTTTCTCAACATGGAAAATCAAAGGAAGCTATTTGTTATACAGGAAACTTAAAAGGAAGAAGTGGTTACAAAGGTTATCAGCCATAAGGTCAGCTGCACTCCTCTGTTAGAATCCGTTAGAAGGAGTGGAAAAGGAAGGCGGGATATGGGGAGGCAGTACATGCCTTTGTAGCCTGCTAGTGTTTTATGAAGGCCTGGCACTCCCCCAGTTGGCAGAGTTGGGCCTTGACGTGGTTGAAACGAGCCTGGGTGCCCCTCCATAGGCCTCTCGTTGGCACCCCGGCTAACGGGGTCTGATTAGACATCTCGGGGAGAATTGAGTCAAGTGAAGGGATAGAAACGAAGAGATAAGACAGACATATGCTGCTGGAGGTGGATTGTTTACATTGCCAGCAGATGGTGGGAGGAAAAAGAAAGAAAGGAGGAGCAACTGCACAGGAAGAGTGGGAGAGGAGGACAGGGCAGGAGGAGAGAGGGTGAATCTGAGGACAGCTGTGCAGACAACCACACACTTTTGTCTTTTGTTTGGGCACGAGAGGTGAGTAAAGATGAACGAAATGACAGAAATGCAGTTGGGGTGATTGATTAAAAGCCAGTGAGAAGTTATCTTCCTGTAATGTGAACCTGGCAGCGGTGGCTTTGTGAACTCGATGAACTCAGTGCACTCAAGGGAGTAAAAAAAAAAAAAAAAAAAAAAAAAGGGTTTGCTCATTACGCTGTTTATTTGGCTGTATTTACAAGCACTGCCATTGATCGGCGAACATGTAACCTCGGGCTCTTTAGACCTTTTAAACGTATTATCTAGGATTTGTCCAATCTGTGAAGGATCAATCAGGTGTCTCGTTCTTTTCTTCGCTTCACGTTGGCTCCCCTATGGAAAGTCGCAGGAGCCTGCAGACTGAGCTTTGCATTGATTGCTGTGCCCGTGTGAAAGTGTGTTTAATAAATACGGCCCCACGGGCCAAGACCTGTGTTAATGAATGTGGCTGCTCCTCTCGTAAATCTGTCCATGGTTGAGCCAGGATAAATACCAGTGCATTTTAGCTTGTGCAGTGTGTGTGTGCGCGCGCGTGTGTGCGCGCGCGTGTGTGCGCGCGCGTGTGTGTGTGTGGGGGGACTTGCAGGTGCATGTGAAGCCAGATATCCTGGATATACTGTGGTTCTTTCTTCTGTGTGGTTGTTTTTTCATGCGCACATTCTTGAGGTTTTGCCAGCAGTGTTGGCTTACATAAAATGCATGGCTTATTTGGTCATTTTTTATGTATTTAATGTAGGCCCCGCGCTAAGTGATTTTTCCGTGTGCATGTTCCCCTCAGTGGTTCATGTGCTTTTTCTGAAATGTTTCCCCGTCAAGAAAGGGAGGGTGCGCGTTCATGGGTTGGCGTTTGAGAGATACAATTTAAGACCGTCTCACAGCTGTCAGCAGCTTATTCCTTTTATTAGGGTTTGTACCTCGGGCTTTTAAGGAGTTCACACATTTCTTCTTTTTATTCTAGCCAGCAGGGAGTTCAAGGTAGACCAAAAGAAAATCATCTCTGATTACTTGTGTTCTCTCCTTCAAAACAGCAGTTCTTTTTTTCCCCTTTCTCCTCTTACATATCTTTCAGTTCTTTCTTGTTCTCTGTGCTTCATCTTCATCTTTTGTTGGCTGATATGGATCACAGTTAATGCTGCTCATGCCTGTTTGTCTGACTTCACGATACAATACTGGACTGATGAATTGTTGTCCATCATATACACCCACCATAGATATACATACGTTCTTGCTTACTTGTAGTGTTATCTGGCCATGCAGATGGTGAAGCTTTGTTTGCTCGGGCTTTTAGAGCTCAGTCTCTTGTGCTTTGAGTAACACAAATTCAATTCCATTCTCCTCATTTGTTTTGACAAATTTCTCAAAAGCTGTGCAATAAAACCTTATTTGTAATGCATGAGCAGATACCATTAGAGCTTAATGGGAATATAAATATATTTTTTTGTAACGTGGATGGTCCACCACTAATATTGCGAGAGAAAATACCACGATTACTATTTAGCAGTGTATTGAGGTCTTATGGCAAGTCAGTATATCATGATTAATTGTTGCATCTATTATTTCCCTCTCCCTTCATCCGACCTACCAAAAAGAGAAATCATGTTGCAGAGGGAGAGAGAGAGAGAGGGAGAGGGAGAGAGAGGGAGAGGGAGAGAGAGAGAGAGGGAGGGAGAGAGAGAGAGAGAGAGAGAGAGAGAGAGAGAGAGAGAGAGAGAGAGAGAGAGAGAGAGAGAGAGAGAGAGAGAGAGAGAGAGAGAGAGAGAGAGAGAGAGAGAGAGAGAGAGAGAGAGAGAGAGTCTGAGTTCTGTGGCCTTATTTAAATGCAGAAAATCAGACTAAAGCCTTTTGAGTTCACTGGCATGTTGAAATTCACAGAATGAGCAGTCTTCTACAGCAAACTGGAGCGTGCACCTCTTGATGTGACCTCTCGCCCTCCTTTCTTCTCTCTAACTGTTCCCTCTGACTGTGAAGCACTCTTACAGTCTGAGAGGTGGAGTGTGGTGTCATCTGTAACGGAGGAAGGACGCTCAAGTGAGGAAAAATGTTTCGCTGCTGAGAATGTTTGACCTTCTCCGCTGTGGTGCTGCTGTGAGAAAGTCAGGTGTTATGAACAGTCTGGATTTAGTTCTGCATTGAACATAACTGCACGTTTTGAAAAGTTTGATGCAAAACTTTAGGGGTGGGAATCTCGAGGCACCTTTCGATTCAGAGGGCTACGATGCGATTTATTAAACGATTATCGATTCGTCTTGACGCAGCAACATTTTCCTATACATGATTTATGACTATCTGCTATTTTTAAAACACCGCATAATTGTAATGATTCATAATAATAATAATAATAAAAAACAGATGAATTTACTTCCATTATCTTTTATTAATTAAATATTAGTAACAAATAGAAGAGATGTGTCAACTGGAGGGTTACATTTTCAAGCGTTGCAAAGAGAACCAACATAAAATAAATAAAATTGGGCTTGTAGCAGCATCATGGTAGTAAAAACACAGGATTCAGCTTGTTTCTCAGTCATTTGACATAACAAGCTGCCCTAAAATAAATAATATAGACTTCTTTTCAGCCAAATCCCCATTATAGGCAATGAGCATTCAGCTCTCATACAAAAATAATGTTTTCTTGAACATTAAACTATAAATACGTGCACGGTTAGGGTGACATGAGATTCTGTAGCAACGGATACTCAATCTATCTAATGCAACTAATGAGAAAATAACTCGGACTGTTTCAATATTATTACATTTCTATGTTTTGTATATATATATATATATATATATATATATATATATCGTTTTTTTTATATATATAGATAGATATAGAGCGTGGAGCTGTAATTTTTTATTACTTTTTCACTGTAATGCCACAGCATTTTACTAAACTCTTTTTTTTTGTGTATCTGTCCATCTTTGCCATGCAGTAGTGCTGCCTAAGAGCCTCGGGGCGTTGACAGACGGGAGTGTAGAGAGCCCAGCCATGCACCCCACGCCCACGGTGGGCAGACCTCCAGGTCAGAGAGGACGGAAGCCAGGCCGCAGGAAAACCAAGGTGACAGGGCTCTGGAATCAGAAGGCCTCAGCGTTGGGACCACAGAGCATCCAGCCGGGCAAAGGCCTGGAGCCCATCAAGATCCCCAAGAAACGAGGGCCCAAGCCTGGCAGTAAGGTAGGCATGAAGTGGTTAAGCGATACCTTCAGGGACAGACGATTGCCTTTAATTGCAGGGCGAGTTCACCAAATTACAATAAACATACTTTAATAATGTCTAGCCATGCAGATAGTTTGGGTTATATTTTCCCAGGTTTTACAATATCTATGACCAAAATGTGACAGTTAACCTTAACACACTGTGAAAGGGATACATTTTTAAGACGAAAATATGGACAACTCCCAGACCATGGTATTGACCTGTCAATCACAAGGTAGCCACGCCCTAAATCATACAGTTTTGACTTTAAATGGGACCATAATTTACAAAAGAAACCATGTTGAAGTTGAACCATAGAGTGATGTTTACAATCAAGTGAGAAGAAGGGTCATTTTCTCATAGACTTCCATACAATCAGACTTCTTTTTCCAGAGGAGTTGCCCTCTGCTGGCTATGAGAAAGAATGCAAGTTTAAGGCACTTCTGCATTTGCTTCACTTTTTTTCATAACCAGACATTGCTCCCTGGTTAAAGCTAGACTATTTATCCAGTTCTAAAGAGACTCTGTCCTTCCACAGTTAGCTCTGTGCATTAGCCCAAAAAGAAAATAGAATTTAGGACTTTTTGCCATTGAATTTTTCAATGCTGTGAGAACCACAGACAGAATTACATTTCATTGTATTTGGGTGTCGGACTCCAAACCACACAACTGTTTCTACAAGGCTTAATACTGTTGGAGGTTAAATAAAATGAGTTGAGTGAACCAAGACCAACTGGCAAAAGGAGTGCTTTTTCTGTGGCACACGCAGGGCTTTTTTTGGCTCACCTTATATAAGCCTTGGTTGCATGTAAACGTTTTTGACCTTGTGTCACATCTTGAATTCTGTTGGAGGGGTGCATACCATTGTAGAGTATCGCAGCATGAAGAGTTCCGCCACTTGACTCTTTGTCTCCTTTGCTCTGGGTTTGCAGCAGTTGGGCTGGGCGAAGCGAGCTGGCTGGCTGGAAGATGCCATGGCGGGTCCAGGGCGGCCAGTGACGGGCCCAGGGCGAACCAGGGGCAGGCTGCCTGCCAACTGGGCACAGAGCATAGCTCTGCAGCAAGCCCAGACTCAGGCAGAGCCTATCAAGATCCCAAAGAAAAGAGGGCCCAAGCCTGGGAGCAAGGTAGCCTTCCAGTACATACACATTAACACAGGTATCACTGAACCACAGATTACCACATTATAGCATTTGGCTGCATAAGTAGGGAATTTATTGGGTGTATTTTTTAGAACACATAATACGTAACTTATTATCATTTCAAGAGTCAGCTCTATGTCTTGTACAGCGCTCACCTTCTTCACTTCAACAAGTGGTTAAGTCCTGTTAAAAAATGATAAGCTTGTTTATATTATATTATTTATCTTTGGTTGCCACATCCTACTCTTGTCTCCAGTGTTATTTAATACCTTTCTGACCAGTTAGACTGGATGAAACCTCAAGAGAATACGTCTCAAAATGCAAATTGAAAATTAACTTAATTAAATTATCTTTTAAGATGTTGGTTGTGTCTTGCAAAATCTATAAATGAATGCCATTCTGTTTGATGATGTTTTTCAAGAAATGTCGATTGAGCTGGTTTTCGTTAAGGCACCAACAATTCCAAAAACACAGTGGTTGTCCACAACAAATGTAGGCTGGCAAAGCAGGTAGCTTCACTTTACAGGTCCCAATAATGTACTGAAAAGAGATTAATGGAAACACTTGGCAGGGTCATGACTTTTCCTTTTTATATTTATTTTTGTTTACTGATGTTACACCATGTTGCATTTACAAGGAGGTACTTTGTTTTAAGAACACAAATATAAAAGAGCAATATGAGAGTCACATATGCACTGATGGTAACAAACCAGAAACGTGAAAAAGGATGTAAAATGTCTGAATGTGTGTGTTTTGTATCCAGAGAAAACCACGCGTGGTACCTAATCCAGTCCCCACGTCTCCTACCAGCAGCACCCCAGAGCCCGACACCAGCACTGTGCCTATGGACAATGCCACCATCCCCAATTCTGCACTACAGGCCCCCACAGGTACACAGACCACAGACATATGGCACATTATTATTGATGGGTGTACCTGTCTGGGATGTTCAGTTCATCTGTCATGCTGTCAGACACACTGTCACCGCCTTTTGTGTTGCGTTGGCAACGGAATCTGCCAAATAGTGATTTATACACGCAAACAAGATTTAAAATAGACATAATGGTCCCTTGTATTTGATTACAATAACAATTTCTTCAATATTGACTTCTCTGCTTGTGGCTCTCCCCCCCCCCCCCCTAGTTTGTGTTTATCTAAATAAGTACGGCAAGGTGGGACCCCATTTGGACCAGCGGCGTGTCCAGCAGCTCCCGGACCACTTTGGGCCTGGCCGGGCCTCCTCAGTGCTTCAGCAGTGTGTACAGGCTTGTGTGGACTCCGCCCACAACCAGAGCACCGTCTTCTCCTGCCTCAAGTCTGGGCAAGGAGGCGAAGTCATATCAGGTGGGGATTAAACTGTCATCATAAAAACAGAAATATGACTCTCTTTCGCTATCACTCTCCTGCTTCTGTTGAAAGTCCTCATGAAGCTAAATTTGAAGAGGATGTTGCTTTATTGTTTCATTGCTTTTTGTTGCGATCAGAGCGTTGTCAAATTAACAGAATGGAGTGCTGCTGTCAAAGAACTATATGGAGAATTAATTTATGTTCTAATTGTGACATCAAATGTGAGGTCTAAATACCTTTTTGTATCAAGCTCACTCTCACATCAGCCAACATGTTTCTTTTACTCATTTCTCCCCATGTAAGACAAAAGACTGTACACCATATCAGACAGAAATTGATTCTATGTCCTTTTCCCCTGTTTGCCTTGTCTAGCTTACTTTGACAAGCAGCAGTACACTCTGACCCTGCCAACAGTCAGCAGTGTCACCTACGTCCTCCGCTTCCTGGAAAAACTCTGCCACAACCTTCACTGCGATCCTCTTTTTGGCAGCCAGCCTGTAGCCAGAGGAGGCCTGCACTACGACAGCCACACATACACTACAGGTCAGTGCTGCTGTGCTCTTGCCGGGAATTCACGTGCACAGCGACATTGTGAAAGTATTTGGTTTATTTGATTTGCAGCAGTTATGTTGAGTTTTTTGTCCTTATTGAAAGACACAGATCTAATAGCTGGGGTGTCGGTTTTAATGCATTTTATATAATGCTTGAAACTAAAAGTAGATTTCGCCAGATTGAAGTTGGATTGCGTGTCATCATGTTGTTAAAGTTGACATAAATATTTAATATAGATTCTACTCTTAATGTCTCAATAAACCAACCTTTAGGGCACCAGAAGTGGTCTTTTTACTGTGTTATTTTTAAAAAAGAAAGTTCTTTTTGAAGATCCAAACTCCCTGCAGCAAAATAATATTGTGTCTGCCTTACTCATGTGGAGATGTTGGCAGTAACCTTCTGAAAAACAAATCTTGTAAATACTCAAGGGACGTGCACTATGTGCCTCCCCTGAGTATCTGCACAGTAGGTTTTACACTGCCGTTAAAAAAAAGACATTACTTGTGCCATGCTGAGAGTTTAGATTTCTTGGGAAGATAAATCTGACATCAAATTAATTTTGTACAGCCATTAGTGTGCTGACAACAAGGTTCTTTATTGGAGTGGAGTAAAAAAAAAAGTTGCATGAAATATGCTGTTCAATGCCATGATGATTTTCTGTTGTGATTGTTGCAGATCACATTTCATTCATTCATCAAATCCATCTCGTGTGATCGTGTAGAGTTTACCGTGTGTATTCTTGCTGATGTGTTTTAGTTTCCTGAAGTCATTCACTCATTAAGGGGTAAAGGTCAAACATGATACATAACAAAGCATTCTCTGACGCAAGCCAAATTCACTGTATGGTTCTATATGTCCTGTAGTAGTCAAAATACGTATTTATTTTCTTCTTTTTTTTTTTGTTTTTCTTTCATTCAGCCTCTTTGACCAAAATAAGAATGTAACCAAATAACATACAGGTCCACATAGCTGTAACTTTCTCACCTCTAACTGTAACATATGGCTCCATCCTTCATATTCATATTCATCCTCACATATTCATAATTCCCCTTGCGGGATTAATAAAGTATTTATCTATCTATCATATGCGCTGTTTTTTTTTTTTTTTTTTTAGAGAGAAGAGGATTTGGAGACAGCTTAACAACGGGTCCAGGCCTCGGCACCAAGCGGTTCCTCCAGGATTACAACTGTGCACTTCCCCAGAAACTGTCCAAAATCCCCCGGCACTCCACTGACGGTATGTTACTTTAAGGATTGTTGTGATTTTTCTTCTTTATAATCCACCCTGGGCCTCATTCCTGTAGATCATAAATTATAAATAGATTTTTTTTTTTTGCTTGTTCATATGCAGAGCTAGTGAAATATATGTTTCTCGGACTAAGTACATTGGTACTATTAGTCGTCTGACAACAGTCGTATCTGGACAAAGAACAATGTCAGTTCCACATAGCTGGGTTTTGTGATAAGTTTGCTCACCCATAAAAAGCACACTGTATTATCACTTTTAATGAATGGCTTTCACTACACTATTAGAACAGTAATAAATTATGTCTCCTATATATTGGAGCATAAGCTGTTGTGCACCCTTACATTTGCAATGAGGTATGGCAGGCACCCAAATTTTACCATACCTACTTTGTGCATTGGTGGATCGATGCATTTGCTGCTGGTTGACTTGGCTGCTGCTTGCCGGTAAATTTTATTTTTATTTAAATGCCTTTGGATCGTGTTTTCTTTGTTCTTTTATTTGTGAGTTAAAAGAAAGGATTTCACTGATTAAACGAGCCTTCCACTCAAGTGTATAGTATTTGTTTATATAATCAGTGGCTCACAACTCTAATGCTGCACCACGTTTTATGTAGGACATTTAATTCTAATAATCGACTACTCTGAGTTGTCCAGTAAAGCCACATATAATCATATTAAGGAGGTAGTAAAACAGAAGAAGCTGTTGGCTCAGGAGTGAGTCTTATTAAGTCCTGGGGCAGGAGGTTAATCATTTAATCATCTTTCAATTTCCTTAGATTTTAATTAAGTTAATGGAATATTTGAAGAGATTTATGTTAAAGGGCAATATCCCCCTAAAAAGGGTCTTCCACTTTAACAGAAGGCCATTACACAGACTCAAATCACTATAACACTTTCTGAGGGTTACAAGCACATCGCTGTGAAATATATTATTAGATTAAGTCACATTGTGCATGTAACTACACATTATGTAATAACTAGATAAAATGAAATACATTTTCACCCCATTATGAAAAAATTATTTCCCTCATTTTGTAATTAATTATTGCATATTGCAGTTAATTACAAATTATGGGAGAGTTGTACTTTTTTTTTTTTCAGGACAATTCACCAAGCTTCATTTAGCTTTTGCGTTCTTGCTCATCTCCTCACTAATGGCTGACAAACAGTCACAGACACGTAGCCGAGATGTTTCCCTTGCCCTATAGCCATGACTTCCCTTCCAGTAATATAGGATTGAAACTAAACTCAGGACTGTTCCAGAGGAAGAACCCATTTCTTAAGACGGTTGAGTAAAAGACTGTGATCAATAGTTTCTGAGGGCGGCGTGAAGGAATGAGGGCAGATCTTATTCCACTATCAACATTTGATCTATTCTACATAGATAATTTAACACTTTACTAGGAGCTGTCTGTACTGTGGTTAGCTCCGAAGCCAGATTGTACATTTTCCTCAGAAAGGTGTTTGTTTAATTGTTAAAACATTTCCCTAGATGGGGCGGTAATTATTAAGAGAGAAGAAGTTTGAGTTAGTTGTTATGTGTAGTTTTAAAGTTGTGGGTCTTTTTAAAAGTGTTTGGTAAAATGCCAGCACAGTGTATTATAAGTATTCAGGAACAGGGTCGAGGTTGCAGGTAGAGGGTTTTAAATATTTATGGTTGAGATTAGTATTCTGGGATTGCTCGAGTTGGCTGTGATACTGTTGGAGAAATAGGTGCGTCCTCATCCCACCACTGCTTTATTGTTTTTAACTTCTTTCTACATGTCACGGTGGACAGTCAATGTGTTTATTTTCTCTCATTGGCGAGTCTTCCGTGTGATTTGTCCCCAGGTGATTCCCTCATGGAGAACAGTGTTGCCGCAACAGAGCACTTAAAGAAGAGTCCTCTCTCTCCTCTCTCTTCGTTACAAGCCCCCGGCCTGAGATCTCCCTCCAAGCTGCTGCATCATAACAACTCCACAGGTAGGACGAGTCTCTGATACAGGAAACATTGTCGCTGTCTTCCTTTTCACAACATTCCAGTGCTTCAGCGAAGCTCCTGGATGGTTTCATGCGAGAATCCATCTCGTCAGGCTCCAAGTAGCGTGTTTTGTCAGGACCAATCAGCGTCTTGTGAGGAGCTTTGGGTATGGTGGGTATGGTTTAGGTGTGCGTGACGACGCAGAGATGACCGTTCATTCAAACAACGAGGGTGACCCCTAAAGAGGTGAGCGTAGATGCTGCAATAGTTCTATCAGAACTGGAGGATATATCTTCATCAAGCAGAGCAAAGAACAGGCTTTTCTTGATGGAAAATAGGTTTTTTGCTCCTCTCTGCAGTGGCTTCGGCAAGAGTTTGATTGACAGCTTGTTCATCCAATCACCTGCCAAATCAAATTCCCTTTTCCAAACTGTTTCCAATGATGGCTTCTCAGACGATTCTGTGTAACATAGCAATAGACCAAAAACAGCCCTGTATTTAGAATATAAAATGCAAGGGGCTGGGAAGAAGAGTTTCAAGGCCTGTCAGACTCCAAGAATATAGTAATAAAACATTCTGACACAGGTTTTCAACTCTGGAAAGTTATCATGGCAACAATCATCGCAAAGATTGCGTGGTAAACTGGAAATACAGCATTCACGCTGCAAAATCAACCAGCAATGTGCATCGCACTTTTCCGGATGACGACCCTGCTTTTTTTATTTTTTTGCTCGAGCACTCTGCATTGGCTCCTCTGCTGCGGCACCGGAAAGACCCCATTTAAATGAATGATGAGCCTAACACCTTAAAATCGGAAGAATTTATATTAACTTAACTGTAAGTAGGAGTGAACCCATACAGCTTTTAAGACTGTTAATGATACGTTTGAACATTTGTGTCACTTCTTATAGGAGGTGAATAATAGATGTGGTATTCTATTCGCTGTAAGAGATGTATCTTTACAAGATGAATAACATTTATAGATTTAAAGCGGCTCGACAGTTGGATTAATTTAGGGTGTGTATTTGACAGGTTTATGTTAAATTGGCCCATGATTAAGATGTAGTACTTTTCTTAATGGTATTTGGGTATTGCGAGCTAAAGTGTATTATAGTGTTTGGTGAGTTAATGGATTAATGACTGTTCATGGATTTCGGTTTGCGCTTTTGCACTTCCAGGCTCAGGCAGTTTCCGAGAGAGCCCGAGACCGAGTGGTCAGGACCCCAACCTGTGGACAGTGGAGGATGTCATGCAGTACATCAGAGATATCGACCCAGTGCTGGCACCACATGCTGACCTGTTCAGAAAACATGTACGTATTCTCTCAAAAAGGAGGAGATGCTTAAAATAACTGTGTATATATATACACACTTTTTAGACCTCACTAGTCATTGATTTTTGTTTCGTACATTTGCACAACCTAACTTGGTGGACAGCTTTGCTCAAAAACTATTCTTACAATGTTCCCTCCCTCTCTGCTACAGGAGATTGACGGCAAAGCACTTCTGTTGCTGCGTAGCGACATGATGATGAAATACATGGGCTTGAAGCTCGGTCCCGCTCTCAAACTCACCTTCCACATCGACAAGCTCAAACGGGCTTGAGGAGGTCGGCCGACCGACCGACAGCAGCCTTCCAAAGGACTGAACTCCAGCCCCATCTTCCTGTTCTAGGATCAGTATATCACGCACTACATTTTGGACACGTACTGACCATTCACATGTAGCAATTTCCATCAGACCACCATATCTGGTATTACATACCCTTGTCCTGACCTCATCCAATGAGGAATGTTTATTTTGTGTAGCACAATCCAGCCCTAAGGCAGCATGGGATACGTAGGATCACCCACTTGTCCATCATCTGTTTTGCATTTCAGTATAACTTGAAGATTCCTACGTGGCTATTTTAACTGTAAAAGGCTTTTTTTGGCCTGCTTTTATTATGTTACATTTATTCTGTACATTTCATATTTTGTACTTTATGGATTTATGGACTAGTATTTTTGCCTTTTTCAACGGTTTGTGTGGGATATGCTTAAGGAACCAACAGAAACAAGAGAAGAAAAGACTACGTTCATCCCAATACTTGGGATGCCTCTGGTTAACGTCTCGGTTTGAGGCATGGTTTTGCAACTACAACAATAATAATTATGGGGAGGTAAAACACGTTTTATGTAGGGATGCACCGAAACTGATATCGGCCCGATACTGACTCAAATAGCTGGATCAGGTATCTGTGACAATATGCTAATCTATTATTGGATACCATTATTTTTAATAAATAACAATTATGTACTTTTATGTCTTCTGTATTTATTTGTTATTATTTTTGTTTTACAAAGTTTGGAAAGTAATGCTCAAGCCTGATGTTGCCTTACAAAAAAAAAAAGTCACTTCCACACATTGAGGCATACAGCTTATGAATTAAACACTGGTATCGGATCGGTACTTGGTATCTGCAGATACCCAAAGCCCAGGCTGTCGGTATCGGGACTGAAAAAGTTGGTTCGATGCATCCCTAGTTTTATGAAAGAAAAAGAAAAACACTTTATTCTGAAAATACTGCCATGAGGAAATCTGTTTCTTTTTTCTTATTCTGGATGTTGTTAACATTGCCTTGTCGTGTCTTTGTTATTTGTACTTTTTTAATTTTTATACTATATTATTAGAGTTCCTACATGGAGAGCCCTATCATACTTAACATCGTTCAATAAATATATAATGAGTCAAGTGTTGCTTTATATTTCCTGTGCTATTTGTTCTGCGAGCTTTTAAAGCCACAGTTTCGGATTACATCTTGTTTACGCTCCTGTGTTGACACAACATGCATTGTTTTGTTTACTTTTAAATAGCACGATAGTTTTGTCCCTTTTTAATTGCCTGACCTTTTGCTATGAACTGATTATATGCCACATACAAATGTAGGTTTGACAAAATCTGACATTTTGAGACTAACATATACTTTGTCATTATTATCCATAATTTTATTTTGAACACTACATTGTGCAGTTACAGTAGTTCACCATCAGGGGGCAGTCCTGCCTTTCCTACCTTTTTTGCAGTAATGTCCCCTTGCTGTTTCTCCTTGGGACTCACTAACACTCACTCCTATGGGTGGTCATATCTCCATCTGGCAGACCCAGCCTGATAATCTCTGATATTTATACATCACGTAATAATTTCTTCATATGTTTGTTGTTTTGTAGCTTCGTTCTCAGTATGTCCCCTGTATTGCTGTGCAGTTATTTCATGTATTTCCCATTATTTAAAGACCCTCTAATTTATGATTGTGTCAACCTATTGTTCATGGCGTTTCTGGTAAACATGGCTGTCATTGTTTCTGTCAGTACGTGAGTGGGCCATTAGGCCTGTGGGCGAAAAAATGACTTGTGTCTACTGAAGCAACTTGGCACAAGACAGAAAATCTAACCACATCCTCCGAGACAAAACAGGAAAACATATCACGTAAGGCTGAAAACAGTGACCAAACCCACCGATTCTAACTGACATCGATGAGTATGAATGCATTTCTCTGTGTGTGAGCATATGACACATACTCACAATCTGTGCTGTGTTTGTGTGTTATGCTCGGGCACATGTGACAAGCTCAGAGCTCGTGGCTGATGCCTGTGCTTGTTGATGTGTAATAGTAGCCAAATTGTTGTGCATGAAGCCAGTGCTATTTATAGAAATAACAGCTCCTTGTGCTGCATATTGTGCTTATGAAGGTTGTGAAGCGAGTTCTTACTTTAACGCCCAACACCACGGTGTGCCTTTTGTCAGGCGCCATTCTTGTGTTTGCTGTTTGGGCAACAGACAGAGTTCTTTAAGTCTTGAGGTGAATATTCAATAGGACTGGCTGGCTTCTCTGAACACATACAAGCAAAATAGATTATCGATATTGTTATGACATACGGTGGAATTAGGGGAATTCTCCTCCTGATATTTACCAACAATGCTGTGCTCCTGAGTCATCCGCTGTCTTTGCCCCAACAGTCAAACACCATATAGAGCAGCAAGACAGTTTCAGTATGTATGAAAGGAAGTTTTGCAGGCTTACAGATCAGTCATAACTGTGAGAGAAAAAAAAAAAAAATGACTCTCAGGTCTTTTGTTCTAGCATGGAAATACCGTATTCTCTGCAGAACCAGCCTGGCATGTTGCACTCTTCGGGCACAGTTAGAAAGAAACAATAAAAAAAATAAATAAATAATAGCTCAGCGCACCACACTTTCTCTCCTGCTGATACCAGAATCCCCTGCATGCCTTCGAGATGCTTTGGGGTGAGAGTCCTGCTTGTCTCAGTTGAATGTACTTGAATTTGAAATTGCCAGGCTAATCTTAATAAATATATATATATTTATACATATACATATTTTTTTCTAAATGTATTATACATTATATTTTTTATTATGCAGTGAGTTCCACACATTCTTAAGTATGGGACACATTTGTTTGTTATTGGTCAGCGGTAGAACAAAACTTGAGGGTTTTAGCACTACATAATGAGGGATGGAAAAGGAAAATGTGATCACACCTCATAGGAACCCAAAGCCTATTTTTCTTTTCTTTTTTTTTTTTTTTTTAAACAAAAGGTTATGTTTGCTTTACATGACGCGGACCACAATCTCTAGCTACGATTCTTTCCAAAAATCTGATTTCATTACCTTTTCTAGATGAGGCCGCCGGCTTGCTTGTCCCTGGTGACCTTTGATTTAGAGATATTATCTGCTGAGAACGTTGTCTTGACAGCCCTCACCCCAACGCGCTCACTTTGTCAGCCTCGTGTCTACAGATGGTGTGGGCCGGCTAATGCCTGGATTTTCCTACAAGGAAAATGTTGGTCACACGGCAGCGTGGGTATTATCCATCCGGGAGTTTAACAAATAAATAAATGCATGGATCTCAATCACACAAACACTCACTGAAAACCAACAAATACACAGGTGAATATGACATGCATATTTTTCGCGTTTACACATTGATATTACAACATAAGGAGATTTTAACAGCGGGATAACACAAAGCCTCACAAGAACTGCTCTCTTGTATTAATTCCACCCCCAGCCTATAGCCTGTTACTCTGTCTCTTGTAGCGTGTGCTTGCCACTGTCACCAGATTAGCACGCAGGCTTAAAGCCCTGCTCACAAAGACACTGTGTACAGAACATAGCCTGTGCTAATACCGTTTCCCTCTATTCTAACATACCAACCTGTAACTCTCCCGGGCAAGCCCACATAATTTCCCAGCTCACATAAAACGAGCCTGAGTCCAATAAAAATCACCAGTACAGGAGGTGAACACAATAATATGAACTTCTGAAAAGGCCTTCCAGCGAAGTACTTCTATTGTGAAGCTTATAATGTTCAATCTTTGAGTGTCAGATTCACCTCTCCATTATATTGTACAGAAACAAATATGTTGCTGACGCACGATCAACAAAAATGTAATATTTTAGGCGTCAAATGGGAAATATTGGCGATAGATTTGGATCGTATTACATTGCACAAGTTTTGCTGTTAAATGTCAGTATCTCCTTGTAATCAGCTCAGCAGGTTTTGACACATCAAACTGCAGAACAATAAAGGAGTTTGAGAGGTAATTTAAGCTTATTTCTATGGCAGAATCAGTTTGAATTACATCATAAAAACCCTTACAATCTGGTATTCCCTGCAGTTAAAAAAAAAAAAAAAAAAAAACTAACAAATAAGAAACCAACATTTTGCACAACTGTTGCAGAAGCGCTGCCCTGCTCAGTTCGACTCAACTGTGTAAATCACACAACCCTTAAATATTTACCACCGTAAGACATTGTTGGGACACCTTGGTGTGTTTGAGCCGGCTCGACGGAGAGGTGTCAGCTGTGTGCAGGAACATAAATTATTTAAACCCCCTCCTTCTACTTCAAAGAGCTGGCAAACCATTCAACCCCAGATTTGGGGAAAGGGTGGGGGGGGGGGGGTCAGAGGAGGAGTTGCTAGTCACTAGGCAACCTGTGTCACCTGCCCTGACATGCCAAAATCAGCAACTTACCTCTGGAGGCTGCATTCACAAGGTACACGGCTGCATTTAAAAGCCTCCTCAGCAGGATACATATGGAAACAAAACAATTACTGAGACACAGCTAACCTGTGGTTCTGGGAAAGAGAGTGTGATGTGATTATGTTGCTTTTCCCCTCATGTGAGAAAGAGGAAAGGTTCTGTTGCTTAGAAGATGCTGAGCTTTACTAAAATGCCCGGGAGCAGAATCCAACAGTGCAACAACTGATGTTTTCCATAGCCTGTTGCATTGAAAGAGCTGTAATATCTTAGTGTTTTATTTTTACTGTGGGCGGTGGAAGCAAGGGGAGGGAAGCATCTACTAAGACTACATGTCAGGTGAGGAGGCAAGGTGACTGTTCAGCTAGAAAATCAGGATGTTTGGCTTAAGCAACATGTCCAGTCAACTGAATGAACCCTGGCCTAAGGGCTCTGCTGTTTATTTACCCCCTGCCAGCGCACACACACAGTCATACACCACTATAGACAGCCACACACACACAAGCTTAAGATAAAACGTGCCAAAAACCTTCAAACTCTTGTCAAAGCAGACAAGTTCAAACATGTGCCATCTTCACACAATATTCACACAGAGAGAGAAACATGCCCCTTGTTGTCAATAAAAAACTCATCCTCTCATCTGGGAAACTCAAGTTGTCTTCTCACTTTGTTTCTCACATTCATTGTGTGTTTCACTCTTATTCACACTTGGGCTTTCTTGGTGTGACTCCTTTGTGAAATCTCAGGATTAGCACTCCAATAAAAAACTACTTTTTAGAAATGACAAATTTCCAGTACATCTGTATTACGTACTACTTTCTGGAACTACTTTTACATCATGGGATCCACCACAATACTGTAGGTGTATGGATCACAATGACCTGATGACACAAAAAAAAGCCTTTATCTTCCCTCTGACTCCACACTGATACTGAGGTATCCCAGTTAGCCTGTTTGATCAGGTTGTGTGCTGATGCTGTGATAGTGTGTGTGCGCATGTGAAGTCGTGGCCATGCGTGACAACAGCAAATGACCACCTATCCATCATTGGCACTAGGGCCTGAGATTACCACGAGCCCAGGCTTGGCACCAGCTGGACCAAAGCCTGGAAAAATAAATCTAGACAGTGCTCAATGCATAGACATATACAGTTCATATGGCAGAAGAGGGGAATGTTACCTGGATTGCATTCAACGTACCTCGCATGATGTGTATTGAAGGGTTTTAAATGGAATCATAAAACGATAGTGGGAAAACCCCGTTTAAAAATCCCCGTGGACAAAATAAAACCTCCACCTAATTTGTGAACAGTGAACAGGAGAGATCCTGCATTCTGTCATGTCTCGTCTGTTTCACTTTGCCTGTCTGCCTCTCTATCAGAATGTGGCTTTTGGTCTCTGACTTATAGAGAGAAAACAGCAAGCTGCCACAGGAAGACACAGTGTTGTATTGAGCAGTTGCTGTGGGTGGGCTGAAACCGAGAGAGCAAGAAGAGGAGCAGTAACTGTAAACGTCTCTGAGCGTCCCACCCTGCTTAGCATGCGTCTAGACCAGCCCCTGTGAGGCAGGCAGCAGTCATAACAAGGGATTGGGAGAGCAAACAGGGCTGTTTAGCGTAGTTAACCATTCGGCTATGGAGTCACAATCAAGGAACAAAACATCTGCATTTAATTGGGGCTAAAACAAGGAGCTCACAGTGCAGCATACAATTATGAGATATATGAGGCGACAGAGTTCTGACAGTGTGCCAACACGCCCCATGTGCCACACACACCAGAAGACCATCTCACCAGATTGGCACTGGGCAAGGGACCTGCAACCGTTACTAAGCACTGTGCCAAGGCTGTTGGCCTACTTGTGAGCCATTCTCTTGACAGTGCAAAGCCAAGAACACACACACACACACACACACACACACACTTAAGCTAGTCTCTGTTACTTGAAACAAGCCCGCATTGAGGGCAGGATATTTCAGTTTAGATCATCCATGATACGGTGTTTCCAATTGAGCACATCAGCCTCTAACACTTTTGGACAAAGGAGAGTATATGAGGCTGCTTTAAGAGCAGAGTTGACTCAAACATTGAGCAATCATCCAATACTATTCCTGGTTGCGAACAACGGTGTTTTTATTCCCCCTTGTTATTCACTAAAGATGCCTTTGTTGACTGTGAAAAGCTAGATGCGGCGATGACATTCCCAACATGACCTCAATCAAGCGTTTTCATAGCCCGCAGGCACATGACAATCCAACAAACTCACCCAGCGCAGAGAATCTCTTTACCCTTGTTTCATAATGAACGTAATTATATGAGGAAAATTGTTTTACCCCTCCAACTGACTGTGGCTTGGACTGTTCTGAATTTGCATAAGTCATTTGTTATTATTTAGAGCCAACAGTTGGTTTTCTGACCAGAGAGCTGGGAAAAAGCATTACTGTCTTTGAGTCAGGGCTTACAAGCTTTAAGTCAGTTAAACCCCCATCAAGGTAAGCATTCTTTGGTCATTTTCACCTCCCCCAACCACACACACACATGCACATTACTCTTTACGCACAGAAAAGAAAAAGAGTTTGTGGCGCTGTAGATAAAACAATATTGTTTAAATATCATTTTGTAAGCCCACCAACCTTTTTGAATGAATATCTTGCTGCTATGGCAAACATTTATACCACCTATAATGTCAGTGCATGGCATTTGTGCTTGGATAAGCAACATGATAAAATGTTGAATAGTAAATCACATTTGGCTATCGCTCCTAGAGATGCAATATCAGATGTACACTGACATATAATACAGCTCCTCTTTAGCTAACCGGCCGGGAAACATGTCAGTATCTCTGCATGTCACTCATGTTCAGTAGCCTTATTAGCAATGAAAATGGCAAATTAAAGAAATGAGTGGACACTGAAAACCCAGGATAAATGGAGTAGAGTATATCCCCCTAAAAGCATAAATATTGTATCAGTTTGAACATTTCCATCCCAGAAACTGAGGTTTCCCCATCACCCACAGGTTAACTTAAGCACTTAGCTAGCTCTCCACTGCCTAGGGGAAGAACTGTGCAATGAATGGAAAAGCAGGCCACATTTCTATCCAGGCCATCTTTATTGATCCTCAAAACCCCCTTCACAAAGACCATCCCCCCATCTTGACCACAAAAAGGGGACAATATAAACAACCAATAAATAAGAATCTGCGCGATTAAGGCGGTTCTACACCTCCAATAGAACACAACAGTGTGGACATGTTGGAGTTATACAGCTTCATACAGTAAAAGCAGTAGATTTTTTTTTGAGAACATTACATCTAAAAAAGGCATCACTTTACCAAAAGTGAACCATTTTTTAAAATCTGGATGAGGCCCCCATTCAAATGAGATAACAATGTTCTTCTATCGGGTCTGACTTATGATAGAAAATACAGGCTCTTTTTTAGTTGACCTTGTCATCTGAGCTTATTTAAATACTAGGCCAAATAGAATGGGAAAAATCATGAAGAGAACTTAATTTAAAATTTCTCCCCCATCCTACTCTCAGAAAAAAATAAAATAATTAAAACCACTTGGTTCCCAAAATGGAGATGGTGGTTGTTCTTTTTCAGTTTTCTCAGATAGGAATAAATAAATACACCTTTTTACTGGTAAACTGTCATGGAGTCCAGGCTTGGAGGCTACACAGTGTCATAGCATTGTTCAGAGTGGCTTTTAAGAATTTCTGCATTTCTTCATTACATTCATGTCCAGGAAATGGGAGAGGTGGAACTCGTCCTTGAATCCAGCCACCCTCAGGCCACTCGCACATGTGAGACTCAAGCACTGTGTTTTCCTGTGGATATCCAGAGTTCTCTTCCGTACATCCTACGCCACAACTGGGCTTAGTTGTACAGGGATGTGCTCACGAAATAAAAAGTGAAGAGATGAGCACTCTTCATCCACCCTGGACAATTCTCTCTCCTGTCTCCATTTGTGCTCCTTTGCAAATCAGGTCCTCTCAGCAACTAACGGTGCTGGGCTGCTGTTTGCTGACAAAGTCTGAGATGAAGTCAAACTCATTCTGGCCCAGGAAGAGTTCAGGCAGCTCCTGGACCCGATCCAAGCCCAGCTCCATGACCAGCGAGGTCAGAACTTCCTCGTCAATCATATCCGCGTCCATGCCGTTCAGGGCCAGGGCTGGTCCGGCCATGTGCTGCATGTTAGCCAGCTGTGCCGGGTTCATGCGGTACTGGGTCGTGGGCCCCATGTGGTTTCCACCCATAGGTCCCAGTGGGTGCCCATGGTACTGGGTGTTGAGTTTTTGCAGCTGCATGCTGGCCATGAGCTGCTGGGACGTTAACCCTCCGTTCATGAACTGTTGTTGTTGCTGCGGCGGTGGTTGCTGCTGCTGTTGTTGTTGTGGGTGCGGGTGCTGGGCTTGTTGCTGGTGTTGTTGTTGGTGCTGCTGCTGCTGCTGCTGCTGCTGCGGATGCATGTGATGCTGCTGCTGCTGAGGATGATGCTGTTGCTGTTGCTGCTGGGGCTGGCCATTATACATCATGTTACCAGAGGTCATCTGGTGGTGACCCATCTGGGCCCCATTCAGTTGTCCATTCATGGGTCCGCCCACCATGCTCTGCCGCTGCCTCATGGCAGTCTCCATGTTGGCCTGGGCGCCACCATAGTGCATCATCTGGCCATTGGGCAGTGCCCGCATGCCCTGCTGGTTGGCATGCTGCTGGTGACCTGCCTGCAGGCCGCCATTCATGCCCATCCTGTAACCGTGGAGACTGGCGCCCGCTGAGCTGTGATTCATGGGCATCATCAGATGGTCTGCCATGCCTCCTGTCTATGAACAGAGAGGAGACACTGTTAGATCATCGCACGGGGCAGACGTGATGTTAAGGAAGCAGTAAAAACATTTAACGGGAGGTGCAGCTGGATCAAGCATGAGCATATGTAGCTGTCCATTTTAACCAGTAATCCCTGATCAAGACACCCAATAATTGTGCCAACGGTACCATGTGCGAGATGTGCAGTACATAGCTGTGGGTCAGACCAATTTCATACCCAATTGACTCCCTCTTATAGTGATCGCACAATTCACCTTCATTGGAAAGAAACAAATATACGTTTTTCCTAGAAACGTCACAGTTAAACCACCGAAACGCTTCCGGACCAAAAGAATATCCGCACGGTTGTTTTGCCTATTGGCGACCAATCTCACTCGTGTGTTGGGTCTTCCTAAAACCTCCCCTCTTTGTGCCAAGGAATGAACGCCCAGGTCGGCATTACAGGTTAACATGCAATGTTTGGATTATTTTTTTTTTCAACCGGAGATTTCATGCACGACGGGATCGACAAAACGGAGAAAAATGCGTGCATCGCATAATGCATTGCTTTAATCCCATCTATGTTGCATGTTAGCTGAGGCAGAACAAATCTGTTACATTTTACGCACGTAAGGTTGCAACAAAGAACACTGACATCATGCAACATCTCCCCAACAGCTGAATCACCACATTTCCAACAGGGCATTAAAATCCAACAAAGGCTCCGCTTTTCTCCGACCACTTTGTGCCGATTGGTTTAAATGTTTGCACACAATAACCGCCGATCCTAATATTATCCAATTTGTCAGATCCCGAGTTTGAAACACGGGAATGCAAACAATGGAGCAGCAGCCCCGGAGACCACCACAGACCAAAAAAAAAAAACCCGACGTCTCTCACAAATATATCCGATGAAAAAACACTTACCCGAATCCGCTACGTTTTCACAAAGTTGCGCGACTTTGCTTCGGCTCCGTCTATTTAAACAGTTTTCCTCTGCAGGGCAACGCTCCTCCGAATTACAGTATCTATTCCACAGGGTTACGCTTCATGCTCAAGCGGGGACGGTGTGCACAAAGACTGCCGCATCAGATCTTGAAACGACTGCCTATTTTCTGGGTCAACTCAGGGATTATGTACATCTAAAAAGCTCAGAGGAAGGCAGTCGGGGAGAGGTGGAGCCTCGGTCCTGCCTCTTCTTTGTTCCTATTGGCCCTACTTAATATAATTGTGCATGGGCGTAGAAAAAAAGGGGCTGTTGGAGAGCTGAGACACAGTAGCCAATTTAAATACCCCCCTCCCCACTGTTTCTTTTGAAAGAATATTTGGACATCTTGTTTGTCTTCTTAAGTAGGCTAACTGCTGCTGTAATAAAAACACAACTTTTATTCATTTCAGATTTCCTTTATAGATAGATAGATAGATAGATAGAAATAGATAGATAGATAGATAGATAGATAGATAGATAGATAGATAGATAGGTAGGAATATTATCGATATATGTGTTTGTTTGTGCATGCATGCATGCATGCATGCATGCATGCATGTAGGAGTTAGTATACATGCTCATATCTGCAAGTTTGCATCCTCCAGCATTAGTGTAGAAATACATGTTCCCAACTTGTCTGCACCTACTCATCCATCTGGCCTATGTGCATGTGCAGCAAGAGTGCTGCCCTGGTATGTGCATGTACACTTCATCTCCAAGATAACTGTTTGTCCATGTGACCATGTGCTGTGTGCTCGCCTCAGTGAGGCAGCGCAGGGAGGGCAGAGGAATGTAGCCTGTGTGCTATTCTAGGCCACACTAACTGCAGCGGCAGTGTAACTACTGCTGTGCATGGATGTGCGTTCGCCTGGTTTACGTGTATGGACTGTGGATTCAGGCGTGTGAGTATGTTTCTGTGCGTGTGTGTGTGTGTGTGTGTATCTTCACTCTGCAGATACACGTGTCTCTTGATTGCCCACTTCAGGACAACGACCTCTTGCCTGCAATTGCAAATGAATGGAACCACTTTGGGAGCACGAGCCAATCTATTGTCACTGGGAATTCAACTATAAATGGGCAACCACACTGGCAGCCATTTGTCATTGTTTGACATTGTCCAGCCACTATAAGCTAGTGTTAATAAGCCACTCCCAGGTGTGGGTACTATCTGAGAAACTCACCCAGCCGGTCAGTCCAAAGAAAAACACACAATCAACATAAGTTTCTGTTGTACTGTGACGAGCACTCTTTTAGTGAAGCATGTCTTCTGTGCAAGGTTACTGCAGTCTGTGACAATATGACAAACATGCATTTTAAAATGCATCAAAACACTCTTTATTTTTATCCCAGGGCCATAAGCTCCAAATGGTGTCATTTGCATTAGAGTGCGTAGGCAATGTGTCCAAGCCTTCTGGAGCTCACCGATCACATCACTGCGTCTGTTTAAAACCCAAGATATTTGCATGAAATTACAATCAGCCATGATTGTAGTGGAAGATATGCATTTTGTAATTATATATCCATTGAACAGACTTGCGTTGTTATAATTAGATGGAGTATACTGCGGCCCCTTATAGGCTGTATTTCTGTATATGTTTCACATCTCTAACTATGGTCTATGATTTGGAGTGGAGCCTCCACACACCTTGCCTTGAGCCATTTATTGACTTCTATGTTTTTGTGTGCGTGTGTGGTTTTAATCCAGGGTTAAAGAGCAGGAGAGAGGGAGAGTTCATGTGACTGTGTTTATAGGAGCAATAGGCTGGAAGTGTTGCTTCCATTCCCAGTTTGGACACACCCCTGTGCCACACTGTAAAACATGCAATAAAAATGCTGCAGTTGCAGGATCGGCTGATTTCACACAGGTTTCGCGCTCTAAACAGGGTCTAAAGAATTAGTAGCATAGCTTCACTTGTTTGTGTTCTCAGCAAATCAGTATGAGCTTTTCCAACCTTTGATGCGCTCCCCCTATATGAAAGGCCTCAGCATTCCTTGTTGACTCTACTTTAGTGACATGTAGCTTATAACTTCTATGTCGGAACACTGTGTAGAACTCAGCCCACTCTGTCTGTGCATCCTCTGCCTGGGCTCTCTGCATGTAATCCCCACTGTCGACTGTACTACCTCCAGCAACCTTTCTAGTTGTTATGAAGTTGGCCATAGAGATCTCATAACATCTAGCTGCCACTTTCGGGCCGTCTCCGTCGGAATTCAAGGGAGCCAACAGTCTGTGGAGATGTAAAGGCCAAAGCTTATTGCTCCTCAATAGGTTCTTGGAGTGTGTGGAGAGCCCCCCTGGCGCAAAGGCGCTCACTGGAGTGGAGTGGAGTGAAAGTCTGATGTTCTGCACAGGGGAATTGCCAACAGGATGATGCATTGACTGACAGCGTTATCCCTGGTACTGTGAGTTGGTAGAGGAGAAGCTTATAGAAACTTAACACCCAAAGAACATTAAAGAACAAGAAAATGGTGGAAAAGTTCTTCCACGAGCCAGCCAGTGAGCATTTGATAGAATTGCAAAATTTCGAACTCATTCTGCAGTAATATCACTTTCTATGTTCTGTAGACGGACAAACTGATGGGCAGCTCTGTGAGCTACTGTTATCATCTGCCAGTGGACACTGGACTGCTCCCCAAGTCATCTTTTATCTCTGTCACCATCAACTAAGACCAGCTGACTCAGTCCTATCTACCTGACTAATCCTCTCAACACTGAAGTAATTACTGGCAATGGGAGAAATGTTCAGAGCCTTATGGCTGGTACAGACATATGAGTTTAGAGGTGGAGCCATATGGCTGAGTACTCAGGAAGTGCTGCCGTGTTCTTAAGATAGTTTTGCTTGCATCAGTATCAACATTCCTGATATACAAAGTGTTGGCTCATCTCGGATAAAACAAATAATCACTGTATGTGTTTTTAATACCTATGTGTTTTAGTGAGTTTGGTGCTACAGCAGGACCTTTAATTCTAAATACTTTGAACTATGTATTCTGCTGCTTCTAATTGTATAAATCCAAAATCAGTTGTGGCACTCACGGGGGTCAACCACGCTATCATAATTACCTTCACCCTAGAAACATAAAATGTAAATGGTTAGCACGTTTTTCAAAAAATTCCAGACGTTTGCTCTATATATTTCTAAACTCAAGAGATGAATGAACTATGAGTCATTTTCAACCTCTTCTGTTAGAATTGCTACACAACATCAATATGCGTCGACGGTCATCTTATTCAACAGGACAAAGTGTGTCCTAGTATGCACATTTCCCCAGAGATGTGAAACCAAAAGTCAGTTTGCTTGTCTCAGTGTGGGGGAGGGTTGTTATTGTTCTGGTAAATGAGAGAGTCTCTATAAATACTCCCAAGGCTTCCTTCTCCGCCTCAACCACCAATCAACAGTCACTGTTCAGCCGAGCAGCTGAGAGGGAGCAATAAGCCTGAGTCAAGGCTAACGGGGGAGGGTCTGACTCAAACATGCTGTGGTAGAGAAGTGGGTGAGAGACTTTGGAAGGGTGGGAGGGAGGGGAGAGACCTGGTAACTGCCACTCATGGACCTGAGGCCACAAGTGGGGGTGAGACTTGAGTGAAAGTAGTGATTTGGTGTGGTGGTGGGGGGGGTGTTCGAAGGGTACCACATTAAAGCAGCTTTCCAACAACGTTTGTGATTGTTGTGACATTTTTCCATTAAAACAACTTTGGCCTGTTACTGTTTGATGGTGATACATTTGATTGGTTTGTTTTTACATGCTTATTTCATCCCACTTCAACAGCCCTAGGAGGCCTGATCACTACAAAACTTAACAAACTACAAATAAAGAAAACCCAAGAATAGAGTATGGGATAAGAATGGGCTCATAGTTTGTCTGTATGGAGAAATTGACATTGAAATCAATATCACAATCTTAATAATATATATATATATATATATATATATATATATATATATATATTGTTTTCCAATACCTGTATCTGGTATATTAAAATATGGCCAATGTATGCAAAATTACAAAATAATTAAACGGATGCTCAGAGTGGTTACCTGTGTTCTATTGTTACATATTAAAAACCACACATCTCAACACACAAAACAAAATCTTTTTTTGTGTTAAATTACAGCTTTTTTAAATGCATTGATTTGGACACTTTTCTGTAAAATACACTGAATAATCATATTCTCACTATATATATATAATTATTTCCCAGACCCAATGAACTAGATCGCCAACCATGTTGGAGGGCAAAAGTGTTCATCGTTGTTCTAAATGCCTAACTTAAAGAAGACATGGGTTTGGTCTGTAGTTTACACAGACAATGTGACAATATGGCCAACACACACTATGGCAACAGTGGCACATGCATCGGCCGGTAGCTCTTTGCAACATTTTTGTTTTAATTTGTTGTTTTTTTGTGTTTATTACTGGAGCATGCATGGTATATGACAGATATACGCTCAAACATTGGAGAAGACATAGTTGGGATTGGATAAAGTGCAGCAGACCTTGATGCGATCACCGCCCGTTTCCCTCATTTTTGTGTGTTGGGATGCCGGCCATAACAACTCCACAAAGAATTGTTTTGTAGCTGCTGTTCCTCCTGATGTTTTTTCCTGTTTTTCTTCAGTAGCAAATGGGCTACAACTGCATTTCATTGTGTAACCCCATGTTGCATAATTAATGAATTATCCTTGAACCGGTATAGTATGGTACAGCTCAACATTACTTGACTCGCTTGGAACCATTCTTTTTTTAGGTTTCCATTGGCAAAAGTTGTGGATAGTAGCTGGTAGCTGGTACTTTTTTTGGTATCACCTCAGTCGTGGTTCCAAGCAAGCTGAGCTGATACTAAAATCTGTTGTTAAAACAATGCAGACAACTGATGGAATCATCCCAAGAATCATCACTTGCGCAACACTGGCCATGCTACACTGACCTGCCCTTTTTACATTTTTCAAGCTATGATCAGTACTGACAGCAATATTTTCAATTAATCGAGCCAGATTATAAAAAAAAAATGAAAACCCGCAAAAACATGCCATGGTCAATTGATGAAGTACAGATGTTCCTCTGTCTCGATGCCGAAACGGTCTAGGAGGAGAACACACTGTGTATGTGTAACGTTGAAGATTATGTCACAGCAGCTCCATGTGGCGTCTCTATGACGATCAGCTATGAATCCCTCCAACATTGAGGGGATAACATCTGCGGTGGAAAACAAAATAAAGAAAAGTACCTGGTACCAAAGGCATGTGGAGTCAAACTGAGCCGTACCATGCAGTGGAAATTCAAAGTAAGGCAGGGTTTGAAATTCTTTTTCAAGCTCTCTTTTGTCATTCGTCACACTACTACTTTTGTTCAACCCAGGACAACACTGTGATTGCCTCAAAGGGGACACCGTCTGGTTATGCGCTGTTATTATTTGTTTCATTCATCCTACATTCTTCAACCCCTCCCCTCTCTGTGACAGCAGGCTTTTTGCCCCCAAGAAAATGTGTGGCGATTTAGAATTTTGCTTTTAAACATGGTCAGATGACATGTGGCGTGACTCTGTTAAAGCATACTGTGGCCTTCAGTGGTAACAGGAAAAGAGTTGTCGTAATGACTGAAAGAATGCAATGTTCCTGTTAGCTGAGATAGTCGAGACCATGAAGGGGTGTCTGAGGCACCAGATAACCACTGACACAAATTCCCCACTCCAGCTGAGCATTCCCAGCGTACTTATCATGATAGCAAAGAAATGATAAGTAGTATTGGTGCCTGCAGGTGTTCATACGCCCCAGCGCTGACTTAATGCAAACTATACAAACACAACTAGCGTTGACTCCCTGGTTTAATGTATCCAATTTTGGCTCATTATCGAGCAATGTACCACTAGCCCACTGCCTGCATTTCCAAGCAACACAGTTCTCCAGCATTTACCAGCCTGAGGGATCATTGTCGACACAAACACTAATCATGTTCCCTTCACTGCACTTCCTGCCTTACAGCCACTGATGACGTTTCCAGTTACCTCCGTGAGCGTGCAGATGCAGTGCAGGATTGTGGGGGGAAACTCAGACTGGATGGACAACAAGAGCCAGCACAACCTGACAAACAAGTATCTATATGGAAGGAGGAAGTGGGAGAGAGTGGGATAACACAGTGATGATGTGAAGAATGACCTATTAATCATTCATTATCTCCCAGCACCGTTAATGAGGTGACAACTCTTAAATAATTAGCAATGTGACTGAAGCATATTTCCATAGCAGTAGCCTGAGGACATGGAGGGCATTGGGGACGAATGGGGAAGGGAATATGGGATGCACCAGGCATAAAAAACGAACAGCCCCCACACCAGCTTAGCAAACAATAACTTTCCTGATAGGGGGCTCTGGGAGGCATGGACAGAGAGATAGAGATAGACAGAAGAGAAGAGAGATAATGAAGCTATATTGCAGTATTGAGACAAGAATGAGCCATGGAGGAAATAAGACATTGAAATAGTTATTTCTATATGTAGTGGGCGTTTAAGTTGTTCATCCAGCAGCCTTCATTATCCGTCTGTCTCATTTCAAGAGGGGCAGGCCAGGGCCTTCAGGCTTTTCTAACACACAAGTCAACGGGAACTGTGGCCGGCTAGCACCCCAGCCTGCCATGGGCCTATTCATCTTGCACAAAACACACAAAAGAGCAGACCATGAGCCACATTCTTGACATCCAACCTCATCACCCCCACTACCCTCCCACCCCCGGCCCTGACTAGCGCCCCTCCCCCAGTGCCTCACACCAGGCAGGGCAGACAGGAGCTGCTATGCTACACTACCTAACTGGCTGGCTGGTTGGTTGGAGTTGTTTGGTGGAGGAAGGGATGCATGGAGGGAAGGGTGGGTGTGGAAGAGAGGGGGCAGGGATGTTTTCTCTTCACTCAGCTAATTGACTCACAGATGTCAGGAGGAGTTGGGTTTGTGGCGGGGCTAAAGCACCCAGTGACACTTTTTCCCTCCACAAACAAACATTACACCCATGCACATGCACGCGCTGGAAAAGGTTGTGCACACGCCAGCACACATGCACGCACATGTACCTGTGGCCTTACCGTCTGTTCTCTCTCTCTCTCTCTCTCTCTCTCTCTCTCTCTCTCTCTCTCTCTCTCTCCAGTAAACAGCTATGTCTCTGTGTTGGGCATGGAGATTGGGGGTGGGCTTTTGTCACTTCTCCAAAATAAATCTGATGGTGTAAATATGACAGTGAGCTGTAAGGTAGTCCTGACTGGAGCTCAGCTCCACAAAAACACCAGGAACTAACAGCCTTTTGGTCAGGGCATAATTTCATTTTCCTGTTTACCATCTGGGGAGGCTCTCTGGCTGTCAAGCTAAAGCAGGTCTCATCTATTGATACATCGGTGCAATAACAGTCGAGGCAGTTCAAACGCTGTACTACCTATGATATGACCTATTTCCATGCCATGGTTTCATACCATGCCATGTTTGCACACTGCAGATTCATCTCCTACATGTATACACTGCAGAATTCAAATATCTTCTCTGAACACCCAAACCACTGACAGCTGTGTGTGCGTGTGTGTGTGCATCTGTCATCATGTTCATGTGTTCATGTGTTCCAACTAGACTGCTAAACAGCTGAGCCCAAATTGAAAGTCAGTGCTGTCATTCCCTATATTTACCAAATGACTCACTCCCAGCAGAAATCGGTTTGGACACCGTTAGTATACTGGCAGTTGGTTACCACATCGTTGACAGCAGCAAAATAATTAGGAGGGAAAGTGCGGGTTAATGAAGAAACTATTGCAGTATGACAGTGGTGGACCGCTCCTACACTAAAAATGGGGTAGAATAGGCTACCTTTGGTCTCTGGGGGGGGGGGTAAAAGTACAGCCAAGCTCTAAAAGGCACAATGTTGCATCTTTTAGAGTGTATTCAATAACAGTTGAGAGATCTGTACATTTTCAGAGATATTCATCCTCCAGAGGGACATTTGGGAGAGCAATCATGCTGTACTACCAAGAAAACACAAATCATGCATTATTGAGTTCCCCCAAAAGCTCTGTGCCTGGGTGAAGTTCCCCCTGTGGCCTTTGTGCAGTGGTCTTCCCATCATGAGGTCTGTTCATGGTGGAGCCATATCCCGCTCCTACCCAGGCGCTGACAGCCAGACGTCCGCTCCAGGAAACACCTAGTTCTCCTTCCTGACCGGGGAGCCCTATCTGTGTTACACCACCATCGCCTCTCAATGTTGAGCAATGTCCTGGTGAGCACATGTCTTAGCGGGTTAACACATATGCTGTACATACACATGCACAGGCTTCAGCACAGACACACAAACATAAACACACACATACACACACACACACACACACACACACACACACACACACACACACACACACACACACACACACAGGCCAATCCACGGCCCGCTAGAGCTGTCTATAGTCTGCCTGTCTTCTTCCTGTTTTTCCACTCACCCACACTGTTGTCACTCTGGCCAGGAAGCTGTGGGAGAGATACGCATGACAAAGTCTCTCTTTATTAAATTGGCAGAGTGTCTGTAGTGCTTTTGGAGTCCCTGTATGTGTGTGTTTGTCTTTTTGAGAGGGAAAGAGAGAGAGAGAGCGAGAGAGAGATAGAGAGCGAGACAGTGAGGTAGAGAGAGAGAGAGAGAGAGAGAGAGAGAGCGAGAGAGAGAGAGAGAGAGAAAGTGAGGTAGAGAGAGAGAGAGAGAGAGAGAGAGAGAGAAGGAGAGAAGGAGAGAAGGAGAGAAGGAGAGCAAGCACTAGAGAAATGGGGGTGGGGACCTAAGCCAAGGGCTAGAGGCTTATCCAAGATCCACTCTAGGCTCATCCCTGGATATTGCTGTTTGAAACCATGAGTTAAGAACAGAGGATACAGAATAAAAACCAAATGCCGCTGTCATACATTCATAACAATATCCATCCAGTGCAAGAATACAGATATTGATTTAATAAATACCTGAAATGCGTGTCCAAGCATTTTGCTGATATAAAACCCAGTGAATAGAGTATCCATAGTGCAGTTATGAATTAACTATTATCTATACATCTACAGTCTATGGTATACATACAACAGACACTTGCAGGGAGAAGCAGAGAATAGCGATAAAATAAAAAAATGTTTGACAGTTCATTTCAGTGGATTTCCTGGTACTGGTGCTCAGCTTTTGCACAGAGTAAAACTTTGGAGGATTGGAATTTGCGGCGCTGACCAATTGCAAGCCATCTTGGCCAGGTTGACCTTTGAGAGAACAGAGATGAAAAATGGAGGAAGCTCTGACAGAAGCTACAAACATTAGCATTGCCGTCAAACTGACTTACTACCCATGGAAGCCGATTGTTTTTTCCCAAAGAAGCATGTCATCATCTAACTATATTATTAAGTGGGTTTACAAGTTCTGCTGGGGCCTGGCAAATGGTCAATTTGCTCAACTGCTTTTAATTATTGTTCAGTTAGCAACTGAGAGCACATCTAAAAAAAAAAAAAAGACTGTTTTGTGTGGACGTGCAAACAAATTTCCACGTGCCACTTTCTGGCCTGGCGTTAGAGTTACTGTTAGAGTTGTTTATTTTACATAATATTTACATCTGTTTGGCTGAAAAAACTATTTTCTTTAGACCAAACAACAGGAGTTAACGTATAAAATAAAACATACTTTTTCTTGGGTGTTGGCCAAACCAAACAAGAGTGACTATTTAGAGCTACTGTGACATCTTATTTTTTTTACTTAAGAGCAACTGCACATGTACTTTTAACCTTTGTGTGAGTTATTTTCTCAATAGACTGGCTGAGACAGTACTGTCATTTGTAGAAAACATTTCATTCTTATTTCCATTTCTGCAGGCAGCA
Organism: Ophiodon elongatus; assembly: GCA_016806645.1. NCBI lineage: Eukaryota > Metazoa > Chordata > Actinopteri > Perciformes > Hexagrammidae > Ophiodon > Ophiodon elongatus. Next base: position 5,442,024 of record JACSYO010000415.1, on the reverse strand, counting down.
AGCAGCTGTGTACAGTCTCCACATCCATGTGCAGCAGATAAAGACAGGGAGGACAGAGGACAAGATAAGACATTGTGCTTTGCGGTCAGGGAGTACGCCCTCCTCTCCCTCCTCCAGTCTCCCTCCTCTCCCCTGTCCCTCTTATCTGCTGCCTCTGTCTTGACCTCCACCCTGCTGCATGGTGTTTAGTCAGTGGAGAAAACAGCATGGGACTGGAACAAGTACAAGTAAACTCTGTTAAAAAACATTCTCCGGGGCACTCTTCTCATAGAAAAATACAGTTAAGAATGCTTTCATTTAGCATGTGTTCAAATAGGCTATCCAGGGATTGCATAACAGACAGCTTTCAGGTTTTATGCAATCCATTGGCTAGTAGAGTAAAGGCTGTTTGAGCTGCATGCTGAGAATTTATTATTGACGAAGTTAACCTGAAGCACACGGAAAGGCATTTCATGAAACATGAAAAAACCCTCAAATATGATGTACATGGTTAGCATCTCTGATTATTGCAATGTTACTGCTGCAATTTGTGTCAGCACAGGAAATAATGGCTGATTTATGACCAAAATAAGATTTCACTGCACATGTTTGGTGGCTCATCTTTTATTACCGCTTCCTATACTCCCCGGTACAGTACGCTTCACTGCACTTTAGCCTTTTCATTCTAAACAGCCTATTCAACGCCAATGCATAATCACTTTATTGTTGGGACCTGATTAACTTGTTAAGCCACTGTTTCAATTCAAAATTAATTTATCAACACACTAATGAAGGCTGGGTGGATGGAAACATTTTGCACTCTTTATATCATATACTGTATATTCCCAGTATAACATCACCTGCTACTCATCTATACTTGCGTTCTTCTGTCCGCTATTTGACAAAATCAGTCAAAAGACAGTTATCTTGCTGTTGTTGTGAGATACAACTGAAATTCAATTGTGCACACAGGGACAACAAAAACCCTCACTGTCTGTCTTGTTATATCACAGTTAAATTGTGTTCTCTATTAGTTGTGGAGTGTGATAGTGTGAATCAACCTGAAACACAGTGCTCACAAATGTGTTTATGTTTGCAGTGTTGTCTTTGATTACACTGTTTGTTCAAGGTTGATTTGGTTTCTAGTATAATGCACCATCCAGTTTTGTGACAATGTGCTACCCACTGAATTATTATCAATCTTTATTTCACTATTTGAAAGACTATTGAAGAGGGACCCTCATTTATAATGGCCTTGAGTATGATATTTCTGGATCAATATATCATCAATGCAAAGTGAAAACATCGATACATATCATCCTCTTTAAGATACGCTTTTATTTTGAAATTCCCATGGCACGTCTGTGTCACCATCTCCGTCCAAGCACACCTACTTCCTACAGAGCCCAGTAATGAAATGATCAAATCATAGTTGCGTTGCTTTTCTTGAGTTGATATGAATTTAACTGATTGTGTTAAATAGGCATGAATCATGTCAATAACAAGCCCCTGAGTTGAAATCAAATCAAATCAAAACTGTATCGTGGCAACATTGTATTGTTGTCCAAAGAATAGACAGTATATTGTATCGTGATGAAACTTGTCATTTACACCCCTAATAATTAATTTGATTTTTCACACTCTGCCTGAGACAGCGTATGATACAGACTCTTTCAAGATTTTTAACAATGTCAATTTTGTCACCAATTTAAGAATAGGAATTTTGACAACAGCTTTACTGTCTTGTATTAATCTCAAATCATCCACTCACAGTGCTTCTGCTGTGTGAAAACATGTTGTTATTTTGTGATGTTGCAACTGCAAAGATTACGACAGGCTGTGTGAGTCAACATATACCGAAAACCGAGTTAAAAGGGAACTTTATGGTCTAATTCACCTTTCACTGATGTTGAAACGCGACAGTAATGTACTCTGTGGTTGTGTGTGGTTGTGTGTGAAAGTTGCACTGATCACTCTCCCCTTAGCGACAATAACGATAACTGTTTTCACACGGGAGGGGCTGTTGAAATGGCTTTTGTTTATTTGAAGAATAAAGAATTCAACATCTTATGAATCATTGGATTTTACTCTTTTTTAAATGATCACCAAAAAATGATTACAATTCTTCCCATTCATAGTAGCCACCTGTTGGTTGCTTCTCAGTGGTAAATGATCATGGGATCATGCAGAAAAGTGCTGTTAATTCATCTATAGCTCTTTACAGTCATGAGATAAATTGTAAAACAGTTTCAGGCAGCCAAATGTACATAAGTCATTATTGCTGCCGCAAAACTATTTTGAACTACTGCAGTATGTTTAAAAGCATAATAATGGTGCACTTTAACAACCCTATCATTTTGAAGTCCTACCTGAGAGATTAAATGGATGCCTGGGTTTAGAGAATAAAACAGTGATTCATGTGGCTTGGCCAGGTCGTCCATCAGACATTATTAGCCATGTTAGCGATGGGAAACTAATGAGAATGTATGCAAAATCATTATGCAAGTGACTTCTAGCTGGTCAACTGCCTCAACAGATCTAGAAGAATGAATCCCTGTTGTCTGTACGCCTAGGCTTGAAATTAACTATTTATTATGACACCTGTTCGACCACTTCTGAGGGCAGAACTGTTTATATATCTGCTCTGACTGACCATACTTGAAGGGAGGGCAAAAAGCCTCCTCATGTGTCTCACACACTCTATGCTAGAGCTCTGTCTTTTGCACGTTCAAAATGGGGTAGGCTATTTGAGGCAAAACTGGAAGCCAATGTTTGCTCAATCAAAATGGGCTGCAATCAGTCACTCCACAGCAAAGGCTTTCCACTTAACAATTTACAGGTTTTACTTTTTGTTCCAGCTGGCTCAGCGAAAATGTTATGCAGAACATGAAATGACTTCACACCTCCGGTTGCATTTTGGGAGGTGTGAAGTGTATTCCAAAAAATGGTGACACGGGGTCAGTTTGCCATTTCTGCCAAGGGGAAGAACTCAAGTAGAATCCATTCTCAAGTCTGATTTAGTAACTCCACTTCCATGTGAAAAAACTGTGATCACTGTTGTGATGTGCCATTCTGCCACGAGGAACTGAAACACCTACACAAACCAAACACCACGGTTGATGTGTTAGAGTAATTTTAAAAACACTGTTTTGCAGCTTATAACTGTGAAAAACCACTGCTATGATGCTCCTGCTCTTTTTTTTTTAAATGTTTCATAAACATCTTGCCATGTTGAAATCATTACTCAAACACGATAAGAAGTGAAAAATGAACAATAGGTTTGTTGCTTAATGGTGGACAAAGACATCCTTGTTTGACTATGGCAGCAATTCAACCATAAGAGCAGAGCATAGCTCTTTTCCACCCCTTACTAAAAAAGACAATGATGGCATTATCACTGATGAGGTGCCACAAGCTGCCTCCTGTGGGGATTTCCTGGCGATGTGGTGATCAGGACACACACTTCCTTACACAAACATAAATACCATTGCCTATTTGATGGGCTTTGATGGACTTATTTCCTGCTTCAGCCAGGAGGACAAACACAACTCCCTGGCCATCAGTTAGTAAGGTGTGAGCCCATGACGGTTTGACTTGTGATGCATGTGAGTCATGAGCAAATTTTGCAGAATGACAATGATTCACAGCCTACCCGTAAGTTATTCTCTTATTCAGACATCCAAGCTTTATATGACTGATAAAGCAACCGATAAAGTGACAGTTTCTGTACTCAATTGAAGATAGCAGGGAGGCAGCATTTGGCAGAAAACAAAATGAGGTCTTTAACGGCAAAACACTTTTCCTTTATCTAGTTACGACAACTCTACTGTGACAAGCAGGAGTGCCTTCCACATTAAGCTCTTTGACTGTCAGACAATTTCATCTCCACCACTGGCAGTTGATTCTGTTTCTATGAGCTTTTTTAAGCGATGAGGCAGTAGAAGAGCTACAGTTTACAGCAGCCTCCTTGGTTCAACTCAATTCAAAAATGAATTCTTCACAGCAAAGCAGAGGAGTCTTTGTCAGTGTCTCTTCCTGACTCACTGCTTTGTTCCCTGTCATAATACAGCCATACCTGGAGCCTTCAAGGCTTTTCAAAAATCCCTGCTGCATGTATGGGAAGCCGTGAAAATCAATAAGCTTAAAGTGCTAAATTGTTTGCAAGCCATTGATCGAGTAGAATGTACATCTCTGTTATTCAATCCGACTAATGACAACCGATTATTGTTTCCCCTGCTTCACATCCCATAGTTCGAGTCCCCTAGCCTTGATTTGATCCAAAGAAACAAATCAATATATTGATGTCTTACTTGTTTTCCTTTGCCGACCTTTGCAGGTGTGAGTGTGAATACATAACTGTGTGTGAAAGTGCTTGAGTGAATAGTGGCAAGACACCTATTGCTGGCCATTGCAGTCATATTTCTGGCTGTCGACAGTTCAACCGTCCACGGACCTATAACAGTCAGTTCAATAAGTGTGCCAGACCACTGAATACATTTCATTCTGCCTGGCATGACATGACCTTTAGATACTGTTAATGCATTTATACATGATAAAACAACTGGTCCATGACTGCTAAAATGCATCTGGTCATTGAGCATTGATTTAAGAGTTGTTGTTCAGTTCAAATTGGAGAAACTAATTGAATGAAAGGTTTTGACAGTTATTAATGAAATGTGTGTTATGCACTGCACAATATAGTAGAAGCTGGGGAGATATACGAGTCCTGAGGCATTTACACTAGACATTAAAGGTTTGACATTCCACGGTGCTGAGAGTTTCTTCTGATGCTACTCCCTGACCATTTTCATGTTTTAAGATAGAAAACATGTTGCCCTAGGTAGGATTCCGCTAACAGCTAACAACAACAAGAGCTCCTTTCAACACAGAAATGAATACATAATCACAGAAGACATTCATTGTTGGATTTATTAGTTCTATAACATCTATAAAAAAAACACTGTTGTTCCATGCTGGATTACAAACCGTGTGCGTAATACAGGGGGTTTTGGGGGGTCCCAGACGCCTTGATTGACACGCCAGACCCCCTGAAAACCTCAATAGCAAAATTTCAGGGGGGGTCTCTAAAATCAGAAGACAATTATTTGTCACTTGCAATTGTCAATAAAATGTATTGTATGTATGCCCAGCAGCATTCATTATTCAAACTGTAAAACATTGATTCGCAAATATGAATAGCGATGTTTTCCGCCGTAAATGTCACAGCCAGCCAGAGCCGAAACAGGTTGCACGAAGCAATCCTGTCTTCACGTCTTTGGACAAATTTTATCCAGTGCCTTTGGTGAGAACCTGGATTAAAGCAGATAGATATGAGGGGCCACCGGGGGAGAAGGGACCCCCTGATTGCCACCGGGTATTTTGCACACTGATTACAAACCTTCTTGAAGGGTTACGATCGCACCAGAGCCAACATTGGAAAGATACAACGATGACAGAGCATGTCACGAAACGCAGAGTTAACTAGTGAGCTTTAGATGTGTTGTTGGACCGAGCACCCTCTGCTTCTAGTCTCTACACTAAGCTAAAATAATAGTCTGCTGGGTCTAGCTTAATTGTTAGCACAAAGATATGAGAGTGGTATCAATCATTTCATTATACTCTGGGCAAGAAAACAAATAAGCATATTTCCCGAAATGTTGATCTAACTATTCCCTTTAGCTTTGCCCTGAGGAGCTGGATGGATGTGACCTGAAGCTCGATCACATGGGTGGCCAAGGGGGAGGGGCAGTGGTTTGTCTCCATCTAGCTCTAAAATGACAACTGACAGTAGCCCAGAGAGTAACAAAAACAGCAACAAGTTAATTGGTTAACAGAGGTCATACAAAATATGACAACAAGGAAACTCTCTGAGCCAGCTTATTGAAGACGGGTGGGGGGGGGGGGTTATAATATGAACCAGTAGTCCTTCAAAAAAAAATGTAGGTTTGATGAAGAACATCGATATTTCCATCCCAACTGTGCTGCTTCTGTGGAGGAAGAGCACAAGCTCCAGAACAATTCCAGTTGTTTTCTATGTGAAGAGTTTACCCACTCTGTAGCATGGATAGAAACTCTCCCCTCGATCACACATCTTAAATTGTGTGATGCAACAACTTAACACTGGAGGAAACAATGGGGACCAATGAGTAATATGGGGTTTCTTTGCAATTGACAACAAGTATTACAGAAAAAGGTGCAATCCTCTCTAAAAACATGTTTGGAGCTTAACGACAGAAAATGTGTTTCCCCCCCCTGTATTTGTAAAATAGGGATTGTCTTATCAATATTTGAGGGGACAGTTGAGAAATGTATGGGTTCACTGACACAGTGACCATGTAGCCGAGTGGGGCCTTGCCACCATAGTCTCTTCAGACTTCAGGGACTTCAAGTGGGAATGCTCGTATATAATGTCAGTGCAGTGTGCTTATGTGTTTTGGGGGAGGGTCAGGAGGCTTGAGGCATTGATCAGTGCTTCTGTGCATATCGCAAGACTTTGCATTATATATGCCTGTGTGTGTGTGTGATTGTGCACACATGGTATATTGTATTACAGGTCACAGCATCCAATCTTCCTCCCTTCACTCTTCTATCCAATGAGACCCCCACTCTGTTCCTCCACCAGGCTTATCTTGCCCAGCCGTTCATTCTTGAGAGAAACAGCGTTTGGCAGAAAGAGACATCTGCTCAGTGAGAGAATGCCCTAATTATTCATGACTATTTAACCATTCAGGATTTGGTCTGCGCGGCATATGTGGCGTTTCTCATAAGTGCGCGTCAGCCACACTTGTTAATGGCAGTTTCATTACTGTTGTTTTTCATTCTGTACCTCCAAATTATCACAGAACACAGAATGCAATCATTTTGTTCTGTCTCCCAGTTGTTTGTTATTATAATTCAAGACACTATATATTGGTGTTTGTTGAAAAAACAAAAAAGCAATAAAAGAATGGGAATGGTGTGTTTTTTTACATTTAGTGTGTCTTTCCTCTGTTTTCTAACCCGTGTACATCACACTTATATATCTATTGTTAGGCCCTATGTTTTTTCTCAGATGTGTCCAGGAAGAGCTCTCGAGAGTGGATTTTAGACCCACACGAACACAAACAAATAGCCCAAATAGCTTAAAATGTTTGTTTTGCATCTGACTAGACTTCTCATCTCTCTCTCGCTCTCTCTCTCTCTCTCTCTCTCTTTCTTTCTCTCTCTCTCTGTCTCTCTCTCTGCCTTTCTCCTTTCTCCTCACCCTCCCTCTTCCCTCATCTGTTTGTCCTTATCATAACAAAACCTTGTCACCACGGTAGCTGTGGCCACGTAAATCAGCCCGGCCAGCATCATCTGTTCCCAGCTGTTTACCTCCAGCCAAACAAAGGAGTCTGCCTTTTTGTTGTCGCTGGGGTGGAGTGCTGCGTCGGCTGAGGGCTGTTATTCAACAGCGAACGCTGCTATCAGCCCCCTCTCTGAAAAGGCCAATTCAACACAGGGAATCAATGGATATGAGGAAAGGAGGGAAGATGTCAATGTGGGGGTTGTTGGACACTTAGAAACTATAAACAATCCTTTTTTCCCAAAGGAGCCGAGGCAGACGGGGCACAAAGGAGGCACATCACAAGCAAACGTGAAAAGCAAATAAATAGTTGCGCATCCCCTCTGTTCTCAGCTCAGGTGTATGCAGGAGTTGTTCTCCGGAGAGGAGGGGGTTCAGTTTGTGTCTCCAGAGGAGGCTTGGCAAGCGTCGGTAGGAGCTGCGAGGTCTCGTTTGCATCTGCAAATGAGACAGAACCCGGCTGGCCCATGTCACCTTGGCAACAGGCCATCAGCACCTCCCTCTCTGCTATATTAGCAGCCATGGTTGTCTGTCTGCTTGTCAGTCTGCACCCTGCCTCCCTCCATCCCTCTGCTGCGGGTTTCATCGCCACAACCGCAGCGGTAGCAGTATCCGTATACCTGACAAGACCCATAGAATTAAGCATCTCCCTAAATCTTTCATGAAGACAAAAACAGCATTATAAAAGATAGATGCCCTATAGGCTTTGGTGGGTGTCCCGGTGAATCCGACTCGAAGCGAAGAATTGGCAGCAGTAACATGCTGTGGTCATGAAATTTACATGGTGTGCCTGTGCCAAGTGATGGGAGGCTGGCAGCCTGGGTTCTTCAGGGTTTTTGGGATAATGCGTGCTGTTGATCAATTAAGTGGCAGCCAACAAGTTGCATAGCGATTCCATGCAATACTCCAGAAGCATACAGAGCTAACTCAGCTTTTCAATTATCTTCATTATTGATTTTCAGAAGGTTGCTGCTGTGCTGCTCAGAGTGAGCTGCTGTTTCAGTGTCATGTGTCAGACAGATCAGCGACAAAATGTTGCACATCATGTTTCTCTCTTCCTCTTTGGAGAACTATTTTTAAAACACACAGGAATGTCAAATGCTGTCTATCACCAAATGTTTCGTGGCCCCGAGCGTTTTGTGTCACCTTTTCCACCTGAATCTTTATTGGGTTTTTTTGTACTTTTAACTATCAAACTAGACAAAATAATAATGATAAATTAAAATGTCTTTTTTTCTTTTTTTCTTTCTTTCTTTCTTCCCTCATTTTTGCTTTCCTTCTAAGCTTGTGCCTCCCCTCCCCCTCTTATAACACAGCACAAGCTTCCTGTTTCCTCTTGATGCAACGGGACGAGAAGAGGAGAACACTATTTGGTTGAGGGTTGGCAACTTAAATTTACTCAAGACATGCAACACAAGTAGTCGACATTATAAAAATCCTGTCAAATCACATCACTTCAATTCCACTTCAGTCTGAACCAAATGCTTGATTATTGTAATCTCACTGATTAAACTGTTATATTTCAGTTAATTTCCGGATTTGAATCAAACTAGGTGTGCTCACAGTATTGCACACGGAGTGACAGACAGTGCTAGCCCTCCCATTCAAATGATGCAAATATGATTTCAGTGGAAGGGATCCAAACAGTCCAGGCTGTAAGCAATTAAACTCAACTGATGCAACTCTGCTTTACTGGAATTCAACACACGCTTACATCATCACATCCAAAGTAACTGTCTATAAAAAAAACATGTGATACATACACACTGTGCATACATACATTGTCTGAAAAATGCAAATCTTGATGAGACTATTCATTATACCTTGTAAACAATCTGCATTTCAAATCTGCATTTTTTTTAACTGACATAATCTTTGCAAATAAAAGACATGGCTTCTTTTGTAAAAAAGATGAATACAGACGACAGATCATTTCTCTTTCATGTAAATCAATCCATATGATGTAACATGCATGTCTCTGTAACTGCTGTTGGAGTAGAAGAAGTGGGTTGCCTAGAAACTCAGCACTAATGCATTTTTCACAGTTTATGGGCTGTAGAACATTTTATGTCACTAATAACAGTATGCCATTACTGCGCTTCTCAGTCTACAGTTTCACCTTTTAACATATACGTGGTCGTGACACTATAATGATAATTTACCCTTGGTGTAATACTTAGATGTTAATGTGACCTCTTTGGGTATTCGTGTAAAAACAATCCAACACCTCTTGACCTTTTGAGGCTGTGAATGCAGCATGCTTATGTTTGGCTTGGCGACCAGTGTAACGCTAGCCCCAGCGCTGCAGCCATAGGGTGTGTAACTTAATCACGTCCGGTGTGATTGGCAACACTGATGAATGACCACTTTGTTTGCACAGCACATTCACCCCCACCCCTCAGGTTGGATGCAACCAAGACTAAATCTAATTAAACAAGGCCACCGATGCTCCCTGCCCCCAATGCTATCTCATCAGTGCTGAGGGAGTCATGGCCCCTGTCTATACTGTGGCATAGTATGAATCCTTTTGTCTTCTGTAACTCAGACATAAGGATCAGTGCTGCCACATGTGTGACCCATTTTTCATACATCCTGTAGGCAATGAGCCACACCTCCGGCTGCCTCGTCTGATTTTTCATCACAGGTCACAGCACTTTTTTTTTATGTGTCCTGTTGATTGAAGCCATTCCAGTGCTCATTGACTCTTTGTCATTGTGGTAACATCGTCTTTCGTCATGAGGATAAATTGGAATTGGATCAATGCAGAGTGAAGTAGTGACAGGGGTAAAGAGGGTTCATGTGTCCTTTTCCTTTCCAATACAATGTCCTTTTCTTATGGAGGCTATGCCCTTGTTGGAAATGATCCATGGCCATCTAGTGTGGCTCACATATCCTGGTTTGTGAGATATAATATGGATTATATAATATAAAATAAAACATGTATAATTATTGTTACATTACTAAGAAGGTATGCCATTGTTGGAGAATAAGAAACAACACCACACGGTCAACTCTGATATAGTTACACATCATCACTCTAGTTCTATGAAAATACATGGTGTGAAAAATGAAATTATTCACACCATGTAAATAATGCAAATAACCTCTGATAAATGAATTACAAAAGCAATTGCACACAAGTCACAGCACATCTAGATATACTTTGGAACCTTTTTTGCGACTCAAACTTACCTGCACCAAATATGTATAGTATATGCAACAAAGTAGTTTTATCTCCGTGTACAGCAAAAAAAATGTATTTACTTTCTCGGAAAAAAAATATTAAATGTCTATAGAAACCATTGCAGCACAGTCCACTTCTCATCTATTAATCCTTATGCTCGGTATATCCCAACAGTCTTCTATTCTTTTAAAATATAGATAAATACCCTGCTTATGAATGTTTAAGCGTCTGCCTCATGCTCCTCCATTGGTTAGAACTTGGCTATCTTAGTAAGCCTGAATAATTTGTGGACGATTGCATTCAAGCCTAAAAAATCAGAAAAGTGGTGTTCATTTGTGAAGATTATCTTGCCAAACAAAAAGTATCATGAACGTTTCCTTGCCATAGAGCTTATTTTCTGTAATAATCCGAAATCCAAAGGAAAAATCTAAGCGAAGAATTGGCAGCAGTAATTTACAAAACCACAGCATACATCGGTCTTTTGTCAAGGGAACCAGTGCGACGTTAACTTTGGGTTTTGGTCTACAAAAATACATAATACGTGCATCACTTTATTCATTGTAGTAGAAGTTCACTGATTTGGTCCATGGGTTCAGCCTAAAATAGTCACTTCCTCAATCAACTAAACACTAGACTCAAGACAACCAGTGCTCCATACCAATGGAAGAGCACGAGCACTGCTTGCCCCTGCTTGTCAGCTCAAAATATGTATATTTTGAACATACTGAAGATACAGATGGACCGAGGAGAAGTGGCTGCCACCTTTGCACACTGCTGAGCTGAGAGCAGTAGAGTAGGTACTCTCCATACAATTGAGCCAGTGGATGCACATAGAGCAGAAAAACAAGCTGGTAGCTTGCTGCTCTTGTTCAGTCACTTGACCTACGTGGCATCAGTGATAGGTTTACTGTGAGAGCTTAGTCTATGTGGACAAGGTTAGCTGGTAGAGAAATGGCTTTGTAAAGCTGTTAAAGTAAGAATTAAATGAAAAATGCCCTTATAAATCCCTTTAGATCACATTCCCGGTCATATTGTGCACAAAAAAAAAAAATGTAAGCCAATAATATCATGATATCCATCAATCAATCTGCAACTTTTAGCAACAAGGGAGGTGTGTGTTGAGCCACAGTCCTCTGTAGCTTTATATCTCGCTAAGCCCCCCTCCCCCTTCCCCCCCATTCCCACATTTTTGCGGTCCAATCAAATGCGAAGGATTTTATTTAGATCCCTCTTGTAACTGTACACTTTTCAAATATTCAGTTTCATTGAGAAATACCTACAGAAGTTAAACATGTTCTAACTTTTGTTTCACTGGTACTTTAACTGCTACTTATTTTCATTTGGAAAGGAAACACAAGTCATCCTAAATGACTGCAGCTCTCGTATCAGAAACTACTGTCATCTCTTTTAAAGCGGTGGTCTAGCCAAGCATGCCTACTTCCAAGGCACTGAGATCAATGGCTGATGGCAATGGTGACGAAGCTGGGGCATGCTAAGTACCTCATGATCACTAAATCAGATGAAGACGTCCCACGCCATATTGTTGTCAAGGAACGTCATCCCTATTTATTAACTAGGCTCATAGTGACTGACGAAGTACACCAGGATTTTCTCATACACTGTTTTTAGCTATACAAATTAATATGTAATCCACATAATCGTGAACCAGGAAGTATAATGACTGGACTTTCACCCAGGAGACCATTGTTCGTGTCCTGTGTGAAATCAGAAGTCATTGTTGACTTACGCACAGTTATTGCAACCCAAACCAGAAGCTTTTCCTAAACCTAACCAAGGTGTTTCCTGTGATGACGGAAGTTTATTTTGAAAAGACGAGTAATTGACATGTTGCAGGACACTTGTAGGAGAACACATGAAAAATGAGAAATCACTTTTCGTAAGTTATCAAACAAACCATTGTTTAGGGTACGTTTTCAGGGTGGTGAAGGATGCCTAGGTTATACAAACCTGTTAGAGAATGAATCCTTTATGATATACAAATACACATTTCAACAGCAGATAATTCTTTTATGCATATAATGTAAGTATATAACCTTCAAGTGAGATATTGTGACAAAAAGCAGGTGCTCTCAAACTGAATAGGATAGGGTGATAATGGCCTGAGAAAAGCATGAATTATTCTTGCAGAATTAAAAAAATCAAGATCATACCATCACCGAAAGACATACAAATAGGTTGATGCGAGGGTCAACAACAGAATAGCCTTTGTTTGGCATTGTAATTATGCTGGGAAAACTTTAAAATTAAAGTTTTGTTTCATGCACAACTCATACTCCAAAATGTCCTTGGAAGACTGCAGTGAGTCTGGATGACAATAACAAAGTAATGCTTGCTGATAAGGAGCAGCAAAGAAGTGAAAGCCTGAAGGTCAGTCCTGGTTGTGCTGGGAGCTCCCAGAGCGCTGAGGATTCTGCTGACATCCGCCGTCTTTGTTCTGCGTAATTGGCTAAAAGACTGAGCAACTATATTTACACATCCCCCAAAGAACATTAATTACAAACTGAGAGAGAAAGAAGTATCATCATTTTGCTGGTAGCTGCACATATGAATGCTTATTAGGGATGGTAGATAATATACTTTCTCTGGTACCATTTAAAATCATATATAGAATTCATACTGCTCAAATAAGCTTAATAAGCATAAATGTTCACTTATGTGGTTGAGATGGATTCTGTATTCAATTGCACATAGCTGATATGTTCTTTACAAGACATAACAACCCACTCTACACATGTAACGTGACAGATAAGGCTTTAGTCTTCTTCATCTACTTTCATTGCAGGTGAAGATTTACTGTAGCCTCTTGACAATCTTTGAAAAGAAACTGTCTAAGATGTTGTATTCACCTGTGGATTATACAGAGCGATGAAATCAGTGATATAAATAGCAGTATGAAAGAGAGTAATCAAGAATCATGGTCTATTGAGGCAATGAAACAGTTTATGACTAAATGCCATGCAAAACATTGCCTTCAGCCGCAGATGTACTTTGTGTTTAAGTGCTCATTGGCAAACATTACATGCTAACACACAGAACTTAGATGGTGAACATGGTAAACATTATACTAGCTAAACATCAGCATGTTGGTATTGTCATTGTGAGCATGTTAGCATACTGAGTTCACATTTAGTTCAAGGCACAGCTGAGCAGCCTCACAGGGCCACTAGTGTAGTCCCTTAATCTTGTTTCAGCACCAAACCACTGACATAAAGCCCTAATGGTTTACATAGATTATTTCTATACAGCCAAATTGAAATTTGCTGTCTTGAAAGGATGTGTTGTTTGTTTGCAGGGATAAACTAGAACCCAATCCCCTGTCCCCCAAAAAAATTAACCCAGAAGGCCAGATATATCAATAACATCTGTTTTAGTTTACAGTGTTATTATTTGTATTTGCATGCGTGTTGGGAAAATCTCTCAAGGGTGAATGAAGATTTACAAGAATGTAGTAAAACTGACTTTTAGACTTTTTACTGTTTCATGTTTAACGGTACATGTAAACAGACACACCCATAATTATGTGCTTTTACATCAGTCTGTTACGTGAATAGCTTAGCCCAAAGTGAGACCTCACCGTTTTTGTGAACAGAATACATTTTGTTGGGGTGGCATGTAGTTGTGACTCAGACATTCACTTTCAAATAGTCATATTATTGTTGTTTTTTCAGGCATTCCACTACTAGGGGTGCCTGCCAGGAACCTTGTTAACCACTTCCTGTTATTGTCTGTCACAGGAAGTGGATGGCTACTACATTGCAGAAGTTCAATGGTAGACTTTCAGTTTGCTTGTGTGTAGGTTCATATTTTGCAACAGATAGGCCAGATTACCCAACACATTCCGGATACCAAAAAAAACATGGTGGCCAAACCGTCGAATTACAACTTCAGGGTTCGCCATGTGATGCCATCGGACCCAAAAATACTTTATTCCCATAGACATATATTAAATTACTTACTTACACAAGATACTTGTGTAAATGAGCAGATAGTTGTTTTTTTAGGAAAATCAACTTCCCAGTACGAACATTTGAATAGCACCTATTTAAATTATTAGTTCCTGAAATATATAAAATGCCCTAATAGCTGATTCAGAGTTATTTTCCTCCCTCCGTTCATGTGAATAAGACCAAAACCAAGGGGATTAAAGAAAACGCTAGTCTGCTTGTTCTATGAACCCATAGATACGAAAGATCACCGGAAGATGAGGGTCCTTTTTTACCAGGAGTCAAACCTTTCATGCGCCACTGAGCATGTTACTTTCATGGGAATGAACGGAGCCCCGTCTCTAACTCTGTATCCAGTTCTCTTTATGCATCCATGGTACAGACCGAAAAGCTAACCAAACAAAATGTGACCACTGTCATTGTAAACAACAAGTGCAACTATTTATTATGTGCAATCAGGGCCAATTTGCCAAAATACCTCACTCAGTAAAACATTATACTAACCTCTTGTGCATGAAAAGCAGCAGAGTGAGGTAATACACTTCATAGCACAGCCCACAGCAGCTTTAATCATTATCACAGTTAATTTTACTATAATACATTTTGAGAAGATCCATTAGAGTATATTTTCAAAAGGCACTTGATTAAGTATAGTGCTGTGTGAGAAATACAATGGGAGCACTTGACCAGAGAGCAAGGAAAGTAGCAAGGGAATCATGATAAAAGGCAGAGGGGATGCGAACAATCTGGATCATCAAGCTATTTGTCTGATACTTCACACTGGAATTGTGATGAAATACTACACAGAAAGGTTAGAAATACAGAAGTTTGGATGATGTGACAATATCTTTTGCAGCAGCAAGACACCAGTGACTTATAAACGTAACTGAAAAAGACCTTGTAAGAGTAAGCCTTTAGCTGCTATAGGGACTTGAAAATCAAATCTGTAAAAGTGATATATGACATACTAAGACCACATTCCTTCACTTAATGGCCCTCCTGCCACAGATAATGACATACCTCAGCAGGTAAGGAACATTTAGCATTCTTTTCAGGCTTTAGAAATGATTTCTGAAGCAGGGTTAGGTCATTTTGTATAATAATTAGCCATATGCTTCTGTTTGTTGCATGTAGAGTTTGTATTTTTGGAGCAATGGCACTTTATAACAATTGGAGTTCGTTTTTGGGATAATGCGCTGTTGGACAAATGGGCTTTCGGTCCAATGGGAGATTTTTCAGACTATTGGGGTTTCAGAATAATGGGCTGTCGGAACAATAGCATGGCACCAAGCCCTGCCTAAAAGACATGAATACAAAAGCGAGCTTGTTCAGGTCATATTCCTTAACAGCCAAAGCTTTTCATTAATTTTAGTTAAGTTATACTGTAGAAAATGTCAACATGGAATGTATGTATACACAGACATTTCAGAGAATGTATGGTCGTGAAAATTTGCATAAAAATCAATTAACTCTAATTTATTGTTAAGAACATGAACCCTGGAAGCAGAGAAATTGGGAAACATGTAATTACAGGAGCACACGTGATACATCCTATTCACGGGCATTGTTGCATCTTGTATGATGTTTGTCATATTACATCATGCAACGCTTTGACTTTATAACGTGTGACCAGTGCGGTTTATTATTTGGAGTAACCAACAGCGGTGATGCAATTGAATGCAACCACCCAAACGTTTCCCATGGAACATGTTTTTGTACCCCTTTCCTATTTGTCTTAAATCCCCATTGTTGTTTTTATTTTTGTTTGGGTTTTAAAGATTCAGCCTCATGCCTGAAACCTATTGACACAGGTGCCAATCATAGTGTTCATATTTATTTTTATTTTTTATTTATCTGGATATGGAGCCTATTATTCTATAACCCTAGATACTGGTTGAAGGAGACAGAAGAAACTGACAGAGGGTACAAGTGCAAGCGTAAGGGAAGAAGAAAAACAGTTCTTGCTGAGGAGGATGGGGAGTTGGCTGATGTAATTGAGATAGAATGAGATGGTATCAGCACTGGGGTCGCCATGAATAAACAGAGGGAGGGCACTGAGGACAATTGAGTGTGTGAAGGAGAAAGAGGCCAAACCTGTGCATGTGTGTGCGTGCGTGTGTGTGTGTGTGTGTGTGTGTGTGTGTAAGTGGAAGCATTCTCCTATATGCCTTTGAGCATATGTGTAGCTTGCACGCATGCCCATGTCCGTGTGTGTGTGAGGATCGTCGTTGTGGTGGGGGGAGGGGAAGCCTTCGCTTTAAGCCCTGGAACTGACTGACTAGTGCTTTCCCCTGTGGAGCGCTGGCTGTGTTTGTGCAGCATGGAATAAAGACCTCGCTCTCGTGAAATACCCAGGGGATCGTCACCTACACAAAACACCGTCACACGCAACGTTGTCCTCTCTTTGTCTCGCCCACACGTCTATCTCCCGAATGTATTTACTCAAACTCCATGCGCTCATGCACACACTTATCACAGAACACTCATCCATGTCAACAATCAACAGCTAGCACACAATATAAACTGATAGCCAAAGGGGGTGATCATGAGAGAAACACTTTATGAATATGGAGGACAGATGCCGACCATCAAGTATTTGCAAATAAATAATGCATTTTTCACAACATACTTGGAGGATCAGATGGGTTGAGTTTATACATCTTTACAATACAAGCCATTTCAGGGAATCCTTTAAAAGTACTTGAATCAACTTTAAGATACATCAGTGCAACATGTGAATTGGGCTTAACGATCCTTCTGCTTACCAAACAGTGGCATATGTGAAATTAGTGAAAGACAGTTGACATATTGCCTTGATCGAACCTGGGGTTTATGGGCTGTAATGGGTGGGACAAACTGCCTGGCTCTGGCAGTGCAGATTTAGTTACTGTTCCCCTCCCCCAAATGATAAAAAAAGGCTAAAGTCTTTTGGGATGAGTAGAGTTGTAATGTACACAGCATTGAAGATGCAAGAGATGGTATCTAAACAAGATTGTGCTCACAAGACCTCTAAAAAGCTTCAGTATTTCCTGTATAATTAAAATGGACGAGATGAGGATAAATGCACAGCAGGTCACTTGCCATGTTTCCGATACACATGTAGTATCCTCTGTAAGCATCACACACCCTCAGTAGTGTGAAAGAAATTGTATTTTGTCTGGTTTTGCAATACCTTTTCAATATGTACAAGTATTGAAAGAGTGTTTTCCCTGGACAATTTGGGATATAAGCGTTTGGCTGAGATGTAGATGAGAGAATTGATACCATTCTGATATCTGTTAACTAAGTATGAAGAGAGAGTAATGAGACAATTAGCTTAGCTTAGCAAAAAGATTGGAAACAGCTAGCTTGGCCTTTTTCCAAAGTTAAAAGAATCCGCCTACCAGCACCTCTAAAGCAGAAGTGTAAAAATGACACGTTGTGGTTTTATGGGGAGTTAAGTGCGGTGACTATTTCTTGGCCAGTTGCAGTGACTTCCTAAGGTCGCTACTGGTTACCTGGCAACCTCATGGTGACCGCAATATTCATGTGAATTTGAGTTTTCTACTCTTCTACTCGTATTATAGGCTACTTGACTTAAGGGGCTCCAAGCAATAATAATCCGACCGTCAACTGGCTGTAACTGTTGGGATGTTCTGTTGGACATCTGTGGTTGACCATTACCTGCAGTTATGTCTTAGAGTGGTGACTGGTTAGCCAATTGAGCATGTTGAAAAGTCCGCAAAAGATAGCTGAATGACTCAATATTTAGTTTAGGGATTATGCCCATTGATTGCAATGTGAGATGTTCCACCAATCTGGTCAACCTCTAAGCAGATCCACCAACCAGCCTGCAATGCTGAGGGTGTGATCCCTCTACGGCTTCCCAAAAACACACATCAGTAATTAAACCCTGGATCTCTGCAACTCAGTAGATCTCAGAGGTTGTTGGGAAATGTTTGTATTTTGATAATGGAATTTGGGCACCGAAATCTGTTATTTCAATTGGAATATGCTGCAATCCCTGTAATTCTAGGTACAGTCTCAGAAGAAAGACTTGTGTTGAAACATGTTCTGGGCAATATTGCTGAAATCTTATATCCCGATAAAGATGATTTCATATCTCGATAACAATATATATCACAATATAACAAGTTTTCTGGTAATTCAACAAATGTATAATCTATCTGAAATATTCTCATAGTTTTATATACTCCTGTATGAATTAAATACTTTTCTCATTTAATTAAGAACTTTAGTGCAAAATTATCAGTTTTTCTGAGAAATTTGAGTTATTACGTGCTTGTTATTATCAACTCAACAACTCAACTGTCCACGCACACGCATTTCTCAATCCACACTCTGTGGCATTATATATAAATGTGGGCAACCACGGATCTCCTCGCATATCCTCTCTTCAAAACAAGTATCCATTTTGTTATCTTTATTTTGGTAAACGAGCTAGAGATGCATACTCAACCAACTGGACTCAAGTGTGGAACAAAACTGGAGTTTTTTGCACAGTCGGTGTGCTCAATGCAGTCACAAATTTTTGGCTGCAAGCGGACGTTCCCACTTGGGGTACCCGTGTGGACCCTCGGGGACTTGCAAGGGCGTATGACAACATTTATGTCACGAGGACCAAAGCAGACCCTCGTGGACACTCAGACTCGGAAAGTATTAATTGGCTCTCTGACTATGTGAAAAACACAACAAAGTGGATCTAGAAACACAATGCACACCCCTATGTTTTTAAAGTGTCAGTGTATATCTGTTTACTAATAATATCCACGTACAGGCTTGAGCATGTGTGCATACAGCCATACACAAACACACAAGCTTTTCCAAAGCAGACACAGACATGTTTGAAGTGAATGTACGCATGTCCTGGCTAGTCTCCCTGGAAGCAGCCTTTGGAGAGCCTGGGGACTGAAAGAGGCCTTTTGAGTCCTGGCTGGTCCATTGTTAAGGACAGCTGGGCCTCTTGTTTCTTGCTTTCTCTCTGGGGGCAATGGGCACCCAATATGAGGAGATTGGGTTTCCACCACACACTCCCTCCCAGCCCCCCACGCATCTGCAGCAACATTGACTGTGACTCTCTCCCTTCTGTCTGAGGCCACTTCTGGACTCTACTAACTAGAAAAAAAACCTGCTGTTTGGCGATGAGAGGAATGTGTAAAGCCAAGGCAATTTGAAAATATATAAATAAATATATAAAGTACAAATACCTGTATTGTATAGGATTTGTAATAAGAAACACACTGTATAATTAAATTAAATTATTATTTATTATTCTTATTATTAAATTATTGCATATTTAGCTCTAAACATGTGATAAATGAGGCAAATTCTGTTGAATTTTAGAAAATGATTTGCATATGCAACATTCTCATCCCTTTGTATATTACATAATATAGTAATGCTGTTCACTGTTAAATATTCCTAGTAAAGCTACTCTGCTCTTTTGTCGTATAATTCTTAAATGTTTTCTTAAAAAACCACACACAGCTCTGAGCTCATTCTTGTCGCCACATCTCGTCCTTCTGTATCTCCACCCCCCCGGTTCCTCCACCCCTCTCCTTTTTCCCACACTCTCCTCCTTCCTTCCCTGCCCGAGGGAGTGCTGTGATTGGGTGAATAGAGCTGCTCTCTGCGGATTGTGCTCCGTCTGTCACTATCCTTGTGGCAGGAAAGTGGAATGGAATAAAGCTCCCAAACTGGGCTATTAAAGGCTATTTTCATCCCTGCACGTCTGTTTCTGTGGGCTCATGCTCCAAATATAGATCTGGCACCAGTGACGCTAATGAAACGCGTCCCCCTTTTCCCTGGTTTAAATCTACTTATGTAATCAACAGGAGCTGGCCATACCTTACCATCTGCCCCTGATCCTTCAGTTATCCCTTCCTGTCATTGCTGTCTTACAAACTCAGGCCTGTGTTTTTCTCCTGCACCTCTTGGAGGTCAGGCTCATGATCTAGAAAGTGGAAGTACGGGAGTAGGAGCAACATGTTTCCATTTAAATGTGGAGCACCGATCCAAGAAAAACATGCTGGGTGTGACTTACAAGTTCCAGCCAGTATCCTGTCATTCCAGTACACAATGCAGGGAGGGAGGTGACAAATCCCCAAGCCACTTTGTGTCAGACGCAGACACAAATAGAGTGGTGCTACATGTGACAGATGCTGCACAGCAAGGGCTGTGCAAAAAATCAATGGAGGTTCATCTCACCTGTCATGTTCTATACTTTGTTTCGCTAAAAAATAAATAAAAGTGAAATAAATAAACATATATATATAACGCGGTTGAAACAAAAGTCTGTATGCACTGGAATTCATCAGTAAGCAGTAATGTCACCAACACCCCAAAGACACAACCATGGAAGGATTTGTTACTGTGACCTGCTTTTGTTATAAAAAAAACTACTTTGGTATTTGAGGGAGAAAAAAATAATTCAGCAAGCATTCTCCTCCAACTGAGCAGAACATTTTTAAATCAGGCTGTAAATATTAGGAACATTTTATCGACATGGAGGACAGGTATGTTTTCCGAAAACATGCTGGTATGTTTCATTTTGGGGCTGAATCATAACTATAGTGTTTCAGCAGCATGTCCTAAGGTGATTTATGAGAATAAATTACCATTCTCAGTTTCTTCTGATATACGCAAGTGCGCGTGGCAGCCCTCCCCTCTCTCTCCTGTGTGTGTTTGCTGAATAGAGGTACTATGGGTCAGTGGAGCAGCTGGTGACTGGGAGGAAGAACTTAACCAGCCCTCCTTTGTGGATCAGCTGTCTCTGGCCGAGCTTTGTCATTCCAAATTGGGTCCCTTACATCCCGAGCCTGGGGAGGTTTTGACATGTAAATGGATGACTGAGAGCTCCAAAGCCCCACGATTACTCACCAAAATGCTACAGGGGCCAAAAACAGTTCCCTGAGATGCACCTCTGGGGGGGAGGAAACACACACAGCCTCACCGCAGACTGAAGTGTGCCTCACAGTCTGGAATTATGTTAATGATTAAGCTTCCGTCTGGACACCAAACCCTCTCCATCTAATAGAATCATTTACGAATGATGTGGAGAGTCACTATGTGGGCAGACGCATATAAATACTGTAAAGCCTTTCAGGTCATTGTTTGTGATATTGGGTTAAAAAATATATAAACCTGACCTGATTATAATGTTTTATTTATCTGTTAATTCATTTAACAGGGCAATACAAATTAATCGTGCCAGACAGGAAAAAGAAATGCAACAAATGTTGTGATTCATGTCTTAGCCAATTTGCAGCCCCTCTTTCCCATTTAGTGTTAAATTTAGTTCAGCATTGATTATAATTTGAGTATAACAACAGAAATAGAAATAGACTGTGCACATGTGTACAGTATATGCATGTGTTGATGTGTGTATATGCTGCACATGATCTGTATGCACTGATTTACAGATGGAAAGTGTGAGTGTGCACATATCGTGGAATTTTAATTCAATTGGAAAATATTTTCTATTTGCAAGCATATGTATATATACAAAGGAAATATGAACAATACGCGGTTCCATCACCTGGTTTGGAGTGAATAAACTCTGCTTCAGCGTAGTTTTGTCAGACGTTGGCGCTATAGACTGGGCATGGCTGTAATTTGCCAGCAAATTGAGTCGAAAAAGGAGAGGTTCTAACTATCTAATCAATCTACGAGAGAGAACTGAAGACAGATCTTCAGGAATTTCTTTAATTGGGAAGGTTTTAATTGTTCTTTCATGTCATGTAGTATTGTCCATGTCTCTTGCTGTTCGGAGACGAAAATAAGTAGATATTCCTTAGATATTCCTTTATTAGTATTCACACGTTATGGGAATATAAAGATGCTGACAGCAGAAACAGCTGATATGTCATGTGTTACATGTTCACCACATCAGAATGTAAAAAGGTGTTCCATATCCGATTTAGCGCCTCAACTCTTTTTCAACTAATGCAAAAAGCACGTGAGCGTAAAAACTTTACTTTTTGTCGCAATTGAGGGAGTCTTATCAAATTTTATGTAAAATAAAAATATGATCAGCCACACAGTGGAAGTGATGCTTTTTTATTTTACATTTTTAGTGCATCAAACAAATGTGCCATTTCAGAGTTTTCCCGATTTTAATGATACATTGAATAAAAACGTTACCGGTTTCAGCTTTTACTTGAAAGCATATGCATGAAAACAATTAACAAACAGGTAAGCTGAACACACAAAAACAAGTGGAAAATGAACTGCATACAAGCCTATAACCTTTGATCATTTCAGTAGCTCCATAAAATGAAGCTTATGGCCAGACAGCAACGCCCCAGTGAGCTGGTGTTCGGCGCGTCTGTGTGCCACATGTGTGCATGGCAGTAAAACAGCCAACACTTCTAACTCGCTCACTCACAGGAGAGAAGCTGCCCATATGTTGTCGAATGGTTACAATGCTGCTTTAACCAAGAGAGCAAACAAACTAGAATAACTCGGCGCATATGAACAGGTGCCAGAGCTGCAAACATCATTGCGCTTACACAAACAAAATACTCCGTGGCCTCAATAATGCACCACATCACACATCTGGAGCGTGTGTCTCGTGTTTGTAAGAGAGGAGAAAACCAACAGCAGAGCGCCTCTTGAGCAGCAACCAGGAGCGGTAGGCACACAGGAAGTGAAATTTGTTCAATATACTGTAGCCTGCGGCAGTTTGAGGGATAATTGCTGACGCTCCTAGCTTTGTAGATAGCCATTCCATGCTGCAGTGGTCAGGGAAACCCTCTGTTACAGACAGCTGTCTGAAGCACGGCACACGGAAAGGACGTGACATGAAGCATGTAAACATGGATTTTACTCATGTCCTCCATACTGCCCGCACAGCTTATTATAGAAGGATTCTGGCAACATAATAAACCAGGAATTGCTGCCTGCTGTGGCAGAGTGCTTCTTTCCAGGCTGCCCTACTTTCTGCCTGTAGTTGTTGACTTGGTTTATTTGTTCTGAACGGCCACTAATCACTGTTTTTTTTCTCTGCTTTTGCTGTTTATGAGGAAATGGAGTGGCTCTACAATTTGTGGGGGGGGGGGGGGAGCAGAGAACACATTTTCCATCACCGGTATCAGGGTTGTGAGGCCTGGTCTCTGTACACCAGGAAACATTCATCACACCCACAGAGAAGACCGTGATAATGAGTTTTAATTGACAGCAGAACAAACAGTTTAAGTTGCCTAATGTGTTTGCGTGATGTCAAGCACTTAATAATGTGTTTGCATTTAATGCCAATGACACAGTAACGGGTCTGATACGTCTTTGCAGTATGGTGACGCAGTATGAGAGAGAGAGGGAGAGGGAGAGGGCAGGGGGTGTGGGGGGTAAGGAGATGAACAGAGCAGCAGATAATGACCTCAGCTTCCATCTGCTGGGCACCGTGGGGCGGGGACACCTTCAACCTGCCACCGGTCGGTCGCCACGGCAATCTGCCGCTCCCCATCGTCCTGGTGACATCTGCTTTTGGGTGACTGAAAGATGAATGCAGCACCAGCCACAGAACAGACATCACGCAGACCACTAGACACACACACTAACACTGCGGCACAGATGGCCAGAGACACACTACTGTGCAGATTACAATCCAGGCATTCTCCTCTGCCTCTAACCTCTCAGTAAAGTGGATGTACTGTAATATAATGACAGATTTGTAGTGGCGTTAGCTGTGACTATGTTTTGGGTCTCTTCCTAAAGAGCTGTCGTTTGCGGCCAGTGGCTGGCATTCCACAAACCTTGCCATAGTGTATTTTATTTAATACCCTCCTGTTACACTTCTCGCACACATGACACACGCTTTTAACTTTCAAAGGATTCAGGATCACATTTATGTCTGTTTGAGTTCATAACACTAATTAGTTGGTTTTTAGAGTGTGGGGAATAAATGTTGTTGTTTACTAGTACTCTGTATCTATGGCGATATCGTTTTGCTTGACTAGAGTCCCCAGCCACAGCTGTCACAGTTATTTAGTGCCTCTGCGGTAACCTTGGAAACACCCACCCTGCATACAAGTGTTTTCACAAAATTGAGATCCTGACAAATAGGTGAAGTGCTGGGAATGTGGTGATTACACACAAAGCAACACGAAAAAAAAGTCACAAAACCACCTTGTGTGTTGGGTTCAATTTGAGGAGAAGGACAGCTGGAGGGAGGACAGAAAGAGAGAGAGGGAGAGAGAGAGAGAGAGAGAGAGAGAGAGAGAGAGAGAGGAAATCAAGGGGTGGGGCCGCAGTGACAGAGGAACAGTGAACCAGAGGAAGCAAAGGAAAAAGAGGGGAATTCAGGTCAGTGTTGTGTGATTATGCATGCAGGGCTGGACATTTTGATCCACCTCTGGCTTGGAGAATGAAAGAAACGCTAGGTGAGAAAAGGCAAGTGAGTGTTAGGTGGATAAACAGACAGATGGAGGGCATGAGAGAGGAACAGCAAAGTGAAAACATGATCAATTGTAACTGACTTTCATAATTTCTACGGAGGGAGCAGTGCTGAAACTTTGTCGCAATCATCTCACGAGACAGCAGCTTAGATTTAAAGGGAATGCTGACAGATTATGCCAAGCCTGAAATATTACACCACGCACAGTTGGATGAGTGTGATCCAAAGCAACAAGACAGCTTTTGGAAATCAAGAAATTAAAGTTGGGATCTGGCATTTGCAGCAGCACCAAAGTTATACTCAACCGTGTATGTAGAAGAACGCTAATTGTTAGCTAAAACAGGCCAAACTTTAAGGGTTGGGTTGATTTCAGTTTTCTAAAATAATACCAGGCGAGCTTAGTTTATAAATTGTAAATCCAGGAATGACTCCATGTTTCCTGTGGGTCGGTTAAGCAGCACTGTTCAGAGTCCAGAATAGCCCTTTTATGGGTGTTAGAGAAACAGAATATCTCCCAGGCCAATGTCAGAGGCGTCAAAGTCCAAAAAGTGTTTAAAGGGTCAAAAACTATTTGAGTCAACCTGGGTAAACAGATTTTTTGTGTTGTGTCTGATCCAGCGTGAAGTGTCAGAATTTAGCACACAAACTTTTGAGTAAGAGTAATGGTAAGCTATATGGTAATATATTATATTAAGCTATACTTAATTGAGTTACAACCCACATATGACAAATACCACCCACATGGCATTAAAAGGGCCATGTCATCCTAACATTAGAATGTGGGTGGATATGTGAAAATGTGTTATTAAATGATAACAACAAGGTCAGGCAAAACAAAGATTCTCTATCTAGCCAAGTTTATCAACCACTTACAATGTCAAACGACCTTATTGACCCTGTCACAGTTGGAAGCTCTTCTCAGAAGTCGCTGCCCTGTTTTTCTTAGTGGCAATGATTGCTTCTTTCTGTTTATCTTTTGAACCAGCTGATGACCACCATGATACCGAGCTGGCAGCTCTGTATTTTACACTGGGAATCTCAAAAAAGATCAGACGATTACTGGTTATGACAATTAATGTGAAATGTTGCTGTCATAGCTTTGTGGCTATCTAGCTAATATAATTGAGCCTTTCAGCTGCACAATAAGTGTTTTTTTTTCCATTCTGAAATTCCATTTTATAATTTCTTTGGACAATATCCTGGATGTTACTTAGAACATAGAAAAACAGGACTCTCCCTGATCACATGGGTTTATGTTATGGCCACCGGTTTTAAGTATTTCAACTTTGTTTCAAATAAATGATGTTGTGTTTATCAATTTGGCACAATAGACGCGTCTAAATACTAAAACACCCCTGAGCCATGGCTGCGTTTACCATAGAGAAGAAGCCGGTCAGAGGGGCAAATTCAAAAGACTGGATTAAATAAATAAATTGATAATAGCCTATTGTCAGTTATGTCAATACCATGTAGGTTTTATCTTACAACCACTGTTTGCGACACAATTTTAGGCTTGGAGATTGGATGTTTCTTGCCAAATGCATCTTGGGTGTTGTCATTTACTTCACGCAAAAGACAAATGGAAATAAAGGAAAAGAGGAAGAAAGGAAACAAGGAAGCAAAAGACAAAAAGGAAAGAAGGAAACAAAACCAGGAAACAGAAGTAGGACACAACAGCAGGAAAAAAAGAAAGAGCTCCAAATGTGAGTCATTTATGTTTATGGGAGAAATGGATGAGTTCGGAACCAGGTGACCTGAAATTGCTCTTCTAACTTTGCTATTCTATTGGCCATTGTTTTTGTGCATTAATAAAGTAGCCCATACATTCAACACTGCTCACCTTTTGCATGTGCCATTGCACACATTTTCTGTGCCACATATCTTAGTAGGGTACTCTAAAATATTAGCCTAGGCTTGGCTGGAGGCAGCCTATTCAACATATCTGAAAAGGCTGGCCTCCATAAACAGAAGTAAATAGAAAAATCCCTGACATGCCCAGCAGACAAAGAGCATGAATTTGAAGTAGTTTCTTGCTTCCTAACTAATGAAAAGAAAGTCCAATATTTACTTTCCATTGCGTTTTTTGACTTACTGCTGAGTAAACATTGAGGTGTAGATGTTTGACTTTTCTTCACCAGCCAGTCTGTTCGTTGTCTTTGCGGTGGGCAGGAAGCGGGCAATAAAGCTACAAAATGAGCTTCATAAAGCTAATTTACCTCCTTGCGTGGCTTGTTTTTGCTCGTAGCAGCAAAAACATTGTTGTGCAGCAAACTGACTTGTGGAAGATTCACCAGCCTGTTTCTGGCTCTAGACTCTGCAAATTTAACATCACACTCAGAAGATTCCACTCGCTACCCCCAGCCAAGTGTGGAGGCCCACAACGCGCGCGCGCACACACACACACACACACACACACACACACACACACACACACACACACATGCCAACTCATTTAAACACACACAAGTAGCCACAAAATCACATGTTCCTCAATACACACACGGGCACATACCCACACATGCATCCATGCTGACTTACATGTGCACACACAAAAACACTCACACAATCCCTGCTGTGCCTGTAAAATCAGCATAGCTCTCAGAAATTCCACTAACACCTCCCACCCCATGTGGACACACACACGCACGCTCCTGTGAACCCACACAATTAATGTGAAATCACATCCATCTTCCACCCCTCTGCCCCTCCCCTGTTCTCCATTACAAATAGCTGAGGATTGCATTCTCTCCCTCTGGCCTTGCCTGATGTTGTTTTTACATGTCTTGTTGTGTGCAATAGTCTTCCTTATGTAAGACAAAATTACCCAACACAAGTGTTACTCTCAGTGGGGGAGATTGCACTGGTGCATTCCAAACTCAATGAAAGATGGAGAGAAATTGTGAGAGAGGTGAGAGGGAGATAATCTTTCCTTAATGATTATCTTTATGGCAGCCATGTTTCACTAAAGGGTCTACAATGAAGATAGAGGTAAAACAGAGGAGAGGAAGGTATGCTGTGAAAATCATGAGTCAGATTCAAACTCACGAGCACCTGCTGAGCTACCACGACGCCTTAGAGTCAACCATCTTAAGTGGATTATTTCTTTGCAGATTTAACCTCAGCGCCTCAGCAGGAGCACTGAGGATTCCTTAACAAACATTGACCAAGAGATAAGGAGGCTGTGTGTGCAGTTAAGATCCCGTTTACCCCACAGAGTCACAGGGGGCTGGAATCTATTCCAGCAGACATTGGATGGAAGAGATTAAAATAACCTGAGCTGGCACCGTATATAGTGAGGATATAGTATGGAAGGAGAACATGCAAGCACTGCATATGAAGTGCGACGGCATGGGAGGGGATCTACCACAGAGAAACAACAGAGGGACAGGAAATATCTGTCAATAGCTATTATTTTTCAGATGCTTCATGCACTGGGACAACAACTAACACATTCAGTGTTTTCGCCTAGAATGACCCTTAAATTCTTTGAAGCGCAGTCCCATGGTGGACCTTGATGAACCTTTGGTCTCTGTAGAAAGACAGTGTTACATCCAGGCTTGTTACTAAACAGTACACAATCCACAAGGGCCCAATCACATTGGTTCCAGCTAGGTCACGTTCCTGCTTTCTTCCATACATGTGATCCAAAGTGATGTGTCCTCTAATCAAGTTATTCATTGTCCTTGCAATCCTTCATGAAGACTTCTCACAGGCAAAGTAAGTGGCTGCGATACTGACAGAGACAGATCCTCTATTGAACAAAATTGAACGGTTCATTGTATGATACTGTAGCTCGTTTGTGGGCATAATACACTGGCAAGTGCACATGAGGTATGGGACTGAAATTACATAATATTTTTTTCAACAATGGGTCAAAAGACGATGTCACGTGGAATGTGACGTTTGTTGCTGTGAGCATCTTTTCAGACAAAGTTAGCTAATGAATATGGAGGAGTGTTTAGCAGCTAAAGACCCAGGACACAATTTCTTCTCAAGAGTTGGTTGAGACAGAAAAAACATTAAAAGGAGAGTGAAGATGGAGCTCCTTTCCCCAAAAAACACAAACACAAACAAACATCTGTTTTTTTTGTATTTAATTAGAAAGGTTACAATCAGCATTCATTCCTGGGAAAAATGACTCTGCAGTAGTCACAAGTATTTATGGGCTCCAGGTCCGATCAGCATTGATGGAAACATGACACCTTTTCCAGCGTGATGCTATGTGACACGCATTGAAGTGAATGTATAATATATACAATCAACGGGGATTTGGACAATTAATATAATTTATTAACGTACAAAAATACAATGAAGATGTTCTCCTCAACGCCATTGGATTCCAGTCAGACAACAGTCATTTCACGTCGATGATCATCAAAAAACACTTTATTCAAATTCGACAAAATAAACAAAATAAAACTCATCAAAACCATCTTGCGTAATCTTCCCACTCTTCCAACAATCACCAACTCTGGTTTTGATTGAAATCAAGACTTTAATTAACTGAGTTAGATGCAAAAAGAAACAGCTGCTTTATGCGCTTCTCAAAGGAAATACCTCACTTCATTGACACCTCGCTGATCATTGTAAAACACACCTCGCTCAAACAACAGAAACAAATAAAACTCATCAAAAGCTTTCAAGACCTTCTGTGTTAGTCTTTCCATTGTTCCGACAAATCACCAACTCTGGTTTGAGAGTTTGAAAGAGAAACTGAATGAGTAGCGGATAGAAAAGGAAGTGACTGTAACATTTTCCCTGTTTACTAGCACTGTTTTCTGGCGCATTCGTGACGTCAAACGGGACACACCACAAGAAAGAAAAAACAAAAAGGCATACTCGTCGAATGGAAATGGGAATGAAGTCTATTGCCTATTTTTAGACAAGTTTCCCGTGTTTAAACATTCTGCATGTACACGCTAATTTTGGTGGCAAAAGGGTATTGGACTCACATATCCCATAATAACTTTACCGTTTGAATTAAAAAAAAAGTATGTGTCTCTTGAACAAAAATAGCTTCTCAGTATGACGAACTGAAATGTCTAAAATGTGTTTAGTGAGAAAATGTTTTCCCCTCAGAACAAAAAAAAAAAGATGAGTGAGAGCGTCTTAAACACGAGGAAGGAAATAACCTTAAATGACACCAAATGTTATGGCCATGAACTATTTTGAACTTGATGGCAACTGAAGTATCAGCAGCCAGTCACACCTCTCCTGTAAAGCCTGTAAAGGATGCTGCCACAGCCAAGTGGTGTAAGCAAGCTGAACAGTCTTCAGTGCATGAAGAGGTTGAAATTATTGAATAACTGAGTTAGTGATAAAAGGACTGCTTGTTCACCCCGGCCTAGCATCTGACTTGAGAATGACATGTGGTCTAGAAGTGCTAATGCACGTGGTCACAAGTCATCAGGGTGCATCTCTTCCATATCTCTGGTATGATCTGTTATCAGACTCGATGTCCAGGGTGTTTGTGAATGCCACTTCAGTTACTGCAGTTATTTTGGGGAGCAACACTGAATGTGATACTAATTTAAGACGGTAAAAGGAAAATAATTTCACAGTGTATTTTGATTTGACAAAAACAAAACAGTTAGTCTACTGAATTTAATCATCATCTTTTGCATGAATCAAGTGGCATTTATGTGGCTGTGAGACAATCATCTGCCTTTCATTCATGGTTGCTTTTTGTTTTTATGTTAAACCGTCAATGTGCTTTTTTATTATCAAAGAAATGGGGCTGGTTTGATTCTAAGAACAACAAAAGAATTCCTCTCTGTTTGTCCTGGCTTTGACGTATTGATCTCGTCACCATTCCGACATACAAAAAACTCGTAATAGCAGTCCCGGTCAAAGGCCACAACCCTAATACTGGGGGCTTGTTTGCACATTACACACATTATTTATAATGGAATACGCGGCTTGATGAATGAGCTCCCATGATCTTCCTCTCAATCTCTCATTGAGCAGGCATGTCCTCCTGAAGGGGGGCTCAGTGAAGAAAAAAGAGGAGAGCATGCATTTTAAATTAATCAATCCTTCTCATTTCCCCCTCTCCTCCCAGGCAGACAGACCTCTCCTGGAGGGGGGTCTGCGGCAGAGGGGAGGGGAAAAAAAACAAAACACTGTCATCTGTTTTCATGGAGGTGGCTGAGGCCCAGCCTCTAGCTGTGCTTTGGCTAGAAGAAAGAAGAGAGCGAGATAAGGAGAGGAAGAGTGAAATGAGGGTAAGGAGAAGTATGGATTAGAGGAGGGAGGAAGGATAGAGTAGAGACCCTCAAGGTGCAGGTGGAGAGAGGTCCAAGGAAGCAGGGAGAGAAGGAATAGAAAGGAGAGAGCAGGAGGACACATGCTAGGAGTTGGGTCTGGATAACAGCCGAGGATCATGGGATATGCTGGCCTCCATCCGTGTACAAAGGCAGCTCACAGATGACAGTGCAGTGGCATACCAGGCACTGATCCAGAGCCTCATCCCCGATGGGAAGAGTTCTCTTTCACTCTATCTAAGTGTCCCTCTCCCTCCCTCTCCCTCTCTCTCTCACAATATCACTCAATTTATATTTCTCTCCATTTCACTCCCTCTCATCCTTCTATTGTCATTAGTCCCATGTTATCAAATAAACTCTTTCCCTCGCTGGTGCTCATAATCAAATTAGATTTGCTCCAAGTAACGGAGGGAAAGACTAACTCTCTGTGCAGACACCAAACAGACAACGCCCTTCAACTGACATTTGTTTTCTCAATAACTTGTGTCTTAGGCAATGAGAAGAGAATGGTAGACGTCACACTCCCACACAGGCGCCCACACACATGCGCACACACACACATGCGCACACACACACACACCACACACACACACACACACACACACACACACACACACACACACACACACACACACACACGTGCGTGTGAAGCATAACCAGAGTATCAACAAGGTTTAAGACAATGACAACAAACTCAGATTGTGGGTTTCCCCAGAGATCTATATGAGCTGAATTTCTCAGTGAGACCATTGTCTCACTCCTGTTTACAACCGCACCTGACCTTGTTGTCACATGTGTGTCACTGACGCTGGCAGGGAATTCAAATGTGTGTGTGTGTGTGTGTGTGTGTGTGTGTGTGTGTGTGTGTGTGTGTGTGTGTGTGTGTGTGTGTGTGTGTGTGTGTGTGTGTCACTTAAGAACTTAAGTATTCAGTAATACCTCTAATCTCACGTTGGTAGAAGTGTTGGTTTGTATTATACAATGATTATTATACAATGCTTATGCTTTAAGCCTTGTATGAATATGAATAATAGTAGATCCCTCCGTTGCCTCAAAATTCTTCTTTTAACACTAGTACTGGAATGATTGTTGGAGTTGATTAGTTGATCAACAAAAAAATGAATTGGCAATTATTTTGAGAAGTGATTAATGGTTATTAAAGTTATTAAAAGCAAATCAATCAAATGTACTGGAGAGTGAGGATTTGCTGCCTTTCTCTCTTGTATATGATTTGTTACTGGATAATTTGGGGTTTTAGACTGCTATTCAGACAATAACTAGCACTTTGACCTCGAGGAACTTGTGATGGACATTTCTTCTTATTTTCTGGCACCTTATAGACTAAACGATTATTTGATTAATTACAAAAGAAAGCAGAGTAATTGAAAATATTTACATATTTGCAGTCCTATAGCACTTGATGTACTGTCTGCCTGTCCATCACCTGGTTGAGTGTGCTTTTGCTCCGTCGCAATACTGATCATCATTATCCCTGCTACCCACACGCCCAACCATTTGCAGCCACAGCCCCTGTTTATCCAGCCCACCAAGCACATGAGCAGCCAAAATGACACTAATTGCCCAAGAGCTCACTTTTCCTCTGAGTGGTTGTGTACTGCATTGTGCCTTAAGAGCCATCTGTGTTCCCGTCTTAAATCGATCTGCCTTGCACATTCCAAAACTACAAAAGGACAGGGAAAGGCACCACTCCCATTCATAAATAATGTGTATGGGGTGCGGGGGATGTGGGCTACTGTTTCTTTGTGTGTCTATTTGAGCCGGGAGTTGGACCTCTCCAGCCTACTGGAGGTCTGGGAGAGTGAAGTGGCTCATGACATCTGACCCCAGTGCTATCAAACTTCATAGGGTGGAGGTGAAGAAAAACTAAATCTGCCAATAAAGACAGATATTTTACTTTTGTAGTGTTTCTATCCTCCTTCCTTGTGGACTTTCATTTGGCATTTTTTTAATGAGCCAGTTTCGTTTATTCTGGTACCATCATATTACATGCAATAGCTGGTCTCATTTTAAAGAGTAACTGTGTTTTTTAAACAATAAACTAAATGATATGACTGTACTGTGATGAAAAACATCAATGCTAATGTTTACATTGACGTTTCTCACAAAATTTATAAAAATTTGCATTTCATGGTCAAAAATGTATTAAAACGCCATCTACTGTTTTGAATCAGCCTTGAGCTCAACCATTTGTTGCAATTTTCCAAGCTACTGTAGCTGTCAGATTTGTCATTGATGCGTCAAGGCTTTAGTCAAATGGAGGTGGGCGTGCTTTTATCTCTCAGACTCAGACCTGGGGGTGAAGTAACATTTGAATAGTCGTACAGGTGTTCAGTTACTACTCCTAAGACATTATAATTAGTTAAGAGTGAAGAGAAGGAAGATCAATTTAAATGTGATTTAAGTTATTTAATAGATCTCATTCGCATTAGCTCCAGGAAATATTAGTCAGCATCCCCTGTGTTCTGATTTTGAGTCATTTATTATAGATTATAGTAACAGAAAATAAGTTTTGCATTTTCAAGGGAAAGTAAGAGGTAAAAATGAAACACGAAAGTATGGTTTACATTTTGTACTAGCTTGTCATTTGCAAGTGCCATCACCATTTCAAGTGTTGATTGTAAAAAGAAATGTTATTTGGAAATATATCAGGGTAAACAGCAGCCAGGTGCAGCGGAAACCCTCAGAAAGAAAAGCAAATAAGCATATTTCACAAAATGACAAACTATTACTTCAAAATGTGTGTTTTTCAACCAAACTAAAACAAGAGCCCATTAACACGTCACTTTTTATTGACACTTTGCCGTCAGTGACACATCTGTGCAAGATGTTATGTCCATTTTGATAGGAGCAAAGTAAATCAATCTTGTATGAGCTCCAAACATTTTTCAGTATTCATATCTCTCCAGACTCATTGGCTTATCTTGCTCTTTGGGGGAGGCAAAAAAAGCACAACATAGACAATCATTAACAAACAAGGATGAACTGTCACTGCTGACTTTAGCCACAGTTAGATATACAACCAAAACACATTGCAAAACACGGCACTATATTGTTATCTGTATCAGAAAACAAAAACATGTTGAAGGTGGATAATGCCATGCACTGCCATCCACTGATGTGTTTTACAAAATGTGTATTTAAGGAGGTAGAACTACCTTTGAATGGCCCTCTGTTATTTCAAGATTGCAGAGAGATGAGGGAAGCACAGTACCTCTTCATGCAGGAGGTTAATGTGTGTCTGTGCTCACTTGTCAGATGTAATTGAAGGGAACAGCTTATGAAAATGAGGTGGCAGGGATGAGGTCTTTAATTAGATCAAGATCATGGACAGAAATGAATTAGAATCACCACTCTCATTACCCACAGCAAAACTGGAGCAGCGCGACACTGAATACATGGAGAAAAACTTTAATATCTCACAGACAGCATTTACGGTATCGATGGGGTTACGAGAGACTATTGCTCTATTTTGTACTGCCTCACTTGACCAAACCAGAATGTGTAAGGGTATCAATGCTTACAACAGTATCAATCTCTGTGTTGCTATATCGGATGCCTCATTTACCCCTTTAAAGTCACACAGTTCAATATGTGTGAATAACTATGTTAAAAGCTCAATTTGGCTAAGAAATATGCTGAAAATACAACATAGAACTTACATGCCATCTAGTGGTAAAGCTGTTAACAAATTAATTGATGAGCAAATAAAAGAATAGGAGGTGACATAATTATGATAAGAATGATAATGAAAAATTATAGTAAGTAAAAAAATCAAAAATGAAATTAGAAAAATGGAATATATATATATAAGATGATATTATAAAAATATTTCCATGAACAGTCATGGACAAAGATGTCAAAGATGTCAGCTAACTTAATTATTCATTATGTTTCAATAACTCAGATCATTTTTGAAGATAAAATACGTTATTAATCCCGAGGGAAATTGCTGTGCAGCAGTTGCAATGCAAAAGTGGAAGTGGCAATTTAATATAGTATATACATTAGCAATAAGGTAAAAAAATAAGGTACAAATCCAAAATCAGGTTGCCAATAGACCACAAAAATATATACAGGTTTAACGGTAGTCGGGATCAGTCTCGGTTGGGTTGCATGTGTAAGAAAGAGTAAATATAGTGTAGGAGTACATGGCTCATACAAAAAGCATTATTAATTATCAATATTCATCGTATTACAGTAAATTGCGCTTGCATTGACCTTGAATTACAGTCACTTCAATGCGTGTGACGTCACTCTGTGACACGAGAGCAGCGAGGACATTAAGCCCACGGAGCTGCCTCCCTCGGCAACCTTCCCTGACATTCGTCCACCTGATTGGTTGATCCTGTGGGGGTGGTGCCCTGTGATCTACCTGAGAGGCTAAGAAATGGGCATAAAATAACCCACGAAGACTAAAAACGGAAGGAAACAAACTGTCCTAGCTGGAGAGGAGCTGGTTGTTTTCTCGATCCCTACACGTGGTTCTACCGCAGCGAGGACGTGGAGACCGATGCTCCGTAAACAAAAGTAAAATCAGTTGAATTCACAACAGTTACTGATACCAAACGATAACGACTTTCTCTTTTGCCGTAAGGTAAGTTTGTGTGGCATTAGCAGCTTACTAGAGAGTCGGTTTAAAATGAAGCCCAGTGTATCGTTTATGTCTCTAAATTCATCACAATTAGCTAACTTAGTTTAACTGTAGCTTGTTAGCTGTGTAAGTCATGCATATTCATATACTCACTTAACCTCAGTGTTTTATTTATCTTTACATTTCGCTTAGACAACAACAACAACAACAACAACGCAAAGTTAACGGTCAGCCTGCAAAACTGGTTGTGACAACGCAGTTTGTGTCTAACAATAACCAAGCTAGGTCAAACGTCCTCGTCCAGTTTAACAGCTTTGCATGATCCTAATGGTGTAACTACTGTATTAACTTACTGACAGTTAGGATTTGGCCTTATAGTGACATGTTTGTTTGACACCCGAAGTCTCCTCCTTTACGTGAGCGTGCGTATTGCGTCGTTGGTATTTCCCGCTACTGCATTGCAGGTCATGAGGTTAACCTCGACGCTAAACGTGCAGTAATTGTGAGACGTGAACTGCTTTAAACACGCACCTCCTCCCGGTTTTTGTCGGATTCACCTCCTTGCATGTCACCATGCGTTATGTGTCTGGATCACGCGAGGGCAGATGTAAACAAAGCGCTAGTCCAACCTCTCCCTCATCCTGTAACCTGTCCCCACCGCCATGCTGACTGATTTTAATATCCTTAATGCTTGATGCATGTGATTGTTATGTTACATGGGTAACAAGTTTGAAAATGCAGGAATACATGGAGTAAAAAAAAAAAAAAAAAAAAAAGAGTTGGTAATTGTCTGTATTGCACCCCTCATCTCACATTGGGGTTGAGCAAGTTGAAGCTCGTGGGCACCTGGCTTGGAGGTGTTGTACAAGTTCTATTTTTGTTGTTTTGTTTTCAGTCTTCACATGCCGCTATGAAGTACATCCTGGTTACCGGTGGTGTTATATCTGGTATTGGAAAGGGCATCATCGCCAGCAGCGTGGGGACAATCCTCAAGTCCTGCGGTCTTCATGTCACAGCCATCAAAATTGATCCATATATCAATATTGATGCTGGCACCTTTTCGCCATACGAACACGGTGAGTAATCGGGTGCTTTCAACAAGGTTTCTTTCATATTTGTTTGAGGTATCATCTGCTGTTTAATATGTGACAAGATGTGGCGTGCATGTGCCCTAGTGGTTGGACAGACAACCCTGTTGAGTGGCATGGGGTCAAGCTGTTTCCATAAAATATATAGTTGTTATTGTCAGTGAGCAAAGCACTGAATCAGTTCCCACTAACCCTAAGGTAAGTGGATATGATGTCTGTGTGGTGCAGGTGAAGTTTTTGTTCTCGACGATGGCGGGGAGGTGGATCTGGACTTGGGGAACTACGAGCGTTTCCTAGACATCCGTCTTACCAAAGACAACAACCTCACCACTGGAAAGATCTACCAGTCGGTCATCAACAAGGAGAGGAGGGGAGACTACCTGGGCAAGACTGTACAAGGTGAGTGAGTACACCTACTACAAAACATGGATACCCCCCTTGACTGTTGAAATTCCACACCCCCACCTTTAGCCGGGGTTTGGTGCCAATACATGCTGCAGAGCATCACACTTGTATTCTTCTACACAAGTATGTTGACTGAGCAGTGATCAGTTTTATATCACTTTTATTCTGTAAATCTGTTTTCAGTGGTACCCCACATCACAGATGCCATCCAGGAGTGGGTGATGAAGCAGGCCAGGATCTCGGTAGATGATGACGGTGTGGAGCCTCAAGTTTGTGTCATTGAGGTAAGTCAGTCTTATAGGTACTTGTATCTGTTCTAATAATAATTTGTTGAAATTAGATATGTTGCCTAAAGCAATCTAAAATAATGGCACCTTTCAGTAAGCAGAGAAATTGCTGAACTTACACAAATAGTTTGTCAGCAAAGCAGAAAAATATCTTGAAAAAACTTTGAAAATTGATTTGCTGAGGAGTCTGTAAAACGTCACTCCTCTGCTAGCCCCAACATTTAAACAAAGTATTTTATTTACAAAAGGTTTCTTTGACAACATGTACTGTAGAAGTATATCATCCTTAGTATATTTGCAATTGAAACGGGCCAAATCGTCATTGACTTATTACCCTGCCTCCATCAGTTATTTTCTTGTGACCGTAATTAAAACCAGCTCTGACCGTATTGTTAGCTCAGTACAGCTAATGACATTTGTACTTTCTCAGGGTGTGGTGTTATATACTGTAGGTTGATGAGAACCAACCTGTGTGTTTGTGCATGCAGTTCTGTGGTCTAAGCTGGTGTTTTGTGTCAACAGCTGGGAGGCACAGTGGGGGACATTGAGAGCATGCCCTTCATCGAGGCCTTCAGACAGTTCCAGTTCAAGGTGAAGAGGGAGAACTTCTGCAACATCCACGTCAGCCTGGTACCACAGGTATGGCACACTGGTGAACACACGTGTCACGTTGAATATTATTATAAGTCAAGTAGTTACAAGTTTATGCTTTAATCAGTTTTAATTAGGGTTAGAGAATAACCACTGGTTTATCTGTTACACACTTAAGTTACAATTTGAGAAGAATTTGCTTTTGTGTCCTCAGCCCAGTACCACAGGAGAGCAGAAAACCAAACCAACCCAGAACAGTGTTCGAGAACTCAGAGGGCTGGGCTTGTCTCCAGATTTGGTGAGTTAGATTATAATTTGAGACACATAATGGCAGAGAATACAAAAAGATCCAAAGTGTGGCTACATTTGACTCTAGTAGATGCTGAGAACTATCGATGTCTCAAATGCAATAAAACCCTCACAATTATACCAGCAATTAATGACAGCATTTGGCCAACATGCAGAACATAAATGTGCAGAAATGCACAGTTTTTGATTGTTTGTCATCTACGGCAGGTAACGTTAGCGATGCCATACAGAGTTTGATCATCATAATACGCTAATAAATGAAAGCTAGTCACTTAGTTATTTATTTAGCTGCGACTGTATTTTAAGGATTTGGGAACTTCTTGTAGATTGTCGGGCTGAGGCTGCAGCTATGACCCAGCCCTCCCCCCCTCCTTCCCCCACTTCCTTCCTCCCTCCCTTCCCCCCCCCCCCTTCCCTCCCCCAGCGCCGGTCTCAGCCCCGGTCCCAGCCCAAGTCCCCTCACGTGAGTAGCTACAGGGAAGATGACTCAGGAGAGAGTGAACGAGTGTCATAGGGCGGTCATAGGGTCTCAACAGTGGAGTCAAAGGGATTTAGGTAACAACTAATAAGTCTGTCGGTGTATACCGAGTTGTTTGATACATCGTTATTAATAAGGGTTGCAGCTGTGTTATAAGTTAATGTTTTAAGTTATTTTGAAGCTGCTAGTCCCACTACCACTCCAGCCAACACACCTTAACAATAATTGTTTCTTTACTGTGGGGAGATGACCAAGGCTCTCAACTCCAAATATACTCCTCCCTGTAGAAATGTTCTTGAATTTACATTTGTTGTTGGCATTGAAATTGAATCGTCAACAATAGTGAGTTATTTAAACGTTTCTGCTGTTGCCGTTCAAGAAAGACTTTTTGTTTACATATTAATAATAAAGCAATGTTGATTCTTTTTGAATTAACATTTATTTTCAAAAAATAATCAAAGAACCAATAAGAGCATCGATAAGGAACTAAACCAATAAGCAGTATTGATAATAGTACGAATATCAATGAAATCACCCTACTTTTTAATAAATATCTAATATTATCTGTAAACCATGGCGGGGCGAACGGCAGAACTTCTTCGGACGTGTGTTCTGGCTACAAACAAACCACAGTTTCACATTGTCACCAGAGCATTCAATCAGCATTGTTCAATCTTATTCCTGTTAATGACTCTGAGCATGCCAGTCACGCTCTCACACCAACACGACACGACCGGATACGCCGCGGTCAGAGACTGTTAGCTTCCCGTCCCACACACCTGCTTCTCAACACCAGGCACTTACCTATATGCACTTCTACATTAATTCTCAACCCTGTGTTCAATGTCAGAACTGCATGTATGAATTCACCTTGTGTTTCCTTCAAAGATGGAATAAAACAAACAACCTACATCAAGGCTCCAACAGTATTTATATAGGAACCTTTGAGACTATATCAGTCATGCAAACGTGACACCTTTCAGCTAAATTTGCTGTTTTGAGTCCCCATGATCATATCCCAATGATCAGCTTGCATACCCTTTTATTCCCATGTCCAGTTGTAAAATTAACATATTTGTCCTTTGCAGATTATGTGCCGCTGTTCATCGCCGCTAGAAACGTCTGTCAAGGAGAAGATCTCCATGTTTTGTC
The DNA here is from genome assembly GCA_016806645.1 of Ophiodon elongatus. Taxonomy (NCBI): domain Eukaryota; kingdom Metazoa; phylum Chordata; class Actinopteri; order Perciformes; family Hexagrammidae; genus Ophiodon; species Ophiodon elongatus. The sequence goes on along the minus strand of JACSYO010000415.1, from coordinate 5,401,994 downwards.
ATGTAGAGCCCACACAGGTAAAGTAGAGTAGTTTTTTTTTTTTTTTTTTTTTTTTTTTTTTTTTTTGCAACAAAGAACTTAATTTGAAGCTCTTTATCAGCGGTTTTGGTATATTAAGAGGTATACAGTACATATAAGAGGGACATGAGTTAGTATCAATTAGAGTGATATTGATTTAAATTATCATCTGATGTGTGGCATTAGCTACGCACAAAGCTCCTGCATGTATTTTGAGAACTTGCTGCCTCAAATGTTGAATAGCTTAAGAAATTAAGTAAAGTATCACAAATGCCATCACAACTCAACAATAGTATATTTATGTATTTGTAATTTTCAGATTTGTATGCGTTTTTTCTTTTCATTATTTATTTTTATCAGATGGGTCAGATTATATTTGATTTTCTAAAGTTAATATAAAAATGTTGACATTGTTCAGCCCTTTTATCAATTTAAAGCATAAAGACGAATAACATGTTTTGTCATTCTTTCCCAGGTGATCTGTGTCCGTGACGTCTCCTCGGTCTACCGAGTGCCCCTGCTGCTGGAGGACCAGGGTGTTGTGAGCTACTTCTGTCAGCGGCTGAGCCTGACCATCGAGGTGAAGCCCAGAAAGATGCTCAGAAAGTGGAAGGAGATGGCTGACAGGTGAGGAAGTTTGTCCGTGTGGCTCTTAACCTCTTCCAACGTTGTGTCTTTCTCAAGGGTTGTAAGGAAATGGTCCACAAATAATTTACCTTTTTTCAAGTTATGGAACAGTCAGTTTATTCACACAGGCACTTTTGTGGATTGAGAATGTTGAACTTTGATATGTTGCTCAGTCACTACGGCGCACTGTAAAGGTTACGCCACTGAACATTGAATTTTTTTTCTTTGAGTAGCTGTAAAGTTATGATTAAATGATGCACCAGGTCGGTATTGTGAATCATCTTGCTCTCTCCTCAGATCTGCCCGTCTCTTGGAGCATGTCTCCATCGCCCTGGTGGGGAAATACACTAAGTTAGCCGACTCCTACACCTCCGTTATCAAGGCCCTCGAGCACTCGGCCCTCGCAGTTAATCACAAACTAGAGGTCAAGGTATGGAATCGATGTACATTTTTTTATGTTTTTGTAAATTGATTTGGGGATTTTGCAACATTGAATTGCAGTTTGTATTAACAGTTCTCACAGAACGCTTGTAAAACTGGCACAATACCTAACGTTTAACCATATTTAAAGAGTAGTCCGCATCATTTGGACGGAGATCAGTCAACATCGTGGCCAACACGCTGTTGTTGTTGTTGTTGTTGTTGTTATTACAGTACATAGACTCTGCAGACCTAGAGGCTGCAACTCTGCAAGATGAGCCTGTGAAATACCATGAGGCCTGGCAAAAACTCTGCAGTGCTCAGTGAGTAGACTAACTATAATTTATAAAGCTTTTTTTCTTTTTTTTTTGAGTATGCCACAGGATGGCAGCAGAGTGCTGTCATGCCTAGTGGTTTATGCAGCTTTATAAAATGGTCAATGACTTCTTTGTTTTGTAGAAGTTCACAGCGATTTATTACATCTTCATGTATAGATTACACCTGCAATGTATGGAGGGGGGGGGGGGGTTGTGTCCTGTAGCTATTCTCAAGCAGGCATTAACATGGGGCAAAAAGAGAGAAGAAAACCTGATCAGATAATGAGCAATTATTTCTTACCACAAAGTCTCTTGCAAGGGTTTGCAAATACAAAAAAAATGCATTCTCGATATTAACCTAGTCTAACAGCCATTAGTATGTTAATGAACTAGCTGACCTGGTGGCATTTACAAATAGCTGTCCAGCATTTTGCCCCTCCAAATCTGTAGAAACGGAGGAGTTCTATACATAGATCAGCAGAAAGTAGTTGGTGCCACGTGCAAATTTCTCCAAATGTAAATGTGAAGAATAAATAATTGACTCAATACAGATGTGAATTCACATTCATAAATAATATTGTCTGTATAGGGGTGGAGCAATTAATATCCCTTTTTTATTGTCAAAGTTCAAGTTTCATCTCCAGCATCACCTTAAATTAATGACCTTTTAATGTCTTTGAGTAAAAAAAATTGAATTTTTAGGATATTTTGCATTGTCTAGTCAAAGGATGAATGTGATTTACAAAATCTGCTGTCTTTATTTTTTCCGTTATAACCCTTATCAATAATGTTACTCTGCATACAGGTGTTTTTATATTGTGCATGTTTGGTAATCTGGACTCATTTCTAAAAATGAACCGAGGCTGTCCCTCTTTCCTTCCTCCCCACCCACAGTGGTGTGTTGGTACCAGGAGGTTTTGGTGTGAGAGGGACAGAAGGCAAGATGCTCGCTATTAACTGGGCGAGGAAACAGAATAAGCCTTTCCTGGGTAAGTGATAACATATTGTAAATGACATGCTATTAGAGAACTAGACCTAACATTTTTCCCTCCAATGTTGCTCAAGTCATTTTTGCTATGCAGTTTCATATTTTCATTATTGGGATTAGACGACAAAATGAATAGCTACGGTGTCTCTAAAAAACGTATTCGCTGTTCTATTGTTTTATAAAACTGAAACCTCATCAATTGATATTAAAGGTTTGCTCTGCAGGATTTAGCTAAAAAAAAACAATGGAAGACTTGTGCAAAAAATAATCCCCCTCAATCCTCACTTAAACCCACTTGAAGTGTTTGGCGTATCTGTAGAGACCCTGTCCTCTGCCTGTTTTGTTATTATTATGAATATGAAGCATTATGCTTTTGGGTTGTCCATCCCATCTCGTTAATGCAATATCTCAGGAATGCCTGGAGGCTTTTTATTTTTATTTTTTCTTTTCTTTGGCACAAACATCCACTTGGACTAAAGTGTGAACTGATTAGATTCATAGGTCAACGGTCAGGGCCATTGTAACCTCACATTTGACCGTAACTCAAGTATTGACATGGTAAATTTGACAATTTCACACAAATGTCTAATAGGATAAAATAATGAAGTGATGACATTTTGGACCGACATGGATGTAAACTGCAACTTGACTTGTTGCCGGAGGTGTGCATCTGCGAGGCGGTTATTCTAGTTTTCTTACTTTGCTGTGTCAGGGACTAACTGGGCGTCTGCCTTTGGGCACTGGGTGTGTAGCCCTCACACACGCACAAGCACACATCCAAGAGGAGGCTTTGAAAATGGCGGTCCCAGCACCGGATAAATGCAAATAATATAGCGAGGCTAAACGGCATGCGGACGAAGCTTGTTTCAAAACGAGAGTGAACACTGGGGTCGGCTCACTTTCGCTGCCGTATGTGACGCTGTGTTCTGGCAACCGCGGTCAAGACGCGTGCGACGATTCTATGCAACAAGCCCGGGTTTGCGAAGGACAAAACAAGTTCAGCAAAATCTTAATAGTCTGCCAGAGAACTCTTGACTTGGGATGCAATGTATTTTCCTGAAAAACATCAGCCTGCAATATAAAGCTACACAGAATGAAAAATGTGTATTTTATTGGCACATCAGAGTCCCGAACTCAAACCAACCGAGAACGTGTGGCAAAAACTGTGTTCAGGTGTACAAAGATGTTACAGAACTAACTTTATGTGATTCAAAGTTGAAATTAGTTACTTTTGTGTTTTTATATTTGTACATAATTCAGATTCTTCAATGTGAAAATGAGAACAAATCTCTACAAATGGATCTATTCTTTTTTTTTTTTTTCATTGATCAGAAAAAAAGCTCAATTGCATCCTCTTAAACATCACTTAGACACTTAAAATAATCTCTTTCAAATGCTGTCGAGTTAGACTGAACAACATCCCCACTGTGCCGAACACTTACGTGACCGTCTTTAATGTATGCCTCCTTCTAATAGCTCTCATTTTGCAATAATCCTGCTGCTCTTGGTTTGTGCAGGAGTATGTTTGGGCATGCAGCTGGCAGTGTGCGAGTTTGCCCGCAATGTTCTCGGATGGGAAGGTGAGTAATTGCACTGTTCAGCCGGTGACACTGTTAAAATAGATATGTTCTTATGGTTTCTAATTTAATGGTGAAAGAACCATGGATCTGATGGAAAGTTGAGCTTGGATCAGTTTTGCTTATCTTATCTTTTTTTCAGATGCCAACTCCACAGAATTCAATCCAGAATCCACTCACCCCGTGGTAGGTTATCTTTTCTTTTGAGCTCACGTCCCATCATATCAGCAGAGGCTTTACCAGAATGGTTTTAACATCCTATTTGATCTCGACAGGTGATTGACATGCCAGAGCACAACCCAGGGCAGATGGGTGGGACTATGAGGTTGGGGAAGAGGCGGACTATTTTCAAATCCAGCACAAGTGTACTGAGTATGTATCCTCCTAAAATTAATGGTGGATGTTTGATCACTCCAGCTTGTGTTTTTGATGACTGATATTTCATTGTTCTAGGAAAACTGTACGGAGGCGTGGAATATGTTGACGAGAGGCACAGGCACAGATTTGAGGTAAAACAAGGTTGTAAAACCTTTTTGTATGGGAGTGCAGAACAAATGCAAACTCTAGGGGAATCGTATTCCACTTGTACATGCTGCAGAGACTTGAGGCTCCATTTCAATTAGTAATGTGTTTTATTTTTGTGTCCAACCCTAGTGTTGAAGTATAAGATGACCGTATAACCTTATTTATCAGAAGCCTTTCCTGAATCCTTCTGCCATTACTCATTTTAGGTGAACCCTGAGCTGAAACACCACTTTGAAAAAAAGGGTTTTCAGTTTGTCGGCCAGGATGTGGAAGGAGAGAGAATGGAGGTCATTGAATTGGAGGGTGAGTGAAGTGTGTTATTGAAAACAAGTATCCACCTGCTGCTGCTAATGATCGCGGTAACTCTTTTCTAGTCTTAGTGCCCACTCAGAGGGCATTACGAACACGTACTCACCCATTCATACACTGGCAGACGCTACCATACAAGGTGCCACCCGCTCATCAGGAGCAATAAACATTAGTGTTCCCAGCACTCGGTCGGGGAGGTTTGGGGTCCAGTATCTGGCCAAAAGACGGTTTGACACGTAGACTGCATCGCCACTGTTTCGTCAACATGCCTGGCCTCACATTGTCCTTTTGTAAATATGTTACGTACAGTACACCACAGTTAGCATATGACTTGCATTGAAACACATGGCTAGCATAATATCGTATAGGAGGTTAATATGTCTGTATTAATCTCCTGGTCTTTGTTGTTTTCAGATCACTGTTACTTTGTTGGGGTGCAGTACCATCCAGAGTTCACCTCCAGACCCATCAAACCTTCTCCTCCATACTTTGGTCTCCTGCTGGCTGCTGCAGGAAAACTCCAGAGCTACCTGGCCAAGGGCTGTCGCCTCTCTCCACGGTGAGCGCTGACACAGCAATGTGTTATGCGTTTTAAGTTTAGAATAAAATTACTGTATGATGCTCCAGCAGTTCATGGGGTATGTCTGTATGTGCATATATTATTTCTTATTTAATCTGTTCACCGTTTTTTGTTTTTAATCAATCCCCTTACACCATACTGTTATATTGCTGGCATTTTTATGCGTCATTGAATTTACTCAAATGTGGTTGACTTGTCGACCCGACTGGAAATTTACAAGCCTATTTTTATTCAGTGTCATAATCAACTCTCTTCTGTCGAGTTTACGGTGACGCTAACATCATCGTTGCACCTGCAATCACAATAAAGCAATCCCTGTCTGGCATTACTGCTATAAAACTTATTTTATGTATTCCTCTTGTATTACAGGGACACTTACAGCGACCGCAGTGACAGCAGTTCTCCTGAAGCAGACATGTCTGAGCTGAAGTTCCCCTCTTTGTCCCAAGACTGAAGCCCATGTTGTGTTTGTGTGTCACTCTAGATAAATGCAAGGCCCCCGGGGAAAAAAAAAAAGGCAGGTTTGCTCTTAAATGATGCGACAAACTGTTTTTACATTGTTATGAGTACAATAAGTTGTTACGGTAACAATTTAAACTCTAAATATGTTAAGTCTTCGCTGATCGTATAAAGGTGATGGGGTCTTGCCGTGATCTCTGTGGGGCTTTGAGTTGCTGCTTCATGAAGGGGAGAAAGTGTTCATTGGGAATTGTAATAAAAGACATGTTGGAATGCCTTTACAGAAAACATCTGTAGGAATGGGGAGGAAAAAAACCAGACTGATTTACTGTTCAAGACTCCGTATATTCTGTCTGTACAGAGGCTTGAGCAATTTTTGCAACCTTCCGATCATGACGCTTGGGGAAACAGATGGATAGTGTATTTTAGAAAAGTGTGGACACGCTCGGAATAAGCAGATGAGTTTGCAGCCGTGTCAAAATGTCAGGGTCTGCATATCAGGTTTGTTTTTGGGGTAACCGTCCTGCATATTAATCCAATCCCATGTATGAAAAGAGTATTACTTGGTACAGTTGTTTATGACTTGTATGACTTGTATTGTCAGAATCTTGCCTGTTTATCATGACAGCTAGACATCATTGATGCATCAACTTAAAACATGTTTTATTGTTGGGTTTGTTTCTCCTTTTTAGGTTTAATACTAGTTAAGTCATTAACAGTTACTACACACAAGTGACTAAGCTACATGCCATTCTGTTTTTAAATAATCTTGCACTCTATTACATGGAGTGTACGAGCAAAATGGCAAGAATATGAGTTTAAACTAGAGCACAAAGTTGTGTTTTGGTGACGGGTATAGATAGATAGATAGATAGATAGATAGATAGATAGATAGATAGATCGGAATTTTCTTTGTCATAATAAGGTGGATGGTTTAGGCACCGGACAATGGGTTTTCATTTCTTCATGAAAGTTGTAATAGACATGGACTTTGGGGTGTTGTAACTTTAAGGTGTTGTGCCTTAAACCTGAACCGACCTGTTCTGCCTGCATGGCCGAGACCTTTTACTTCCTGCTTACGTCGACAAACACGATTCTGAACTCCATTGCCTTTTACTGCATTACCTGACCCAGAACTTCTGAAAATAGACAATACAGATGCAGTCATCTGACAAGCTGGACATCTTAAAATGACACTTGAGATAACTGTGAACTGAAAAAGAAAGTTTGGGATATGAGAACTGACGTCTTAAAACTTTGATCTCAGAACCGTAGCATCTAACTAGATGATGAGCGTCAAGCTTTCATGTTACGTTTTCGCTTTGAGTCTTGTTAAATCTAGTGCACCTGGATAGTATATGCCTTTATTTATCTGTTGGTGACCCAAATATATGAGAAACCGCAGTATTTTTATATTTATGAAGTTCAGATGCATGTGTGATGCGATGTGTGTTCACTGAATAAATATACTTTTATTCCTCTTGACAATGTGGCCTTTATTCTCATGGACCTGAGAATCCTAGCGTGTTCTGCTTTTTACCAGTTAGTATGAAACTGTAAAAGGACATGCATTAATACTCACACACGTCGTTAGGAGACTAAAACAGCTTTGTCTTCACTGATAGCAGTATTTTAAGGGTTGTTTGAAATTGGGAGCACTTGAAACCATTGGTCTGTTTACTGTATTTATGTACAAAATTAAGTGTTAAGTGCTCAAGCAGTCACTGGAGGCTGTCCTATTCATTACACCCCGCAATATGAAAAGATTTCAGCTGCGGTTTTAACAAACCTAACAGATCCAGAACAGTTATTTAAATGTAGTTTCTGTTTAGTCAGTTCAGGAGTGATATATTTCTTTAAATTTTTTTATCCTCCGTTTATATTTTGACCACAGATTGTGCATTTAATAACCCCTATGTGCAATATTACAATAGCCACATGACAAGAGTAAAGAAAGTAGACCTGTAGTCATTACTGACAATAATGTCAAACCTCCCAGTTGTAGAAAATGGAATTGGATATTCTGAGCCGTTCCTCCTGTTTCCCCAAGGAATGTAAAACTCTATTGTCTTTCACTTCCCCTTTTAGGTGGCAATGTTCACTGCACGGTCGGGACCATAAAGCGATAACAATTGCTGCAAGTGGTGTGAGAAAATAATTGCACACACTCATCCTCACCGTCTATGATTGTTAATGAAGTCACAAGCTGGCGGCCGCAGGAAACTACATGGTTTGCCTTGATATGGTATAAAATGCAACTACAACTTCCTTATATTGCTCCCCCCCTTCAGCATCCAGCCCTCCCTGTGTCCTTATGCTGCCCCGCCTTTTGTCAAGTATCAACAGGCAAACTTCAGAAGTCCACACTCATGCACATGCCTACAGTAGCAGTTGAGATCAGCAGCTGCATTGGAATCTACTTTGTGGGACCTTTACCTCCACAAACCTGCTTTTGAAGGTGTTTTGATGAGACTGAGGGGCTTGTGATGCAATCATCAACTGCATAGGCGTTTGGGATGACTGTCAACACCGCCCGCTCTACTGATAGGGAGATTTATAAGGAGTGGCTGCTGTGGTTGTTTCTCAACACGTTTGGATTGTCATAGATAGGGAAGCAACTGGTGGGAAGCTGATGTGGGATTGGTAGTCTCTTATAGGTTTCATCTTGTTTTTTTAAGTCTCTTTCTCCATCTCCCATGGTACCATCTAGGCTGTACAATATATTCTTCTTCAACCATTCCTAACTTGACAACAGCTTATATAATTCCTGCAGTGTATATCTTTCTTTTTTTTGGTCTTACCCATAACTTCTGGACGCTTCTGTATCCCCACAAGCTGTGTTTACAGTCATCACTCTTTTCCACTACCAACAACAATGGACCTGACTTTGTGGCAGTACCAGTTCAGGATCATCATGCTGGGGGACTCCACAGTGGGCAAGTCTTCCTTGCTGAAGCGCTACACTGAAGACCTGTTCCTGGAGTCCATCAACCAGACGGTGGGTGTAGACTTCTATGTTCACTTCCTGGAGGTGGAGCCGGGAGTCCGTGTCAAGCTTCAGTTCTGGGACACAGCTGGACAGGAGCGGTTCAGGTGAGGATGCACCACACCTTATCGCCCTATGCCTCTTTGTGTAACAGTAATTATGCATAACCCCTCTTCATGCAAATATACTAAATAAATAAACTACCACTGGTTATTCCATTCACACCGGAGCTGTTCCATCAGTGTTTGCTTTCGGCTATGACTGTGTATCCACCCTGTCACCCTCACAGTGTGCAGTGTTCACAGGGAGGCAGTGTGTGTGTAGTGCTTAAAGGAGAAGGTAGATCTTTGAAAGGGCATTATTCTTCATGGGCAACATGTTTACCAAAAATAAAGAAGCAGTAACATGTTTCATTTTGTCTTTAAGTTCATTATATCTGTTCTCCAGATGAATGGACTGTAGCTAATTGCAAATTATGGTGTGTTTACCTCCTCTATGCATGGTATCTGTAGCCTGCTATCTGTAGCCTGCTAATGCCACCTGAGTCAGCTGAAAACTCAGCCAGATCAGGTGTGTTTTCATAAAGAAGTAATGAGAAAGTACGTTTTGAACCACTAGCTGGTGGGAGGACCGTTCTCCATGCCTCTCCTCTGCTTTAAACGTTAAGTCACTCATGGGGGAACTACAATACCTCTCGACAGTGATTAGGGGGAGGGGAAAGAAACAGTGATTATCAATTCCTTACAAAGAAAACCGACTCTTTGTCAATCAGCTTATCTAAAAGAAAAGCTCAACTCAAACAGTGCAGAGAATCAGCTGATTATTTGCTTACTGGAACAGGAAATTCGTTGGTAACAAAGTCTGAACTCTGCACAACACAGTGAGGGCTTTGTGAGGTTTTCAAGTGGTGAAATTCAAACCTCCTCTGTCTTTCCTTATGCTTTCCCCCCGTGTGTCTCCTCTTTCCTCAGGTCGGTGACCCGGTCTTATTACCGCAACTCAGTCGGAGGTCTGCTGGTGTTTGACATGACCAGCCAAGCCTCCTTTGACAATATCAAGGAGTGGCACGCCGAGGTGTGCGAACGAGTGCAGCCGCACAAGGTTCTGTTCATCCTGGTGGGGCAAAAGAGTGACCGCGAGGGGGAGAGGGTGGTGAGTCTGGAAGAGGCTCAGAAGCTGGCCGGGCAGCTCGGGGTGCCCTATGTGGAGGCCTCGGCCAAGACGGGTCACAACGTGAGGGACGCCTTTGAGCTGCTCACTCGGCGGGTGTACCAGGGTCTGTTGAGTGGAGAGGTGGAGCTGCTGGAGGGCTGGGATGGAGTGAAGTGCGCTGCACCACGGGCGCTGCAGACGCAGACGCAGAGAGCCAGCCTGACAAAGCCCAAGGCGGCACCCAAGAAGTGCTGTTCTTAAACTGTGGGCTGCTGACGATCACCCGTGTGCACTCGGGTTACTGTCGAAACCAAAACCGGCCCCCCAGGAAGTTGGATCTGTGGTGGAGGTTTACTGTAATAACGTGACCATTATGAAACAAAATATGTTTGCACCTCTGCTGTGAAGATACAATCTTAACCATTTCGTAATGTCGGACAGATTTTGAGAAAATATTTTGTGTGTTTGTATGTACAAAGCTTTGACATTCCTGAAATGGCTTAAGATTTAACTTTAGAAATAAAGGTGTTTGTAACTGATATTTTTGGCCATGATGGCGGCGTGGCAATGTTGGTTGGTCGGTTATACCGCCTCTTTGGTCCAAACTGAAGAACCTATAAAACTATTTTGATGGATTGCCATGACATTTTGCAACATTCATGGTCCCCTGAGGATTCATTCGGCCTGAGTTTGGTGATCTGACTGTTCATCTGGCACCACCAGCAGGTTGACCGGTTTGGTTTTTGGTGGCAACTATTGCATGGATTGCAGTAAAATGTGCTAAAGGTCTTCAAGGTCCCTTAACTTTCAATCTAGCGCCATCATCAGGTCATTTCAATTTGCCTAATGCCTTGGTTTATGAAAACTAACGACATTCACAGTTGCACTTGGTGTTTTGTGCTAATTGGAAAATGTTGGCACACTAACAAGCTAAACTAAGGTGTGAGGAGGATGTTGAACGTGGTAAATATATTAGCTGCTAAACATCAGCATGTTGACATCTGCTAGTGTTTAATTGCCGAGTCTATAAATGTTTCTCTTAATAAGAAACAGAGGTCCATGCTGCCTTATGGGAGACGCTAGGCCAACTGTATAAGACATTCTGCTTCATCCTCTGAACCCTTTTCTGCACAAACATCTGTGATATTGTCCGTGTTGCTCGTTCTGCCGATGATTGGCAGCAGTTACGGTACACGTCCCCCTATGACTATTGAATTAATGCTTTGCGCTCAAGTATTTATCTGGAAAAGGCTGTTGCATCACCAATAATTGCACAGCGTGCTCAGAGAGAACGATTGTTTTCAGGTGCTGTAGAATTAATTAAATGAAACACCTCGAGTGCCTTTGGATATTGTTCTTTTGAAATGTTGAGGTTTCCATAGCAATTACTGTCCATCTGCCTGATAAACAGCCTCCTGTGTATCAGCAACAGAAGAAAACAATTTATTTTGCGACTAAAAGACCCACAGATTGAAGATGATCGCTGACAGGTTGAAGCACTGCGGTTCGTGTCCTTGGTGAACTGATTTCATAGAAGTCACAACATCTCTTCCTTTTACTCAAATGTAACCCATTCCTATGTATAAAGAAACATTGGTTAACTTTAAGTTCAGTCAAGTGAGAGATGCCAAGACTGCAAAATGTCATCTTTTTTGATAACAGATCATTTATTTTATTTTTTTATCTGACATTGTGAAAAGTCAACATCTGAGCACCATTTCTTCATCATTTTTTTGATGAAATTAGCTGAAATAGACCAAAGTAAAAATACAATTTACAAGGATGGTTAAAATAAATGTTAATGTAATAAACCTACTACAATCAATAACAATACACAATAGCATAAACATGTCTAACAGAAGCAGAGAATTTACTGTTTTGTAGCCACCATTTGCAGTAGGAATTTGGCATTATAGACCTTTTTTTAACAAAAAAAAACCTGATAAATAGCGTTGCATGAGTGGAGTGAGTAAACAGGGGAGCTATGATCTCTTCCATACTCAAAAGTTATAATGATCTATTATTGGTAAGAGAACACCAAACATAACTTTTAACATTCACTTCTAAATGCTCTAGAGTACCAAAAGGCAAACCAGATACAGCAACGGTCATCATCCAAACAAAGTATTCCAGTAAATGTTTATTGACAAAAATGCAATGAATGGAGTTCTGCCAGGCAACAAAACTGAATTGGAGACAAGAATTACATTATTGTGTGATGGTGCTGGCAAACCACTCAAAAGTTAGGGAGACGTGACAATGAGACTATCTAATGAAAAACTAAAAAAAACACAAAAACCATCTCGCTCTTCCTCATTAGTCCAAAAAAAAAATCCCAACTGAAAAAACAAAACAAAAAAAAGAAGACAATACACAGATTGGGTACAACATATCAGTGTACAGTCTTGCTACTTTTTGGTTGTCTTGCGGATCAGCGCCATTCTCTGTAAGGAAACCAAATAAACAGTTAGGTGCACTGCATACGTTTATTATAAATATAAAATAAATCAACAGTACTTTGACGAAATACTAGATTGACAACAGTTGTCATGTTTCTCTACTAATATTCTCGTGTGTCGCGCATGAAAAAAGCCTTTACTGCTCACCTGTTTGTGAGCCTCTGTGGTGCAAGCCTTCTTGAACGGCCGGATCTCATCCGAGCCGTAACCAGGAATCCACATGTTCCACTGGCGCTCTGAGGAAAGCGATGCACGGCGTCAGCAGGACAAAGGCTACTCAGGACTTCCAACGCTTTATAATTACAGCACAATGAGGGAATCTGACAGAGTCACACTCTCAAGATCTGATTTCCAACTAGAAGGGCACCCAGAGCGCGGACCTCCACCAAGGCAAAATGCCATATCTCGTGACATTAACTAATGAAACATAATGCGTGTCCGCCCCAATGACCAATGATCTGCTCCAAATTGGAACAGGTTCTTCCGTCGCTCACGCGACACACAAAAGGTTGTTGAAAACAAACCAAAAACATCGCGCCCGTAACGGAGAATGGTGTTAATAATGTTGTCAGGACTATATTCTGCGTGGGCTTTTCCATGAACACAGTCGAGGAGAGATGACAATTTACCTGGCTGCCATTATACCCTAAAACTGTCCCAGGAAATGTCTCAGGAAGCTCTTCTGACTGAATGTTTGCAGTCACCCAAAGAGATGAGTGCAAATTACTTTCACTCAAGGGGAGAACACGCTTTTTTCTTTTGTGGCACATTTTCAAAGATCTCTGTTTTTGTATTTTCTCTCCACCACATGGATCCATGAAGGCTTCCCTTTTAAGATGCCAACTGCCGGAAGCTTTTGTAAAATTCATAAAGAATTAATCTGCAAATGAAAGTAACCGTCATTATGGCAAAAAATAAATAAAGAGATAACATTTTTGGGTGAAGGAATGAATGAGTCAGACGTAAATTGACGTGAATTATGGGGGAATAATTATAAGGTCCTGAGACAATAGTTTTGAAAGCAATTATCCACCAGTCATTACAGGCTGCCCATCATATCATGGATACTTATAACCAATAGAGACACACTAAACCCACCCTCTTGAGAGTATTAGGTTTTACAAGCCTGCAAAAAAAAAAATAAAAATAAAAAAAAGCAGCAACTTACCAAGATGTAATTGAACATCCTTCACCTCCAAGGTGTTGGACTTGCGATGGCGAGCCAGCTGACAGGCCGCTGTCACTACACTCTCTATGAAGTCATCTGCAATTTGCAGCAGCATCTGAGAAGAGACAGGCATTGTGAAAACCATCAATCGTGCTCAGTAAAGGAAAGCAACTTTCCACAGCGGCTGAACAAATCCCTCATATTTTCAGCTGCTGACACCATTTTTCATGCAGCCGGGCTTTCAATAGAATAACATTTCCAAATGATGGATGTGGCAGTGGGTTGGGGAACTACAGAGCAACAAGAACCTGCAGGATGCAAGAGGTATTTACACAAAACATTCCACTGCTGCTTATGTTTACCAGGGATGGGGGATGGGTTTCATCACAAAAGAATTGCTTTTTAATATATAATTAAATAAAAGAATAAATTCAGAACAGGATTAGAATTTATTCATATTGCAAAGTAATTTTACAACAGCAAAGTAACTGAACTCAGTAGTATTTCACTGGAAATAAATCTAAAATGTCAACGTGAAATATGAAGTTTATAAAGAATGAAGAACTCAGACGACGGTAAGAATCCTTCCTCCCTTGCTGATGTCAATCACTGCTGCTGGTTTCTCTCAGCCAGCAGACATGTTTACAAGAAATGTAAAGATATGTGGCAGACAACGCCAAACAGTTAAGACTATACTTATATATATATATATATATATATATATATATATATATATAGAGAGAGAGAGAGAGAGCTTTGTTTTTTTATTTTATAAACAAATCAAATTGTTATACGTTTATAACAATTAGCTATTAGCTAAGCCAGCACGCTGTGGTTGTTTAAAACATAGTGCCAGTGGATGTTAGACTGCGGACCGAGCAGATTGTATACACGTATACACTTGATGATCAGGTGTATTGATAAATTATTGACTTTTTGCTCACAGCGGTTTTATTGCACTTGCACTAGTTATCGTCAATTCTGGTAATCTTCCAGTTGACTACAGTGTCTCCACCGTGGCCTTTCTGCTCTGCTGTTCACCGACTTTGCAACGCCCGTGCGTGCGTGTGCATAGGGGCTCAGACCCGACAGAGAGCAGAGGAGATGCTGCAGTGCGATAATGAATTACACCAAAACAGTGTTCATTTAACGTCTGAGCTGATCAACACTATTGTGTTTATTAAATTTGGCACCAATGCCAGTTTAATACTGGGTTTTGTAGCCCATCCCGAATGTTTACGGTTCATTTTAAAACTGAAATCAAAACCACTGACAGACCTCCTCAACATCCTCATCCAGCTGCTCATTCGGATCGATCTCCCTCACCAGGTCCTGCAGCTTCTTCTTACTGAGCACCTGGAGGGAAAGCAAACGTGTCCATTCACTCAGTTACAGAAGAGCACGCCAATGTCGTGTCCGCTTTATTTTAGTGTAACGATGGCTCCAATTGCAGCAATGACAACAGGGCACTCATGAGGCTTTTAGACATTCAAAATCAGAGTTTTGACACTGATTTAAAGTATATTTATAAATGTCATGACCTATTTGTGCAAAATATAATACAGCTAAAAAGATCAACCACATTGTCGTTCTAAACGTTTGAGAGGGGACATGAATAAGACAAACTTCACAGTGGGACTCGGACGTGTGTGCATGCATTCTGCAGACAGCAAGTCAGTAGAACTCTGTACAGATGTGGTACAGATGTGGTGCAGAAGTGACTTTGGTTTTGGTGAATGAACCCAAAAAAAGACTGACCTGAGATCCCTCCGGACTAGTTCTGCCAGCAGGGCCAGGGGTCCCAGCAACCTTTACTGCTGTTGCGGTGCTGTTCGCCATGCTGGTGGCCACGGGGAAAGTGGAGGGACTCTGGTGTTTTAACAAAGCTGTTCGTCTGTGTGGGAGTCCTGAGTGACAGTCCAAGATGGGCACAGATGTGATAGATTATCGTTTGCAGGGACCACCTCCGTAAATCTGGAGACAAGTTGACGCAGCATTACAGAAGCAATAGGTCGATACACGTGCTTAACCTGCTGGAAGAACAGCTATTTATTTACATACGCCTTAGGTTTTACGTGTGATGTATTCTCCACTTTATTTTGTTGCGGTGTACGTTGTTATGTTGTTGCCTCTCGACAAGATGCAGCAACTTGCCCGTGAAACGTGAGACCTAACGTTACTCAAAATATTATCAGAGTTAGAAAGAAACCGCCACACACGAATAAATGAAACTATGAAGCGACTGTGCAGCTTCAACAACTGAAACGAACTCGTAGAAACCGACGCTAACAAAACAGTATGTGCTAAAAACAATAGCAGCTACCAAGCTTTGAATTTAACTGAGCAGGCTAACATTAGCTGCTAATCTAACGGCTTCGTACAGCGGTACATCCCATATTCACGCGTTGCTTTTACAACTCACCCAATAAAAACAAACACTATCTGTCCATGTTTTGGCGTCGTTGCGACGACAATGAGCGAGTTTAACGCCAACAGATTGCCTCAAAGTGCCTCGGCACAGCTCGAAAAATTAGCGAGGTTATGTTTCACTACTTCCGCTTTGTCGAGGTCTATTTCCGGTGGAAACATGTGTCCTCTACTCCGCCACCTGCTGGATGATTTGTGGAACTTCATCGTGGTTCAACAAATGAAATGAAAAAACAATGTGCAATTGTTTTAACTAATCACGATGCAACAAAATCTTGAAACTATCAACATTTATGAATATCTGCAATGACATATAATAAGAAATCATGCTCAGTGAGACATCCTGAAGCCAGTTTCCGTTTCGATTTAATTATCTTATTTTTAATCAATGTGGTTTGTTCTTTTAAATAAAGAAGTCGTAAATATCCTTGGTAGTGATGTGCATTTACATAAGGAGATAATAGTACAGACAAAGTGGGAGAGCTTCAGCCTTTGAAAGACTATACTCTCCCAAGAATAGAGGGCGCCTTAATTTGAATTTGCTGCTAATTGTTAAATATAGTTTAAGTAGTTGTATAAATATTTTACACAACGTTTCCGAGGCATTTGCTCTATTTTCTAGATTTTTGAAACATGTTACTGTGGGTTTTTACCGGATATATAATCCAACAATAACACTGTACAGGCCTGAGGTGGATGCAAAATAGACGCATATGCCCAAATCTGACTGAAAGTGGAAAAACACATATTTTCGAGGTCATGTCCCCCGTGAGTCTAAAGACGACTCTGCACGCGTTTTAAGTCCTAGTGCAGCAAACGCTCCCTGAGACGCTCTTTGACATCTCTTTCGATTACGCCTCGGGTCCAGCTCTGGTTAACAGCCAATCATTCAAAGGTCATGGCAAATGAAGCGTAACGTGTTTGCTTGTTCGGCATGGCATATCACACGGGGAATTATTTTGCGAAGCTCCGCGATAACATGTCGAGACTCCTTTCAATTTCGGTTGGACTTCGTCAGAAAAACCACCGACCTCAACAACAAGCTCAGGTTGAAAACCTGATGACGCACTGATGGTGGATTTGATTATCGAGCAGCAGCAGTTCCTTCATTTACAGTTCACATTCACAATAATGTAGGCTTGTATGCTCCTCAGAAAAGAAAATGACAGAGACATAATAATTGGCTTATTGAAGAATTTATTTTCGGCACAATAATGGTTCGGATTGTGCTTTTCTTTGTGCGTTTAGATTTCAGACTACTTTGAGCCTACTTCCTGAAAACACATGCCACACCTCCGCCTCGTCGTGCATAAATACTGAGCGAACTTTCATTTCAGATAACAAACTGAACAAGAGTGCGCAGCACTTTTCTCAAATTGTAAAGTTTTGTTTTTTCTTCCCACAGTCATGACAGTACTTCTAGTTGTTGCAGTGGTCGCCCTGATCCATGGCAGTTCTGGTAAATATTTGTTTTCATTTTTTCATGGGCTTTTATAGCTACAATCTCCTTAACACAATTTAATTATATTGCTGTTCTGTAATTAGCTATTGGTTAAATCTTCAAATGTTATTCTGGTCTTTTTTTTCTCCATGAATATATTCTGTTGCTGTTTTTGTTTTGGTGTGTATTGCTGCCTGCTTGTCTGCTCGCCTGTCTGTTTCTAAGTGCGTATGTCCTCTAGAGAAAACGCTTGAGTTTCTCTTCTGTCACACTGATGGGTTTCCCCTAGTGGTTACAAGACTGACATAAACAGGAAATGTGGATGTTATTATCAAGGGACCGACGAAAAGAACAATTAAATACTTTTTTTATTTATACATACTGTATACAGAGAACCGTCACAGCTTATGTGTAGTAATAATGGAAAGAGTCTGTGCAATAATTCTTGCCTGAAGCGAAAGACAAATGGCCTCTGTTGCAACCAGCATCGGTAAAGCAACACAACCTGTTGCTGGTCATGTGGCCCCGGTGACTTTGAGAGTATTGGCAGTTTCCCCACAGGAGCCTGAAACAAATGTCAGTAAGAGGGAGCGGTTGTTTTTGAAAGTGTTGCCCGAACAGCAGCGCGCTCCCCAGTGAGCACCCTGCCTATTCATGTTGTGATCAATAACCTGGGTGTGTAATCTCTGTCCACATGCAGCCACTTTGCTCATTAAAGGGCCAACCCAGCCAGTTCTGGAGGGAGAGAGCATCACACTGGAGTGTCTGTACTCCGACTCTGAACTCAACATCAGCCAGGTCCACTTTGAGGTCTTCTCCAAGGTGAGCCCGGGAACAAAATGGGTGGGTGGGAGGGAGGGAGGGAGAGGAACTAGAGGAAAGAAGTGGTACATTTCAAAAGTTCTGTGCTCAAGTGTTTACCTCCTATTGTTTGAATTATTGTAAGTGAAACAAAATATTAAGAACTGTATTATGTACACACAGGCTGATACTGTACATAAGAAAAGAGGGCTCCCTGAACATCGTCACAAATGTCATAACATTTATAGCTTGAATTTGCTGCGGCTCTCCCTACATGAGCAGTCAGCTGCTCTATGCAAATATTACGCCATCGAGCAGCTGACGGCCGTGTGGTTCAACACAGTGGAGAAAAAAACCCCACAACACATGAAACATAACCAATCATAATATTCCTTAAACAACACAGTAATGTCATGTGATTCTATTCTTAAATATCGTGCAAATGCCGTTGAATAGCCAACACAACAATTAATCTCTCTTAACTCATGTAAACTTGTAGAGCAATTGTTCTGCCGCTGTAGTTTGCATAGTGCATTTCCATTGTTAAGCCTAGTAAAAGTTCTGCCTTCAGTACATGCAGCGCTGGCGCCCGGTTTGGGAGCGATCTTGGTGCTTCCGTTCGATGCAGATCGAACGGACTGCGGACAGTCTGGTCCTGTCCATCCCCCATGCCGGAAGTTTCTACGAGGGGCCCTACCGCTGTGTGTCCGATTCCGAAAATGTGACCGCGACAGACATGTCCTCCCCGCTGCTGGACTTCAAAGTGCATTGTGAGTGCCTGGGTTGATATGGGTAGGAGCCGGCTGCTGAAAGTCTGTGGAACAATGACTCTGTGACACTGTATTTCCCTTTTGATGAATAAAGCAACCTTAGATTTTTCTTTCAAATTGTCGGTCTCCTGCAGAGGGGAAAGAGATTTCTACAGGAATCAGACAATAAGCTCGGTGAAACTGTGACTTGCAAATCAGATACACAGCTTCCGAGTTCCATTTTCAAATAAGGAAATGTGTGGCATAACTGAGAATGTGGACATTACTGACAAAGAAGGAAGTATAAAAAAAAAAAGAAAAAGCACCCGACTGTACAACGGTAAACAGTCTAGGTGAGAAGACGGAACAGAGAAACTCTGTAACCTGCAGGAAGTAAAGACAATTTTTCAGACACTGTGGCTACAGCTTTCTTCACAGAGAGGGATGGAAAAACACATTAATAGTTAATAAGACAAGACACATATATGCAATGCAGCTGCAGAGGTGTACAACAAAGCAAACTGCAAAAAGCACAGATCCAGTGCAAACACCGTGTTGCTATGATAGGTTGACGACATTTCATTTCATTCTTGTTTTTCTCTGCACTCCAGGCAAACAAAAAGGCATTCTCCCTGTGGGGCTCAAGTTTGAAGCGATCGGTGTGGGGAAACATATTTGCATGAAACGGCATCAATGGATTGCTAGTCAGATTATCAGTGTCCTCTAGCTTCTCAGTGGCCATCAAATCGACCGTAATACTGTTTGATAGGCTCCTCAGCCTCATGGGAGGAATCAATAAGAGGCAAAGATTAGAACGGACTAAAGGACCGAAGGAGACGCAGGGGGAGAGAAGCCAGGAGCCCGATGGACGTGGGCCATCTATTGAGATGGAAGATGAGCCATTATTCACAACACTGCCTCTCTAAAGACTTCGATAAGATGAAGCCTATTATCATTATTATTGATTGTTTGAGACCGTCTGTACCTTTTGGGAGGCATTCAAACTTGAGCCTGTATACTTAAAAGATCGGAGTGTTTCCACAGCTGCTACCACTGCAAACATGTGTTCGGTCACGTCTCTCGGAGAAGTTTCTTGCTTCATTAACGCCCGATCGTTCTTCCTCATCCCCGCTGGGCTTTAGATATGCGGGAGCTGTCTCTGACGAGGGAAGGCTACACCAGCAGCTACTTGGGTGTCCCACAGGAGCTGAAGGTGCGACTCGGGGACAACGTGGTGGTGAGGTGCGCCACCAGCTCTTCAGAGGAGCCAAACTACTTCTGGAGTAAAGACGTGAGAAAGCCTCGGGATCCTAAAACTTGGCAGTGTCCTCATTATGCTTTTGGAAACTTGTCATTCCCTCTCCGGCTCCCTCCCTCCACTGTCGATGTGACCTCTTTATTTCTTTCCTGTCTTGTTCCAGTCTGTCTCGGCCAACACGTTCTCATTTCTAGTTCGTCACGTACAGACACTCTCAACTCATTAAATACTGACTTTGTCAGACCCTTTAGGCGTCACTTTCCAAACACACTGGGTCGCAGTGAACACGTGGTTAACGTTGTGAATTTAAGCAAAAATCACTTGCTTAGGTTCAGGCAACAAAGCCACTTAGTTAGGTTTAGGAAAAAACATCATTGGGCTTCAAGTAGCTGCGTAACATGAGTAAGAAAAAGATGTCACAAACATTACTAATGTTACTTCAAAATGACTCAACTCGTCTTCGGGGTACAAACGCCGGTCTTCCCCCTGTTGAAAGCCCTGTGTTTGTTTGACCCATCCACCTCCCTTATTTCCCATTGTCTTTAGACTACAACGTCAGCACATTTTCTCTAAAAATAGTGCGTACGGCTTTTAATAGCAAAGACTTGAAAGCCCGGTGCGTGTCATACCGACGCTAGAGGGTGTCTTGTGTGACGGTATCAGACTCCAGGGGGACGTTACAAAGCGTCTGCATTTGGCCCCCTGGGAATGAGAACAGGCTTTCTAGTTCCCTCTTTCTCTCTCGGCTTTGCTCGCACCCTTCTTTTAATTTTCTGTCTTCCTCTTGCACCGTTTCTCTCCCCGAGTTTCTCAAGCCACTTGTTTCCCCTCGGCTGTCGTCTCTCCATCCCCTCTTCTGAAGAAGTGCTCTGTATTTAAGTGACCGGTTGGCTTAGGCCCACCACTCGCTGGGGATTGCAGCTCGCCCACTTACAGAGGATTAATAGTTTAATGAGGTCTAGACAAGAGCCAGTCAACCTGAAAACAATTATGTGTATAGATTTCTAATGATTTTTTTTTTTTAGTGTTTGGTTAACCAGTATTGAATTATTCAACTGGGCTCTTCGCTGAGCTAAGAAACCCTCACCCGAGGGAAATTAAGACGTCTCCGTGTAAAATGCCATGGCGACAATAGGCATGTTGAACAAGAAGACGTTGATGAGCTGGGAGATACTATGTGCCCTTGTGGCGAGAAAATGGTATTACACTTTCTAGATGTAATCAAAATCACCATTACCACCACTTTAAAGCCACAGGTGTAATGAAGCTATAGGCGACCATGAATATATCTTGGGAACAGGCGGACGTAATTGGCAAGTTCCCCTTTTTGTTATTCTTTTTGATAAGTCGGCTCAGGGTTAATATGCTTGTTAAAGGGTCACTGCTAATCCGGGTTTTAAATGGGCTTACAAGTCCAAATCCAATTCAGTGGACATTTTATACTGCTAATACTGTTTGTCCTGATATCATATGAGTTTATGAGGATTTATTTTTTTTGGTCATTATTTGTTGAATCTACAGCACTTTGATGAAGAAGAAGAAGAACTACTGTCAGCATGATAGAAAGAACCGTCACTGTATGAGGTATCATTTAGCGCACCTGCACTCATGTAAATGGTTTATGAATAGATAGATAGGTGAATCATAAGTCACAAAACCTTTGGAAAAGAGGAATGAAACAAGGAAATGATAAGATGAGTTGGAATGTTCAGTGGTTGTGTTTGTTCTCCATCTGTGAGCCAACTGTATGTATGACAGGAGTGGAAATGGGGCAAAAAGCAGCTTCAGAATGGCCCACTTTGACAGACAGCCACCGTGGGCACATTGGCCCCCAGTAATGACAGCAGGACAGAGGCAGAAACGGGCCACTGCTTAGGGAGCCAGTGGATTTGCATACAAAATGCTGCTTTGGCCAGACCTGGCCTTTATGGGAAATCCTCTTAATTCAGATCCATTCAAATTGAAATGGACTTTCTTGGCAGGAGCCGCAGCTCCCAGGAGCCAAATCATTTGCATGGTGTAATGTCTTTTTTTTGTTTTTTGTTTTTTTTACCTCCTCCTCTGTGTTCGTTTGTTTTCCAATCCTTGTGTTTGGCCTATTATTTGTTTCCTCCCATGTCGGGCTCTATCTCATAATAGTGCTGCTATTTCTGTGTCAACAATTCGTACCGCTCCCTCGCCATCTCATTATGTGTTGTGTTAACAGTCTGTTGTTGTGGCTTCATTCTTTGCGGATGATGGTGTTATCTGGGTTATTGACTTGTGTCGATGTGTGTTCATTCATTGGGATTACTACTCAGGTAAATACACTTCATTTGGGACTTTGGGGACTGTTCTCTGGTGGCCGTGCACCAGCAGTCTTTCTGTCTGCGCCCCACTGCCGTTCCCAGTCTCTCTGTTTCTCCCTTCCGTGTTCTACTTCGCCCTCTTTGTCCCTCTTTCACTCATAAACAAATCTGCCAAAATAACACTTTCTACGACCTTTCTTCCTCGTTCCCTGTTTTACACTCCTCATGTCTGTCTGAAACTCTCCGTTTCTCTGTCTCTCTCTCTCTCTCTTCCGAGCATCGTATATTCTCCATCTTTATTGTGCTCTCAACTCAGCACAATTTTAATTTGTAGGAGTTTGTCGATTCTCTTCGGGCCGCAAACAATCCAGCCAATATTTCTTTTTTTTCCGACTTTCTGCCCTGCTTTGTGTTTGTTCCACTCTCTTATGCTCTCTTGTAAGTCTCCATCTTTCTCTCTCAGGGTGACGACTGGATCCTGCCTTCCTCTACGCTGACGCTGAGGAAGATCAGTGCGATGGATGAAGGACGGTACACTTGCGTCGCCGAGCATCCCTCTGTGGAGTCACTCAGCAAGAAGCGCACTGTCAGCATCACTGTGCTGTCAAGTAAGAAAAGACTATAGATCTAACTTCCTGTGATTCTAAAGTCCTGTTGTCCTTTACACTGACTGAGTGTACAGAGGTCGTTTCCCGCTTCTTCTTTCTCAAAAAGAGATGTGGTCTTTCTTTGTAACTGCTGGGTAATTCAGCTCTCAACATCCTCGACGCAAAAACAGAAACATTGTGTTCTACTTCCTTTTCAAACAGCTGCTTAAATGTGTACAGAAAGGTCAGGGGTTTGTGTGCGATTACGTCATCAAGAACATATGCAGAAGTTCTCATTTGCGAAATTGCATGTGAAACCTTTAAAGCCTTACGTTTCTAAAGAAGTAGCCTTCAGGGTTGTGGTTTAATTTATCTGCACACTAGAATGATAATAAAAAGTGGAGAAAAGACTGTAATACTGTAATAAAGAGAGGTTAAGACAAAAAAAAAAAAGGTGACAAAGAAGCCCGTAATGAAATTTCCTTTAAAATGTCAAATGAAAATAGGTGAGATAATACCAGAGGACATTAATACATTATAAATAAATAAATGGCAATGACTGAACTGCACCAACTTTAAGGAGAAGAGGATAATTATTTAAACGGTAAAAGATGCAATGATTTCACTTGACCTTTGATTTTATTTTCTTTTGACAGAAATGTCAAAGGAAAGTGCACTTTAGAGAAGGGGTTCTCAACCTTTTGTAACTGAAGGCCCACTTTTGATAGTTGGAAAATTCCAGAGGATATAATACAAAATAATAATAAATATACTGCTTACCCACACCCATCACTGGCTGCCATTATGAATCCAAATGGGATTTCATTCAAAGTCATATTTCTTCACCACTTGCTTTGAGCTTTTACTGGCGCAGGGTTGTCTCTTCACTTAATCGTTTTGAGGTAACGTTGGCTAGCTAACAGCGGCAAGACACGTTTGTCTTTCCCTGATGATCGGTGTGGGGATAGTCACACGGAATAGGTCAATAAAATTATGAGTTCTAGTTTGACACACAAAACAACATTATACAAAAACAGAATAAATTATTACTAGTTATTATTACTCTGTTACTATTATTAGTAATGAGAAGAAATAAAACAAAATAGGTGAGGATTGGCTAATGCTAAAAGGAAAATAAACACAGATGGACTATAACAAAATAACCAATAAACTGAGGTAAATCAAAATAACAGCATTAGTATGTTACCAAAAATTGTAATTAAAATGTTGATCTAATCATATGAAAGTCTCTCCACTAGATGGCGCTCTGATGTCCACCATCGTTGCTCTAGAGCACACACCGAAGAGTTTAGTTAGAAATACTCGTGAGACATTAGAAACAGAAATTTGGTTGCTGTGCTTTTGTTACTTCATTTTTTACGAGTCTTCTGAGATTTAGATGCACCCATGAGTCTTTCTAACATCATGATAAAGTTTATAGTGCATTATAGTATGTGATAGGGATGTCTACGGAGTGCAGGCTTTTCTTTGACTTTATGAATGACAAACTGTCTTATTCCTCGTGAAACAAGAAGATTGTATTCAAGTGGAGAACTAATTTCATTACAACATTATAGCTAATCCAATTTATGACACTTCATCTGTCTTCATCATCTTTATCATTGACCTGTGAGATGACTGCACTGTGTTAATGCACTGCAGTTTTTAAACACCATCCTCTCACCCAGTGGGATTCATAAGCCTTGAAATTTCATTCGTTGAAATTATGCAACCTCTAAAAATGCAATTAAGCCAATGCATGTTATTTATAATGGTAGAGTTATCTCATTACTTCTTCAATTGTCTCATTGGTCACTGCGCTCCACAGTTTCCCCAGTATTTTCTCTGAAGCACATGTAGTAATTAAAAAAGCAATAATATATAGATGCTGGAATAATGTTTGGTGTATGGCGAGCAAATGTTGCATGTCACTGCCGTTGCTTTGAAGTTGCACTACAATCGCAGTACAAACCTTAAACAAACACTCCTGTTGCCAAGAAATTCTCTCAACAGATGGAATACGGCTCCTGTATATGAACAGGCAAAGCATGTGTTTGTTGCTGCTTCAAATCCTCATAACTCTAATTCTTCATTTTTTTACTTCGGAGGGAATAATCGGACAGCTTTTAAAATTGTAAAGAGCAGACTTCTTGAAGATCAGTGCGGTGAACGGCAGTATGACCATCTGAGCTCTGCACAGACACGCTTTCTTTTCTTCCACAAACAAACAGGAGGTTGCCTTCAGATGCTTTGCCTTGAGGCAGGAAACTTGTAGTTTTGCTGATTTCAGAGTCTGTGTGATGCATGTTTCCCTTCATGTCTGTCTGATCTGTCCCACAGAGGATGCTAGCTGGTATGAGTCTAGTAATGGCCGTCTCATTTTGATGACCTCGGCAGCAGCCCTCTCTCTCTTGGTCTTCATCCTCTCCATGAGTGTATTCCTGTGCCGCAGGGCCAAGTCCACCAGGACCTGCAAGGGACCCATGTAAGAAACAACTGTTTGAGTCTGTGTGTCTGCTCCTCTTTCATAGTAGGAAATCACTTTTCTCTTTACTTGGGATCTGATCTTTTAAATCATAATCTAAATCTGATTGATAAAGTGCCTCTGAGTGCAAGGGAATGCGCGCGCACGCCTGCGTGATTGTTAAGATTCTTTTTTTTACTGCACTTTGTCCACACTCACCTTCCTATTTTCCCTAACTCAGCCTCCATCTCTCCTCCCGCAGTTTGACTTCATATTACGGTTATGGTTATTGCTGCAATATTTCATTCTGTCTCATGCGATAGAACCGAGGCCATTTCAGTTACAGTGTGTGTATTTTGTCGCATGTGCCAGTGTGAACCTCGGTGGATACTTCTCATCATTTTGTGTGTGTGTGTGTGTGTGTGTGTGTGTGTGTGTGTGTGTGTGTGTGTGTGTGTGTGTGTGTGTGTGTGTGTGTGTGTGTGTGTGTGTGTGTGTGTGTGTGTGATATATTGCCATGTGATCTTGCGGAACACCTTTCCACACACGTGCAGACTAGTGTCTCTGTGCTTTTATGTGTTTTGAAAGGAGTTATCGCTGTTGAATATTTAAGTCAATCTCAGCTGCTCTGACCAACTTGGCCCCGTCCTTGATCTCTTTCATGCTCCCTCCTCTCCCGTGTGTTTCTCCACACTTTCTGCTTGTGAAGAGCTTGGGCTAATAGCAGCGGCTTCAATTCCATGATAGTATTTAAAGTACATTTAAGGCGACAGCTATGATAAGAGCAGAAGCGAAGTCCCATTAAACTCATTGCTGACAGCATGTTAATGTGCACCACGACACCATGCAGCTTCCCTTATTAACTTCTTTCCCATATGTTCTGAAAAAAAAAAGGAATTTTCAAAAGACAGAATTTCCATAAGTGCTTGCTTTATACATGATATCTGTGTCTTTGTGGTGGCCGAGAAGAAATAGTGTTATTCTTGAAAGTCTGGCAAGGCATTTGCTGCCATATGTGAACATGAGCATGTGTGTGTGTGTATACACACAGAGAAACACAGAGATAGAGAGAGAGAAATGGACTTTCACATCATGGCTCCATCGCTCTGTCCTAGCCTATAATTTCCTCACTTATACTTTTCTAGTGTCTACTGGGAGGTCGATATACTGATAATAATGCTCCTCTGTCTTTCCTTCTCTTTCTTACAGTGATGACCGGTCTCAGAAGAAGCCCATCTACAAAGCCAGTGTGGAGTCTCTGCCCTCCACCTGTGCAGACAAACAGCCTCTGGTTTGACTGCACAGGCAGGTGGAAGGATGAGGAGGCAGATGGAGTGGGTGACCAGAAAATGAGGGATGGCACAGAGGGGATACTTAAAGAGGGAGGAGGTAGCAGGTATCAGGGTGGTCACATCGAGGCAGGAGGCAGGAGGCAGGAAGGAAAGGAGGCAAAGAGGGATATTTGGAGACTGTAGGGAAGGGAGAGCGATGCTGGGTGTGATAAAGACAATGAAAAACTTAAAAGGCAAATGAGTGCTTTAGAGGCACAGATGCTGCTTTGCTTGTGTGTGTGTAGGCTGAGGTTATACGTCTCAGAGAGAAAGGTGGGCAATTTTCTCTTCATTTATTCAACACTGGAAAATGGTGAGCTCCATTCTTAGCAAAATGATGGAAGATTAATCCTGTGTACTGTAAGGGCTGTAAAGACTCCATATGCAATTCTCTTTTCTGTTGCAAACATAATTGCTCAGCTGTGTATTATGAATGAGCCATTTGGGTGATAGAACAAGGTTTTATTTTGTTGATTTTTTTTCCCTTTTCAACCTCTTTTTCCAAAGCAGAAGCAGCTTCTGTGAGAAGGTTATAATAATCTTTTTACTGTGACAGCTCTCGGGCACATTGCACTCTCCTATTTTATTTACTGTACCCTGGATTTCTTTGATAATAAATGGCTTTCAGAAAATATTATTCGCTGTGTGTGCCATTGATTTTGTTCCATTTTAGCGGTACAAAAGAGGTTGGCGACTATTGACAACGTGGTGAAAGCTGCACGCTCGCTTGGCAGAACATCTTCTCCATCCAATGCCATCTCAAGCTTGCATCGGTTTGTAAGCCCTTACTCTGAAGCAATGACCTTTACTCAAAGTACTGCGCCTGTGAATGCTTGTATTTCTCCCAATCTGCCTGCAGGCACGAACCCATTCTCAGTCAGTTCAGTATGTTCAGAAACTTACGCATGAACTAAAAACTCACTTAAACACAGTGAGAATAGTAGTAAAGTGAGGTAACTTTGAAACTTTGCCCATCCATTCTAAGAATAGGCAGGGTTAGCCTCTGGTGGTTCTACCTCAATATGAACTAGATTTAGCCTATTCCGATCCCCCCCCCCCTCCCTCCCAAAGTAGCCATCATAGACTACAACTTCATCTTTTTAATTTTCTCCTCTGTTGCCTTATAACCCTTATTGTTGTGCCACAGCACCATCGCTTATTACCATAAGCATGCTCATGACGCAAAGAATTTCATTACGCTTGTCTGTTGAAGTTATGTTGGGCTTTATGTGGTTTTATTATCGGTGTGTGGTTGACCGTAGGCCGTCGTTAATAATAGGCGAAGCGGCAGTTTAACAATGACACTCCATTAACGGGTGCTTGCGCCACAGAGCACAGCCAGGATAATGTTATTAAACTGATTATTCAAGCCCCCTGTACAGCTCGCCTCTACTGCAGCCACTCTTTGTCAGCCATTTTACAGACTCCTTGTTTTTTCTTTTTCCAACTCCCCAAACCTTTGCTTATTTTATGTCTTCAGCAAGCCCAGGAATAAAGAGAAAACTGATGGGGCGTTTTTAACCAAAACAGAAAGACTTCTCAAAAAAATCTTCACGCTCTGTTGGAAAAAAATACAATGTTGTAAATTTAAAATGTCCTTCTGCATACGAAATACCAGCGAGCACCATGTCGTTTTGGCCTTTGAGTCAGTCATGAGTGAAACGCTGTGGGCTTAGGTCCTGCGGCTTCAACTGGTTGGCCAGAAAAGACAAGATTATGTATCAGGAATTTCACACGGTGGAGCGGTCCCAGGAGGTACAAGGTTCTGGTTCAGGGAGAGAAGTGTAGTTTACAGAGACATTTTGACCTTGATAGTGCCTCATGGATAAACCACCGGACAACAGCTCAGGGCGGTGCAGGATCTGTACAGAGAATACAGAGCAGCCACAAATATATGTGGGAAGTGCAGATGCAGGATGCAGATCGGTGACATGGCAACTCCAGTAGCCAGTTAGTCGGCAAATGTCCTGACAGCCCTCGGTACACTGATCTACAAGTAAAGGTGACTTATACCAAACACGTCACCTCATTGACTCATGCAACAAAGTGCCAGATATTAGTAACTGTATGCCATCGCCCACTTGTTCTGGTCACAGTCACTTGGTTTTGTATGTGCATCCTGCATATGTTGTGTCAAATGGCTGAAAATGAAGGAGTGGAGTTCGCTGGAGAAGCAGGTGTTTTCCCCTCATTACTTCCTGACAATGCCCCATCTGGTACGGGGGAGCTGCTGCCTGCCACCGACTCCCTGCCAACTGGGGAACAAACACTCGTAGAGAGGCTGACAGGGAAAAATGGGATGGGATGGGAATTGGGGAGAATGAGTTTGGCAGATACTATCCTCGCCAAAACAACAAGGTCAAAGCGTGTGTCGAGAAAGAAAGGGGGAGAGAGTCTGCAGCAGAGACTTTAAGATTTCACACAGATCCACGCAAAAGAGGTCAGATGTGAGGCGAGAGTTCAAAGCAACTTCATGGAAGTCAAGGGTAGGGATATTAATATTAATGCTAATAGACAGCTTTGATGCTTTACTGCCTGTTTGAACTTTTCTGACTCTTTGAACCAAACTGACCAAAATGTCTGGATTCGCATCAGATGAGAGAGAGGCCTAAGCAGATTTGAAACCCATGACATGCTATCCCTAAAGTTACCTGAAGGGGGCGCCAAAGATAGTTTCAAACGACATGCCTTCACGCCTGGGAAGCTTCAAACCCATGGCACAACACTAGATTAGGAGAAAAAAGAAAAAATGTGGAAAGAGAAACAATTTTCATAATGGAGCAGTGCGCTCTGACTGGAAAACACAATCATGGGCAAACTGTGGCCACAGCATGAGGGCAAAGTTAAAGAGCCTCTTTAGAGGGACCTAATAGGCCCTGACTACAGATGAGGAGAAACTCTGGTTCGTCCGGAGCTGGAGTTTTTGTTCCGGGCCATTACCATCATTGCGAACGGTGATTTAACCGAATACTCTCAGGCCTGTCCCTTGCTATCTTTGATGAGTCCTATGCATACTTTGGAGACAAAGCAGCGTCTGCAACAGAATGCCCCCTAATCTCAGTACACATGCTGACTGCTGAACATATTCCGATTTGGCAGCGAGTCAATATGTAACCTTTTCCTCGTACGTAAATAATCTTTAATAAATCAAATTAATCTCACAGAAAACAATTCAGTTTGCCACCATTTCTGCCTTAAAGGATAACGTCAATCAATCAATAACGTCATGGTCATAGGTAGGATCAAATGGTGCATTGTGTTAAACGACTTCCTACTTGTTTACAGGCAATACAATAAAACAATATGGCACGAATGAAAGATTTTCCCCCAAAATATGTTTGTGTTAACTTATTAGTAGGGTCAACAATTTCTGAAGTTGATCAAGTGCTGAGGGAGAGTGCTGCAGACGGCAGCTGCTCACAGGCTGCATTGCAATTAAATCGGAATTGAATTGAAATTAAATTAACACTAACCGTCAATTTACGTCCGCTGAAAATGCTCCTTCTCGCGAGGTGACGTTTTTGGGGGGAAGACAACTGGTGGAAACGCGTGCGCCACCACGGTGCCACCCAGACGGAGCTCGACATGATGTAATGCGTCGACAACAACATGGCTACTTCCCTCTTATTGTGTCAGATGTTGTGCGTGCCAGAGTACATGGATGAGGAGCAAAATGAAAAGCCTGTGCAACAGGCAGGGGAGGGTGAACCAGCTGTTACAAGGCCGGGAGGCTGGTGGTGCTCCATGTGGCCGCTGTGACCCAACGAGGCCCACGGGGGGAAGAATGCAGTAAAGAGGGGGACCGGTCTCTTCCCGATAATTAGATTTCACAACAAGACTGCCTCTTGACACTATAACTAAACGAACAAGGGACAGGTAAAGGAAACACGTTTTATTTCTCTGTAGGGTCCTTTCCATAATGTTGCCAGACACTTATAATAATAATAATAATAATAATAATAATAATAATAATAATAATGTGAGCCTGTCTGTGACAAACTAAGCACTTTTAGTGGACGGAATGCGTTGCGGCTTGCGGTGTTATGTTGAAGGCTGTTCCCCCATAACCTAGTGTTTACCTCCTGTGAAAATGACAGCGCCCCCCTCGGTGGTTAGGGGTACTGGTTGGTTCAAGTGTAAGAAGGGGGAAACGCATATCGACGGCGAAGCAGTTATCCCTCAACACTCAAAAAATAGTTTGACACAAAAACATGAGAAAATAGTGTCCCAGACATAATGTATGTGCTGATTAATCCGCACAATACCATTGCAGTTGACTTCAGAGTAGACTAATGACTGCAGCATTATTGTTTCTTCAAACAGTAAACATCTGGTTCATTTTCGTCATCTTTATCACTGTGCCACTGATCATTTTCGGTCCGTGGAAGTGAATATGAAATAAATTGGTAATTTGCGTCGGGAAATTAATGTTGGATATCAATCACATTTAGAGCGAATTGATTTCAATTAATTGGACTGTGCGTCCCTTCTTCCTTTCCCCCGCTCTCTTCTGGCAGGCCTGGAGCCGATTTCTTCTTCAAGCCCAGCCCCTCGTTCTCCTCCGCACACCCCTCCACCTGCTCCGGCTCTCTGCAATTGGTCGGAATCATACACACACAGGCCCGCCCCAGTGGCAGCTTTTAAATATATTTACAATGTAAAGTAACCAAGAAAAACCGGCCGAGCAGTCACATTCAGGCATTCCCAGGGAGAGAGAAAGTGTGTGTGTGAGAGAGCAGGAGCATTGCTATGTAAAGACCTGCCACTATATACGCACTGAGCGCTTGACAAAACACACACACACACACACACACACACAAAATTCACACGCGCGCACACACTCGTTCACGCAGTCCCGCACGCGCTCGCGCAATCACACACGCACCCAGAGACGCGGAAGTCGCTGTCAGAGAGTGAACCTGCGGGTTCATGTCACTCTGATTTCTCCAAGGAAGAGGAATACCGAGGAAGAGATCAGAGGGGGGAATATCAGCGACAGCGATGGCTTTCGCGACCGTGTGGAACTACTGCGTCCCTCTCATCATCATCACCGTCGCCTGCCTGGTGCGCACCGGTAAGACACGAACGAGAGAGAGAGAGAGAGAGAATGAGAGAGAGAGAATGAGAGAGAGAGAGAGAGAGAGAGAGCGTGTGATGTGAATGAGAAGAGTGCTAAGCCGCCTCGATGTGTTGTGGCTTTTCTCCGCGCAAGTTTGCCTAAGTCCTCTAAAAAGAAGCTTGGAAATGCACCAAGTTTATTCTGACTTGTCAGGCGGGGGGATAGCGGAGGAGGAGGCGCTCCCCGCGGGACAAAAACACGTGCGGGTTATTGCAGTTTACAATCGTCCTGCGGACGACTGTTAGTATTCACCAAAGGGTGATTAGAAGCGAAGCCCATTGCGCAAGTCTGGGGGAACATCCGTATTTCTATTTGGGTATGAGTCATTGTGATGACCACTTCTCCAAACGGTTCGGCTGGAAAGACCCCAAAAGACCTCCAAAATGAAAAGAAAAGTAAAAGTGTCCGCTATCCTGCACGCGCTTTCTCTTGCCCACGCAGACATATGTTGTGAAATCTCTCCATGCTCTGTTGACCCGCGTGCGTCAAGGCATTTCTGATTTATTCTTTTTCCGGTCAGACCCTGTTTGGTAGTTATTGTAGGAGCCGGGACCGGGTCCCCGGGAGACATATGTGCATACAGCCATTTATGTAGAGAGCTCCGATTGAATATTCTGACAGGAACAGGATGAGAGCTCAAAACAAATGCCCGCAGTGGACCAGACGTGTGGCACACACAGGACCCAGCGGCTGTGTTTGTTGCCGCTTTTATATTCTGCAGTAGTGTGAGAGTGTGAGGGACTGAAAGGACCTTTGAGACCTCACCTTATCAGATACAATAACATCTAACAATCAATTGCATTGCCTCCTAATGGCACCTGCGGTGCATTTTTTGTTGCATTTACTCTCCCCACTGGAACCTCTCAGTCTGGGATAGTCCTGGATTGCTCCCCGATGGGCACAATAGATTTCATGGTCACTACCCTATAACAAGTGCATCTGCTGCAAAAATAGGGATTTTAGATTTGGCTCAATCATGACTCTGAGCAACTTTAGCCTCACGGTATTCTGTGCCATCTGCTTGGATATTGTAAAATAAAGTCTCATAACAAACCTTATTATATTCCACCCAAAGTGCTACTAATCCTGACCGAGCAGGAATGGCAACGACAAGCAGCACACTGTGTTGCCTCATTGATTTGTGTCCTGCGGTTGTTGTGCTCTGTGGGGCTTTTGTTTACGTTGTCCCGGGGCAGTGAAAGGGTTAAGTGCTAGGTCGGATTGTCACAGCCAGACCTGTGCTCTGCCGTTGTGGTGATGTCTCTTTTTACATAGGCAGCGCCACATTGCTCCATAGCCATTCCTCTGGCTACAACCATACCAACCCCACCATGGTCTGCGTATTGATTTCTTCCCTTTTTGTATGTGTGTGTGTGTGTGTGTGTGTGTGTGTGTGTGTGTGTGTGTGTGTGTGTGTGGACCCATTTGTATGTCTGCTCCAGGAGCAGTGGAGGGTTTATTCATGCATAATCGCGTAGGCGTTCTTATGTCGGTCTAACTGAAGTACTGTGTAAGAGCTTAGCGTGTGTGTGTCTGGACGTCCTTTTATGAACATCCATGTGTGCTGCATGTAAATGTTCTTTGTGTGTGTGTGTGTGCGCGCGCTCGCTGCTTACAGTGACGGTTCTGCCTGAGCTGCAGGCAACCTCTGCTGGGGGCTGCTCACTGATCACTGTCATTAATCTAGCCACTGACAGGGGCCCGGGAGAGACGGGGCAGGGGGGAGCAGGGGGTGGTGGATGGAGGAAGGAGGGAGAGAAGGAAGTGTAGAGAAGGTCGGTTTCTGAACACCCTGCACAGACGCGCATGCATGTGTTAAAAACTGTATTTCCGATAACAAATCAGCGCGTCTTGGTAATTTCTCTTCCACAGAGGAAAATGACAAAACTAATCTTGCAGAAAGGGAACAAAAAGGTGGGAGGCGATGGGGGTTGTTATTATGCCAGGATAGAGATGGACAGATTGATTGGGCAGATAGACGGATGAGCAGACAGATAGATTGAGAGGGTGCTGTGAAGATGGCGAGGCTGGGAGACTTGGCCCTCCTTTAAAGAACGAAGGAGAGACGGAGGGATGGCAAGATGGATGGAGCGAGGAAAGGCAGAAAAGGGAGAGGAAGAGTGGGGAGAAGAAAGGCAGAAAGACTTCACAGTGTGTCTGACGGGCAGGCCTGCGGGACACACACACGCACGCACACACACACACACACACGCGCACAATCACTCGCACACACAGTCAGCGCTGTGTGTTTGTGCGCTTAGTGCATGGCGTTGTGGGGGTGGCTGATCCACAGCAGCTGTGGGCCAAGCTAAAACCCCACGTACAGTAACAAATGCTGTTAACTCCACCTCTGCTGCTTGCCTACCCTTAATCGCTACCACGCATTCCTTCGTCACTTCCATTCTTCCTCCTCCCCTGTTCCTCTCCCATGCCTCCATTACCACCTTCCTTATCGCTGTGTGCCTTAAATCACCTCCATTTGTTTATTCCAACGTGGGCAATGAGAGCCATCCGTTTTGAGCTTGTTCCTCATCAGGCTGTTTGGACCTTGGCTGGGGCTCTCTGGCGGTTGAAAAACGGCAGCAGTTGGACGTACTTGTGGGAGGAGATTTGAATACCAATTATAGCCGGTGTATATGTGTGCAGGAACACACACACACACACACGCAGAGGCCATGCATAAATCAATGTCGCTGTGAGTCACAGAAGAGAGGCCTGGCGTGTAAACACAAACATCAAGGGAAATGCTGTACACACAGAAACAAAAAATAAGGCCGTATTTAAGCACACACATAGGTGTAGAGACACACACGCGTGTGCTCATACGCATACAGACGTTGCCTACAGACGGCTTACGTAGTGCATTCGAGTTTCCTGCAGCCATTCCGAGCCGTTGCAGTTTCTGATGCTCCTCGGATGAAGCTTGCGTCAAGTCAAGAGTCAAGATTGCCTATTTACTTTCTTCCACGTGGCGCAGTGCTTGCTGTTTCAGCGCCTTTTTCTTTGTTCTCTAATGCGCTGATAAAGTCGTCACAGTAAGCCAAGGTTTATCCTTTGATCCAAACCTTGGAGGATAATTCACCCCCAAAATAAAATAAACTTGTCGACACTTTAATTAAAAAGAGCGAGACCGCCCTTCCTTGCTCTCTGCCCTGCCATCTGCCGGTTCACGGTGTAAATTTGAGCTCAGCGCACAATCAGATTTCCGTCTTCCATTCCTTTTTTTTTTTTTTTTTTTTCTCTGTGATTTCCTGTCTTTTGTGGGTCTAAATAATTGGACAAGCTGAACTTGGCAGACGGTTCTGGCATGCCCGTCTACACAAGAGAAGCTGAAATTAGCCTCTTTTTTCTTTTTTTTTTTTTTTTTTTTTTTAAATACACTGCCTACTGCTGTCGTGCACGGCCCTGTTTGATCAACCGATGCAGTCTTAAAGGGTCCTGACAGGGTGGCCCACTATCTCAGCTGAGCAACTGCTCACACATAAGCTCCATAAACAATTTGGACTGTGTCGCTCTTTGGGAAAGTCATGACTGAGAGAGTTACGGAGCTTAGTGTGGGCTGTTTTTATTCTCCCCTGGGCTTTTATGGGTCCATTACTCAGAAGCAGGAGAAGTTCCTAGGCTCACCGTTTAGTGCAGGTGATGTATTTTACAGTAATTATCTCCTAATCTGCCTCCTAGTCCTCAATGCGATCTATAACTCCTTGTTTTGAGCTGCTGTTGTTTCACGCAATGATTGCATCTCAATAACTCCCTCCAGCATTATAGACTAGGTCCAGAGAGGTTTTTTACATCCACTTAAATAGAAATAAAGGGAAAAAGGACATGACAATTCATTTTGTTTCCACTGCAAGGACACATCCTGTTTACTGGTGACTGTCTGGGTTTCGTCCTCACTGATAGGCTCATGTATAAACAGAATGCATGAGGCACAATGATTGAAAGGGGCACACAAACACACCAATTGGTAATTGAAGCCTTATATCTCATTTGACCATTTGTTTAATTGTCCATTAGTGAAACTTTCTGTCAATCTAATCAGGCCACCGCTAATGTAGAAACACTCTTTATAGCTGCCACCTCATCTCCTTCCCATTACTATTCCCCAGACAGTGCCGCTTGTGATTATCATAATGGTGATCTATGTCGTCCTTACGTGTCGCTCTCTGAGAGCAACTGGCGTTTCACCAACTTTGTCGCTGAAGTTTTTAAATGCTGTGTCGGATGCCAAGGACGTCTCCTCCATTTGCTGGCATCAGAAGCCTGCCAATCAATCCAGCGCGCTTTAAGTCCATCTGATCTGATTGGCTCGGTACAAATGCGAAACGCCCCCCTCGGGTGCAGCTCTCTGTGCTGTGGCCTGATGTCCCCTGAGCCAGCAGCTTTTCTCCAGCCGCTGACCCCTCTCGCTGTATATTTGTCTTTGCCACGGGAGTGTGAAATCGGTAAACAGCGACTCCCTGCGCACTGCTTCTTGGCTCCACACACAAAGGCAGTTGCTATGTATTCTTTCTACTGGGGTACAAGGTGTTTGAAGCCAGTCATAGTTGAACGCTGTCGGGGGAACAGAGACGGAGGGAGCAAGATGGAATCCTGAGTCTGAAAAAACATGAAAACACTTAACGCCATGGGGTGAGCATTCCTCGCTATTGGTGACACAGTCTCCATGACTAAGAGTAAACGTTTATACCTCCTGCTTGGCCCTGGGCTTGTTTAACACCCTCCCCTGTTGCAGTGACACCTGCCTCTGAAGCTCCCGCAGGGCCTAGAGCTAACTTGGCCAGACAACGGCCTCCAGTAGCGCCGGTAACCAAGGTGATTATCCTCACTCAGGCGCTGCGGCGGAGCCCCCACTAGCTGTGATTGGGCGAGAGAGGCTGATTGAGCTGAAAAGGGCAAGTGCCTAAAATTGAAGCGCTGGAGACTGTGTACTCTGCTAGTGTGGAGGCTAATACACATCCCATCTGGAAGACTTGATGTTGAGACAAGAGCAGGGGAAGGCTGGTAATGAGGTGCTCGTCCAGGGGTAAGGAGGATCAGTAAAGGACTTAAACCCAGGTGAAACTGTCAAGGCTGGGCACGGAGGTTGCCAACCAGACCCCATTTCCCTTTACCCTTGGGAGGTCTCTGTGTCCAGTGGAGGCTAGCTGATGAAGAGTGACCAGGCTTAGCCGGGGCACCGAGGGACTGATGGGGTCAGAGAGGTAGAGTGAAACAGATTGGGGGAGAGAGGGAGAGATGGCTGGCCGCACAGTGTATAAAAGAGTGTAGGAAGAGCGGCGGGGACGGGGGGAGGGGGGACCGCCACGGGCATGCGTCACAGACCAGTGAAGCAGGGAGGAGCGGAGCGGAGCAGAGGAGAGAGTCGGGCAGAAAGGAGTCCAACAAACAAGTGAATGATTGCAGGATTTCAGCTCTGAAATGGGAGGGTGTTAAAAAAAAAAGGAAAAGAAAGAAAGACAAGGGAGCGACAGAGTGAGCAACTCCTGCTGTGCCAAATGACAGATTTAGAAGGACAAAAAAATGAGGATGGAGGGAAGGGTGAGATTAAGAAGGTGGGACCAAAGTAGAAAGGGAGGAGGAGGAGGAGGAGGAGGAGGAGGAGGAGGAGGAGAGATAAAGACGGAGAGGGGGCAAGCACTGTGTAGGTGACCACACCATAGCGACAAGGTGTCATGATCGATGAGGTCACAGCATGCGCACACACAACCAAGCGAGTATTGAAATTGCTCCCCAGCAGCTCATGGCCAGTCCTCCCACTTTCAGAGAAGCTGCACAGTGCTTCGGCTCAGCGAATTAAACACCCACACACGCACAGGGCTATTCATCTGTCTGCCATTTAGAATCCTTCATATCATCTGCATTAATAGGTTGGCTTTGATGAGATTGTCGGATGCTGAAAATTGCCAGTCAAAACTGTGCACTATCTACTGGGAAATCAGATGGAGATTTTCAGAAGGCGGCCGCAACAATGCTGAAGAGGTCTCAGATGAGGTTTCTATCTTACAGAACTCTCAAAATGTCTCTCCCCCGAGTGGCGAATTCATTTGAGCTATGATCACGACCGACACAGATTAAGTGGTAACGTCAGTTACAAAAACCTCAGTTAGGACATTTTTTTCCCCCTCTATTATCATTCAAGTATTATCAGAACTCATTAGATGAGTGTTTACAGCATTTTTTAAATAGCGTTTTAAGTTGGAAGAAAAAAGCGACATGGTCTTTAAAAAAAAAAAAAAAAAAAAAAAAAAAAAGTATTTAGTAAGCTAAAGAGGATCATTATCTTCGCAAATGTCACAGAAAAGCACACATTCTGCTTTACTCGATGCGCTTTAGAAACCAAATGCTATCGCGCACAGGAAAGCAAGTGATAACAGCAGCTGCCAATAGATCAAACTCAGATTGGCCGACTCCATTCTGGACCGATGCCAAGTGATTGTTGACAGGCACTGAAAAAAAAAGAATCTACTGCAGCTTTTGCAATACTTCCCAGACACACCCCTAAACTCTCTCTGCCACTTGTCTCTACTTGACTATTCTTCATTTCTTTCTCAGGCCTGAGACAACATCAGGAGTAGTACGTTTTTTTTTATCCACTTCATTAGCAAACCTTAAACAACTACTAATTGTAGGCAATTCATTAGCAGCACATGAAAACAATCTTCGAGAAATTGGCCGCTCTCAAAGACCCCCGAGCGCTGGTCGGAAGGAAAGAGCGAGCGAGATGGACAAAGAAAGGAGAAAAAAAAAATGAAAAGGAATGAGAGGAAAGAGCCCGCGGTCATGCTTAATGTGCTGGGGCGAGATTTACCGCAATCATTTGCTGGGCTCTTTTGAGATTCATAAGGTCATCAATTCAGGCTCTGCTTTCAGCAGGGCAAAACAAAAGTGAGGCTATGCAGCCTTTTGCACCGAAGCCAGGCCAAATTAGATTGGTGCTGCGATTGTTTCGGCAGAGATTGTTACAGTTGGCAAGGCCACTTAAAAAAGTGGCCAAGCACCAATGACCTTGAGAAAAAGCTCTGGCTGATTCTCTACCAGGATTAATTTTCTCGTGTGCGGCTGCCGGGGAGTTTGAGTGCACGACTGCTGATTCACCTTATGGCTGTTAACAGGTAAACCCCTCCACCCTCACCTCCCATAAAGTGCACCAGCAGACGGAAGCGGTGCTTTGACTCATGTCCACACACGTGTTCCTATCTCTGTGTCCATCTGTCGGCTGAATAATGTTATCGTGGACTCCAGAAGTACCGTGTCTGTCCTTCCTGGCCATTGCAGTGGAGCGGTGGAACAGCCGTGGAGTCTGTGATACTGAATGAGCTTGACACAGGCCTTGGGCGTTGGGTGCAGTTGCGGAGAAACGGTGGTTCATAGCAACTGCCACCCGCTGGGCCATGCTGCTGAGCTGAGCTGAGGAGCAGCCTGCAGAGGCCAGTGGGGTTCTGTGGCCGGTACCAAAGTCATTTTTCTCTTATGTGGACTCTGTAGCCACGGACAGCGAGTGCTTTTTGTGTCTGCAATATAGATCCGACAGTTTGGAGAGCCACAGAACACGCAGCACGACACCGTCGCCTCTCGACTGCATGAACAGTAACATACTTTGTTGCAAGAGAAATTAATCAAAGCAAGCTGTGGGGAAATGTTCTTTCAATCCTGATTATTTCTTTTTTTTCTCTTCCCAAGAGCCAAGATGGCTGCCATCTGTCCGAACATTTATCTGAGCAACTGTGTCCACCGTATTAGTCACCAAGCTTCTAGTGTCCTCTATTTCTGATCCAAAATGAAGCACAGTTTACATTTTTTTTAACTGTGTTTTTCCTGCCATTTGATTAAATAAGCATTTCATCTAAGGGTCTAAAATGTATGTACTTGTATTCAGTGTCAATAGTGTAAAACAACAGACCTCATGATTGCAGGTGCAAGGCATCGTGCCATGAATCTTGCATAACATTAGTGTAAACTACACGGCATGGATCTGTGGCTGCGTCAAGGTGCTATGAAGCACAACTTGATGTATGCTTTGTAAGGCAGGAAATTGAGGCTGCCAACAAAGATGAAGGCTCAACAATCTGAGGGAAGATTGTAAGAGGAAGTGTGAGTCTGCAGAAATTCATTTATCAACATTGAAATGTGTCTTGTGTTTCAATCGGTAAGTTATGGTCCAGGTGATTAAATGACAGATTAATTCTGTCGGTGAAGTTGCATATCAGCAAAATGTGTCCTTAATTGCTTGAATGGCTTTTAGGTACAAAATCAAATTAGATTAGGTAAATAGTATAGATTAATTGTAATAACATCAACATTATTATGTATTTCACATCACATAAATAAGTGATGCTTCAAAAGCTATTCGCTCAAAACCATGACGGCATTGGCAGAGAAAAAGTTTTGTGACAGCACAAACTACTTGTATATGCAATTATAACGGCTGCTTATTTACCATGGAGATGGATTTGAGTTTTTGCTATGGGGAAAGAGATTTATGAGCTTGTGGGGAAAAATTAAAAACAAACATAAACCATAGGTTATTAAAAAGCAGGTTTATCCCAAATGACGACTTGTATATAAATCTCTTGCCGAGTTACAGAAGTGTTCACAAATCTGCGGCAAAGCAGACGAGGAGGTTGGCAGTTTGGCTTGCACGCACACAAACGCACACACACACAGACACACACACACACACACACATTTGCATATGCATGAATGGAAACATTACACTGCACTCGGGGGACTGGAGAGACCTTTTGGTGTTTCCAAACTTATTTACTGCAGCGTGTTGTGTCTTGATGCGCTGTGCCTTTTTTAAATGCCATGTACCCTCTCTGGCCTTCTTTTTATGAGCCGCCCCAGGATAATCGGAGGGACATACCTGGTGATCTGTTTCACAAACATATTCACAAATGCACATAGATGGTGCTTTTAGATGGTGCTTTTTTCTTTTTTTTTTTTTAATCCTTGTCGCATAAAATTGCATTCTTCATCACTGGGCTGGTTCTCCTCTCCCGGCCTTTTTTATACCTTGCCCCCCCCCCCCCGTCCCCCCTCCTGTCTGTTCCCTCACTCCCAATCCTCCCGCAGCGTGAAGCATGTTCAAGAGCCTCAGCGGTGACTTAGTGTCTTTTTTTATTTGTTCTCACCATGATCACCCAAAAAGCTTTTTTTTATCCCTCCTCCCACTTCTATCTCCCTCTCTGTGTGCCCATCTTTTTACATCTAACCTGGTTGGTACTTAAATGCCAATGCCCATGCACACACTCCGCTTATGTGCTCCAGGTGCATGTGTCCGCATGATTCCGCTCCAACTGTGACTGAGAGTTTACAAGGAGAGGGAGACTCGATGATAGTTTTGAAAGACAGATTTTGGTGAAGGGGAGGGGATGAATATTCGTTGCCAGGATCGCTCGCTGATGGATCTTTTGGCTAACAGTCTCTCCTGCCTCCCTGCTGCTTGCACCCCCTTCCTGCCTCCTCTTCCTACTTTTTATACTGTAGCCGTAGGCCAGGTGTGGAGAGGTAGACTGAGAGGAAGGGAGAGTAGGAGAAACGGAGAGAGGGAGGATTGACGGGGCCCAGGTGGCCAGCTTGAACGCCTGTGCTTCTGCTTTCCCTTTTCTCATTTGCATAGACAAAATGTTTGGTTTTTTTCTGACTCTTTATTTTCCTCGCTCTCTCTCATGCTATTTACACATGACGCATTGATTCATTTCCAATATTATTTCTGTTTCCTCCCCGAAACGTCTCCTGCCGCTGTTCTTGTTTATCAGAATATGTTTCACTTTCACTGCCTTCCTTTTTACTTTTGACTTTCTGTTTTCTTTTTATAGAGAATTGACCCCCCCCCTCCTCCTTTTTTTTGTTCTTCTTTTTCCCGTACCTCCAGATTTACCTTCTTTCCTTTTTTCCCTTGCTCTGGGCTTGCTGAACTGTGCATTTTACTTATATGCTGCACTGCAATATTCTGGAGGTGGAGGCTTATTTTCACTGTACGTGCACTTCAGAGACCGTGTAGTCCCCCCAACCATCTCCATTCATCTCCCACCCACCTTCTCTTGCTTCCATCACTGTTTTTTAACTAACCCTATCTATCTATCTATCTCCCCCTCCCCTCACCCCCTCTCACTCCTTATATTCTCCCGCAGCCTGTGCAGAACTGTTTTCCTATTATTTGCAGCAAAGCAAAGTTTAGCTCCTTCATATTTAATTCCCCCATCTTCTTCCTACCAATCTCTTGTAATCAGACCATCACTCACACACACAAACACACACTTCATCACTCTCCTCCTTCCTCCTCTGCTCTTTCCATCTCTCGCCCTTAACCTCTGTGGCACTTTATCTCACTTATCCATCATATATCACGATTCACCGTTTCATTTTGGCCTGTTCTTGGCATCTTGGCACATACAGTTGTGTGTGCTGTTGTGTAGGTGTGTGTTTTGAAAGGGTCTGAGTAGTATTCTGCTCACACATGCAGGCACATACACATGCATCATTGTTCCGGCGTTTTTGTCATGCCAAACACACTCCTGACTGGCTCAGCCTCGGCTTAAATTGTGCATTAAGCGAGCAGGTGCTCTTAGAATATATTTTTAAATAGTTTGTGAATTTTTTTCTCATTCAATACACACACCTAAGCGCACCTTCCTTTTAGAGATATGCCAGGTTCTCATCTGTAAAAATTCCAGCGTGGAGCTATACTGTGTATATAGGAGGCCCCATGTACTTCCACATATATTCAGGTGACACTGTCTGTCAGATAGCGCCACACACACACACACACACACGCACACACGCACACACGCACACGCACACACGCACGCGCAAGAAAGAAAATAGCCATCAGATTCCCTCAGAATTTCTGAATTGAGTTATGTAGCCTGTCAGTCAACACCCAGCTCCCACACACACCCCTGTCAGATTCCTTCCACACACACACACACACACATCTGCCCGTCTGACGGTGCATATATTTCGCATGGGGAAGGGACTCAATTACGGCGAAGGTGAAAGAAGCAATAAACACGGCACAGATACAGTGAGGCGCGCTCAGCAGCACTGCAGTCAATCACAGAGCCAGGTAGGTAGCCGCTGCCGCTTTGCTCATCCAGTTGTGAAGTGCAGAGAATGGCCAGGGGTGGTGGATGGAGGGAGGGAGGAATGGAGGGAGGGAGGGAGAGAGGGAGAGAGGGAGGGTGGCGTAGGGGAGCAAAACGCTGCCATCCGACCCTCCTGAAAATTATGTGGCTGCAACTTACATGGACCTGCCACTGAGAGGACAGAGAGGTGGGATGGATGGAGGGAGGATGGCAGTGGGAGATGATAACAGTCCACCTTCATTTCAGCCCTCAGCATACACACACATAGAGTTCTATTCTGTACACACACAGACACACTCACACTTGACCGTCCCTGGCACCGTTGCACAGCGACAC
Source organism: Ophiodon elongatus (assembly GCA_016806645.1). Lineage (NCBI taxonomy): Eukaryota > Metazoa > Chordata > Actinopteri > Perciformes > Hexagrammidae > Ophiodon > Ophiodon elongatus. Next base: position 5,358,515 of record JACSYO010000415.1, on the reverse strand, counting down.
GATTTGGTCACCCACCCACACTAGAGGACTAACAGCACAATCGCACAAAACAGTGCATCATTTGCCCAGGATGCATCTGTTGTCCCTTGCATGTGTGGGTTTATGTGTGAGGCTGATATAACAAACACCTCACCTCATGTTGCTGCCATCAGTAAGGCAGGGATTTGAATATATCCCGGACATTATGCACGTGTGACGGCTAACCACCTCACGGTGAAGCAAAGTCGACATGGATTTGTGACCCTGCTGATGTTGTTTTTCAAGGACAGGTTTTAGAGAGGCTTTTTACCTCAACATGGATGAAGTGTTTTTTTCTTTTGTGAAATTGGAGGATTATTCTAGTTTATTACAACTTGGAGCTTACTTGAGTGGTCTTCACCATCATTTCTATTGGTAATGAAAATATTAATAATAAGTTAATTGCTGAGACCGAGGCACACAGAGCCCTCGCTATAAAGTCTAATGGGGCAAAAAAGACAGAGCAGTCAGATGCTCATACAGATTTAAAAACCAACTCTCAAGTTGGCCAAACTTAATTGGATGACAGGGTAGGCATGTCTCCCTGCATGAACTTTGACCTACTGGACTTGCCATACTTGTACATACACACAGTTGTTCATTGAAGGATTATTACTGATATTCCAGGTGCACTTTGGGAGTGCGCGGCCGTTTGGAGTGGGCTGATTTCTTGGCTCCAAGGAAGTGCTGCTTGCAAGAACCGCTTTTCCCCTTGTTGACTCCAGGGCAGTGAAGAAGAGTTGGTATATCCAGCATCAAAAGTAAACTGCGGTCAATGAGGCGCAGTATGCTCACAACAGTTGCTCAACTCAGTCTGCAGAGCCCTGAGCCCCGTCACAGCTGCTCCTGCACAGGGCGCTGTTCGCTTGTTCATTCAAAGTTTATTAAAATCGAACGTGTCACATGTTACGTTAGTTGTGGGACCCTGGTCAAAGCTGGCTGAAACAATGCTATTATTGGCTAGTCTGCATTTGAGGGCAGGACTTAGTGTCAATACATCCACCAAGTGTAATATAGATCCGCTGAACGGTTCTGAAGATATGCGAAGGTCATACCCACAGAGAGAGATTCCTTACTTTACTGTTGGATTGTGATTTGGATTATCTGGTTTAACAGTTGGTTGTTTTACAACCTGTCTGACCATCTCCCCATTTGTGTTTCTTGCTCCTTACTTTTGGTGAGTACAATATTATCATAAACAATACAAATTATGGGCAAAGCTAAAGAAATAACATCCAAGCTGTAATAAACTGGAATTATCAACTGGAAGTACCAGTCCCTGGTTGCAGATATCACTGAGCTCAGACACAAATGTGTTAGTGATATTTGGCAGCCTTAGGCATGTTCACAAACTGACAGTTAGTGGGTTACTCCTGGCAGGCTTACCAAAACTCTAAAATAAACGAAAGGGCTAGGCGGCCAACAATTGCGCTCCATCTCAGCTGTAACAGGTAGCCTGTCTGTGTGGCACTGGTGGTGTTTTCTTACCCGAGTGTCAAAGAATGCGCATAACCTTCATACTGCAGTAAACCCCCCTTTTACCTGAAATGTATTCAAGTAAAGCATTTAAAATATGCCTGAATGATTCAGACAACAGACTTCCACATTCTTGTAGTTGGTGATGTTCTGCCATACACCCACCCACACACACGTAGTTCTGAAAAGTTTCTTTCATGCTCCGTGTTCCCACACAAGTAGAGATTTAAGTCAACAGATGGAGCTCTGTGCATATATACTGTACATGCACCTACTTGGACTTGCACACACGTCACACTGTGACAGTTTAGTAGTTGCATTAAGGGCATCGCACGAAGCTAGACTTGATAACTGCAGCAGAGGTACAGAGAGGGAGCGACTTCCAACTGAGAATCTAATAGCTCCGGCAGCTCTCTCACTCGGCACAGCTACCTTTCGATCCTATCTGTGTCTTCCTCCATCTTCTATTCATTTCGGTTTCCCTCAGCACACCCGTGTTTCTCTCTGCCTTCTCCCACTGCCTCCTTCTCTTCCCACCTTGTCTGCTTCTGAATTTACCACCAAGACTTGCTTTTGGCAGTTCCTCCCCAATTTCTACACTATGTGTCTACTTACTCTTGGCCTTCCTTTCTCTCCTTCATAGTCTCTTTTGCTCAGTCTCGGTATCAAATCCCATTCTTTTGTGTTTGGCCCAAACCTCTGCTCCTCACTTTCTGTCTCTCACTTTGCACCTTCTTTCAGACGATTGAGTTGGCAGAGGGGTATGGAGGGTAAGCCCAGAAGGAGGGGGGAGGTGCCGTACCGTCGGGGAGATGCCCGTTCTGTAAAGAGCACCGAAACACATATCCGCCTGCTTTAGATTAATCTTATTAATTGCTTTCGCAAAACTGGAGGTTGTGACACTCTTGTTGTCGCTTTTTGTTATTAATAAAAAGAATTACGGAATGAAGGGACTGAAATCAATAAGCAGGCTTGAGGGGAAATTAAACAAGGAGAGAAGGGGACGGGGCACAGGGACAAACTTGGTGCAGTCGGACATAGTTATTAGTTGCTGCTGCCCTTTAATGAGGGTTATTTAACGGGCCAGAAAACAGGCACGCACAGCAACCAGCAAACTGAATGCTGATTTGCAACAGCAAGTGCAAACCAGAGTCTGACAAGACTCCTTTTATACTAAATTGAAAACAATGGGAGTGAAATATGAAGGTGCCGGAAAAAGCAAAGAACTTGGCCAAAACCCTCGAGCCTGCTCAGCCTTAAATCCCCCCCCTTCCCCTCCTCCTCTCCTCCCCTCCCCTCCCCCCCAAACTCACTCTTGTGTGTTTCGTTCGTTCCACTTTTATCCTCATTTACCTCTCTCTGCTCCGGGTCTTTCTTTATCACTCTTCCTCCCTCCTTTTTCCTCCTTTCTCCCCCGGCGGCTTTCTTTTATGGGAAATGTATTCATTACAGGACAATAAAGGCCTGATTGGAAAGAGTGGACCATCTTTCAGAACAGGGTGTTGAAAAGCAGGCGAGAGAGAGCGAGAGAGAGAGAGAGAAAGAGAGCGAGAGAGAGAGAGCGCGCATGTGATGACATTACACACCTGATGTCTTCACTCAAAAGTAGCGCTGATTTTCTCCGCACCGCTGCTTACCCCTCAACATTGTATCAAAGCACCTGTGATGGAACATTGTTTTTTTCACGCTATTAGAGTCGAGGAGAACTCTAGGATATCAGCTGCGCTTAACTGCTGCACTCAAATATAGAGCTATTCACTGTTATGAATGCAACATGGGTTTCAGAGACACTTTGGCAATGCTATATTTACATTTAACAATTGTCTGGATCCGACTGTGACGCTCGTTCAATTATGTGATGTGTCTCCCCTGTGTAAACATAGCACAGCGGTGTAGTGTAATTCACTGCAATAAAGACATATCAAGGGTGTAAGACAGAGATGGATAGATCAACAGTCTCAGAACCTCATCTGCATGGTCGTAGTTCACCCCGAGTTATCACTTCCACCTTTTCTTTCCATTTTTCTCCATCTGCTCTTATGTTCTCCTCAACTCATAAAACAATGTGGAAGAACATGATTTTGAGATATATTTGTAATATAATGTTATTCCAACCCTATCTCCTATAATAGCGATGTTCCTCATAGAACTAATCATTCTCAATTACGTCGCAGTTTTATACTCGTGATTTACAAAAATGCACCAAAACTACTTGGTTAGGTTTAGTAAAAGCTTCACGGTTTGGCTTAAAATAAGTTTGTTAGTTTATTTAAGTTACGGAAGTAAATTAAGATAATTCAACATTTAGTCTCACATGGGACATGAACATCGCTCTCCTGGGTGAAAGTCCAATTTGTTTGACCAACCCATCGACCTTGACCTCTTCCCTACGCAGACTTTGATTAGAAACATATTTGTGATACATAAAAATATGTAATAATGAAAGTTAATGTCATGAGTTGTTATGGCACATGCCAACGCTTCACAAGCCTACACCTATGTACACCCTCAGAAACATGTGGTCTGGTGACACATACTGTATGAACAGTGTGAACAGTCTCAGAAATGTGTGTGTAATAGTGCATCACTAGAAACACATTTATTCTAGAGTTAATAAAATTACCATAACAATATCTTGGCGGAGCTATATTGAGATCAGGGAATTCTTTTGGCTGATAATTAACAAGAAATTGCAGAACAGAAATGCCAAAGACACATTTGAGGAAATTTAGAATCACCTTATTAAATTTAAGGCATCCTTGTAAAAACACATTTATGTCTGTCATGTGTTTATGTAAGAACATTAATATTGAAAATGGGACAATTTATCATTCTCAAATAAAAAACCCCATAAAAATACAGATATTGGCCTAAAAAAATCCAGCATTTGATTTATTTCATGATTACAGCCTTCAGTCCGTTTGTAGCATCAGACCAACATGAGACTTACAGGAACGTACAGTAGAGATGCAGGTTAGAGACGGGCACGGGTAATAATTTTGCTGCAATAATTTGTTTGCTGTAATAACTGCTCATGGGACAAAAATGCACTATCCATAAATGAAAATTCTCTGAAAAGAGGCCAAATGTGGTGACATCATACCTGGCCTCCCTCAGCCAGCCTTAAAAACTATAGACATTAATGACTATAAGACTATATGACCGGTAGACACTTTTATTACATTCTGGCACAGAAATGCTCAGTGGCAATTTATTGCAAAACAGTCCAGTAACTGGAACAATACGAATTATTCACTGCACTACGCAGAGAACAGAAGGAAATGCACATCCCATACAAGCCACCGCAGCAATAATGGCAAAATAACGAATATTGTGAAAACAAATAGTCAAGTGATGGGAGATAAATTGGTTGGGGAAATGGAAGTATCCTATGAGACGAAGATGTTTCAGCTTCATTTTAATTAAAGAAAACACTAGTAGTGTCTTTTGTTTTCTAACATCCAGTACAATGGGTTATTATTACACTTCACAAAGTTTGCCCTCCTAAAGCAACAAAAACCTCTGATATTTAACACCTGTCACAAAGAATAGTCAAACCACAGCCGTAATAACAGAATTTGTCAAGCACATCTGAGAGCAGTACATCGAGCTTAGTTCCCTAAGTGTGAGATCATACTGCTCATTTTGCACAAAGTCAGTTGAGCCGAAGCAGTGCAAAGCACTGTCAGCGCTGATGAATTTGGCCTGCAGGTGTTTACAGGTGTAGACGGACGATTCAAAGCTAAAAGTCTGTGTACAGACAAAAGCAGAAATGTACATGTGCAAACTCTCTGCCAGATGCATTAACTCCTGTGTCGGCAGTCTTCTGTCAGATTCGACTCCAGTCAGTCAATTTTGCGCAGCGACACACATGTACTGCCTGTTGACACAATTATCCTATAATGAATGTCAGCTAATCCTTGTTTGACCTTATTTGGACATACACCAGACTTGTTTTGTCCTCAATCTGGCATTGGCACCATCCTCTGACAGCTTCACACTAGTCCTTTTTGTAATTACACACATTCATTACACACTATGGTGTGAGCCTTAAAAGCCAATTCATGGCACACGTGCACCACATAGTACCCTATAATCCAATGCATGTTAGTACAGCACAATTTGAACATGATGTATGTAAACATATCTATTTACACAAGAATATAACTCATGTGAGTAGGATGTTAATGCACTCATCACTGAATGTTATGTGGAGCTGTGTTGAGTATGTGTTGAGGCCGACAGCATGATGTGCTGGAAAGATTAAGGCTCCAAATAAAATGGAGCCCTAAGCCCAAATTTCCTCTTTGATATTATCTTTCTCTTGGCTACATTTGCTATTTTACAGTCAGGTCAGCGCACTCATGAAGGTCTTTTATAAGCACGGTGTACTGCATGTTTGGAGGTTAGTGCTGAAACAATTACTTTGTTAATCAAGTAGTCATTGGAAAGAAAATTAATCGACAATTATTTTGGGAAATTAAATGTTTAAAGGCCTGTGATTCTTTGTCACACTTAGAGGACTCACAAGAGAGTGATTAAAGTTGACGCGGCAGAGGCCGAGAAGTCCTGACTTTTTTGGTCCCAGTTTGGTACACAGGCTGTTTGTTAGCTGAGATAACCCTGGTGACATCACTATGACATCATGAGGGGTTATTTTCTCAGACTTGACAAAGCTCCTTCATAGACCCATAAGACATTATGCAGCTGCTATATGAGGGTGAGTAGTACTAACCATGGTGAGTACACTGACCTGCCTGTCGAGCCATGTGAATAATATTTAAAAAGCTTGACAAGACAAGACATTCTTGTGTAAGACAGTCTTGAGTCATTCTTTTGAGCTGCAATGTTGAACTGTTGCTGGTTTCAACTTGTCAAATGTGATACATTTTTTTCGTGGCTTTGTCATTCTAAATTGAATATCTTTGAGTTTTAGATGGCACCTTTTAATGCTGAGAAATTATGTTTTTTCCCATTTATCGACTAAATGAATAATTGATACAAAATTAAATGAGCATATTAAAGGACAGTGAAAATAATGGTTCTCTTCAGCCTAGAGGGCTTTCTGTTAAATGCAAGCATGGAAAGTAGCACATGCACTCTTTCTGTGCACACACATATTTTCATTTATGGGATTTGTGTTCATCAAGTTTTGGTGAAGAGTGTGAGGGTGGGTTTATGGTGGATGGACGATGTGTGGTCTGACCGCGATTGAAAGCCAAAGTGGTTATAGTTGAACAGCCACACTCAAAGTCACAATCAAAAGCTGGTAAAGAACTGGTGGAGATGCGATATCTATAAAATATGGGGATAATAGGTCACCTTTTCAATGATTTTCTCTTAGAGGACAGTTATTAAACTCACGTCACATGATAAAATTCACAAATACTAATGTACCAAGGGGAAAAAAGAGCGAGAGAGAGAAGTTCAAACTCGCCGTACTTTAACGCCACAATATATGGCCGATCACTGAGTGAATGTCGGTTTGTCTGTTAGTTAGTTAGTTGGCCCCGTTATCCAATGTTGGAGCGCTGTTGGACTGTACAGGCCCCTTCAGTGTCTAGCTCGAGGACACTTCAACATTTAGAAGCAGTAATCGAGCCGCCAACCTTCTGGCTATGAGACGACCACTCTACCCTACTGGTACATACATACCAAACCACGATGATAACTTTCTCTGTAAAGTAGCAACTCATCAGTATGGATCTCAGGCTGCACATATGAGACGCATCAGTTGAAACGCATCAGTTATCACCCCAAACTGTTAATACAGCAGCATTATTCACCACCTGAAATGCTCAGCACAAGAGGAGAAAGAGAGTCCGTTTCTCGTTATTAATCAGATGAGATATTTTGAGTTTTTTTTTGCTTTTTCATTGCAGTATATTAATGTGTTTCAAGTGATGTGTGTGTGTGTGGGTGAGTGTGTGTGGGATTTATCTGCTTGTGCATATGGAGACTTGTGTTTGTTGCTGTTTCTGTTTTGAAAGAGTACAAAGAGCCTGCGGTGGGAGTGAAAGCTCAGCCTCTAGTGCTGTAGGCCTCCGATGGAGAGATTAGCAGAGAGAGCTGTGAAATAAATAGTGTTAATTAAAAGCATAGAGTGGAGGTGTGGGAAAATCAGGTAAGAGAGATAACAACATGGAGCCAGGGAGCTGAATAAAAAAATATTTACCCACACACACACACACACACACACACACAAACCCATTTTACCCAGAGAAGATAGGGGTTGAGGGATAAAATGAGCAAGTTAGTGATGTGGAAAGTGCAAGAAAGAGAGTATCGCTGAGTAGGAGGCAATGGAAATAGGAGATTAATTGAATCTGATTTTAATCCTGCTGTTTGTTGTATAAATTTTATACCTAAATTCAAATGGTGGGCTGCTGTGTGAGAGTGATTTTGGGCTTGTACCAGGACGTCAAATAAGCCAAAGAAAAAGACGAAACGGTGAAATCAAGAAGTCAAGAAAACTTTCCGCCTCACTCCTTTTCTTCATGTATGAAGCTGGGTACATGGAAGGAGATAACATTTGAGTCAGGCACCCGAGAGGATTGCAGTTTCCAACTGTGAAATAATTACTGAGAGGAAAAATGTTTGTGTCTGAGAGGGAGTGAGAAGGGAAGGAAAGGAAAGGAAGAAGGAAGGAGGCAGAAAGTCAGCTCATAAAAACAGTTTTAACCAAGAAAGTTGGGAGTTATGGGGGCCGACACTGGAGAAAGCTGCCGAGGTGGAAAGGGCAGTAAAAGAGGAAGCATGAAAAGAGAGCGGCAGCGAGCAAAAGGGATTAATCGAAACGGATTTTAATCCCGCCGGTGATATTAGGGTGAGTTATATTTGGGGGGTGCCAGGGGGTGGGAATTCAGAGGGAGGGGGAGAAAGAGGGGGAGAGTGGAGGGAGGGGGGGGGGGGGGATTACATCTGTAAATCATTTTAATGACGCCTCTCCTCTGCATTAGGGGGCAGCCAGGAGGCCAAACAAACAGTGTGTAATTAGAGCAGGGGAATGGGAAATGGAGATGACGAGAGAGCCGGGGCAAGGGAAAGCCATTTGGTAAAGTAAAGGATTGGAACAGGAGACCTTTGGACAATAATGGTTATGGCTCTCATTATATGGTGCCGCTGTTAAGAAATGAGACCTGACATGGTCTGTGTAACCACTGAGGAGGAGGATGATGAAGCCGCGGGCGGCCACGTCGGTGACGTCGGTTATAGCGTTGCGATGATGATGATGATGATGATGATGGTGGAGGCAATAACTTGATAAACCATCCTCCTGGCTTGGTGATGATGGTGACGAAGATCCCGCTGTAATGCGGATTATGATCATGATGGTTGGAATTATGATTACAGTTATGGAGATGATAAATGTGATCAGTGTCATGATTGTCAGTTCTGCTAATTATCCATCCATCCATTTTCTTTTTCCACTTATCAGGGTCACAGGAGGGCAGGAGCCTTTCCCAGCATGCATTACGTGAGAGATGAGAGGGTTATCACAGACAATAAAGTCATGCACGCACATTAACGTCATTGGAGTTCTCAATTTAACCTGAACTGTACCTGAACTGGACTGTTGGAGAGAGTTGGAGCCCCTGTGCTACTCGCTCTGCTTATCATTGTAAGCTAAATTTACAAACAAAGTTGTTGTTTTTTGGGCTGCTCCACATAATTGTGTGTATGAGAAGTCCGTGTGCTCTATGGGTTCAGTACAAGCTGAGCAGAAGTCTAAACTGCAGTGTCCAAATATTTTTTATTTTCCCACCTGCACAAAACTGTGAAAGGAAAGAAAAGGTTACAGGACTCCCTCAGCATGTATCTGGTGGTGACATTTTGTTTAGGTTATAAAATGTCAGTGTAAAAATATCCCATCACAATTTTCCAGAGCCCAAGCTGTTCTTGTTGTCTTCAAATTGCTTTTCTTCCAAACCCCCCGAAAACTTCTGTTTCCAATAACATAAAACTGAGAAAAGCTGCAAATGCTCACATTCGAGAATTATTTTGTATGCGGATTCGATGGTTTTAAATATATATTTAAATATTTGGTGATACATTTTCTGTCGACTAATCAGTTAATCAAATAATAATTCCAGGCCAGATTTTGTATTTTATGTTGATCTTAAAAAATTGGATGTGCTTAAAACTAAAGGACAGGTGCGTTTATGTTATTGCAATACTCCCATGCCCATATGTTGAAGAGTTGTTCATGCTGGCTCTGAAAGGTTCCCTCCCTCACAGTGTAAAAGAAGAGGGACAAATCAACAATCCTATTTCTATGCAAAAAATAATTCTAAAGTTCAAGAGGTATCTTCAAAAGTTAGCCTTCTTAGTGCAAAATTCCTTCTTGGTGTTTCCCCAGACAGAGTTTCCCTGCTGAAGGGTAGGCATAGTAACACAAAGGCACTTTTTGGTGTTTTATTTTAAGCCTTTATTAGAGAGTTGATAGGGGAGAGAGACATAGGAACAACATGTACCCAAAGTCCCCGCACTGATTCAAACTGAGGACATTGCACTACATTGCACTACATTGCACTACATTGCACTACATTGCACTACACCTGGAACTCAAAGGCCACCAGGCTGCCTTAGAGGACATTTTATACTAAAAAGACTGCAATTCTGGAAGGTGCCATCTTGATTTGTCGAACTTAAATTGCTGAAGAGTCTTTGTGCTCAATTCGGATTCATTACTCATATCTGATTTTTACTTATTTGTTTGGCTGCTCACATTATCTTGTTAAATGTATCAGATGCCATTGTGACGGAGAATAACGAAGACATCACACGCAGCACGCCGTCGTATGGAAGTAAACACGGAGGCCTCTTAAGTCAGCGCTTACGGTTTCATTTATAAGTTGACGGGCAGTGGAAGTCAGTAAATTAGGGAGCAGATGATAAAAGAGCCACATTTTGAATTGTGGCTTTTTATGGATCTGACCAGTATCTAATTTAAACCACAGGTGAAAGTGGCCTGAATCAGAATTGAAAAGATCACATTCCATGTGATTTGTGCTGTTCTCACAGCCATAATTGCTTTTGCAGAATTTTGGAATGTCATCATTTTTTTCTTTGATTAAAATCATGTTAGGAAGGGAACTTTCTCGCTCCTTGAAAGACAGACAGATTATAGAAGTGGGTGTTTCTGTCTTTCTAGTCGACAAATTCCTTTCTTTGCTAATTACTGTACATGGCAATGGCAAAAACATCATTTTCCATGACGCATATAATAATGGTGAAAGTTATAAGTCGTGACGAGGGAGGTCAAGCCTACATAAAGCCCAGGGTGTTTGCGGTAATGATCAGTTACAGTAATGTTAATGAGGTTGACAGTGCTGTGGGCACCTGTGGTGATGATGATGATGATGATGATGATGATGACGACAACGATTTAACTCAAAGCCTGGGCACGTGTGTGTGTGTGTAATTTGATTTAGTTGAGGTCATCGGTCAGCCCTCTGAAGGTTGTTTTCCCTCACATGTTAACAGTGACTCTGTAAGTGTTTTGTATCATTATCACATCGTCAACAATGATTATGAAGAAAATTAAGTGTTACATTCACTGTCGCAATCATCTAACGGGGCCCGAGGGATTGCCCTTTGCCGTTCTTCTCTGACCCGCTCCTCACACTTGCACCAATCCATAATTCATGTGCTGTGTCGTGGCTGCTGGATAGTGATACAGAGATGCTATCTGCTGTACACGGACGACTGTTTGTTTTTTCTGAAGAGCTGCATATAAATGAACGCAGGCGGGAAGGAAACTCATATAGGCTTATCTGAGGTGCAACGAATGCTGTCTCGGGAGTGAATGAAGGGAGAGATGAACAGAAGGATGAGAAGGAGCCAGGTGGAGAAGTGAAGCGCTGTGCAATCAGCTGACGCATCGCTGTATGCGCTCTGTATGCGATTGCGGATGCGTTTAACGGAGAGGAGAAAACAGGGGGGGGATTGTGTGAAAGACAAAATGGATGAGAGGGGAGCTGTTTAAGGTGTGCGAGCGTTGGTGTGTCCTGTGATTATAGGCTTGTCTGTGTGTGATTACTCTCTGACCTGTCGCCTCTGGCTTTGTGTCTACATGGACCCTCTCATTTGCACCACACACACACACACACACACACACACACACACACACACACACACACACACACACACACACACACACACACACGCACTCTCTAAATCCAGCCAAGGGCCACAGGGCAGGCAGGAAAAGCACCTCAGAGACACCAAATCTCTCTCTTGCTCCCTCTTCTTCGCTCTCTGATCTCTCCCTCCCTCGATTTTTCTTTTTCTTCCCCCTTTTCCTCCTCTCCCTGTCTTTTAAATCCTCATCTCCATATTCATAGACAGAGGGGCTCTTTAAGAGGGCTGCTATCTGAAATGGGCCGGCAGCACCTCTTGTTTGTGGCTCTCCAAATGGGAAAAAAGCCATTTCCTCTTCCTGTCAAGCATGGAGGTATACTAGAGTGTGCATGTATGTGTTTGTGCATGCACGTCTGTGGCATGCGCCTGTGTTTGGATGGAGAGTTGCCTTGTCGGGCAGTTTCACAGTCTTATAGGCTGAGAGCAGGCCAACTCTTGGAAGCTGAATCTCACTTTCACAATCACACTTCTCGTAAAACCCTTAAACTGCAGCAGTGCTGGAAGAAATGGGGAAACGCAGAAATGTGGCAAAATCAGCAAGAGAATGTAAGAGTATTTAAAACATTTTTTTATTTCATATGAAATACGGTGACGTTTCTTTTCAAATTGTAAAAGTTTTTATATTTTACACAGCTCTACAAAGCAGGATTATATGTGCAGACTGAATAAGATGTTTTCTGTGCAGTTTGAATATTAATGGGAGTGAATGACAATGCATTAAAAAGACAAGAATCTAGGGATGAACAAAGATTTAATAGATGTAAAAAAAAAACATAAAATATGCTGTAATGTATGAGACTTTAAAACTGCATGTATGTGTGCAAGTGTGGCTCAACCACTAACATAATACAATATAAATATATTTAATTAAATGCTAGAATATTCTCGCAGTGAAAACCCCATAAATAACTCTTGATTACCAGTATGCACAATTGCATTAGTGGGATAAATCCAATTCATGCAACACTGCCATCACAACACACACTCTCTGCAGTAGAGTGATGCAACTCCATTTTCTAATTCCAAATGAATGAACATACGAAGACTAGACTAGAGAGTAATTCAACACAGTTTTAGAGCCTGAGGGGTGAAGGAGAAGCGAGAGAAAGCGAGAAGGTGAGTAAAACAAGAGGGGAGACAAAACTAAAAATGAAACTGTGCAAGTTTAGGAGTGGTGAAGAGTCAAGAGTTTTCTTCGCCTCCCCTCACCCCCACTCTCCCCATCATCCCCTCCCCACCCCCCTTCATGTTTTTTTTATTTCTTTCTCATCTTTTCCATATCCATGATGCAACTGAGGGCAATGGCTGCTTTACTTCGAGATTCATTGAGTCATCACCATCATCATCAGAAAAGGAGACGAGAAAAAGGGCTGATGAAGGAGGTGACGAGGGGGTGGCTCTCACTCTTGTTTTCCCCTCCCTTTCTCTGTCCCTGTCTCTGCCTCTAAATTTGTAAGGATCAAGTTCAGGATCAAAGACATGATGTTGCATTAATGGCACGTCACATGTTGACTCGTGTCCTGCCATCCCAGAAAAAATTTGTTGGGCTCAGAGTCATGCTTCTGCTTCACGGAGTCAGACGCTCGAAGCTTTTGCCCCCTAAATCCCACAGAGCTCTTAATAGAATATACGGTTGGCTGAGGGCAGCCGTAGATTTTTGGTGGGTGTGTTCTTCTGCAGGAACAAACGGATGGATAAATGGCACGATAGCTGGTTGAATATAAATACATAGATGGATAGACTGGCCTGTATGATTACCATGATTCATTCTATGAACCAATTTGCTTAGGCACATTTAAAAAAAAAAAAAAAAAAATGTTACATTTAATTAAGTAGGTTTTTAATCAACATAATGAGGAGACTGATCAACTGATCATATCTGCAAAGCGTTCACTGTCGACATATGTCATTTTGTTTTTCCGACAACATCTGGTACTGGCAACTAAAGTGTGATTAACAGTTTTGTGGTCATGTTTAGAAAGCTCAGAGTCAGGGGAGGATGGTTGTCCTGGTTGAGTATTGAACAAGAGTATACTAGCGGCAAGCGGCACTGTGGCCGTGCTTGGGCATTATAACATGTTTACATGCCGATGTTTAGCAAGTATAAGCATGTTCATTATCTCAATTTAGCACGTTTATAAATTAATACTTTGACCTGATCATGTCACTAAATGAGAAGTTAAGGGATCACCAAAGTTATTATGATTCATCCTGTGGGGACCATGAATGTCTGTACAAACTTTGATGGCAATCCATCCCAGTGTTGAAGTACTCGAGATCGGTCTTCGTCTCGAGACTGGTCTCATTTTTCCGGTCTCGGACAAAGGGGACTCGGGACAGACTTGTCTGATTAATTTATAACATCATTACTGTGTTTGCTCATAGAAAGCAAAGGAAAACGCATACACAGTTTATATGGCAATGAAATGGCCATTTGATCCATTTGAGGAGTGGCTATGTTTTGCATGTTCCACGTTTTATCGTAAGCGTGTCATGCAGTGTTGGACTCACACCGGTCATTACTTTGTCTCGGTTTAGGTGGCCTTGACTGGAACACTGATGCATCCAATAGAGACATTTCAGTCTGGAGCCATCCTGCTCGCGTGGCTAATACAAAGTTAATGCTGACTTAAAGCACAAGATGGGATGTTTTGAGTTTGACATATTCAAACCACAATTGTTTTCTAACTAAGAGTTTTAGTAGCCTTAACCAGATAACACTTGGGATGCAGGAGGCAATCCTCAGTTTCCGGTGTCAAGGGCCTCAATTTTCTACACCCAACCCCCGTCACACATTCTGGATTAGAACAAAATACTAGTGAATGTTATCCATACAGCAGCTAATAGTTTGCAAAGAAAATAAGTATGTTATTGGATTTTTCAGAAGACAAAGTTGCAGGTTTGTATATGAGTATCTAAATAAAGCATGGCCAGTTGATCAAACAGAAATAAAGGCTGCTCCATTTGTCTTCAGCCAGTCGACACCTAATTGTGTAAGAGATCAAAAGTGTTATCCATCATCAAGCGCTATTCTAACTTCATTCATTAATAAAGGCCTGTGTGACTGATTGGCTAACACAAAGCTAATGACATACATACCAATATGCAGGCCACTGTGCTGTTTCTGAGCCGCGTGTCAGGAATTGATTGCAACCGTTGTTGAAAATGGTTATGTATCAATCAGCAGCTGGATTATGATGTGGCTTTAGTTCGCCTCTGATTTGCAGTGTTCGTGTGTGTCTTAAGGTGGCTCTGGATGTTCCACAGAAGGGAGGTACTTCTTAACCCTGTAAAACCAGTCTCATCCGTCATTTAAACACATTCTGTGACATCACACACTCCTCATGAGACTATGCAAACATACGAGGGTGTGTAAGAACTTGCCTTGATGATTACACACACACACACACACACACACACACACACACACACACACACACACACACACACACACACACGCACATGCACACACTCTAGCCCAAACACCACACTGTACATTTATCCTCATTTACTCCTTCTGCCTCCCCCTCCTACTCTCCCTCTCCCCTCACTAATCCTTTTTTTCTCAGTGTTCTCTACGGGCCGATTCCCCCCCTTCGCTCTCCTTTTTCCCCCTTTCTTTTCATTTTTCACTTTTCCCTTGTTTATTTCCCCTGCCTTGTTCCCTTTTCTTCCCAATCCCTCCCTGCCTGCCTCCTGTCTTTTCTCCTTCCACCTGCTCTCATTTCTCTCCCTAGCTCATTTTCTCCTTCTCCTCCTGTCTCCTAGTATATCGCTGCAGACTCTTGTAGTCAATTATCCCTTCTGTTAATGAGCAGATAAATCTAATTGCTCTCTCCTTCAGTGCCTGATGGCATTTCTCTTCTCTGCCTTTCTGAGCCCGCAGGACGCGCATCATTCTCTCCCCCCATTTTTCATGTTTCATCCTCCGTTCCATTTTATCATCCTCTCCTGTGGCTTCCTGGCCCTTACAAGGATTTGTATTGGTCTGCCTATTGGTTTACTACCTGCATTTTTCATGTCATCCCCATTTTTTTATTTATTTTTTTCGTTGCCCATAGCTTTTCTTTCACCTCACCTCAGCTGACTATACACCTTCACCTCGACGCCACATCAGCTCACTTTATCACTCCTCCTCTTCGCTGCGCTTCAGTGTGATCAATAGTTTAAGAGGGACGACGGGCTGTGAACTGCTGGTGCCCATAGGGATTGATGGCGTCAGAGGGCACGGACGGTTCATGGGGTCAGCTCGCTCGCTGATGATCTATCCACTATCAACAGATGTGTTCCAATTATGAATACTAAAGCTGAAACAATTACGCAATTGTTTTATTTTTATTATTTATTATTTTCTGAGTCTAATATCATTTTGGGCCGTTGGTCAGATAAAATATACCATATGAAGATGTCACTTTGGGCAAATGGGCAATTTACCTTGGGTAATTTGTAATGGACATTTGTCTGTATTTTCCATCATTTTATTAACCAAATAAGTAGAAAATAACCAATAATTAATCGATTTATAAAAATGATGATTAGTTGCAGCCCTAATTTTGAGGATTTCCTCTTTTTAGTGTGCATTTTCTTGCTGTTAGTGATCTGTTTCTCCTAGAATAAAAATAGCCATTCAGTAGGTTCTCTTCACTTAGTGACCTTATTTTAAAATGTTCTGCTTATTGAGGGGAAAATGCTTGTTTTCACAATACAAATAATAAAAAAAACCTGAATGTGGTACAGTCAGCAACATTGCTCCTCGTGCTCACTTTACTGATCTGCATGAGGTTCATTTTACAGCTTTATTCCCTCTCTGTATGGCAAGCAGCTCACCTCCTGCTACTGTAACACTGGCGTGAAAACTGATGTGTCAACACTCCATAATGTATGTGAAATGTTGGCAGAGGAGGCGTCTTATTGACATAATTGATGTCGCTGGATGGCAGGGTGACTGTAATAACAGACATTACACAGTAGTAGCAAACAGCATGGAGATAGCCCTGAATCAGCTTGCTGTGCCACGCAGGGGTTAGTATGAATTATTGGTTACTGTCACACTTGAAAAACAAACGATCTCATTTTAGTTTAGCAAAAAGTTTTGTCTGAGTCGTGAGTTTTGCTCAAATTTGGCCAACACAAATGTACAGACTGTCGGTGTCTGGAGTAAGTGTTGCTGACTATTTTACCAGGACATCTGTGGCAATCAAAAAATATGACCCTGATAATGTCATACTTGAATGTTCTGTATATTTGCCATGAAATGGTATTCAAGACAGTACAAAACTACAAGCATACAAAATAAGGGACAAAGATGGCCAGTCTTCAATACATTCTTTCAGACACCTCACAAACGTCATGTCTGTCTTTTTCCACAGTTCACGTGTCTCTATTATTTTGCTTATTTTATTCATTATATTTCAAAATCATAAAGATGAATGTCATGCCAATAAAACGTTTTGAATTGAAATGTTCTCCCAGCAGGCATGTAGCCGTGAGGATTTCCTGCATCGCTTAGTGGAAAAAAATAACTCTGCCACTGGAGTAACCAGAGGGGAGACCAAACAAAATTCCCTCCAGACTTTCCCACTTGGTGAAAACAAATCTCTAATCTTTGATTGCGTCAATTATAAAAGTACAGCCAGGGTAAAGCAATTATTTAACTCCTACACTAGATCTACATTAATCATGTTATAACAGTAAAGTGTAACGTGCTACAAACACACTGTCAAATTCAATGTATGTGTTTCATTACACATTGTATAGCTGTGTTTTGTGCAGACACTCCTAATAGCGCTGGCAAGGTATTGAAATTTATATTTTCGCTTGCATGAATTTAGTCTTGGTGATGTAAGTGACAGACATAACGTCCCAGTATTTACGAAGCCAGAGGGTGCGAGAAATAATCTGTCATAAGCATGGTAGACCTGTGAGGGGTTCAGCAAGACATAAACACACACACACACAACAGGACACAGCTCCTGCAAACATAAGCAGAAATTATATTTCACATAATTCAAACTCGTGCATACATAAACATCAAAGCGCACTGCTATCGGAAGCCAAACGCAGATGGATAAAAATGGGCACACACACAGTGGGACATGGAAAGATAAAGCATCTCTCAGACACACATGAAACCGCTGAAATACAGAAATTAGGAACCGAAACGTGAACCTGCCATGCATGTACACAGTGGGATGTAGAGAATCGAGAGAAGAATGTAAGAACATCACACACATACGCAGCATCACCGGAGGGAATACAACCATGAGATTGATGAGCCATCATGTGGTGGCGTCAAACTGTGGGATACATTTATGTACAGATGAATTGGGTCCGTGTGCATTCAATTTAAGTGTAAATAAAAAATGTAATCAAAGGATATCTGAGAAGCTTTTGTGTACAAGTGTTTTTGTGTTGGTGCTTGTGTATATTAGAAAAAAACACGAGGTGTGTGCATGAGTGTGCGCGTACGCTAGAGAGACTGTGTGTACTTGCACGGCAGGTCAGGTTTAGTTCATTTCCTCCCCATCTACCTCAAGCTCATCGTTCCCTGTTGAGCCAATCAGTGTCCTCCGAGACAACCTGTGTCTCCAGCAGTGCCCTGAGAGCCGAGCTCGGTGATGAACTGAAGCCTGGTCGGCACAGACGCACACACGCACACTCACACACGTGGCAATACAGAATTCAGACATGCTCGAGCCTCACGGTTGGCCAGCCTCTTTTCTCATCCTGGCAGAGCCCTGTGGGAAGTGAGAAGAGGGGGATAAGGATGGTTGGGTAATGATAAAGGAGGTAGTTAAGGCATAATTTGGAGCCGCACCCATTTAGTGGGGCTGCTGTCATCAAACGCAGCTCCCATCATGAGCCAGCCAATCTTGGCCACTCCACACACAGTGCAGGTCAATGGCAAGTCCTCTGGCTGCATACATCAAAGATGGTCATTCTTTTAGAGTGGGTGGTCATGCTGGTGGAGCTGCCATCTCGGGCTTTGAGACTCATTTGCCACCTGCTGGCACATTACATGCCAAATTAGAAAGCCTGCTGTTTCATCAGCAGCCTGAAAGTGGGACGTTTGTTCGGAAAGAAAGGAAAAAGTTGTGGATGATTACAGGCAGCAATCAATGCCCTTAGGTGTTGCTTTTCAGGGCAGGAGTGAAGCATTGAAATCTTAAGTGATAATTCCTTATTTTATTGTATGAAATATGAAATATTCTTTGGCCTGAGGGTAGAGTTAGATAAAACGGCATTACACAGTTTGGTTTTGAGTGCGATTTATGAAAACATCATTACTGTTTAGTCTCTGAACGTGCAAAACTAGAGCAAACGAAAGAAAAGAAGACTACCGGCAGTCTGTATAATTCATTATCAACCATGGGAATATAGGCACACATAACCCTGGTTTCAGTACAAACCCGTGACCTGAAAAGCCACTGACACAGCCACATTAGTGACCGCTATGAGTCTCATCACTTCCTCACAGGAGAAAGGAAAATTTCATTTCTGCCATTCTATTGGAAAGCCGTCAGATGTGATTGATTCCATTGGAAGATACACCTTGATAATATTGATCCCCTGCCCTGTCTTGGGATACATTCCCCCCACTAACGGTGAGATGAAATCTGCTGCACAGAGCTCAAGCCAATTTTACCCAAGTCAAGTCCTGTTTGTCTTGTGAGGAACAAGAGGCAGCGGATTTGAACCTTCAAGGATCTCAAAGGAGAAGATGGCCTATAGACTTTTAGATTGTAATATTGATAACGTATAAGCAAACAATTTAAGCAAAGGAGAATTTTCCTCTCTAGATTATTATTGTTATTATTATTATTATTATTTCTTCTTGGTATAGCTGAAGACTTCTTCACTCTCCAGATTGTCAACTTAGTCTCCCTTTCTGCTGCTGGTAAGGTGCTATTATAGGTGAGAATGAGGTACCCTATTCATTATGCATAGGATGAGGGTGCTTCTGGACACTCATGCAAATGTGATTTATAAATAGCAGCTGTTGGCAAAAAGATGACGTTCAGTTCAAAGTCAGCTATCTCAGGTATAGCTGCTGTGCTCAGTGAGAGGTTCTTGAGCTAACTGGCTTTGACCATTGTCAAGTATGTATATCCATATTGTTGAGGATGACTTTGATTTAGAAATCCTCTTACTACGCCTGATCCAATCTGGCAGCAGCAGGTAGAAAACAATTCATTATATGTCAGGCTATTCTTAGTTCTTGCCTTCACTTGTATGACGTGATGAAATATGACAGATCATGAAATATAATGAAAATGCTTGATCTGTGAGAACCAAAAAGCAGGGTAGGCTCATGCAGAGCAAAACTTGTGAAATTAATTTGGAAGGGGTGAATGAGGCACTTGAGGAGTAGAGAAGAGCTGATTAATGGTAGGGAACAAGTGTGATTGATTATACAATGAAGTTAATCTTTTATTTCCCTCCCACTCTCCCACAGCCCTCCCCCTTTTCATATTAAAGCCCCCCTCCACTGACCTAAACACCCCTGTGAATGTTCCAAGCTTCTTTTTTTTTCCTCAACATTTTCGCAGAATGATGTGTGATTATCTCCACTTGCTGCTCTCCAAATCAAATGCAGTTCACCACGTGCAGCTGACGGATCGGCGTAGAGATGCACAGCTGTGTCTTTTCCTCTCTAAAAATCAGTGTTTTCCAATATGCTCCGCAAACCAAGGATAAGCCAGAGATGTTTGTCGGAAAAAGCTCAGAAGAGCCAAGTTAAAAAATGAGATTTCGAAACAAAGTAAATGTTTGCGTTTGGCTTGAAATTACAAGCTGGGAGATTTTTTTTTACTCAAAAACAGAAAATGAATGCGTTTTGAAAATCCCACAAGTCACTGCCAGACAAAGTGTTGAGACGTTAGTATTGATCAACCTTATGATACCCCTGCAGAAGTTTATGTTGATTAGATTGATCAGCAAAGGTCTTTCTTATTCCACCTTTTAAAAACTGCGGCATCATCTATTGAACAGTTACTCTGAAAGAAGATGTAGAAGGAGAGAATGTCGGGTTAGATAATGTAATGAAGTGCAAATTCTGCAGACGGAGCTCCATCTGACAAAAAAAAATCCCAACATTTTTCAACAGATGTAATTTCAAGATATTGTGGTTATCCAATTCTGAATTCTTTTTGATGTAGACTTTCTGTTTATACCAGCAACCTGGACATGGCTCTACATACTGAATGGTGTTATGCCTTCTTTTATCACTTCCACAGAATGTGTGCAAATTAAATGCACTACTGAATGTTTGCAATTTTGATCAAAGTATGTACATTAATGGTCTGGCCTGTGTTAAATAGACACCTCGTTGCCAATCGTGTAATAACCTGCGGGGGCAGAAAGGTGCATTAGTGCAGGAAGTGTGTTTGCAAGCATTATCTACTGGCACAGTGGTAATTATTCTTTCATGGAAACAGTTGGTTGGAATAAATACAGAATGTGTTGTGTACATGGATGCAATGAACTGCGCCTCACGTGTCTGGGGAATGGAAACAACAGGGTTTGTCAGAGAGAATGATGAACTGTTGCTCTATAGGCAGAGAACAGACTGATTGGGCGGTGTGGAGGCAGAGAGTGTTGGTTGGTTCGTCGGTCTGGGTCTGAAGAGTCCCCAGACAGCTCCTGAGCTCTGACTGGAGACAGCGCTTGCACTCATCTGACTCCATTGCCTTGACAGTCTTATGTGGGCCTACATCAGTTTTCTCCTGTCTCACCCGCCTCTGGTTGATCATGATGACATGTCTTCTTCAGCGTGTCTCCTCTGTGCGGTTACATTGTGCTTCATGGCAGCTGCACTCAGAGTCAAAGGCTGCGTGCTTGCATCATGGCAGGAGATTTTTTGGCTTGTAAAAGCCAGTATTCCTGGAAATAGCTTCAGCGAGGTAGGCTTTATTTCAGCAAATAAATATGACAAAGCACAGGGAACAAAGCGGTAAAAGGATTGTGGAGGTAACATTAATAGAAAAAGAAAATAATAAAAGGCAAGGAGCTTATAAAACAGCGCACTTCAAAAGTAATGGACCACGAAAGCCAAATGACAAAAGCACTACTGAACTGGGTAGGGGAAATGAAATGACAACAAAACCTAACCAAGAAGAAATTACAGGAGGTATATTCACAAACTAAAGAACGGAAGGAAAAACATCAGTGCATGTCTCATTTTCTGGATCACATTTCTATTCTATGTGAACAGCAGAGCTTTTCTTACATTTTTCATGCATTATCTATGAGTAGATTAAAGTGAGCGAGTCTGATTCTTGCTACAGAAACACATCAATAAGACACATGGCAGTTGATGGACGCCTTAGATGTTGTGGGAACTAAACCTCTGGACTTTCTGTTGGAAATAGAGTCTCTCAAACCATTGCATCATGCTTACCTTTTCCGAATCACCACAGGGCTTTTTTTTAGGGATACAAGTTAAAACAAAATACAGTACAAGGCGATTGTCTGTTGACTGGGCTTGTTTTTGTTTTTTTTAATCAGGAAATGACAATCAATATGGTCTTTGTACAAGTCTGTCTGAACAAACAAATGGTATTGGTTGCCTGCTAAGCACATTGTTTCAGAGCTCTTATCTATAAACTCGCTGCCAGTTATCAAAATCATTGCCTGAAATGAATAATTGAAAAAATAAGCTTTTCCCTCCTGAATGAAATGAACACGCTGCATTTACATTGATGGATTGCAGGTGCAGATTGACAAGACTTTCTGTCAGGATATTTGATGGATTTAAATCCCACACGCACACACAAACACACTTCAAAATGTATATGAAAGAAATAGTTTAAAACTGACCGAATAACAAAAGTAATGAGAAACATGGTGGAGCTAAACAAGAAAGAAAGCTCAGTAACCCCCGTGTTTTTCCTTCAAGTTGATTTTTCTTTTTTGGCGTGTTCATCTTTTGAAGTTCAACTTCTCAATGAGTCCAAAGTTTTCTTGGGGCGCGTACAAGAGAGCAACACAGTTTCTGACTACCGGGAACCTCAGCTGAATTACAGAGGCTGTTAAGACTGTTAGTCTGCCGTTTCAAGTCAGCGATGGATGCTCCTGCACTGCTTATAAGCTAAGCCATGCTATGACAGGTAATCACTATTATGCCTGCGTTTCCATTTGGGTTACTGATCACGGCATGAAAGCCCATTGCCCTGATTTGTGTGCGCAATAAAGCCCAGGGAGTAAAATGGAAGAAAAAGTGAAGAGGGGGTGGGGGAATGGTGTTGAGAAGGGTGGGGGAGATATAAGTGTTAGAGGAGGTGTGATAATGAAAGGATGGAGGCAGGGATATGTGGAAGGAAGGAAGGGGGTGGGGAGGGTGTCTGAAAACTCTTCTCATATGGAGATGTGGAGATTGGACAGGAGGGTGAGAGACTGGAAGAATGACAAGCGTGTGGGCCAATCAATAAGATCCTGTCAGGCAGATGGCAAATTGGAGAGTGGCGTGACACTGAGACAAATTGACACAATCAGATCTACGAAGAAGAACAGTCGTTTGAGGGTGTGTGTGTGTGTGTGTGTGTGTGTGTGTGTGTGTGTGTGTGTGTGTGTGTGTGTGTGTGTGTGTGTGTGTGTGTCCGTGCATGCGCGTGCTTGTGTGTGACATACTGAAGACAAATAGCCACATCACCACACACATACATGGAGAAAGTGCGGGGGAGGACGAGAGTAGGGGGGAGAGGATGTGAGAAATGGGAATGGAAAGTGAGAAAAAAAAGGGAGATGCCGTTCAGAGCAGGAAGGGGAAATGAGAGGAGAGCGAGTGGCAGACAGTGAAGATTTGTGTGTGTGTGTGTGTGTGTGTGTGTGTGTGGTTGAGAAGTGCATAGACCATAACCTTAAATCTGTCAGCGTTGGGGCCAATATTCTTCTCCTCCGTCCTTGTGTCACTCACATTCTCTTCCCATCTCAGTCTCACACGCACCCCTCTTTGCAATTGCGCATTAATTTTTCAGTGTCAATCTGGCTTGTGCCCTTAGCCCTACTATCTTCTCCGCTCTCAGCTTTTCTCATTTCTTCTCCACTTTTCTCAGTTCCTGTATGTTGCCTCTCACTCTCAGTGTTCCTTCCCCTTGGATTTGTTTTGTTGTTGTTGTTGCTGCTGCTGCGTGCCTTTTGGTTACTATGTGTGTCTGTGCTCGTGTGTTTGAGTGCCTGTTTCTACCCATTCAGCATTAGTTTATTCAGTCAGGACCATTTGTCTCTTTTGTTTGTTTGTGAGGGAGAGACAGATAAATATAATTAGACAAATGAAATAGCGTCTTCGCTGTTTTATCTCTCTTTGCTCTCCCTCTGCTGGGCATAATCCATCTCTGGCTCCTTCCTCCCATTGCCCCTTTTACCCTTCCCTGTCTTCTCTCTCTTGTCTCTCTCCCTTCTCCCTCCCTTCCTGTCTCTTGCTGCCTCCCTCCTCCTTCCCTCCATCTCTTGCCCTAACGTATTTTCATTTGGGCTGTGAAAGTTGCTGTTTGAATAGGCATATTTGTCCTGGTTAATAGCATACCTCCTTGCTCACTATGTGATTTAGCTCCTTGGCCTTATCTCGTGCAAACACAACCACTTCTCAGTATATCTGGGGGCTCCTCACACTCTCTCTTTCTCTCCCCTGATTTTTATTTTTTTTTCTCTCCTCTCGTGTTGCTCTCTCTTTCCGCCCCTACCCCTGGCCGTTGCAACGCCCCGCGGCTTTATCGAAAAGCAGTAAAAAGGCGACAACCATGCGTTTTGTATGACCAGATGTGATAACTGTAACATTTTGCCATTACACCAGTGAGGGCTGCTTTTAACCCTTTATCTAATGAATAGCAGGTGGTTGAATGCTAAGATGAATGCATATATTTTAGCTTGAAAACGCTGCAGCTTTTCTAATTATCGAACAATATGGTATCGGTAAAATCCAAGTGGAGAAAGTAAGACAAATGTTAAAAAACATCATCTAGGTTACATTCTCTCAGCTGCTCCTGTGGACCTGCTTGGTGTTATACTAGAAGACTGCAGTTGTACTGGGGAGCTCCCTGGTGTGGCTTCGTGAAACTGTGAATGTGAATGAATGTACTGCAGCTTCACTGAGAAAGACTGTCAATGGCAATATAGTGTTTAATATGTATAGAGAAACACATCTGTAAATACTACAAGTACACATTGTACTCGCCTTATTCTCAAATAACTTATGCCACTTTTTTTCTACTTGGTCTTATCTGTACAACAGCAAGCATGAATTACAGTAAAAAGCATCAAAGTGATATCATTTAGACAATGGGGGTGGGGGGGACTGTCGCTCAGGGGTAGAGCTTTAATCAGAGGATCAGTGGTTCGATCCCCGGCTCTGCTAGTCCATGTCGACGTGTCCTTGGGTAAGATACCTAACCCCAAATGGCTCCTGTAGGCTGTGCCTGCGGTGTATGAATGGGTATGAATGCTAGTTAGTTCTGATGAGCGTGTGGCACCTTGCATGGTAGCCCCGGCCATCAGCGTATGGGTGTGAATGGATGAGTGGCACGCAGTGTGAAAGCACGTTCCAACACTAGAAAAGTGCAATACAAATTCAAGTCCATTTGCCATTTACCAATAATGCATAAATAAAAAGTAAAATCAACGCTTCCTGGAAACAAATTATTCATTTCTTTTGTATTGATGAATGCCGCCTTTCTTATAATCTCCGAGTGGATGTCATAGCTCACCTGTCTTTTATCTACCACAGTGCTGATTACTGTACGTGTTGTTGTTCTCATCTCAAATGTCAGTGGTTTTGCAACAGGAAACTCTTTCTGTGTCACAAATATCACAGAGGCAAACATGGAGCCATTCCCCAGGAGAGAGACGCTTCCAAAACCCAATTACATTGTCCTTTCAAACCATCAGTCAGCCGTTGCGTGCATCTGCACCAACTGGGGGAACAAGCCACACTGTTGTTCAGTAGATTGAAAGAACATTCCACATTTTTCTCTCCCTGATGGGGTTTCATGAACTAGAAAGAAGGAAAATTTATGTGCAGCTTTTTTTGTTGTTTGTTTGTTCAACATTTTCCAAATACATACGACTGACCTTTGCCGCTCCTCCGGCTTAAGCACCTTTACGCTCGTACTGGATAGACATTAGAGAAGCAGCTGTCTGTGACTTACAGCACATATGTGGAAACACACAACAACACACAGAGTAGATGAACAATTGAAGCATGCACAGACAGACGCTCAGAACACACACACACACACACACATGGACTTACGCACACAATGCGGCTCTCGTGCATGTCCACACACATTCACCGATTCAGGCGACACACAAACAAACACTGTCGAGGTCTTGTGTAATATTTACGTAATCGATGTATGAGGCACTTCTGTCTGTCTATGTCTGGCCTGTGGATGTGGAGTGCTCGGATTGTAGCAACATTGTAAAAAAAGCAGTCAGAAGTGGGACCTGACCCCCTTTAGCTTAATTGGGCTGATCCTGGTGTGTGTGTGTGTGTGTGTGTGTGTGTGTGTGTGTGTGTGTGTGTGTGTGTGTGTGTGTGTGTGTGTGTGTGTGTGTGTGTGTGTGTGTGTGCGCGTGTGCATGCACGCGTGCATGCGCGCGAACACAAGTGACATTTGTGTCTAAACATTTTTTTAGAGGAACTCTTGGAGTTAAAATCTTTCTTCCGCTTTCGTTCGCTTCCGAAACACAGTGGGAAAAGTTTCATGTCCTTTATATCTAGAGGCAATCATTATCTAAATTATTACAACAGTTTTAGTAAAGAGGATGGCAGCAGTTTGATAAAATACATAAAGTAAAACTAACCATCAATTTTGTTTAGTTTTACAGAAATAGTAGGTGAAAGGGTTGTTATTTTGGCTTAGGGGATGTGAGTGACAGGGCAGGTTCTAGGTCGAGTATGTACAGGTCTGTAAGAATCTGCTCTTGAAAGACATGACACAATCTATATTTGACTGCTTGTTTATGGGAATAAATATGTGCAAACAAAACCAACTCTGAAATGCAAGGCACATAGCCAATTGTGTTTACATTAACGATAATATATTAATTTGTTACATTTCTCCTTTAAGAACATTCAAACAAAAATCTGCACATGAATTATGAATGGATTTTCAGTAGGTCAATCTTTTACAGTGGCCTCTCCAAGTTAGGAACAAACTACTTATTAGATAGCAGCATCCCTCTCTGTATATACATAAAACCATCCACGGGTAATTTGTTGTTTCTGCTTCTCGTAGCACTCTGCACCACTGCTCATTTTGGATGAATACTGAGACCTACATTTTCACGTTCTCTTTGTGCACTTATTCAACGGCACCAAAGTTAAACCGGCTTTCTTTTCACCTACACTAACGGATCAAAGGAAGAGAGTTATGATGCAGGGTATGAACAAACTGCTGGCATTGTAACATGCCCTGAAAGCATTCTGAGGTCAGGGATGGTGCTTGAGGGTTGAAAAGGAAATCAAAAGCATGTCGTGCCATGTATTGGAATGAAAACCTGTTTACAGTGTCACTCGGCAAATGATTATTGTGTAACTTGGGCATGTGTGTGAACGCTCCTTGTGTTGGTAGGCGTGCACATGTGTGCAGCTGAGTCAAAAGTTAAGATCCCACTCCTGCAATGTCAACTATTAACTGTAGTCAGTTAGTTTATTCATATCCAGCGTTCTCTTGCTAGCACCTTCTATTTGCATGTTGGTGTCACTGTGCTGCAGGTACCGTGTGTGGGTGTCTATGTTTGGCATCGAGCTGCTTTCGCTGTGTGCCAGCTCACCAGTGTGATTTTTCTCGGGGACAAGGCTAGGTCATGTTTGTACTTGTTAGTTTCGTGAAGCCGGCTGTGAGTGTGTGCCTATGTGTGACTCTGGGTAATTTAGTATCGGTGCCTGTCTCACTTATCGACAACATGTGTCTGTCTCTCTGCCGTCGTCTCCTGTATGTCTGTCTCTACCTGTATCTGCTAAAGCCGAAGGCAATTACATTTTCCCAGCCACTATTGGTTGTCATTGAAAAATGTGTGATTTTATCAATAGACGTTTTAATTTAAGATGATTCATTATTAACAATAATTATGTGAATACATTTATCTTAACTTGATGTGACAGGTCATACACCACCAGAGCTGTTAAAACTCCTTTTTTTTTTTTTTTTTTTATATACAGTGCATTATTATTTATCGAATTATTAAAAGATTGTTAACCATTTCAGAAGTCATGCAGCTGCTTCCATCATGTAAAGAAGAATCCAATCGGTCCCCTGGTGAAGAGCCACTTTGGACTGGAACCGTTTTGCTTCTGTCATGCTATTAATCCTGAATGAATTGATTATATTGCTGACTCAGCGGCAGCTTAACAGGCTGTAAGCACAACATTGATATATTATTAACTTTAAAACGTTGTTATGGCATGTTAGCAAACAGTTGCCTCCAGCAAACACAGAGCAACTTTAGCATTTATTTGGATCCGCCCAACTGGCGAGTAAGTTGGACTCCTGAGGGAAATCTGTGGCTCTTTAGCTGCTAAATGGTGACACACTGATTCGCTAACTTTGTCTGTCTGTTGTTTGGTAGTGTGCAGGTTGTGTCCAGGGTTGATCGGAGCTTCTTTTCTCTTTTTTTGTTGTTGCTGAAAGCAGCTGCCTGGAGTGTCTGGAAATTAGGTTGATGAGGGCAGTGAGACAGAACCAAAACCGTAAAGCCTTACGGAAATGAGCCAAACAATGAGCTGAGAGATGCTTTTACACTTTGTAGAGTTAAAGAGACAGGTGGTACATATTTCTCTCTTCACAGCGAGTGACCCTTTTCATAGTTCACGTCAGTTTTTACATTGTTGAAAAAAAAAAAAAAAAAGGAATTGTTGCGGCTTGAAAATAAAGATGAAATATGATGTTTTACATATTATAATGTAAATCATTAGAAAGAAATAGTGTACTTGATTTACGAACACTCAGGATCAACTACAGCTGAAACGATTGGTCAATTTAGTAATAAGTCCTTTCACAAATGAGTAATCAGCAAATATACCGGCAACGCATTCTCAGATACCAGCTCCTCAAATGACAGAATTTGCAGGGTTTCTTTAGCATGTATAATTGTGAACCTAATAGCTTTGGGCTTTTGGTTAGGTTAAACTAGATATTCATTTTTGGCTCTACGAAGTTGTGATCACTATTCTCGTGAAATTTCATGGACCAAATGATTCATCGTGAAAATTGGCAGACTGATGGAGAAGTAAAATGACTGTTAGCTGCAGCCTCAATCGTCACATGAATTGCAAAATGTCATGTTTGACATGTTTCTCTTTCTGTCTGTCTGTCTGTGTGTGTGTGTGTGTGTGTGTGTGTGTGTGTGTCTTGTGAAGCCAAGGAGAAAGTGTAATGTGTGTTTCTGTGTCAGACTGTCTGCTCGGATCAGTGCCAGAGGTGTTTCGTTGGGTGTGAGATGTGTTGTGGACGTATGTTTATTTTTATTTCTCTGCGTTCGTGTCAAAATGTCAGCCGGGATTAACGTCGTTGCGTTAGCAACTGTTTAAGCGCACTGGCTGTGAGTGTCTGTGTTAGCTTAGATGGCTTTGAGTGTCAGTGAAATGTTATGTCAAAATGTCTGCTGAGATTAATGTCTTCATTTAAGTCTCTCTTTTTTTTTACTGCATGTGTATGACAACAATGTCGTTTGTTTCTATTTCCATCTGTTTGTCTTTGTCTGTGAGCCAGAGTGGGCTGGTTGTGCACGTGTGCGCGTGCATGTACATGTGAGGCTATGCATGTCCACTGCAGCAGCAACACCACCTCAGTGAATCGGTAGATTAGTACATGAGGCTCCGTCAGCAGACTCAGAGCCGTGTTTCTCCCTGCTGTTCATTAGACTGTCTCTCCGTCTGACTACGTGTCTGTCTGCTTCGCTAATAGGCTTCATGGCTTGTTGGCTGCTCGGATCACAGTGTCTCTGGGTGCTTTAAAGCCTGAAAATACCTTAAATTGACTAAATGAAAATGTCCTCGATTCAATTCAGTTTAGAGACCTTATCTTTCCCTGTGCAGTTTTTATATTCAGGAGGAGTGACAGAGAAGAGGACTGCCAGTACAATAAACATATTTTTAAACGTATCTGCATTACGAAACGCAATTGAACTTAATGTCCCTTAACAATTCCATCGTTGTTTATATTGCTAATGTACCGTTTAAGATTTCCATTCAGTTACATGGAAAGAGGCACGATTGGCTTGAGCTTTGTCTCTTGATTGGTATTGTTTTGTTTCATTTAGCTTGCAGACACCCAGGAATAGCTGAATGCATGGCCACCTTTACGATTGCGGTTTGCCTTTCGTGGACTTTTGGTCCGAATGATGAATAAATGAAGGACTTGATGGCGATACAGTAGGTAGCCTCTTGTCTTTCACCACGTTTCCACCAAGAAGTTCACTACTTTTCAAGGAGCTAAGACGTTCCTTCAGCCCATTGTTGTCTGCATTTCCAAAGACCTGCTGAGGAGAGTTGCCGGTGGTCGTAGGCGTAAACACAATCTCCAGACTACAGGTCAGCGTGCCCACCTGTTTCATCTCAGAAGAAAAAAAAAAAAATCTTGGTTGTGTCTCAATGCGAGGACATTTACTGCTGCATAATATTTACTGATGCACGTTGGATGTAATGAATAAAATGCTGAGGAAGAAAATTCAATTAAGAGCTGTCTGTCTCCACGGTAAATGATCTGTTGAGTGTTTGAAGGTTAATTGTTTCTGCTTTATAATGTAACTACTGGGAAACAATCAGAAAATGGAATCGCTAGTATACTATCTCTCTCCTACCGCCTGGCAGCTAGCTTGGCGACCTCTCTCTCTCTCTCTCTTTTTTTTGTCGGCCTTTTAAAAATAAGCGGAAAGCCTAACTTAAGAGAAATGCTCTCCCCTTGTCCTAAAATGATCCGAAATCGATATTTCTTTGTTGTTTTACGAATGAAGCAGTACACAAGTCAAAGCGGCAGCGCTGTGTGCATTTGAACAATCGGCGACAGTCATCCCTGCAAACCCCAGTTCCTGTATTTGCAGACAGAACCCTGATCCCCACGGTCAAAACTCAACAAAATCCTCAAAAGTCCCCGAGGAACGTTCCTGCTGTCGAAAAGGGGGCTTCTGTTGCTGTGTGCATGTCCAAATAGTTAGCTGGGCTGCCTGGCAGGCTGTCTGTCTGTCTATTTGACACTTTCCCAGAAGCATTACTCCTCAGTCCCAGTTTCCTGTGTGAATATTTAATGAGGGCTGCGCGCATGTTAATAGGCCTGCTGTAATTACCCCTTCCTCTGCTGTCACGCTATTTTTCAGACCACAGCCGCCCAATGCCAATGTTATTTTTAGATGGCAGTAATGATAACTCTCCCACGTCACTAAAATCCCCCATGCTGCTGATTAGCAGACTCAAACTTTCCCCTGTCTCTCTCTTTCTGTTCTAACCCTCCATCGCTTGTTCTCCTGTCATTTGTTTTTTTTCTGTCTCTCCCCCACTCTTTTTCCATATCACCAGCTCATTCTTCTTCTCTGCCCACGCTTTTCTGATTTCCCCCCTTCTCTCTTTCATCTCCTCTGGAAAATAGGATATCAACAAACATTCATTCTGCCTTGCTCGCATTTCTCTTTTGCTTCCGTTCCCCCCCCCCACGCCCCCCCTCTCTTTCCACCTTCATCCTCCTCTTCTATACCCCTCGCTCACCCTCTTGAGCTTTTTCTTTTCCTCATACTTCTCTGCCCTCTTCCTTCCCCACACCTCCCTAATCACTCTGTACCCCTCTGTCTCACTTTCTCTCCTCCATTGTCTCCGCCTGTTCTTTCTTTTCCTGGGGAAGTTTTAGTGGCTGTGTGAACGTGTCAGTCTGAGTGATATCATTTTTTCCCCCCCTCATGTACCTCTCCCTCCATCTTACCTGCTCACCTCTCTTCTGTTCTCAATTCCTCTTGTCTCTCCTTCTTCCCCTCTTTTTCCATCATCTCGTCCCTCACCTGACAGGCTGAACCGCAATATCCGACTGGACTTTCTTAGTAAAAACCCTTTATCCCAGTCTGCCCCCCCACTTCTCTTTTCCTCTGTAGCTGTCCACTCTGTCCACCACCACGCTGACAGAGTGATAGGCAGCCAAACACCTACACGCACACACCTCCTTTCCAATCTCTGTGGAGATTTTTTTTTAACCTCTGATCTACTTTCCTCTTCTTTTTTTTTTTCATCCCCCAACTTTTCACTTCACTCACCACACCTCTCCTCTCACTCTCTCTGCCCCATTTCTTTCTCACCATCAATGCAGTGAATGATCCCACTTTTAGATCTCTCTCTCTCTCTGTGTCAGTCATTTTCCTCCTCTTTCTCTCTCTTCTTTTTCTCTCAGCAAGCACTCAGGTTCCATTAGGGTCCCAGTCAAAATAAAGACGCCGCCGTGTAATTCAAAAGAGAAAAAATACAAAAACTAAACAAAGATGGATCGAGGGAGTGAAGGGGGAGATAAGGCTTGAGTAACTGGAGTAGGGCAAAGTATCTTGTTCTTTATTATGTCCTTTATTCTCTTTCACAATTCACTCTCTTTTCTGTGTCTCCTTCCCTCTCTTTCTCTCGTGTTATCCAGGCCTCCAGAGGGATCCGCTTTAGAGCTTCATGAAAATCAATCACTCCCTTCGTCCTGTCTTCTCCTCTTTCATCTTGTCGTGACGTTTGGTGGAGTGGTTCTTTCATTCTTCCTCTTTCGAGCTCTCGCTTGTTCTTTTTGGGAGGCTCAATCCCATCCACTTTAAAAACAAATCACTTGGTATTTGCTTAAGGTGGAAGGGGCCAATAAAACAAAGCAACCCCAGTTTGGCCTCCCTACGCGCGCCTGCAAACACTCGGCTCCATGATCTGCATAGTGATCGGACTGCGAGAGTAGGAGTCTAATTCGGGTTGTCCATGTTTTTGAGGTGTGTCCTTTTTAATTCTAAGAGTGGCTGCCTGGTCTGCCGGGCCGTAATCCAATCAGTTGTCCTGTTTAAAAGACTAAATTAACCCCCGTCTAACCTCTAGTCTTCCTCTGTCTGCCTCAGTCTGTCTCATTCCCTCAGGCAGTGGTGGAGAGGGGAGGGGAGAGGGAGGAAAAGACACACTGAGGATTTCAAACCATGTTGATTAGTTGCAGTGTGTGTGAGTGTGTGTGTGAGTGTGTGAGTGTGTGAGTGTGTGAGTGTGTGAGTGTGTGAGTGTGCGAGCGTGTGTGTGTGTGTGCGTGTGTGTGTGTATTGCTGTGCCTCTGTCCTTGTCTGAACCAGTCTGAACTCCAGACCTTAGGAACGAGGACATTTCAGGACAAGTGAGGATAGTTTGGTCCAAACTCAGTTTGGTCAGTTCAACTATAAAAAAAAATAACCCACTCCACCTCTAGTGGTATCTAGATTAAATATAATTTGTTGTTGTTGGATATCTGTCTCTGAGAATTTCAGCCTCCACTTCCGTAAAGTCTAGGTTTGTGGTAATAACAGTATTACGGTGACCAGACGTCCCGGTTTGTCCAGGATTGTT
Source organism: Ophiodon elongatus (assembly GCA_016806645.1). Taxonomy (NCBI): domain Eukaryota; kingdom Metazoa; phylum Chordata; class Actinopteri; order Perciformes; family Hexagrammidae; genus Ophiodon; species Ophiodon elongatus. The sequence goes on along the minus strand of JACSYO010000415.1, from coordinate 5,325,355 downwards.
CCGGTTTCAAGCTGGGTGTCCCAAGTCCGGAAGAATCTCTGTAAAACAAAAAACTTGTCCGGGTTTCACCACAATTAAATATATCACTAATACTATTACTACTTACTTGTTTTGTATCGCTTATAGACATTTATAATGTTCTGTCCCACTCATTATTACCTAACCCAATACAAAAACACATCTGCATGTGTGTCAATCAATCCATATGTCATTGTCAAGGCTGTTGCTATGGCGCTTGTAGCTTTTTCTGACAGAACAGGTACGCTAACTCTTTTCTAAAGAGTTCCAGGAGGCTTACTCCTTCGTGAAGTACCCGGCAACAAAAACGATGGTTACTGCACACTGCAGGAGTGCACTGTCGGTCGCAATATACAGTAGCTGGCAGAGAATTCGTCACAGTTGGCTATTGAGCTGGTGACCGGCGCTTGTGCACACTGACAAATACCTTGTGTTTAGTGTAAAAGGTATCTGACATTCAATAATTATACTACACCAATGCAATCCTTCTGTTTTGTGTTTATTAGTGTTATTATACAGTTTTCAAATAAATTGTGTTTTGGTGGATTTTGGGAGACGAAACATAATGTTTCAGCCTGAGGCGCTGTCCATGCCGTGCTCCGTGTGTGTGCTAAGTGCTGAAATAATTGTCACCCATCCTGAAAATGCCTGTTGTATATAAGCGCTGAGGGTCCTGGTTTGGGGGTTTACAAATATGGTCAGTGTAAAAAGCTGTGATAAATGCTTTTTGTGGATTTTCCAGATTAGATGTATGAAAAGAGATTTTAGAAATGGATGTTTTTTTACCCAAAGCACTTAACAATGTTCCATTTATTGGCCTCACAACATTGCGTTGTAGCAGAGTTTAAATAACGTCATATGTTGTATCATGTTGAGGCTCAGGTGTTGACGCCTGCGCACTATGCCAGTTTCTCTTTGATGAGAAGGATGTGTGGAATAAATAACGAGTAATAATTGGGGGATTACTCTTGTAATGTGAGATGGGGACTAAAGTGGTAGAAATGGCTTTAGGTGAAGCCGAGTGTGTAGTTGAGGACTAAAAACATTGGAGGATGAGGCCTAATAGGTCAGGTTTATGGAATTATTTACTCAATAAAGAGCTGTCATAAGATTAGAAAGAAGATGACAGGATGTTTTTGTGTGTCACTCCATCCCCAAAACGCACACACACACAAATACACACAGGGACACAAAAACACTTTTTTTCTCTTTCGTAAATGAAAGCGGAGGCAAAATACAATACCTTATACACTCCCATAAATGCTTGAGGCGATGGAAGATTTATTTGTAAGACACAGTGCCAAACCCCCTGGAGCTTTCATCATATTAAAATTCTATAATATGGTCTGTTGTATTAGCCACACACACACACACACACACACACACACTCTCATAAACACACACTCATGCACCATTTCCTGCCCTGTTCAGTTTGTTATTATAAAATAAAATGCAACCCAAAATGTGCTGTTGTGTTTCATAGCTTTTTTCTTATTTCCTGATATTCACTGGACTTTCTTTCCTTCTTTCCTTCTTCCTCCACCTCCCCATTCCCTCTTCTTACCCCTCCCGCAGTCTCTTTTTCTCCGTCGTCGGTCCCCAGGAGTCGTATCTAAAGTGTCCGTTGGGGATTCAGTGCTTTCATTAAAGTCATTACGCAATCGCCCATGCTCCCTCCTCTCTATCATTTGCTCTTGACTTTCCTCCTCCCCTCCTCCCCCCATCTCTCCCTCTCCCTCTCTCTTGCTCACCTGCCATACTTCCTCGCTCGCTGCTATCTGTCACATGCCGTAAGAAAAATATTGGAGAGTGATGTATTTATTTCCTCCTCTGTTTTTGCCTCAGCCTTTCTGGTTTCCTCACACTCCGGCTTCAGTTTCTCCCTCTCAACTCATCTCTATTCTTGTTTCAATCTGTTTCCATCACTCTCATCCGTCTCGCAGCCTCCCTTTTCCTTCACTTTACATTTCTCTGATGCATCTCTCTCTTCCTCCTTTTCCCTGTACCCCCCTCTGCTTCACATCATAATCTCTCCATCTCTTCAACCTCTCCTTCCCAGTGTGCAGCTTGCCTTAATAACGTTGGATGTACATGTAAATCCTGTTCTATTCTCCACAGATTAAGGCACAACACATCCCCCCTCACCCTTTTTATATCTGTTATCCATACCTCCTATGATCTCACTATGAATTACCTCTCTCTCCAGCTGTCTTTCTTCCCATTTTCACCCCCCGTACCTGCTACTTTGATTTTAGCTGGCTCCTCGCCGTGTTCTGCTTCGGCCGTCCCTCGTCTGCGCTTCCTCCTCCCTTTCAACTAACTTTGTTTCTCATCATCTTTTAATCCCCCTCCTCCCCCCCTCGGTTTCTTTTCCTCTTTTAATCCCTCACTCTCCTCTCTGTCATTCTTGCAATTTCTCCAGGCTTCCTCTACACTCTCCCTTCATCTTCCTGCTAACCACCCCCTCTCCCTAAAAAATCTATAAAAAGCCCTCTGAGTGTATTAGAACGGTTTGGTTTTTGCTTCCTTTCTCTCTTTTCTCAGTCTTGCTTCCTCTTCATCCCTTTGCTCCCCTTCATTATAACAGTATATATACATCTCTATATCTACGAATGTATATCATTTTACCCCTGGTGTTGTCCCAGATCTGAATGGGACCCCTGGGGGACGACACCCCCTAATAGCCTTATGAATTCAGGGCTCAACATGAATATTCCAAGCTCTGCCTTGTTCCTGTTTACTTAATGACAGAGCTAATTCAAATGGCTCCATTGATTAAAAATTCATTTTATTTGTTAGATGCTTGCCTTTTATTTATTCCTGCCGCTGCCTACATAAACAGCCGGGTGTGTGAATGTATGTGTCTGTGAGGCGGTTCGTGGTGACTGGAGATGCTCGCCGACAGGTGGATGCTTGCTTTGTGCTTCTTGTGATCCCATTTGAGTGGGTAACATGTGTTGTGTGCAGCAAAAGAAAAAAGAGCACACGTGCATGTGTTTGTACGTGTGTGTCTGCAAGTGTTTGCATGGCCTAATTTCCACATTGTTTAGATTTTCCCATCTTCCCTCCAGAGGCCTCACTATCACAGCAGAACAACTTCCTTCATCACAGGGAGAGAACACAGATACCATGCCGCTCTAATGCATTCAGACCCCCTTTATTCCATCTTTTCTTACCTTCTCATCTGTTTGAATGATTCCCGCTGTTCCATCTTTTTGGCTTTGCTGTCTCTGTTTCTCCTTCCCTCCCCTCTTTCCTCCTATCTCCTTCCTTTCATCCTGATAAAACAAGCCTCTGTTTATCCCTCATATCTATTTTGGTGTGTTTGTCTCTTTGGTCAATGCCAGTCCATAACACAGCTTTCACTCTGAAGGCGGCGGTCATGATGGGAATGATTAACAACTCACTTTATGTGTGTGTCTCAAATCTTTTTAAAAGTATTTAACGTTTTTTTTTTTTTTTTTTTGCCAGCAGGGACGATGTGTGTGGGCAGGTGTGCACGCGTGCTCAGCCCACCGATCCCAAGTGACAGCTGATCACAATCCTTTTGCATCGACGCGTGTCTTCCTTTAAGTCTTCTCCTTCATCTCCCCACTGATCTCCGTCTTTCCGACTCTCCATGCGTCCCTCCTCTCTGATCCTCCTCTTTGTGTCGTTTACACTCTCCATCTCGCCTGCTCCCTTCTATTCTCTATCCCTTTCTTGCTCTTCCAGATGTCAAGAAAGGAATCCGTCTTTTATTTGATTTTTATCCCCCCCCCTCCTTCCTTCCTCATCTAATCTTGTCACAAGGCCCTGGCAAGTGAGGAACAGAAAAGGAGCGTGTGGAAAATGAAAAATGGGGTCTTTATTCATGTAGTTCCCCTTTTTGTTCTTCTTATATGCTGCTTTTTTGCCGGAAGGGCGAGTTTGTCTGAGAGGAGAAAAGAGGAAAAAAGAAGGAAAAAACGCACGGCGGAGGAGTGCGAGATTGTACAAAACAGCGTGGGACAGAGAATGAGAAGTCAGAAAGTGATTTCTTTTTTGAAGGGTTGTCAGGCCATGTCAGAGTCAGAGAAAAGAAGGGACAAGAGTAGAAAGGAAGAGTGCGGAGGTGTCAAATCTGTTTATCTCCCTAAAGAAAGTGACAGTCGTTTACCAGCTAACAATCCATTCTTACTGCTGCACTTCTCTCCGACTCCCTAGCCTCTGCCTCTTATTCTGTCTTTCAGTCTATTTCCCTCCCTCTCCCCTGGAGCGTGCCTTCAGAAGCGGCCTTGCCAATTTACTGTAACTCTCCATCATCTTTTCTCTCTTTTCCTCATTTTCCTTTTTCATCGCGCTGCATTTCCTTTCTCAATCAAATATACATGGACTTTTTTTTTTGGAGGCCTCCCTCTCTTTCTCGCTTTTCTCTCTCCGCCAAACATTCGCTCGTGTTTTCTTCCACCCCTCTCACGGCATTTTATCTTGGCATTTCAAAACGGAGGCGCTCTCGCTCTCCAGAAAAAGTAGGAAAAAGAAAGTCTCAATTGTACACACGATGTTGGACTTATTCATGTTCTTGTGTGCGTTTGTGTGTCAGCCTTTATTCAAGAATTTGTGTAGGACTTGAATTTTACGAAGTTCTCTGATGCCCTTCGGCGTTTACTCAGAACCACACGATTAATTTTGTCTGCGTTCTACTGTCAACTTTGACAACACATCACTTTGTGTGTGTGTGTGTGTGTGTGTGTGTGGAGGGGGGAGGGGGGGTGTATGTGTGTTTGTTTATGTGTGGACATTTTGAAATCACTCATGTGTGGACAAGGATAAATAATTGATTATGCTGGAAGTATAGCCGCCATTGTCTCCCACATGACGTGTGATGGATGCAGCGCTGGGGGAGTGTGTGTGTGTGTGTGTGTGTGTGTACACGTGTGTGTACGTGTATATGTATGTGTGTGTGCTCTCTTACAAAGAGTAATTATCACTGGAAGGTTGCTGCCCTATTGGCAAATGCCAAATGTTTTGTTCCGCTTTGCTCCAGGTTAATTGGCTGATTGAAGTACAAGACTCCTACTAATGCTTTATTGTGCTGTAACGTGTGAGTTTGAGTGGGTGGGTGAGTGGGTGTGTGCCTTTTCCTACGCTTGAACCGTGTTAGAAAGGGACACGATTTGGAGCAGAAACAAAGAAAAGCGGTGCTAGAGGTGATAATGAGGGTAAATCCTGTTACGTGTGTGCAGACACACTGAATGCTCTAAAAGGAGAATTACTGTTTGTTACAACTTGGGTCTCCTCTTTATAATTTCTTCCAGTTATGATGACATTGTACTTAACTTGCTTAGATCTGGGAACATGGTGACATTGCGATAAACACAAGATGATCAAACAGGTTGTCAACAAGTCTTAAACAAGTTCTATACAACTTTATTTGGAGGAAAAACGGCATCATGCAGGAACACTGAGTGCACACAACTCTGGCAAGTACAGTACTTCATCAAAGATGAGCCTCAGGTCTGTAAATCTTGACGGTTAAAACAGACAGTTTGGAAGGGGTTTTTAGTACATCCAGAGTGGGTAATATTTTTTTACTGTTCAGAAGTTTGGCGAAGATTGATGTCTCTTGACCTGTAATCGCAGTCATTTTTACCATTGGAAACATTGGCCAGAACTACAAAAATAGAAAAACAAAATGTTAGAAAACCAAAATGACCTGAGCATTGGAAACACCAAGAGCAAAAAGGTCACTTATGCATGAAAGGAATGAACAAAATGCTCTGGACAAGTGTGTACTTGCAAATTGTGTGTGTGTGTGTGTAAGACTGCTCAAGAGAGAAATGGAGATAAATTGTTCCCTTTCAAGTGTGTGTGTGTGCGTGTGTGTGTGTGTGTGTGTGGGTCTCTCTGTGTGTCTGTCTGTCTGCAAGCAAGGTTGGGGATCAGAGTGCTGGTTAAATGAGAGGGGTAATGCAGTAGCTTTGTCAATGCGACGAGGGGCCTAACTCAGCATTAGTCCGACTGATCTCCATTTGTTCCACCCGTGTAGACTGAGTCAGACGGAGAGCGAGAGAGTGAAAAAGAGGGAAACAGAGAGACAGCGGGAGTGTGCTGAATTACATAACCATTTGGGAGTTGGGATATGGGGCAGAAAGGTTGGAAGAGCAGAGAGATGATGGAGGGAGGCAGATGGAGAGAAAAGAGCAAAGAGACAAATTGTGACGATGTCACCAGCCAAAATTGAAAATACTTTTTATGTGTGACAAGGACAGGCGTCCGCATTCAGAAACATGTAATAGCTCACTTTTCACAGTTCACACAAAGGCTTGTGTTATTGTTTTCTGAAGATTCTGTAAATTTCACTGTGGGTCTATGCAGGGAAAGATGTTCAGGCTTCCTAAATGGCAACAATGTGTTGTGCGAACCTGAGTAAGCTGATTAGTTGATCTTTATCTTGTCAGGTGGTGGGTTTAAAATGGAAGGAGAAGCATGTTCCAGCCTTTTCAGATTCGCTTTGGAAAAGCATCTTGTTCCGGTTGTGAGATTTCAGTGGGGACAGAGGGCCAAAACCAAGAAAAATAAAGAAGATGCATTTTTTTATATAGCTTTTTTAATATGGCTGTATTACTCTAAAAGAAGAAAACAAGGAATTTTAAAGGAGGAAAAAATGAAAGTACAGAAAAGATGGAGTGGGGAGCAGAGAACTCTGGAGCTTTGTTGCTCGGGTATCGTTTCCCCTCCTCTTTCTCTCTTTCTCTCTTTCTCCACCATCGCGGTCCTTTGATCTGAGCTCATGCCAAATTTAGAGATGCGGTTTAGTCCTAACCTTTCGTCATCTTCCTCTCTCTCCCTCCCTCTCTCTCTCATACATAGGCACACACACACACGCACACACAGGCGCACGCACACACAGGCGCACGCACACACAGGCGCACGCACACACACACTTTAAGAAGGCACACACTGATAATCTCTCTCTCTCTCTCTCTCTCTCTCTCTCTCTCTCTCACGCTGCACAAATCCATGCATTCACATGGCTTCATGCTGTTATAATTTGGGTTCCGCGTGAGTGGGTGCGTGACGATGACAGTTAGAGGACGGCATGAAAGAGTTGCCACCCAGTCCTCGGGTTGAGACCAGCTCATAGGCCTAAACCGTGCCTATCTGCCTAACCAGCACCTCATCCATTACAACCATTGCAATCAGGTTGCAACAATCTAACACTGACGCCTCAGGCCACTAGAACATCTAGAAATCTCACTCCTGCACTCACACGCCACCAAAATGTATTCTTTGAAAAAAGAATTACCCTTTTAGTTGCAAGACTCAAAGACTGTAATTTGTTTCTGAAACTAATAGATGTTAATATGCAAAGTCAAAAAGCAAGAATGCATGGAAGGTATAATTAAGAAATCAAAAAGCACACACTGTCAACCGACCAAGGGTATCATAGTAAAGGAAAATAATTGATTTAGGAAGTTGAAAGAAAACAAACTGAGATACAAATAAAAATTGCATCGTGAAAAGAAATGACAAGAATAGTCCATCAAGAGGCATATGCTCAAGAATAAAAACTAGAAAAGGCTTTTCAGATGTAAAAAGGGAAGAGACTGTAATAGAGAGTTGGTGAGAGGCAAAAGGTTTTATACACCTTCTACCTCTTTCCTTATTTATTTTTGATTGGCCCTTGCTGTTTGTCTGCTGGCCTATTTCATCTCTAAAAATACATGGTCTGTTTATGACTCACCTTTTCGTTCATGCTTTTTGTCAGGTTCTGTATATGAAATAAATGAATACTTTTTGCATCCAAAGAGCCTCTCCAAGTGCAGGCCTGTTCTTTCTTTCATAATTGGTCTGTTCACCCTGGCGACTTGCACCGGGTACTAGCTCATGTAGGCCTGGAGTAAAGAGCTCAAACCATGCAACATTGTTAATATTTTTTATTGTGAAATGTTTTTAGTTTTTAGTTTTTTTTCTCCTTTTGCTTGGGGAGAGGGAAACAACAAGAGGCACCTTTTGAGTAAAAGCCTGAGCTGTAACTGAGATGCTTCTCCATTGAACACAAACCTGTCCGGTAACAAGAGCCTTCCTCGCTTTGAGACGAAGTGTAATATTGTATATGCCATAATAAAAATAAAAACAGAGAGGTTCACCTGTTTATGCGACAGTAAAACGTACATAAAAGGGGACATCATCCAAAAAAGGTCCCTAGGTGGATCATGAAAAAATAATTTTAGACTGAAATTGGAAGTTTGAAATAATAAATAGGATTTTCTGATGTAAAATTCCACAGTATGATAACGCTACAGCTCAGCACACATCGTATAGAATGTAATGTTACACTTGAATGTGAATACTTGTGTATGTTTCGGAGATGGGGGGGCGGGGGTTGAGGGGGGGATTGAGACCTGGCCAAGAGGGCAGCACGTATCATTGTTACAACAATAAATGCATTAAAAGTATTCCAAAGCAGTTTATATGAAGTGGAGGTCAAGTAGGCTTTCCTCATACAAGAAGGTGTAGGAGTGCAAATTGCTATGACAACTCCTTTTAATGTTTTGAAAAAATTTAACAAATCAAGTGCCCAGTAATTATCAGCTACGAGTAGAGTGACATGAGTTCAAAGTAATACAAGAATTTCTAAGAGGAATGAAAGTGGAAATTGACAACTCCTTCATAACGTTTTCAAAGTGAATATTTGAAATTAAATTGGATGAACTGCATAGAGAAATCAATCAATCTAGACTGTCAAAAAAACCTCTATCAAATAGGTTCAACACAACGAAGTGTGTGGCTGCTTCTTAAAGCTAATTTGTTACAAAACAGTGTGTGGTGTGATCAGATCTTTTTTTATACACGCATTCATTTTGATCAAGGAATAGAGGACGTTGTAAGAGGTTGCTATGGTTACCATGCAGAGTAGGAAATCAGCTGGAATAGCGGTACATATAAAACAAACGGAACTATTAATACATGCTAACAGTAGCCTAAATGTTAAAGAGTAACTCTCAGACTGTGACAAAAGAAACAAACAGGCAGGTCAGCCATGTTTGGCCCCATAGAAAGTCGGAGAACCGTTGTGAAATACAAACTACAGCAATGGGTTGTTAATCGTTAACATTTATCTCCTGCTCTGGGCTTGGAGCAGCCACTCCACCTCATAAAGACGCTAGCATAGCTAACTTAGCTTCTTTGCAGCCGTAAAACGTCCAGAGGGACTTTCACCACACTTAGTACATGTTAATATGGATAAGTACGTGGATCCGTAACCTCAGCCTGTCATATCGGAACCCAATACTGATATTGGACTGAATCGGTCCCATAAATACTTGCAACATATATAGGCTAAGATGAGTAAACAAAACTATCAAAATAAAGTGAAAACAATATATTTAAAGGCAAAGACATTGGGCGAGAGTGCTATTGTCCAGATCCTTTGAAACTGACTCAAACATCTTAAGTCTGTCTGCACATTGGTCCGGTAAAAGGGCAACTCACAACTGTGTCTTATCTGGGGAATCAAACCAACAACCTTCCGTTCACCTGGAAGCATCTCAAGGAAGACAATCCCAAAGTTTCTGAACTGCAGGCCAGTAGATAGTAGTCCTGTCTTAATCCTACTGTGACCTTTTAAACAGGGGAGTGGACAAGGATGCATTTAAGGATCCTGGACCTAAAATGAAGCTCTCAGAAAAAAAAGTTAAGGGTTGGCTGGCTGTAATGGGCCGATATGGTGTGTTTATGTTGCGCCTGTGTAATCATATTACACCCACCCTGACCTTGCTGCTGGCAGGCTTCCAATTTGAGTCAGTGGCCCACAGTGAGTGTGCGAGGAGAGAGGCAGTAGTGCTGAATCTCAGACCAGTTTTCAGAATGAGGTTGGTGGTGCACTGTCTGAGCCCCAGGGGTCGAGCATTAGCTGTGGTTTCGGGGTGTATAGAGATATTTTGTGTGCAGAGCAGATTGCACATGTGTTTATGTGATCTCGGATGAGCAGTCTGTTCAATTTACTGTGTGTGTGTGTGTGTGTGTGTGTGTGTGTGTGATGCTGCTGGGTTGTGTGGTGTGTTATCTGAACCACAGGGTTCAAGCAGCGGTTTTAGATGAAGCATGGATAGGTTTTGTATGTTTGGGACCACCGTGTACATTTCGGTACATGGGTTTCAGCGCTCGTGGGTAATGTAGTGCGTGTCGTGCAAGCAATGTTTTCTTTCACTGTGTCAGGTGAAGTCAGGACATGATGGTACAGGGGAGAGAGGGAGAGAGAGGGAGAGAGGGAGAGAGAGAGAGAGAGAGAGAGAGAGAGAGAGAGAGAGAGAGAGAGAGAGAGAGAGAGAGAGAGAGAGAGAGAGAGAGAGAGAGAGAGAGAGAGAGAGAGAGAGAGAGCTCAGTTGAGGAGGTAATGTCGGCCAACACTTTCTAATGAGACCTGGCACCTGCCCTGGAAGGAGGGAGGGATAGAAAGAGAGGGAGGTGAGGAGGGGATTAAGGGAGGGAGGGAGAGAAGGGTGAGTTAAGACGATGATTATGCAAATCAGCTATACAGATATTGTGACAATTTCCATAACCGTCTTTGTTCTGCTTTTTCTCTTTTTGCATTCCTATACTTCCCGATGCTGCTACAAAACATCCTTTGATTTACTAAATGATTGTTTTTCTTAGTTTTCCTGTGAGAGTCATTTAGGTGTTGAACATTACCATCTGTAATCGCCAGAGAGGAAGGGCAGCGAAGAAGGAGAGAATGAGTCATTGGCAGATTGGGGGGGGGGGGTGACTCGGGGGGGGGTGACTCCTGGCTAGAAGTGTATTGAGAGAGAAGACGAGAAAATAAAATGATGAGAGAGAAGTATAATGAGAGAGAGAGAGAGGGAGAAAGAGATTGATGTGTGGCAGAATGAGAACAGAAAAAAAGAGGAAGATAAAGGTGAAGAGTAAACGAGTGATCTTTTCGATGTGCAGATGAACATGAGAAATTAGATAACCTGAGGTCCAAAAAAAACACAAGAGCTAGTGGGAGTGGGATTAAATGAGTAAAGTTAAGTGAGTCATGTTTCGCCAGAGGTGGATGACATCATGAATCATGGAGGAGTAACGAGGAGACAGGAGAGTGAGAGTCTAATGCTTTCACGACAAAAGCAACAAAACGGCCAAGCGTGGCCAGCTACATTGTCGGCGAGTCCGCGTTGAAGTGTCGCTCAAGCATTCGTTGTCATAATTATGTCGTTGAACAGCACTGGCAACTGACTAACAGCGTTTTTTCTTTCGATGGACCTGAACAGGTGGAATTAAGAACATATGATTGACACTTTGCCGCTACACGATTTTGAGGCGCGTCACGCAGCGACAAGTGTCGTGCGTCTGTTTTTGGGCTTCATGTCTCCGGCTTCCAGTCAGAATGTGAGAATGAATGTGGCTGCGCCGCTCGTAGTGTGAACACAGCATTTTGTATCAAAACATCTCTCGCTCTGCCTGCGAATTACTTCTTCATAATGACTTTTCTCATTCAACTCCCATTGTTATTACCAGGGCTATTCATCCACCCTGCCCATGAGGGTCAAGTGATGTTGACTTGAATCCTAAGTACGCCTATAGCACCTCTGGACCCTTCTCACGAAGCCATTCATTAACAAGCACACTGAGAGCGATGGTGGAGGTGATGGAGAGCGGTTTGATGCCCTCAACTATGTGTTCATATACTTCAGCTTAGGAGAATAAATGTGACTGTAGCTGCGAGTGATTCAGAAAACACAAGACGCCTGTAGAAAGATGCCACAGTCTGCACAGTTAGTGTAAATCTCTTTATCCCTCTGATAGGTGAGCATTTTCAAGCCTGGCAGGAGCAAACATCAGTTTGGACATTGATTGTTGGTCCGACCGTGTTTTCTCAGCTGCTGAGCGAAGCGCTTCTGAGGCAGCGAAGTCAGCCCAGCAGTAGCACAGAGATTCATGATGTTGACGCTCAGAAATGTCTTTTGCAGTCCTGTGGGCTGAGGCACAGGTACGTGCAAATTGGAGAAGTGCTGACTGTAGTCACAATGTTTGTGGAGCGTCGAGTGACTCTTGGAATTGCGCGTTTGTGTAGGAGAGACAAATGTGTAGCGGGTGATGGCAGCGTGAAAAGCGCGGCTTATCAGATTGCTGTGTAAACGCTCGGCTCTGATAATGACATAAGGAGGTGTTAGGCTACATTACATCCCGTGTGTTGTAATTAGCACCTACTATTACGCGAAGCAGCAACTGTGGATAAAACGTCAGAGGATCGCGAGCCAGAATGAGGAGTCGGCCATTAACAGGTGTTTGTATAAATAAACTAGAAATTGCTCCACAAAGCAATGAAGGGGATAATTGTCGTAATGATATGAAGTGTTTGTGCTCACGAAGCCATTTACCTGACTGCATAGGCACACAAGCTTACTTTAATGTAAACAGAATTACAGCGAAAACTCAAAGTGCCGTGCAAATGAGGATAATCTATAGCCACGTGTTGCTTGATGATGGAAAGGCAAGTAAACGTGCAGGCTGTATTTGTAAAATTGGATTAAGAGGGCATTACTTTCAAATGCACATCCAGTAGGTTCCCTTCCATCCATTGGGAGAGGGTGAAGATTTGTGTCTTTTTTTAGCGACGCAAGCCGTCAACCTACCTTCTCCTGCTCCTCCATTAATTACTTCTTCCGTTCTCTTCTCCTCCTCCCACCTCTCTTCACTCCATCATGGGAACGAGATAATAAAAAAAAAATCCCTCTCACCCTGACTTCCCCCCCCTCCCCTACACACTTTCATCCTGTATTTTTACAGTTTCCCTCGTCCTCATATGTCTCCTCATTTCCTCCTCCCTCTCCACTCACATCTGCTCTCCTCGCTTCCACATCACTGTCACGTTTCTTTCTATCTTTCTATCTATCTAGCCCTCCGGAATAGCCATCTCTTCATATTTTTCCTGTTACTGCATTGGTTTACCTCGCAGCTCCCTCTTCGTTCCCTCTCATTTTATCCAATCGCCTCTCTTTTTTTCTGCAGCGCGGTCTTCTCTTTCTCTTTCTGTCAGTGGAATGAAAGATAAAGATCTTTAATTAATCAATCCACATGCTATTGCCCGAGACCGTCTCTCTGTCTTACGTCTCTGGGTCTGCCTTTGGAAGAAAAAAAAAAAAAAAAAAAAGACCTATTCCACCTTTTATATAATTCCTTCAAAGAATACAAGAATATAATTTTTCCATTTTTGGTGAGATCAGTGTGGCTCTGACCTTTGCACACCTCACTGAGCATTCACAAAGGAATTACGGTGAACGTTTACTTGCATTATGAATCTGAAAATATGAATAGTGTTTTAGTGTAGCAGTTTTGTTTTAAGTTAGGTTAATTAGAACTACTTGAAATTAAGCTTCAGTCTTTCATGTCAATTAAAAATATTTCTTCAGGAAATGTATTTATTTTTAAACCTGATGACAGCATGAAGTCAAACTGTATTCCAAGTATGGCACTGTGGGACCTCCTCAAACCGTCTACTTTGCACCATAAAAAATATGCAGAATTACCTTTGTAGCTCTTTCTGTGTGCAGTGTACTCATGGATTTGCAGATTAGTATCACAGGATTACTATCAAACTGAAGAAAACATTAAAACGTGATGACTCGGAGGGAAGTTCTGGAGTTATACGGAGAATCTTTTTAATGATTTTTAAGCCGGTTTATGGATGTTTGTTCACAATGGATAAGAGATGAAGGTGATATCCTTTGGAAGTGTAAGTCGCACTGAATCAAAAAATATGTGCATCAAGTCTGTGTGCTCAAATTGGATTTAAAGTTCGTTGCGTCTGCAACTTTAAGTTTTGACGCAAATTGTTGCAGTCAGGCGCCAAATATGTTTCAAATTACCTTAATTGTCTCCATGATCTTTGTGTCACGGACACTGCTGACGCTCAAACTGCTGACTGTGTTGGTATGTGGACCGATTTCCTCTGGACAAACTACAGTAACTAACTTCCATCAGTTTTCAGAATACCGTGATACGCCTGTCCCTCTCATCTCACAGTCAAAGTATATTTTGCCTCCCTCCTCCCTCGGGGAGACGCTTCTCACAGTTTCAAAATATCTGCTGTATCCAGTACTAACTGGATGAATTTGATGTTGAATATACAGAGGCCTGGAAAGCTTTCTGTTTGGCACCGACTGTCTTTCACTTTATTACAGCAGACAAAATTCAGCTTGAGTGGAATTTTTGGCTGTTTTTCATCAAATTTATGGCACCGACAGCAAACAATGTGTCTGTCTCGCTCCGTTGGCCTCCTTGCATCGGATTATACTTGGATGTTTGGAATTCTGGCAATCAAATGTACTCACTGTAAGTTACTCTGAACAAGAGCCTTGATCAGATGCCTATAATGTAAATGTCTCTTGTGTGTCTTTCTCTGATACACGGCTGATGTACAACACCAGATTGTTCCTTTCCTTAGCCGGCTGGCGTCATGGTTTCTTGGCCTTTCCCCTCTGTACGACCTCACGCCTACTATTCCTTGTAGTGATGAGAAATTGTCTGTCAACACACACACACACACACACACACACACACACACACACACACGCGCACACACGCACACACAGATGTTTACACATTACACCATCACACATACAGACTCGCTGTGAGCCATGATTGTCTTCTGCAGACAATAAGAGCGAAGAGTGACCTCTTGCAGCATCTCTGGGTCTCACACTATCTCTCTGTAATCCCTCATCTCTCCCTTTCCTCATCTACACCTGCTTCTCCTCACACTCCTCGGTTCCACTGTTCCTGTCTTGTTCTGCTCCGTTCCCTATAGCTGATTTCTTTGTTTGCAGTGTTTTCTTTGCTAATCTGTTTCCTTGTTATTCCCCCCCACCCCCCCTTCTTTCTCTCTTCTTTGTTCCCAGTTTTTCCTCTTTCTGATTTTGTTTTGTTGGTTCTCGTCCTTGCTCTCCTTGTTTTGCCAAACATGCTGTTTTCCCTGCTCATTCCCAATCCCTTTTGACTTGTTAGAGTAGCCAGATTCACCATCTCGCCATCCCTTTGTCCTCTCCTTTCTTTTCTTCATTACTTTCATCTCATGTAGCCTTTTACAAGATCCACTCTTGGCTGTATGTTTACCTCCAATTAAATTAAATGAATCAAAATTAGAGTTAATTACTCTTCCTTCACTTGCAAGCATAGAAAATGACTTCATGTTACAAGGGCATATTTCACTCGTGCAACAAAAAGCCAAGACACGCAATATGTCTAAAGGGATGAACACTAATTAAATAGTGTGATTAAAAGACACTTGGGAAGATGGTCATGCACAATTTAGCACAGCTCAGCATGCCACCGAACCCCAGTTTGAAAGGTTTGTTCACGGCTCCTGTGAATGCCATTTATATGAAGCGTGTTATTTGGTGTCTGTGACTTGTTTTAAGTTTCACAGGAGTCTATCAGAAGTGGCACCTTAACAGGAAAAATAAGACCAAAACATGCAGTATGAATACAAGTTTCCATAATTAATACTTTTAATTCTACCTGAAGAAATTAATTGGCATTCAGAGGATTCGTATGCACATAGTAATGATGAATATGAGGCTGAGAGAAGAATCTCAGCAGGTGTTTCAGTTCAGATTTCTTGGAATTGTAGATGTTCAAATGGCACTTGTTTTGTGAGCACTTTGCTTAAAAGCTGAGGTTTAAACTTCCTTCTTGGCCAGATATTGTAGATTATACTGATAAAATGAATGTTATATGATTGAAAGCTCCAGAAAAGCAACTAAATGAACCTTGCAGCGGGTGGTGAGCGAGTGGTGATGACTTTGAACTTTATAATGAGTTGGAAAGAAACAGATGTGTAACATGGTGCACAATGTCACTTCACCTCACTCACTGTAGAAGTACACTGCCTCACCATGGAGACATTTTCCTGATAAATAAAGACATTTTGAATGTGTATTTTAATAGAATAACCTTTGATCACTTTACCGAGATATAGAATAATACCTGACGAGCAAAGAAAAGCTTACACGTACAGCTGTCTGACCCACTAAGAAGATTGCAAAGGATTGCTCACAATGCTGTAGTGGAAGAGAAGTGGAAGAGAATTTTAAACTGGCACACCTTGAGTCATTGTCAATCAGCACATTATTTCAATTGCAGGAAATGGCTTTTTTTTTTTTTTTAATTAAATAAATTAAAGATTTTTTGAATGTCTTATTTCACCAACAGCTTAACAAAATATATCGGCTGCCACTGTATTAAACAACGAAAGTCAAAATGGAGCCGTGGTGTGTATTAAAAAATGTGGACTTCATGTTTAATGCATCATTCTCTGATTAATTATCCCTTCTGAGGTTGTGACGTGTTGAAACTGATTTGGCAACCAGCGACTGTTCCCCCTCCACTCTGCTGAATGTTATGAGAGAGGAGGAAAATAAATGGGCTCACATTTACACATGGGCCACAAGTTTATTTTTCCATCACATTTATAACGTCAGAAAAAGAACTTGCTCTCTCCGGTGTCTGCTTTTGTTTTGCCATCTATGTTGCAATTTCTGCTTGCTTCCATACCCCCCCCATCACTCAGCTCTCTGCCTCTCCGCATGTGTCCGCTGTCCGTTTGTGGTGAGAAAGAATTATTTGAAAGATTAATTGCAACCTACTGTACTGTGGTTACTGTCAACAGCCCCGCTGGGCCATACAGAAAGAGAAAAAGAAAGCGAGATAGGGAGTAAATGCAACAAGGGAGCTGTTAACAGACTGGGATGGAGAGCGAAAAAAAGAAAATAAGGGGGTGGCCTATGACACGGGAGGAGATGGAGGGAATACGGAGGCGGAGGACAAGATGCAGCGAGGGAAAGGGAGGGTAAGTGGAAAGGAGTGAGACGGGAACAGCGTGGAAGGGGAGGGCTTGGGCGAGAGAGAAAATGGAATTGGAGGCTACTGTAGCGTTACTCCATCTAGATGGGAAAATATAGGTGGATTCAACGCTGTGTGTGAGAGCGAGGCTTAGGCAGTGGGTTATATGCTTTTGTGATGAGTTGGTGGGCCCCTGTGTGCATGTGCTTGCATGTACTTGCATGTGTGTCCTGGTGAGAGTAAGTGAATGCACTATCTCTGTGCTTCTCTTAGGGGAAGCAGCACTTAGTAGCTCATATATACAACTTGATGTAGTCACACACTGAGAAGCTCAGCATTAAACAGCATGTGAGCACCTAACGCATGTCAATGTGACCTTATTTTGAACTTAAGATAGTCTCAACCAAATAAAAAAGCACATGTACTATTAATCACCTTTTATAACCTTCGAAAAATACTCTGCGGCTCAGTCCTTGGAACGCTTCTTTTTAATATTTACATAATTCCATTAGACCACATTATACAAAACAGTAACATCAACTAACGTAATTATGCAGACAGCAACCAAATTGACCTTGCTCTGTGACCAAGCGACCATAGATTCTCTCTGCAAGGGTATTGAACAAAAAAAATGGTAGGATGTACCTGAACTTTCTTTAGCTAAATGCAGACTAAACTGAGCTTATGCTTAGAGTTGGTGCTCATCTACACTTTATGTCTCTAAAAACCTTTAATAGCTACATCAATGCCAATTGTAAAGTCTTCATTCTACCATGTTAAAAACATAGCAAGAATCAGATGATTTCTTGTCCAAGCAGGGCTTGGAGAAACTAATCCATGCTTTAATTTCCTGCAGGTTCGATTACTGTAATGGTCTTTTCTTAACTCCCTGAAAACAATACTTTGGCTCATTAATCATGCTGCTGCTGGAGTCCGAACAAAAAACAGGAAAAGTGAATACATTTCTCCAATTCGTAGGGCTTTGCACTGCCCGCCAATGTGTCAGAGAATAGAGTTCAAAGCACTGCAAATCCGTCTCAGACTGTCTATCACCATATGAACCCTCTTGGCCTCTCGGGTGGAGGGCTGCTAACCGTTCCTAGAGTGCAAACTAAACATGGAGACGCGGCATTTAATTACTCTGCACCACAGAGCCGCGGCAAACTTCCAAAGGATATCAGACTTGCACCAACTTTGATCACTTTCCACTCCAGGTACTGCACTGTCTGTGACTGAACCGTAAAGACCGATCATGAACCGTCTCATGTCTCTGCTCTTAACATTCGAATTTCCTTTTTAAACTGTTTCCATTCGTCATCATTATCATTTTATTTTGTCTTTCTTTTTTCTTGTGTTTTAATGCATAATGTAAAGCACTTTGAAATGCCTTTTTGTAGGAAATGAGCTTTAATATACTTGCCTTGCATTGCCGTATACTCTCAGTGTGATTAGATTACTTAGTGTTAATTGTTTGAAATTAGTCTACAAGGGTAGTTTTTGGAATATGTTCACAAAAGCCTTCTTCGCCCCTTTCCCTGAATTTGTTCCTCTTTCTCTGCACTTTGAATCTGTTCAATAAAACCAAAAATCATAGTGGTGCTAATGGTACCAGTAGCAACAGCAGCAGCGGTACTAAAATATATGTCGTTGCAATTTGCATACTGTTTAATAGAGAGCACAACTGTAGTTGTCAATGTCCTCAAGGATCCTCCCGGCGCTGCCTCATCAATTACTTTGCTACTCAATAACTACTGGCAGACTCAAGTACAACAGTAAATGAGATTCTTGCATAACACGACATGGGCCAATGATGACTTTGGAAGCTCACTGCATGCATTAGGTTTGGTGGCCAGGTACTGCAATTCTGCACTTAAAATCCAATACTTATGCACACAGACCAGCGAATCCTTTCATGAACACAGCACTTATAACATTATGCAATGGTGTGAATACCATATGTCTCAGTTTTGGCCAACTGATATCAGTTTAAGCATCATCATCAGCATCATCATTTACCATCTTCTGGCTGCCAGCTCCCGAGCACATCACACATTTTGATCAGTTAAACGTATTTCTTCTTTGCATTTTGTCATTAACTGACTGTCGGGGGGAAAATTGATTTTGTGAACTCTGTGTAACTTCTCTATAGCTGAACCTATTTTGGTGGTTGTATTTCCGGAGCACATATCCCTAGCTCATCTGTTGAACTTTGCCCTGCGTGGGGGAACGGGGGTATTCTTCTTTTTGGTTTCAGCTCCTGTTCGTTTATGTTTCTCCTATTTGGGGACGGGGTGCATTCCTCTTCTTTTATGGTCACATTGTCTATTTGTTGCTGGACAAGTGCATTCTCCTTTACTGTTTAAAGCTCAGCTCCTCACAGAGGATAGCAGTAGATCTTCTTGCTCCCCCCACGGGAGGAAGAACACTCTGTCCATTCAGCTGAATGAAATGCTATTACTTTGGTCTGTGTTCATTGGTTCATGTTTGATGACTTGTACTCGTTATCATTTTTCCATATCTTATCCTGTAATACATGCTTAAAGACAAACAAGCTGAAGATACTTTTGATTTCTCACAAGCAAATTTCCACCACACTGACCGATAACAGTGGCTCTGCCAGAGGCTATATCAGGAGGGTGTGGAGATGCACCGATCCAACTGTTTTCAGTCACGATACAAAACCCTGGGCTTTGGGTATCGGCCGACACCGGGTAACAACCCGTTACCAGCGTTTGAGTAATTAAGTCTGTGACTGGGATCATTCTTTTATGTTTTAGACAACATCAGGCCTGACTTAAACATTGCTGTCCTAACATTGTAAAACAAAATGTGACAAAAAACATACTTGGATATAAATTGACTGAATTGTTATGTATTATTAAAAGAATAAATCATGCACTGGCAACTTGGTAAAAATCTTCAAAATTAACAGGAATTATTAACATTTTGGATGCAGCAACAAATTGGTCAAAACTGAAACAGAAATTAAAACTCCAGTTTGTAATGTATAAAGTATACAAACATAGAACATAATTGAATAGATCAGCTGCATAGTCACCAGCTATTTCAGTCGGCATCAGCCGGATATCTGTATTGCTGCATCCCTAGGAGGGTGTAACCTAATATTCCATGTACGCGGGCAGAGGTTTTCTTATGGTATGATAATAGGACTGCAGGTATGTACAGATAATTGACACAGCCAGATGGACACCACTTTGATTTTTTTCAGACACCAGATAAATCCACAAATACATTTTGACTAAGCTGTAAGCTGACATGTCCATCTAGTGTAATCAATGTGCTCCTCCTGTAAGATTGCTGGTATTGTGTACAGATACAGACCTGAGAAATATTACAGATCTGTTGTGAGCAGATGATGCAGCAACACTGCCCTCTCTGCCCTCTATATGTCCACGGGGCAGATAGAGGGAGGGAGGGAGCAAGGGAAAAGGTATTGCATTATGTTAAAGGTTTACCTTGGCCACTGCACATCTTCATTTCACAACTTCACCGATGCAAGACTTCATCTTTTACTTTCTTTTTCTCACAAACAAATTGGATTTATTGTGCAGCACACCACGTTGAAATTGTAACATTCATTTACCGCTGCAAATGCACACATCAGAACAAAAAACAGCAGGGCTCCCGCTGTGACAATTTGAGTGACGTCTGGCAAATAGCGATATTTAAAGCAACATAATGCACTCTAGAAATGTAGGTGTTTCGTTCTCCTGCAATGTCACGTAAACATTGAAATATAGGCAATCCAGTTGATTGACCATTCAATTGGGAAGCCTCTTGTGTTTTGATCTATATTGATATTGTGTTCACTCAACTCTATGCTCTGTTGTTAGGAATAGATATATATATTACAAGCTCAAAACCCTCAGAAACATAATAGTAATTATGGCATTAATTTGCATGCGTGTGTGCCGTTAGCAGTCTGACACACAGACAGGGAGACGGCTGGTAAAACCACACAGACGGTCAGCAGTTGGTTCATCTCAGTGAGTCATGTTGGTCAGTTTATAAAGCTGTTACATTCTGATGCACCAACCAACCCACACACAGTGGGCAACCCACCAGTAGTCATCCTGCTTCTTCAGTCTGGCCACATGATACGTGTATATGTATGTGTGGGAGGGTGCGTGTGTGTGTGTCAAGTTTATTGTCTGTGTGTCTTTATTTAATTTGTGGACTATTGAGCTGTATATTGGATCTTCTGTCTGTTTGTTCATGATGTATGTGTGGGTGCGTGTATTATGCGTGTGATAAAAGTACCTGGATCTTCAGCGTCCATGGGGCCCATAGAGGAAGTGCACTGTTGTTTGCTTTGACCCCGCCTCCCGGCCCTCGGCCCAGCCTTGTTCTTGGACTCTTTCCATGAAGGGAGTAAGAATTATGACTGTGGATTCGGGTGTTAGTGCATTTTGCAACGTTTACAACCTAATTATTTAAATCAGGGCTATTCAAGTTTTCGTACTGGGAAATTGATTTGACTCAAAAATAATTACGATGTCTCTTTCTTAATGTAAGTCTATGGTGACATTTTTTTTCGGGCCCAATGGCATAACATGACGGATCCCAGAACGTGTGATTCCACACTTTGGCCTCTATATATAAAATTTGCTTTAAAGCCCGGCACTCTTCCTTGAAGCTCGATCTGCATTTGTGTTCATGCCATGGCCTACAGTATGTGTATTTTCATGTCGGTGTGAGCTTGCTTGTGTGTGTTTGTGTCTGTCTGTGTGTGTGGCCTTTGATATGCGCAGAGGGGGTTGTCTTGTCATTGTGCATCCGTCAGTCTTCCTGTCAAGACAGTCAGACAGCAAAGCAAAGGAGGGAGGAGTGGAAGACGAGACGAGGAAAAGGACGGATGAGAACAGGAGGAGAAAGAAGAGGTGTGTGTGTGTGTGTGTGTGTGTGTGTGTGTGTGTGTGTGTGTGTGTGTGTGTGTGTGTGTGTGTGTGTGTGTGTGTGTGTGTGAGAATTGTGCCTGCAGTTATATGCATGCAAGGAGGAGCAGGAATGAGAGAAAGTGAGCCAGCATTAAGGGCAAAGATGGTGGTTATGTTTCTGTGTGTGTGTGTGCGCTTTGAGTTTGACCCTCGTACTAATCAGCATGGCAACGAACACACACTCAGACACAACTTTTGAGAGGTACCGTGGTAGAAGAGGAGTTTACACACAGTGAAAATAAGTCCCTGCAAAGATAAAACCATGTAAAAGAAAAAAAGATCATTCATCAATAATAGAGTAAAAGAAATCATCAGTTCATAAATAATGGGACACCCCCACAAGACACTGAGAAACACACACACACACACACACAGAAGTCCCAGCCGGACAGGAGTCAAACATCCTTTTAGAGATCGTTTGATTCACACAAATGCAGTAATGAGCTCTTCAAGCCTTGCCTATACACACAGGCTGGCTCTCCCATGTGTATTCACCCAACTCAAACATTAATAGTCTAACAGATTGAGTGCACACACACACACTACATAATCCCCAGCTCTCTTTTTCTAACTGTTTCTCTCTCTCTCTCACACACACACACACACACACACACACACACACACACACACACACACACACGCACACCAGAGCTGCTAAGCACACCCCTGTAGCTTCAATAATGTGTCAACTGTACTTTAATTAAGCTTGAATGCCATTGCTTGGTGTGCTGCAGTGTATGTGCATTCTTCATGCCTAGCCACGGATCTGTGTGTGTTTATGTGTGTGTGTGTGTTCAGTCAACTATCTCTGTGTCTGTGTTTGACCACAGTAGATGGATTGGCCCATCTCAGTCCCTTGGCCATGCTCCCTGTGGGACTTCACAGCACAACAAACCATCAAGTTCTCACACAGATGCCAACCTTTGGACCAGAGGAGCACAGAGCTAAACTACATCCATCATACGGGTCGGGTTATGCTCAATCACAACTAAATTGAACGCTGTGTTGTCCGACCACGTCGGAAACAAAGTGTTTCTAGCTGTTGCGAATTGTCTCAGCGGAAGGCGAAATAAAAGGCTGGCCATCATAGGAAGGGGGAGAGGTGATACTATTTAAATATGGGGAAAACTACGCACTCATTATTTAAATTTTTTTTTACTAGAAAAGGGACAGAAATAGTTGGGTCACAAGTAAAAAGAGAGCGAGTTAGACAGAGAAGCTGAAATCATGGCTACTTTCCTACCTTCAGCAGTTCTGCCAGAGTAAACTGGCCCCTGAAGTTGGCAAAATCTGTCACTTCATTTTGGCCTTATTTCCACAGTAAGTTGGCATTTTTCACACCCAAAAACTGAGTTTTTAAATATGCTCTCCAGTGTGGACGAATCCAGATACACTGGCATCAGGTTTTTGTTTGGTCAGGGAAAATGTAGCTCGACATAAACTCGACTAGACGTTTGTGGGGGCTGTATGGTAATAAAGTTAAGAACATGACTTTCGGTTGCCTCTAACTTTCTCTATTAACTATCATTCAGTGTAAATGTCAACATAGCCTCTCAAAACTGTTTTTCATACTGTTTTTAATGTTTATTTTGATGACTCCTCCGTCATAAAATAGTGATCTGACAAACGGGAATTAAATTCATGCGCCTTGATCAAATCATTTTTTTGCTGGTTCAGTTGTTTGACATTATAAATAGAAAAAGATGCGAATGGTGGCGGTTTGTTTGTGTCTAAAACAAATGTGCTTGTTGGATGCTTGTTTACGTGCTTTTGTGTGTATTTGTTATTTGCACCTGATTGTTTGCGCTGTTATCTACATATAACAAATGTTGGTGATGGGAAGCAATCAATCGTCCAACTACACCATTAGCGGCAGCCTTGAGAAAGGGTATGCCTGTCCTGTGTGTGTGCGTTATGTGTGTGTGTGTGTGTGTGTGTGTGTGTTTGCGTGTGGGCTGAGGGTAGGGGGGGGTCTCTGTTAATTTGTGTCAGGCTATTTAGATTCACAAAGCAGCCAGAAGAGGGAGAGAGCGAGAAAGAAGGGAGACGAACGATAGAGACGACCGAAAGGGACAGAAAACAAATGGAGTGGAAGGAAAAACAAGACCCGTGGCAGCGAGAAAGAGGGACAGATTAGATGGGAGAGGGGTAGACCGAGTGAGAAAATGGGATGAGAGAAGTGTCGGGGAAGGCCAAGGAGTCAAAGTCAGCGTTTAATCCTCGAGACGGCTCACAGGCGGGGCGGGAATCAGCCTCACTACAAGTTACCGACCACACAAACACACATACAATAGCATGCAAATCACGTGTTGAGGTTCACCCTGATATCCACTCAGGGCTATTGAGCTCTCAAACACCAGCATTTCTGGAAATAAACAATACTACGTGAGCAAACAAGGACATAGGGTCGTATCCAGGATTAAAGAAATACTGAGGAGTCCAAGCACTCCCCAGTGCAGCCCCAGTATTTGACTCGACACCGCACAACTATGTAAGAGAGTTTTTATTTATTCATTTTTAATTCCCTACCACGGTCTAATTGCTGTTTCAAAGAATTCTCTGCACTATTGGAAATATTGGATTGGAATACATTTGAGGGAGAAATACTAAATCTCTCCATTTATTTTTTATGTTTACTTAGAAATTGGTCTTTAAGCCTGTTTGAGTGTCTTTTTGCATATCCGTAGTCCATGCCTTTTATGTATACCGACAGTATCTGCCGGTATTTGTTTTCCCAGAACGCCACTGCTGCACCGAGACAAGGACATTAGTTACTCGAGAGCAAATTACTGAATTCACAAGCCATTTAGCACTGCTCTCTTCCACCCCAGTAACTAGACACTACCGTCTGCAGCTCTTCCACTAGCATTAGCACCCGTGTTCATTTCTCCGTTACATTTAGCATTAGCTTAGCTGCAGACTCTGTACCGCCCTATTAATTAAGTCTGTTTTCAGCGCGGTATATTTCAGATCACGTTAGCGCGCTAACTGAGGCAGGACCACTCTGTCTTGCCTTGTTGCCTCCCTCATCACACGCCTGCTTCTCTTCTCTGCCTTTACTTCTTTGTCTCCCTGCCTTCCCTGCTCTCATTTTCTCCCGGGGTCACTGGCCAACCATGACAAAGGAAAGAGCGGTCTGTGGGCTGAATTTCTATCCGTGTGAGAACCGTTTATTGAGAGTTAGACCCTTGTCATAGGAACATGTGTTCGGGTTATGGCTCTGTTTTAGGCTCGAGATTAGGATCAGATTGAGGTTAAACTAAGGGCGAGATGTGTAGCAATGAAAGGTTGGAAAAAAATGGTTAGGGCCTGGGAAATTAATGTCCAGCTGTGTGTGTGTCTATGTGCTTCAGCCACTAAGATGGGCTCTGTTATCAGCAGTGTTTCCCCCTGCAAGTTGGGTTTATGTGTGTACGTGTGTAAGCTCATGTGCATGGAATAAGATGTGGCTCTGTTGGCGACTCAGTTTTAATTGGAGTTAGGGATGTGCAGGGAGATGAGAAGAGGAGTGACATGATAAAGTGGAGGGTGGGATGGGAACATGGAGGCAGGGTGTAGGACAGCTGTCCGACGGGGGAGAGTGATGGGTGGCAATGCCAGTGGTGACAAGAACAAGAGGTGAATACAGAGTAGGAGGAAGCAAACAAGTGCAGGTGCATTTTATGAGCAGCAGAAGTCAAAACAGTAGTAAATAGTGAGGGACTGATGAGGGGATGTGCTGCAGGTGAGATGGGTGTGGAGAACCAGGCGCGGGGGATGAGACCTGATGCGGTCAGAGTGGGAGGATCTGAAATGACATGAGAGTTAGAAAACAGGCAGGTGGGGGGAAAACAATCTATGATGTGGTGGAATGTGTGGCAGTAAGAGCTATTTACCAGTTACTTTGCATAATGTATGTAACACACACTGACTAAAATAGTAATATTGTGATCAATTTATTTATTATAATAGGTAATAGGTTGTGGATTAAACTGCTGAACAGTATCATATCAATGCATTAATAATAATAATCCACTGATGAAATATGAATCACATAACTACTATGAGTATAATTCTTATTCTTGAGTATATTGTGCAACTAATGCTGATAAGACTGAGCTATTTGCTTAAGTAAAATGGAGAATCCGCCACAACCTGTATTTTCACAGTTTGGTATTGTAGCTTTCACACAAGTAAATTATTAGAATACATTAATGTTTTTTACCTAAACTCCCCATTGCCCACCTTAATCTAAGTAATTTGGCTATAATCGTATACACAGTGTAAAGCACCTTTGTAGAATGTGAAGCTGAGTTAAGTAAACATTAGCACTCCTGCATATGTTATCATAATGCTGATTTTATAATACGAGACATGTAACCTTGCCTGTTTTAATCTAAATAGAGATGCACACAGGCAATGCGTTTTGCATTTTTATAAGAATCGTGTTGCGAGGCATTAAAGCTTCTTGAGTTTAACTGATATGAGAAGGGAAATCAAGACGGAGAGAGAGACAACAAGACCCAACGACAGATTAAGGGAGAGAAACAGAAAGAGTGAGAGAGACTGAATGAAAGAGATCAACAAACACAGAAACAGCCCCTAATTAAGACGAACAGAGAGAGTCTGTCATTGAAGAGGACTGATGGCTGAGAGATGGCGGCTTCAAAGGACAAGAAGAGTGTTCTCTCATGATGGTCATGATCTGGCCGGCCTGTAACGGTCGGCCCATCCTGGCCTCCCAGTGACATCACTTCTCCTTACTGTAGGGCGTTGGGCGTTAGTGTCGCCGCAGCAACTGGCTCTCCTCCAGCTGTTGCCAGGCGGCAGTCTCCATGGAGATGTATATGGCGGGTGGGGTGAGAGGGGGGGGGGGGTGGAGCCGAGAGGAGAGAAAGGGGAAAGGGGCTAAGGGGCTATACTGTGTATATGTGTCCCTCTATTAAATGCATTTTTCAAGGTGAGCTAATAATGCTGTTAAATTTAATGATGATGTTGACAGAGATTAACGTCCATACTGGCAGATATGTGGATAGTTCCAGTGGTGTTTGTTCGACCGAAGGCAAAAAAAAAAACGAATAGCTCTCTTAATGTGCGTGTGTGTTAATGTGAGTGCGTGCACAGACAGGGGTGGAAATACAAGGAACAAGTAGACTGTGTGTGTGTGTGTGTGCGTGTGTGTGTGTGTGTGTGTGTGTTCATGTATGTGTGACAACGCAGCAGTAAGTAAGAATCTCTTGTCTTCCTGTCTCTAATGATTTACTACCTGTAGCTAAGATAGTAGACCACACACAGACACACACAGACACGCACATACACACATATTCACACACAGTCCTGATTTTTCTCTATATTCTTCATTTTATTCCCTCTTTCCCGCTTCACTTCACCCCCTCCATCTCTCCAACTCCCACGTCGCCCTTCTCTCTCTCTTGTAATCAGATGCGAGTAATACGCATTGTAACCACTGAGCAAAGTCACCACTCCTTTTCTTCTTTTTCGCAGTCGTCACATACACATTGTATCTTCATACACACTGTATGTTCTCAACCCCTACTTTGACATTTGATTCTCAGCACCAATAAACCTGATGAGGCTTGTTTTTGGTTTCTTGCAATGCCCAACACGGTACAGTATATATTGTTAAAGTCTTATTGAGCCTTCTGCTTCTCAGCCTAAGCACATGAACTGAGACTAATAGACACACACATACACTGAATCACTAACATGAACTAGCTATGGGACCTATTGTGCTTGGAGGTATTAACAGTATTTGTGTGGTGATGTCAAGTCACTGTTTATGTGAGCCTCACAGGCTTACAACCCTCTTATAGTCCATAAATATAAATACATTCCGTTTTTTTTTTTTTCTTTTCACCAAAAAATTGATAAGCAGAATTGGTAACTTACCTATAAAAATGGCAATTTCAACCATTACATCATTGCTCTACACAGCATCACTAGAAGTCACAAACCACAGGTTACCATTGCACTGCAGAGTAACTTGTGTCCGGCCAACAGCGCTGTCGAATTCTCTCTCATGTAAAATCAATTATTCGTCACACATCCCCAGATGATTGTGACTGATTTGACTATTTACCTCATCATTTCCTGGCTTGAGAAAAATCTGGTTTTTCTGCCTTTGTTACGTGCTGCGTTTAACAATTACGTGAAAGCATTTGTATCATGTCCAAGCCTGATCAATCACTGTCATCTGCTGCGCCGAGCCTGACAGATCCTTATGGCAGGCCGTCTGCTGTGATCAATTTAGTTACCGGAGGAAGTCTAAACAATAGCCCCGCTCATTAACTATATTGCCTGTGTGAAGCAGCACCTCTGCTTTTGTCCCCCCAGCAGGTTCAGGTCTGATTGTATTTAAGTGTATTCATTTCCTCTTGACATCAGCGAGAGTTGAGGCTGTCCGCTTCTGCTAACAGCTACAGGAAAGGGTATAGGCGAGAGGCTAACCTGTGCATTTCCAATTCTGTATCTGAGTGTAATATGCATATATTATTCTTAAAGTAGCTTGTGGTCACACTGGTTTTACATTCAGTACTGCTTTACCTATAAAATAACCCCATAGACTTATTTCTGCAAACACTTGTATCAAATAAAACAACAAAATGAAGCAACATCATTGTCTTTCCCCTAGAATTGACTTTGTACGCTTGTTGTACCACCTGTAAATGTCATTTGCAAGCAGGGTAGGATGTGCCTCCAGCCAGGTAGTTAAACAAGAGTTTCCCCACAAGTTAAAATGAGTTTATCATTCTAATTGCTCCTCAACTGTTGAAGTTAAAATGTTATTTTAGACCCTAAGTGGAAGCGTAGGCTGTTAAAACACAATATTTGTGCCTGCATGGATTTGTATTGTTACGCTGCGAACTGAGACTCCCTGGCTAGCCCTGATCTAGTGTGTCTCGTTGCAGCTCTGCCAGTTTTTCTGCCAGGCACTTTAATCAGCTCCTCATTGCTGCATGAATTCCCTATGTAGGCCTGGCCTCCCTCCCCTTGTGCCTGCAGCCTGTTATTTTCCCTGCCACATCCACAGCACATCAACCTGTAAGTGTCATTTAGATATCAACACACACGGCTCTCCTGAGCTTTTTCGTTATTAAAAAATGGGACATGCTCCCCTCGCCACCAGGGTGCCACGCGTTTTTATGCGAATGTGTGGGTGTTGACGTTCAATTTGTCTACGGAGAGACAGTGCTATTACTAAGAGTAACCCAGTGTTCCCCTGGAGGAATCAATGAATCAAGAATTACTTCTGTGGCTCTCGGTGTGTATGCCTGTGAATAAGAGCTTCTTTTAGAGCTACAAGAAATAGGTATGCTTATTCTTGCTTGCGTTACTTACTGTGTGTGTGCGTGTGTGTGTGAGATATGTGTTCTTGTTATGCGTGGGCTGACTGTTGCAAAACGCTCAAAATGCAAGGGAAATGCAACCCTAGAAATCTTGTTTTCTCTCATCGCTATGTCAGGTCTCAACTCCACACACATTTGCTTCTGAATTTTTCATACCTCAGCCCAGATAAGCAGGGTGATTATCTACTTTACATGTATTCGATTTACTGGCTGGTACCAAAGCTCAAGGGTGATAAGTGGGCCTTGTTGTAAGAGAGTTGTAGCTGTTTGCAACCTAGTTTAATATCGGTATAATTATTGAATTATACGTATAGCTCATCTGTGTGTAGATGGAAAAGAACAGTGTTTATATTAGTGAATCGTTAAAATTACATTATGTTCTGCTAGCCCTGCATGTGGAGAAAAATGAGCTGTCGGATACAGTAGGCTACTCTGTGTAAGTCTGTGTACACATTTCCCATTTGATCAAAATTAAGCTGTCAGAGATGGGCATGTTTGGGATGCATACTTTTCATCAATACTGAACAGCCATGACAGCGTGTGTGTATGTGCATGTGTGTGTATGTGTATGTGTATGTGCACGCACAGCGCATTAGTGCCGTTTTTCAGGAGGCACACTCTAGCAGGTTTTTAGCTTCGCCTAAATCTGTGCCATATTAGTATTTATATATTCAACTTCATTTTCCACACGTTTACACGCAAGCGCAAGCACAAGCACATAGGTACACAAACAGTGAACACACAGACATACACACATACACACACACACAGACATACACACATACACACACACACACACAGACATACACACACACACACACACACACACACACACACACAGAAAGAATGCTTTATTTATTTGTGGGAGTTTCTAAGCTAATTAGTTTGAGTCCAGGGGAAAACCGTAATTGCCTCCCAAGAGTAAAGGAGGATGACAAAGGGAAAGAGAGAGGACGGAGGTCTAGAGGGAAAACGTACACTCTAAAAGACTGAAAGAGAAAGTTGTAGAGTGGGAGGAGCTTTGTCTGCAATTTGAATGTTGGAAAATGTTGAAAAAGCGTGTTTTGACATGAACTGTCTTGAAGTGTGTGTGTGTGTGTGTGTGTGTGTGTGTGTGTGTGTGTGTGTGTGTGTGTGTGTGTGTGTGTGTGTGTGTGTGTGTGCACGCCAATCCATGCTCGCTAAGCTAACGGTGTGTTTGTGAGCGTGGGCGACGAGCGAGACATCCCTAACTGACACCGACAATACTGTAAAAATTGATTGACGCAGAGACTGAGAAGGAGCAACGTGACAAAAGGCAGAGACACCGAGAAAGGAAAAATAGAACACTTTAAATCTTTACACAGCTTAAGGAGATACAGCAAGACAGGTAGAGACACAGAACGACACACAGTGACAAAGTTCCACAAATAAGAGAGACAGATGCAAGAGAGCCCAGTGGCAAACTGATGCAGAGATTGAGAGATAGAAGGAAAGACAGAAATTCAATGAGAGAAAGGATGAAGATGATGGGAAAAATAGGCCACCTCTGAGTTTTTTTTTTTTTTTTGGCTCAGGCAATCAATCATTCTATTAATCTCAATCCTTCCCCCATCTCTCCATGAATTTAATACTGACTCGCTGCCTTCTGCCCCCGACACATTGCATCTTCATTTTTGTCTCTGTTTCTATTCTGTTCTATGCAGCAGTTAAAACAATGTAACTGATACCAACAGAAAGACATTACTTGTAGAATTGCTTTCAATTACTCAGCCCGTCTCCATCAAAGGTCCCTTTAAACAACTCCAAAGGCTCCATAGAACACACGAAGCCGAGTCACCACAGGTATAAACACTTCTGGTTGGGCGACATGTTAACTCCCTGTTACTAAAAAAGTAATACTTTTTCGGTAACTCCTCACTACTTAAAGTGTTAAAAATCAAACGCACGCTAAGCCATCAATGATCAGAAAACACTCTAAGTGATTGCATTGTGTTGTATGCCATCCTGGAGTCCAGATGTTGTCACGTCCTCCTTTGTCCTCTTCCCCCTCTCTTCACGTCGACATCTGTTTCTGACAATGACAGAATCCAACGTACGTGTACGATTATGACACAATGATTTCACACAATACAAGTGGATTATGTGTTCTACAGTACAGCGCTACAGTGTGATCCACCATCTGCCGCAATGCAAGCGCTGATACTTTCATCTCAGTTTGCACCGGCAGAACAGAGGGCTTACAATGCTGTTGTGGTTTTTTTACAGAGGTTACCCTGTTACGTTGGGTTTTTTTTATTATTATTTTGTAAGGGCAATAGCACTTTTTGTCACTTGTTTGTTATTGTAGTGACTTTAGATTTTTTTTTAAAACAAAGTTTTTTTTTTAACGAAAGTCTTTGTGTCGTATAGCGTGTTCCCTTGCATTGCTTTAGGTCTGCAGACGGTTCAGAGGGCTTTAGAAGCTGGTACATAGTTTCTGTCTTGTTCGATGGTGCATGCACCGCAGTCTAAACTAACCCTAAACGAGGAGACAGAGATATTTCTGCGTATTCTTCCCCTGCAGTGTGGCAGGAGTAGACACATCTATCTCCTAGCCATGCAGTGCTCTATTCTTTCCCCTCT
Source organism: Ophiodon elongatus (assembly GCA_016806645.1). Lineage (NCBI taxonomy): Eukaryota > Metazoa > Chordata > Actinopteri > Perciformes > Hexagrammidae > Ophiodon > Ophiodon elongatus. Next base: position 5,293,617 of record JACSYO010000415.1, on the reverse strand, counting down.
CTACCACTCTAACGCTCCCAATATTGCTGTCGGTTTTCTTTTAGAGCTGTACTAGTCTTTCATACCGCACATTGTCCGCGTGTCCATCAGCTCTCTTGGTCCTTGTATGTTTCAAGGCCATTAGTCACATTGTCACGGGGTCACCGCAGGTCAAAACAGAGTGGAGCTCGGGCTTGTTTACTTCTTGGTGCTCTGAGCTCATCTGTTCATCTCTCTGAATGTCTCTGTTTCTCTTTGTTCTCTCTCCACTTAGCTATCTGACGTCCTCCGCGCTTCGTCTTTCTGTTAGGTGTCTGATTACCTTGCTCTTTCTCTGCATTGTATCTGGATAGACGCACTCTGCATGTCTGCAAGTCTCTATACTATATGTGTGTCTTTATTAGCAGGGAAATGGAGAATATTTGCTAAAGCAAAGGATTCTATGAAATATGTGAAAAGTAAAACAACACTGTGTTCATCAGTTACTGATTTTCTCTTGACTCATTTTCTAACCTCTTCCAACTCTCCATGTCTGTTTCACCTCAATATCTATTCAAACTCGCTTATTGGCATGATCGAATCCTTTTTCTCGCTTCCAACATACGAGTGCAAATCACATCTCATGCAACTATTTAAGGCTGTATTTGCCTCATCTGTTTTCTCTTGAAATCGTAATTCTTTAAGAAGAGCTTTTTTTTAAATGGTGAAGTAATTTCCTCAAACAGCCACACAAGGGGTGGTTTTTCAAAACTTGTGCTATTGACTCAAAAGTGCAACGGTGTGGCTCATTAATGTGTTTTTAATGGACAACAATGCCACAGAGGAAGGCACTGGCTACACTAACGATATTTGTTAGTAGAATACATGGAATTTATTTACAATGAGAGAAATATAGAATTTCACAAGCCGCCATTTCTTTATTCCATTTTCTAATGTTTCTCTCTCCCACCCTCTCTCTCTCTCTCTCTCTCTCTCTCTCTCTCTCTCTCTCTCTCTCTCGCTCTCTCGCTCTCTCTCGGATCTGTTCAAATGAATTCGAAGACGCTTTATTGACACGATTAAATCCTTCACAAATTGCTCAAGCACATGTGCAAATCACATTACCAATACATCTCAATTTAGATTGAATAAATAAGTCCTTACAAATCATACAAATATATGCTATCTGTTCTCTCTCTGCGTCGAATGTCAGGGAGATTCAGTGACCTTTATTTAGAAGATGACAGTTTGTTGATCGTTGTGGGGAAATTGTGAGTTCACACCAATGAATGAGCTTTTTGCAATTACGACATTAATTAGGCATCATAAGTGTGAGGTATGGGGTGTTAGAAAGACTACAGATTGCTAATTTAGAGTTCCCTGTCACTGGAAGATGTTTACGTTGATCAGAAGATAAAGTCCAATACATACAAATATAAAAATGAAATTCTCTCTGTCTGTTTAGCTTCTTTCTTCCTCTCCCTGACTTCTATGCTCTCTCTTTTTACCCGCCTGTCTGTCAGACTCCGTCTTCTGTGCTGCTCTTTAACTGTATTATAAAGCCATTTTCTTACAGTAGCCGCTCTGTCTCCGAGCCTCCCCCTGTACCAGCCATCTCCCCTCCCACCGCTTCAAATCAATGAAACTGCACAGGCCCTTCCTCTCCCTCTGACTTTCTGAATGCGGTTCTCTCTCTCGTTCTCTGAATGCTTTTCCCTCCCGCTGCGCTTTCTTCCTCTCTGTCTCTCTCTTTCACTACTCTTGCCCCCGTGTCTCTGCCAGCCTGTCTCTCTCTCTTTCACGCTGTCTGTCTGTCTCTCTGTCTCTCTGTCTCTCTGTCTGTCATCTCTGCTGGACAGTTAATCTGTTTTCATAAAACTTTCTCTGTCCTCCGCTGGCTGGATTTGAAAATGTCAGATGAGAGCCAGAGAGCAGTGATTTCTTTTTTTCTATGACACACACAATGTCCCTCTCTCTGATTCACACAAATGCAGGCGAGTAAGTATGTACACATGAACAGACTCAAACATGAATGCTTCCACCACTTCTCCACACAAACAAACACACACACAAACGCACACACACACAGACACACATACATGCACACACATCCTATATTGCTCCCACACATACTTGTGTTGTCTCATAATAATTGGTGATGCTGTCTTTTACGTACGACAGCGCACACATTTGGTTCTCAAAGGCAGCAAAACACACTCTTACAATATATACACAGTGTAGTGACTGGTGATGGTGTCTAATTTTTACCCCGTTGACATGTCTCACGTAGGCTTGCCAGTAATGAAGCCTGCGAACGTGTCTGCTCTTCAACACCACAGCCAATTAGGGCAGAGATCCTGAGCATGGCTTTTAAAAATTCTCCAGAGCGGAGGATGTGAACAGACAGAGTCGTAAGACAGCCATGTTCTTTTACTCTCTCACATCATTATCTCCTCGAGGCTTGAGCCTGTGGGGAGAGCATGCGTTCAGCCGTGTGTGCGTGAGTGCTTGTGTGCGTATCTGTCCGTCCACGGCTAATCTGGCATACTAGTGGACCCATCAGTACATTTTTGAATTTGTGTATGTTAAATTTTGTATAAAACTTTTTTATTGACTTTTATACTGTATTTGCTTAACCAACGCTTGACAAATGACAAAGTGAACCGAGCACTTATACAACAGAGCAAGGCTTCTCATGCTGTTACTATAGTTACTTTCACTGGGAGGAAAATAAATAAATGTACTTCAGCTGAGTACAGGTTAGAGGTAAAAAGTACTTTAAGTTTTGAGTTACAGACACTTTACATCAGTGTTTACATTGTACCAAATATATGTCAGAGGTGAAAGTAACTTCTGTTGTGTTTACACACTTCTGAGGTACTTGTACTTTGATAAGAAATGTGTATACAGTAGTGAACGTTTGTATTGATTACAAAGAGCTTTACATAAACGACATATATATCAAAAAAGAAACAGCAGTTAACTCAGATATAATCTGGATTAGTTTAATATCAATCCTGTTAATCCTGTATTTTTTGGTGTGATTTAGACTTTTTTTCTATAAGGCCTCAACACTTTAATGGTGTTTTTATGCCACTAATATATATATACTATAGATGATAGAGAGATGTAGAGATGCAAGCATTTTTATTTTAGGGACGGTTTACATTCACTTTTTTTTTTACTGTTTCGTGACAATGTTAAAAACTATTGAAGTTATAAAATGCCCCAGACACACCCAGAAAAGATCTGCCTTCTACAGAGTGCACTTTTCTAGTCTCGTCCCTCCGGCAAAATATGGGGAATAGGAGATGACTTTGCCATTTTGTTGATGCTGGCATGTAATTTGTTGTGGAGTGGAGAAAGCAAATTAGTGATGCTAATCTCAGTTATGGAGAATTTGTTTAATTGGAAATCCTCATGATGAAAAAAAAAAAAAAATAGAAAAGCGAGTGCTTTTGTGTCTGGTTAACCACTCAAACGATTTTTCAACATGTCGGATCTGAAAAAGAAGTTTAATTTCACAGCTACTTGGGGACGTCTTTGCGAACGTGGGTGTGTACAGGATCATCCGTTTACTGCTAGTGATGTATGTGTGTGTCTCTTGGATGCCTCTCAGTGTGTGCATGTATGTGTCTGTTTGTGCACACGTGCCAGTATTTTTATTCTTTTTAAAGAGTGTCGGTAATTGTGCGTGTGCATAATTTAATGCGTGGCAGTGTCAATAGCAAAGTGTATGCGCACGAGTGTTTTTCACAGCAGCTGTGTTTGTCTGCAAAGGAAATGGATGACAAGCTCTTTGTCCATTCGCAAATAGGCTGCAAGTGTGACTCTTATTCAGAGAAGCAGTGAAAGACTCATAGTTGCAGCTTCTTTCACATGGGTGTCGGAAAATGATGGAAGAAAAATGTTTACAAATGAGTGAAACAGAGAAGGAGGAGGTAGATGTGCCAAGCGAAAGTGACGTGTTTCCAAAACAGAAGCTAAAGAAGGCTGGATTGAGAGGAAAAGGGAAATGCCATTCTGACTATTCCAGCAATGGAAAGAGAGAGAGAAGGAGGGGAGGGGGGGGGTGACACATTGAGTTGAAAGGTTAAATGCCGGGGCGAGAGGATAGAGCGAGAGAGAAACACACACACTGAGAACAAGAAAGACAGAAACAGACAGGGTCATGCCAGTTTCCCCGCCATCGTCAAAGTCAAATGCCGCCAGTCGCTCCAGAAACATGCAAATGAAGTGCAAATGAGTTGAACCGCGAGCGGAGAGGGGCGGTCTTCATGGTGACGTTGTCATGGAAATGCCCGGTGACTCACAGAAGCGCACGTGCGTGTGTTTGTGCGCAGGCATGTGGCTGGCTGGATGGATTGGTCAAGGGGTGGGAGAGCGATTATAAAAGAGGGGTGGACGGACGGCTAATGAAGATGAAAGAGTGAGAGACTGTTTACCTCAAAGGCGGGAGAAGACGGAGAACTGCATCTGGCCACTAATGTAAGATGCGGGAGACTCCTGGAACAAATTTGATAGAGCATGAACTGAATAATAGGCGAGGGCAAACAATTGATGTTATTGGTGGAAAATGAGACAAGTAGAGAGGAGGGAAGTAATCTGACGCAGACGAGGCTTCGAGAAGAGAGTCCGTCTGTGTCGTCTGTTCATCACTCTCTTGTCTTCCGTCCTTCAGGTTATACACCCTCTCCTCCATTTATGCATTACCTTCCATCGTTTTCCTTCTACACTCAGTAGCTCTCAGCTTTTCAATTCTCAAGGTTCAAGCTCAACAGCCACTGTGTTTGACTTTGTTGAAGCACCACTAGGCAAAACGGGTACCATAACTGTGATGTGAATGGCATGCATGCACACTGGCAGCCATGCACAAGTCCCTCATCATATATATCTATTTCTCTTTGGATAAGTGTTAAAACGATAAAGCAGGTAGTATTTTTTTTTTTCAAATACGAGTGTTTCCTTTAAATAATGCCAAAGTAATATACTGACAACATCCATCCCTGTCTCATTCTCTCATTAGTTTATCAAATATAGACGCTTTGTCATGCCCCTTGACTCACAAGGCCCCCTTTTCCCCTTACGGGATTAATAAAGTATATATCTATCTATCTATGCATCTCTCTTTACCATCTGTGTGAGATGCACCAGGCTTTTAACTTCCCAGACTGCTGCTTGTGTACTGTGTGAAACCAAAACTCAACGTTGACTTATTTGAAGTTGCAAAACGTTGAGTTTACTTACACAACATGCTTAACTTACGTACGTAACGTAAGTTACGAAACAAACATACTTATTTAAACCCAAACCATGAGCTTTTCCTAAACCTAACTAAGCAGTTTTGTTGCTTACACCGTTAATCCCATGAAGTCTATTGGACTACCCTGCTTGTTGGCAAATGATGCTTAAGAGGTACCCAGTGGGCCATGGGGGTCCTGACCAAGCGTCCGCATGGGAATGGGTCGCAAAGTCTGCAGGCCGCTCCTTTTAACTTTGAGTGACATTGGAAGCAGCGCTTGTATTGTTCTCAACCACTTCCTCTTGGGAATGGAGCCAGAGTGTGCAGCAGTTCATAAAGTATGCAGTTTAAAGTGGAGATTCAACAGTGACTGCATCTTTATATGCATATCAATGTGCTACTGTATGCAGAGAAACAAACTCTTAATTACATTACGAGTCAGAAGCCAATTGAGATCCCGAAAAAAACCTCATAAAATAAGCACATGAGGGCGAGCCAGAAGAGGTAATGATTCTTAGCAACAGCAACAATGGACAAAAAAAAAAAAGAGGATGAGATAATGAAGAAGAAAACATCACATGGACCACAAAGGGCAAATGAGAGAAAGATAGAGAGACAGAGCGAAGGACGGAGATAAACAGGCAGGCAGAGGCGTTAGCGAGGATGCAGAGTGCACAGGAGGTATGGAAATGAGAGGAGAGAGAGGGGGGGGAAAGGAGGTAAGTGAGGGAAGGAAGTAAAACGAGTGATGCGAAGAGGAGTGGATGGACAGATGAGGGAGGAAAGCAGTCGTGCAGGGAAGGGCTTTGAGGCAAGGGAGAGGGCTAACAGAGGACCATGTTTTACAAATTGCCATTTGAGAGGAGCCAACGGATGAAGGGAGGAGAAAAAAAAGAAAATGAAACAACCACAGACCAGCTCCAGATTGCACACAGCGAGAGATGTACTCAGGCACCTCCAAACACTGCATCATGCACACATGGGTGAACACACAAACACAAATGATTCAGACACAGGTAGACAGTGATGCACACGAACATGATTTGATGAGTAAATTGCGGTAGCATACTCATCGTTGTGTCTGTGAACCCATCCTTACCTCTCATTGATTCGCCTTGTTCACTGACCCCTACGCATACCGCATGTCAACTCTCGTGAGACTGAGAGAAATTTTCCGCCTAGATCTGACTCTCTCATAAGACTTGCTGGTGTTGTGTCAAAAGCTGTTTTCCCATCAATTTGTGTTTCCACTCACCTTTACCTGAACCAAACCTTGGCCTTAGCCCCAACCAGTCATCTTCGCAACCGAAAAGTAGGAAAAGCCGAATTCAACATGAAAATATTAAAACATTTTGCGTGAGGCTCATATCAAAATGCCATTTTCAGCTCCATCATAAAATCCTGAAACTAAAAACGGTGTTCTCTCCTGATCTGGCTTTCCAAAACTTAATTTGCGAATGCCTGATTGATGGACACAGATGTGTCTTGACGGACATGGCACATTTCCAATTGGAGCAGAGTGTCACACGGCACGATTTGGGCTCCTTTTGTACATGCCGAATTTCGTAATATGCTGTTAATGTCAAGGGCTGCTGCACAGTGTGATTGCATAGTTTGTCACCATTGTAATAATGGCCTCTTCTTTAAACTAAAAAGAAATGAGAAACTCTCATGTCTTAAGTGACTCATTTACGTGAATGTGAAATTGTACATTTAATTTCTATTTATTCCTATGCTCATCCAGAGGATCTCCTCACCTTGTCTCCCGGGTTTAAATGCTTGGTATATGCATTTTAGATTTTGTCAACACACAACTGTGTGTTGAGGCATGATTACATTTCTTCCAAATATACAAATGAGTGGCTTGAATTGATTTATTTCACTGTGTAAGATGGAAATTTCAAGCAGAGTTATTTTGAGATTTTGGGACATTTTTTGTTCTTCTGTGCTCATTCCTGCCTTACAGTACTGTATGTTCAGCCCCAACATTGTTTCAGCAAGACCTGCAGTGAGTTACTAACGTGGTGATTCTAACCTAAAGCCAAAACCCAAGCGAAACTTCGGAAAGAAATTATTTTGCAACAAACTTTCTCACTCTGCATGTTAAGAAATAGGAGTGTACAAGAAAAACACACACTCACACACACACACACACACACACACACACACACACACACAGTTAGAGACACTCACTGTCTTTGTCTCACTCTGTTAAGCCCTCCAAATCCACTAGGCGCTCACTCTGTAGCGCCTTGCTGACACTCCTTTCTCTTGGCCCTTATCCCTCCTCCTCCAGCTCCACGCTCCAGCGACACAGGACATCATAAAAGTCCCATCAACGCAGCACCACTTTTCTTCCCCTCCCACCTCATAGCCCCGTCGCTCCCCTCCAGTTCATTCTGGCCATCAGCTGCAAACGAGGAAGTAGACTGAAAATGTAACGGGAAAAATGTCCTCCTCTCTGGCAATTTGACTCCAGTAACACTTTAGATTAAAAGAAGAGGTTATTGAGCTCAAGTTGATTTGTCAGACCACATTAAATAGTGAAAGTAGTAGCTCCAAAGTTTAGTATTTATTCTTTTTTGGGGCGGGGGAGGCCTGAACGTACTTTGTCAAGATGTAGATGGTGTAAACAAACACATATATGGTGACACTTAGTGTTTGTTGTATATCCTCTTCAGGTCTACAGTTAGACACATGGTTAATTCCCTGCTCTTTTGTAATATTTAAAACCTGCATGGTTTGCAAACATTTTTACTAGGTAGCAGTTTTCACCGATTGATTTCCACCTTTCTTGGCGTATAAACGTCCCCCAACTGTGGAACTCTGTGAAACTGTTGGCAGTGTGTGTGCATATATGTCTAGTGGAGCGAATGGAATGAGGTCTCACTCAAGGTTACTTGTTTGTTTTTGTAAGAGGCAACATTTTATTAGTTCAGCCAAAGCACTGGTTCTCAAACTTTTTGTTTCTGTAAGTTGTAAATAATAATAATTAGATTTTCAATGTCCTGTACAGCAGATCCTTTTTTCTTCTGAATACCGTCAGCCAAGCATCTTATTCTTCTCGAAAGCGTCCTCTGGTTTTTTTTCCCCCGTCGCTGGCAAATATCTGTCTGTAACCCTACGGACTACCTTTGTGAATGAGCTCCCTTGCTGTTGTAATAGCTAATTTGTTTACTGTTCCGTTGTTGAAAAAGGATTCCCAGGTCAGTTTGTTAGTTCTGCATCACACTTCCCCCTGATCGCACCTGTCATGTCTCTGCGCCCCACACTTTGAGAACTACTGATCCAAAGAAATTAGTTCCACCACAACAATGCTAGCCACCTCAACAGTCAACAGGTTTTACATGCTATGCAGATGAGACTGTGTTATGGTATTTATTATCATTTACGGTAGTGCTGAGCCTTGACTGTTGATTACTTAAAGGTAATGCAGTTGTTTTTTATTCGTATAACTTTTAACTGTTAACACCACATCTAGTCACTACTTCTATTTCCAAACTACAGCCTATTGTGCTTCCAAACAACCACTAGAATTGATTATACATGCTTTTCGGCTGTCGCCGCTGCAGAAATTACAGCTGTTTTGACTCAGCAAGGCTTTTTATGTAGAACCAGCCGCGGGGCAAATATCACCCCTGTTCTTGGCTTTGTGTCACTGAATGCTGGTAAAGAGCAGTGTTGATTTTAAGATGTATAAAACCTGTATTTATCTCTGCAATCAGACCCCCATGCCTATACTTCTACTCCACATACTTAGCTTTGCTGCTGGCTGTTCCCAACTCAAGTTTCAGGATCAGTGAACCTTTGCTGTTGTGGCTCTCGGGGTCTACAGTAGCTATGTTTATTGCCTTTTGGTCACTCAGTTTTAAAGCGACGACTATGTGAAGTCTGTCATTTGTTTTGCTTTATTGACTCAGGGTGTACTTTGGGACACTCGCTATATAAACACAAATTCATTTAACCTTTTACAGTACCTTACCGAGAACAACAAATGTAAACTTTTCTTATGAAATGAATGCAGTTGAATTACTGTTTTATCAATAAGTAAGGGCAGCAAAACAGACTTTTATTTATTTGAAAATACACACAGACACACACACACACACACACACACACACATTATGTATGGCTTTCAAGGTTGACAAGATAAAAGCTCTCGGTAAGAATAACACTTCACTGCTTCTTCAGCTTTTTTCCCTTTTCCTCTGTTATCCTCATTGATTTTATTTTCCAACCGCATCCATATTTCAGACGCTGATGCATTCCCTTAAAATATAGGCTGTTTGTTCACCTTTTAGAAGGTTTTAAACATAGCTTCACATTGGCCTCATACACAATGAGATCATTGCCACAATTGAGGTAAATAGACCTTTGAAAGGGTGGGACACAATGTTGTATTATTTGGTGTGTCATTCAGGTAGTGTGAGAACTGTGTCACACTGTTCTGTCTCCTACTTTGACAAGGGCCTTCAGCATTCTCTTCTGTCAATATAGGGCAGATCCACTGGGAGAACGGGCTGAATACATGAGCCATTTGGAGGAGAGCCTTTTCATGCACTGACCCTCTCCAGGGTTTTCTGAATTCTGTTTGTGTCACACAGACGTCTGTGTGTGTGTGTGTACTGTGTGTACGATGTGTGTGTGTAAGGGTCAACAAAGACTGATGATAGGTTGACGTAACAAGGACCAATCATATAGGAGGTTGGCCTGACCGTCAACTCAACTTCGATTAATGTACAGAAGCTCTATTGATGTTCTTGTGGTTAGTGGTAGTGGTGTGTGTGTGTGTGCGTGTGTGTGTGTGTGTGTGTGTGTGTGTGTGTGTGTGTGTGTGTGTGTGTGTGTGTGTGTGTGTGTGTGTGTGTAAGAAAACTGGTTTTGTAGTGTTTTCTTTCTTTCCTCTATTTCCACAGTTAATCTGTTTCATTTAAAGTTTTAAGAAATTATCTAAAATCCAATCAATAATATAACATCCTGCCAAACATCAGATGATAAAACCACTATTTTCTGCCCTGGTTTTTTACTGCTCTGTTGTATTATCAGTCTGGCTGACTGTGTGCAGGCTCCGGGGCCCAATAGGGCCCTTATAAGCCAGAGCCTCTGTGTGAAAGGACAGTAAGGTTTCACATTGTAGAGTGAAAAAAAGCAAAATGTCATTCTGACAAACTGAAGAAATAATCCAAGTGTTCTCTTTGAAGTTACCAAAAATAATGAAAGCATTGTGACACCTTCAAAGGGTTAGTGTGTGTTTGTCCCCTCGGGCTTACTGTAGGATGGTTACAGTAGGTCTTCTACTCTGTGGTGACAACATTCAATATGGGTGCTTTGACTATGCAAGAAGAAATAAAGAAGTCTAAACCTGTGTGGTCACTTCACTACCAAAGTGAGGAAGCCTTTTACAAACCGATACCTAGGGGACCATCATCTCATAATTCATCTTCGAGTTTGTGGTACTCTAGTGCATAATCAGCAGGCTCATTTGCATTCTATAGCCATTTGTCTCTTCACTTTCTATTACTGGAACATTCTCTGAGCCGTCTCTTCACAAAAGGACCTAATTTACTGTAAACAGCCTCGATCAGAGTCTTCTTGCCACAGGGCCCACAACAAAGTCTGTAAAGGTACATACAAAATATGGGTGTGAGCTTTTCTGTTTCTGGTCATTTTGTTTCGTAAAGAACCAATGACAATTAGCCGTACATTTGTCTGACTTTTCTCACATTAGTGCGTAAACCAGAGGGACTACAGAGGTGGTAAACTGTGGGACTTTATAGAGGCTCTGATTGTTGATATGGATAAACAACTCTGCAGAGTGTTTACTGGGTTGTTTATTGGTCGCTGCATTAGCTGGGTGCTGTTATCTCAGCCCATGGTGCTTACTTGGCCTCCACTGTCCCACAATAGGATTCAAAGTCAGTAGATAAGTATGGGAGCAGGACAAGAGGGGGAGAGGGGGACAATGTGGAAAGATTAAAAGAAATAGAGAGAATACTTTTGTTTTTCACGGCTCACAATGACCTCTGTGTTTGACAAGTGAGACGGGAGTGAGGGAAAGAGAGATGAGCAAGGGACAGACGTGACAGATGATGCTGTAATTGGTTAATAATCCCAGCAGAGGGAGATGAGTGGGGGGGTCAGGAATAATGGAAAGGATGCAGAGGCGGGAGGAGTGGTTAGTCGATTATGTGGGGAATGGGGTATGTCACAAATGTGTGGCCTCCTGAAAATGCAGCACAGTAGCCTACTCTGCTCGTGGTTGCGATGACATTTAAACATGATTTTCTATGGAATAAATTGCTTGTAATTATTTTGAATTTCCATCCGCCGTAATCACGCTGCATTTTCCTTCCACTTGTTTGATTCTGCCCACATACACGCATGTACTCGCAATAAATACATCACTGCAGTTGCACTCTACCACATATTTGCGAATTCACATACTTGCGCGCGCACGCACACACACACGCACACACGCACACACACACACACACACACACACACACACACACACACACACACACACACACACACACACACACGCACAAAGGCACCCTTATCTTCCCTGCCTCCCTTTGTGTCTGTCCTGGTGAATAAACAATAACTCATCTTTGTGACAATAAAAGTTGACACCCCACCCTTCCCATGAGCATCTATTCACAATGAATGGCCCTCAGCACAATGAAGGAGCGCCACACACTCGGCCCGTCCCTCCTCTCCTTCTACGAACTGCATCTGTGCCAACACTCAGACAGCCCCACCCCCAAAACCCCTTTTTGCCATCCCCTTCTCCCTTCCTTGAGTTAAATTCAAATCATACAGGCTGCTTGATGAATCCATTGTTACCAAAGCACTTCACAGAGAGAGCTAAAATGCGGGCTGAATTAATGGGGGCTCAGGACCAAATAGCTTTCAAAAAGCAGCTCTTCTTTTTGCTTTCTTTTTTGTATACTCTGGCTCCCACTTTCTTCTCTCCTCCCCTCAAGGCTTAGATAAATGCTCTTTCTACCTCTTCCTCCTCTCTAATGAAGATTCCTTCCATCTCTCTCTGACGCCTTTCATCTTCTCTTGTTTCTGTGTTTTTTTTATCAATCACGTTGCATATCTCTCCGGCTTCCTCCCTCTCTCTGTCTCTTGCTACCTCTGTTTTTTTTCCCCCTTTCTCGTTCTGTCATCACAAATTACCTCCCCTCTCAGTCTCTCCTTCGCAGCGCAGCACTGTCTCCCACGTCGGCCTCCATCTCCCGTTCACATGCTCTTTTTTTTCTCTTTTCTGCTCCTTTCTGCTCTCTTTTCTTTCCCTCTGTCCTCCTTTCACTGTCTATGAGCTGCTGGGTGTCTATAGTCCTCGAAGGCAGGGTGTGTTTGGTGTCATGGTGAAGCTTGTCTTGTCACCGCAGGCAGCTTTCATCACCACTGGCCTTAAAGGAGCACACTCACGCTCACACACACACACACACACACACACACACACACACACACACACACACACACACACACACACACACACACACTTGCATGCCAACACAAATTTGAAAGATGCTGACTCGAAGAAGCAGGCAGTTGATCTCTTAGGGACAATTTTGGCCTAAGGGCTGTGACATTATCAAAGTACTCTCTTGTAGTAATGCAGTAAGCTGGTGTTTGTGAGAGGGTGTGTCCATACTGTGACTCCACACAGGGATATGAGCGGTTTTGATTTGCATTTGTCTGCTGCCTGCCTGTGCATGTGTATGTCCCCTTGCTCTCGTATATTGTAGGGTACCATTAGCCAGGACTTCACATTTCGTGTGTGTGTGTGTGTGTGTGTGTGTGTGTGTGTGTGTGTGTGTGTGTGTGTGTGTGTGTGTGTGTGTGTGTGTGTGTGTGTGTGTGTGTGTGTGTGTGTGTGTGTGTGTGTGTGTGTGCGTGCGCATCCTATTTAGGTCCTCCCCTATCCTGTCCTCTCTCTGAACTCTGCTCCACCATTCGTTCATCGCTACAACTGCTGGACACAAGGACCATACCAATTATACTCTGGGAACACACGCACACACACACACACTCACACACACACAAAAGGCTCAACCGTTTCCGTTCTCTTTTTCACCCAGAAAAAACAAAACAAAACAGAGTTTTATTGAAAGAAACCCACCAGATCTGTTTAAACAGATTTTCAGTTTAATTTTATGTTCCCACGCACCAAAAAGTTGCACTGCATCCTGCTAGAGGCAACTGTTCACCTCAGTTAACAGCAATCCAAGGTCCTCCTGTGGAAAAGACAACTCAGAATATGCCTCTGCTAATAGATGGAGAAGTAAAAATGAGGAGATGCTGATTATGCTGCAGATCAGCCCTCCAAAAGCCTCTGGAAGTAATAAAGAATAATATAATAAAAGAATAAAGTGATATTGATTCTGCAAATGCTTGTTTTTGTCCCAAGAGTTTTGCATTCTTAATATTTCCTGTTATTCAAAAAAAACAAAAACAAATGTGGAAAAAATCATTTTCTTAGAAAAATATAAATGGAAAAATAATTACTCCCCCAACAAGCAATTTATTGACATGTGTTAGATGTGGACACAGCACATACAGAAGCAAGTACACACTGAGGCATCAACAGGACGAGAACGACGAGGACAGTGATGAAAACCAGATAATTGCGTCATATGGAGGAGATGAAACACGGGATACAGACAAAGAAAGACAGAGACAGAGAGACAGAGATAGTGTAACAGATTATGAATACCCAGCAAGGAGCAGAATGTTACAAACGGATAAGAAATTACATGATGCATGATGACATGAAGGACAGGGGGCAGGAAGGAGGGAGTGGCAGAGGGAGAAAAAGGTTGGAGTCAAGGAGAGGTAGCAGGATGGAGGTGGGGGGGAGCAGGAAGGGGGAGTAAGGGTATTGAAGAAGAACAACAGAGGGAGAGAGAGAGAGAGAAACAAGGGGTGGGGGAGGACGAGGGGGGGGCAGAGAGGAAGAGGGGCTGGTGAAGCGATGAGGCGAAAAAGCACAGCACACCAGGGACAGATAGAAATGATGGAAGGATCGCAGCTGAGGCACTGGGACATAAGAGACACCGCGATAGAGGAGGGCAGAGGGAGGGATGGCGTGACACAAAAGTATTTCCTGCTGCCTGCAATGATGACATGGTAACATAATAATACAGCTTGTAGCCAGAGTTCCTCACACTTGTGCACATACAATTTCATTAGCATTAGGGGCCACAGTAGGAATGGAGTGCCGAACCAGTTTTTTAATGATCTCCTTTAAAGTTCCTCAACATAGAAACACTGGGGTTCCCTGGGTAAAGTAGAGGTTTTGTGTTGTGGTCCTCAGTTTTAATTATTTCAGCTTTGTTTGTAGTGTATTGCTCTAAATACAAGTATACCCATGAGCTTCAGCTACTTCACAATGGAGAAAAAGTTGGTCATCGTAACTGGAAACAAAGCATGCACCATAGTTGACAAATTCCAAAATTGAACCACTATCCTAAAGTGATCGGATTTAAACTGCCTAATGTAGTATTAAGTGTCTTTAGTGTTTTTTTAAGTGTAATATTTTGCTTCCACTTACTGTAAGTTGTGCATGCAACATCGTTTTAAGCTCAGTGATTGGCTGTTTATCACCAAAATGCACCTTGAGAGTTTGTAGGTGAACTTCTTGCCAATGCACATTTACGGCATTTGTATCTTTACTTTTTTTTATCAGAGAGCCAGATATTTGCCCATCCACATTTTGGAGACCGTTGTCTTTGGAGAGACAAACAGGATGTGTATGCCCAAAACCCGGGACACCTAAAATATCTCTTTAGTTCACAATACAGGAGCAGAAGAAGAAAATAGGGGCAATATGGAATGAGACAGAGAGAGTCAGAAGGGGTGTAAGACATAGATAGTGTAAGGCTGGTAGGATTATCAGGCTGATTTACGGCAGATTTTCTCAACCGGACAATTGGATCAAAGGCTTGATTGAGACCAGTGGTCAGCCTAAATTTATCTGGTAGAGGGAGGGATTCAATTATAGCTAACCCCGTGAAGCCACCCTAATAATGTCAAACATGTCCTATAATTATAACCCAACATCTGCACAGATTCTAAACCAAATCCCGTCACAGATTCAGTCCAACAGCAGATCCGAGTGCAGAGTTTATCATTGTGTGAGGTGAGGCTGCTTCCATTGTTGTTTTGATTGGGGTTTCGTTAGATCACATGAGTTCTTGTGAGATTAGAGGTCCTAAAGTCAGTGTTCACATAAAGAGCCAGCAGGTTTGTTTCAGTTTTATTGTCAATAGATAATATTGTTGTTCATTTGAGTTTGTGCCTCGCTTCTTTATTTTTCCCTGTTGTGTATTAAAAGAGACAAAATAGTTAATTTTTCCACCATGAGAAGATGTCATTCTTGCAGCCATTTTTACCGTGCTTGAAAAACAACTTTCCACAGAGTTGAAAATTGCCTGAGACAGAAAATCCATCACAGTAAAAATTGAAGCCTTGATTTGGTCTTGTTAGAGTTCTGTTTTATCATTATCTCATTGTGCTCGAGAGTCCCCAGGTCGAGTGCTTTCATACCTCTGCACTACATTGCGCTCCGCTTACTGTCAATCCCCTGACACCAACAAGAAGAAATACAATTTGATGGCGGGATATAGTCCCTCTCAAACCATGTTGCAAAACAAACACTGTCAACAATCTAAAATACCGCCGTATTTTAGGCATCTTCATTAGTCCGGATGATGAGCAAATTTCAAGACAGATTTGACAAGAAAATGTGAAGAAAATCAAATTCTCTGCAATGCAAATGTTTTTGGTGAAATGCATAAATATCTGTAACCTGTGCATGACACCAGTATGTATTTTTGTGAGAGTGGTATCTCATCTTTCTCTAATCTTTCTATGAGCATAATAGAAAATGCCACTCTCAGTTACTATGTGTATCTGATGCAGTATATCTAAAAAATAGGTTTAAAGTCAGAGAGTGCCTCCTACACACACACACACACACACACGCAGAGAGAAGGAGAGGAGTCGAGCTGGCAAGAATATAGTTTGAGTGCTTCGACATCAATGACTGTGTCAAAAGAACATAACAAAATGGAGTGAAAAGCTTGACAGAGAAAAAGAGAGGATGGTTTGCGCTGGTGACACTGAAGCCTTATTGACTGCCCTCCACACTTCCCCTCCCCCTTCTCCTCTTGATCATTGTAGTTTTTCCCAGGGGAGCAACTCACCTGATTGGCTGCCTGTCAGGGGCAGGCGACTCGGGTCCGGAGGTGAGCGTGTTTCCTGATAGGTGGTTGCTAGGCGATGGATGTTAGTATGAGGAGCTGGGTGTGAAGAAAGGACCAGCTGCAAAGGATGATTGTGTGTAACTATGTCTTTGTGTGTGTGTGTGTGTGTGTGTGTGTGTGTGTGTGTGTGTGTGTGTGTGTGTGTGTGTGTGTGTGTGTGTGTGTGTGTGTGTGTGTGTGATGCTGTTGGGGGTTGTGTGTGTGTTTTTTTATGCGTTTGCGTGCATGAGTGCCTTTGCAGGGTTCTCTGTGTTGGTTGCTTCCAAAATAACTCCATGATTGAACTGCACAATTGCACATGTGTCAATTAAATGGTGTGTGTGTGGGGGGCCTTTTGTGTAGGTGTGTGATAGCCTCTTGCAGGCAGAGCAATGTAATAACTATCATTACAGAACCATGGGCTGAAGCTTACTTATGCAAGTAGTTACAAAGAGGTTCCTCAGGTCATGAAATAAAACTGGAACCCCTCCATCTATATCACACACACACACACACACACACCTTGGAATCTACGTATGGGTGTGCAGGCCCCACATAGTGCCTTATTAGGCCTGTTTGTGACTGCTGCAGCTTAATTTAGTCCCCTGCTGGGGGTGTTATTCTCTTCATTAGAATTACCAACAGGTGTACTGGGAACCTCACTGATAAAACACTGCCTGATAGCAGCAGTTTTACAAGCGTTAGTCATGCTAGTTGGGGTCTGATATTTCTTCTTGTGGTTAGTCTCTAAAAGGTCTCAAATCCCCCGAGCTCCCTCCAACCAACCGTGCTGTTGAAGTGAAGCTAAATGAAATGCAAAATCAGGATTTTTTTTCTTTTTTTAAAGAGGCGAGAGGTGTATAAAATGCATGCTGGTTAATTGCTCCGAGCTACTTCGGCTCATTTGGTGGGTCCCTCTGCTGTGACTTTGCAGACTCTCTGTCCAGTTTGAGTCGTGCAGGAGTAAATAGAGGAACGTGCGTGTGCGAGCTTGTGTGTTGAATTCACTGCGTTCTGAGGGGCACGGTGTGCGACTGGCTTGTTAAAGTGGTTTCAACAAGTATTTGCTTGTTAAAGGTGCCCAGTAACCCGCAGTATCATAAAATAGGGAAAGAAAGCCTCTTCGATGAATTGATACTTTTTTTCTTTTACTTTGGCATGAAAGGGATGGAGGCTGCATCACCTTTTGCTCCTCTTGGCCTTGGCTGTTATCCGCTGTGTGGGATTGACAGTCCTTTATAAAAGGACAGCTATTCATGTGAGTTTTCATTTTGAATCATTAAACTCATAATAATCAACAGTGAAGTTGAAAACTAAAAGCAGATGTTATAGGGGGTTAAGTATTTTTCTACCTGGACCCTGGAGGAAGCATGAGTGAGAGTTGGAGAGAGGAGTGCCACGGCACCCTGGTGTTGTCAGAGGTTGTTGTGTTGGAGTACAGAAAGCGTAGCTTAGTGTTATCTAAAAGATTTTCAATGTCATTGCTGAATATTTAGCTGATTTCGACAATATGCGACGCAATATTTCACATATCATCAAGCGAAAGGCAAAGAAAAACATTTTTCTTTCCACAATGTTGTCAGACACTTCTAATAACAATCCGAGGCTGTCATCGGCAAAAACAAGCACTTTCAGTATATGTTAATCGACAGTGTACAATTGCCCGATATGATTATATTGTAGCCTGTTCAGTGGCCATTAGACACAAAAACATGGGAAAATAAGGTCCATTTTGAAAAATACTGAAGTTACCCTTTAAGGCATTTGTTAAGGTCTGATTTTGTCATCTCTGCTTATTGAAAGTATGATTAATATATTCTAGATGTCAGCTTAATTATTCCCCTACAGCAGTGATTGATTGATCTGTCTGTATTTATGCCTTTGGGCGGCCTTATGTTCATTGCTCAGTCCAGTGCGAGAGAGTGCTAATACTTATTACGTAGGTAAAACAGTGGCAGCACATTATAAATGAATAAACTGAGCCTCAGGGTAGTGAGAAGTGTCTTGCTCGTGCCCAGGACGAGATGATCTCCGAAATTGTTTTTGACCTGGGAAAATGTTGAAGATAAAAAAATAACAAACTTTTATTTGTCTCACAAATACTAAATACCGTTTTATGTATATTTTTTTAGAAACTATTCCTGCAGATTAATTAAAGGTTAAGGGGCCCAGGTGTTCCCCCGGCGTCGGTGGCCCTTGTTAGAGCTGGAGGATGTGAAGAGAAGAGAAGAGGAGGAATGGGCTCATGAATAAAACCAGTGCTATGTCAGGGTCACTTGTGGAGGCAGCGATAGGTACCTTGAGCATGCTGTTCAGTACAGTACTGATGTATGTGGGCAGCGTTGTGAGTACTAGTGCTGGAGGGATAGAGAAGAAAATATGCGGCATCCGATACCTTTAGTTCTCTGATTTCAGCAAAAGAAACAAACTTTGAACACAAAGAATGTCACCTTTGTTTATCTCCTCAGAGGATAAAACCCCCCACAAAAATAGGAAAATAACAAAGCCTCAAAAACAACAACAACAAAGAAGGGAAGAACTGAAAGGGATCAAATCAAATCAAAACCCATCAGACAGTTTATGTTCCAGGACTTGAGACAGCAGTGGCAGAAAGACAGATGGTGGAAAAGAGAGCAAAGTTATAGCCTGAAGAAAAGTGATAAACTTGTTCTGATCCAATAAATCCTACTTGCTTTTTTCTATCAGTAATCATTACTTTAATCCATTTACCAAGCATTGCCTCGTAAACCACAATTGGTCGCCTCATCATATGTCACAATTAGTGAGATAGTCATTTGTCTGCATTGATCATCATTTGTCTAATGTGGTTGTTTAGCTGTGATGTGGGAAGCTAAAATGTGGGTGGATGCTAAAGCACCACTTTATTTGTGGAGCACAAAGTAATATAAAAGCAATCCAAAGTGCAGTACGGATCAAACAGTAGAAAAACTAATTAAAATAAATACATGTATTATTTATATGTAATATACAAAATTGACGGTATATAGATCATAGATCAAGACATAAAATCTCTTCTCTTCAAATAAAATCTCACAATACTGTAATTATTATTTGTTCTGACAAAAGTTGCGAACAAACGGAGATACACATTGATATAGACCGAACACAGCTGGCAGAGAGAAGGAGGAAGAAAAAAGAAAGGAGCCACAAAGAGATAAAATGAGGAGGACTGCTGTCAGAGTCACCTTGTAGAAACAGGAAGTGAGTGTCCCGGTGAGGGATGTTTGGTACAAGTCGGACTAAAGAGAGGAGGACAGGGTTGGAGAGAGAGAAGACAGGCTGATGAAAGAGGAGGAGCGGTTAGAAAAGAGCTGTGACAGATTGTCATTAAGAAGGACAGCTGCCTTTTTCTGCGGTGACTTCTAATCTATAATCCAAACGCACACTCACACAGAAGAAAGCATGCACGTATACTCAGACACACTCAAACTGCTCACATTTTCATTTTTTTTGGGCTTATTTTCTTTTTGGTACTATAGTCTCATTAAGGTTTGGATCACCGTTTCAAGAGAAATCTCTGCAAAATACATCAATGAAAATGCACAATGTAATTTCATAACATGTTCAGTCAACATGCACTTAAAAAAGCAATTATTAAAATTCTTGGAAAATATGAGAGGAGGGGGAATTTAATTTCACAGTGCTTTGCAGCCAGTTTTATTTACAAGGTGCAGAAATCAGTCATGTTAAGAATTTATGCACAATGTGTTTAATTGGAACAGGATCTGTGAACTGTTGCCATAATTATTAGACTTGAAAAAGACAGTGGAGATGTGAACTACACGGGCAGCTTCGAGAGAAAAGTTCAAAACGAGATAAATAAAAGCGCGTTGCTCCCTATCTTCTCACTGTAAGATTTACAAGAGCCACCTTTTTTAAATGAATCACAACATGGGTGTCAAATTATCAGACATGCAGACACACAAGCATGCAAACGGGACATGTTTGGATCTTTCTCACATTGATGTGAAACTCACGTGTCACACTGTATGCATGTTGAAAGAGTTATCAATCCACTGCATAGTGGCCTTGAAGCGACACCTCCCTCCACTGTAAAAGGTATATGTGTGACATAATGTGAGAAGGAGTTTAGAGGTGGCGTGTTTGCATACAAAGTCAAAAGAAAGATGCGAGTGGGCACGATTAGCCCCAAATCTTCTTGAAATATTTTTTACAATTAGAGCAAAACATGTCCACTTACCTCAGGTTTTATAGATCTGCTTTATAGATGAGTGGAAAAAAAGAGAGAGACTGTGGGGGAATGACATGACAGAATAAAATAGAGTTCCCGGTTTATTCTGAGATCACTCAGAGGCTACTAGCTTCTTGCTGGCTTCCAGCTAGTGCTGTATAGTTAGCTGTTTGTGGAGAACCAACACGGATTGCAACAACAGTTGTCTGTGCTGGCCAACCTCAGCTGGGTGACATGGCAGGGTTGATGGCTAATTGGGCTCACCTCGACCCTTCAGCTTATAAATGCTGGCCCTTGTGCCCACAAGGGGGGCTTTTCACTATGCTAACTTGTCTTCTCAATTCCTTTCTTCGCCTCCTCTCTTCGCGTCTTAGTCCCGCCCACGAGAGATGTGTGCGGAGGAGGCGAGGAAGAGACAAGAGGAGAGAGGAGTCAAGGCAACAGGCATTTAACAAAGTGAGACATCCTTGCCTTAAAGCCACCAATTTAAAGCGTATCAATTAATTATGATATATGGCACAGCTACATATATGTGTGTGTGTGTGTGTATATATATATCTATATATATATATATATATATATATATAGGAGAGTGGATGCACAAGCATAAGTTAGTGTAATGAAAAGCACCCACTATTTCTCCCTTCCTACACCATCTTCTTTTTCACCTTCAAAACATCCATGCACTGCTTTCATTGCTGACATTTCTGATCTACCCACTCCATTGTTTGCTCCTCCAGGAATTGAACCCTGGACCTCTGCACCCGAAGCGTGAATAATACCCCTACGTAGACTATGTTTGTCACCGATTTGTCACGAACTGGCACAGTGAATGTGACAAGGAGGGAGTCCACACAAGGTTATATTTAAAAAAAACAAGCTAAGGTTAACACAAAAAATAACAATGGAGTTGGTAGGTCACTAATATCAGCAAAGAAAGCAGTCCATGGATGTGTGATATGTGTGACGTGGAGGTGTTGAAGGTGCAAAACAAGATGATGCAGGGTGGATGCTAGCGGTTGGAATGCAGAGACAGTGTGAGCACGGGGACCAGTGTTTATAGCTCAAGGGCCCATGAGCCCAGCCTCCAAGGCAATGGAAGGGGCGTCAAACAGCCCAGCGGTCAGATTTACAAAAGTGAAGCGAAGCAAAAAATTGCTTCAATCTCTAATGAGGCTCCAGTTGTCCGATTTAGCCAAATGAAATTAGTATCTTCATCCAAGCAGTTGCTATTAGGTTGCCGTAACAGCCGTAGTTGCATTCTGGCAACAAACCCACATGTCACGATGTATCCCTCCACCACTCAGGAAGTAACAGTGTCCATGGAAACACTGCTGAAGCATCATATCATCTTTAGCTGGACTTTAGGGATTGCTTCACGGCCAGTATGAACAGTAGACATTATTTTAAGATGGACTTATCCAAATCTATGCTTTCTCAAAGATATGTACAGACTGATACATGTCACTGTGTGTACAACCATGCACACCCCATCACAGAGTCACAGGTGTGAATTAACTAATTAAACACACTCTCTGTCTCTGACTCCTGCAAGTCCATAAAACGGCGTATAATCAAGCTGACATACCTATGGCGTATTAACATATTGTAGCTGGAATATGCAGACAGAGTAGAAAGAGTGACGAGACAGAGGAGATGAAAAGCATGACGCGAGAGTGGAATGGGAACAGATGAGAGGTAGAGAATGGTAGGCAGAAAGTGGGGGAGATAGAAGTGGGAGAGAGTGATAGGGGAGCAGTGGAGCAAATCAAAGTAAAATTAAGTGCATTTACATATTTAGATGAGCGCCTCTAGTCAGCCTGTCTAATTATTTCATCTCCATTTTTCATTTGCACGCTGTTCAATCCAAAAGCAGCAGGCCGTGAGGAAAGTTTCTCTCTCCCTCCTCACCATTACTTTACCACATTCACACTTGTCCCCCTCTCGCTCTCTGACTCCTCTCTCCTGGCAGCAGCCTTTCGTTATTCGGGTCATTACCATACGCTTTTTGTCCGTTCGCACTTGTTCTCTCTGTCTCCCTCACGCCCCCTGCTCCTGCTGTCTCTCATCATGTTTTATGCATACGAGGATACTGCCCCACATGTGTCCAAAATGTGTGTGTGTGCGTGTGTGTGTGTGGGTCTGTGTGTGCGAGCAAAGGTCCGCTGCTAATGCCCTTTCTACCACCATGTTTTATGCATTGTGTTGTCCTGGCGAAGATAACTATGTGTATGTCAGTGTCCAATAGGTGAGTGTGTGTGTGTGTGTGTGTGTGTGTGCACCGACCCACTATTAAATCTTTCAAATTAGCATGAACCATGTCAGAAGAAGCCAAGCCACGTTAACCTTCTATCACTTTTCCCCTTTTTTATGCCTTTCTTCACACTCCATAAATCAGTCTTTCTCCTCGTGCTCACAATCTTTCCTTCCCACCCTCTCTCCTCACCTCTCTCTCCTTCTCCCTCTCTAACTCACTGCTGCTCACCACTTTGTTTGCATCTCCTTTCTCTCCAAGTTACTTCCCTTTGCTCCTATAAATGTCCCCCTCCTTCTACACCCACACTTATCAGCACAATCTATTTGTGTGTGTGTGTGTGTGTGTGTGTGTGTGTGTGTGTGTGTGTGTGTGTGTGTGTGTGTGTGTGTGTGTGTGTGTGTGTGTGCGAAAGTGCATCCTTGCTTTGAGGCCTGTAAGTGTGTTTCTGTTTATGTGAGCCTCTTTTCTCGTGTAAGTAGGTGTGTTTAGGCCAAATTGTGTGTGGCAGCCAATGTGTGTATTTTCCTGCACGAGTTTGTGTCCGTGCATGTGCAGCACGTACGTGCATGCGAGTGTGTCTGCTGGCATAAAAGGTTGTTATGTGCTTTAGGTGTTAATTGGCTGAGGAGCTTCGTTAATATTCTCCTTGCGAGCCTGCTCGTCAGGAACAGAGCCGGCAAACTGATGAGTGTGTGATTTTCCTCCAGAGAGAGAGAGAGAGAGAGAGAGAGAGAGAGAGAGAGAGAGAGAGAGAGAGAGAGAGAGAGAGAGAGAGAGAGAGAGAGAGAGAGAGAGAGAGAGAGAGAGAGAGAGAGAGAGAGAGAGAGAGAGAGAGAGAGAGAGAGGAAACAAGAGTGACTTCAGTGCAAAGACCCTCTGTAAGGTCAGAGCGAGAGAAGAGTAGAGCAAGAAAAGGATCGGAAGAAAGCAACAAAGGCAGAAAGAGGGCAAATAGGGAGAGAGAGAGACAGTCAGACAAGCAGGGAGGGGTCAGGAAAGCAACAGACAGAGTGAGAAAGACAGAAAGAGATGCAGGGAAGGAGGGAGGGGAAAGAGAGATGTGATAAAAAAAAACCCATAAAGGACTCCATTGAGGCATTGGGTGAAAGGAAAGATTATATCATGCGGGGGAGAAATTATCCCTTTGTTAGGCGTTTGTGAATTGGCGGAATGGGGGAAAGGCGCTTGGCAGCGTAACCCCCGGCGAGGTGGCACATAGATGCTCAATTCTAGTCACCCACACTCCGCGGCTAACCTGGTCCACACCCAGCTACACAGAAATACATCAACTCCTGCAGAGCGCATAAAAATGACAGGTTGACATACACATCAGTGACACATCACATGCATATACTTGGAAAATAAAGAGCAAGATAGCGAACTGGTGCATGCATATATAGGCACAGTGGCGACCTATCTGTCACACCTATCTGTCACACAAACACATCAAGGAGCTTGCCACACAGGTAACACGCGGATGTTTAGGAGCGCATACACAGGGGACACAAAGAAGAGAGACTGACACATGCACTGCAACAGAGAAAACAGTGAGCGCAGAGTCGTGGCCTGTCACTGGGAGGTATGATGCCACATGGATAATGAGTGTTACTCCCAGCGGGTAGCTGTGTAGCATGTGGCTCACAGCGCACACGGAAACACTCGTTAGGAAGCTGCAACAGTACGTCCTCGACTTGGCAGGTAACACTGTTTGCATTTATCTTACTGAACAAGGGATGACGGAGCTTGGAGCGCCGTCGAATCCCAATCGGGGGGCCTTGCATGGTTCCGCATAATATAATATGCCTCTAATGCCTTCTCACACTTAAACTGTGTGCCCTTCTATGAATGCATGTATGGGAACAGCAAGGGCCAAGAGCACATGTCAATGCCATGTCTTCATTAAGAAGCTTTCAGCCTTGTTGGTCTTTATACTCTAACACCGTGTATCCTGGAGTTCTCTTTATTAGAGCAAATGAGACAAATATGCCGCTACCTTGAATCCCTCTGTATCTGACTAGTGTTACAGATGTTCTTTATTAGAAGCCCTTTTCACACATAACCTGTACGCCTGATGTTTTTTTTTTCTATTGCAACTTTTCAAACTAACTAAAATTTCGTACGATATGGTAGTATTACTAAGGTAGTATTCTAATAATTTCCTACAAACGGCAGCTTTGACTCAGTATAATTCCCGGTGTGTCCCAGGGCCTACTCAGTCATTCACAGTGCAACCCCGTCTCCTACAAAATACATATCCTAATTTGCTTTGCCAATTACGTTTTGTAGGAAAAGTAATTGCTGCTGAGTTTACATTTCGTGGCAAGGTTTTTTTTTCCAGTCCACAAAGTTTTGACTTCGTCTTATTTATCACAGAAGCCCGGGAGGAGGTTATAATAGGTAGTTAGGCATACAAAGAAAAGGACTTAGACACCTGAGATCAGAGTTTGTGTTCTGAAAAGGTTTGATTTGGTTTTGTACTTTATTTGGGCCAAGTTGGTTTATTTCTTGACATTTCTTTGTGTGAGCAATTAGTAGGTGTCTCGTTTTTGTTTTTGACCTGAGAGTCTTAAAGCTTTTGTCTGTGGTGGCATTTAAGAGGAATATTCATCTGATTTTTTTTGTACAGACAAATTGACTCACATTCATGTATGGCCCAAAGACAGAAACATTTCTTGTAGCTCCTAGGATAAAAGCAAGTAAGAAAGGTTCTCAGTCCTGTGTTTGTTAAATAACTGTTCAATCTGATGAAGTGAATTCAACACAGTGAACTAAATGAAGGGAATTCCTATATTCCCTTCTAAGTAGTGAGCTTCGACCGGCTCGTTCATCGACACCAATTCCCGGCAATCTATAGTATTCTCCATCTTTAGTTCTTGCAGTCTGTCACTTGAGTGTTTCGTTCTAAAGTGCAGGCTCAGTTCTTTTCCATGCTCGGAAAGAATGATCCAAAATTGTCCCCTTTGATGCATGGTTGATGCATATTGGGATGAGACTAATAATAGGATGTCTACAATAGCCACCACAGCACCTTTTAAATGCCTCTCCTTCCATCCTGTAAAACCAGTGAAAATACATTGCCAAGTCTTATGTCTGCCAGAGAGTGAGTTTAATCTCCTAGGTTACTGTAGAGAGAGGTGAGGCAAGGTATGAGTGAGAAGAAAAAACACCCTGCCTGCTCATGTATTCAACATGTAATTTCAGACAGCTGGTGACTCAAATACTAATATCTGTTTTGTATTCTTGTTAGCCTGCCATGATGTCAGCCATATTGACTTGTATTTATTTGCCAGGCTCTGCTGTCAACAGACTGTGAAAAATAAAGAAAATCAAAACTTTGTAATCCTAAATTGTGTGAAGAAAGACGAGTGGTGTTACTTGAAATGTACCCAAATGATTGGGCCGTATTGATCCTTGTGCCTGGGAGCGTGAGGTGAGCAGGAAGTAGCCTGAGCCGTGCCTCCAGAAAATGCAGTCACTGATAGTGTCCATAGATCGGGGAACTGTGACTTTTCTAATTAGAGAGTTCAGAGCAAACCCAGTTGGATTAGCTAGTGCATGTCTCTAGGCTAGCTATTAACAGCAAGTCAGACAAACAAGAAACCAGAAAGATGGAAAGAGAAGCCGAGAGGAGGGCCAGGGAGGGGCTGAGCATGATGTGAATTTACTCAGACCTGGGTCAAAATAGCAGTTTTTATAAGAAAAAAAATGCTTACAATTTGGTATTTATGATGTTCTTCTTGTAAGTGTTAAAGATAGCGTATAAGGAATCAAGCCCATTTGCAGTATCTATAACTGTAGTTGTATAGTATTGTGCATTTTGTTTACACTGGAGAGAATCCCAAGGGAAATTACTCAATCAGGACAGTTCGGATAATACTTTCCTGTGAGTGATTAAACTTTCTGATAGTCTGGGACTTTGTGGCAGCTCCATAAAACAAACTTTGTATAAAAAATTTAAAAAAACTTGAAACTACTATTGAAATGGCACTGAGAATATCCCCAATCTATATTCATGAATATCTATATGTATGAGTTCACATTCCTATGATAATGTAACCATACTAATACTGTGGTGCTTACTTGGATCCACCCTTGGGGAGGTGTTCATTTGATTTATCTTTACCTTTCAGTAGCACATGCTCTCCTTCACACTGTGCCAGCTAATAAACCCTCAAGATTCACGCCTACACAGACACATATATACATGTAACCCCCACAACATGTTCACACACGCTCACGCACACTCCCAACCCACTCACGCGCACAACCTCAAGGGAGACATAAGAAATAAATTCAACACTTCCGCTAACCCAAGAAACGCCTTAAGGACAAAGAGAAATTTAATCTTGGATAAGCCTCCCGATAGAATCTCTACATTACCCCTCTGCTGCTGGTTCACAGCTATCCCATCAACCCTTACCTCCCACACCTTGGCCCGATTCCCTCGCATCTCTCCTCCTCTACACTACTTGTTTCTCTTCTCCTCCCTTGTGTCTCTCAGACTGTCTCACCTCACCTCTTCTTTTCACTTTCCTTTTCTCTCCTTTGTCTTTAGTTTTACTCTTTTCTTCACCTCACTACAACTCTGTTAGTCCCTCCATCTCTTTGACACTCCCTCGTCTCCCACCGCGTGCCATTCTCCAACAACAGCCGCCCATCTCTCCATCTATTCCCAGTTGTGGTACATACTGTATATATCTATATTTCTGTTCCTCTCCCATGTCGGAGTGCTTTAATACCATTGGTATTAAATGCTGGCACGACCTTCTTGGCATACTTAAGCAGGCAGGGATCCTTGTAAGGCTGTTTGAGTGCTTAATATTTTCAGCACGCCGCTGACTTAAGCCCCTTAAGTGCTTTGGCAACACTTATTCCACGGTGGCACCAATGAAGCCCATTAAAAATTTGATTTGGATGAGAGAAGGAGAGAGAGAGACAGAGAGAAAAAGGGAAGGGGGATAGGGGACACAATTTGCCATTACCTCCCTTCCTTCCGCACACACTGCGACAAAAACAAATATACCCATCAGGGGGTTACCCACACAGGGACTTTGTCACACAAATATACACACACACACACACACACACACACACACACACACACACACACACACACAAACACACTCGCCAGTAGTGCAATGTTTGTGATGTGTTCCTCTTTTTGTCTGTAATTATGTCCTTTGTTGCTCTATAAAGCACTTTGTGATGACCCTATTTGGTTAAAAGCACTTGATAAATAAATTTGACTTTATTTGACTTGATAATAGGGAACAGCATGTTTCAAATTGAATGCAAGAAGATGTTTGTAAATACAGCGTGTGGCAGATTAGAACTGATAGTTTATGATCAGTTGATTAAGAACAAGTAGAGGAGCTATTCCAATCGCAAGACTGTGTTGCCTATCGCATTTTACAAGACAATGAAAGTCAAAGACACAGAGCCTACTGTAGTTAGCTTCCACCATTGGCTTTGTATTGCCAGTTTTATTGCCAATAGCTGTAATGTTAGTACATGTGGCAACGAGTATGAACAAAGGAATTGTATTATGCACGATTTGTCAATGCAAAATATACTGACAAGTTGGACAAGCTGTTAGCGATGACTTCTGTTTCATCAGTGTAAAAATATGGAGCTGATACCTTTTTATTGAGCCAGGTTCACATCAACATAAATCATAACACAGGCATAGTCCCGTTCATTTCTGCTACATCCACATCAACGTTGAATTACAAATGCCACGCATAAACATGTGCACAGTTCTTGTCAGCAGACAGCCATGTGCATCCCTGCAGCCGTAAAAACGTCCATTTAACATAAAGAGGCACTATGATGCCTCTGTGTATGCCTGCAAGGATAAATTAATGGGTAGTAGATAGTGAAAGGGCCAAACAGGCAGCCAAATGTACACTCTGCTTCAGTCAACACTGGACAGACGAGCACATTCAGACACACACATCGCCACTGTTTGTTGACCTGAAAGAGAACCATTGTCACTGCTTCCATCCACACACACACTCATCTCTAACCTTCACAAAATAGTATGCAAAATATGCAGACACTGATCCCACACTGACACACACACAAACACACACACACACACGCTAAGCAAGGGGAGGGTGACCAGGGTTATATAAACAAGTGGAACAGAGAAAACAGATCCACGGGCAGATGGATGTGATCAACAACTACACCACATTGGGATTATAGCAATTTTCATAGATCAACAGGACAGAAGTGAAGCGAAAGGAGGACAAACTTGAAGGAACTAACGGCTGATTGACTGGATGACTGAAGGAGGGGCGAGCGAAAGAGGGCAGAATGGATAAAGTAAACACAATTTGAGGAGAACAATTTGAGCAAGTGAATAGAGCATATATTGTTTTGCAGTCCGTCTGCTGTAAGGCTCCAGACCTGCCAGACCTGCCAGACCTGAGTTGTGGTAAAAACCAACACAGAGTAATTTTCTCAGCGTCAGCCAGTTGACCGGTGAAGTCGGCGCCGTGGGGAAGATTGGCAATGATCCGCTTTCGGCTTTGCCAGAAGTGTCAGGGCCATCGCCGTTAGAGCTCATTGTGTTTGTAGTTGCCCAGAGAGTGAGAAACAGCAGGCAGTGTGCAGTGTAGTAATCTAAGGATGACACTCGCACTTTATTCCGTCAGATAGGGCTCAGTGAGGTGTGTGGCGCAGCTCATCACGTTTTGTCTTTGCACTACAAATACACATATTTAACACACATACCTGCACATACAAACACACGAGAGCAGCAGTCTCCCAGAGACCGACGATGCATTAGATCCTGACAATCAGCTGCACTCTGTCCGGATCCTAAACAGGGCAGACTTTTAGATCAGTGTGTACGAGTGAGTGTTTATCTGGAGTGCACCCAGTAGAGCATGTTGGAAAGGAAGAGTAAGGCAGGTCGATGCTGCACGATTACACTGTCTGATAGCATGTGATTATTCTGAGGGTCTAAAATTACCATGTAAAAATCACTGTTCATTTACGCTACAGTGTATACATGATAGCATATCGAAAAAGTTCCAGCATTCAAGCGAATAAAAGTAGGTACCTTGTGTGAGCAATGTTAAAGTCTCTGGGGTGAAATAGCAGACTAAAAAGTGTAATATCTGAAACTAACGTATCTGACTGCAGTTTGCTCAACCCCTTGCAGGTTGGTTATTCTACACAGGGCAAGCACTTCCACTTTACAGTATAGAGTGGCACTCAAGCTCAATGGCTTTTATTTAACCTCAGCTATCTCCAGATGAGTTGTAGTAAGAAAGTGTCTCCATCTCTCCAGTGGCCTGGCCGGTTTGGTGATAGCTCAAAGGAACATTGAATTTTTTCTGCCGATCTGTCGGGTGAGAAGTGCAGAAAAACCCTGTTTGACTCAATGTGTTCGAGAGTGAACATCATTGCCCTGGATTTTTCTGTCCTCGAGGGCACAACAACGTAGGTAGCTCTATTTAAAAAGTTAGCATTCAGTCACCATCAGTAGTGATACTTGCTTTGGAAGACAGTTTCTCAGCCTGTGTCTGACTGAAATATAGTATTATTGATGTTTTCAGTCCCTCGGAGCAGTGTGGTTTGACCTATTCGAGACAAGCAGTCTGTTGTTGTGGTTAATTGTGTAGCAGATTGTTGGGGCGCCCCTCAGAGCTAGCTTAGCTCCCAACTTGACACTGAGGTGTACAGTTGCTGATGAGCTAATTAAGTTGCCTCTTATTTGGTTAATTGGATAGCTGCCATTACTGAATACTCTTGCAGGTAAAGAACACAGTGTTACAGGTCTGCTTTGCCAACGTCTTGGTATTGGTTTTTGTGGTTTATTGATCTGAGAGTCTTTGGTCTCAGGAGGCTCGGAGCACTGTGGTAGAAAATAGCTAGCCTAGCAGCGTTTGCTTTGTTGTCGTGTTGCTTAGATGGGACTGTGCTCCTCTACAGCTCTGTAGCAGCAAAGCCTCTACACTGTATGGATATAAGACAATGCACGTCGTAAGTTCTTTCTAAGTAACACAAGTTGCTCAAGTCAACAGTGGAACTTTTTGTTGCTCTAAACTCATCTCCATGTGCATTGTGATATAGTGTCTAAATCGCCAGCTCTGTTGGCGCCCTGAGTTCTGGCCAAGCGTCTGTGGATTGCATGGAAGCCCTCGCCACAATTCATTTCTATGTCACTTAGCAGCTAAATCGCTTTCTTTGCATGTGTTGTGATGCAGTGGAGCACATAGGAGTCCTTTCTTTAAGGGTTGTCCTCAAACAACAACTTCTGTCTGATTGCACTGAAGTGAATCTGGGCAGTTAGCGTGCACGTGTCTGCAGCATTGCAGTTGAGAACAAATCAGAGAGTGTGTGTGTGTGTGTGTGTTTGGGTGGGTGGGTGGGTGGACTAGTTTGTCTGTAGCAGTGCAGCCAGGGTCACAGAGGAGCCATTGATAAAACGTGCACATCCACACACGCTCACACATACACACACGCAGCTTCTCAGTACACAATGAGGCCTGTCCGGAGCTCTGTCCTCTGCCGCCTCCTCCCTGCCCCTTTCTCTCTGGCCCTACGCAGCCTGGTCCTGGTCCTGCTCTGCATCACTCGTAAGTCATGCACACATCAACACCCACATGTGCATACACGCACATACACAGATTAAATGAGACGTGCAGTTTGGATTCTAAAGGGAAACTCAGGGGACATTAAACACCAAATATGTCACAAAAAGAAGCATATAAAGTTCACATGTACACACTTGTTTCATGTTACTTATTTTGTGTAATTTAAACTCCCTGCAGATATTTCTCGAGATGTTGTGATGTGATGTGATGTCATATAAAAAGATAACACAAGTGTGTTAAGTATACTAATTGGTGGAAATTGAGACAGAATGAGATCCAGCACATGACCAAGGGATGAATAGCTTGTGATTGAGTCACGAAATGAGCGCTTCGGATGAGTTGTTCAAAATGCTGGTAATTAGGTTAGATTTGGTAATTAAGATAAAGTCTAGAATGAATGGGAAGAGAGTAGCATATGCCCAGGAGGTGACAGGACCAGGGAATAAGAGACCAGGCAGAGAAAAAGAGAGTGGACGGATGGACCAAAAGACTTGAAGGGAATCAGTCACAAATGAAAACACAGAGAGAGAGAGAGAGAGAGAGAGAGAAAGAGAGAGAGAGAGAGAGAAAGATGTGAGAGTGGCTGAAGTATTTTTCTCAGCTCTCCTCTGAAGAACATTATAAAAGAAAGTTGAACCCCAGAGTGGGAGAGATACGGGGAGCCGTATGGAGAGGTTGTCAAATAGAAAGAGAATGAGGGGAGTGCAGTGAAAGAGACCAATATATATTGAAAGAGAGAGACTGATCGACACGAGCAAAGAAGGACCTGGCCAGCTAGAAACTTGGACTGTATGCAAGGGAGCAGCGGAGGCTGAAATAGAGAAATAGCAAGACTGAGATGGAGAACAACGAAGTCTGTTGTGTGTGCAAGAAAGATGGAGAAAGGGGGGGCCGAAGATAAAGCAAGAGACTAGGCCTCAAAAAGAGCTGCATGATGTCGAGGTTTGATCCAAGAGTCATAAGACTCATTGAACACGAGGCAGCAATGGGGAGCAAAAGCAGTACATGAAGTGGGGTGGGATCAGTGGCAGAGTTGCTAGGTGCTATTAATACCTCCTGTCATTATTATTATCATGCATCTAATACAGGGAGATGTTCTTTCCCGCTGCTCATTGCTAAACAAGTGTTGTGCTGCTGTGCACCGTGCATTCTCCTCTGTGCCAGCCAAAATCTCATTTCGGGTTGTTTTTTTTTTGCATATTAGATTAACAGAAGGGCATTGTGTTTTGTGGGATGTTGAGCGGGATGCTGGGTGGGGGTGACAATAGGGGAGAGAGGGAAACCGTGGAAGAATGAGTTTGTGTCTTGGCAGTTAGCGTGGTTATGTAATTCATGCCAGTAGGGCAGTTTTGTGTTGGGCCTTGAATGTGCACATGCACACTCTCATACTCTCTCGTACACATTCAACACGCAAGCACACATGCACTCTTGATTTTACATGCACACACACACGCCCGTACATTTCCTCGCTCTCCCACATACACGTTCATCAGCAACACACTCATACAAGTGTGCCACAGATACACACCAAAGGGAAGGCAGCCATGTGGTGGATTTTGAAGACCAGTTATTTTGGCTGTGTTGAATCTCCAGTGTGGTAGCCGCCGCGTAATAGCCCTGTAAATTTCCTTTAAGCTGCTGTTGGGGGGTGTGTGGTGGCCATTGTCGCAGGATTGTTGGGGCTGTGACAGACCCGGGCCATAAAACACTGCACAGATAGCGCTAACCAGCTTTAGCTGTCAGAAAACGGGAGAGAGGAGACAGGAAAGAGAGAGGGTGATGGTGGTTTGTGAAGGGTAAGAAGAGGTGAGTAAGAGAGGTGAATAAGTAATGGGATGAGTGGACAAGGGGAGAGTGATCAGGGAGATGCAATGCAGCGGGAGAGGAAAGAAGAGGGGATGGGATAAGAGAGGGATGGGGTGATTGAAATAGGCCTACGCTAAAGGGCCGGAGAGACATAAAGATGCGAAGGTCAAAATGAGAGATGCTGGAGCGGGGAGGGGAGGAGGTAAAAGGGAAAGGTGATGAGAGGAAGAAGACAACGTATTTCAATGCAGAGGATGGAGGCAGTGTGACTGGGGAGCAAAGTCAGAGTGTTAACAACAGGATGTGAAATAAATAAATATATGAAAGTAAATGTTTCTAATGAGAGGTCAAGAGTGAATGGAGACAGTGTTATGCTGATTTTTCTGATTAGCAGTGCAGTGCTCACAGTACACCATTGGGTGATGGAGAGAGGGTCGGAAGTTCCTGCCAAAGAGAGAGAGAGAGAGATTAGGAAACACAGGCAGAGAGAGAAACAAAGAGGGATAGAAAGTAGAGAGAGGGCTGAGCGAAACAACTGGCAATTAAAAGAAGCAAAAGTAGTGAAGAAGTTGAAAGAGGGGAGGAAGAACTAAGATATTCGGTTTCCCGCTCCAATCTTTTGTTTTGTCCTCTTGTCCCATTCCCTCCTCTCACTTTTTTTTTTTTGTCTTTCCCTTGCTCCCTCGCTTCCACTCTCCTGACACACTATAAAAACAGAGCGATTATGCTGCAGACTTGAGCTGCAGAACAAATCACATTTAGCGAAGGAGAGAGTGGAGATAGAACCAGCAGAGAGGCTGGAAAAGATTCCCACTGAGTCAGAAAAAGAGAAAGAGAGAGATTGCAAGGGGAATGAAAGCCTATTGCGGCTTGGAAGGAAACTCTTGAAGACGAGGGGGGAGAACGGCATGAAGAAAGAAAAGGAAGAAGGGACAGGAGTGAGACACCAGCTAACGGGAGACAGAAAGAAAGAGTTCCAACAATTCTCCTGAGGCCCAGGAGGGAGACAGAGGATCTTTAGACAGCACTGATGAGGAAGATGCATGGTGAGCCGTGCAATAATAGATAAGGGAGAAGAGAAGGAGGCAGAAGACAGGAAGAAAGGAAAAGGGACTGATGAAGGGAAGATGAATCCAGGATTAGATCAGGCAGAAGGTGGGGAGGAGAGGGATTGAGAGACTGTGGGTTTAAATAAAAGGAGAAAGAGGGAAATGGTGAGAATGAAATTAGACACGAAGGCAGCGGGAGGGGAGAATTATGAGTTGTGGACTAAGTGGAAGCGGGGGTGGGGGTTGGGGGGTTTGCTCAAAATAAGGGAAGGAAAGGAGGACACGAGAAAGCGACAGAAAGAAGGTAAATAGAAAGACAAGAGTGAGATTTGTAAAGGATTATGTATTATTTA
Source organism: Ophiodon elongatus (assembly GCA_016806645.1). Lineage (NCBI taxonomy): Eukaryota > Metazoa > Chordata > Actinopteri > Perciformes > Hexagrammidae > Ophiodon > Ophiodon elongatus. Next base: position 5,258,872 of record JACSYO010000415.1, on the reverse strand, counting down.
TAGAGGGAGTTTTTTCTTCTTCTTTGCACTGGATTTGATTGGCAGAGCTCTGGCTCCCCCAGATAGTTGAAGTGATAATTTTAAACTGGTAAGAGAAAGGGGGGAGAGGGAATGGGGGAGAGCTGTGGCTCTGCATATGGAGGTATGGAGGAGAAGAACCTCAAAGTCAGCTATTTTATGGAGTCACTACACCGCAAAACTCTGTGATTAACCTGGAGCGAGTGTACACACACACACACACACACACACACATAAACATTGCAAACATAATTTGCATACATACTGTGGAAATCGGCTTGCCTCGTAGACTCGGGGGATAACTGCAAAAAATGTACATCCAGATGGGAAGAGATGGAGAAGTTGCCAACGGACGACCCCATAAGACTGGAAACTATGAGCTGCTGTTATTGTTTTAATTAAAGCAGTAATAGCATACGGGGTCGAGCTTTGTATTCTCCTGCATCCATTCCCTCGTAAATACGTGGCCAGCATGCAAAGAAAACACAAGCTCTTGGCCCACATCCAATTGAAAGATAATGAGAGATAATGAATAGGGAGACAGTGACTGCACTACTTCAAGGATACATGAGGGCTTGTTTGGGGCAAATGGAGACAGCTCATCTCTTATGTGGCTTGTCTTGTCTTTTTATCTCTTTCTCTCCTCACTCTCAGAGAGAGAGAGAGAGAGAGAGAGAGAGAGAGAGAGAGAGAGAGAGAGAGAGAGAGAGAGAGAGAGAGAGAGAACCGAGGGAGAGAGAGAGAGAGAGAGAGAGAACCGAGGGAGAGAGAGAGAACCGAGGGAGAGAGACGCAGCAAGGCAGTAATTCAGCCCGCTAACCCTGCACCAGTGAAGCACTTTTCTAGAATTTACCGTGACCAAGGGTGAGCCAGCAGTCCACCTGGCTGCCTCCCAAATCCCTCTCTTTTAACTCTCCACACCTCCCTTCATCCCCTCCCTCTGTCCCTCTATCCCCTGCCTCCCTCGGCTTATAACTCAACCCCATTGCGGGACCATTAGGAAGGGCCCCTGAACAGCCTTGTCTTATGAATTTGCACGCATATTATTTATTTATTTGTTTATGTATTTTGAAATGATGGCCGTTCTCGGATCTCTATTGCTGTAGTAAATAAAGGCTGATTTTTTTTCCCCACTGACAGCAGGGGTATAGGCATCTGAAATGATGAGAAGCACCAATTCACTGCTAAGAAATACTGCCCCCGCTTGGCTGGAGAGAGAAGTGATTGTTGTTGTTCCCCCTCCTGTTTTCTTCTTCATTCATTTTATCATAGCAGTCAGTGCACTACCATGGTATCGATTGCGCTCAGCTTTCTCACTTAATATGATTCGACGCTTGTGCAGTATTTTATTATGGGCACAGATTTTAATGGGGGCCAGATTAATACCTCTGTCACAGAGGTTGATTCCCTCCCCCTCCTTCTTATTCCCTCTCTGTACTATACTTATGTTGGTGATCAGAAGCACAGGCTCGTGGCCTTCATGTGAATGGCAGCCTATAAAACCTACAGTCAAACTAAAGTGCAGTACCCAGCTGCGTTATGAGCGTGAGTGGAAGAATATGCGTCATCCCTCGTATATTTCGTCCAGCCCCCGCCAGCTGCATTATTATGCCCAAACCATCACTTCCTAACTAACTCCCCGATATAATTTCCTGGTTAGAGCCCTCACTTCCCCACCATCTCTGCATGCCTCTGTTCCCTTCGCCCAGACTGATCATCCACCAGCAGCCAGCAGGTGTTTCTGGGTGGCATCTCTCAGCGGGAGACAGCGGATGCCAGCCATGCAGCTCGCAACAGCGGTTTACACATTTTTTTTTTTTATCTACTTCTCTTTGTCGCTTTTCTTCGCACTTTACTGCCACGCCACTACAGCTAATTCCCTTTGAAGGGTTGACAGCTGTCAGGAGAAGTGGGTGTACAAATGTACAGCAAATTCGTTTTTCTGGCCTCCTCCCAGAGCCAAACTTTTGACCGCTTTCTTTGTCTGGAGTCGCTCTCCCACTTGAAGCCCTCTCTCCTCTGTTCGATCTGATGGGTCACTAATCACACACAGACGCTGCTCTGGCTTGGCTGTGATGCACAGCAGGACTATCACAATTAACACTGCTTAAAACAATGGCGGCCTAGCCCGGTTGCCATGGTGATGATTAATAACAGGCATTAGAAAAATAATTGGGATGGCGGTGGCAGGCCCTGATGGCCCCCGATATGAATCACAATATTGATGCAGAGAATGGGAGCAATAATGACTACAATTAGTGGTAATTGTCAAGATATTTTTTTTTCTGTTGCAGAGTATTATAGTTCCCTTTGTCTTCATCCCCTCTTTCCGTCTTCAGTTCAATATCCACTGTGTCTCTCCGTTACCCCTGATGTGATGAATATGTAGGCTTTGAGTATTTCATTAAAAGAGATTAAAATCGAGGGGAGAATTAAATTTGGATGAAGTTGGCGGGATCAGATGATGTCAAAGCAGCTTAATTGCAATATGCCAGGCCTTGCATTTGCACACCCGATGCACATGCCCACCTATTGTGCATATGTGCGTACACGCACACAAAGACACACACTGAAACTCAGGACACACTCGGTTGCTGATATAGACATCCATTTTGGCCCAAAGCAGTCAAGTCAGCAACTCCTGCCATGGCAGCCACCATCTGTTTGTCTCATTTCCTGCCTTCTGAAGGTGCTTTACAGAGCTCAGAGACACTGCTAGAGCCGGCAGTGAAATGTATATGGTCCTGTCGTCTTTATCGGCACTTCTTATTGCCTGCTTCATCATCATGCTTCGATATTGGTGTCGTTCTTTCTCTAAATTCTCCCCGCGGCCAACACTTTCCCAGGGAGAGAGGAAATGCAAATGTGGTTGCAAATTGGTAAATACTAGTTTGAGGAGCCCAGCGAGCTGGTGCTCTCTTCAAGGCAATCTCATTCCACTGCTGGCTGGAGCCTTATGGCTAATTGCGCATGAATCTATGATTTGCGTAGCTCGACGTCCATTGTGCTCAGCAGGAGGTGTGACTCAGCCGAGCCGTGTCAACAGTCTGACCCACAAAGACAGGGGGCGCTCCAATCAGAGCGTAATCAACCTCCTCATTACTGACTCCTGGGCTGTCAGCAACATCAAAGAGGCTCCCTGCTGTTGCTCTGCACCCTCGTCTAAAAATATTGGGTTTAGGGGCCAAACAGGCTTGTTTGAAAGATAATGCCCTGAAGTTTCTGCGAGTGTCTGTGTGTGTGTGTGTGTGTGTTTGTGTGTGTGTGCACACACATGAATGTTCATACAGGTGTCTGCGTGTACGAGCATATTCATTGCCAAGAATGGTGAGTGATACCCCCTTAGCACTTTCCAAATACCTGTCATAAGAACCATTACATCGGAATAATGGAGTATAATCAATTGGTTTAGCTTGCACCTGGATGAGAGATGGCATTGAGAGTGTGTGAAGTGCCTTCGAGGCTGCCGAGATGGTCTCACTGCTCTGCACTTTTCCCACCGAGGCGATCCAAGATTCATACGATAAGGCCGCAGTTTAACTATTATGGTACACACAGGTGGTGGCTGGGCCGCAGTCCAACCTCCAATGTGGCCATGTTCATGTCTGTGTGTCCATTAATGTGTGTGCGTGTTCTGGTGTGTGTCTAAGTTCAAGACCGGCAGACACTTAGAGATTTAATAAGGCATTATGTATTCAAATGTGTGTGTTGATGCATTCGGATGGACTAGCCAGAGGCAATAGGCTTTTTTGTATGTGCATGTTTGTGCATGTAAAAAGATGAATAGCAGTAATTAGAATGCTCCCTATTATAATCATAAGAACACAATTTTTCATAAGGACCCACTTTTACTTGTTGAGTCCTTTAGTGTCTTTATTCTTGCTCTCAATCTCTTTATCTCCATCACTCTGTCTCCTCCTCCCCTTTCCTCCCCCTCTCCGTTTCTCCCTTGTTGTGTCCATATGATGAATAGCGGGTAAATGAAGGATACTTTAAGTACCTTCCTTTGAAAGGTTCTATCTCAAGTGCAGTGCAAATGAACATCTTCTTCAGCACATCTGTTCCTACTTTTTGTCCCTCTCCTCTTCTCTCCCTTCCTTTCCCCCTCTTCCTCGCCCACTCTCTGTATCACTATATTAACGTCCATCTTTTGTCTCCCTCAGCTCGTTGTCAGGCGGTGCAGGCAGAGAATGTGACAGTCTTGGAGGGAGGTACAGCCCAAATCTCCTGCAACCTGCAGAACTACGATGGATCAATCGTGGTTATCCAGAATCCCCGCCGACAGACCCTCTTCTTCAACGGCACGCGAGGTGTGTGCACATTTGTCCCTGCAGACAAACTTAATCTATCCGTGTCTACGCATTTGCCCACAGTTCCATATTGAAGCCAGCCTTTTAAACACATTAGCAATGACTCACCAACACTTGCACTTTACATTTTTCTTATTGCAAATGTCCTCGCTTTGCCTTTGAAGTGATTCCACATTAAAAAGTCAGATAACCCTAGAGTTAATTTAGATGATGGTTTACCGCTTTGCCCTAACAGGGTGACTACTTTAACTGGTTTAAAAGCAGAGTTCAAAGCTCTCTCCATAATCCACTTTTAACCCCTGTGATGAGATCAGAACTTTTTACAGCTTCTAATTAGAGCATGGCCTTGGCAATCACATGTTTTTCTAAAGCCGCTTTATGGAAAATTACCATTGTAACCAATATTATAATAAAGGCATATCTCACTGTGGGCAAATACTACAGTCCTTGTTTTTTCTTAACTGATCAAGGGCAAAAGCTTCCACCTTGGCCAGATGTTCTGTTAGTGCTGCTAGGAAACATTTGATCAAAAGAACAATGATCAAGGATATTTAAAATTGCCTTTGAAATTTGTGTGGGGCAGCTTAAATGGAGCAACATTTTTGCGTTATGTTTTGTGGTGTAGCAACGGTTATTTAAGCCCTAGGTAATCTATGTGATACACTTTGAAGATGATAGCTCAAGCTTAAGGCTATGGTGTAAAATTGTGGTTTGCAACTGTTTAGAGTGAGAGAAAGGGGTTAATTTGAATATATTTGGATAGTTTGGATAGTCGTTAAAGCTTAAGAGACCACGTCAACCAACGGATGTTTTGGTTAGGATTTTTAATTATTTACACCACACGCCAAACAAGCTATAGGTATACCAGTAATTGGCTGTGCAAAATGTGTGAATGACCTCCTCCTTCCCCCAAGTCATATTCAATGCAAAAAAGGGCACTGAATTGTCAATAAACAGGTACAATGCAATAGCCATAACAATAGTGACCAATTACCTAACAAATCAGCTGCCAACTGTAAGTAAACTGAGGCTAGGAACAGCACAGCTCTGCACACACATGCAGCTCACATATTGTATGCTAGAAATGATGTTCTTTCACACAGCAGTTCTTCCCAAATTATATCCCAAAACACAGTTGAATTGCTCCAACATAGTAATTAGCGGAGACAGCTCAATCGGTTATACCAAATCCTCTTGATAGAGCACCTGCTCACCTATTATCAGAGAAGCTTGGCACTTCGTAACAGTGTCTTTTATATCTACATCCGAAGATCTGATCCTCTCAGTTCACTGGATGGTCAGCCCACTCCTCTCTGACACGCTGCTACAAAAATAATTTTGATTAGTAAAGATTCTGAAAAGGATTGTTCTGCTGTTATATTCATGTGTCAGGTGCTAATTTTCCCAGCATGATTTAGACTCTCAGAGAGTGTGTTTGCTGACCTGACTTCACTCAAGCTGCTCGAGCTGAATGGGGCTGAGTTCCAAAGTAGCTTATAAAATGCTCACTACAAAACTCAAGACATAAAGTTTACACGTTATTATTTGAATCTCAATCTGCTGCTGTTACTCGGGCCATATTTTTTAACTGTGATTCAAGAAGAGTTTAATTGTATTTAATTGAGTTGAACTGACGACAGCATCAGACGGCCAAAAGTTTAGTTCCAAATATTTCTGTGTTTATATTCGTCTCATGGCTTTGAGCCTGTGATAGATACAGAACTACTCAGCTGTCACACTGCTTTAACATGAGATGGCTAGTAAATTCAAGTGCTAGGAGTATGTTGTAGCTAGCATGGTTAAAAAAGTACAAGGAGAAGTGTCAAAAATGTCCTTTATACAATGTATATGGCAGAGATAGGACACCTAATGATTAATATTGCTACTTTGGAAACACACCCATGTATTAATGAGGCCATTTGCAATAGATTATACCCTCAAAAAAACAACTCATCTTCGTTACAATTTTTTTTCTTCATTTTTTTGTTTAATAAAATACAGCAATCTATCACAAAATGATATTCTTATTCTGCATAAACTCTAAATAAATTATAAAAAACTATTCAATTAAATAATTAAATAACAAATCCTTATTTTCTTTGGTAATTTTGCCTTACCAATGGTGACTATGCAATGATTGCTGGGTAATATATGTACGTGAATGTTGTCCAAAGTCTCTATTTGATCATGTGACGAGATGATAACATATAACTTAAGCCTTTGGTGGGTAGTTCAGGCGAAAATCTGTCAAGACAAGCTGACACCTGCTAACTGAGCGAGCCGTCTCTTTACAAACATAAAAAGGGAAATAAGACACGACAAGACAGAAAAGAACAGGATAAGGTAGCAAAGCTCCCTAAATTAGATTTATTTGGCTTTTTTATAAACAGTCGCCAGCCCGCAGTGTGGGTGCTTCATAACCTGTAACGAGCGTGCACAAATGCCCGTCATAATAGCATGCACTGGGGCCCGTCATAACTACCGTATGCCACTGCGCCACATGATGAAGAGAATTTTCACATTACTAGCTTATATGAAGATAAGTTATGCTCAAACTCTCTATGAACTACTAGAGCATACTTGAACTGGTATTTTTAACCACAGGAAATAAATGCATACTCAAACACATATACACATTTATGTATATTTGCAAACATATGCCGTGGTATTTTTATACATGAAAGTTTATGCTTGAACACGTTTTCACATTTCACAGCGCTTGTAATTACATTGATTTAACGATCAAGCCTTCCACACTCCCCTCGGGAACCGTCTCTGTCAAAGTGGGAGTCGCTGAAGATGTTCTGCGCAGTACGCTGAGATCAAACTAAAATACTGAAGACAAAAGAGTTGCCTTCCCTGTTCACTGATACAGCATTCAAATACTTTTGTTCTACACCTCGATCACGGAGTGGCCTTAATTGGGTAGCTGACGTTGTTGCTTTTGTAAAACTCACTTTCAACCCCCCCCCCCTCCACACACACACACACACACACACACACACACCCGCCCCCCCACCAATTCTATCAGATCAGCACTGCTGGTAAGTTCGATTAAGTATTTAAACAGAGCTCTCCCCCAAGACATGGACTTGCCTAATCAGAGAGAGGAGGAAGACAGGGTGTGAAAGTTAGAGTGAAAGAGAAAATGAGAGAATAGAGAACAGAGTGGGACGACGGGTGGAGGGTTAAGAAAGACGCAGGAACAAACAGAATGAGGAGAGGGAGCGCCGTGCGATGGAGCAAGAGAGACAGCTCTGGGAAATGATCCAAAGGTTAGGCAAGGGATAAAGTATAGATGGCTTCCCGTAACTAATTTGGCTCCCGTAAGCACGGGAAGGCCTCATCGGGGACATTTTCTGAGAGCGTAAATTACATCTCACTCTGGCTCGCTTTACCTCCACGTTTACTCCATCGCTCGCTGTAGGGCTCTTCCATTTCTGCCTATTGCCCATCTGCCGCCCAGATATCAGGCCGGCAAACTAAGGCCTTTCCGTGCCGAGCCATTCCACACTAACTGCACAGATAGAGGCGCTGCTGTAAGTGCGGCGAATTAGGCCGCCCTGTTTTGCAAGTGAGCAACCAGCCAGCGGTGTGTTTTACGAGATTGTGGGGACTGATAGCCATAACAGAGCGGTGGAACTAACCAAATGGACCCTTTCTCCTCAGTGGTCCATATCTCTCTTTCTCCTCCTTTTGCCAACTCTTCTGAGCATGCAAATGAGATAGGACAATAAAGGTGAACTTGGACTTGAACAGAAGTCTGACATTTAGTTGCCATTTAGTGCAGAGAGGGGAAAAAAAGATTTACCTATCTGTGGGGAATAGTTCACTGACAATGCTCTCGCTGCCATCCGATGGAGGGTAAATTTTGGGGGTGAGGTGGAGAGATTAGTGTGGTGTACTTCCAGGAACAGTGGACTGACTCAATCGCTCCGGGCCGCTCTCTCTCAGTCCCCTGTGGATTTCTGCCTCTATCTATATTATTTTTTTCCCGCCTGCCGCATTATGTAGCTTATATTAGACAATTTTCTCATTCTTTCTTCCTCTCTCTGTCACACATGCCCACGCACGCGAAGCCAATATCTATACCGTAGTGTCTTTGTTGTGATGAATTTTGCCGCGAGATGGCCGGTTGCTCCATCGGGGATGTGTGTGCTGTTCCCTACGTGAGCCAAAGCCAGCACAAAGGAGCGAAGAGCGGGACAGAATAAAATAGAGATGGAGAGTGACGGGAGAGGTTTCACAGTCAAGTCAATACAAATTGAGACTGAGAATCTATGGACATTGAGCCACTGTGAGGCTGTTGTTAGCGTTATTTCTTATTATCAGCATTTTCTTTCCTCACCATTGATTTATGCTCTTTTCTTGGGGAACAAAAGGAAAATTGTTGCATGTTCAACTCCTCTCTGCGCTTTCTGTTCTTTCTTCTTTGTGCATTATGGCGTTCGTGAGTGGAGCTCAGCCAGACAGGATAGAAAGCTGATGTGTTTTTACTCCTCCTTTACAATTTTTGGTTGTTTGGGATTCGTTGTACACTGTGTACAATTGTAGTATTTAGCATGCCTCTCACTGATTCAAAGGGGCAGCGCTACTCAATGTAATAGCTTTCCTAAAATGATTTTTAGTTGCGCAATAAGCTTTATTTGCATAGCAGTTTCCAAAAGAGTTACCAAGTGCTTCACAGCAAGTAAAACAATAATGATTAAAACCTAATAAGATCAACAATAAAAATGCCAGACACTAATTAGAAATGGGCTTACAAAGGAATAACGCAAGCAGTTACAAAGAGAATGAATGAATATGTTTTAGTTTAGGATGGTCCAATCAGTGCTGGGCAAAATGAACAACACTCTCCCTCAAAGCTGAAAATGTGAAAACCAAGACATCTGTTATGTTGTATCAATGTACGGCCTGGAGCTGCTCCATCGAGACTGACTTTGCAAACTCTCTCTGAACTTTTTATATCAAACTGAGCTTTAGATTTAGCAGCACTATCAATTCAAGAGCAGAAAATTGGCTCGGGTGCTGTCACAGCCACTATTTCTCCCATGTTTTGCAGTTTTTCCTCTGCAGCGCTGTCCATCGGAGTGACATCACAAATTAGAGGGTTGCGAAAAAAACTATACTCTTGTTCTAGATAGAACTGATTGTTTGCTAATACAGAGCAATCTCTATTGAGGCTAAGGAATGACTGATTTCAAAGCTGACCACTCAATTAAAGCAGCCCTGGCTTCTCTTGTGCATGATGTATTTGCCAATTACTGCCTCTGTAAAGGTCAATGTACAGTATTTTCAATGTACTATATTTTTCATACATATATATATATATATATTAATAATGAACACAAAACTTGGTGTTATTAATGCAAAGGTCCAGCAACCAGGCCAAGCCTATGTCATTCAACTACAGAGAAACAGCGCGAGCACCCAACCATGCAACTTTGGACTTGTAGCTCAAATAACCTGAGTCTTTATCGACAAGAAGAGTGGAAGCAATTGCAGCAACTGTCAATTTCTTGGCCTATAAGTGGCAACGTTAGCCTAACTACATCTACAGGTCTGAACTGATGTTACTTCCCTGTAGGTGGTGCAGCTTTCCCTTAGCCTGGCTCTAGACCCCTGAAATGCCGGCCACATGGATGTTTTTCCCAGCCATTCCGATTGGTCCAGTGTTTTTGGTCATTGACAGTTGTTGCTTGACTCTTTTTTTCCAACTATAGTATGAAAAAAGACTCAAGCTGATTAGGAGGGTGTAGGTAAAATGTCCAAAAATGCCAGGAGCCTTTAGCTACGTTGGAAAACACTGGAAGGATCACTTTCTTATCACTCTCTGAGGCGAGCTACCCGCTCTCTGACCTAGGTTATTAAAGGTGCAGTGTGTAGGATTTGGTGACATCTAGCGGTGACGTTGCAGATTGCAACAAACTGAAAATTTAAATACCAGCCTTCCAGAAACGGAAAATGGCTAACTTGAACACAATTTCAGGCCAAATAAAGAAGTGTAACAAACTGATAAAATGGTCTAATTATCTAGCTAGGTGTGAGAAAACGGCCCCCCTTTGTGGAGAACCAGCAGTGTGCTGAATGGGATTGTGAGTGAGGTATAAACCCGCTCCCTGAGGTGCTTCACATCTGAAAACAAATTCAAAATAAAGCAAGCAAAAGCCTGCCAGTAAAATGTGTTAATATATGACATTTACTTTGTCAGTCTAAGCTCGTGCATGTGTCTGAGATATTTCAAGCAAGTAAAGCACCATAACAAAAACAATTTTTAATGCTCTTTGTCTGTCCCTGAAGCGTTAGAAAGAAATGAATCAATTACACTGACCCAGAGTAAAATAATTTGTTGTTTCCTATTGTTTTTCCCATTATTCTTTATATACATTAAAAAAGCATTTAGCTTTTACTTTAATTTAGTCTCACTTCACAGACAGATTGTGATTATTTTCTACCAACAACTAATGTACTCACCTTCCCTCTCTCCTTGTTCTTGCCTCTCTTCCGGTCACTCACCCCCCCCCCGTCTTCTCTCCCATCACACCTCCCCTCTTTTCCCTCCCACCTCGGCTTCCTCTCCCCTCTCCCCTCCTCTCCAACAACCCCATCCCATGCTGTTTGACTTCCGCGTCCACCTCCATCTCACTTCTACTCATTATCTTTGTCCACCCCCCAGCCCTGAAGGACGACCGTTTCCAGATGGTGCTCTTCTCGCCAAAGCTGGTGCGCATCGCGTTGACCAACGTCAGCGTGTCGGATGAGGGCGGCTACTTCTGCCAGCTCTACGCGGACTCCACGGACCACCAGGTGGCGACGCTCTCTGTTTCGGTGCCTCCGGAGACGCCCACGGTGGAGGTGAAGCAGGAGGCCGTGGAGGGCGGCGAGGTGGAGCTCACCTGTATGTCGCCGCGCAGCAAGCCGGCTGCCACCCTGCGCTGGATTCGTAACGGCCGTGAGCTACCAGGTACCCGGACATGGCTGACAACAGACTAATGGACAGTTTGATGATTATGAGAGATAAATGAGGAAACTAATGGGGGAATATGGGGCAGGTGAAGTGAAATGGGTGGATAAATTATCACAAATTGAGTGCTGAATATAAGAAGGATGAATGGATAGGTGATTGATGGATAAATAGAGGGAATGGCAGATGGATGGGTTGATGGGAGCAGGTTAAGATGGATGGATGGAGTAAATTACGGTTTTGGCTGCAGGGCTGCCAAAATCTCTCCTCTCCTCTTGTTTCCATGATTTTGATCAAGTGTTCTGTGTAATATTTATAGGAGACGATCTAGTTTCAAATGATCAAACACACTTTTTGAGATGTGAATTCTGTTAACTTTTCTTTCCCCATTCCTTCGAGGAAGAGTTATAAGTTCACAGAGCAAGTATTTATCCACGTGGGTTGATCTATGCGCTTAGAAGGCAGACACCAACAGCAAGTATTAGGAAGAGTTCAGTGCTTTTCTGTCTTTAATGCGTCCACTAGTCAAACTCTCTCTCTATCAAAACAGACACACATCTCCCCCTCTCTCTCTCTCTCTCTCTCTCTCTATATATATATATATATATATATATATATATATATCTCCCTCCCTATGCTCTTGAACATTTTTCAAATATGTTTTATTTGCACATAGCTGACAAGTACTCCATTACTTGAAAGCACAGATGCTACATATGCTCCAGATTTAACTTTTCTTTTCTTTCTTTCACACTTTCACATAGAGACACTTTAATTTGCCATCATCTAACTCTCTTCACTTCTTTGCTTCTGATAAATCTATGAGCCATCCATCAGTCTGGTACCTTGATCTATCCTTCTTTCTAACTCTCTGTCTCCCTTGACTTCTCTCAGTTAAAGGGGCACTTCACTCAATAATACATCTGTGACCGATCTTTCCCTTGCCTTCAGTCTGTTTAACCCCTGAGAAATATTATTTTTGCACTTTGCCATTAAATCAGCATTTGTGTATAATATGTTTTGATTTGAATTCCTCAAAAACCTTGTACAGTTGACTGAGCATGAACGAGCGAACTAATTTATGTAAAGCATCTCTGACTCAGGCTTATGGCTATTCTTTTTTTTATTATTATTCAATTCATCTCAGATTATTAATAAATACAGACAATTTTGTTTAAAAGTACAAATCGCTGCCAAATATGTTGCATTATTCATTAACTCACTCACCGCCCTCAAATAACTCACACAGACCAGATGAAATAGTGTGAGATAATCTGGTGTCAACCGTTTTTGGGACACGCACTGAGCAATGTTTTGCCGTCGTCTCTTTTACTTTCTATTTTTGACTGACACTCAACGTCTCTTTCATCCAGCCGCTTCCCTTTTCCTCTGTCAGAACACGCCTGTCAGCATCATTCTGCCTGCCCTCTCTGTCCTTCCCCTCTGCTCCTTCCCTTTCTTCTCATCTAATCTCCCTTTCTTTTTTTCCCTTTAAATTTTACTGGTGACAAAGACTTGACGCTCCTCAGCTTGGTTATCGGTTGCAAAGGGCTTTAATAGTCAAAGAGACAGAGAGGGGCCACACTTTCTTCCTTCTCGCCTCATCTTTTTTTTTTTGATCGCTCCTCTCCTGTCGTCCTCTTCTCATCTTCTCTGCTCTTCTCCTCTTCCCTCTCTTCTTGTCTTTCCCCTTCCCGTTTCCTCTCCTCCACTCTTTTCTTCACCTATTTCCTCCCTCCTGGTCTCTTTTCCTAACTTGTCCTTTCGTTTCCTCTCCTCTGGATTTCTCCCCTCCCCCTGTTTGCGCTCTTCTCCTGCTCTCCTCTTTTCCCCCTTCCTCCTGTTTCCTCATTTCATCCTATTTCCCCTGCCTCCACACCCCTCCTCTCTCTTTGGGCCCTGAGTTAAATGAACTGTGACACTAAAGGTTAGAGGCAGATCCCAACCGATATGGGCAAGCACTCTTTAATTAAGACACTATCTTCCCACCACTGCCCTACTCCTACTCATCTGCACCCACCGATGTCCTCTCTCACGCTTCGATTGGGCCTGCTCTCATTTACTCGCCGGCAATAATTGAAAACTCAGCGCGATATAAGTAATATTGTTGTGTTTTGCCTCAACAAGCACAAACTCCCAATACGTGACCATGTCACACCGCTGTTCATCCTCCCTCTTTCTGTCTCCCCTCCGCCTCTATTCTCGCATCTTTCCTCCACACTGCATTTGGCATGACACTCTTATCGTCCTCTTTCATGTCTGGACTTGTCTCGCCCCCATCCCCTATCAATCAGGCCCGTTTTGCTGCCCTCTCTCTCTCTCTCTTTCTCTCTCTCTCTGTCTATGCGTCCCTCTCCTTTGACTTTCTTCTCTCACCCTGGTCCTTTGACGCCCCTCTCTCGCCGCGTCTGGCTCAGTTAAAATCTCAATTCGGTTATGCATATCCTCTCTTTTATCCCACGCTTTCCCCCATCTCTCTCTCTCGCTCTCTCTCTCTCTCTCTCTCTTTCACTTTCTTTCACTCAAGCTCACACACAAATTATTCAGTTGATTTGCCATCTGCAAACAAACAGTTCTGCTGCTCATAATTGCCATGAAATATAGATGGAAATTGCTTTCTCTTTTACTTTCTTATTCTGTCCTCCACCACTCATCCTCCTCTCTACAGGTACCTAGTGCAGCTGAAAAGAGCTCATTCATCAGACACTAACTTGTTCTTCCTTTTAGTCTGCTCACTTCTGCTATCCACAGCTGTGCTCTCCTCTAAATGTCTCTTCTTTTCCCTCCCTGTCTCTCTCCCTCTCCCACCATAGGTGTGATGTCTCAGCAGGGAAAAAGGAAGAAGGGCATGTTTTGGATGCTAGCTTGTTTCTTGGCCACCCCACCAGTCTTCTTTCCCTCCATCATCTCATCCCGTCTTTCTCTCTCTCCAGGTGTGGTATCTCAGCAGGACAATGCAAAGACGTTCAGCGTGTCCAGCACCATCCGGATCTCAGTAGAAAGGAAAGACAACGGGGCGGCGCTGAGCTGCGAGGCGTTCCACCCAGCACTCGGTGGGCAGAAGAGGATTCGACACTACCGCCTGGATGTGAATTGTAAGTCTCTCCTTCAGGCGGAGTGTGTTTATGTGTGTGCACTTTACATCAAAGCGCTTTCTATCCATCTTGGAAACAACTGAAGTAACAAAATGTTCATTGCCAAATATGTTTTTTGTTTTTTACTTAAATGCCAGCAATGATCTTTTTTCAGGGAAGCAGCCTCATTTTTCAAATGGTGGATATCTAATATTAGATAGAAGCTCATTTATACACAGTCCAGGATTTTAACAGGGGTATTCAAAGATGCCCTGTTTCAGACCTGCTCTCATTAAAACCTAATACCTCCTAAACTTGTCAAGCAGAGAGCTGGCAGTATCAGTCCTGCGGCCAGGCTTGGATCCTGGCTTGTGGTTTAAGCAGCAAACCAACATGAGCTTAGAAAACCTGGGTCACATTACCAGGCTAGGTGCAATGATCCCAGTACTGTTGTGGGATTGATTGATGTATTTTTGCACAAATTGGTATGCTGTGAAATCTCCATTTGAGGCAGGCAAAAGCAAACAGTGAAAATACTGAGAGATTTAAATTTATAATTGGCTTAAGTCTAATATTCACTCAGGGCAACAAGTTCAGATAGAACCATGTTTTTATTTTATTTCAATATTTTCTCAAATCTGTAGGGGGTTAAGAGGGATTAATCTTGAAAATGTCAGACAGCTCTAATCTATATCCTTGGAAAAGTCTGATGAAATGCATCATTGAATATATTAATATAAAATGTTAATCCATTGTGTTCGCTTCTATCCCATCAAACATGTTGAGTTTAATTCTATTACTTTAGTTTAAACCCTTCTGTTTTTTTTTGTGAGGACAAGCAAAGATGTCTTACAATTCAGTATTGATGAATATTTAATGATGATATTCATTGTTTTTATGTTGTCTGCAAATCCTATTTTGAAGTTCAGACAACAAACTAACATCAATTGAGAGGCACCAGATTTACATTTTCAGTCAGTTGATACATCAATACTATTTATTTTCAATGAAAGTTGATGCTAAAAGTACGCATAATAATTTTCTCCACCAATGTTACTCTGATGCTATTAGACAAGTCAACAAATAGTCAATTAATCCATTTGTTCTCTCCTCATATTAGTTTTCCTGCCAGTATATTGTGATTCTTATCAACAATTTTGGATAGTCAAACATCCCACAGGCATATCTAAATATTTACTGTCGGTGATATTATTTATATTTAGCGAGTACTTCTGCATCAGACTTTGAGGACAATTCATCTGCCACATGTAGCCTTTACTAATGTTTGTTGATAGATCACAATGATTAATATTCAACAGTTTTGTCAATCCGTGAGCTGGTGGTTCCTTCAGCCAGAGAACTGGTAATAATGACCAACTGTCAGCCTGGATTTGGCTTCCCATCGCTCTGTTACTGAAGCAAGTGCAGTACAGCATCTGCTGGAGCGGTGGGCTGCTTATGATAACAGGTGTCTCAACTGTAGGATTGTCGGATGGTTGCCTTGGAAACAGATGTTAAAGACCCTTCCTTCTGACACTTTTGCACTTTCCCCTTGTTCCCCCTTTTTGTTCCTTCGCTGTCTCTCTCTGATTCCTGATTTATTTTTTTCTGCTTTCTCTGATTGTCCCTCCATTTTGATCCCTTTGGTCCATTTTGTTTTCTATTGTGCCTTTCTTGTTTTATCTCTCACATGCACACTCATTTATCTCTTTCTTTCTCCCCACAGTTGCACCAACAGTCAGAATTGTTCCTCCCTCTGGCATTTTGCGAGAGGGCGACTCGCTCAGCCTCACCTGCTCCGTCTCTGGGAACCCTCTGTAAGTGTGTGAGTGTGAGTGTGAGTGTGTGTGTGTGTGTGTGTGTGTGTGTGTGTGTGTGTGAGTGTGAGTGTGAGTGTGAGTGTGTGAGTGTGAGTGTGTGTGTGTGTGTGTGTGTGTGCTTGCAAGTTCTAAATTGTTTTGTGTTGGTGTGATAAGATGGTGGTTCCCAACACATGCACACATACAGACAAAAACAAGTTTATCCTGCACAGCACATGTGCTATCATTGCTATTGGTATTGACAGTAAAGGAAACATCACTTCACTGGACTCTAATGTGAATGTTTTGCTATTCTAAAAATATAAATATTCGTGTTCAAGGTGTTCTCTCTGCAGCTCTTCCTATAAAAATGAATGCACTGTAATTCCTATATATCCCACAAAACCAATTTGTATGGAATAAAGGAAGTATAAATTACAACAAACTTCACTTCGGAAGGAGGTCGGGGTGGATGGATGGGTTAAAAAATATGATTATAATAACTCTATTTACAATGCTGTTTTAAAAACAGTTTACAAAGTGCTTTGACAGACAAACCAAAACATCAGACTTTCACCCAGGAGACCCCTGTTTCACAACGGTGTCCGTTGTGAAACCAGAAGTCTACATGGATTGATTTGTCACGTAACTTCCTTACATAAGTAATGCAACTTACGTAGTTATTTTAAGACAAACGTTGACTTATTTGTCACGTAACTTTGGTACTTAACTAACACCACTTGCGTGGTCATTGTGTCCCAAACCATAATCTCACGGTTTCAGGAGGTATGATGACTTTCTGTGGTTTGAAAAAAACATTGAATCATAGATGCATTCAGCTTCACCTTCAACAAGAAATGAAAAGGGCACATTTACCAGTTGGCACAAAGCGCTGCTTGTGAAGCTTTTTTTGGTATGTCATAGTAGTGTGTTGATGCGTTTTCTCTCATTCCTCTGAATTCCTGACAAAATAATCAGAAAGTATAAAAGGTTTGTCTCAACAAAGCGTTTGTGCGTGAAAAGCTGCAACGAGTCCTGACAAATCGGCTTAAGGATACACAGAAAGCTTTTGATTGATGGCAACATGCAGGAGGTTGCCAACGTCAATTCTTACAAACACTCCATTTTTACAAAATGGTAATATGGGACAGCAAGTATTCACGTTAAAACTGTTTTGGGAAATTGTTCCGAGCTGGTACGAGAATGACATTTAGGTTGAAACCTCATCCAACAGCTGGTAACTGCATTGATTTATTGATTGACTTGTTTATTTGAGTATCCTGCACCATTGGTATGGTACACAGCCCACATGGGCTTACAGGACACTGGACAACAACAACAACCACGATGGCCACATGACCAGTCATAACATATAGCTCCAGAAATTGAAAGAAAGAAAGAAACGAAGATTATACAATTTCCATACCATAAAACTCTTATTATGATGGATCCAGTGTTCTCTGTCTTAGTTTAGTTTGCAAGTAGCAGCTACATCAACGGATACTGGTCTACAGGGCTCTACTTTCATTCTGGCAATCTGTTCGGGGGGTAAACTTTTTTACTTCAGTTCACATTTAAGGCCAGCGCACCTTTTCTAAGTATAAGTGTAGAAAAAGCTTAAACCTAGAATAATCGCAAAAGTCTGAGTGAAAGGTGCTGCTGTGAGACCTGCTGTGTGTTTATAAGTGTCTGCTGGTAATGTTTCTTTGTATTTTCTCAGAGCAATTTTCAAAAACAATGAAAATAATACCAATGATAACACATTACATCAGCATTGCAGCGGGGCAGTTTGGAAGATTTAAAACCAAGTCTCAACACAGATGAACACACACAGATACAGCAATTGTCCGTCCTGGTATGACAACTAACCAAGTTTGATTTATGGGTTAGAGAGATGAATCAGAAAGATGATCTGTGAATATCATAAAGACAGCTTCATTACATATACTGTTTATTTCAACGTGACACAAAAAAATATTGTTGCTATTGCAGAAACATCTTTGAGTAACCTCTACCTGCTCCATTGTAGCTTTCCACTGGCTGCAGCATGAAACCTTTTTTTTTTTTTACCTGGACGGCTACCAAATGTATGAGAGTAAAGCAGGCCATCACTGTAAGGAGAACATCTGCACTTTATTAGCCCTCAACACAAATTAAAAAAGAAAATGAAAAATGAGCGAGAACTTCTCCTTCTGAGTAGCTTAAAATAGCCAGCTGCATACAAGAGATCTTACCCCTTCTCTCTTTATTATGTGTTGTTGCAATGAACACTAAGTTGACCTCTTTCTATATAATTACTGTCCCACATAATTCCAGGGGCCTTCCTTGGAAACTTCAAGTAATTACCAAGTACTACTAATCTCCACCAACTTCAATGTATTCCCTATAATTACTGCAAGATATCTTGGTGCTTTCTAGGAACCATCCGTAGCTACTTTGTATCATCTCCTTTCTAGGAAATGATTAGGAAATAGACTATCAAAATTAAGTACGGCCACATGCTGTCCTCCAGAAATGATGAAGGCCCCCTTTTAGGCCATTCAATTACAAATGCATCATCCCTTGAACTATAATTGAAGTCAAACCAAGGATGTTTAATATATTACATGTGAATTTACTGTATCAACAACCCAATCAGGATATTTTTGTAATCATAACAGCATAGTGACGCAGTGTTTCATCACAACCAGAAGAGTTGTGTCTGTGGTATCACCTGACATTTTAGTTTTTCCATACTGAAGGTTAGATTGAGTATAACATGAAATCATCAGCATTGACAGACAGACAGGCATCTGTAGACATCTGTAGACATCTGTACTAGACATGGATAATTTTAACATAAGCATACAAACATGTATACAAACATGTGTGCACAACTGCTGTTCAAAAGTTTGGAGTCACCACACTGAAGTCAATTCCTTCTATAATGACTTCTTTAAAAGATAAAAAAAAAAAATTATAATTCAGAACCCAAATGTATTATTTACATTTGAAATAGTTTTGACCCCAAAGTAGAAAAATAAAATGATTAAAGCTTATGTTTACTCGACGTCCTCACAGAGTTACATGCCAGGGGAGAATACAGTTGGAATCATTTTCCCCCAAAATACCCTTTGATTTAGATCTTTTTTCTTTTTTCAGTCCAGAAAAGCACAAGTGACCCACAAACATTATTAAACCACAACAGTGCTTGCATTTGGGCTCTAAATATTTTGGGTAGCTGTTTTGATTTGGGTCCCCTGCAGTCTACTCAGCGGTTAGATTGAATAGCTTTAAAGTGTGATTTGTTAGTCGATTGTATGTTCAGCTGACATTCTGTGATCCAATTCCAATGGCGCTAATCCTAATCCTAACCCTAACCTTCTGTTTTGTATTGTCACATTTTAAGAATAGATTTGCTTAAGCAACGCACCTCTTAATACTCCAGCTTGATATTTTTTCCTATTTAAAACTGGACACATTTTCTTCGCTCACAGTTTCTATTACCAATGAAGGGTGATTTCTTCTATTCTTCTTCAACTGTTGCTCAGAGGGATCTTTGTCTCTTTCTGCTCTTTCAATTGTCAGTCTTGGTTGAACCATTGTACAGCGTTTTGTTCTCCATGTACAAAACGTGACTTTTTGCAAACCCTTCGTAGAAATAGCATCTATTTTATGGACATTCCACAACTTAAGAGCATGAAAGACAGGAGTAGTCTTTTTTTAGCCATCTGGCTGTGAAGAATCAAGTTTTTGTGGCAGGCGATCCCTAACCTTTGATCAGCAGAATCTATATTTATACATAAAGATCAAAATAGAAGTAGAAGAAAATAGATAATAAACCAATAAAGTAAAAGTAATAAATGTTAAATCCAAAAACTGCCACAGGGAAAAAATGTAGACCATATCTTGGGAAGGGTATGAACATCTGTACAGTCACAGAAGCTATTCTCATAAACTTCAGATTTCCCAATGGAGTCTCTCATTATTAGACATCATCTCTCTGGAACTCTCTATGGCTCGAACCAATGATACGAAGGGGTATACAATTGACTCCTTGTCCAAGGTACTGGAGAAAGTGAAATCAAGTCATGAAACCCAGACCTGACATGTTATGTTTGATGGACAGATAAAAACCACCTGATCCGTATTTTATTGCATGAAGGACAGAGGGAAAAGGAGCTTAAGACGAAGGCAGAGAGGTTACTAGAAGAGCCTGAATGTGAACATATCATAAACTTGTATGTGACTCTGTGTGTGTGATAGTAGAGCTTTCAAACCCAATCAGCATTCAACACTTTTAAGAGCTAGCTATGAAATAAAGCCTTTTTTCTAGTGTGTTCGCAGCCCTTTGTGCACTTTCCAGAAGGGTATTGGGTCCTAAGCTCTTAAACCCTCCCCTAGATGGTCCGTCTGTCTGTGGGCATCAAGTCCACTGAAGCTCCCCAGTAAAGCTGCATGCAGCCAAAATGTGTGCGTGTGCGTGTGCGCGTGTGTGTGATGACTTAAGTGAAATCCCACAGTGAGGACTGGCTGAGAAGTGTATTGGCTATAGCCCCACTAAAGCTTTGTAACGGCTGGTTGGGGACTGTGTGTGTGTGCGTGTGCGTGTGTGCGCGTGCGTTTGTGTTTGTGTTTGTGTTTGTGTTTGTGCGGTGCATGCACATGTCTGTGACAGTGAGAGATGGGACAGCGGGCCACTCTGGACTCTGACCCTCATCTCACGCTGGACTGCATACACACTCACACACACATTACTGTCCCCTTGTCGCCATCCCGCTTGCTCCCTGGCCCTGTTAACTGCCTGTTAAGTATTAATGACCAATTATATGCCACTTCCTTTTGGTGGAGGGTACACTCATTGTTTGTCTGTTATTAGGAGGAGAGATGGAGATGATGTCTTGTCATTTTGCTTAATTGCTCCTCACTTGTTCGAGTGTTAGCGTTTGAAGGAATTATCGTGTGTGGGAGTACTTGTGTGTGTGTGTGTGTGCGTGTGCGTGTGCGCGTGCGCGTGCGCGTGTATGTGTGTTAGAAAGAGCGAATCAGAGGGAGATTTTGTTAATGTGTGTTGGATGATTGAGAGAGTGTGTGTGACTAAGCAAGAAAGAGGTTTAATTAAACGTCCTGAGGGATTAGAAACTAGATGAGTCAGGATGGTAATCTGGCCAGGGTGGTATGAGCCATGACACTCAGCCAGACACACATACACACATACACACGCATGCACACGCGCACACACACACACACACACAGCGTTGTTCGCCAGGACGTCAGTAATCCTCGCACCTCCTGTCTGCTTTGCCTTCCCGTCTTTCATGACCAATTCATTTTGTCTGCCTGCTCCTTCCCTTCATCTCCCGGCACACCGTTTCTTCATCTCGCTCCTCTAGCAACACTCTTTCCAGCCTTCTTTTTTTTGTTTCTCCACTCTGCACATCTGACACCCTATTTCTCTCTCATCTGCCCTCCCTTCCCTCCTGCCAACCTTTTCACACCATCACCGCCCTCTGACCATCCATCTCCTCGTAATTGGTCAGGATGCAGCCCTCTGTTGCCATTGGCTCCTTCTGCAAGCCCTTTTTATACTTTCTTCTCATGTCAAGTTCCCCCTGCGGGCTTCTTTACGCTCCTTCTTCACCTTTCTTTTTATAGCAACCCCCAGTGCCTGTGCTTCAATCCCTTGTCTTCTTTCACTTGCACATTTTTAATACCCTTCAGCACCTCCGGTTTTACTTAATGTGTTGAAAGGAATACTTTGCCCGCAAAATGACCATTTGTGTATCAATTACTCACCCTATGTTACCTTGAATTCTTGAAGAGAACTTTGTTTTTCTCGCATGCCTCCAGGGTGGGAGAAACAGAGAAAAGTCTTAATGAACTGAAGTAAATGGGGGCCGCTGTTTTACTTACTTCACTTAGGCATAGCACGGTCTCGCACTTGGGCAGGGCGTTACTCGTCGAAGTGTTTTAAATAGTAAGGTTTAAGTGAAGATGCATGTTTTGGGGAATTTCTGAACATACAACTGGATAAATGAGTCTTGGATTATACTGCCTGATTTGTATGAGAGTTTGTAAACGGATGTTTTGGTATAGTTTTAATGTTAAATGTTAAACGCAGCCCCCATTTAATTCAATTCAAGACTTATTCTTCGTTCACATTGGTCCTCTTCACACATTTAAGGTAACGTGGGGTGAGTAACTATTAGTCTACTGTGGTATTAGTTAGAGAGGTAGTTGTTGTGTGGTATGCAGGCTTCACACACCTTCCAATTCTGAACAAAACCATGTGATTCCTAGATATAGGTTTACCTAACGTTAGCGGCTACGTGTCACATTTGTAGACGTAAAAAGAAAAAACATGTAAATAGGACAACTTAGTAGTTATCGGCAGCCTTATGTCTCCTTGTGGTGGAGGCACAATACCAAACCAGTCTCTCTGCTGAGACTTAAATGACATCAACCCTCCATCAGACTCCCGATAAGACAGTGAGCAAGCAGACTTGTTTCTCAGAGTAACTAACTGTTAGTGGGACTATTAACTTGTTAAATAATAACAGCATTTGAAAGTGCTCTGCATGTTACTGAAAAAAGTCAACATATTACTAAGTAATGCATTACTGCAGAACGTCTGTGGTTGTAGAGGTAATAGAAAATACTAGTAGAATTTATTATATACAGTACAAAATCACAGCATTTAAATGGCATACGGAAGAGGTTGAACATAATAATGTTGCAGGATTCAGTTTGAATATTTGCCAATATGAGTGCGCATGCATGTGCGAGGCTATGTGAAGCTCGGTCAAGTTTTTGAAATTGGAATTCTAAATTGAACTGCTAAATCAATAATGACCTAAATTGTCTATGAATATATTCATTTATCTTTCAATTGATTAACTAATCATTATGAAATGTCAAAAGAAATGCATAACTATTTCCCAGAGCTAAAGATGACGTCCTCAAATGACTTGTTTTCTCAAAACCAACAGCCCAAACCCCAAAGATACTCAGTTTACTCTATATAAAGCAGTCCATCTTCCCAGTAGAGAAGCTGGAAACAGCCAATGATGAAACCTTTTTTGATTTCAACAATTAATCAATTATCAAAAATCAAGGGAATTGATTGACATATCGTTTCAGCGCTTTTAAACATCAAACTTCTCTCTGTCTCCTCGTCAGGCCCAGGAACATTCAGTGGTCCAAGATTAATGAATCCTTACCCGAGAGGGCAGAGATTTCCGGCCCCAACTTTCAGATTTCCCGTCTCAGCCAATCACACAACGGGACGTACTTGTGCCAAGCCCAGAACAACTATGGACGCGCTGCCGATCATTACACCCTATTGGTGTATGGTGAGTAGATGGCTTAATTATATGTTGCAAGTTTTTGTGTGTGCTTGAAAAGTTTGCTCCATTGATTCTCTTTATCCATTGTTTTCATTTCCAGTTGTAGTATCGCAGGTAATTGTTCACTGTTCAGAATAATTTTACGTTCAATG
This sequence comes from Ophiodon elongatus, assembly GCA_016806645.1. NCBI lineage: Eukaryota > Metazoa > Chordata > Actinopteri > Perciformes > Hexagrammidae > Ophiodon > Ophiodon elongatus. The sequence goes on along the minus strand of JACSYO010000415.1, from coordinate 5,235,230 downwards.
GATCTTTTGTTTGTTACATTTCTTGTTCTTGTGTTTAGATTGTTATTGTTTTGAGAAATCTTTTTAATTTTATGGATCCTTTTATCTTCCCAGTGTCTTTGGAGTCTTGCTATTCTGGCACTGGGACACAGACCCATTAAATCTTGACGCTTGTCTCATCTGTCTTTCGGCTTTATTTGTTTTCCTGATTCGGTACACAGCAGGAAACCTCAGCTATATCCTGAATCAATTCAACAGAGATATTGATTCCTCAAGAAAATGTAGGCTCCCGTGCTCAGATACTAGTTACCAACATAATTATTCAGGCTATCCCTTTGAAAGAAACAATTTATCTTGTCCCCTGTGACCCAATCCTCTCTTCCGGGAATTCAGAGTAACTTTAACAGTCAAGTGCAATAAATAAAGATTTGAGATGTTTTGACAACTAAATTAATTTCCCAATACAAGCTGATACGAAGGAGACAACAGACACTTTGCAAAGCATTCATGCAATCTGTTGAAATCCTGCATTTTACATGGTAACATTTGTTGCATTTAAGATTCAGGCAAATCAACTTTGCTTATTGCTTGAGCAGAAGTATCACAGGAGGGAGGAAGATGTGGGTACGGGGCTTTTGTTGTCAGCCTTTTACAATTTTTCCAAGATGTTGCACCTCGATTCACTGGTGGTTGCTAAATTCTTAATGACGGTTGACCCAGATAGGCTGCACACCGTGGCTCAAAGAAGACGACAGTGGAGCTTGCAACATCACTGGAAATGTTGTTACCACGATAGTTACTTTTCAGAAAATGTGACAAATTGGCCAACTTTCTCCCCGAGTTTGAAGCACATTTTTGAAAACAAGGTTTTCGATGCGTGTTAATGTTGCGTAATCCACCCATGAAACAACCGAGTAAACTTGCAGTCAAACAGGGACAAAATTGGAATTTTGAGATTTTAATGGGACAGCAGCAAAGCCAGCTCATCATTAGAGGCTTCTATGGTTTTGCATCCAATCCGTGGCCTAATTACGCTGCTGTCACTCAGCAGATTTACCTTTTTTGTTTTTTTATTTAGGCTGCTCTCCCCCTTCTGGCTGCTCCTGTCATTGCACCCAAGCACCTGAATTGGAGCTCAGAGGCAGACGGACGGATGGAGGGAGTAGAAGCATGATATCTTATGTAACATTTTTGGGCTGCTTTTGGTTAGCGCCCCCTCATATATCTATCACACTAACACTCTTTCTCTCTCACATGCACACACAACAATCGCGCACTCTTGTACAAGCACTGCATCAAACAGCACACATAATGGCAGCTTTCCACCGGCATCAAGGGTGGCAACAGTGGCCAGATGAAAGGTGACATCCGCACCCACTCCCCCTCTCCCGTTGTCTGTCTCTCTCTCTCTCTCTCTCTCTCTCTCTCTCTCTCTCGCTCTCGCTCTCTCGCTCTCTCTTCTCGCTCTCTCTTCTCTCTCTCTCTCTCTCTCTCTCTCTCTCTCTCACACTCGCTATCCTAGAAGGTTAGACATGTCGAGCTTTGATGTGCGGTGCCACCTCTGTAGAAAAATGTTCTGTCTTTCCCCCTCCTCCTCAGCTTCCTCCCTCACCATTTTTTAGCTGTCTTCTTCATTTGATCTTCTGTCTGCCATTTCGTCTTTCCCACATTTCGTCATTTATCTTTTTTATTTCATGCCGTTTCTCCGTGCCGGTCATCAATTTGATTTATCTTGCTGTTTTTTTCTTCTTATCCTCTCTTATTATAAAAAAAGGGGCTACATTTAAAGTAAGGAATCTTGCTTCGACCACAATCCATTAAAGACCAGAAATCCACATAACCAACATAAGCCAGGCTTCAACTCCTTTGCTCTGCACCACGGATTTCCAGCAATCAGCTCCTTAAATCCTCCTGCTCTATCCCCGTATCAGTGGTGGTTTGCTGTAGTTCAAAAAAAATATGTACTCGCCCACCAGGCAGATTGTTTCAAACCTTATCTCAAAGAGCTCAGAGATGTTGATTTAGCCATCATATTAATCTGCAGACGACGGAAAGTCACTTTTGATTTTCCTCCACGCCCCAGCTAATAAACTGACTAACGTGGTGTTAATTCTCTCGCAAGAAATATAAAATGAACTCCTTCATTCAGGCTATGATGTTTCCAGTGATTTGTGAGTCTTTGTGAATGTTTGATTATTTTAAAACAGTGTGTTTCCTATACATCAATGCTAAAGCAAATAAACCAATAAGGTTGATTTAATAGGGTGTAAGTGAAGTTCTACTTTCTGATGATTTCATACCAAGTTCATCAGTAAGTATTGAAAATAAATATGATTCCATTCTGTAGAATATGTTAATGTGACTCATAACTCTAACACAGAGTGCTTTTTTTTCTTCCAAGAACCCACGTTGTTATTGTAGGTGTCTTTTTTTTCTTTTTTTTTACTCTGAATATCTCATTTTGTAACAAAGCTCTTTGCTTATTACGAAAGACTTGCGATAAAAAAAAATAAACAGCCTCATTGTTGCTGCTTTTCTTGTGCCTAACTTTTTCTTATTTGTTTGTTTCAGTCACAACTATTTCAACCTCTCCATCCATCTCTCGTTGTCTTCTCTTCGATTATTCTCACTCCTTGCCTCTCCCTTTTCTCTCCCAATCATCCTTCCTTTCCTCGACATCCGTCCTCTCTTTTACTCAGCCCGCCGTTCTCACCTCTTTTACATCTCTTGTCCTCTTCCTCTTCCCTTCTCCACTCCTCCCACAACCTTTCAACGGTTTTTCACTTTGCCACCAGTTTGCCCTCTGTTCTCGGTTCAGCTGCAGTTCAGTGTTTTTACTCAAAGAAGGCTGAGGTTTCTTAGAATATGGCACGAAGAGCGGTGAGTGCAACTGAGTGAGGAGTTGGTGGGGAGAGAGGGTGGGAGGAAGTGATGGAGGGATGAAAAGGGAGTGAAGAAGGGCAATGGAGGTTGAACGCAGGTTAACATGCACTACCACAACCTGTCAGATAAACGGAATATCGGTTTAGTTGGCTCCTAGCCTTCCCAGAGGGAATCCCAGGGTGTACTGGGAGAGGAAGGGGGGCGAGGAGGGAGCGCTGGAGGATGTGTGTTGTAAAGGATGAGTCGGCAGAAAAGAAACCATTTTATTGCGGTTGCAGAAAAACTACCAGTGCTCTCTCTTGTCTCTCTCCTTCTCATTTCGTGTCAACCTTCCCTCCGTGAGAGTTATCTGCCATCAGGGTCTGTACGTAGAGTACAAACTCAGGCAAAAGTGGCTGCCAATTTGTCACAGGTGCTTTAGGCGCTCCCACTTTATGAGGAGAGACGGGCTTAATGCTGGCGCAGGAGAACAGAGAGCGAGAGGTGGGGAACTCTCCCGGGCCGTGGCAAAGACGTGAAGCACTGGAGCTGAGCTTTATTTGACTGGTCATAATTGTGTGTACTGTGCGTTGGCCTGTGCGTGCGTGCGTGCGTGCGTGCGTGCGTGCGTGCGTGCGTGCGTGCGTGCGTGCGTGCGTGCGTGCGTGCGTGCGTGTGTGCGTGTGTTTGCGTGCATGCACTTTGATGTGTTTATGATTTAGAGAATGAGTGCATGTAAGGTGATGAAATTAAATTTTTGAAACTTTCAGAAAGTCACTAATGATGTAAATGTGAGAAATTGTTTTGAATGAATAACAGAGCGCACACACCATACGCATTACACACACATAGCAAGTATCTGTGAAATGTGAAATGGATGTGGCCTCTGTTGGTTGTTTCATCTCTGTGCCACCATTGTTAAGGAGAAATTGGATTTTCTTTTTTCTATGTATGTATGTATATACGCACAGGTACATGTGAATGTCTGTGCATGTGACTGGGATGAGAGTGTTGCTGATTGTCTGGTGAAATTCCGGAGGGCTTCCTTATGTAATTGAACAGAGCTGCTGCACTCAGATGAATCACCAAGCCAATAAAACCCATTAGAATTGAATTGCATGAGAGAGTGTCGGAGATGGAGAGAAAAAGAACGAGGGAGGGAGAGGTACAGATGTTAGTTTGCATATATGTAACACACTTGTGTGTGTGTGTGTGTGTGTGTGTGTGTGTGTGTGCGTGCGTGTGCGTGTGCGTGCGTGTGTGTGTGCATTTTGGTAAAACAGAGCAGGGAAGTGAGCATGGAGAGAACAGAGAGACTAATGGTTTTATAGAAAGTTTCATAGGGGAGTGATAGGAAGATGAAATGATGGGTACACAGTGAGATAGAGAGGGAAGCTAGGTGACCAGGGATTAGTCTGTGTCTCCTCGGCTGTTGTAATGAGCCGTCAGGATAATTGGAATGAAAAACATAGTCCTCCATTTAATGAAGTGAGACTTTTTCAAAAAACATGGAATGAGAATGAAAGAGGAAAAAGGTTTGGGGCTAGTGGTAGAGGAAGCTAGAGGGAGATAATGCCTCGTACATTTTGGGAGTTTTCCTCCACACATGACAATGCACTTCTATTGGTGTCTAAGTGAATGTTGAATGACTCCTCAGCCAATCAGTGTCGGCCTTAATAGCCTCCGCAGTGGACCCCTGACCAGTGTCCAGCATTCAGTGCACTGATTGACAGCTGGAGCCGCCACTGCTCTGGGCAAAGCCATTATAATCAAGAACACCGAACATGAAAGAATAACAGGGCTCATCCAAAATGGCGGCAGAGTATCCTCAGGCGCACTTCTGCGAGAATGAGATACGAGGAGAAACGTCATTATCCCAAGTGCCGCCACATCCGTCCCTGGAAATAACATGGGCTGTGTGCCTGATTGGCAGCCATATAGTGTTAATGAATAACAATATGATGTAGGGAAAAAAAGGGCGCTATCGGCCAAGAGGACGACAGCTGTATGGCATTCTCCTTAATTAAGTTGAGGAGAGGGAGCGTAGTCACAGAGGAGTGAAACCAAAGAGGCAGCCGAATGATGGAAAGTAAAGGAGGGAGGGGTGCAAATGAGGGGAGGAGAGTTTGGTAGAAGAAGAACAAGGAAAAAGAAGTGAGGGATGACAGCAGAACGATAAGAAAAAGTTGGACTTAGTGAGAAAGAACCATTTTTAGGTCATTCGTGATAGCCAAGAGAAATTAATCAGCGTCCAGTTAATTAGTGCAGCAACCCCGGCCATTAATCCTCAGGCTCAAGTGACAACCGCGTGCACGCATGCTTGTATTCACACGCACATGTAACATATATGCACTCAAAGAGGAGACAGACAGACACACATACGGCCATAAGTGTCACTTTCGCTCCATCTGGTCCAGTTTTCCTTTCCCCCCCGGCTCTCTCACACTTTACTTCCCAGAAAACTCTGCTCATCTCTTTGTCTTTCCCACAAAATATACCACAGATCATGTAATATTTCTTCGCAGAAAGAAGGAGACCAGGGCTGGGCTTGAAGGAGAGAAGAAAAAAAATTCAGGAGGGGGGAGGTATAGTGCTGACATAAGAAGAGTGCAAAAAGAGATTGATGATCTCAGGGCCACTGGGAGAAAGGGAGAGAAGAGACAGAGGAATACTTACCAATAAATTACTCCTGAGCAGAAAGGGCAGTGTGTGTGTGTGTGTGTGTGTGTGTGTGTGTGTGTGTGTGTGTGTGTGTGTGTGTGTGTGTGTGTGTGTGTGTGTGTGTGTGTGTGTGTGTGTGTGTGTGTGTGTGTGTGTGTGTGTGTGTGTGTGTGCTTGTACTGTATGCCTTTGCCTTTGTGGGTGTGTTGTGTGTGACTGTGCATAGCCAATTATGCATATGTGTGTAAAAGTGCAGAAACATATGGTCTGGGTATGTGTGTGCACAAGCTTGCATGTACTTCAAAACAAGCTGTGTGTGTGTGTGTGTGTGCGCGCGTGTGTGTGTCCTGAGACTTGGAATGCATCGACTACCTCGCAAGTTGCGGTTTTACAGAGATTGTTTGATGAAGTGGCATGTTGTTCACTCTTAAAGTGCTGATGCGCACACAGACACACATTCACACCCACTCTTCCATCTCCCTTTTAGTTCTTGTCAGCCATTATTTTTTGTCTTTACCGGCAATATGAACTTGTCTCTTTCTACCTCTCTACCTACCATTGTGTCTCAGCCATTGATTCAGAGAATGTGTCAAGATCCAAGCTATTGTTCTGCATTGAATGAGACGGTCCCTGCATGGCACTGCTCCATTGGGAATGCATCTGTCACAGACAATGTCTCTGTCTCTCCTGCCATTGTGCCATAGAAAATGTGTCAGTGATAGAGAATGTGTTCCTATATATTCCTATTGCCTCGTAGATTTATGTCAGTCTGCCAGGTAGGATTCCCTTCAGCTTCTGTTTTCAAGCATTTCTTCACCATTGTAAACGTCTTCTTTAACCCCCACAGCTGGCATACAGTCCTGCCAGAGAACATCATTAGTCCTTGTCCTTATCGGTTGTCAGTGGTCGAGATCGATTCCATTTTGCACACACGGTCAATTTGGGAAAATAATTAGTAACATTTGTCTCCGGTATCGAAATGGCATCAGCCTCAGTTGCTGATCAGCGTGTTTGAAAAAAGTCTTTCCTGCAGTTCTCCTATTTTACATCTTCTCCTTCATCTCAAAACTCATTGGAAGAGACCAGCTGTCTCTGAGACTACATCCAATGATTTTCGAGCAGGATGCTGCGGTAGAGCAGCGAAGTAACTCAATTAATATTCACAGTAATAAAGCATGTGTCATGTTTCATAGGCTGTAGTAACTTTGCTATGAAACCCTGCATCACCTTTGTTGAAATGTCACTGCATGTTGTAGATAATAGCATCCGTGTATGTGTGTGTTATCCCATTCCCTGTCTGTCTGTAGATAATGTGTCAGTCACTACCATGGTCCCTCCCACTCCCACCACCCAACCAATCACGTCCCATCCCGCCACCCCAACCCTCCTAACACCCAGGTTTGCTCCGGACCCAAAAGGTAACATACACACACCTTTTTATTCTGCCTCTGCTACCCTCCATCCTCCATCTCTCTCCTCGTCCTTCCCTGCTCTCCTTTGGTGTCTTTCACTCCCCTAGTCATTTGATAACTCTCAGGTGGCCTGTACACACACACACACACACACACATATACACACTTCCTCTGCTGCAACCTTCCTTTGCCCTGCATCTACATGAGCGTACGTGCCTGCAGACGCTTTGGTGTGCACCGAGCGCAACCTCCCACTCTCCCTTTTTCTTATCACTGGCTGTTTGATGCTCCCCACACACACATTGCCCAGTCAGCATTTGTGTGTGTGTGTGTGTGTGTGTGTGTGTGTGTGTGTGTGGTCTTTGGTGGGTCTTTTGATGCTTGCTGGGTACTGTTAATGAATCTGCATTAAGAGTTTAAGGAAATGGCAACGTCTGATACTAGCCTCTGCAAGGCTAGGGAGATGCTACACAAACACCTTTATCTGCACACACACACACACACACACTCACATATTCTAACAGAAAAAAAGATCGGAGCTCAAGGTGTGTCTAATCGTATTCTCCCTGATTATGATGTTACACAGCAGGGGTAAGTAAGGCTGCTTGGCTATGGAGGGTGGAATGGGTCACGGAGAATAAGACACACGCAAATACACTCATGTGATTATTAACTAAAAGGCTGTATGTATGTGCACGTGTGGCTGCTAACACAAAGGTGTGCACGTGTATGTACGTCCATTATGATTTATGGCTGGAATGTATCGTTAGTTAATAGAGAACCTGTGAACACTATGCTGGATTTGGCTGAGTGTTCAATGCCATACCATTAATCAGGCTCCTTTTCTCTGTAGCACAGTGGAAAATCAGTCTTTAAACCAGAGAAACACATTAGTTTCTGTGGAAAAAGAAAGTTTCGTTGTTACGAGCTCTAAAACGTTGATAGCACCCTCTCCAGCTTAAAGAATGCTCAAATATATAAAAATATATCCAGACAATGGTGATTTAGAAGCTGGAGGAAACATGCTTGATAAACTTATGACCGATGAACTCATAATTTCTGCTATATTAAAAAAACAGGAGCTCTGGAAGCGATAAAAAAAAAAAAGGTTGTTAAAAATGAAAGCTTCATAAATGACCAGAACATAAAACAACAACAATAAGGAGTCATACTAGGCTGTTAAAGTGTTCCACATTTATATAAACAGCTGTTTCTTTTCTCCTGCCTCTGTAATAACAGTGGTCACCTGCTTTTGGCAGCTGAAGCCTGGTTTATAAGTCAAACGTGTGTCCACATGCAGTCGCAGGCACACACACGTATACACACACGTATACACACACGCCAGTGTGTTGGGAGTAGTGATGCACCGAAGAGAACTGCGGTCCCAATACTGCTACCGGGGCTTTGAGTATTGGCCGATACCGAGTACCGATCTGATACAAGTGTTTAATTAACAAGCTGTACGCCTCACTGTGTGGAAGTGACCGGGATCATTCTTTGATGTATAACGCAACTTCAGGCTTGAATTCAAAATGACTTTCCTAACTTCGTAAAACACTAAATTTAACAAATAAATGCATAGATATAAATTTACTGAATTGTTAGAAGTCACACGTTTTCTGCCTGGCTGAGTTGCACTAATCACACAGACGTTTAGTAAATATTCACGTGTGTGTGTGTGTGTGTGTGTGTGTGTGTGTGTGTGTGTGCGTGAAACTACACACACCCATCCACTGGTTTCCCTCTCTTTACATCTACAGAATATATTTATCTCAGACTCACACAAACGCACACTCCCTGGCGTCTCCTCCTTTCTCTCCATACCTCCGTCTCCTGTCTGTTACTCAAAAGGAGAGATGGAGCGAAGGGAGCGGCGGAATCCTTCCAATGCCGCTGCCGCAGTCTGTCTGTGGCAGGTGGAGGTTGTTCCCCTGCTGGGCGTGTGTGGAGATGTCATAAAGAGTAGGAAAAGCAGCGGGTTGAACAATTTGGTGAACGTTTAGTCAATGTTGATGTATTATCTGAGGGGCTTTTTGGAGAAACACCGCATTGTACTGTCATACATTTCCTGTGGAGCTTTGGGCTGCGGTGGAGTAACAACAGGGTGGAGTGAGGTAAAGGCATAGCGCTCGAGTCCTTGCTTTTTCATCCCTCTGTGAAATATTGCTGCTCGATCCTATCACAGTCGAATCACACAGGTCCCGTGTGCCTACAGATGCACCGATGTCTCACAGATTTTATCATATATACACACACACCAACACTTGATCATACACATAAGCAGGACTATGATGCACTCACAGGCACAGTGTCTAATGAGACACTTGTCCATGAAATTAATGTATGTGCAAGAATGCACCCTCTTTTCTTCAGCTGTCGATTCCTGCTCCACGTCCTTTTCCTGCTTTCCTTCGGCTCCTCTTTCTCTCCTGATCTCTGTGTTAGCACTCAATTAATGATTCATGTTTTAATTCGGCTCTGCCAAGGTCCAAGAGCTGCATCAATAACTCCACGTCCTTGCCTCCTATTTGGCCTTTCCAGCTTTTAGACTACACCCACTCGCCCCATCACAAAAAAATAAAAAAAACTTTTGTTATTGTCAGCGACTCAGACACAATAAATATGGACTCAAAGAGCTGTTGTTAGCAGCACAGATTACCTAAATTCCAATACGAACCATGTATTTCTCTGTTTCTACATCATCTGCTTTTGTTGTTGTCAGACAGTATTTAATGGTGAAACTGTACACAGATACATGCTAGGTCTTAAAACTGCTTTATAATGTATGTTAGCGCTGCGACTAACAGGCAATCTGTTAGTCGCAGCGCGACCTGTTAGTCTGTTAATTATTTTTTCAACTGAGCAGTTAATTGTTTAGTTCTCAAAATGTCAGAAAATGTCATCACAATTTACCAGAGCTCGCAGACGATGTCTTCAAATTAGTTGTTTTGTCTGACCAACAATCTCAAAGTTCAAACTATTCAATTTAAAATGACAAATAACAAAGAAAAAGCTGTAAATCCTCATTTATGAAGCTGGAACCAGTGAATATTTTACATTTATGCTTGATAAATGGCTTAAACAATGAATCAATTACTATAATTATGACTCACTTATTTCAGTTGATTTTTCTGTTCAGATCAACTAATCGTTTCAACGCAATCTATACTTCCTTTCATTATTCCTCTGTTTTTCTTTGAGTGTTTGTACTTTACTTATGTGGTGTAAAGTTGGTAAAAGGTGAGGTTGACATGAATAATTCCTTACCACTGCTGCAATTTTATAAATGTCACAGAATTTAACTTGCCTCTTCATCTCTCTTCACTCAGTTTTTGATTTCATTTCCCAGGGCTGCACTACTCAGGGTGTGAACACACTCAAAGTTTCCCTCATTCAAAATGCATTGTGGTCTTGACAGGTGCTTGGCTGGAGTGGGTTTTTTAGAGGTTATTCTTTCATTCACTCTCCTCATTTCGGCACCTTTTTCTCACCCATTTGGACTGTCTGGCGTTCTGTGCAGTGGGGGGCGATGAAAGGTGATAATGCAAGTTGGTTGAAAGATATTGACTTCGGTTTTCTCCTGTCTCGCTCCCTGTACTCTCCCACGCTGCTGTTTTAATGTTTTTTCTTTCTCTCACTTTTATATCTTTTTTTCTACAGAGCATCTCTCTTGCTTTCATTTTTGATCCATTTCTCTCTTTGTCTCTATTTCTTTGCCTGCACTTCTCTCTCCTTTCATCTCCATATTCTCCTTGATATACCCCCACACCCACTATTTGTCTCTTTTGTTCCTTCTCAGATCCCGGTGCAGTGGTGGAGACTCACAGTGCAGTACCATATGCAGTGATAGGTGGCGTTCTGGCACTGCTGGTTTTCACCGTCATCTGTGTCCTCATCGTCACCATCTGGTGCTCTGTTCGACAGAAAGGTAACGCACACGCACGCAAAAGTTTCTTTCACAAGCAGCGGACTTGTCCGGCAATCAGACTATCTTTATCACATCTTTCACAGGCGCGTTTTCTCATTTGCGACGCTTTCTGGCTGAACAAGCTGTGAAAAAAAAAAATCATTGCAGGCCCGTTACACCCAGATTCCTTGAAAATAATCTTTTAAACTGAGGTGTAAAATTGTCAGTGCAAAGCAGACAAGATGGGACGCTCCTCTCCAGGCGGGCGCTGTCCATGATGGACGACCTTGGCCGGGATAGCGGAAGAGATGGGGTGGGTTGGGAAATGTAGGCGTGGTCCCCATGTTTTATGACTATATGTTAGTGTATCAAGGCTCATCTATTAAAAGCAGCCTCCCCGAGTTCCCTATCTTTTTAAGTGCCCCTGTTTTGGCAGCCTTCAACTGTGCACCCCAGCTGCCAAGAAATGATCCAGGAGCAGTGTAGCAACCAGCAACCAGCTATTACTTACTCTGTGGCCAGACAAGCCGTCAGTCAGCATTCAGTATGGCTTGACCGCCAATCAGCACAGAGACAGGACCATTACAACCAAGCCATGTTGAGACACAGCCATTAGGGCTTTGTCTTCGGCCCGCCGTGGCTGGCAGCATGCCAGTCAACGTCGGTGAGGAGAATTAGAGTGTCACTCACCCCTGGGGGGAAGGGACACTCAAGCAGGAAGATGACTTGAGCAGTTCTTGCTCTCTGAGTAACCTGTACTGCACTGAATCATTAATCATACACACCTGGGGGATGTTAAAATGGGTTTGATGATGGGTTTTGTGAGTGACGCAAACGTGACATTGTTCTCTTGCACCTAACCTTCCCTCCGTCCTTTTTCTGCCAATCTCTCCTCCCTCCCTGTCTTCTATTCTCTATTATCTTTTCCACCTGCCCCTCCTCTTCTGCCTCTTCTATTCACACATCCATCTCCTACCTTTAATTTCCGCCGGTAGGCTCGTACCGTACTCGAGAGCCTATTCTTGCTTGGTATTGACCTAACAATCAGTTAACTAATGAATTAATCAGTCACAGGTATGGAACTCAATAATATTAGCGCAGGTTGGTTTGATAATGCTGCATGGCGCTGCAGTGTTCATGACGCTTTGCCACCTAACCTTCCCCCTCCAATCTCCCTCTTGGTCTCTCTCTCTCTCTGTCTCTTTTCATTCAGGTTCCTATCTTACCCATGAGGCCAGTGGGTTGGATGAACATGGTGAGGTGCAGGAGGCTTTCCTCAATGGGAACGACGCCAGCCAGGGCAAGAAGGAGTACCTACTGTAGCCCCTCCCCCTCCCTATCCCTTCCTCTTCTGACCTCATACCCCTATCCCTTCCTCTCCCTGTGTCTCACCTTATATACAATAGACACACACACACACACACACACACAACACACAACACACACTTCTATACAAAGCGCCATAACAGGCGGCCTTCTGAAAACGACTGTATACAGATACTGCACACAGCCAATCCATCCCGCTCCATTCCACTTCACATTCCTCCATGCACACACACACCCCCAGCGACAGACTGAGAAAAAGAGCCTATAGACCCACCAGCTATTAACGACTGTGCCATATACTGTAAGTCGGAGAAACTGGGGAAAATAGGGAGCAAGAGAGTCGGGGAGAGGGTGAGGGTGAATGTAGACAATAACGAAATGATGCCATAATTATTTTTGATCGAGAGGGAAGCGTGGAGCACAAAGAAAACCGGCACTCTGCCTGTGCAGCCGACAAAGTGGAAGGGGAAATAGGGGCAGATGACTGCTATAATTCCAAGCCTGGAGAAAACCATCTATTTCACAAAGCTCAATCTATAACTGATGGAGACAGTGGAGCCGCCTGTGGGGGGGTTGAGCAGGAGCGACTGAGAGCTAGAAAATTGAAATTTAGAAAATTGATAAAGCATCTTTACTACAGAGCAACATATGTATAATTCTCGAACAACACTGGAGTGTTTTAGCCCAGAGTCCCGGGCAATATCCATCCAGACTTTATGGACAAGCTAACTGTCCTGTTTTGCTATCCCTGCAAGGTGGCCTTCCAAAAATTTGTGAAAAGAAATCATCTTTTCATGATTTTATCAGGAGAATGGTTCTCTTTTCTTTTAATTAACTCTCCATCTCCTCCTTCCTCTCCGTTCACCTGTTACCATCCTCTCCCCTCTCCTTTATATCTCTCTTTCTCTCTGTCTGTCCCCCTCTATCGCTCCTCCTTTGTTGGCTCCTATTAATGAAAGGATTAGTGTTGGGCTGCGTTCCCGACAAAGAAGAAAGGAATATGACTTGCTAAGACATTAAAGAAGAGCTTAATTATTTTAGAATGTCATTAAGAGGATAAAAAGGTTTAAAAGTCTTCATAAGAAGGGCAAGGGGAGTGAATGAATGAGGAAATAAAATGGGTGGATGTTTTTTTCTGAACGCTACCACACATGCAGATACATGCACACATTCATACGTACAGTAAACATGTTGACAGAACAAGTATACATATCTCTGAACTTCTTATTTGTATAAAAAAGAACAGCAACATAAATTAAATGAATCTTTTAAGAAAAAAAAAAAATGTTTACTATTCAAACGCATTATGAAGCAAATATACTAACACAGAATATTAGCCTATAGAGGTGCAAAGCCGAAACAAACCACTGTCCAGTGATCTTTAAAGAAAATAAAGAAAAGAATAAAAAAAATGTCATTTGTCTTTATGAGAAACAAGAGGTCTTATGGATTTTTTATTAATTATTATTTGAACAATTATGATTGTTGTTAATGTTATTATTATTATTGCCGTTGTTATTATTATAATTGTAAATGTTAAAGAAATGTACACTTCCCATGGTTTGTTTTTGGTTCTACTGTAGAGAAATTGCTGTCTTTTTTCACTCTTACCTTTCCTCTCTCTCCTAGTCTTTCTCTCTCTTCGTCTTCTGTGCCTAGTCGTCTCTTCTCCTGTCTTTCACTCTTGTTTATTTTAGAGTCCATGTGTAATTGTTGATATATAGCTAACTATTCTTTATAGGGGAAAGATACAAAGCACGACAAAATTAAAAAGAATTCAAAAATAACCTCTGGGATCTGACTGGTTTTTGGGTGTGTTTACTGTGTAATTAGCAGGTGCTGTTTTTGAAATCCTGTGAAACGAGAACAGGAGATGAAGCATATGATTCGAACAATGGGGAATAGTGGCGTTATAGCAGGGGAAGAAAAAGATGAAGGAAATTGAGCCAGTTGTAACTGGCAGCTCATTCAGAATAAATAGAATAAACAAATCAGAAGGTTCTGTGGCGCCGCTAATGAATCATAAGAACAGATAGCGGGGAAGAAAGGGTGACGAGAGGGTCGAGTCGGATGCATACAGAAAAATATGACTCTGCCATTAACTTCCACACAATCAATACCCGATTCTGTCGGGAAGCACTCAACGTGTCCATCTGTGTGCAGGGCTAGATTTGAAAGCCGCCGGAGGTCGCCGGGTGATAGATCGATGTGTTTCTCTTCCATCGATGGCAAGGCTCCACGGTCGCCTGTCATAAAGACAGATTGTCAAATGGCAATCAAAGTAATGGACTTGCCAGGCGCTACCAGCATGAGTTGACACTCCGGACAACAAACAATTCACACACATACACACGTATACACAAGTAGACACCAGACATATCTTCAGTTTATGACGACGCAAAGGTAGCGCAGGAAGCCCCTGCTATCGGACCAACCGTGGTCGATGAGTAATAAAGCCAGAATATTGTCCCTTTTAAATATCTTCAAAGGCGTATGTCCTTCAGACGGAGGTTTCACGTGTTGTTTTCTTGCACTCTGGTTGTGTTGTTGGCTGCTTTATAGGCTATTGTTGTTTCTGCTTCTCCTCACGGGAAGAAAAAGTTAACTTTCTAGTTCGAGCACTTTTTGCATGTTTTCTACAAAGAAAGATTTCAATCAAATCCTACTCCACAGGACGTAGTTCTCATGCTGTCACTGCTGGTGCATCCTGGGAAATATGGCCATTGTCTGACCATAACGATGATAAAATTCAGCTGCTGGACCTAATGATAATCAGACCACCACTGTGCACATAGATGGTGATTATCGTATCAATAGACATAAGCAAGAACGAGATGGGGACGAGCCCGATAACAGTTGGTTGTATTCCCCCCCAGTTTATGACATACAGAGAATGTAGCATAATCTCGCCAATAATGACAGCAAGAAGTCTATGAATAACTCACGTGGTTGCTCCTTGATGCTAGTTTCACCATTTAACGTCCTGGAACGGGTTCACGTTAGATAATTCCCAGTTTATGACCCTTTTATGACAGTCATATTTCATTTCTACGAGTTGCAGTAGCTATCACAGTCCATTCAAACACAAACTCTTTATATTTCTGCTGGCTACATGGTGGATTAGACAGTCCTATCCATCTGTAAAATCAACCCTGGTGACCTGAGGATGGTGAGCGCAGCTTATGTTCACCGGTCTTGGCATTTTGACCCAAGCGAGGCATGGAGGAGTGTACAGCATGGGAGCACAGCATGAGGCATTGATTGAGGTGCCTGAGTGTGTCGAGGCCCACCATAATCAGGAAGCGGAGAGCTTTCAGGCAGAGAGAACAATTGAATGGGCAGACGCCAGGGAAGCTGTGGAAAATCTTTTTTTTTTCTTTACCAGATTTCTCTATCAATAATGTATTCAGGGATTTTTCTTTTTTTTTTTTTTTTTTTTATTTAGTTGGACATTCTGTACTCTGTGTATTTTCTTAGCACATAAAAAGGAATTGGAAAGCAGAAAAAAAATACATAAGTGTGAGAATAAATGGAAATAGACACAGGATCTATAATAAGGGCTGGAAAATGATCAACTGATGAGAATTGCGAGCAACAAATCCAAACCCTGAGAGTAAGGGACAGAAAAGAAGAAGCGGAAAGGGAGAGAAGGAGCTGCTCTACGATCATGAAAAACAGGGAAAAGAAAAGAGAAATGTCATGTCAATGTCCCATGCAGAAAGAGATGAAGCTCTCCTTTTCTTTCAACAAAGCGGTTCAAGTTGAACAATCCAATTAGAGTGAGCAAGGCCCTTTTTATTACACAAGTGCATCACATTGTATTTACAAGTTTAATCAAAACAGCCATGAAGATTGTGTCATAACCAGGTTAATGATGTTTTCCCTACGATGCTGCTGCGTCCTCTCTGGACCACATTTTACTGAATGTTTAATTAAACGCTGTCACTCATATATCTACATCACTGGTGGTTGGCTTAGCAGAGACTTAGAACGGGTTTAGAATAAGACCCATAGGAAGAGCATTCAAAGAAAACAGACATCTGTGATGAGGATAGTAGTCATCACCGAGAGACTTCATTTTCTCACTGACATTTGGTGTGGGACCTGATAATTAACTGGCCTTTTCATTTACAAGTTATTCATGGCGTCTGTGCGCAACGTTGCTGATTAGTTAACATGCGAACAACAAACAGGAATATGCTATGCCTATATTTATTCTTCTTTAGTCCACAAGCTGTTTCAAACACTTGCTTGTTCTCATGCACACAAACCACGGAAGAAATATTGTTTTGAAGATGATGACACGTGTATGTGGGAAAACAACAGCCCATTTCTTCAATTATGAAGAATTCAGACCTCTGGGAACACTTTGGCTTTCAGGGAGTGTTTGGCTGAAGACCATGGAGCTGCCTGCACTGCCTCACACAGGGCCATACGGACAGATTTCCCTCTGGACGCTGCTACAGGAGGTGGATGCTGGGCAACAGAAAGAGGATAGGATGCCCTTTCTTCCCCAACTTGTTTCTTTGGAGGAGTGAAGAGAATCTGGGGCACGAGGCTGTACAGCTGGAAGAGGATCATGGCTACTGCATGAGCCCAGGCAGGAAGATTGGTATTGGGGGTAAAAAGCAAGAGGGCATGGATAATGTGGAGCGGCAGGCACAGCAGAACTAAAAGGGAAAGGGACAAAGCCAAGGAACGGACCCGGCAGGAGTCATGTTTAGGGGGGTCTGCAGGAATAAAAGGAGTCTTCCTGGGCTTGATGCATAGCAGGTCAAGGTAGATGACCAGCAGGCAAAGCAAGGGGAGCATGAACACTGTCACCCCATGGACATAGACTAGGAACTGGGGACTGAGAATGATGTCAGGGGCACACACTCCCCAGTGGCTGCTGTGAATCTCAGCGTAGGTGAAGTTGTGCATGTCTTCCACGTAAAACTTTGACAGGAAGCCTCCGTATGGAAGGTACTTCCCGATGACCTTGCGGTCATGGTGGTACTTAGGGGTTGGGGAAGGGGTAAGATGGGGTAAAGAGGTCGTCCAGTTGCCATACAGCCCGAGGCCAGCTGTGCCCGGATCTGTCCCGCCTCTTCTCCAGGTGTCGAGGACGTCCGAACCGATGAACTGGGCGAAGGAGGAGAGAACGGAGCCCACCCAGCCCAGCAGAACCACACATAGAGCCCGTTGACGGGTCATCACTGAGGAGTACCTGGCATTCACAAACATGTGGATGTGGACGTATTAAAGAAAGAAATGAGCACGAGCGGTTTCTACACTCCTGCACTGCCTCGACACCAATGACACCAAGATGTCACGATGCCAAAATACAAAATATTTTCTGACTTATGTAGGAAATCTGCTTCTGAACAAAGTACACAAAAATCCCACCTTACTTACACTAACTGGTGCGAAGCAATTGAAGACCATTAAAAAAAAACATAATACTGTTTCTCTTCCGCTGAAGGCTGGATTTGTAGGTCACTGTCTATCAAATATCAAAGCACCTCAGAGCCTATTGATATTTACTCACCCTTGTTTCTCTCAGAAGGCAGTATAAGCAGTGTGTGATAAAAAGCTACCTTATGATCACTGAGCAGCCTATATCGACCTAACAGCATGCCATACAATGGCAAATCTTGACATGTTTGCTTTTTCTTTTCATATTGATTTTCTTGCTCTATTGCTGAAAGCATGCTTGAAAGTGTTGACTCTTGCCACCCACATATTCACCCTCACCCACACATAGAGAATATAATATTAAAACATTGTATGTCATAGTAATTTACAGTATGCAATGCTTCATTATATTTCAAAGAAAAACATTGTACGTATTATATGTAAGGCATCTTATCATTTGACAGTTACTATCCAATTTGTATTGCACTGATTTGTTTCCCTATTCTTCTGCTGCTTAAACTGATTTAACCCTTTTCCAGACTCACCTGTCTGCCAAGCGATGCTGCAGGTGGGCATCCAGTGTGAGGATCATTAACAGGAACATGGTAAACTGCCTGACCAGCAGCGGGCAACACACCATGGTTATGCACGTGTACAGACACTGTGGGGTTCGCAGGTTGAGAAACACGTTCACGGGGACCCCGACTGCACCCCCTGCAGCACCCACCCAGCCCAAGCACAGCCGCAGGCAGCATGAGACACTCCCGGGTTGGAGCCTGGCCCCCTGGGCTCCCTCCTGGACATCGGCCTCTGTACCACTGCCACTGACAGCTAAGCACAACCTCACACTAACCACAATTACAGATACTGATAGGATGCACTGGCACAGAGAGTACAGCCACATGGATTCCATGTCTGGAGGAGATAAAAAAAAAAAAAAAAAAAGGGAGAGAGACAGAGACTGAGAAAGGCAAAGGATACAGTTTAAAATGTCATTACTGATAATGATGTGAAAGAGCAAAGAAAATGTATCGATGCTTATGCAAATACAGCCTTGTTCACTCTCTCTTTGGTTGTCACTCCTGCCCTATGTTCCCATTTTTTTTCTCTTTCGGCAGACTGCCCCTGCAGCGTTAACTTGCTTTGTCAAAGGAATGGTCAGACTTAGGGAAGGACAAAGAATAGAGGGAATACAAATGAGAACGGAGTGACAAAGGGTGGGGGAAATTTGAAGTTAAACATAGGGGTGTAGGACAGAATATTAAAAACACCCAGCAAGAGAGGGAGAAAGAACAGATGTGGAAGGATAGAAATGTGATGAAAGTTTATGCTCGTGGCAGAGGGAAGGGCAGGGGGGAGCGTAGATATTTTGATAGGTATTGGAGAGCTGTAAACGTGCCTGGAGAGTGAAAAGGTCAGGCCAAACCAGACTTGACAGAAGTTCTCCACTGAGGATGTGAGCACCATGCAAACACAGAGCAACAAGCACCAAGCTGGGTGGCAACATAGTGTTAACACTCTCTTTTCTCTCCTCCTTTGCTGGTCTTTGTTTTGCCTCTGTTCTCCCTGCGGCCCACCGTGCATCATTCGCACACTCATACTCTCTGAAACACAAATAGGCCTAGACAGTTATGTGTAAATACTTGAACGCTCACACTCAATCACACAAGCGCACACTCTCCCGAGTGAGTAATTTCCAGCAAATTGTTTAAAAAATGATTGACAGCTAATTTTAGGGCATTTTCAAACAAAATATTCTCACATAAAGCAGAGTGGGTGGATGTGGAAATAGCAGATTTCCCAGAGCAATATGACACCTGTCCATTCCACGTAATTAGTTTGACCTTTTCAGAACATTCGGTGTTAGTCGTCCCTTTTCTATAATAATCGTGACTGGCTGAAGTAACCTCTTTATACCACTTCATAATCGCTTTACACAGTAGTCTCCTGTCTCACCACTTGAAGGGCCTCAGAGAAATTGATTTACTGAAGTAATTAATGGAGTTTAATCCACCATGTGTGTGTTTTCCATTCAAATTGGTGGCTGGTCACTCCCAATGTAATTAATTGCCTTAATTAATCAATCAAACTCTTTGAAACAACATTCAAGATATAGGGCCATGCCTTTCAGCATGGTCAGGGCTTTTTAGAGCGCTGAAAATTCAGTGGTGCCCGGATGTAGATGTGATTTCAAAGAAGCAAATTATGGATAAAAAAGGTACAGTTACCTGTCGTGAAGCCCAACGATGACACAGATAGTTTATACAAAGCTCTGTAATCTATCCTCTGTATGACTTTGCTGCCTTTTTATTTCCCTCCAGGATCTTTATCACTCACTCTCTCACTCTGAACTGTCTGCCCCCGATGACAGAGTATAAACCTGATTCATAAACCTCTGCTTATCCACCTGCCTTCTATCTCTCTTTTCCCTGTCTCTCTTTTTCCTGTCTCTGCAAACATATCAATTGTGTCAATGTTGGAGCATGGCTGCCCTTTCCATCGGAGATGTACAAAGGGCAACACCACCACTGCCAGCTGGGGAATATGTAAATATGCACATATGAGCATGGACAAATACGCAGAAATAAGTTTTATTCTTTGCTCAGCTTTTTTTGCCCATTTGCTTTTGCTTTCCTCCATTTTCCTCTTAATTGGAGAGAGACAAAGGAAAATAGGAGGTAACTCTTAACTCCGAAGGCAATTTGCTTTTTGATGGAGTGGGTTTGAGCTGGAGGTGATAAAGATGAGTGAAGACATGACAGTTTTATCTTGGCATCGTTCCATGAAACAAAATAAGCAGACAACACCGGTGTATGAACTATATTGCTTGGATACCTATAGGGGGAATGCTTGCCTTAAATCAAGAATCTACCTTGAGGCTTATACTTTACATTATCCATGTCATTCCTGTGCTCTTAGATAGATCATTCAATAATACTCTGCAGCAAACAGAGAAATGTATAAAACTCTACTGACAACTAGAGACAACGCCTGGAGCCACTCCATTGAAAATCGGTTAAGAATTGAATTTTGCGTCCTCAAACTGTTCACTTTATTTTTCAAATGCAAATCAGCTTCATTGAACTGCAGGGCTGACAGTTATGGGCCTGAAGAATGTGCATATATCTAAAAAAAATCACCCAAGCATATCATACAACAAATCATTCCCCCACGTTCTGCCATCAGGGCCAAGCTTGAAGCACGGCACACTGAGCCCAATTGAGCCCCACATTAACAAACCCACAATAAAAATCAAATACAGAGAATTACAAAGTAACCTCTGCCTGCTGCAATTTTAAATACAGCTACAGAATGTTTGTTGGTTGATTGTGGAAGTTGAGACCCGAGGAGGACAGGAGGGGGGAATGCAGATTATACAAGCAGAACAATGATTAGTAAACATTGTTACATTAAAAGTTTCCTCTCTGTGTACCCTCAGTTTAAATAACCTCATACTTGTGGCACCAGAATGTGGCCTATCTCAAAATGATCTCTTTGCCTCTCATTTTATAAGATCATGTCTAAAAATTTAGATGTAACTATCCAAGGTAATAACACAATAAAATATGTATTTCAATGAATGTGAAAGATTAACAAAATGTGGTCTGTGCTGTGCTTCTCGAAGTCGTTCTCGTTCACAATAATGCGATGAGCGGCATCGATGCGATAAACAACGCTGTAGTCTCGCGTCACGGAACGAGATTTGCCCGTTTTAACATCGGTCGGAAACCCCGTTCCACCCTCTTCCCTTCGCTGTCCACAAGCAAGGTAAAGCGCTACATTTCTCCCTCGGTTACACGACACTAAATTGCTTAAAATCTAAAGCATTTCCCCAGAAACGCGGTCGTATATGATACTAGGTACAGGTTAACAAACTGGTTGAGCTTTACGCGCGGTTGATGAACGTTTTTAATCTGTTTTTACAACTATTTTACTTGAATGATGCGGTTATACGGTGTCTCCGTTTGTAATGGCTGCCCCCATGCTACCGCGTTGAGGCCTGCTAGCTAGCGGCTAGCTGTCCCGATTTAGCGTTGTATTCTTTGCCGAAATGTAAAACTAAGGTGCACATTACCGAAATGGATAGGACTAGAAGGGTTAAGTGTTAAGAAATGGCTAGTATTAACGACTAAATGGGGCTAATCTCGTAACGGGTCCGTGAAAGGTAGCTTGTTAACGCTACTAGCTATAAGCTGCGCGTGTCCCCATGATCCCCAACACACGAATCGGCTCTAGTTTGGTGCTTGGATTATTAAATTGGCTCTTCGGTGTTAGTAATCACATTAGTAATAAAGCATAGCGGGTCCGTCACATCTTAGTCAGACGTGATAACCCCGAATAAACTGATGTCGTTAAGCATCTCGCATGTTCGGTAGCACGTTGTTTCCTCCGGACGGTGAACGGCTTCCCTTAAAGAAGAGGATAGTTGTTACGTTACTGATGGGTAACCAACTCGGCCTGTTCCAGTGTGTTTGTGCTGTTTTAATATCACTTAAACGTGTCCCCCTATTCAGATGCCGGGTGTCACGGTGAAAGACGTCAACCAGCAGGAGTTTGTCCGAGCCCTGTCGGCCTTCCTGAAGAAGTGAGTATAATGTTTTATACACTATTATTGGCTCTGGGGCCACATGTTGTAAATGTAGTTCTTAGTAGACTTGGTTTCACCGACAGTTAAAGTTTATTTGTATGCGGTATTAACAGTCTGAAGGAAATATGTGATAACTTGGTTCAATATTGTAATTTCAATATATTTGTGTTAAATAAACTAATATTGAAGTGTGCATATTGGATGTACATTTCCTTTTTCAACCTGGTTGTCTAAAGATTCAGATTCATCGGCTTTATTGGCCATGTATGCGTAAGCATACAATAAATTTGACTCCGGATTTCCCGTTGCCCTCATGTACATACATAGAAATGGACAAAAAAAACCAGGACAACAAAGTAGAGTGTATGTGTATATATATGTGTGTGTGTATATGTATATATATATATACACACACACACACACACACACACACACACACGTACGTGTGTGTGTACGAATGAATGAAATGACTATAAAAACACAACACTTAAAGTGAAATGGAGAATTCAGAATTGTATTAAAATTTAATCGAACTAGTCATTATGCAAACTCAATATATCACTGGAAACAAATCTATGTTTATAAAAAAGCCTACACTAAGAGGCAACTCAACAAAATAAACTTGTAACTATTATCTGTTAGCTGAGCTAGGGTGTAATGCTTGTGTTAACATGGATGTGGTTGAAAGACTGCAGGAAGAGCAGATTAAAATATCACTTTTGCGTCATGCTTGTTAAATTGTGTTTTGATAAATTATTGGCTTTATACTGGCAACGGTTTAATTGCACTTAAGGTGCGGTCACACCAAACGTGGTGCGAATTTTTAGCGCGACCAGATTACATAAAGTCAATGCACAGGTGCGAAATGGTTGAGAAAAAGCGAATTTTTGCAGGGCGAGAAATCAGGCGAATGACCCGAACCGCGCGGCGCGAATGACGCGACGCAAATAATTCGCGCGAGTTGAAATTTTTCAACTCGGGCAAAAACTTCACGTGACACTGAGTTGCGAACGCCAATCAGCGTTGAGAAGCTCCGCCCATCATCACCGCCGTTGCTGATCAGAAACTATGAAGGAGAAGTCGATAGTCTGGAAGAGGAAGTCTTCCAGACGCGGCTCCTGGAGAAGCTGTGTGCGACTACGGATAATGTTATGAACCCAGACATGAGGGCGTTTGATGTTCCAACGTTTGTGGGACTTCCACAACATGTACAAAGCAGAACTAGTGGTTATTTCTTCCATGGTGGATGGCGTAAATTAACTATTTCCACGGAGATAATCCACGCCCCCTCTCCGGCGGCGCGTCGAGTGCGAAAAAGCGAAATAATCAAAAATAGCTTTTGGTGTGAACACACCACGCGAATGATGCAACGCGAAAATTCGCGCTTCGTTTGGTGTGAACGCACCTTTACAGTAACGAGCGTAGCGTAGTTGTCGTCAACTTGACAAAAGGTTGATCTTGAGGTTGGCCTGTGTATTTTGAGAGCTCCTCCACAGCCAGTCCTTTTGAGGTTTAGTACATGCTGACACTTCCCTCCTGTGTCCAGGTCAGGAAAGCTGAAGGTGCCTGACTGGGTGGACCTCGTCAAGCTGGGTAAGCACAAGGAGCTTGCCCCAAGTGATGAGAACTGGTTCTACATCAGAGCTGGTAAGTCCAAAGATTTGTTTACTGATCCCACTATCCCTTTTTTCTCTTTGATACTAGAAAGACAAAGTTTTATTTTTGGAAATATCCTAAGTTGGTATCAACAAATATTATTTAGTAGAGCAATTCATTTCATTCACATGCTGTTGTTGGTAGCTGATGCTGCTCCCTGAATTACTTTGCATTTTGTCACTAAAGGAATACAAAGTCTGAATACAGTGTGGGCTTATTTGGCTCCAAAAAATGTCAGCACAAACCCTGCCGTGACTTGATACCCAATTGAATAGTGGCATTTTGAATGCATTTCCAATCTCTGGAACGATTGACAGCCTCTGTAAAGAACATACCTTGATTTTAATGGTTCACTCAAATACCCCACTCATCCATGGTGATGTCTAGTCATGCAAGTCGTTTTGGTGTTTTTAACTGCATTTCTTTTGTCTGCCATTGAGACATGATGTCTAATAACTACGAATGACAGTACAAGGGCTTATATTAAAAAATATTTTAGCATTCAGACCTTTTTTAGATGGTGCTTGAAAAGCAAAAGATTTTGCTTGGAAGATCATTTATATACGTGATTTGTAGGGGTGGGGGGAAATTGATTCTTGGATGCATCGCGATTCTCTCGAACAATAATGACTCGATGCATAAAACGCAATAATTGGAAATATCAAACAAAATTTTCAACGTTATGATTGCCTGTAACCGTGCACTTTATCACTGTAGTTTAACCACATGTTTCAGAAAGCATTATTTTTGTATGATCATTGCCTATAACAGGGATTTTTTTTTCCTGTCCTGATTTCTTACCGAGGTCACAAGTCCATTTTTCCAAATAACTTTCTTTTACCATGTTGAGAGGGAACACTCAAGTTAACAGTTACTAATGCTGCATCATAACGCCTACATCCCCTCTGCTCCCACAGCATCCACAGTCCGCCATCTGTACCTCCGTGGAGGTGCTGGTGTTGGTTCCATGACCAAGATCTATGGAAGTCGCCAGAGGAACGGTGTGTGCCCTGCCCATTACAGTGTAGGATCCAAGAACGTGGCTCGTAAGGTGCTTCAGTCCCTCGAGCTGCTCAAGATGGTTGAGAAGGATCCCAATGGGTGAGTGCCTCATTAAAAACTAGACATGTTAATTATTAATTTGTTCCAAGTAGTAGGAGTGGCAATTAAGTGTTCAGACACGCAATTGTGTTCAACATTGCCATGAAGAGGTTTTGTGTTTTTTGATCTGAGCCTTGTATGTATTACCAAGCCAAATTCCTTGTATGCGTAACGCACTTGGCAAAAAACGGATTCTGATTAGGGCTGGTACAATTAATCAGTTGCATTTAAAACAATTATAACAATGGTTGCTAGTTAATGTAATATTTGATAAGTTTGGTTACGTTATGATGCACGACATACTGTGGCAAAGTCTCAGTCAAAAAGAAAACAGACGGTTAGTTTTTAATTTTACATGTAATCGTGCATTTAATCTTTTTTTCGTAAAAGAGTGTTAAACAAAAGATAAGGACTCGGTTTGCGACAATTAATATTCTTTCTGATTGATCAGCGTAATAATCAACAGATTAATCGATTTTATTAAAATAGTTGTCAGTTAATATGTATAATTTACTAAATTTAGTGTATAATATTAGTTGGGATGTGCACCGTTTTTTTTTTTTTTTGGTGGGGGGTGGGTGTAATGTGGGCATGGAGTAGTTAAAACCCTGCTCTACACATGCAGTCACTCATACTGGCAATACTACGATTTGAATTTTTGCAGAACCATGATGTAAAACAGACCCATTAATGTAATGCTGATGACTGACTTCTCTAAATTCATGAGCTTGAATTTTTCTCGGAGTCTGCAATAAAGATGTTATCGCACTGTAACGGGATTGATTGGCTTGGTTGTTCAGTTAAAGTGGGCAGGAAAATTAGTTTCCATTTAAAATTGCCTTTGTTTCAAGGTTGATTTTTTTCCAACGTGTATGGATGGTATATATATCGATATGTGACTTTTCCTGACTTTAATTCTGTGGACAATGTAGCGTTATGTAGTTATTGAAGGTGTAAGCATTTTTGTATGGCGTTTTGACCACGTTGTGTAGGTTGAAGTATTCTATTATGTTCCTTCATTTTGTAATTTCCCTGCATTTTTTTGTGGTCTATTTCTCTCAGTGGTCGCAGACTTACCGCCCAGGGAACCAGAGACCTGGATAGAATTGCTGGGCAGGTGAGAAACTAACCTGTTTTCAATAATTATGTTTAACTTAATTATGTGATTATGATTTTGGAAAAAACCTGAGCCAAATCATACATAAAGGCATAACTTTTCCTTTTAGTTTTAAAAAAAAAAAACATTTATACTACTGGTTATTACGCATGTCATAGATGTACCATTACTTTGAGTGCCATGTACCGTTGAGTAGATCAGCTGATGCAGTTTGCTGATCAAAGTACATATAAATGAGTAATTAATGCTATTGTAGTAGTGTACTCAAAAACACATTAATGTGTCGCTTGCTATTATGTCCATTTATACATACAATACTATGTCTTTAACATTTCCTGTGATACATGGATGATAATAAGCCTGACAAACTGAGCATGACAAATGAAATACAGGGTGAAAGCAAACAATAGGAGGGGTGTAGAATCTGGTTTTAAGACGTTCATTACCCAAGGACGATGTCATTCAGAGTGTGCATCTGAAACGGTACAAATCCATTTACTGCTCTGTATGAATACTAATGAGTGACAGCTGCACTGATGCGGTTGGTAATACACTGAACTTGTATCTTGCTTCAAATCCTTGCCCGCAAACTGTATTGTACTTGTGATGTAACTCGATTTGGGGTCCTGTTACACCTTCACTGTGCAACTGCTTTGCTTTGGTTCAACTAAAGCCCCCTACATAAAACCCCCAGTCAAATAGCAAATTGAGCCACACTAACCCTCATGCAGTCCATTGAAGAGATTAACCTGGTTCTGTCAAGCCAGTTAGGTTTAGTCCGATTGGTGGCCTTAGTTAATGTGTTATCATGACGGTTACATTAAGAGCATTTTCTAAATACAGCTGAGATCTGTGTGGTAGTAAAGACAATCTTCCTCTGGTGGCTGAGAATTAAATCCCACCAGACCCCTCTTCCCTGTGACTATTATTTTGCCTATACTTGTTTCCTACTGTCTCAATAATAAAAAACACTAATGGGATTTGACTTGCCACTGCTTTGAATCGTAACCATTGTGCTGTGGCATTTTAGTATGTATGCTACAGCCTGGTCTAACCTACTGCTAGAATTTAAATGCTCCAATATCAAGCTCCCAAGCTGTTGACTGAATATCCTCGCAGCTTGATTCTGGCCAAGCAAAGGTTGTTTTTTGGTGACTGTGTCACGCTGGCATTTTCTGTGACGCTAAGACTCACTCCGGGCTGTGCCTTAAGCGTCTGTGATCACACAAATGCCATCCCTTTGCTTTGATGCGACACCTTGTCTGTTATGGGAGTACACCGCCCGTGTCACTTCACATGCAAGGCTTTTTAAACCACTTGTCCTTGGGCAAATGTTCGTCTGCCAGCCAAGTGAGTTATGTGTCTTGTGTGGCACGCTACTGGCATTGTTTGTTCGCCGTCACTTAAAAACAAATCGCAGTTGGGTCTTGTCAAAATCAGCAGAGAGGCAGCAGTGTTGTGATAATCCAAGGGTAAAGGGGGTAAACATGTGGAGGGAATTTCATGCTTGGCAAGTTTGCCGTATGGCACCAGTTTTCTCCTTGTTTACCCATGCTAATGAGCAATATGCAGATGAGCAGACCTGGGCCCAGCCCCGCCTACCTGCTGCACAAACTGCCACAAAGCATGTTGATGTGGCTCTGCTGCCTCCTCACAAATCCCCCTTTTCCTCTTGAAAGCGAGGTGTCTGCATGTAATTCCAGTAGACTACTCCTGGTGTCTTTGGCGGTAACTAAAACAGAAAACAGTCTCCTCGTAACTGTGTCCCCAAGCTCAAGTCCCCATGAAATTGCATTTTGATAGCATCTTACTTCCTTAAGTTGCACATTTCCTGTTCAAACTCAATATTGTGGTAAGAAATTTATAAGTAAAAAAAAAAAAAAGGAATATTAAGCAGATAGGAAGTTTCATTTGATCGCGATTGATGCAAATGAGATTAAATAGTTTGCACTATCTATGGCAGAATGATGAACCATTTAAATACTTTTTTTCCCCCTCACAGCAAGTAATTGGATTTTGTTTTGAAGATGACAAAGTTTTCAAAGGCACTGCAACACCTTGTCTGCTCTTCGGCTTAATTTAGGAATATGCCTCATGTTGTTTTTATGTCTTTCCACAGGTCGCAGCAGCAAACAAGAAAATTGTTCAATAAATCTTTTTTGGAGAAAGTCAAACACTGTGTCTTTGTTTTCTACGCATGTGAACAATGAAGATGAACCTCAGGGCATTAATGGGCTGATCAGTATTTTTTGAAGTGCTCTTTTCACCTTGTCTGACCAAAAATTGCTATATTGGGTCTGTGGCCTTATATTTCTCTACCTTGTTCGAGTTAAGCCAATTTTACCTGCAAGGCAGGGGAAATTTAAAAGGTCGAGATGGTTGACCTGATCAGCTATTTTCCACTAAAGTATGAACACTTGGAATTGAGCTGGATAGAGGAGAGGAGCTACTGCATCAAATTATCCTCAACCGGGGTGTCTGCGAGGTTTAAACCGGACGTTTATTAACGATAAAAACCCAGCCAATGAATGTAATATAGTGTAACGGGCAGCAAATGACCATTGGTTGTAGTTTCAGCTCCTCGTGTCCTCACCGCAGCAAAGCTCACTACGGGGTGCAGTTTCATTAAGCGGGTTGAACAGCTCCTGGAAAGCCTTTTGGTCTGAGCCAATACATGCAGCCTCATCGGTGGCCAGACCCTCCATCACAATACACAGCTTCCATATTAATCTTTTGTCCTGCCACTGTGTTCATGTATCAGATGTGGTTAACAGATTGATGTGATACCATGACAACCAAGGAAGGTAGTTCAGTTAATGAAGGCAGATTAAATTCCCCTAAGCAACAAAGTTGGCAGTTCAATAGCTGGTAAGGAATGATGTCATGATTTAGCGGTTTAATTCAGGGCCACAGTGCCACCTAGAGACGGAAACGTCAAACGTCAGGTTCTTTAATCAATAAAGGCATTTAACCAACACGGCACTTTTTTTTCTTGGTTTTTTTTTTTACTTTTTTCACCATCACTGCTGAAATAACTTTGATATTTAGAAAACGGTGTCACAAGAACATAACTCGGTGTGTGTGCGCTGCGTTGCTCACTAACGGTAGGCCTTCACTGCCACTTCAGAAATGTCTTAATTGGTCTCATTAAAGAAGCTTAAATGGTGACTTGAGTTTGATCTAAAAATATTTTCTAAAATGCCTATTTTAAATATTGGGCTTTCAGTTTGGTCAAACCAATCCAATGTCTTGTCCGTTTCTAAGTAGATGAATTTGCACGTTGCGTCGCCCAAAGTTCAATCAGTGAGAGCGTTTGACTGATTTAATTTGCCGGTGCTTCTGAAATCCTGCAGATGGTGCCAAAGCCTATAGAATATCCATCATGACTCCATAAGCCCTCTGGGCGATGGCCCGTGAGGAGCCTACTCATGTATAAGAGCAGCAGCACTTCATCTAATTGCAGCAGCCTGTTTGAGGAATAGTTAGAGAGTCGGTTATTATAGATAAGACGCTGCGTGCAACACGAAGGTTTACTTGAGTTTCTGCCATCGGCAGCTTCCCCCCCCCCCACATTTGTTTAGCTTCATTATGAGCCAGATATAACTCTTCAACTTGTGTTTATCGTCGCGGCTTCAGGAGCTTTCCAGAGAAATGTAATGCGTCAGGCCTATTGACTGTAAAACATCCAATCTGGTCTCTCTCTCATTTTCAATTTGGGCGAGTGGAGGTTTATGCGCCGCCTTTTTATTTATTTATTTTGTTTCCTCAGCCGGCCTTGAGGTCACAAAAACTACAAGCACAACCAAATGAGAAGAGAGAGGGGGCAGTGTCCCCTTTACGGTAATACGGATTGCTTTTATATCGTTGACTCAATACATGTTAAGTTTTGAAGAACAATAACCGGAAGGCATTGTTTACCAAGGAGCTGTACAAAGCCGTGTGTGTGTGTGTGTGTGTGTGTGTGTGTGTGTGTGAGAGAGATTATACTTGGTCCTGTGTTGCTACATATCGTGTGTAGCAGATCCCTGGACGAGCCTGCTGTGTTTGCCAGTCTGTCGTCCACTGTATGCATCTGTACACATTGTACACACAATACACAGTACACACACTACACACAGCACACACAGTACACACAGTACACACAGCACACACAGTACACACAGCACACACAGCACGAGGTGAGCCGTTCCACCAACTGAGCGTACGGCTGTCTCGACTATGTCA